>CM017569.1:19958734-21226310 GCA_007844125.1 Sinonovacula constricta | reverse complement strand
TTAACATAGCAGTAAAAAGTACAGGTCCTAATGAGGCAGGCTACCAGCATGAGCTGTCTGATAACACAGCAGTAAAATATGCAGGTCCTAAGGAGGCGCTCCAGCATTGAGCTGGCCTGATTAACATGGCAGTAAATAGTGAGGTCTAATGAGGCAAGCTACCAGAATGAGCTGTCTGTGATTAAATAGCAGTAAATAGTGCAGGTCTAATGAGCAGCTCCCAGCATGAGCTTGGCTTGATTAACATGCAGTAAATAGTGCAGGTCCTAATGAGGCAGCTACCAGCATGAGCTGTCTGATTAACATAGCAGTAAATAGTTGCAGGTCCTAATGAGGCAGCTCCCAGCATGAGCTGGCTGATTAACATGGCAGTAAATAGGTGCAGGTCTAATGAGGCAGCTACCAGCATGAGCTGTCTGATTAACAATAGCAGTAAATAGTGCAGGTCCTAATGAGGCAGCTCCCAGCATGAGCTGGCTGATTAACATAGCAGTAGTAAATAGTGCAGGTTCCTAATGAGGCAGCTACCAGCATGAGCTGTCTGACTGTAACATAGCAGTAAATAGTGCAGGTCCTAATGAGGCAGCTCCCAGCATGAGGCCTGGCTGATCTATAACATAGCAGTATATAGTGCAGGTCTAATGAGGCAGCTCCCAGCATGAGCTGGCTGATTAACATAGCAGTAAATAGTGCAGGTCCTAATGAGGCAGCTACCAGCATGAGCTGTCTGATTAACATAGCAGTAAATAGTGCAGGTCCTAATGAGGCAGCTCCCAGCATGAGCTGTCTGATTAACATAGCAGTAAATAGTACAGGTCCTAATGAGGCAGCTACCAGCATGAGCTGTCTGATAAACATAGCAGTAAATAGTGCAGGTCCTAATGAGGCAGCTCCCAGCATGAGCTGGCTGATTAACATGGCAGTAAATATTGCAGGTCCTAATGAGGCAGCTACCAGCATGAGCTGTCTGATTAACATAGCAGTAAATAGTGCAGGTCCTAATGAGGCAGCTCCCAGCATGAGCTGGCTGATTAACATAGCAGTAAATAGTGCAGGTCCTAATGAGGCAGCTACCAGCATGAGCTGTCTGATTAACATAGCAGTAAATACTGCAGGTCCTAATGAGGCAGCTCCCAGCATGAGCTGTCTGATTAACATAGCAGTAAATAGTGCAGGTCCTAATGAGGCAGCTCCCAGCATGAGCTGGCTGATTAACATAGCAGTAAATAGTGCAGGTCCTAATGAGGCAGCTCCCAGTATGAGCTGGCTGATTAACATAGCAGTAAATAGTGCAGGTCCTAATGAGGCAGCTCCCAGTATGAGCTGGCTGATTAACATAGCAGTAAGTAGTGCAGGTCCTAATGAGGCAGCTCCCAGTATGAGCTGGCTGATTAACATAGCAGTAAATAGTGCAGGTCCTAATGAGGCAGCTCCCAGTATGAGCTGGCTGATTAACATAGCAGTAAATAGTGCAGGTCCTAATGAGGCAGCTCCCAGTATGAGCTGGCTGATTAACATAGCAGTAAATAGTGCAGGTCCTAATGAGGCAGCTCCCAGTATGAGCTGGCTGATTAACATAGCAGTAAATAGTGCAGGTCCTAATGAGGCAGCTCCCAGCATGAGCTGGCTGATTAACATAGCAGTAAATAGTGCAGGTCCTAATGAGGCAGCTCCCAGCATGAGCTGGCTGATTAACATAGCAGTAAATAGTGCAGGTCCTAATGAGGCAGCTACCAGCATGAGCTGTCTGATTAACATAGCAGTAAATAGTGCAGGTCCTAATGAGGCAGCTCCCAGCATGAGCTGGCTGATTAACATAGCAGTAAATAGTGCAGGTCCTAATGAGGCAGCTCCCAGTATGAGCTGGCTGATTAACATAGCAGTAAATACTGCAGGTCCTAATGAGGCAGCTCCCAGTATGAGCTGGCTGATTAACATGGCAGTAAATAGTACAGGTCCTAATGAGGCAGCTCCCAGTATGAGCTGGCTGATAAACATAGCAGTAAATAGTGCAGGTCCTAATGAGGCAGCTCCCAGCATGAGCTGTCTGATTAACATAGCAGTAAATAGTGCAGGTCCTGATGGGGCAGCTCCCAGTATGAGCTGGCTGATTAACATAGCAGTAAATAGTGCAGGTCCTGATAAGGCAGCTCCCAGCATGAGCTGGCTGAATAACATCTACACATTCTGTCTAAGCCTGGTTTATTTGTGCTTCAAGCCTGTTAAGAGTTAAAGGTCAGCATACATTTATCAGCCACAGATGCAAGGCGATTCCTTACAATCTTAAATGTTCACATCTACCAAACTTTGCCATCTTTGTTGCATATCTCTTTACCAAGATACTTTTCTCTTTGTTTGTTTTGAGCTCACCTGAGCACAATGTTTACCTTCATTAAATGTAAAAAGAAGAAAAAAAGTTTAAAAAAAAAGAATGCAACGAAATTATAAAATTTACCTGAATTTAAAGCTAAAAGAAAAAAAAAGTAAAAAATTATTGTAAGGAAATTATAATGGAATATAGATATCACTTTACAAATTTACTATCAACTATGAAAATGTTGCGCTAAACTTAAAATGTTTAAATAACTGAACAAGATTCTATTTTATGGCCAAATTTCATGTTATTTATTTGTCTATTTAAAGGATTTCAAAACAAATGTCAATACTCCACATATAACTTTTTGCCATCTTTTTATAGTTTCACCCATATTCACATGAAAAACATCTTTATCTAAGAGAAATAAACAAAATAACTCGAAATTAAAATATCTTGTAACAAGTCACAAAAGATTTTAATTAAAGCCATGCTCTGACATACTGGCATTTAGTGTTTATCTGTCAGTGAGATCTTCTGGCTGCATAGTTTGTGTCCACAGCAGCATGCAAACTACATGTGTTGCATGCTGGGAAACTATAATGAAGTAGTCGGCCAATCTATTGACGGGGAAAATTATTGTCGCAGTGCCGAGAATCTCCCAGAAACTTTCCAATCACTTAATGTTTTATTGATACAACTGCTTTTGACGTAGAATCTGTTTTTGAACATCATATCTTCATCCAATCTTGGGTAATTGTTGTGCAAATGGATCCGAATGGATGCTGCAATGTCATAAAGTAAAAGAGATATTGCAAACTCCACTTTAAGAGAGATATTTTGATGCTGTAGTAAACTTGATAAAGGCAACACTAGCATATATCACTGATTCAACATCAGTTTCTGAAATGTATTATTCATTTATCTACTCATTTCATATTGCAGCAGTAATATGCCTGGCACTTTATCATTTTTATGACATGCGTTTCTTCCAGTTACCTTTTCTGCTGTCCATTTTGGAAAACCCAGCCATAACAGTGAAAGATAAGAGGGAACGTATTACTGGTAGATTTATGACCGTCTTATCTGTACCTAATTCTGTAGCATACAGGATAAACTACTCTTGGTTAAACCATTCCATACAATGGCATAGTTTTATGGAGAGATTAGGCCTGAAATAACACCAAACTATGTAATTAAGGAGGTATCAGTTTAATTTATACTTCCTTATTATGTCATGCTTATAATCTTAAGAGACAAACGTCTTCATTACTGTCTTAGATTTTTATACCAGGGTCTGATCTAGTTCCATTTAAGTAAAATTATTCATGAAGCAATAATATTTCTAAATATATCTATAGGGGTATATCTGCTTACTATAATGCTCTTAGTCCTTCAAGCTATTTTATCAAGGTTGGGTAATTAATCAGATTGTATTTGAATGATGTTATCACTTTTCATTGTAGTTAATGGACATTATATTTTTTGTTTATTTAACTTCAACTAGATGTCGCTAACAGTGCTTAAAGCACTTTGATCTTCTGTAAAGCACTGAATGTGCTAAGCTATGATGTCTTACTGGCCCAGAACATGAAACTAGGAAGCTTTGAAGTTTATTTATATATGTGTGTGTGGTTGTGTGCGTGCCTGCATGCGTGCATGTGAGAAAGAGAGAGAGAGAGAGAGAGGAGAGAGAGAGAGAGAGAGCAATGGACAAGTCCTATCCATTAACATTATCCATGAATCCGTTATTTTGACAAGAAAAAGTTGATGCAGAGCATCAAAGTCGCCAGAAATAATATATCAGAAAACTATGCATATTTAGTTAATAGTATTTAGCACTACTTCATTTGCTGTTGTGGAATAAAAATGTTTTAGAAAGCTAATGTTGTTAACTGAGTAAGTGTGAATGACATTTTTTAATTCCTAGAGCATCACAACAGTTTGGAGAACAACACCTACTCAACAATTGCTGTACGAAGTTTACAAACAAATGATCTGAAATGGTACACAGTCACCAACATCCACCTTAGCATAAGAAATCTTTACAACATGCAACAAAAACATTCAATTCATATGACCTATTTATTTCTTCACAATATATCTCCAAAAGTAATATTCTTTAATACAAAATTTAAACCATGAAGTTTAAATCTTAACAAATCAGTACAGAGACAATATTACACAAATGTCAATCAAAGACTTCCCCCACCCACCAAAATCCTTTTTGTTGGGTGTAAAGAAAGACCAAAACTGTTATTACTGATTATTTAAAAAGAAAACAAATTTTTTATACGAAGAAATGCTTTACTATGAATATGGCACTGAAGAGATTGTGGTCCAATTAGTGCAGTCCTGCAAAAAAAAAAAAAAAAAAAAAAAAAATGAAAATAAGAATTTGACAATTGGTATGCGAAAAGTTTACATGTTACATTTTCATAATTCCTACATTAATTTTTTATTATGTAGTAGTTCTTTAGAAGACACAACAAAAGAAACAGAATACTTTGGTATAAGTGTAACAATGAGTTCTTTAACAGCTGAAATAGAATATCAATTTCCATAAAAAAAATATGTTCGCTGCTTAAAAGCTGTGACATCACCCCATAGGCATTTCCAAAACCAATTAAAAATATATGATTGCCATTATAATAGTAGAATACCGGCTTGGCCTTCCACTTGAATATCTAAAAACAGAACAGAGGTACTCATTTATATCCAACTGTATGTGTATTGGCAAGAAATAAACTACAACACAACAATTCAATTGATAGTAAAACATGGTTCTTGATAGTTACAGTGAGATGACATGGGAGCTGCTCAAGAAACATCAGGTACCCCAGTTCTGGGTGAAGGGTACTGTCAGCACACCATCAGAATGTTTCCACAGAGTACTGAATCATTCTACCTTAGTACAGTCCCCCTGGTGTTCAACTTAAGGTGTCTGTGATTACAGTGTCTGTGGTTTGGCATTTGACCAGAGCCATCAGTGTAAATCTGCACTCCAGTTTCTTCCATTTTGAAAAAATATATACCTCCAGTGCCTTTCAGTTTGAACTGTGCCAACTCTTGCGAAACGTACCACCACACTCAGTTGCCTATACATGCACTGTTTTCCCCTGAGAGAAATCGTCCCTCTTGTTGCCTTTGGGAAGCCAAGGTTTTTGTTTGCACTTTCATATTTGAACAAAAAAATCAGAAGAATACTAAGAAATTACATCATTCCTCCACTAAAATTTCAAATTGTTTTAAAAACATATTTTTTCATGTGTCCTGTCAGGGCCAAATTAATATAAATTTATTTTTAAATGAAAATATATTTGCATCGAAGTATTTGATTACTTTTTATTTTTGTTGGTATTAAATGTTGTATCCTGTATATACTAGATATTTCATGTAACAACAATAAACAGTTGAACACCTACTCTTACAACATGAACATGCATTACCTTCCATATAACTACTCTTGAAATCTCTTACTTTGAGCATTATTGATCCGGTTCGTGACACTAGTACAGACCCAGATCAGCTAACTCCTGCTGTCTGATCTGGATACCAGGGTATCATTGTGGAAATGAAATCAACAAAGGGCTTGTTAGTGGCGACAAAAAGGAAATGGGCTCATTGCCAACAACAGGAGACCATATAAGTTCTAATAAAAAAGTACTTTCAATGAATAAATGTCTTACAAAAATTATAACTTATGTTTAGTGTAAGTAACAGTGTAAAGTGACGAAAATGGCAGTTTTGTAATTATAAACCTGAACTATACTTAAGTTATAATTTCTCTATTGCTTTCCTGATGTGTAGTGCAGAACGACTTTACTTATTTATATTTTTATGAATATCAATATTTGACAGATGTTTCTGCCAATAAAGTTATTATGGACATGTCTTTAACAGCTGATCACATGACTTGTTGATCATGTGACTTAATGAATTTAGTTAGCTACTGACATGGTTCACTGCAATATGTTCTGAAATTAATTGGATATATGACATTAAGAGACAATCTGAAATGACAAGCAACTTTCCGAGAACATTTGGAAGGAAAAACAGAAAGCTTGTCTCATAACAAAGACATTAGATTTGTTTTGTTTTTTAAGACACACTTTTAAGCTAAGATGGAAAATATATTTATCAAGAAATAAAAAAATATATATATTTAAAAAATAATATATGCTTAACATCTAACTCATAAGTTTTGTTCATGTTCTGTTAACAAATAACATAGATACATGTGATATATACTGATATAGAACTACCAGATATACCTTTTCAAAAATCAATACTGATATAGAACTGCCAGATATAACTTTCAAAAACCAATACTGATATAGAACTACCAGAAATACCTTTTTAAAAATCAATACTGATATAGAACTACCAGAAATACCTTTTTAAAAATCATTGCTGATATAGAACTGCCAGATATACCTTTTTAAAAATCAATACTGACATAGAACTATCAGATATACCTTTTTAAAAATCAATACTGATATAGAACTGCCAGATATAACTTTCAAAAACCAATACTGATATAGAACTACCAGAAATACCTTTTTAAAAATCAATACTGATATAGAACTATCAGATATACCTTTTTAAAAATCAATACTGATATAGAACTGCCAGATATACCTTTTCAAAAGTCAACATAAGTACCAATTTTATTCAAGCTTTTTGCATCAAAATTTGATACAATCTGTTGGAAATTTAGTTTTCCTAATTGTGAGTCATTTTAAATCTAGTTTATTGCAGTTTAACAAAATAATACCCAAATATAAATAAAATAACACTCATTGTGATTTCTTAATTTAAAAAAAATGGGCATGTAAAACCTGTTTCGGACCAGCAAAATTTCTACCTTTAAAGGCCCAAATGGTATATATTGGCTGGAAGTTATTTGTGAAGACTGCATCTTGTTTCCTATCGAATAAGTTGTGATAAATGCACATTTAATGTAGTTTGATAAAAAATTAGTACATATAGATTTAGTTATGTTTTAAAAAAGAATCAAACATTTAGTATTGTTTTATTAAATAAAAAACTTTTAGTATTATTTGATAGAATTATAAAACATTTAATAGTGTTTTATAAAATGGTAAAACATTTAATATTGTGTTATAAAATAATTAAACATTTTGTATTGATTGAAAAATAATAAAACATTTTAATATTGTATTATAAAATAATAAAAAAATTAGTATTGATTGAAAATAAATAAAACATTTAGTTTGATTTGTTAGATATAATAATCAAACATTTAGTAATGTTTTATAAAATGATAAAACATTAAGTAATGTTTGATAAAATAACTAAACATTTAGTACATGTATTGTGTGAAAAGTAATCCAACACTTTGTGTGTATAATAATCAAACATACAGTATTATTTGATAAAATAATCAAACATTTAATATTGTTTTAGTTAATATTAAAACATTTGGTATTGTTTGATATAATAATCAGGCATTTAATATTGGTTGATAAAACAAACATAGTATTTTTTATTAGCTCACCTGAGCACAATGTGCTCAAGGGGAGCTTTTGTGATACCGCTTCATCCGTCGTCCGTCGTCAACATTTTACCTTGTGAACACACTAAAGGCCACAATTTTTATCCAATCTCCATCAAACTTGGTCAGAATGTTTGTCTGCATGAAATCTTGGATGAGTTCATTATTGGGTCACCTGGGGTCAAAAAGTAGGTAACGAGGCCAAATTTTAGGAAAAACTTGTGAACACACTAGAGGCCACATTTATAGCCCAATCTTCACCAAACTTGGTCAGAATGTTTGTCTACATGAAATCCTGGATGGGTTTGTTGTCGGGTCATGTGGGGTCAAAAAATAGGTCACTAGGTTACATTTTAGAAAAACCTTGTGAAAACACTTAAGAGATTGATGGGCCAGTCTTCACCAAACTTAACCAGCATGTTTGCCAGTATGAAATCTTACATATTTTTTGAAGTGAGTCATGTGGATTCAGTAGGTTACTTTGTAAAATTCTAGAAAATGTTATCAACCCAGTGGCCACACTAATGGTCCAATCTTCACCAAAGATTTCTAAAGTAAATAACTTTTAATTACTTGACGCCAGATTTGAGCCTACTTAAAGTCTGTGTCATCAGGTGAGCTATTAAGAGCCATCATGGCCTTCTTGTTAAAATTCATCACAGTGACCAATTATCATCCCTATAGTGATGTCAAGGTATTTGGTGGAGGTAGAACCACCCAAGCATGTGATTTGTTTAGAGAATAATACATTGACAGAATGGTAATTGAATACATGTCTGCATTTGTATGTGAACATGCGGGTGTGAATACAAACACATAGAAAAGCAACCAAAAGATAACCTAAGAAAGAACATTGCCAAACATACCCTAGTGGAATATTACTGACAGGTTTCAGCTTTAGCATGTTGCATGATCAAGTTGCTGTATGCTGCATCTACTTCAGGTGTTATCAGATTTTCAGAGCAGAACTTGGCAAGCCATGCTGTTACGTGGGGAAACTCTGAGAAACAAATTGATATACAGCAGAATGTTGTGTATTGTTCCAATTCTACAATTGTTCCCAATTATTTACTTGAGATTGCATTTGAGACATTATGACATTAATCAAATTGGTTTTGAATGTTTGTGTGTTTTGTTTTTGCTGTCTAGTCCACTTTTAGATGATTGTTTTGTAATTGCCCTCTTCCTTGCAAGTAGGTTTATATAGTTGTCTTTTATAACATAAAGACATAAAGTGTCTGCTGAACTTGAACATTTATACATGTCGGTCAGTGACGTCCTATATAAGTCCATTATTCTTGCCTTTTTTATTCAAATTCTGTAGAATTTGGTAGAGTGTCCACTCCACCTACAGTAGGTCCCAGGTCCAAACACTTGCCATCACACAAAAGTCATAATAAATGGTATGGGAAAAGCTCTATTGACAAAATGATCAAGCAAATATAATTGTAGGTCTACAACTCGATGGCCAGATGTCAGGATAATGAGACTGGTTGTGGTATATGCTATTTGTTTACAGCAGGCTCTGTTCACAGCGAAGGCAGCACAGTATCTACCTCATGTTGACACCTTCTTCAGATAAATGAAAGATTGTTAGTGGGATGATAACCTAACAAATAATTCCTAACAAAAAAATAAAATGATACAAATTCAGAAAAAAAAATAGGTTATAAACAGAGCATTCAACAAAAGAAAATGTTTTCTCAATGCCTTGATTTTCACATGTTTATAACCCAAATCTTGTACCTCAGACCAACAATTACATTAATAATTAATAGAACAACTCTATATACAGGTCCTGTTTTTGGTAAATTAATCATCATCCAAATCAACCAGCCATAAATTATTCTTAATACACAATAATTTACCCATGAATTATACTTAATAAATTTCCCTGAACTGTTGGTCTATGCCTGTCTTTTTTGGTCATTTTTGGTCATTACGATGTTAATTCTTACAGATATTGTTTTGTATATATGCTCACTTACTGTGTATGTATTAATCCAAGTATGTACTTCAGGGTGCACATTTAAGTCATAATCATATTTGTCATGAAATGTAGACATATGTAAAACCATATAAAATGTTTCTTTCTGTTATCCATAGCACAACAGTTTGAATCGAAACAAATTGAATTAAGTATTTGTCTGTAAATTCGTATTTGGCATATTTTACATTAGCACCATGCACCTGGAAATTCAAAAATATATTGAAAAAGTGCATCTTAAGTAGAATATATGTAAGCATTTTCTTGTATACCAATCGCTCACAAACTGTCTGCCCATTTCTGTATCAGGTGTGCAGACACTAAATACATAGTAACCATAAAATGTGCAACCAAACAGTTTAAATCCTAACCAAACTTGCATGTCAAAGAAAATTTACACATCTATTAAAATGTTTCTGTAGAAGTCTGACAGTAAGTGCCGTCTGCCCTTGTAGACGAACTAGTGCAGTCATGTTATATAAAAATAAGAATCAACAATTGATATTAGTTATTATTTAATAATATTTAATATTAGTTATTGATATTAGGTATTTAGATTTTAATTGTGTTTTTTTGTCAACTGTTCTTGAGTTTATTTTTTTAGTTTATTTGTTTTAAAGTGGTATTCGATAGTTGGCCTATGTCAATATATGTACCGTATTTTCTCCCTTATAAGACAGGGATTTTCCATTAAAATTTCATGTTCAAAGTATGGGGCTCGTCTTATAGGCAGGGTCTAGCAACCTAGCAAAAATTTTTGCACATTGTTTTAGGGCAAAAATGTACCAAATAAACTTGTAAGCAGTTATGCAATGACCCGGCGTGCTGTCATTATTGACCGTCGATAATTTACCTTAATTGAACTTTGAATTCTGTTGGTCAATGATTAACTGTCTCAAATATATTTCCCTTTGTTCTGCATGAAACACAGCTTATTATCCATCAGTAAACACTGAAACAAACATTCTTCAGTCTGCCAAAAACACCAAGCTGTAATTTACTTGGCGTTTCTGTGTAGACTTGCCACATTACACAGGTCAAGTGACTGACTCTGAGATAAGCTGTTGTCAAGGTGATATCGATCGGAGCAATTTGACAGTGAGGGAGTGAATTTGTTTTTATAAGCGGCTGCCAATTGCATTTCTCCATGAAATTATTGATTGGCGGCATGTACACAAGGTCAATGCACTATTCACCCATATATCGTGTACTGTCATACCAGACTTGGTGACGTAGAAATTGGTGTCAAAGAAATTAATGTCATGCTATAGGACAGCAGTGCAGCTGAGACTACAAACATCCCGCAATGTGTGAAAATTACAGTCATTGTTTATCAATGAACCCCTTTGTTGAGACAGCATGCCTGGTTGACGCTCCTGTTCATTTTTTTGCCTCGTCTTAAAAGTGGGTTGAAGCAGAAACCAGCCATTTCGCAGGTAAAGTAGAGGGGGTCATCTTATAAGCAAATAGTCTTATAAGTGAGAACGTACGGTAACACTATCTGACCTCTATTAGGGATATTTGTGCATAGTTTCTGCAGAAAGATCATTCGTTAGTCTAAGCTAAGAACATTTTCAACAGTATTTCAATTTTAAGAGTAGTAGAACTTGTTAAACAACAATTAAGTTGTTCATTCTTTTTAAATCTATAAATAAGAACGATTTGGATTCCTGCTAAATATAGACATTGATAACAGAGTGGATGTTGTGAATGAGCTAAAACATAAGACTTAGTGGTCACATGATTTTCTTTTAAAAATATAAACTATATAAAGATAATAGAGGGTTAAATATAGTTTAAAAATAGCTGAATGTGCAGCGTGGCTCAAATAAGAAATACATTTTTGTAATGGCGATTGTGTCATTATGATTCACTTTTCACACAGGTGTAGTGCATCAATAAACAGATTTTATGAAATTTGTTCAGGTAACAATGATTTATTTAGTTGTTTAATGAAAAGATTTATGGTCGAAACTGACAGATACCACAAGGAAACAAAACAAACCAAACACCATATTAGGTATATAACAACATGCTCATTTTACTGCCGAAATAGCATAATCATTACCATCAAAACAATATGATCACTTCTTAAAGCTGCACTCAATCAAGCAAAGTTTTGAATCGAGGTCTTTGTGCCGACCTTTGATACACCGTTTGTTCTACTTAGTTTCATTTGTAACCTTTCTCTACAAATAATTCCAAAACAATGGCACAGAGACCATGTGTTGTGTTAGTATGACTATTAATAATTAAAGAGCTATAAACACTCATAGCCATGTTAGAGCAATGTTGTTTTATCATCAGAATCACTTACAACAGCACCCAAAAATATTGATAAGACATTGTAATACAAATTGCAACACAGCCACTAACACCCAACTTGTCTCTTAGGGACTGGTCAAATCATCCATGAAATTATGCAGTTCATAGACTAATGGTTCAATCCTTCAGTCACCATGATGACCCCAATGTAGTCATAGCGAGTAATGAGGCTCCTTTGGTGGGTCATAGCCATTCAATGCTGGCCATTGATTGGATACACAGTCTCCCTCTCTCTTTCTCTAGTAAATTACCTGATCACTGATTGGATGACCTTGATTTATGGTACTGAGAGTGATCATCAGTGTAAACAGCATCTTAATCGTTTGACAACAAGGTAGTAAAAGCAGTTTAGAGGAAAGAAGAAGCACAGAAGTAGGAAATCAATCATAAATGTTTAGGAAAGAAAAATTTGCAAATTTATTGCCAGACACCTCACTGGAATCCGACAGTTTTCCTGTATCAAATATATCAAATACATTGTTATGAAAGCCTATCTGTGTTTGTGGGTTTAATGGAACACTTTCTGGCCTTAGTGTTACTGTATATTCTTGTCATCAGCAAGGACCATTTTTATCATTACATAAGTATAAGCCATTAAGCTTTTAGACGAGATGTTTGATATGTTCCTAATCTGTCATTACATATCATGAGGGTGTCACTATTTATAGAAAGATAATCTGACATATAAATGATACAACCTTTTATTTCTTCCTTGAACATTATTTGATGACTAATTTGTCACTATGAATCATGTTTTCTTTTGTAATTACCTACATGAATTTGTTTTCCATGCTTTTTTTGTCTTTTATTGTCAAGCATGTGTTGACTGGTTCTATAAGTATGTAACTATGATACGTATACAAAGTTAAGTAGCCCCAAAATCACTAAATAATCAAAAATGCTGAAAAGTGTTGTTTGGGCAGTGCACAAGTGTATAAGCGATATAATGTGTGCACGTGTTGGTCACTTAAAATCATTTCTTGGTAAATCATTTACACAATGAATTGGAAACCTTCAATTTTACAGGTTGCAGTTATACAATATGGATAGAGTTATCTCATTGTTATGCTTAAAAAGATTATCTGCCTAAGCCATTATCCTGTTACATGTTTAGTAACAATTACCAATTCTTAGTGGGTTTTTTGGCTAACAGCTTAAAGCAAAAACAACTCTTGAGACACTGCAGCAATTAGTGCAGGTCCTGGTCTGACAGCTCCCAACTTGTAGATTTGGATCAGCATTTATTGCCTGAGCCTGACTTTGTGCTTATCAAACTATGACTTGTTTTGTATTGATTGTAAATGGGTCAAGTGAGTTAAGGTTACTGTCTACATGGCGTTGAGGACCCCCTAGACCACTTGATGGATGGCAGTCCCTTGGATATTGGCCATGATCAGGAAACAAATTACAGAATGGATTTCTGGTCCTCAGACATCAGAAGCTGCCTATTGAACACCCCAGAAATAATTACAAGCACATTTCATAGAGTTCTTGAATGTGGATTGTTAGATCGAACAAGATTTATGACAGGCTATTCATTAAGAAACCTGTTTGAGATATCTTTTTTTTATTTACTATAAGAAAAAACAACTTTTTTTTCTTAAAACCTAGACACAATTATTTTTTCTTGAAAACTCATCGTCAAAGCTTTTATATTAACATATAGTTGAATTATGAGAAGTCTGGTCATACAAAACTACTGCATGGTACTATTGTCCATTTGTAAGAGAAATTTGAAAGAGGTCTTTTTTCATTTCATTTTGTTATCCCAAACTGATTGTGCACTCAGTTGGTTTTATGATCCTTTAGCAGTCAATTTTACTTAAACAGGTACAATGTCACATTGCTGCCTTTACTGTAATACATGTACATGCTTAAAAACTTGACATGTGCATGTAATCACACCCACTAACATTTTACTGACACTTGGACAAGGTCAACCAGTCCTGAAACTTGCCATACAGTCAGATAGTAAACCAGAGAAGCTGTCCGTAATGAGACCATGACGTATGTACAACCACGAGATACAAACCAGTAACATCCTGGGGACCGTATCTTAACAGGACTACCACTACCTCTTTAAGTGGTTCAGCTTGGCGCCAAATTTATTATTATGATTTATTCAACTTATATTTAGACATTTTTATTTTTTTGAAAGGAAAAATTCAATCATACAGGTTATGATTGATGAGAAAATGAGGAATACTCTGAAGAAGAGGTCACACTTGTTCTGTTATCCAGCTTGTAAGAAAATCTATGGTTATTAGTAAGGCCAATGACAGTGGGCAGGCATCACTATTTATTTTTTAATAAAATATTTTCTTTATTTCTCAACAGAATTTGACCAAAGTAATACATCATGTTTGCCATCATTGAAATAACACAGTGCATACAAGTGAATCTTTTACATGTTGATTTTTCTTTCTGTCATATAACACTTATAACAATTAAGGTATGTTGTTCATAATAATCAGGCAGATACCTCTTGGGAAGAGGAAAATTGGGAGTGATTTAATTCTTTTTGTGAAACAGGGTAAATTGCAAGGTTTCTTCTAAGAAAATAGGTTTAACATTGGTAACACAGTGGAGAAAAGGTTTTTTATATTTATTGTTTGACATGTTCTTGTTATAAATATCTTTTAACTTGTCTGTTAACTCACTTTGTCCATGAATGCTTTATATTGAGAACCCAAAATGCTGCTATTTATTGTTTGACAAAGCTTTCAGATAAAATCAGAAGAAAGATCAGTTTATTGTTTACTTTATGTCATGGGTATGTTTCATCATTAGACTTTTCATATTGTTCTAATTACTTCAGTAAGTATACTGACTCATTTTGTTTAAGAAAAGTTAGATATAAACTAGGAGAAAAGGAATAAAAATGAAAAAAGGTTGAAAAATAAAGTTGAAGCATTCACTCAATTAAAAATTTTTAACTAATGAAATTGGTAAATGCACGAGAAAAAAAAATTGCTATATTGGCTTTTTTTTTTTTTACTGACTTTGCTTGATGGGTAGTATTCTACTGAACTGTTATTAAAGCCATTGATGAAAATATAAAAAATAGTAATGAAAAAGCAACTAGAATTAGTGGAATTGTTAAAAAAAAGGAAAAACAGTGTTCATCATTTTAAGCTTGACAATTCTATGAATAAGGTGAGCTGTTCCACTCCGGTAAGAGCTCTGCTGCAGCATTGCTGTGATGCTCATGTCTTGATTTCAAAAGATAGTAGCAAGCTTATATCTAAAACAACAGTTCATTGATTGAAATGAAACTTCACAAAGGTCTTCCTATTGATTAAGTCTAGTGATAGAACCTAGTTTTATAGTTCATGATAGATTTTGTGAGAAATATGGCCCTCGTTTGACTATTGTAGATATGCATGTTGTTTATTATTTTGCATGCAATGACCATTAACCTTTATGTATCTCAATGGCAATTGGACTGGTTGGAATGAAACTATGCATATATCTTCCTAATGATCATACCTACTGATTTAATTAAGTTAGATAGTTCCAGGCTGGAATTTTGTACAAAAGGTGGACCTAATTTGTCTTGAATTTTTTTTATGTATGTACCTGAAAAACTATCATGATTATATCACATTATCAAGACCTTGACCATTCTGTCACTTTGCAGCTCGTCTTTATCAAAACATAAGGCCTTTAATTGTTGTATACACCTGTCAGGTTAACACCCTGTAGAGAGGAGATGGCAACATGACATTAGGAGTTGAAGGATGTTTCCAGGCACTCAAAATTGTAACAATACAAACAAAACATGCACAGAATCAGATATACTGCACATTTGCATGATTTTCTCATTGATAAAAGCTCATAAATTCAAAATGAGAATTTGATTGTAAATTAATGTGACCAAAAATAGAAATTAACATTTTATCACTTGGATTTTAAATGGGGTATGTCGTAAAGCTTGTTTGTGCAACTGTTAATTGCAGCTAAAATCCAGCTGCCAATTTGCAACCATAAAAGTTCATACTGCTACTCTACTGTCATTGAGGAAGTATCATGTTGTATAAGCAAAGTCTTTCTTCTGTTTAAGATCATTTCAAAACTGCCATTCAGGTAAGATTTGAAAATTCCTTATTAAGTGTTATACCCGTGTAACATGTATTGTGGTTAAATAAATCTTTTAATAACAATTTTTGTCTTACCTTAATGCACTGTTTGCATTTCTTGATTACATTTACTTTGTAAGTTGTTAACAAATGTTCTAGTCATAAAGCTTTGAAATATTCTCATTTGTTTGTTATTGTTCTTTTATGCAGTGCAAAAGAAACATAACTCTCTGTTATTTTTTGAGTTATCTCCCATAGATTCTTATTCCTTTTTATCCAGTGCAAAAGAACCATAACTCAGTTTTTTTGACTGGCATATTTTTCTTGTGTCCACCATTACTTTAGGGAGTATAACCCGATTTGACCAGTTCATTGTATTTTAGCTACAATAGCATATAGTCATGTATTTACTATTTGTCTGTTTATGTCAGGTTTAAAGAGCAATGTGGTCTTTATAACAACATTATCTTGATGTGAATTGGCTCAACTTAATGTATTATTGCCCATGTGTGGTTTAATTATCATAGTTGTCTTTTAATAAAGATATCTTAGTGTAAAAATGCACATATAATATATGGTTTTAACATTGAAATTGCTCTGTGGGACTGTGGTCAGAATTAAACAAACTCTCCTTTGGACCAGTTAATTCTGCAGTTAAATGGAACTGTCCAGAAGATTTTGCTGGCTTGTTGTCCAGTGTTTTTAAAATGCATTTGTTGAGACTACGATTGGCATTATAGCAATGATATTTCAAGGTGAAATGGTTTACAAAATGTATAAAATCATCATCTTTTCATAAAAATTGAATCATTCCCCCTGAAATGTCAATTTCATCTTTCACCATCTCCAATGTCTAGTTGGATATCCGATCCATCTTTACATTTTTCATTGTTAAATAAAAAACAAACAAAAAACTCACAATATTATCATTGTTGGTAGCCAAAGCATGTGCTGGGTTGCAAATGAAACAAGAGACAACAGTTTGAAACAGATCTGTACAGATCCAGGAAGGGTCTGTCGTTGCTTTTGGGGACCATTACTAGTAGCTTTCTACTATAACAAATACTAAATTCTTGAGCTGTTTTCTAACATCTACAAGCACTTCTCTTATGTCCTGAAATTATCATCAAATAGTGTAGATCCTAATAGAAGCTGTCAAATCTGGATCTACACTGTTTGCTAAAGCCACATTTGTTTGTTTTCAGAAACTTAAGGGCTAGAAGGGATGTCCTTGTTCAATGTCTCGCTATATTCATCAACACTGTGTTATTGAGTCATGCGACAGGCATGTATCTATGGCCTGCTTAGTGAAATATTACCCACCACAATTCAGAACTTAACCAAGGTGGCACTGACATGCCAGCCAAACTTGCCTAGAGTCAGTCATAGTAATTCCCCTTTAAATATAAGTGGTTTTTATCCTTGACTTGCTAAGCAAAGATTGATCAGGCTTAGACAAATAGTGTGTAGATCCAGATCAGCACGCTCCTTCACCTATATATTAAAGTGTAAGTAGCTAGGAATTTAGTAATTTATTATTAACAAATGTTGCATAAAGGGTAATGATGCTTATACAAAGGAAGATTGTTGCCTAGTGCCATGGGAAAAACATCTCATTGAAGCTCATTATTCATGTCTCAGCTAATAGAGCAAAACCATAACATCTCCAATCAGGGTCTAATCTTCTGGATTTTGACACCCTTGCTCTCTAAAACATGAAGCAGTTCTACAATGGAAATGTCCAAGAAATGTGTTCAGTTTGTTTATAATGTTGATTTTTTACAATCGATGATTACTTTGGAACTTTACAACATGATGTTTAACGTATTACAGTTCCATGTACTTTGTGTTGTTCATCCCAGTTGATATTGTACCATTAAAGGTGGTATCCGACAGTATGGACCAAATTTTCTTCTTCTCAAATAACCAATTATGTCACTTAGAAGGTCCTCCAAGGTGCTGTTTATTGATGTCCTAGATCTGTGTGAACATAAATCACTACTTGTAATTGTAAACAGGTATTTCCTATCAGAGCCATGCTGAAGAGATATCTAGTTTTAAACTTTGAGAACCATGTGACAACTTTCTTTTGAGATCAGGTTATATAGACATCCAGCTAATCAGCTCTGACGTTGATATCTATTTATAGCAGAGACCACTATCGAGCTTTTTACAGTTGAAAAAATTCACATTCAGAGTGATTTTTTTTCACAAAAAGTTCTATTTAACAATTCAGTAAGTGTTCTAAAGTATGGGTTTATACAAAAGTTATGTCTAAATTCCCCAAAGCATTGGCTTGATATTGTTACATAATTTGATGTAGACAAACTGTCCAATACATTTAACCTTTAACACATGCTGTTACATTCCAAATGTTAGTACAATTAACTGTCCTATAACAGACAGTAGTGCTTTCTGCTAGTTCCTAGATGGTTATTTCTGTTTTTGTGTTCAGTGTGCCAGCTACCAAATTCAAGTCGTACACATTCTTATGCCCATGTGAACATAACCTGAATTGTTATAAATGTTGCACAGTATGATCTTTGCTTAATGTGTGTCCATCATTTATTATTTTCTGCCAAGCTGGCACACTCTACTGGACTGGACCAAATTTTACCGGACCAGTATAATTTTGGTATTTTCACACAAAAGGCTGGTAAGCTAACCAAGGTGTTACGAGTGGTTGGTTTCTGTAAAAGGCTGTAAAGAATTGTTTAGTTTAGTTTACCATATATATTTTCATAATAATTCAGAATTTTTGAAAAGGATATGCTTGAAAACTTTGGTGGACTGGCAGTACATTTATGTTATAAAATTTAATGGACTAACAGAGATTTTGGTGGATTCGGGTCAAGGTCCACCGAGTTTTGTCGAAGACTGTAATTTAATTATGAAAATAATAATAATTACAATAGCACAAAATAATACACATGCATACTTGTGAACACACATGCCCATATGAAGAGGCTTTATCAAACATAAACATGCATGAATCTCTAAACATATTTAATTGAACAAAATTAATTCAAACATCTGCAGCTTAAATAACAGTATCAATAGGGTTATGTATTGTAAATTTAATGTTCCAATGTTTTCTTTTCGCTACATACACCTTCTTTGTCTTACATTTCAAAAAGCAAAGGTCTTGTTTTCACACAATGTGACAATACTATTTATGTACCCATGGGCTAAGGTGCAATAAACTCTAGAATATATGTAAAGGACATTGACTTTAAATTACATGTTGTGTCATTGTTGCTGTATGAGGGTGATAGTTTGTTGTTATGATTATGTAAATGGGTGTGATAATGAAATATTACAGTAATAGTTACTGTTGGCTACATTCTGAGGAAAAAAATCTAATTCAAGTAAGTAAGACATAATTAGATATGAATTCAAAGTCAGTATAAGTTTTAATAAAGACCCACAGAGTTGAAAGTCTACATACTCTCCTAAATCTGCCTACATTTTAGATATTTCTGAGGTGTCCCTCCATCTCTAGCTGAACTCACTATAACATATACCAACATACTAACACTTTTTCTTGCCTATACAAGGTCAGTACAGTCAGTACTCAATGTCAGAACTTTTCTGTAGTGTCAACATTCTCAATACAACCACCTTTTCACAAAAACCCAACTTAATTTTTTTTTCATCCATATAATTTAAGCATTTAAATATTGATATTTTAACTGTCAACATTTTCAGTGCATCAAACTATTTTCTGATCTCCAGTTGCTATTCACACCAGTTGTCAACCACTCTTGACACAAAGTTGTTTCTTGGTGTGAATTGTCTTAAGTGGGTCGGCGACTTCACAAGAAGTTTGCTCAATCAACCTACTTTTGGACACACAGGCTTATGTTATTATTTGCTTATATAATTACTTGTTAGTATTATGTAGATGGTTAATCATGAAATGCATCATATATTTTTGTAAAATGACTATGTTTGATGATCTTAAATAATAAAAAATATATATATAAAGTTAAACATCTCTTCCTTGTCTTATATTAACCCTATATAAAATGTAAATATTACGAGATTGTAAATCTTACAACTACACAAAATGTGGGACGGTGAAACCAAGTAAGAATTTATCAAAGTGACAATTTCATCAGGCCCAATGAATGTCGAGACAACAAGTGCCAACTGTAGTTGTATTAAACCAACAAGGATTTTTTTAAATACACTGCAGTGACCAGTTTAGATCTTTTTAGCACCATAGTCTATTCTGTTGGAGGAAGGCCCCAGAGAAATGTCTGGGTAAAACCAGTGGCACACCACATGTCAGCTGGAAAACTTTCCCAAATTAAGTGCTCCCTCCAGAATGTGACTCGAGGCTACACAATCAGACGAGTCGCAGACCATCATGCCACAGGCACCCCCTCACAAGGATTTGTAGATCACCTTCTTAGCATAAGGAGCCACATTGAAGGTGATATTTCACAATTTGCCTTTATCAAATTTATTATTTATCTTAGCATTTTTGGAAGGATTTTAGACTTATTTCTGCGTAACTCTTAGTTTAGTCCAAATAAAGATGATTCTGAACAGTACCTTAACTGTTTGTTCAAATCATGAAAAAACCCCACAAGAATGACAAAAATAAATGCTGTAAATTATCACTCTTTCTAAATCTGTTTAGCATAATAGGGATATCTGCTTAAATAGATATTGATGTCACAGCGGAACACATATGATGATATAACGTGACCTCAAAGGTAAGTGGTCACATTGTTTTCTTATTTTGAAGCTGGAAAACTGTTCCGCATAGCTTAGATAGGAAATTATGTTATGACTAGTTTGGTGTTATGCTTCATGTTTCATTGATAAACAGCATTTTGCAGGATTTTTTTAGTGGAAACTATAATTTTATATGGTTGTTTGAGAGAGAAAAAAGATCCAACCTGCCAGTTACCCCCTTTAACGGTGCTGACAAATTTGTTGTTATTTCACAACATTATTTTAGCTAGACAGGAAATCAGCAATTAATTTATTCTCCCCACTTTGTTGACTGCTGCAGGCTATATTTGTAGTACAAATAGGGAAGCATGTCTGTATTTATTTGTATGATGTTATAAGACCTGCTGGTGTTTATGGAGCGAAGATATTGTTTGCTTGCCATGAATGTGTATTGAAATAAATGTTGTGTAACATCTCTAATGCATTTCATGATATGTGGGCATGAATAACATGTTAAAGGGGTATAAAGTTTAATGGAAATAAACTCAAATATAAAGCTAAACAAAATAAATGTATGTGTCTTTTTAGTATATGCTGTTCTTAAGAAGCATTTTATTTTATAATCCAATAAACTAATGTTAAAGGGGGTATCTGACAGTTTGGACGAAAATGTTTTTTCTCAAATAAGTCATTGTTGCCTATAATGATCCTGCAAAATGCTGCTTATTGCTGCCCTATTCAGTGTGAACAGTGAAATCCCCATTCCTCATTGGAAAAGGGTATTTCCTATCTGAGCCACGCTGTACAGATAGCTATTTTTAACTAAGAAAACCTTGTGACCACATACTTTTGAGATTATGTTATATCATCATCTGGGTAATTTGCTCTGATATCGATATCTATTTTTAGCAGAGATTATTATCGAAATTATTTATAGATTTGGAATGATTAAACTTTTAGAGATTTTTTTGTAGCAATTTGTACTGTCTAACAATATAGCCAGTATAGAAAACCATCTTTAATTTTACTAAAGTATGAGTTTATGCCCTTATTCTCCAAAGCAGGGCTAAGGTATTGTTACATGAATTTGATATAGGCAAACTGTCAGATACCATTTTTAAGAAAACAAAAACTTAGTTAATGTTTAAGTTTCTCTTTAACAATTTTCAAAAAACATACCAAAATTAATGGGATGTCACAAGTTATAAGATAGAGAACAACTACTTAGAAATTGAGATTATTTAGTTTTGTATAAATGTAAACTCATCATCTTCCTCTGCCCTTGATTTCTTTAAGGGCATTTGGGGAAAAAGAAAAGTCTTTAAGATTATACAGTCATGTTATCAGTGAAACATCCCTCAGTTATGGTAAACATTGAAAATTGAATCCCTGCTCATCCATGATATACAATAAAATAATGAAAGATTGTTCAGCTATAATATACAGTGAAAAATGGAACACTGCTTAGCCATGATATACATTAAAACAATGGAACATTGTTCAGCTGTAATATACAGTGAAAAATGAAACACTGCTCAGCCATGATATACAGTAAAACAATGGAACATTGTTCAGCTATAATATACAGTAAAAAATGGAACCCTGCTCAGCCATGATATACAGTAAAACAATGGAACATTGTTCAGCTATAATATACAGTAAAAAATGGAACACTGCTCAACCATGATATACAGTAAAACAATGGAACATTGTTCAGCTATAATATACAGTAAAAAATGGAACCCTGCTCAGCCATGATATACAGTAAAACAATGGAACATTGTTCAGCTATAATATACAGTGAAAAATGGAACACTGCTCAACCATGATATACAATAAAATAATGGAACAGTGTTCAGCTATAATATACAGTGAAAAATGGAACACTGCTCAGCCATGATATACATTAAAACAATGGAACATTGTTCAGCTATAATATACAGTGAAAAATGGAACACTGCTCAGTCATGATGTACAGTAAAATAATGGAACATTGTTCAGCTATAATATACAGTGAAAAATGAAACACTGCTCAGCCATGATATACAGTAAAACAATGGAACATTGTTCAGCTATAATATACAGTGAAAAATGGAACCCTGCTCAGTCATGATGTACAGTAAAATAATGGAACATTGTTCAGCTATAATATACAGTGAAAAATGAAACACTGCTCAGCCATGATATACAGTAAAACAATGGAACATTGTTCAGCTATAATATACAGTGAAAAATGGAACACTGCTCAGTCATGATGTACAGTAAAATAATGGAACATTGTTCAGCTATAATATACAGTGAAAAATGGAACACTGCTCAGTCATGATGTACAGTAAAATAATGGAACATTGTTCAGCTATAATATACAGTGAAAAATGAAACACTGCTCAGCCATGATATACAGTAAAACAATGGAACATTGTTCAGCTATAATATACAGTGAAAAATGGAACCCTGCTTAGCCATGATATACATTAAAACAATGGAACATTGTTCAGCTATAATATACAGTGAAAAATGAAACACTGCTCAGCCATGATATACAGTAAAACAATGGAACATTGTTCAGCTATAATATACAGTAAAAAATGGAACCCTGCTCAGCCATGATATACAGTAAAACAATGGAACATTGTTCAGCTATAATATACAGTGAAAAATGGAACACTGCTCAACCATGATATACAATAAAATAATGGAACAGTGTTCAGCTATAATATACAGTGAAAAATGGAACACTGCTCAGCCATGATATACATTAAAACAATGGAACATTGTTCAGCTATAATATACAGTGAAAAATGGAACACTGCTCAGTCATGATGTACAGTAAAATAATGGAACATTGTTCAGCTATAATATACAGTGAAAAATGGATCCCTGCTCAGCCATGATATATATATATATTTATACAATGAAACATTGCTCAGCCATTATATTCAGAGAAAGAATGAAATATGGCTTAGGCATATTATGGAGTGAACCATTATATTTAGTGAAACATAGAAACTTTGTATAGTCACGATATATAGTAAAACAATAATACTGCCGTTACTGAACAATGCTTCAATTTCTATATCAACAGGATCCCCATTTCTATAGTAAAATATACAGAATAATTTATCAAGCAGTACCCCTTTTCCCATAGTGCAGTCTACTGAATAACCAATCAAGCAGGATCCCCATTTCTATAGTGCAATTTACAGAATAATCAATCAAGCAGGATCCCCATTCCTATAGTGAAATATACAGAATAATTAATCAAGCAGTACCCCTTTTCCCATAGTGCAGTCTACTGAATAACCAATCAAGCAGGATCCCCATTTCTATAGTGAAATATACAGAATAATTAATCAAGCAGTATCCCTTTTCCCATAGTGCAGTCTACTGAATAACCAATCAAGCAGGATCCCCATTTCTATAGTGCAATTTACAGAATAATCAACCAAGCAGGATTACCATTCCTATAGTGAAATATACAGAATAATTAATCAAGCAGTACCCCTTTTCCCTTAGTGCAGTCTACTGAATAATCAATCAAGCAGGATCCCCATTCCTATAGTGCAGTCTACTGAATAACCAATCAAGCAGGATCCCCATTTCTATAGTGAAATATACAGAATAATTAATCAAGCAGTACCCCTTTTCCCATAGTACAGTCTACTGAATAACCAATCAAGCAGGATTCCCATTTCTATAGTGCAATTTACAGAATAATCAATCTTGACAGCTGCACCAGTAAACTTAAATCTGGATCAGACGGACACACTGTATAAGTAATCTGTATGGGATGACATATCTAGTTTTCTAGAGTCTAGTGCTTTGGCATATGCCTATTGAGCACGTATTGTATCATATTTTAGGCATCTTCAATGTATTTGGATTGTGTAAGCCAAAGGTCAGCCATAGCTGTATGGCAAAAGTGTCTAACATACATATGTCTCCTTATATACCATACTGTACTCTAAATGCATAAGAACCACTCCCAGCAGTAAGTACAGGAATTTCCTGTGGGTCTATGAAAGCAAAACAAATTATTCAAAGTATTTTTTAATCTTAATACAATTAAACAACATTAAAAATCTGTAGAAATGCATGAATATCATTTTAAATAATTATATAAAAATGCACAAAACAAACAGAAAAATAAGTTTTTTAGGGGACTCGAACCCATGACCATAGATCAAACCATAAGCATCTTAACCCACTGGCCAACTTGAACTTGACAACTATTTGCTTACAGGATTTATTATCACTGTTACGTGGTTCCACCCCTTCTACCTGGACGAGTCCAAATTATGTCAATATTTCATGCCTCAATGCTCGTCGTTGAACTATGCAGAATATTACACTGAGTAAACAATAAAACATATCTCTATTCTTCAAAGGACAATCCAGGAACTGAGCCTGACATAATGTTGAGTGTTTTAAAATCTCACTTGTTTTATTTGTCTCGACATCAGACATTATGTGTCACATATTCTTATTGTTTCACTTCAATTAGAAATAATAAATAGTACATGGGTTCTCCATCCATGTCAGAATAGAAAAAGTACATGTCAATTTATCTCAGGATTTCTAAGCATTCAACATGTCTGCTGTCTTAACTGTCTCTTAAGGAGAAATTATGTAAGGCTGGCTCACTTTAGAACAGAGTGTTCCTCAACTTGCATGTAACTCCTCACCCTGTTAATAGTTAGACAGTTTCTTATTATCTAACAGCCATGGCAAAAAAAAAAAAAATGTGGAACTGGCCTTTTAAGGGATTGGTTCATGGTCCTCTATGGGATCCATGGTTCGAGTCTGTCTGATCTGAATCTACACCATTTGCTGCTAAGCCTCTTGATAGATGTCTGTCATCAACATATAGATAAAGATTTTAGCAGATAACACAAATTGTTAAGTTCAAGTGATTCCCACAACAAGCAGTAAAATGTCCTATGCGAATATAATTACTATAAGCGTATATATACTCTGTATCAAATTTACCCAAAAAGAGCAATGAGGAGATATGCAGTAAGCCCTCAGTAAGCCCTAAGCTTCTCTATTTTAACAAGCACTACACAATTTTATTATTAGCTTACAAATACAAGCAAAGCAAATGAAAAAAATACCACTGGTGGGAAATTATGCAGGTCTTAAGCAGATAGCTTCTAGCTGGGAACAAGCTGATCTGAATCTATGCTCCTAGCAGGAGCTAGCTAATCTGGACCTATGCTTCTAGCAGGGAGCAAAACTGATCTGAATCTATGCTCCTAGCAGGAGCTAGCTGATCTGGACCTATGCTTCTAGCAGGGAGTTAGCTGGTCTGGATCTGGAAGCTAGCTGATATGGACCTATGCACCTAGCTGGGAGCTAGCTGATCTGGACCTTTGCTCCTAGCAGGTAGCTAGCTGATCTGGACCTATGCTCCTAGCAGGTAGCTAGCTGATCTGGACCTATGCTCCTAGTTGGAAGCTTACTGATCTGGATCTATACTCCGAGCATGGAGCAAGCTGATCTGGATATGGGAGCTAGCTGATCTGGACCTATGCTTCTAGCAGGGAGTTAGCTGGTCTGGATCTGGAAGCTAGCTGATATGGACCTATGCACCTAGCTGGGAGCTAGCTGATCTGGATCTATGCTCCTAGCAGGAGCTAGCTGATCTGGACCTATGCTTCTAGCAGGGAGTTAGCTGGTCTGGATCTGGAAGCTAGCTGATAAGGACCTATGCACCTAGCAGGGAGCTAGCTGATCTGGATCTATGCTCCTCGCAGGGAGCTAGCTGATCTGGATCTAAGCTTCTAGCAGGGAGCTAGCTGATCTGGACCTATGCACCTAGCAGGGTGCTAGCTGATCTGGATCTATGCTCCTCGCAGGGAGCTAGCTGATCTGGATCTAAGCTTCTAGCAGGGAGCTAGCTGATCTGGATTTATACTCCTAGCTGGGAGCTAGCTGATCTGAATCTATGCTCCTAGCAGGGAGCTAGCTGATCTGAATCTATGCTCCTCGCAGGGAGCTAGCTGATCTGGACCTATGCACCTAGCTGGGAGCTAGCTGATCTGGATCTATGCTCCTAGCAGGGAGCTAGCTAATCTGGATCTATGCTCCTAGCATGGAGCTAGCTGATCTGGACCTATGCTTCTAGCAGGGAGCTAGCTAATCTGGATCTGGAACTTAGCTGATCTGGACCTATGTTCCTAGCAGGGAGCTAGCTTATCTGGATCTATGCTGCTAGCATAGAGCAAGCTGAACTGGACCTACACTGCTAGCAGGAGTTAGCTGATCTGGATCTACACTCTTAGCTGATCTGGATCTACACTCCTAGCCGGAAGCTAGCTGATCTGGATCTGGAAGCTAGCTCATCTGGATCAATGCTCCTAACAGGAGCAAGCTGATCTGGATCTATACTCCGAGCAGGCAGCTAGCTGATCTGGATCTATGCTTCTAGCAGGGAGCTAACTGGTCTGGATTTGGAAGCTAGCTGATCTGGACCTATGCTCCTAGCTGGGGGCTAGCTGATCTGGACCTATGCTCCTAGCAGGAAGCTAGCTGATCTGGACCTATGCTCCTAGCAGGAAGCTAGCTGATCTGGACCTATGCTCCTAGCAGGGAGCTAGCTGATCTGGACCTATGCTCCTAGCAGGCAGCTAGCTGATCTGGATCTATACTCCAAGCATGGAGCTAGCTGATCTGGATATGGGAGCAAGCTGATCTGCATCTGGGAGCTAACTGATCTGGACCTATGCTCCTAGCAGGTAGCTAACTGATCTGGACCTATGCTCCTAGCAGGTAGCTAGTTGATCTGGATCTATGCTTCTAGCAGGTAGCTAGCTGGTCTGGATCTGGAAGCTAGCTGATCTGGACCTATGCTCCTAGCAGGGAGCTAGCTGATCTGGATCTATGTTCCTAGCAGGGTGCTAGCTGATCTGAATCTATGCTCCTAGCAGGGAGCTAGCTGATCTGAATCTTTGCTCCTAGCAGGAGCTAGCTGATCTGGATCTATACTCCTAGCAGGGTGCTAGCTGATCTGGACCTATGCTCCTAGCAGGGAGCTAGCTGATCTGGATCTATGCTCCTAGCAGGTAGCTAGCTGATCTGAATCTGAGAGCTTACTGATCTGGACCTATGCTCCTAGCAGGGAGCTAGCTGATCTGGACCTATGCTCCTAGCAGGGAGCTAGCTGATCTGGATCTATACTCCGAGCATGGAGCAAGCTGATCTGGATATGGGAGCTAGCTGATCTGGATCTGGGAGCTAACTGATCTGGACCTATGCTCCTAGCAGGTAGCTAACTGATCTGGACCTATGCTCCTAGCAGGTAGCTAGTTGATCTGGATCTATGCTTCTAGCAGGTAGCTAGCTGGTCTGGATCTGGAAGCTAGCTGATCTGGACCTATGCTCCTAGCAGGGAGCTAGCTGATCTGGATCTATGTTCCTAGCAGGGTGCTAGCTGATCTGAATCTATGCTCCTAGCAGGGAGCTAGCTGATCTGAATCTATGCTCCTAGCAGGAGCTAGCTGATCTGGATCTATACTCCTAGCAGGGTGCTAGCTGATCTGGACCTATGCTCCTAGCTGGGAGCTAGCTGATCTGGATCTATGCTCCTAGCAGGAGCTAGCTGATCTGGATCTATGTTCCTAGCAGGGTGCTAGCTGATCTGAATCTATGCTCCTAGCAGGAGCTAGCTGATCTGGATCTATACTCCTAGCAGGGTGCTAGCTGATCTGGATCTATACTCCTAGCAGGGAGCTAACTGATCTGGACCTATGCTCCTAGCAGGTAACTAACTGATCTGGACCTATGCTCCTAGCAGGTAGCTAGTTGATCTGGATCTATGCTTCTAGCAGGTAGCTAGCTGGTCTGGATCTGGAAGCTAGCTGATCTGGACCTATGCTCCTAGCAGGGAGCTAGCTGATCTGGATCTATGTTCCTAGCAGGGTGCTAGCTGATCTGAATCTATGCTCCTAGCAGGGAGCTAGCTGATCTGAATCTATGCTCCTAGCAGGAGCTAGCTGATCTGGATCTATACTCCTAGCAGGGTGCTAGCTGATCTGGACCTATGCTCCTAGCAGGGAGCTAGCTGATCTGGATCTATACTCCTAGCAGGGTGCTAGCTGATCTGGACCTATGTTCCTAGCAGGGTGCTAGCTGATCTGGACCTATGCTCCAAGCAGGGAGCTAGCTGATCTGGATCTATGCTCCTAGCAGGTAGCTAGCTGATCTGAATCTATGCTCCTAGCAGGGAGCTAGCTGATCTGGACCTATGCTCCTAGCAGGGTGCTAGCTGATCTGGACCTATGCTACTAGCAGGGTGCTAGCTGATCTGGATCTATACTCCGAGCATGGAGCAAGCTGATCTGGATATGGGAGCTAGCTGATCTGGATCTGGGAGCTAACTGATCTGGACCTATGCTCCTAGCAGGTAGCTAGCTGATCTGGATCTATGCTCCTAGCAGGGAGCTTGCTGATCTGGATCTATACTCTGAGCATGGAGCAAGCTGATCTGGATATGGGAGCTAGCTGATCTGGATCTGGGAGCTAACTGATCTGGACCTATGCTCCTAGCAGGGAGCTAACTGATCTGGATCTATGCTCCTAGTAGGGAGCTAGCTGATCTGGATCTACGCTTTTCACAAAAGCTGTATAAATATGTGCTCTGGAGGTTCACTGATCCCTCTAGTAAATAATGAGATTTGTTAAGCAGCCTGGGAGGTGTGGGATAGCCTTTTATAGTAACTAGAGATAGATACAACTGTGTATATTTATCCCCATCTTCTAGTGTACAGAATTATAAACAAGGGATTTTACTTTACACCCTCTCCATCTTTATATCAGTATTCTAGAGGGGAGAATATATTTTTCTCTTCCCTGTGTATACTGTACTCAGCTTCAGTTGAATAGATTGTTTCACTCTATCTGTTTGAGAAAAAAGCCTGGTATTGTAAAATGGGTCAAGTGATGTTAAAAAAACTGTATCAGTCAGGCAAATAGAAACCAGCTGGTTTTCAGGTCTGTTCACTTCCTCGGTTCTCTGTTGCTCTGTGTGTGTGTGTATCTTGGAGTACTGTTTTATTCTGGAAGTTGTGGCTCATACCAGAGTGTTAAAGTTAGAGAAAATAATACTTGAAGAAAAACAACAATATTCACAGATCCATTCATACAAGTGAAATAATTCTGTCAGAGCTTTGAACTCATGTCTACAGGTAAGTTGGATGCTGTATAATGATTGTCAATTATTCAAATATAGCTGGACTTAATGCTATATCTACATAACAAGTAAGAATGTTTAGTTATTGCCAACATTAGAAGACATTGAGAAAATGCTGCACATTAGTCGATTTTGTTACGTAATATAGGAAATCCTGTTAATTCTCTGTTTTTGACATGTATTTGGGTGCTCTTATTTGCACATAGTGTAAAGAAAAGGGTAGAAATAACTAATTAGTTTAGGGGTATATTTAGTTTAGTATATTAAGTTTACTTAGGATATAATGAACTTTCTAACAAGAAGATTTGTTGATTGGCCATTGACAAAAGGCTGTAGAACTGGGAATAACTGACATTGTATGCAAACATGTACATAGGTGCTATAGAAAACTAACTTATTGCTCATAATTAGTGGATTTTCAAACTAAATTCAGTAAATTCACATATACCTAAATAGGTAAGCTTGAGTTTGATTGGAACCTTAACTTGAAACAAAACCTCAGTGGCCGTTAATCATGTTAAACCAGGGTCATTAATTGACCCAGTTTATCCTGATGTATACACATCTCACATTATTTAAATACCATTGTCTTCATTGGTATTTACTATTGTTTGATTGTTACAATAGACAATCTAATGTATTTATGAATAAATAATCATCATAAACTCAACAGCTAATTGTTATGATTAGTCACAAACTGATTTAAGGTGAGATTTAGACTGATCCTTCCTCATCATCATGCTGTTGTGTGTTTTGTTATATACACAAACTATTCCCTCTTTTGTAAATAATGCCATGGAACTGAATCTTTGTGGTGATGTTAATAAATAATTATAATTATCTGAAACAAGCATTAAATTATAACAAAAAGCTCATTATTATATTTGTTATATTTCACTGTGATTAAAAAGGTTACATGCATGTAACACCCACACCTGGCTTTTTCTACAGTTATGCCTCATTTTTAATAAAACTTGACATTGATCTTTAGTACCATGGAACATTTGCACCTGCAGTTTTCATTACATTCAGTTGAGTTATTGCTCCTTAGAACAGTATTTCAGACTTAAATATAAAGAAGAGGTGAACAGGGAATAAATAGGTAGGGGGTCTTCATTATCCATTAAATTACAGTGTCTTTTGTTTCTTGTTTTAAATACACGAACAGACTTAACACTGAGCTTGCTTCTAATAGAATGTATCTAAAACAAAACATTAGTCTATTTATGTTCTTAATCAAATGTGCTGATAATAAAAATAGCTGATTTACTAAAAAGCAAACAGTATATGTATTCCATATTTAAAAAGTGCTTGGCACATTTGATCTCAGAATCATCTGACTTATGACAAGAAACAGTTAACAGCCTACAAAGGGTTAGATTCCTCAGGGGTAGGCTGACCATTGACAGCCTACAAAGGGTTAGATTCCTCAGGCGTAGGCTGACCATTAACAGCCTACAAAGGGTTAGATTCCTCAGGGGTAGGCTGACCATTGACAGCCTACAAAGGGTTAGATTCCTCAGGCGTAGGCTGACCGTTAACAGCCTACAAAGGGTTAGATTCCTCAGAGGTAGGCTGACCATTGACAGCCTACAAAGGGTTAGATACCTCAGGGGTAGGCTGACCATTAACAGCCTACAAAGGGTTAGATTCCTCAGGGGTAGGCTGACTGTTAACAGCCTACAAAAGTTTAGATTTCTCAGGGGTAGGCTGACTGTTAACAGCCTACAAAGGGTTAGATTCCTCAGGGGTAGGCTGACCATTGACAGCCTACAAAGGGTTAGATACCTCAGGGGTAGGCTGACCGTTAACAGCCTACAAAAGTTTAGATTTCTCAGGGGTAGGCTGACTGTTAACAGCCTACAAAGGGTTAGATTCCTCAGGGGTAGGCTGACTGTTAACAGCCTACAAAAGTTTAGATTTCTCAGGGGTAGGCTGACTGTTAACAGCCTACAAAAGTTTAGATTTCTCAGGGGTAGGCTGACTGTTAACAGCCTACAAAAGTTTAGATTTCTCAGGGGTAGGCTGACTGTTAACAGCCTACAAAGGGTTAGATTCCTCAGAGGTAGGCTGACCATTGACAGCCTACAAAGGGTTAGATACCTCAGGGGTAGGCTGACCATTAACAGCCTACAAAGGGTTAGATTCCTCAGGGGTAGGCTGACTGTTAACAGCCTACAAAAGTTTAGATTTCTCAGGGGTAGGCTGACTGTTAACAGCCTACAAAGGGTTAGATTCCTCAGGGGTAGGCTGACCATTGACAGCCTACAAAGGGTTAGATACCTCAGGGGTAGGCTGACCGTTAACAGCCTACAAAAGTTTAGATTTCTCAGGGGTAGGCTGACTGTTAACAGCCTACAAAGGGTTAGATTCCTCAGGGGTAGGCTGACTGTTAACAGCCTACAAAAGTTTAGATTTCTCAGGGGTAGGCTGACTGTTAACAGCCTACAAAAGTTTAGATTTCTCAGGGGTAGGCTGACTGTTAACAGCCTACAAAAGTTTAGATTTCTCAGGGGTAGGCTGACTGTTAACAGCCTACAAAGGGTTAGATTCCTCAGGGGTAGGCTGACCATTAACAGCCTACAAAGGGTTAGATACCTCAGGGGTAGGCTGACCGTTAACAGCCTACAAAGGGTTAGATTCCTCAGGGGTAGGCTGACTGTTAACAGCCTACAAAGGGTTACACCATTACACCGTAAACTCTCTGTTTTTAAACTAGGCAGGAAAGCAAGCAATGTCTATTGAGATGAGGTTGTTCATAGAATTGTCTGAATATACGGTCAAATGCAGAATAATGTATCTGTAAACATTAGGTTTGGTGGCTTAAATACTGTGTTAACCTTAGTATATTAGTTCAATACATACATTACATATACATTTAATAGATAAATATTGTCATCTTACCTACTTAATTGTATTCCTAATTGTGAAAACTTTTTAACATTTAAGCAACATACTTTAAACTAGTGCAAGCATGTGGTTGAGTATTGTGATTCACCTTATTACATAAACTATTATTAACTTGCTCTTTGGAGTCTCATTTAAGTTTCATGTGAAATATATGCTTTACTACACACACGAAAAAAGTAACATAGAAAAATGATGAGTTGGTGGAGTGGGGGGAGGGTGAGACAGGGAATGTGGGAGAGGGGATGGGGGGGGGGGGGGGGCTTGGGGTAAGGGGTGGTGGAGTAAAATGAAAAGTATAAGTGTACATGTTCATTTGAAAACACCTCAAGTGGGTGCACATGTTGGTCTACCTCTATTCTTAGCTGAGTTTGTGACTAATCAAAATTGTAAATATAAGTGTACTTATGTCTATTTTTATATTTATTTAATGTAACAATACTTACTGTTTTACTAGCTTTCAATTCAGGGATGTTTAACTGTAGTGATGCATTTAAATCAGGAAAAGATGTGTCGCTTACAATGCTCATTAACTGTCAGTTCATTAAAAGTTTCTGCATCAAACTCCAGGTTAAATTTTTTATAATAATTTAATTAGTTCAGATACCAAACTAATTAGTTTGGAACAAAAAAGCTCATTTTCTAGTTCACTGTGTATGGCTTGCATACAACTTACTATTAATCCTTGTTCTATACCTGATAAATTCAACCTAAGAAGATAATAGTTAATATATGTTATTGATCCTTTGTTCATTATTTAAACTACTATAATGAACTGTTCATTATTGATTTATCTGTAAGCAACCAAGTTAGGTGTCTAATCATTTTATACTCAAGATATGTGGTGTCTCATCAGTTTATACCCTTGAAATGTGATGTCTCATTATGTTATCCCCTAGACATTTGTGGTCTCAACATGTTTTACCCTTGATATTTGGTGTCTCATGTTATCCCCTGGATATTTGGTGCCTCAACATGTTAAACCCTTGATATTTGGTGTCTCAACATGTTATACCCTTGATATTTGGTGTCTCATGTTATCCCCTAGATATTCGGTGCCTCAACATGTTAAACCCTTGATATTTGGTGTCTCAACATGTTATACCCTTGATATGTGGTGTCTCAACATGTAATACCCTTGATATATGGTGTCTCATCATGTTCTCCCCTAAATATTTGGTGTCTCAACATGTTATACCCTTGATATGTGGTGTCTCAACATGTTATACCTTTGATATGTGGTGTCTTATCATGGTATCCCCTAGATATTTGGTGTCTCAACATGTTATACCCTTGATATGTGGTGTCTCATGTTATCCCCTAGACATGTGGTGTCTCTTCATGCTATCCCCAAGATATTTGGTGTCTCAACATGTTATACCCTTGATATATGGTGTCTCATCATGTTATCCCCTAAATATTTGGTGTCTCAACATGTTATACCATTGATATGTGGTGTCTCAACATAATATATCTTTGATATGTGGTGTCTTATCATGTTATCCCCTAGATATTTGGTGTCTCAACATGTTATACCCTTGATATGTGGTGTCTCATCATGTTATCTCCTAGATATTTGGTGTCTCAACATGTTATACCCTTGATATGTGGTGTCTCAACATGTTATACCCTTGATATGTGGTGTCTCAACATGTAATACCCTTGATATATGGTGGCTCATCATGTTATCCCCTAGATATTTGGTGTCTCAGCATGTTATACCCTTGATATGAGGTGTCTCATGTTATCCCCTAGACATGTGGTGTCTCTTCATGCTATCCCCAAGATATTTGGTGTCACAACATGTTATACCCTTGATATATGGTGTCTCATCATGTTATCCCCTAGATATTTGGTGTCTCAACATGTTTTACCCTTGATATGTGGTGTCTCATCATGTTATACCCTTGATATGTGGTGTCTCAACATGTTATACCCTTGATATGTGGTGTCTCAACATGATATACCCTTGATATGTGGTGTCTCAACATGTTATACCCTTGATATTTGGTGTCTCATGTTATCCCCTAGATATTTGGTGTCTCAACATGTTATACCCTTGATATGTGGTGTCTCAACATGTAATACCCTTGATATATGGTGTCTCATCATGTTCTTCCCTAAATATTTGGTGTCTCAACATGTTATACCCTTGATATGTGGTGTCTCAACATGTTATACCTTTGATATGTGGTGTCTTATCATGGTATCCCCTAGATATTTGGTGTCTCAACATGTTATACCCTTGATATGTGGTGTCTCATGTTATCCCCTAGACATGTGGTGTCTCTTCATGCTATCCCCAAGATATTTGGTGTCTCAACATGTTATACCCTTGATATATGGTGTCTCATCATGTTATCCCCTAAATATTTGGTGTCTCAACATGTTATACCATTGATATGTGGTGTCTCAACATGTTATACCTTTGATATGTGGTGTCTTATCATGTTATCCCCTAGATATGTGGTGTCTCAACATGTTATACCCTTGATATGTGGTGTTTCATCATGTTATCTCCTAGATATTTGGTGTCTCAACATGTTATACCCTTGATATGTGGTGTCTCAACATGTTATACCCTTGATATGTGGTGTCTCAACATGTAATACCCTTGATATATGGTGGCTCATCATGTTATCCCCTAGATATTTGGTGTCTCAGCATGTTATACCCTTGATATGAGGTGTCTCATGTTATCCCCTAGACATGTGGTGTCTCTTCATGCTATCCCCAAGATATTTGGTGTCTCAACATGTTATATTCTTGATATATGGTGTCTCATCATGTTATCCCCTAGATATTTGGTGTCTCAACATGTTTTACCCTTGATATGTGGTGTCTCATCATGTTATACCCTTGATATGTGGTGTCTCAACATGTTATACCCTTGATATGTGGTGTCTCAACATGTTATACCCTTGATATGTGGTGTCTCAACATGTTATACCCTTGATATTTGGTGTCTCATGTTATCCCCTAGATATTTGGTGTCTCAACATGTTATACCCTTGATATGTGGTGTCTCAACATGTTATCCCCTAGATATTTGGTGTCTCAACATGTTATACCCTTGATATGTGGTGTCTCAACATGTTATACCCTTGATATGTGGTGTCTCAACATGTTATACCCTTGATATGTGGTGTCTCAACATGTTATACCCTTGATATGTGGTGTCTCATCATGTTATCCCCTAGATATTTGGTGTCTCAACATGTTATACCCTTGATATGTGGTGTCTCATGTTATCCCCTAGACATGTGGTGTCTCTTCATGCTATCCCTAAGATATTTGGTGTCTCAACATGTTATACCCTTGATATATGGTGTCTCAACATGTTATACCATTGATATGTGGTGTCTCAACATGTTATACCTTTGATATGTGGTGTCTTATCATGTTATCCCCTAGATATTTGGTGTCTCAACATGTTATACCCTTGATATGTGGTGTCTCATCATGTTATCTCCTAGATATTTGGTGCCTCAACATGTTATACCCTTGATATGTGGTGTCTCAACATGTTATACCCTTGATATATGGTGTCTCATCATGTTATCCCCTAGATATTTGGTGTCTCAGCATGTTATACCCTTGATATGAGGTGTCTCATGTTATCCCCTAGACATGTGGTGTCTCTTCATGCTATCCCCAAGATATTTGGTGTCTCAACATGTTATACCCTTGATATATGGTGTCTCATCATGTTATCCCCTAGATATTTGGTGTCTCAACATGTTTTACCCTTGATATGTGGTGTCTCATCATGTTATACCCTTGATATGTGGTGTCTCAACATGTTATACCCTTGATATGTGGTGTCTCAACATGTTATACCCTTGATATGTGGTGTCTCAACATGTTATACCCTTAATATTTGGTGTCTCATGTTATCCCCTAGATATTTGGTGTCTCAACATGTTATACCCTTGATATGTGGTGTCTCAACATGTTATCCCCTAGATATTTGGTGTCTCAACATGTTATACCCTTGATATGTGGTGTCTCAACATGTTATACCCTTGATATGTGGTGTCTCATGTTATCCCCTAGACATGTGGTGTCTCTTCATGCTATCCCCAAGATATTTGGTGTCTCAACATGTTATACCCTTGATATATGGTGTCTCATCATGTTATCCCCTAGATATTTGGTGTCTCAACATGTTATACCCTTGATATATGGTGTCTCATGTTATCCCCTAGATATTTGGTGTCTCAACATGTTATACCCTTGATATGTGGTGTCTCAACATGTTATACCTTTGATATGTGGTGTCTCATGTTATCCCCAAGATATTTGGTGTCTCAACATGTTATACCCTTGATATGTGGTGTCTCAACATGTTATACCCTTGATATATGGTGTCTCAACATGTTATACCCTTGATATGTGGTGTCTCAACATGTTATACCCTTGATATATGGTGTCTCATCATGTTATCCCCTAGATATTTGGTGTCTCACCATGTTATACCCTTGATATATGGTGTCTCATCATGTTATACCCTTGATATGTGGTGTCTCAACATGTTATCCCCTAGATATTTGGTGTTTCAACATGTTATACCCTTGATATGTGGTGTCTCGACATGTTATACCCTTGATATGTGGTGTCTCGACATGTTATACCCTTGATATCTGGTGTGTCAACATGTTATACCCCAGATATTTGGTGTACATGGTGTAGATTCAGACCAGGCAGCTGCAGTATTTGCTGCTGAATCTTTAGCACTATTACTTGTTAAGTTAGTATATAGACCAAAACAAAGAACTAGGAGTGGAGAACATATTTGGAACAGATTGTTTTATGTGTAACCACATATAATACATAACCAAAGCACAACAACTTGAATTCAGTTGATGTGAATGAAGAATATTTATTATGTTAATATTATTAATCAGAAAAGCTGTGAATAAATAAGTGCTTACACCAACTCTGTATCGGGGTCATTTGTGACCCACATTATTAAAATGTGTTTTAATATTTTTAAGATTATTATTTGGAATAAAACACAGTGAAAGTGTTTTCAGATGTTTAAGTTTGCGAAAGAGCAAAACTGACATTGCGAGATTTTGGGTTAGAAATATAGATTTGAGCACAATTGCTGGCAACATTTTCAGACTGCATTTTAACATATTAATTTTGACTTTGTATGTAAACGGTTTGAAGTTTTCTTTTTAAAAATTAAAAAATTTGTTAAACAGGCAGTGTAATTACATGCATTAAACTGTGATTTAGAAAGCTCTAAGGTATCAAAATCATCATCACGGGTTTATAGTATTGTTTGTAATTAAAGGTGGTATCAGACAGTTTGCCTATGTCAAATATATTAACCATATCTAATGTTAATATTTAGGAATTCGGGCATAATGTTTGCATAAACTCATACGTAAGTCTTTAGAAAGACAATTTTGAACACAAACTGTATTGTAAGAGAGTACCAACTGCCAAAAAAAAAAAAAAAACTCTAAATGTTTGTCCTTTCCAATTCTAAAGTTGGATACTACTATGCGATAGTGGTCTATGCTAAAAATAGATGTTAACGTCAGAGTGGATTATAACTATATAACATAATTGACAAAAAGTAAATGGTCACATGGTTGTCACATGGTTTTCTAAGTTTAAAAATAGCTATCTCTGCAGCGTGGCTCAGAAAGGAAACACCTGTTTGTGAAGACATGTGGTGATTTATGCTATTTACATAGATCTAGGGCATCAATGAGCTGCATTTTGTAGGAACTTTTCAGGGAACAATGACTTATTTGGTTTTTTTGAGAACAAAATGTTTTGTTCAAACTGTTGGTACCACCTTTAACAGAAGAAATATAAGTATATTGATGACTGTCACATAGCTATAAATGATTAACAATGACTTTTAATAACTCTTTAATTTCCTTGTCATTTATAATTCAGGAGTAAGGACTATTTTGACATATATTACTTTCTTTTATTAACAATCCATTGGCAGACTCAGCAATTATAGTTGTGTTGAGAAAAACACAAAATGCTCTTTTTCAGCATTATACATGAATTTATTGCATCGAAAATGCAGAAAAACAACATTTGTGGAAATAATAAATAATGTATTAATGAATGAAAACACATATTTGCCATATTTGGCCTCTGTGTTTGATGTTAATGATGTTGATGAAGACCATGATGATGATGATAATCATGATTATGATACCAATGATGATGATATGATGATGTTGTGATGATGATGTGATAATAATGGTGATTTATGATGTTTAATGATGATCAGGTTGGTGATGATATTGATGATGATAAACTGCAATTTGGGCTGTCATTGTATAGCATGTGTGGCAAGTATCAGTATTCTTAATGGACACATTTTGTTTGTACAGTCATTTATTCATCTAGACTTTCCTCTGCTAATACTGACATAATTGGCATAGCTCTGAAGAGCAGTGGGGATGATTATGTAGCAAGCAATAACAGGAAATCACAGCTGTGATAATTCATAGGAAAGAACCAAGTGTTCCACAGTGTAGCCAGCAACAGTGAAGTGTAGCTTGCAATTATTAACAAGCTAACAGGCATCAAAAAGAATTTGCTGTTGTTTGGCGAGGTCTTGTTTAAGTGGTGGTCACATTAAGTGCCTACCAGAAGTAGAACCTGTGACATGGTCTTTTACCGGACCTGGTAGCACAATCAGTAGAGTGTTGGCTCCAGGTACTGGAGGCACCGGGTTCGATTCAGGGCAGAGACAAGCCAAATTCGTTAAAAATGGCTGTGGTTTAGCTCCCTTGCTAACACTCAGTCAAATATAAGAGTAGTTCCATGACTGGTTGGCCTGGTGTCAGGATAATGTGACTGAGTGTGGTATCATGCCAGGTGTTCACGGCATGCTATACACAGTAAAGGCAGCACTATATCTGCTTTAAGTGGACACCGTCTCCAGGTAACTGAAATACTGTTGGTGGAACGATAACCCCATTAAGCATGGACTTTTTCTCTTTAATAACTAACTGTCTGTTGCTATGTTTTGGAATCAAATTTCCTATTTTGAAGATAACCATAATCTTTTGGTGTCAAAAGGAAGCTGAAATCATGTAGAATAAAAAGACAGCAAAAAAACTTGAACACCTACACACAATAATTGACTGATCCACTTTAATTGGAAGTACATAATTTATTGAGGGGCACCTGTGACTGAGTGGTAAGAGTGTTGACTAGAAACTCCTCAGCCCCTCACCGTGTGGGTTTGAGTCCCGGTAGGGGCGAAAACTTTCATGTGGGGAGGTTTTCCAGCTAACCTGCGGTGCACTGGTGGTTCTACCCAGACATAAGTCAGGGATCTTCCTCCACCAATGATTAGCTGGACGTCGTCAATATAACCGTAATTGTGTCGGTAACAGAAAACAAACATATTTCATTGACATTTGGGGGTTACCAACTGGCAATCTGGCTGTATGTGCATTCTATAAATCAGAACCTCCTTACAAGTTGCAGAAGTTGACTTATTTCTTGGTCTTGCTGATTGACAATAAATAGATCTTTTCATCTATATATAGTTATTAAGGGTCTGTCATTAAATTGGTCATGGTGGAATTTGTTCCTTCTTTTTGTGATTCATTATAGAACATATAACAAACTTCCTTAGTAGTGTCTAATCTCAACAGTAGAAACTAAGTATGCTGATATAAACAATGCAGCTTGTAATTATTAATGTAGCAGACAACAAGGCAGAAAGCAAAGTGGCAGATAGTCTAGTTCCCATCAGAGTTAAAAGTTTGTTATTCTCAAGAGTGTTTACTTCCCAGAATAGTAATCTTCTTGTAGTGCCCAGGATGTTTACATTCAGGTTTTTTCTTGTCGTTAGAGTCTTGTCTTGTGGTGAGAAGTTTAATGAGTGCCAACCATATTAGGTTTGTTGGAGAGTAATTTGATTTCTTTCCAAAATTAGATTAAGCATCCTCGTCTGGAGCTGTGCCATAAACACCACATCATAACAAAACATTCTATGTAAGTGAGGGAGCTACTGAGATGTACCATAAACACTACATCATAACAAAATATTCTATATGAGTGGGGGAGCCACTGAGATACACCATAAACACCACATCATAACAAAATATTCTACGTGAGTGAGGGAGCCACTGAGATATACCATAAACACCACATCATAACAAAATATTCTATATGAGTGGGGGAGCCACTGAGATATACCATAAACACCACATCATAACAAAATATTCTATGTGAGTGGTGGAGCCACTGAGATATACCATAAACACCACATCATAACAAAATATTCTATATGAGTGGGGGAGCCACTGAGATATACCATAAACACCACATCATAACAAAATATTCTATGTAAGTGAGGGAGCCACTGAGATATACCATAAACACCACATCATAACAAAATATTCTATATGAGTGAGGGAGCCACTGAGATACACCATAAACACCACATCATAACAAAATATTCTATGTGAGTGGTGGAGCCACTGAGATGTGCCATAAACAAGCACATCATAACAAAATATTCTATGTGAGTGGGGGAGCCACTGAGATATACCATAAACACCACATCATAACAAAATATTCTATGTGAGTGGTGGAGCCACTGAGATATACCATAAACACCACATCATAACAAAATATTCTATGTGAGTGGTGGAGCCACTGAGATACACCATAAACACCACATCATAACAAAATATTCTATGTGAGTGAGGGAGCCACTGAGATGTGCCATAAACACCACATCATAACAAAATATTCTATGTGAGTGGTGGAGCCACTGAGATACACCATAAACACCACATCATAACAAAATATTCTATGTGAGTGGTGGAGCCACTGAGATGTGCCATAAACAAGCACATCATAACAAAATATTCTATGTGAGTGGGGGAGCCACTGAGATATACCATAAACACCACATCATAACAAAATATTCTATATGAGTGGGGGAGCCACTGAGATGTGCCATAAACACCACATCATAACAAAATATTCTATGTGAGTGGGGGAGCCACTGAGATATACCATAAACAAGCACATCATAACAAAATATTCTATATGAGTGGGGGAGCCACTGAGATATACCATAAACACCACATCATAACAAAATATTCTATATGAGTGGTGGAGCCACTGAGATACACCATAAACACCACATCATAACAAAATATTCTATATGAGTGGTGGAGCCACTGAGATACACCATAAACACCACATCATAACAAAATATTCTATGTGAGTGGTGGAGCCACTGAGATGTGCCATAAACAAGCACATCATAACAAAATATTCTATGTGAGTGGGGGAGCCACTGAGATATACCATAAACAAGCACATCATAACAAAATATTCTATATGAGTGGGGGAGCCACTGAGATATACCATAAACAAGCACATCATAACAAAATATTCTATATGAGTGGGGGAGCCACTGAGATATACCATAAACACCACATCATAACAAAACAGTCTGTATGAATGAGGGAGCCACTGAGATATACCATTAACACCACATCATAACAAAACAGTCTATATGAATGAGGGAGCCACTGAGATATACCATTAACACCACATCATAACAAAACATTCTATATGAGTGAGGGAGCCACTGAGATGTGCCATAAACACCACATCATAACGAAATATTCTATATGAGTGAGGGAGCCACTGAGATATACCATAAACACCACATCATAACAAAATATTCTACGTGAGTGACCATGACTTCAACAGCACATTGAAACAGTTAAACAACACATTATTTTAATATGAGTGGTTGCCTTTGAAACATAGATTTGCATTATTTTAACTTCCTAGCCCCTCACCGCATGGAGTCGCATTAATTTTCAGGCAAGAACTATCAAGTGAGAGGTCTTCCATCTGACTTGCAGTCTGCTGTGCTAGATGTTCTACCTTATTTTCTAGTGTCCTCCTCCATCAATAATAGCTGGACATTACCATAATATGTAAAGAAAATGAAGTTAAAATAACTAAGGTTTTAAAAATAAGATTCAATCAGGTATTTAAGAATTTTATATGACAATACTCCAAAAAAAAATGTAGTTCAAAGAATTGAACTGAGGATGCCATATAAGATTGCCAGGATTGTTCCTCTTTCTTATATTTGTGTACTACATGGCTTATAAACTGAAAGAAAATAACAAATAAACTGGTTTATAGTTATCATAAAACAAAAAATTGCATCATATACAAACTAAGGAGTTTTATAGTGATCTGCAACTTGTAAGGAGAATGATCTGAGGAGAGTGTCCAAACTGACCTGAAGGCATGCTCTTTGGCTAGCAGGGATCCATTGAACAGAGTAACATGGAGAGTGAGTTAGGCACTCTGTCCACCAGCTGCTTACCCTCTTGAAACTGGGACAACTGCAGCACCGGACATGCTAGCACAATTGGTAAAGTTTCGGCTCCAGGTACAGGATGCCCCAGGTTCGATCCCAGGCCGCGACATACCAGTCATGAAAAATGGTAGTGGTATAACTCCCTTGTTAACGCTTCAGCAATTATAAGGGTAGTTCCACAATTGGTTGGCTTGGTGTCAGAATAATTGTGACCAGATGTGGTATCATGCCAGGTGTTCATGGCATGCTATACACAGTGAAGGCAGCACTTTATCTGTTTCAAGGGAACACCATCTCGAGATACTGTGAAAGCATTTTATTTCGTGGGGCAGAAATTTCGTTGTTTGAAGAGGACGGGCATATTCGTGGGTACTTGATTTCGTGGATTGCCCTACCCACGAAAATTTAAAAAAATACCTTCGATTTTTGACAGATGCGAAACTGAGGCCTAACACTGAAACAGGGTCAATTGTGAAACTACGAATTAGCGAGTGACTCTGCCTATAGTCTTACGTCACGCCTGGTGATATTGATTCACAGCAGCCGATCTATGTTTTCACAGCCGAGTCTCATCAGACGACTTTTATGACACCTGTCAATTAGCGTGTCATTTAAGGGATTATATTCATAAAGATGTTAGGGGCGCGGGTTCTTTTAAGGGTCTAATTTAACGAAGCCATTGACTGTCAATTAATGCCAATTAGCGTACTATGCAAACTGACACAAAACAGACCTTTAAGTAAACACCCTACACCTATAAAGTTTATAGTGCTCATGTATATATTACAGTATAAAATTACTTAGCATAGATCGTTTTTTATGATTAAATGGCTTATGTTTGTAAACATGTTTTATCATTCTATGTCAATACAATGTAAATAAAGTGTGGTGAAATCGTCTGTTTGTTTGAGCTTTATGTCCTGTTAAGTAAAAATATGTTGACATGATTTACAAGTAAATCTAGCATTCGAAAGTCTAACCGAGGGGATTTTATATCGTTGGTACTTAAATTCGTGGATTGACTTGCCCACGAATTCCACGAAATTAAATGCCCCACGAAATAAAAAATGCTTTCACAGTAACTGAAATATTCATGGTGGGACAATAAACCCAATAAACTGCAGCAGAAAATTTAACTCTGGAAACAGACAGACTTGACATTTGTTGTATCAACATGCAAATTTATGATGTCATAATTTTGTGTAATTTGTCAATGATTTTAAACTTTGCTAAAAACTTGAAACCTGTAACAAATTGTTGGATCATTCAAATTGTCCATCCTCTTCCACACTGAGAGGAGGTCTGTTGAAACATTTTATAAAGTGTTTATTAAAATATATATATATATATCCAATATTTACAGTAACACATCTATGTACAATAATTATTAGCCATGATTGCATTAAGCAGAGAAGTGAATTTACATCAGTCCCTTGACTATGGCAACAAATGTAAGATAAAAGCACTGTTGGATAAAAGTGCAGGTGCACTAGCTGACCCCATTGTGGTATCTTGCACCCCTTTCACCTGCCAGCCTAGCTGCTTAAGCGATAGTGAACATCATAGAAGTTGACTTAGCATTTGTTATTGTTGGCCCATTCTTCAGGCAGACATAATTATACTTGAGAGATAATGTACGATTTAGCTCAGCTCATAAACTGCTAAGAACAATTTGTTATGGATGAGGCAAATAGTGTAGATCCAGATCAATCATATAGCCTCTTGTTCTTAGCCTTGCAAATTACAGTCTTTCTACTAGTCTTCTTCTAGTAATACACCACCCCCACCCCCTCTCAGGGTTAAGGTCGAGAGCTTGAAGGTGTGTATCCTTGGACATTTTGCTACATAGTATAGCAAAATTATCACAATCATTTCAAGTTCTCTTGTGTTAAGTGAAAATGACTGACAGCAATCAAGACAAATCAGACGATATGGTGAAGTATGCACTCTTTACAGTGCAAAGACTGAAGTTAATCGCCACGAAGTTTGAAGCACTTCAATCTGTATGTGTAAGCAGTTGCAGTGAATAAAAAAATGGCAGTTTTAAGTTTCCTTGCTAATTTCAAGCAAATATAAAGGAAGTTCCACGACTGGTTGGCCTGGTGTCAGGATAATGTGACGGGGTGTGGTATTATGCCAGGTGTTTATGGCATGCTATACACAGTGAAGGCAGCACTATATCTTCTTCAAGTGGACAACGTCTCCAGTAACTGAAATACTGTTAGTGGTATGATAAACACAATTAAATAAACTATCCGTAAGAAATAGTTAATTTCCTCAAAATATAAAAACATTTATTTATTTATTTGGGTTTTACGGCACACCGACACTTAATAGGTCATACGGCGCCGAAAATATAAAATAAAAAACACACATAAAAACAAAAAACAAAATATGCACTGCTTGTTTACATAACCATTGCACTATGTAACCGACCCCATTGAACAAATGATGACAGTCAGTAACTGTTTTGTTTATTTATACTCTCAAGTATAATATATTCAATTTATCCAACTTTAGTATTGTGACATTGTTAGAAAAAAATAAGTAAATGTTCATTTTAAAAAAAATAACATGTTTATTCAGAAGGTTAATACATTTCAACTTGCAAATTAAAATGCATGACCACACTGAAATGTGAACCAATATTAAATTTTTACATCACTCATAACAAAAATTTAAAAACTTCACTAATTTAAGAAGAAATTTGTGTTTAAATGCTTAAATTACAAAAAAGGGTAGGGATAAGTTTTATGTGTCGAGAGACATAATACTGTATACTGTCCATGACACTTTGAAGTATGATATCAGTCAAAAAATGCCTTTGATGTCAATAAAAAGATGTTTTTTTACGAAACTGAAACTAAATGTTTGGGAACTAGCAGATGGCTCAAACTATATTTAAGGACTGTTATCAAGTATTATGACTTGTGGGTATTGAAGCCATTAGTGCTTTGAGCTTGCCATAGGTTATAGAACAAGTAACAGATAATAGAGAATGATATAGTATTAGTTGGCATTGATGTTCCATTGTATGTAAGATGTCAGTGGTTATACATTAAACACGGTGGGTTTATGACACATGGCATTTTATTTCTTCTTTTCATTTAAGGTGATATTTACAAATTTTGTTTGTTAATAAAAAAATTTTGTGTGTGCGCAGTGCAAATTTATCCACTGATTATCAAATATTAAAAATACTAACTAAGACTATAAACTTTTGGGACAACCCTTGTATATATCAGGAAAATGTACCATGTTAACAGAACTACAAAGGCTGTAGGCCTTAGTGGTTGATGAAAAAGCATTTGAATAAAAATACCAAACATTTTAGTGCATTATACAACTCAAAACAAAACTTCCTTTCCATTTGCTTGAGTTTTCCTCTGTCTGAGAGATTGCTGGTTCTTTGGTTAACCACTGAAAGAAAGGAAAAAATATGCTATTGTTGGAATTCATTTGAAGCTCCAATTAACATCAATTAATTTATATAAGCTACCTTGTTTAATACCAATACTAAATGTAACAGTGAAATAAAGGTTAAAAAATAAGAAATGCATTTGCCTTCACCTGGGGCTATGTTGTATAAGTGTTGCTGGGATAATTTATATACATTGTGACATGTAGACTGTTGTAGTAATATATTAAAACCCTGGCTGCTGGAAGGTATGCTTTAGTTGACATGTTTACATACCATACATGCTATAGTGGATATATACATCACAGGTACTGATGTATAGGTCTGGCCCGTTTGAAGGTTGTGGTAACCAGTTTTGTTTCTTTACTCAGTTTTACCATCCCAATAGAATTGTTTCGGTAATTGCAAAGATGGTCACAGACGACTCTCTTGCCTTGTAACTCTTCTGACTGTTCTGCTCTTCACTAGTGGGTTCGAGTACTGGTTGGACCAAAAACTGAATATGGGGGGGGAAGTATTCCAGTTGACTGACTGTGCACCGGTGATTCTATCTGGACATTTGTCCAGACGGCCTTCTGCCACAAAAAGTAAATGGACATTGCTATAATGTCCAGTATTGTGTTGGTGAGATATATTTTTAAATTAAAAAACAACAATCAACATGACACTGATGTGCTACTATAGCTGTTAATGGAGGTCATGAACACACAAAACAATCTATAGTTTTAGTAGCCAGAGAGTCGGACTCTGAAATCGTAATAGGTAAAGTTTTGACTCAGGTACTGAAATGTCTGGGTTTGATACAAGACCACTCCATACTATTACAGAATGTTTAAATGTAATCCTGTGTTAAACAGTTATAATGAATCAATTCAAGAACTACTTTTTAGGACTTGAACTTTGAAAGGAACAATTTGCCCCCCCCCCCCATCTCCTCTACAGTCACACAGATGACCATAACTAACCCAGACCCTTTTTATGAAAAGGGATTGAGGTCAGATTAATATGATAAAACACATGTTTGTGAGCTACAATATGAACCTACCTCTCTGAACCCCTCAGTAGTAGCCCATGGCTGGCAGCATTCCTGTAGCTGTTTATGGTTGTTGGGTACAGCTTGCCTTGTACTGACCTACCCAGGATCTAATCACCTTATACAAAATACCCAGATTTGTCCAATCACCATGTTTTTATATCCAAACATGCCTTACTTGTACCCATGCTTATAGATTAACTTGTATCCACGTCATTTTTTTTTTTTTTATAACATAGACTAATTATAAGTCCTTTCTTCATTCCGTATACAAAGGTGCCTCGATATAGCTCTAAAGACTTTTTAAGATATGGTGCAGATACTGATTAGACTTTGATCTGGATCTGCATTTTTTCCCTAGACAGCTTCCATTAGAATCTGATCCGGATCTACACTATTTCCCTAGACAGCTTCCATTAGAATCTGATCGGGATCTACACTATTTCCCTAGAAAGCTTCTATTACAATCTGATCAGGATCTACACTATTTCCCTAGAAAGCTTCTATTACAATCTGATCAGGATCTACACTATTTGCCTAAACCTAGATAGAGCTTTGTATGTTTTGATGTACATAGCATTACTGATCTGCTAGTGACTTTATCTCCTCCTCTACAACATGTACTTTTAGAATAGTTTCAGTATGACAGCTATAATCAGTACCAATACTCAAGGGTTTGGTTTAAAAAATGAATATATTACCAAATCCTAGGTGGTACTCTCTTATCTAGACTTGTGGTTCCTTATATTTAAACCCCAGAGACCAATCCTTCCCAACCACAACATACCCTAGTTACTTCCCTTTTATCTCAACTTCAGATAACTGCTATATATATCAGATTAATGTTTCCAGAGACAAAAAGTATGGCTGAATAAAAACTTAACTCTCTGGTTGACTTGAAAAGTTTTGAGATAGAAGATAAAAGAAACCCAGATATTTGAAGTGGTTTATTGTTCTGGAGTTGATAAAATAAATGTTTAAAAGGGGTTTATTTTCAAAGAAAAAGAAGTATAAGGAAAAGATAGTTGATTTTGTATTAGAATTGTGGGATTGGTAAGATATGATGCTTAATGGCAACTTTTTACAGTGATGGCAGTAGTGATTTTTATTTAAATCTTTGACGTAAACCAAGTACATGATTTTTCAAAGTTGATCTCAAATTACAATATTATTGCTCAGACAATTACCAGTAAGAATGACCTTGGACTAGCACATGTGCATGAAACTTACCTTCAGTGGCCTGGTTAAACTTTCCTTTCAGACAACATGTCAAATTGCTGGTTAAACTTAAGTCACAAACTATATGGAGCAAAAAACACACATGAATTTATTAATGCAAAGTAAAACCTGCTGAGTTTCTTAAATTTGCAGCAATTATATGCATTAAATCAGTGCATGCACAGTTGTTGATGATGTATGCTGTAACATTTGGTCATTATTTATTTTCTTCTGTCCTCACTTGCTATCGTAAGGATTGTCTGTGGTAAACAAATGAGGATGATAGTGAGTCCTGGTTTGTCCAGTCAATGTGGTGGCAGGACTGGGTATCTGATGATAACACTGGCAAGGCGAAGTGGCATCCAACCTTTACATCCATGCAATATTAATCTTACATATTCACTAGAAATAGGCTGGGAAAATATGCAGGGAAAGTATTTTTAGAAAATAACCTTGTGGAATGATGTATTGCAGCTTCTTAGTCTAGGAAAAATATACTAAAATGTCCTTGTTGACAGATGATCTTTTCACTTGTTTTAAAAAAGTAGGCCGACACATAAATGTTTATATCAGATGCAGTAATGATCACATGATCAAAGGTGCTTTCATACATTGTTGAAAAGAAAATTTTAATAATGTGATGAATACCTTTTTTTCCTTCCCATTGTTTCATAGAAAGTATAAAAATATAAAGTTTCCATTTTTTCGCAGTCCATTTTCTGATCTTCACTTTACTTAAATGAAACCAAATGTACTTCTTTTTTGAAAGCTTTTTAAAGATATAATCAGAATGTCAGGCAATTCTATTTAGCTGCTTAGTTCATATTCTTGAGAATTGTTAATTGAAGGTAGCTTTTAATTGTTAAGCTGCTTTACTCAAATTTATTAGGATAAGCAAAAAGTGTAGATCTAGATCAGACAGCCCTTGCTGGGGATTGGCTTTTCTAGATATTCACTTTTTGCCAATAAATTTCTTGCAACACATGTAACCTTTTTAGTTGTTGTCAGCAAATAGTGTAAAACGTATATAACTGATTTATCAACAATTGTGTAGCATTTTAGGGTAAAATCTGACCAATTTACCATCATATATAGCTTTATATGAAACTAATAAAGCTCAACCAAGTGATATTGCTATAAATTCTGGTTATTGATATTGATATTAAAGATGTTGTTGTTTTAGGTGTGTGTGTGCTACGTGCGTGCGTGCATGTGTGTTTTATATACATTTGGCATTGCAGATAGCTGAAAGACCTTCCCACATTAAGTCCTTTTGTCTGAACAGGACTTGAACCCACGAGATAAGATGCTAAGCCATTAGAAGAGTTCCAAGTCAGCCACTCTACCAGTACACCACAGTGGTGCCCCTACCTAAATGGTGTAGACATCATTTAATCTTGCTATTCTGTTCATTTAAATCTTTAAGTAATTTAAATTCTTGTCTGACCTAAAAGCTCTGTTGGCTTTTGATGATAATGTATGTATAAAAGTTTGATCAAACAGATTTGGGGAGATAAAGCAAAAACTGGGAGAACTTCTTGGCATGTTTTCCAAATTGTGATACTCTAAGGATAATAAAGAATACACAACTATAATACAAGTTACAATTTATGACATAATTGTTAAACAACTCTGTTAGAAGAGGCTACAACATACATATAGAAAAATAAATGGATACAGTGTAGTAATTAATGTGTGGTAGAACTATGCCAAGCTTAATAAAGATTTAGTTGTAATATATTTAACAAGGACACAAATAATTTTTGACTTACTCATTACAGTAATTGCTTTGTTTGTAGCATAAACTATCTGTACATGATTATATCATGCATGTGAGGGCAGTATTTGTTGAATTTCTTCATCTTTTTTTAATATTTATAACAAGTTTGTTCTTGTGAATGTACTTTGGTTTGTTAAGCCTATAAGAAAGTTTAAACATTAGGCCTATTTTCTGAGTCCTTACAAGTGGTGTTTGATAATTTGGACTTCACTTTTTTTAATCAAACAACTAAATCACTTATTGTTTATTGGAAAGATACTGTGAAATTGATGCTCTACATCTTAGTGAAAAATGAAACATAACCCCCCCATTCATCACTACAAGTATGTTTTTCTGATCACGTAAACTGAAGTATGAGTTGATGAACAAAAAAATTACAAATTCACGAAACAGTGGTAAAATATTTTCACCTTATTGCAGTAAAAATATTTTCACTCTTTTTGATAAAGGCAAACTGGCTTATGGTGCATAGCATATAGGTTCTTCTTTAAGCATTGTCTATTAAAACATTCATTCAGAAAACAAGAGCTTTAAATCAGCATCAGTTAATTAAGTCTGTCATTTAATTGTTTGAATATAAATTTGTTGTGTCTTTTGTATTCACCAATTTATTGTTTATGCATTTACTACTTTTTTTTCTTTTCTCATTAACTGCTAATATTTACATGTTTGTTGTATGAATTGCCTCAATAAATAAAGTCATCACTGTATTATTAATCAAACTCTCTGATCTGGAGTCCACCATCTTAACTTCAAGCTGGAAACAAAGTTAGAAAGAATAAGGATAGACCTGCTGGAAAACCTTTGACCAGCACTATGCTTCATGTTGTTTATAACCAATACTAATTCATAATTACCTTATTAGATGTGCATGCATTGGGGTCAAAAAATAAATTGCTAGACAACTCAGCAGCTAATAGATTATATATGGACACTGTTTGATTCTGATCCTTTAATGCACAGCAGGCTAAGAGAGAAAGTACCTGGTGCAAAAAATAACCAGAACCAGAGAAAATTATTTGTGACATTTACTAGCAGAAATCATGTAATTAGGTAGGTAAGATTAGGCACTTGTCAACAGTTAGTTTCCTGTGAATAAGTCAAGTGGGATTGAGGGTTTATTCATGAAGCAGTCTTTCTGCCGCAAGAAGGTATATATTGAGAAATTCAAAGGATAAGGTACAATAACAAATAATATATCTCAAGAAGCAGAAAAAGGTAAATCCTGTTTCAAGGTACAGATCAACATTTTATTTTTCGGGGCCTTTTAGAATGGGCTACTCCTAGACTGTTTTAGCTTTAAATAAATAATGTCTTCATTATTTTCATAAAAAATGGGCATTCATAGAAGGTTTCAGCCTTAAATAAATACTGTCTTCATTATTTTGATAAAAACTGGGGTATTTATAGAAGGTTTCAGCCACACAGAAATGCTGTCTTCATTATTTGGATAAAAACTTGGTTATTATAGAAGTTTTCAGTTTTATTGTCATCATTATCTCAAGAAGAACTATGTATCCATAGAATGGTTCAGCTTTAAATATATACTGCCTGCGTTATTCAATATAAACTCAGATTTTCAGAGATTGTTTCAGCTTCAAATATACACAGCATTATTTTAGTGGAAATATGATTAAATATAAAAGGTTTTACCTTTTAAAAAAGCACTGCCTGTGCTATTTTAATAACTCGTATATTTGTAGAATGTTTCAGTTCCAAACACTGCATTAATTTAATAACTGCCTTATATGGAACTATACAGGATTTTTAGCTTTCTAGATATTCAAAGATTTTTCAAAATAAAGGTTGTTCATTGATTTTTGTGCCCTAATGTGCCATTGTGAATGGTTTCAGCCTCACAGCCACTCAATCTAAGATTTAATATTTATTCGTCATCATTTTCTAGTCTTTACTGATACTGAACTAGATTGATGTTTTTCTTTCCTAATGAGACAATGTAAAGCTAGAAAGTTTATGCTTTTTTAATTAACCACTTTAATATAAGATTTTGGTATTGTTTCTTAACTTCACATTATTAATTCAGTTGTTGGGTCTTATTTGTTTAGCTTAAGTTTGTTTAGTGTTTAGCATCCATTTGTTAAGTGGACACTTGTTTCTTTTTTAATGTATTTTTGTTCATATTAATAAGCTAACTTTTGTAAGGGTGAGAGTTATCTATAGACCTACAATGTACATAGCATGCCCTAGATGAGAGACCAAGTATGTTGGTATGAATGTATTCTATAAAAGTTGTAGTTAATTTTGTGGCAAAGTCCCAGACATTAAGACTCCATTCTGATTTATTTGCTATCAAGTTGAATCAAGGCAAGAATTTTACAGCCATTAAACAGTGTTATTATTGTGAGATTAGTTAATTAGGAGATGAGAGGGTAGTGAAATTTGTAAGGCACAAAGATTTAATGTGATAAAACCAGTTGGAAGATTGATCTAACTTCACTTGCATGTGGTATCTTTATTCTGCTATGTTTGGTGATAAAACTTGATCCACTAATGATTTGTTAATTGCTAACACCTACATACAAAGTGTACTAAATATATGACTGGAGACAGAGAAAATAGTGCTGATCCTGATTAGACAGCTCTCAGCTATAGCTTTGGATTGAACAATTAGTGCTTTGAGCATATTGATCAGGACTAGGCAAATAATTCTGGATGACATCAGCATGCTGTTTCAGTTATCTTTGCATGGAAATGTTAGTAGATAACAAAGAATTTAGTATAATGACTTACCAACTGTAGATGGAAAAGGGATATGGGGTAGTACATAAAACATGGCTGCAGACAAGGCACATATTGATGGAAGCTGAGATGAGGGAAGTTAATCATCGATAATAAGTACATCCAGGTTTGTACATATCCATTCCTCACACTGAGGAGTGTTGAAATCCTGACAATAAGGGGGGACCCATGTATAGACCATATTATGTATCCTTTATTTCAAACAATGGACATTTCAGACACCACCCACCCCTTATAAGTATGTTGTTTGTTATTTCATTGGACATGTGCACTAACATGTTTTAATACCAAAAACATTATTTGAGATAAGACCGGCCCAATAGCTCGGGTGGTAGAGCGTCGGCTCGCAAATCGGGAGGTCGTGGGTTCCAACCCCAGCTGGGTCAAACCAAAGACTTTAAAGTAAGTAGTTGTTGGGATTTTGGCGCGACGGCGTACGTTCACGTTTTTATTATGTCATGTTTACATCATTGTTATTGTTGTAATGTCAGTTTTGAGAAAGGAAAAGGTATGAACCAACACAACGCGTTTGAGTCATTTATTAGGATCATACATTTTGGTGTCATGACCAGGATTAAATAGAAAAATAAATTTACAAAAACTTTTATCGGCAAGAGAGCGACACCAGGCTACAATTGAAGAACTATTTGTGGAACTTGAAACGGCAAAAGAAGATAACCAACACAATGATTTTGAGCTGTCCTTTTAGATTATCAATGAAGTAATGGCATTGTTGAAGTCTATTGACAAAAAAATTTGCAAATAACACCGATAGCATTGCAACGGAGCTAAAAGAAACAGCTTTATACAGTTTTCAAATAATACATAAGTTGCACAGATAAAAGAAGAATTTGGAGAGAGCTTTGAGCGGCTCTAATACACCACCCACGAGTCATGCGCAGGAAATCGAGGATACCAACCAGTCTTCAGTCCCGCAAACACCATTGCGGATATTACCCGAGGCACGTGAGTTCCTACCTCATGTAAATGTGCAACCGATGGCACATAATTAACCAAACTTAACGCTGCCCACGTTTAATGGAGATTTGATGAGCTGGCCGACATTTTGGGATTCATTTTCGTCAACCGTGCACAACAACGATCATTTACCGGAAGTACAAAAGTTTGCATATATGAAGTCACTTCTGTACGAAGAAGCTGCGAGAACAGTCAAAGGATTTACATTGAGTAATACCAACTACCAGTAAGCCATCAAGTTGCTTCAACAACTGATGGACGGAAACAGAAGATCACTGCTGCCTACATGTCCAAACTACTACAGCTGCCGTCACCCGCTGCAAACATCACATATCTTCACTCCTTCTAAGATCGTCTGGAAACCAACATCCTGGGACTGGAGGCGCTTGGAAGGGCACAAGACTTGTACCGTAATTTTTTTTGTAACGATCATTTTAGAATGGTTGCCATCCGAAACCAGAAAGAATCTAGCACGAGAAAACAAGAGTGGAAGTTGGATACTTTCTGACTTGAGGCAGGCCATTTTCCGCGAGATCGAGATATTAGAAGCTGGAGACGGCCCTGACACCCACAGTATGTTTCTTCGTCTCGCGACGATCCCGAGCCGTTAACCCCCGCCCATCTGCTCTAAGGCAAAAGGTTCATTGCTCCCTGCATACGACACCTTGGATGCAGATGATAACGCTGGGAGAATCTGCACCAGGGATGACGCAACATGGCGCATGGACCAACATAGACACGTCATTTACACGTACTGGACATACTGGAAACGAGATTATCTGACGTCACTGCGCAAGCGCCAACAGACGAGAGGTGCTGCTGAGCAGACGATACGCGTAGGTGACGTTGTGATCGTGCATGACATCTTCTTACCGAGGCTCCGCTAGAACATGGGAGTCGTCCAGGAACTGATCCAGGGCAACGATGGACTGACAAATGCAGCGCACCTTTTAACCACTAATGGACTTTTGACACGCCCCATAGTGAAACTGTATCCATTAGACATCAATGATATAGATAATTAGTGACACTACAGTTTTCTAATACTAAACATAGTGACGCTGGACTTTGATTGTTTAATAAGGTGTGCATTGATAATTTTGATAGCCTTTTTAATATTGCATTTATTGTTGTTTTTTAATATGTGTGTCTTTTGTCATACTCTTTTATTTTGTCGACGGGAGAATGTTGGGATTTTGGCGTGACGTCGTACGGCGACGATGTCGCTATGAACGTTCACGTTTTTATTACGTCATGTTTACATCATTGTTATTTTTGTAATATCAGTTTTGAGAACAGAAAAGGTATGAGCCAACACAACGTGTTTGAGTCATTTATTATGATCATACAATGCTCGGAGCTAAGGAGACAGCATTACGCCTGACTCGTCAGTGTCAGCATAATGGACCAGCCGCGTTCAGTCCCTGGGCACCTCATAAGTGCTCCTGTGCTATAATGACAGAAATGTTGCTGCGCAGTATCTGCAAAAATGCTGGCCAATCCCAATCCCTATTTGACAAGGAATATCAATAAAAATTTGCTTGTTTGAGCTTGTAAGACACTTGTCTAAGGACAAAGGTGATGAAAGATTACCAACTGGCCTAGTAGAACATTTACAGTGGTTGAAGGGATTGATTGTACTGGACTAAGAAGATCTGAGCAGCAGTCATATAATCCCATCTGGATGGATTTGGTCACAACTGATGTCACCATGGAACACCCCCGCAGCCCTTAACATGGAGACAACTGGGTAAAATTGGACTGTTAGCCTGCTAAGCAAAAATTGAAGAAGATCCAGATCAGCCATTGTCAGCTGGGAGCTGTCAGATCAGACTGGCTACTAGAGTAGATTCATAACAGCCAGTGTCTGCTGGGAGCTGTCTGATCAGACTTTGGGTTTTGATGTAGATCCAGATCAGTCAGTGTCTGTTTGGAGATGTTTGATCAGACTTTGGGTTTTGATGTAGATCCAGATCAGTCAGTGTCTGCTGGAAGCTGTCTGATCAGACTTCATGTATTTGTGTAGATACAGATCAGCCAGTGTCTGCTGGGAGTTGTCTGATCAGACTGGCTACTGATGTAGATACAGATCAGCCAGTGTCTGCTGGGAGTTGTCTGATCAGACTGGCTACTTCTGTAGATCCAGATCAGCCATTGCCTGCTTGGAGCTGTCTGATCAGACTGGCTACTACTGTAGATCCAGATCAGCCATTGCCTGCTGGGAGATGTCTGATCAGACTGGCTACTACTGTAGATCCAGATCAGCCATTGCCTGCTGGGAGATGTCTGATCAGACTGGCTACTACTGTAGATCCAGATCAGCCATGGCCTGCTGGGAGATGTCTGATCAGACTGGCTACTACTGCAGATCCAGATCAGCCATTGCCTGCTGAGAGCTGTCTGATCAGACTGGCTACTACTGTAGATCCAGATCAGCCATTGCCTGCTGGGAGATGTCTGATCAGACTAGCTACTACTGTAGATCCAGATCAGCCATTGCCTGCTGGGAGATGTCTGATCAGACTGGCTACTACTGTAGATCCAGATCAGTCATTGCCTGCTTGGAGCTGTCTAAACAGACTGGCTACTGGTGTAGATCCAGGTCAGCCATTGACTGCTGGGAGCTGTCTGATCAGACTGGCTTTTGGTGTAGATCCAGATCAGCCATTGCTTGCTGGGAGCTGTCTGATCAGACTGGCTACTGGTGTAGATCCAGATCTGCTGTTGCCTGCTGGAAGCTGTCCGATCAGACTGGCTACTGGTGTAGATCCAGGTCAGCCATTGCCTGCTGGGAGCTGTCTGATCAGACTGGCTACTACTGTAGATCCAGATTAGCCATTGCCTGCTGGGAGCTGTCTGATCAGACTGGCTACTGGTGTAGATTCAGATCTGCTGTTGCCTGCTGGAAGCTGTCCGATCAGACTGGCTGCTGGTGTAGATCAAGATCTGCTGTTGCCTGCTGGGAAATGTCTGATCAGACTGGCTACTGGTGTTGGTCCAGATCAGCCAGTGTCTCCTGGAAGCTGTCTAAACAGACTGGCTACTGGTGTAGATCCAGATCAGCCAATGCCTGCTAGAGTCTGATTTGCTGCAGAGTCTAAAAAAATGTCTGAGCACACTTACCTAGATGGAAATAAGATGACTGAGCATCATTATGGGTAATTAACAAGTCATAGCAATCTATAAAGATTAATTATAAATTGTTCGTGTTAACAGTAGTTGTACACCTTGTCATGGTACATGTAGTAGTGGGAATAACTGTTGTTGTAGTGCTGATAGCAATCACAATAACTGAAACTTTACAACAGAAAATATGATCTGTAAGATGTTCTTAATATTTATGATTTATTATCCAAGTTGGCATAACAAAGAAAACCTTCTAAAACTGGTTGTGGGTTTTTAGATACTTCATCTTGATAGACAGCATCTGTTGAGATGGACAGTTTGGAACTGTTTTAATGGAGAACAGGAAGTAAATGTCACCTTGAGTTTAATTTGATACTCACAGTTGCTTATAGGAATCAAAGAAAATTGATATTTCTCAGGGATAAAGCAATTTTATGCTGTGGATCCTTGGCCCCTCCATCTGTAGGGTTGCTAAGTGCACAAGTAGAACCATATAATTCCCCATTTTTTAAATATACAATACTAGTGTAGAACTTTCTTAACATTTTGTACAGGAACCTTGACAATATACTCTCGTAACTAGAGCCTCTGCAGCAAATTGTGCAGATCCTAATCAGACAGATCTGGGTCATCACTATTTGTCTACATCTTACAAATACATCTCTAGCAGGCATTGATTTACAATAAAGTTTGCAGCTTCAAATAAGAGGACTATTCAAATTTTCTAGTTGAGTGTATTCATACATTCCATAATTCTTGACATAAATTAGTACAATGTGTATTATTTGGTGCCAATTAAATTACACCTTCCTAGTTACTGTTAAGATTCTACGCTGTAACTGGCTGGATTCTTTTTAAAAACAGATATTTATATGAACATATAAACAGGTATTTAGCACCATTTGACAGTAATATTAGTAATAATGATAATAATAATAATAAAGTGTCTTAACACTTACCTAACATTGAAACAGTCATTGATACAGTTGATTGCTTATTTGCATACACAACTTCCCCGATAATTTTATGCAGATAACTAGAATATTTGTTAAACCAAAAATCAATATAGGAGTACCCTTTCACTGTATGTATTTTCTTTTCAGTTGCAGCAATTTTGATTTATTACTATTTACTTTCAGACACAGTGTTTTCCTTAAAAAAAAACAACATTAGTCATATATTCATTTTAACTATGATATAAATGTGGTGGTGTTTTTTTTTTTTTTCCTTCTTGATTTCATTAACAAATGCACTTTCATTAAAAAATATGCCTTAGCACCACACTATTTTACTAAGGAAGAGTACAGCACTATTAAAACTTCAAGAGTTATCAATTTTGCCATGACATTATTCGCTATTTCCTCCGTGAAAACCTGTGAAATTTTTCTGGCAGATGAAGCCATTGAAAGCATGCCATTGGCCGTCAACCGTAACAAAGTTAGCTAAACAGGCTACTGATCATGCAGTGGACACTGAATAGCGACCCTGTTTGCTAGGAAACGTTATTCAATTTACTGGAATCAACTGTATATATAATAATGTTTGTGTCATGTTTATTTCTCAGAAATATTATGATTTATAATGATAATACATGTAGGCAAAATATTTAAATATGATTACTTTTTAGCTCACCTGAGCACAACATGCTCAATTTGTGCTTTTCTGATACCGCTTCTTCCATTGTCAGTCCTCAACATTTTAGCTTGTGAACTTGCTAGAGGCCACAGTTTTTATCCCATCCTCATCAAACATGGTCAGAATGTTTGTCTCCATGACATCTTGGATGAATTTATTATTGGGTCACCGGAGGTCAAAAGTAGGTCATTTGGTCAAATTGTAGAAAAAACTTGTGAACATACTAGAGACCACATTTATAGCCCAATCTTCACCAAACTTGGTCAGAATGTTTGCTAGTATGAAATCTTACATATGTTTTGAAGTGGGTCATGTGGATTCAGTAGGTTACTTGGTAAAATTCTAGAAAATGTTATCAATCCAGTGGCCACACTAATGGTCCAACCTTCACCAAAGATTTCTAAAGTAAGAAACTCTATAATTACTTGATGCCAGATTTGAGCCTACTAAAAGCCTGTGTCATCAGGTGAGCGATTAAGGGCCATCATGGCCCTCTTATTTTTTATGAATTAACTGGATTATTTTTTTTTTGTCTGTTTTTAGCTCTCCTTAGCTTATGCTCAGTGTGAGCTTTTGCAATGCTTACTGTCCGGTGTCCGGCATCACACATTCTTTTAGCAACATCTTGGAAATCGCTTACCCAAATTTAAGCAAACATCCTCAGAAGCTTCAGCAGGCATGGGGGGTCAGCAGGCATGGGGGGTCAAATGGCATGGGGGGAGGAAAAGATGTACAAAGAATTTTGATTCATCAAATAACATGGCTGTATAAGAAAAAATTAAATTTTCGTCACAGTCTTTATGTGTGGCAGATAACTTTATATTTTCAATAAAATATAAATAATTCTATCCCTCTATGGGAGACTGTTGTAAGTATTGTTACTATTTCTCTAACTAACAGAGTTGATACTGTCATGCTTTCAAAAAAAAGGTCTACTTTTGATTGAGTTTAAAATAAAACAGACAGATGCAATTGTGGTCATGTTAGCAAGGACTGGCTCTTTGGTGGAGATAGATGTCTGGGGAAAACTACTGGGGCAATGCAGGTCAGGTGAAAGGCCTCGTCAATTTAAGTTCTTTACCTGGAGTTGAACCCACTCAGTGAGAGTCACAAGAGTGCCAAGTAGTTTTCATTTTGTTGGCACATCCTTTTCTTGATATAACATAAATGGCAGCACCATTATCTTGTGTACAATTCCAGAGCTCAGTGATGACATGTGTCTGGTGCATATTTCCTAACCTATTTCTGAGCCTAGATGACATGAAATAACAGTATGGCAGTACGTTATACTCTACTATAGATAATATCTATATGATATCATGTGACTGTTCTATGTTTTGCAAGCCGTCCTGTTGCCGATGGAAAGGAAATTTGTCCTACTTGAATGGGGTCATACTGATAAAGGTCGCACTTGAAGGAAAACATTTCTATCTTAGCTTGATACTGGGTCATTTAACCCAAGTCTGTCTACATCTGTCCTCATATTGATGTGCATTTTACAGCTCTCTCTCGGACGTGTGTTTTTCCCAGTGAAATTCTCAAAATTGGACTTTTTTACATATAAAGACGGTTTTGTATTTACCAGAAGGATGTTCAGTGGTAAGAACAGTGTTTTGTTAATGTTGTTTTGACTTTAGTGCTGCTTACAGAGCTGTTTGTAACACTGTCTGATGATCATGACTAGATAGAGGCTTAGGTAAATAGTGTAGCTCTAGATCAGCTAGCTTGCAGTAAAAGTTGCCAGGATCGGCTCTATTTGCTACTGAGTCTCTAGCAATATGGCAGCCAATCCATGAGATGAGAAAGAAGTGTGGGTTATTAACAGATAGTAGCATGACAAGTGTGAAATCAAGTTGTCTCCTAATGTTATTATTGACATGTCAACATGTAAATTTGCAGTGCTTATTGCTAGTAAGTTGACATAAAATAAAGGTATGACTATGGCTTAGATTTTATTCGTAGTCATTATTTAAGTTGTACCCTAAAGTGTTGCTATTAGTTATTTTGAAAATAAAGGTTTCCATCTTTCTAATATCAATATTAAATTACATTATTGCATTGTGTCATCGTATGTTGTTATGCTGCTCTATTTTTTCTTTTATTTAAATAAATAGCTTCTTGTTAGTGCATTATCTCGGAAATCCCATTATAAATGCCCTGGGAAGATACATCTGATCTGGTCTGGCTATCTATCACCATCTGTGGTCGTGTTTGAATTAGTTATTAATTAAATGATGCAATAGTGACCCTGTTATTTGGCCCAGGACTGCCATATTAGTCCCAGCCTGTAAAGCAATGTTGAATTCATTCATTTGGCCCATGATATTCTTATTAGTCCCAGCCTATAAGTCAAAAGTCAGTACAGTTATTTAGCCCAAGACTGTTATATTAACACCAGCCTATAAGGTGATGGGTAGTACATTTATTTGGCCCATGCCTGCCATATAAGCTCCAGCCTGTAGGGCGAAGGTCAATATATTTACCTGGCCCATGCCTGCCATATAAGCTCCAGCCTGTAGGGCGAAGGTCAGTATATTTACCTGGCCCATGACTGCCATATTAGTCCCAGCCTGTCAGGTGAAAGTACATTTATTTGGCCCATGACTGCCATATTACCCAGCCTATAAGGCAAACAGTACATTTATTTGGCCCATGACTGCCATATTAGCCCCAGCCTATAAGGCAAACAGTACATTTATTTGGCCCATGACTGCCATATTAGCCCCAGCCTATAAGGCAAACAGTACATTTATTTGGCCCATGACTGCCATATTAGCCCCAGCCTATAAGGCAAACAGTACATTTATTTGGCCCATGACTGCCATATCAGCCCCAGCCTATAAGGCAAACAGTACATTTATTTGGCCCATGACTGCCATATTAGCCCCAGCCTATAAGGCAAACAGTACATTTATTTGGCCCATGACTGCCATATTAGCCCAGCATATAAGGCAAACAGTACAGTTATTTGGCCCATGACTGCCGTATTAACCCCAGCCTGTCAGGTGATGGTCTGTATGGTTCTTTTGCCCATGACTGTCATATTAACCCCAGCCTGTCAGGTTATGGTCTGTATGGTTCTTTGGCCCATGACTGCCTTATTAACCCCAGCCTGTCAGGTTATGGTCAGCGCCTGATTGGTCAAAATTAAATTATAATTTAACTATACATTTTTAAAAAAATATTTACTGCGAAGGGGCTGTACGGGGCTTACTGCATATACCCTGACCAAAACAAGGGGCCCGAGAGGGGGACATTGGGACGTTAGCGGCATCCAGTGGGACGTATGCTCCATTTTAATCATCCCCTGCACCCAGTTTTATATCGCCATCTGGCACCTCTTTGGGACATGAAAATAATGTATATAATTATTTTTAGATTCATATATTTTTAATAAGGCCCTAAAAAGATAGCCATGTTGAAGAGTCGTAATGTAATTTGTAACTGTGCACCCTACACATACGTTAAATATTGACGAAAAATAATGTGACAGAAGTATTTACAATTATAAACTATTAAAGCATCTATGACAGTTTTTAAAAAAAATTGTAATATCATACCTTATGCTCAGTATCATTAAACAGATCATCACCAAACCTCATTATCAAACTTAATTTGCTCGAAGCTAACCATCATTTTTAATAATAACATCATGAATTTTTAAGTCTATTTACAGTTTTAAACACCATAGCTAAGAGCAACCCTCACACCATTAGTAAACCTCTGTGATATTTAACTTTTAATCAACTTGTAACTAATGCTTTGTAATTAACGGCGGGGGTAAATAAGTACAAATCATTAAAGTAATGGTCAGTATGGTTATTTGGTCTATGACTGCCATATTGGCTCCAGCCTGTCAGCTATATTTGCTCCATGACAGCTATATAAGCCTGTCAGGTGATAGTACTGTTAATAGTGTAGGTCCAATTAACCCTCTGGGTGCTTACTGGTTTATCTTTGCTGCTGAGACTGGCAATATGTTAAAGCTCATTATTATACAAGTAGATTTAAGAAATTGAAATTGAAGTTAAAGTTACACATTAATTAATAAAGTGAAGCATGCTGGAAGCCAAAAGTTGAACCCATAATAACCAATTATAAACACAAGAGCAGCTCCAAAGTGGAATCCCCAATTTGCCAAATAAACACAGAAGTTGAAAAGTACCCCCCTCCCACCACAAGCCAAATAAACACAGAAGAAGCTTAAAACACACCCCCCCTCCCCCCCTCCTCCCATGCCAAATAAACACAGAAGTTGAAAAGAAACCCCCAATATGCCAAATAAACACAAAAGAACCTTAAAAGACCCCCCCCTCCCCAATATGCCAGATACAGATAAACACAGGAGAAGTTAAAAAGAAACCCCCAATATGCCAAGTTAAAACAGAAGCAGTTCCAAAGTGAATACCCTGTGTCTAATAAACCACATGGACAGTTCCAAAGTTGAACCAACAGCATGCAAAAAACAACACAGGAGCAGCTCCATTATGTCCATATCTTGCAGATATTTCTATAAGCAACTTGTTACAACTTGGCTGTGTTAACTAAAACTGTTTTGTTTTTGTCCCCTTTCATTTTTTCAATCTCATATCAGTTTTATCCACTTATCAGGTATGGGTATTGTTTAGTTATCTCTGTAAGCTTATATTCAAGGCCATTTGATATCAGACAGTATCCACAGGCTGGTTGTGACATTGCCCCTAAACCTGTTACAAGTCAGGAAATCAATTTTACATTCAGCTGGCTTGTAAGCATAATCTAAATGAGGCATTCTCACACTTTATTAGCACATCAAAGAACTTGATCAGGTGTAACAGTAGACTAACTTCGAAACTATCATTTTTATCTCGCGATGTATTTATTGCAGATAATATTCTTTATTTCCTCATGTCAAGCACAATGCATTTTGTTAAAATTTGAAAATGAAGGAAGTTTCTGAAGTTTATTTTACAGTTTTGAAACAAAATCTCATTTATATTTTCTTGCAATGTGAAATGTTGAAAATTACTCACATTAGATTCATAGGCATGTGTAAATAAAAATGTTAATAAAATATATGCTTAAAATCTGTATAATGGTTGTCCAGAAGTATTTGTGAGCATTTATTTTAGATCTACTTTAAATGTAAGTCAAAATGCAATCCTATAGAAAGTTTTGTATGTTCATTTATCAGATCTTAGTTACTATGTTGTAACTTTTGTCCCAGCATTTATTCTGTATTTTTCTTGAAGAGGTGGTTGTTTTGCAGCTGAAGACTTGTATCTTTGATTTACCAAGAAATCATTTTGACCATAATTTTCACACTTTAAATCACTTACTGGATTGAACTGACACTACCCAATCTGTGCTTTTCAGCCCTTTGATTTCTTTTAGTGATCACCCGGCTATACTTCATGCATTTTTTCACTAAGAAGATAAAACAATCTTAGATGTTGCTAGAAATAGCTGTGTGGAAAATCTTATCTCACATGGGTTGTCTCGCATGAGTAAAGCATTTAAAAATTTATTCCTACATGCTTAGGGAATTATCCTATTTGATCTGTATGTGAAAATTATAGTCAATCAAAGTGCTGAAGGCAATAATTGTGTGGATGGTAAAACTTTTGGTAATTGTTTGTGGATAGTTAAACAGTCAGAAATTGTTTGTTGATGGTCAAACAGTCAATAATTGTTTGTTGATGGTCAAACAGTCAAAAATTGTTTGTGGATAGTCAAACAGTCAATAGTTGTTTGTGGATGGTCAAACAATCAATAATTGTGTGTGGAAGGTCAAACAGTCAAAAATTGTTTGTGGAAGGTCAAACAGTAAACAATTGTTTGTGGATGGTCAATCATTCAATAATTGTTTGTGGATGGGCAAACAGTCAATAATTTTTTGTGGAAGGTTATAGTATGAAGTGTAGGTGAAACTGTAAGGATAATGGAAGGATAATTCCCTAAGCACGTAGGAATAAACTTTTAACCATATTTTTCTTTATCGTTGGACCTTCCAAAATTGATTGCCAAAAGACACTTACAATACCCTCTGTCATATTATTGTTTTGTTATTCATCTTGTGTTTCTAACATCAAAGTTGATATACTTTAGTCGATCCTTTTATCTATGTTCTACACTTACAACTGTAACTTAACCATGGTATGTAATCTTGGGCAAGATTTTATCAAATAATTGATTTTTCTAGTGGCACTTTACTTAGCTACAGAAGTATGTCTCTTTGCTGATCTTTATATAGCTCTAGCTGCCATTTTGTGGTACAGTGAAGTCCTATTACAGACTCAGGTCAAGTATTTTTTTGTTGGCAGAGAATGTGTTTTACCCATTGTCTAGCTACTGTAATTGTTGTTTAAGGCACAAAATAAACCTTAGTTTTCTTGCTGACAGATACATGTAAAAGTTCTATAGTTAGAGGCTAGCCATAAATAGTGGTGAGACTGATAAGACATCTCCAAGCTGGAACATTATGATCAGTAAACACTATTTATTTATGCTTGATAATTTTGTATTTATATCAGATTGGGAGGCGACATGCTGTACCATGTTGAAACTGTGTGCATGGATCCAGCCTGAAATGTTGTTGGTGGATTTAAATGATACTGTAGTTTTCTCTAAAATTGCTCCCTTTGATATTATTAGATAAATTCTTTAACATTTTTCTTTACATTACTAAGCCTTTAAAACTTTTCAATTAAATAGACCTCACTTTATTAGAATGTTATCAAATAGTATGCCTAATATAGATAATTGTTTTTTGGAATTTATGCTGTTGGATCCTTGCTTGTCTTATTGGGATTTTATATGGTTTGACTTTATAAGGTTTTAGTATGAAGTTTGTTTTTGTTTGTTTCCTAATTAATTGTATTCTAATTCTGTATTCATTTGGTCTACCTTATTCTACTTGATAATTGCTGTTAATTTTGTTATCGTCATGTTAGTATTATCCTTACCCTTGTCAGTTAGTCACTAAGCTTGTTTATTTCCTTCGCTGAGTGAGTCATTATCAGATATTGCTTGCCTTCAGTGACGCATTAGATTGTTGCAGTATAAAACCTGTTAATTGGCTTTCTTAACTTATAAACTGATAAATTCTCAAACTTAGATATACATGTAATTCAAAATTTGCATTAAGATGCAGTACAAAATTGTCGTATTGATCTCGCAACTAAATGCAATACCAAACAGACAATACTGCAGACTTTGCAGCATAAAGTGCAGATCCTGATCAGACAGACCAGGATCTGGCTGACCTTTGATCTGCACTATCTGTCTAAGTGTTCCATGGTAAAGTTTTAAAAATTATGTAATGTTTATTTATTAATTACTAATTGCACAATATGAAAATGCATACATGTGAACTCTCTTTGTTTTAGAGAGATTCAATCTTTTAAGCTTCAAAATTATTTTAAAATGAGGGGTGTTTTACACATTTTCAGAAATTTTCCTACTTGGAAACAGATAACTTCTTTCTTTGTTTATATAAAAAAATAACAAATCCCCCACTTTGCAAGTGATAATCTCCCACTTTGGCCTCAGAAAAAGGTTCACATGTATGAATATGCCAAAGCCTAGCAGAAATTGTGTTTTAGCATATCATTTCAATTTTTGTTTACAACTATTTTCTTAGATGAAGACATTGACTTGGTTTGAAGACATTGACTTGGTTATTACATATGTTCTATTTTAAAGAAATATACTTTATTTAAGAATGATAATACCCCCATAACACGTGCAAAGGGAATATATCCATTGGCCCATTTTTATGTTTGTGTAATAGGACTGCACTGCGTTACTGATATGTTGGTATATATTGCGATTTTGACCCAGCAAGGTACATATCGGCATGCTATTGAGGCCATACCAATACTTTACTTATCTTTAAGGTAGCATTATGTTTTTATCATTTACTTAAAAAAAAACGTGCCATCAGCAACTTTAATCTTAACACATTTACCCTCAACTGATTTCACAATTGTATTTAAAAAAAACAACACAGTTGGATGGAATTTTTGTTGTTGTTTTCAGTGTTCACATTTGTCAAAATATTTTCTGTGTCCCAGGCAAGCAAAGTCATAGGAAAAGTTGTATTACAACTAAAATTTACCAAATTCCACTTTTGTGTATACTTTTTATGTTTGTTAAGTATGAGTTTGAGTTCAAGTCAATCACTCGTAACAAATATTAACAATGATGACACTGTGACATATACATTATGATTGTGTGCATTTTTGTATTTTTGCTGCTGAAGCCATTTAGCATAGGAATCTTTGCAATATTTATTTAAACAAGTGCAGTGGGATTATATCAATGTGTAAGGTTATTGTTGGAGATTTACTGGTATATATTTATTTTATGTTTTGCAGCTTTGGATCATTTTATACCTTTTTGAAAATTAAAAAAAAGTGCATCCTTGCGGGTGATATCCAGATTCACTGTGATGTAAGGGGTTTTATCCTGAGTATTTGGAGATCTACATAACAAGAGTTAAATACATGTTTTGTCATTGTTATGGACTGATACTTGTGCAACTTTTTTTTTTTACTGTAAGCCCTTTAGACTAGAAAGTTCATTGCGATGAACATAGTTGCAGTTATTTCTTTGAATATGAACTTATTTTGCCATGTTCTGGCTTTTTTTGTACTAACACCAGAATAATTGAGTTTTCAAAATGAATAGCTATCATTCTGGTGTTTATTTAACATTACTTTAGTAAAAACTTGCATTTTGTTTGATAAAAATGTACAGTAATATTTGCAGAAAATCTTGCTTCTACCATACCATGGTATACTAGAGAAAAAAGTATTGTTAAGTAATGTGAAATTTATAAGGCACTTGATTATTATATTTCCAAATATTTGCAGAGATGTATTCTAAATATTTAAAAAAAAAAAATTAACAGTGATAATCTATTTTTAATGTAGCATTTATTTAAAAATATCTATTCTGTTATATTTCACATCTCACCTTACCCCCCCACAAATTTAAAGTTTGGGGGTGGTATACTAGAATCGGGGGTCTTCCCTGTTCCATCCATGGTAATAATTTTATCTTCAAAAAAGTTGTGTGTAAATTTAATGAAGCTAGACAATTACCTTAAGTACCATGCAGACATATGCACCTGCTGTTTTCTTAACAATCAGATGAAAATTGCAAGAGTTATTGGCTCTTTTAAACACATTTCAGATGTTACATTTCAGATACTGTTGTAACAAAAATAAACAGGGAGTAGGGTGAATGGTTCTTGCTAGATTGAAACATTTTAGTTATTTATTTAGTTGTTTATATATACATACATATCAATATATATGTATATGTTTTGATGTAATTTCAGTTATAGTTATATATATTTTTTGAGCAATATATACACTGAGCTATATGTATACTTGTATATTTTCAAAGATTTAATGATTTATATTTTAGCTGTATTGTGATATATTTTCATTGATTTTTATTTCTATATTTGCAGACAGTGGCACGCTGGATTTGTCCGCAGACAATCTTGACCTTGATGGCAGTGTGGTAAGTGTGATATTATTTTTATTATTTTAAGGAAATAAATTTTAAGTTTGTGTTATCTTGTGCAGAATATGTGAACATTTTAAAATTCAGATGTATGGGAATTAAATGATGACATAATGTAACAAAGAAAATCATGATATATTGGCATTCGATCACACAGACTTAATTTTTTTTTTCCATTCTAACATTTTCTTTAGGGAATTGTGATACAGAAATTTGTACAAATACACAAAATTGTTTTTGAAGGTTACATCAGTGTGTGTGAGGTCATTGTTAAATAACCATAAAGGTAAAGATTATATATCAATGTCAATAAATGGGAACATTTGTTCAAAAATTCTAAATACCTTCTTTATATGATGCACAGTCAAACTCAAGGGTCCATTTGTTTAAAAATTTGTTTAAAACGATTTGTGATGAGAACACAAAGGAACCTGAAAATAAAGGGAACTGCCATCTGAAAGAAGTTCTTGAAGAACAGCCATGATATATTGTAGATGTTATCCCTACCGAATGCATCTTTCTTTATAGACATGGAATATTGATGGTGTTAGAATTTTAGTAAAAAATATTTCCTTATTGTTGCTAGTTTGAAATGGGAAATTTGATGTCATCTACAACTCCAAACATTTCTTATGCCCAGAGTGTGTTTCCTAAAGCCTTTTATTTTGCTGGTACTTAAAAAAATCTCAGATATGTTTATTTCAATGTGTGGCAACAATAACAGAGTAAGATGAGAATTAACAGTTTTTCATCATAGAATTATATACCTTAGCTATGCTCTTAATTTCTTTATTATTTTTTTATAACTTTATGTTTTATTATTATTGTTATTTGTAGTAGAAGTTTTATTAAAATTATTGCAAAAGTAGATAAGGGCCAACAAACTTCTACTGTTAAAACTGTTTAGGTATAGTAACAGTCAAAAACATAATAGACCTGTAATATAATATGTGTATTTATGTGTTTGCCTATTTACCTTGTCCTTTTGCCGTTGAAAAGAGCTAGTAAAAGAGTAAAGCAAACAGTTGGTTAGGATATGTCAGTTTGCTTCCAAAAATGGAATTGTGGACATGCAGAAATATAAAACCTATATGTAATACATTTCAGGGCTATGCAATTTCTGTATCAAAAAAAATAGAGAGTAAAAAAAATTGTTACAAGGCCATGGTACAGATCTGAAAATACACATATTTAAGTCAGATGGATTATTTTTTTGGTAAAATAGCAAAGCAAAATCAGACTTAATTCTGTTTATGTGTCCTACTTCCTGCGTGATGGAATATTTCTTTTGGCATTTTGGTGAATCTATGTCATAATTATGTGACAATTAGACAAGATGAGACTACATTTCTCCTTGACTTTATTAGTAGACCCGGTCTTGATGTAAATGGCATTCTCAACAGGAGATGCCACGATTCCTGAGGGGTTTTGTTTTACTTTATTTCCTCCTCACATCTCCATGTAATGTTATGTTGTCTTGCGTTGTAATTATTCTCACATCTTCACAGTAATGTACTGTGCTTAGGATTTATTTTGCTTAATGAAGAAGACTCTTTTAAGGTTTCTTTAATTGCCTGAAGGCAGTTGTGTCTTTCTTAGAAAAAGCCATTAAAATGAAAGAAATCAAATGTAAGAGATTTTATTAATATTTTTTTCGTTTCAAGATAAAAAAAATCCATTTTAAAATTATGTCATAGTTTCCAGGCTGAAGCCTGAAGGTAACTGCCAAATTGGGACATTTAGATGGGAAGTAAACTGAAATGATCTGAAATTAGTAGAAATTATGGAAAACAATTTAATATATACGATGGGTAATTGTAGATTGTTATGTTCAATCATTTGTAAAGAAAGAAGTAACCTTTAAACACAAATTGATCAGGCTTAGGCAAAAGTATGGATCCTGGCCCTCCAGCCAAAAGTATGGATCCTGGCCCTCCAGCCAAAAGTATGGATCCTGGCCCTCCAGCCAAAAGTATGGATCCTGGCCCTCCAGCTCTTGTCTTGTCAGTGTCTGTTGTATCATGATCTGCATTTTTGCTAATGTGTCTATCGATATGTCTTGTTTGTTACCTATTGCATGCATTTATAATCACGCACCTAAAATCTGTTGATACTTTAATAGATATATATATTACCTTAAACATCGGTTCATGGATGGTTTATGCAATATCAAGAACAGTTACAAAGCTACAATTTTCTTTTTTTTTTTGTTAAGAAACACTGATTTCTTAATTAGTTATTTATTGGTTTTTGAGCCATGCCATGAACAGTAAAAAACTTGTTAGTTTTCTTAATCACTTCATTATAACTTCATGTTCCCTTTACAGAACAGGCAAAGAATTGTTTTATTTTTTATCTGTTCACTAATAACACATAGTGCACGTCAATAACATTAAAGGAACTCTGGCAACTACTTAAGTATGTAAAATGTTTTTAAACAACTTCTCAAAAACATTTTATACCCAAAATGTTCATTAATTATAATCCAGATCTCATGAAGACTGAACTAACAATTTGTGACAGACTTGTGGATGTGGGGAAAACACTGTAGCATGTAAGATTCACTGGACAACTATTGGTGTAAATACAAAGGAAATGTATTTAATCTACATATCCTTTATATTGCTTTATTAGCAATGGCTTCTCATACAGGGTTTTAATGGCAATGACCATCATCGGCTTTCTAATGCTAAGACTACATGGCTTAAGGTTCCCCATTATGTGGCTTCTCAGTACATTTTCCTTGGCAAAGGCCACTTTTGCAAGGCTATACATTTGGGCTATAACCTTTATGGCTAGGTGTTCCTTAGTAGGTGACATCATACAGAGTTTCTTTGGCAATGACCACCTTTGGTAGGCTTTCTTAGGCTATAACCACTGTTGACTTAAGGTTCCTTAGTAATTGGTCTTTCATACAGGGTTTTGGCAATCGCTAAGGGCTTCTTAGTTTTGGCCTTATAGGCAGAGGCTGTCTTATGAAATGGCTGCCATATTTAGCACAGTATAACTAAAGTTTGTTTTCTATGGCTACTAAACTGGACCCACAGCAGTTGCCTTTTTTTGTTATTTCACTATAGATCTTTATATATAAAACACCTTTATTGAGGCTACTCATCTAGGATTCTCGGCATTGGCCTCTAAAGGATAGAAACTTCTGCAGGTTCTTGGACCTTGGCTAAGACTTGCTAGGGCAGTCTGCTCAGTGGGCCCCTCTACTTTAGAAGTTATACCCTTGTTCCCAAACAGAAACCTTGTAAACTATGGCTACATGACAGGGCTTCCTTAGATTATTGCTAGGTCTTCTTCCTTACAAGTGATGTCCTTGCTCAAAGACTCAAACCAGTGCAGGCATATGTTAAACCGTCATGCCCCCAATAACAAGTGTACCCAAACACTGAGTGACAGACTCATAAACCTTTCCTGGTTTGTCCAACAGGATGGAGGTATGTAAATATTTAAACAGCTTAGACAAAACGGAATTTGGTTAGTTTAGTTTTTAAAACTAATTGCCTTTAATTATGGTTTGTAGGCATTTTTTTTACCTCCTTTGAAAGTAAATTTCTCTTGAGGATGGTAATTTGTGTGGCTAAATGAGAGACATGCCAGAGGGGTGGTTGGAATTGGAAAAAACATGTACTAGATTTCACCATTTTTAACTGGCTCCATTAAAGTTTAAAAATGTATAGCAGAGACATAGACATGTACAGTGAAAGTGCCTTTGTTGGTGAGTCTTGAACAAATAAAGGCTCAGAAAGATAGAAATAAAACTGGAGAGATGCTGAGAAGAAAGTAGACAGAGAGTGGCATAAATGAGGAGATAAAAAGATACAGACATCATATCAAAATTAAAAAATCTCAACTATTTTATATACAGATTTTTTTTTAAAGTTTATTTTAAATTGTTAGTTAGTTGTTAGAGCAACAGTTCTATGACTTGGGTGTCTTGTTTGACTGACTGTTAACAGCTCTATGACTGGGGTTGCTTATTAGACTGGCTGTCAACAGCTCTATGAATAGAGTTCCTTGTTTGACTCATTGACTTTATCACTAAGGTGGCCTGTTTAACTGGCTGTCAACAGCTCTATGCCTAGAGTTGCCTTTTGACTTTATGTCAACAGCTCAATGACTAGGGGTCCTTGTTGGACTGACTGCCAATGGCTCTATGACTGGTTGCTTGTTTGACTGGTTGCCATCAGCTCTATAGCTAAGGTTGCCTGTTTAACTGGCTGTCAACAGCTCTTTCTGGGGTTGCCAGTTTGACTGGATGTCTACAGCTCAATGACTAGGGTTCCTTGTTGGACTGACTGCCAACAGCTCTATGACTATGGTTGCTTGTTTGACTGGCTGCCAGCAGCTCTATGGTAACAGTTCCTTATTTGACTGGCTGCCAGCAGCTCTATGGTGAGAGTTCCTTATTTGACTGGCAATGAACAGATCTTTGGCTTGGGTTACTTATTTGACTGGCTGCCAGCAGCTCTATGTTTAAGGTTTCTTGTTTGACTGGCTGTCAACAGCTCTATGACTTGGGTTCCTTGTTTGACTGGATGCCAACAGCTCTATGTCTACGGTTTCTTATTTGACTGGCTGTTGACAATCTTATGACTTGGTTCTTTGTTTGACTGGATGTCAACAGCTCTATGACTTGGGTTCTTGTATTACTGGCTGTCACAGCTCTTTGTCAGAGTTTCTTGTCTGAGTCCCTCCTAAGACAAAATCTTCAAGACGAGTACTGGTTTTACTTGTGTGTTTTAAACTTATTTATAATCTGAGACATACTAATGTTTTTGTATTTTGACAATGTGACATTGTTCACCATCATGTCACATGTTAATAAACTCTTTTACAAAGATGCAATACACTGTTTCAAAAGTGAATTGTGTATAATCTGGAGATGTTGTTCGGACATCAAGTGCTGGTATCTGATCTGGGATGTTGGACATCAATTGACTGGTATGTGATCTGGGATGTTGTTGGAACATTAACTTATTAGTGTCTGATGTGAAGATGTTGTTTTGACATCAAGTGAACAGTATCAGATCTGGAGATGTGAATAGTATCTGATATGGAGATGTTGTTGGGACATCAAGTGTCTGGTGTTTAATCCGGAGATGTTGTTGGGACATTAAATGTCTGGTGTCTTATCTGGAGATGTTGTTGGGACATTAAGTGACTGGTATTTGATCTGGCAATGTTGTTGGGACATGAAGTGAATGGTGTCTGATCTAGAAATGTTGTTGGGACATTACGTAAATGGTGTCTAATCCAAAGATGTTGGGACATCAAGTGACTGGCATCTTATCTGGAAATGTTGGGACACCAACTGGATAGTGTCTGATCTGGAGATGTTGTTGGGACACCAACTGGATGGTGTCTGATCTGGAGATAGTGTCTGATCTGGAGATGTTGTTGGGACACCAACTGGATGGTGTCTGATCTGGAGATGTTGTTGGGACACCAACTGGATAGTGTCTGATCTGGAGATGTTGTTGGGACACCAACTGGATGGTGTCTGATCTGGAGATGTTGTTGGGACACCAACTGGATGGTGTCTGATCTGGAGATAGTGTTGGGACACCAACTGGATGGTGTCTGATCTGGAGATGTTATTGGGACATTAAGTGACTGATGTTTGATCTGGAGATGTTGTTGGGACACCAACTGGATGGTGTCTGATCTGGAGATGTTATTGCGACACCAACTGGATGGTGTCTGATCTGGAGATGTTGTTGGGACACCAACTGGATGGTGTCTGATCTGGAGATAGTGTCTGATCTGGAGATGTTGTTGGGACACCAAACTGGATGGTGTCTGATCTGAAAATGTTGTTGGGACACCAACTGGATGGTGTCTGATCTGGGGATAGTGTCTGATCTGAAAATGTTGTTGGGACACCAACTGGATGGTGTCTGATCTGGAGATGTTGTTGGGACACCAACTGGATGGTGTCTGATATGGAGATGTTATTGGGACATCAAGTGACTGGCATCTAATCTGGAAATGTTGTTGGGACACAAACTGGATATCGTCTGATCTGGAGATGTTGTTGGGACATTAAGTGACTGATGTTTGATCTGGAGATGTTGTTGGGACATTAAGTGACTGGTGTCTGATCTGGAGATGTTGTTGAGACATCAAGTGAATGGTGTCTGATCTGGAAATGTTGTTGGGACATTAAGTGACTGGTGTCTTATCTTGAGATGTTGTTGGGACATTAAGTGACTGATGTTTGATCTGGAGATGTTGTTGGGACATTAAGTGACTGGTGTCTTATCTTGAGATGTTGTTGGGACATTAAGTGACTGGTGTCTGATCTGGAGATGTTGTTTGGGTGTCAAGTGACTGGTATCTGACATATATTAAACAAGCTCATACAACACAATAATGTGTGACTACAGTTTTTGTAGTCTGTCATATATCTAGTGCTTATCTTTGAGGGTGGCATTTTTCAACAGGAACTTGCCTGGATGCCTAAAATAACCTAAAATTATCAGCTGATAGCACAGGATGACTGATAACTGACTGGCAATTTGCAGGGGCTGATAAGCTAATGGCACTCACGTGGTAATTTGTCTTCTGCAAAACTGTGCCTTGAAATGCTATCACAGTGTTTGTCTGAGTGTACCGACCTGATGCTGAGCCTGCTCCAATTTGGGCCCTGCTCCCATTTGGGCGCCCATTTGGGCCCTGCTCTCGTTTGTGCATCTTATCATTCCAAATTATGATAATGCTAAGATTAGTCTCACACAAGAAGTTCTGGAAAAACTCAGCCGAGTTTCCAGTTATTCTTTTCTTCTCAAAATCCACATGCAATGGTAACTATAGGGTTATAGCTAAAGCAGCAAACACTCTCGACTTCAATAAGACAGCCCAGCAGGGACTAGCTGGTCTCGATCTATACTATTTTCTAAGGCCTTGACAATTTGTACTTGGGCTAAGAGTTCTACCATTCTTTACTGCAGAGTTTGTAATTTTCAAAAATCCCACTTAAACATAGAATGACACTGACTCTATACGAGCAGTATAAATCTTGCCCTTTCTCTGTCCACTACAAACAGCTGGAACATCTTAGCTGTTGAATGCAGCTTGATTACAAAAATACTCAGTTTATAATGACATTGCTGGCTAAACTTGTTGTTGATAACCCCACTTACATTGTTAATTTTGTGCTCACATCTACATACAAAAATAGCATGACATATTTCTTGAGAGTCTGCAGCAAATATCACAGATCCTGATTAGATAGTTCCCAAAAGGAATGACATGACATGAATCTGCACTGTTTACCTAGGCCTGATCATATTATGAGAACATAAAAAACAACTTTCCATGTTCTTTATTGGTTTATCTACCTTTTCTCTCATTTACCAAGTTTGTTTTTTCCTGTTTAAAAACTAGATAATTTTTTATGGTGTGTCCAAACATTAGGAACTAGTTGTTGATTCAAGTTGCTTATCTGGGCATATCAGGCAGGTTAGGTTGTAGCCAGGCGGCATTTTAACTCTTAGCCTGCTAAAGAGGAATTGATCGGGCTTAGGCTGTAGTGATAATTCAGGTATATAAGCTCCTGCTTGGAGCTGACTTACCAGGATCTGCACTGTTTGCTGCAGCTCTAGAAAATTGTCTTTTTATCCATGAATTTATTGAAACAGGCAACTTTGATATAAAAAACATAAGTATGCTGGGAGTTTAAGTGACTGTGCAGTAATAAAATGAAGGCATCAGATAAGGAGCCAAGCAGGGTTATCATGGTATCCCAGGGAAGGGGTCATATGGACGGCAGATGACTTTCTTACCAGGCCAGAAAAGCAAATTTTGATGTTTTTCATAATTTTATTTTTTATGATTTTTTTAGAAAAGATTTTTTTGCTACCTGATTTTTTGTAATTTTAGGCATGTCATGTGTATGGAAGAACAGAATTTTTTATATGAATTATATATGATAGATTTGATTATCATGGCCAGATCAACGGTGGGTTTATTGAAGTGTTGCAATATCCATATTGTGTAATCTTGTTATGTTAAAGTGGCTGGGTCGATAAAAAAATACTTCTGACTGTATTAGTCATTAGATATCCCATTTTCTCATTTGTGTTTTGTTCATTATTGGTTTTGTGGAGTGGCAGAGGTATAGTTATTTTAACTCGCGCTTGTTTATATGTCTTTCTTGGAGCAAAATAAAAGAAAGAATCACCATTCAACATTTAGGTGTTAAACTAATATAATAGTTTAAAAATAGGTCCTTTTCATTTTTCAGTGCCAATAAACACATTTTCACAATTTACATTTAATGTAAGCTAATTAGAACATGGAATGGGATATATTTCAGGACATGCTATTTATACAAATAGTTGACTTTTAAATGTCAAAATATTAAAAAACAATTAATTTTTTTGTCAATTTGTGTGTTCAGTTCATGAAGGGAATTTTCTCTTCAGCTAATATAATTATATATGATGTTTTTGAGCCTGAACATGAATTGTTGGTAATTGAAGATTCATGGTCAGACTAATAGAATAAACTGGTTCTATACACCTTAAAGTGAATGTTTTAAAATCCAGCATCTTCCAATCTTCGTTTTAGTGGTTTGGGATAAAATTAAAATTGAATTTGGACCACTACCTACTTTAAAGAAAGTACACAAAATATAGATATTAAAGTTTAGTATTCAATAAGTTCAGCAATTGGAGAATTAAGGATTTTTAACAGTCTTAAAAGAGTTATGTCCCTTATTATAAGGTTGGGTTAGAAATTTTAGTCAACATATCCTGTGTTTCAAGCAGTGTTCGATATACATGTAGCATGCATGTTTGAGGTATTGATTAGATTGGGTTTAGTCTGGTTGTGTTTGTTATAAGTCAACACTTGCAATTTACTTTCAACATCTTTATAAGTGATCAGCTGAACATTATCGAAGTTTTGCCTTGTTCAAAAAAAGCAATTAAGTTAAATTTTTAAGAGTCCTGTAATGAGCAAGATAAGAAAGTACAGTGCCTGTTCAGGCAGCTTCAGAAGGGGAGGACTGATCTATATCTTCATTGTTTGCAGTTAATTTTTACTTTAGCTCTCTAGAGTAAAACCAGTATTTTGATAGTTACACAAGTAGGCAGCTTGAAAGAAAAATATTTAGATTTTTTTTGTTTCATTAACAAAATATAGTATTTTATATTTCTAAGAAAATATATTTGTGAAGTTTTTATTTTAACATCTTAATAACATCATAAACACATATTTAACCATGTTAAAATCTCTTAATATTCCAAACATTCCATAACTTGTCATATTGTCATGTATTACATTTTTATAAATTAAATAAAATCTCAAAATGTATGGTTGCTTATGATTTTCTAAAGTTCTTTCAGAAGAAATATATAAAAATCATGATAAAAATTCTTTTTTTATGATATTGTTTATAAACTTAAATGTTTTAATGTTAAATGTTGTTTATGTAGAACTGACATGTCAATAGATTTTTTGTCTGCATTTTGTATCTGCCATTTTGCTGCTTTTCTCTTTTTGTTTGTACAAGTAAAAATCATCTGAAAATTAAATGAAACACTTCAAAGCTATGTATCTTATGTTACTTCAAGTTGTGCCTTAAGGCTGGCTTATGATGTAGAAGGATGCAGCAAGCTGCCGTGGCAACAGACTCTATAGTATGTCATGAAACATTATGTCACGTCACATAAACATGTACATGCTACATATGCATTAATAAACACATTTCACAAATATCTACACTGAACATGTATCTTACTATCAATTAACATTTCACAAATATCTAGACTCTTCAATGCCTATTGTCATCTTTTTGGGGGAAATCATTTTGATTAAGCCCTAAAAGACTACATTTCTTGTTTTAAAACATAAAGCAGTTTGTTAGCAGAATGTGTGTTAATGTTTTCATGTATATATATATATATATATCTTTCACAAACATAAATAGTTTAAAAAATATTGTGTTACTGTTTAAATAATACATGCAGTGTATAATTAGTGGCAACAAGAATGAAAAAATAATTATGATCTTTTTCAAGTTAATATTAAAAAATGTTACAAGACTTGTTGTCAAAAATGATACAATAATTGGAGGGATAAATAAGTTGTTGGCAAGACAATTAGATGTACAGCCCCATTGGTCTTCACCACATGGAACTTTGTCTCAGAAGGTTTGAGAAGACCTTTTGCCTGACTCCAGTCTGGTTGGGACTCCCACGTGAGAGGACCTTATACCTGACTGCAGTCTGGTTGGGACTGCCACATGAGATAAACTTTTATCTGACTCCCATGTGCGATGATCTTTTATCTGACTTCAGTCTAGCTGGGACTCCCATGTGCGATGATCTTTTATCTGACTTCAGTCTAGCTGGACTCCCATGTTAGAAGACCTTTTATCTGACTCCAGTCTATCTGGGACTCCCACGTGCGATGATCTTTTATCTGACTTCAGTCTAGCTGGGACTCCCATGTGCGATGATCTTTTATCTGACTTCAGTTAAGCTGGGACTCCCATGTGCGATGACCTTTTATCTGACTTCAGTCTAGCTGGGACTCCCATGTGCGATGATCTTTTACCTGACTTCAGTCTAGCTGGGACTCCCATGTGCGATGATCTTTTATCTGACTTCAGTCTAGCTGGGACTCCCATGTGCGATGATCTTTTATCTGACTTCAGTCTAGCTGGGACTCCCATGTGCGATGATCTTTTACCTGACTTCAGTCTAGCTGGGACTCCCATGTGCAATGATCTTTTACCTGACTTCAGTCTAGCTGGGACTCCCATGTGCGATGATCTTTTATCTGACTTCAGTCTAGCTGGGACTCCCATGTGCGATGATCTTTTATCTGACTTCAGTCTAGCTGGGACTCCCATGTGTGATGACCTTTTATCTGACTTCAGTCTAGCTGGGACTCCCATGTGTGATGACCTTTTATCTGACTTTAGTCTAGCTGGGACTCCCATGTGCGATGATCTTTTATCTTACTTCAGTCTAGTTAGGACTCGCATGTGCAATGATCTTTTACCTGACTTCAGTCTAGCTGGGACTCCCATGTGCGATGATCTTTTATCTGACTTCAGTCTAGCTGGGACTCCTATGTGCGATGATCTTTTACCTGACTTCAGTCTAGCTGGGACTCCCATGTGCGATGATCTTTTATCTGACTTCAGTCTAGCTGGGACTCCCATGTGCGATGATCTTTTATCTGACTTCAGTCTAGCTGGGACTCCCATGTGGGATGATCTTTTACCTGACTTCAGTCTAGCTGGGACTTCCACATGAGAAGACCTTTTATCTGACTTCAGTCTAGCTGGGACTCCCTTGTGCGATGATCTTTTATCTGACTCCAGTCTAGCTGGAACTCCCATGTGAGAAGACCTTTTGCATGACTTCAGTCTAGCTGGAACTCCCATGTGAGATGACCTTTTATCTGACTCCAGTCTAGCTGGAACTCCCATGTGAGAAGACCTTTTACATGAATCCAGTCTAGCTGAAACTCCCATGTGAGAAGACCTTTTATCTGACTCCAGTCTAGCTGGGACTCCCATGTTAGATGACCTTTTACATGACTTCAGTCTAGCTGGAACTCCCATGTAAGATGACCTTTTATCTGACTCCAGTCTAACTGGAACTCCCATGTGAGAAGACCTTTTACATGAATCCAGTCTAGCTGGAACTCCCATGTGAGAAGACCTTTTATCTGACTCCAGTCTAGCTGGGACTCCCATGTGCGATGACCTTTTATCTGACTCCAGTCTAGCTGGAACTCCCATGTGAGAAGACCTTTTACATGAATCCAGTCTAGCTGGAACTCCCACGAGAGAAGACCTTTTATCTGACTCCAGTCTAGCTGGGACTCCCACGTGAGATGACCTTTTACATGAATCCAGTCTAGCTGAAACTCCCATGTGAGAAGACCTTTTACATGAATCCAGTCTAGCTGGAACTCCCACGTGAGATGACCTTTTATCTGACTTCAGTCTAGCTGGGACTCCCACGTAAGATTACCTTTTATATGACTTCAGTCTAGCTGGGACTCGCAAGTGAGATGACCTTTTATCTGACTTCAGTCTAGCTGGGACTCCCATGTGAGATGACCTTTTACATGACTTCAGTCTAGCTAGGACTCCTATGTGAGATGACCTTTTGCCTGACTCCAGCCTGGTTGGGACTCCCACGTGAGATGACCTTTCAGCTGACTTCAGTCTAGCTGGGACTTCCATGTGCGATGACCTTTTATCTGACTCCAGTCCAGCCAGACCAGACAGGATACACATGCAGCAGCAATTATCCATTTACCACAGCTTTCTAATAACCCTTAGCCTGTTATATTTATTTATAACCACTTGTCAGTTGTGTACTTAAAACTTTGTCCACAGATAGTAAGATTGCTTGAAGTTTTACAGCAAAAAGTAAAGATCCTGTGCAAGCTGATCAGAGTTGAATCTAGCTGATCAGGATCTTCATTATATGCCAAAGTTTGTATTTATTTCTGCTTTGCAAGCTAACAGTTAGGCACTTAATCATGTTTCCTTAATCATATTTTTGCTCTTAACTGCTTCACTTATTATAGTTGTTTCTCTGCTGACACAAGGCAGTGGGAATTCGAATTCGACACTTATTACTGGCTTGACATAATAAAAGTCAATCCTTTTTGTGTAGAAAAAAAGAGAACAATTAAAAAAGGGCTTTATATGATATGACAAATGATTACAGATATTTGTGTTAAATGCTCTTGTAGACTATGATGTTGCAAGTTCTGTGGGTTATACACACTGACTGACTTCCTGCTATTAGTTCTAGATCCAGAGATAAGAATTTGAAGATACTTTCTGGCTAGTCTATGCTGCATGATATGGTCAGCCAGTTAATTACTCCTTAAACCCAGTTCACACAGGGCCTTGCTTCTACCACACTCTAAAATTGGAACTGAATCATGACCAATTGTGGTATCATTGTGGCTGATGGTGATAGGGTCTTCATGAACATGGTAAGGTCATAGAAGGATCATGAAAATCGTGAAGCTCCACGAACCTGCCATGCTTATTGTGAACATGTTCAAACAAAAGAAAGAGTGTGGCAAAAGTAAGTCCGGATAAGCAAAATTATCAAATCGTGTTATGGTGGATAGAAATGTAGTGTGGTAGGTAAGAGCACTGTGACTTTGTGGGAGTCTTTTAAGACTGTCTGCCAATGTAACTGGGACTTGCACATCTTGGTGACAACGTAGTAGATTGTTGCGGTGATTTTTGTTATAGAAATGTGGTACAAGCTCAAAAGCAACATATTTGGTACTGTGGGGGTCCTGGAGAAATCAAAGTACAAGGTTCGATCAGATGATCCGCGGATATTTCTCATCAATAATTTATCTTTTTTTTTTTTTAAATCTTCAGGTCAGGATAAGTGGCATGATTGTCTTGAGATTGTAGCTCTGTGTGAATGGGGTGTTAACAATGTAACTGACAGAAACCCTTCAGGACAAAACTCTCCTGCTATTTTGAAAATGCTGGACAAAAACCCTCCCCTAATTTTCCTACCCAGAAAACACTACTGTTATTTTTCTTTCCCAGATGAAAAACTCTTTTTTTCTTAACTTGACGAAAAAACACAACTTGCCCTGATTTTTTAGATAAAGCGCAATTCTTACATTTTAACAACAATTTAATTGCTTATAACTATAAAGGATTTCCCCATTTATAAAAGTCTGTCAGATTGTATTTTTATACGGTTTTACTCAGATGTAGGGCATCAATGAACAGCATTTTGCTGGACCTTTTTTTAGGTAACAATAACTTATTTGGCTGATTTATATAATTATTTTTAGTCCAGGCTGAATACCCCATTAAAAAGGATTATTCAGGATAATACCTTTGACCTGATGCTCTGTGTCAAAGGTCATTGGGACAAAGTTAAGCATTATTACCAAAAACAGGAGCCTGGTTATACTGAAGTTAGCCTTATACAGTTTCTTGGCTAGTGTAAATTGTAGCTAGGATAGTCGGTGAACCTTAACCATGACTGTAAAGTCAATCAGTCCAGAATACAACTGTCTTTTTATGCATTGTAAACTAGGAGGTGTAATAGGTGGGGGACAAATATTCCTATCAGAATACCTTCTTATAGAATAAACCTGGCACTGTTTTGTTGGGCACGAAGTTACAATGGCTCATTTTTTACAGGGGCCGTGTTTTCATGTGATAATATTTGTACAACTTCTGATAGGAAATGAGTAAGTCAATAAACTGCAAGTAACATATAATTGAAGAAAATCTATTTGAGTATGGATTGGGACAATTTTGCCTGTGTAAACGAGAGGAGACATCTAACAGTTGACTGTGGCCAAATTGATTGATAAGACATTCTTGTTTAACTTAACACAGTTACACTCACCTGTTTTCTGTGCTGTTCAAAGAGAGAAAACATATAATTACCAGTCAAGAGAAGGTGCTGAAGGGTCCTACCATTAATATGATCAATGATTGGGGAAAGACATTTCTTTTTTCCTATATTTTGAGTGTGGCTCACTGAAGTTGGCAGCCGTCGGTTCTGTCACTGTATGAGAAACAGCAAAGACCTTTGATTTTTTTTTATACATCACTGTGACTGGTTATTGTCATTATAGCAATGTCCAGCTATTTTAGTGAAGGAAGAACCAGGACAAATGTCTAAGTATATAGCAATGCCCAGCTATTTAAGTGAAGGAAGAACCAGGACAAATGTCTAAGTATATAGCAATGCCCAGCTATTTAAGTGAAGGAAGAACCAGGACAAATGTCTAAGTATATAGCAATGTCCAGCTATTTAAGTGAAGGAAGAACCAGGACAAATGTCTAAGTATATAGCAATGCCCAGCTATTTAAGTGAAGGAAGAACCAGGACAAATGTCTAAGTATATAGCAATGCCCAGCTATTTAAGTGAAGGAAGAACCAGGACAAATGTCTAAGTATATAGCAATGCCCAGCTATTTAAGTGAAGGAAGAACCAGGACAAATGTCTAAGTATATAGCAATGCCCAGCTATTTAAGTGAAGGAAGAACCAGGGCAAATGTCTAAGTATATAGCAATGCCCAGCTATTTAAGTGAAGGAAGAACCAGGATAAATGTCTAAGTATATAGCAATGCCCAGCTATTTAAGTGAAGGAAGAACCAGGACAAATGTCTAAGTATATAGCAATGCCCAGCTATTTAAGTGAAGGAAGAACCAGGACAAATGTCTAAGTATATAGCAATGCCCAGCTATTTAAGTGAAGGAAGAACCAGGACAAATGTCTAAGTATATAGCAATGTCCAGCTATTTAAGTGAAGGAAGAACCAGGATAAATGTCTAAGTATATAGCAATGCCCAGCTATTTAAGTGAAGGAAGAACCAGGACAAATGTCTAAGTATATAGCAATGCCCAGCTATTTAAGTGAAGGAAGAACCAGGACAAATGTCTAAGTATATAGCAATGCCCAGCTATTTAAGTGAAGGAAGAACCAGGACAAATGTCTAAGTATATAGCAATGCCCAGCTATTTAAGTGAAGGAAGAACCAGGACAAATGTCTAAGTATATAGCAATGCCCAGCTATTTTAGTGAAGGAAGAACCAGGACAAATGTCTAAGTATATAGCAATGCCCAGCTATTTAAGTGAAGGAAGAACCAGGACAAATGTCTAAGTAGAACCACTTGGGCACTGCAGGTCAGCTGGAAGACCTTCCCACATTTTGGAAGTCCTTTGCCCTGAATGGTACTCCAACCATAACAGTGGGCTCCTAAGGATTTGTCGCTGGTTCAAACTTGCTAATAGATTCCAATACACTTACTGATATACTGGTCATCAGAGTTTTAATCTAACAAATTCATGCAAAGAAAACAAAGATATATATCTAGAGAATCATCTACAAAAGGTTTGAATCTTACAGGAACCTTTCTGATCTGATTCTGCACTGTTTACATAAGCTTGAACAATTCATGCTTTGTAGACTTATAGATCATTGCATTTCATCGAATGGTTGAATTGGTGCCAGGATAATGTGACTGGATGTAGTGTACCTGTAATGTTCATCACATGACTGCTGTCACAGTTAAAACAGCACTATGTTAATAACTACATCAAGAGAATACTGTTTCACTAAAAGACTGATGATAGAGGGTGTACCTTTATCCAAAAGGTTCAGACAAGTAGCCCTGTGCCCACCATTACTTACATTCTCTATTTCTGTCTTACAGATTAATGTCATTTTAGAATCAAATTGCCTGCAAAAATGTTCATATTTACTGGGGAGAACAAGGCTATATGGGCCAACCAGTATTTAAGTATCTAGACTATGCCATCCTTTCTCCACAACTATAGGGATTTATTGTACTTGGGCAATCAGCTTTGGTATCATATCACTCATTTAACATTCCAATTTAGGCTCTCATTTAACTAAGCACATATCAATTGAACCAGAGGAAAAGAGGATGGTTTCATTTCAGTAGTTTACCCCTCTGTCACAAACTGCATGTGAACATAGAGGAGATCATGCTTGTCCTATTTTGTGGTTTTGTTAAAATGTTCCAAATGATTCGTTTATTGTTTATTGGGTTTATCGTCTCACCAACAGTATTTCAGTTATCTAGAGACGGTGTCCACTTGAAGCAGATATAGTGCTGCCTTCACTGTGTATAGCATGTCATGAACACCTGGCATGATATCACACCCAGTCACATTATCCTGACATCGGGCCAACCAGTCGTGGAACTTTCTTTTTATTTGCTTGAGCGTTAGCAAAAAAAAAAGCTATACCACTACCATTTTTACGACTTTGGTTCCAAATGAGTTAAATGTAATAAAATGACCAGATTTTTTTTTAATTAAAAGAAAAATAAACAGACTTTATTGTTGAAATTAAACTATTGTAGTTTGATTTTTGTTCAAATAACATTTCAAAATATTACAACAAATATTTAATCTTATTAACATCTCATTTGTCAGTATAAGTTGGGTTTTTTCCATGGTAACAAAGGTAACTATGATCCCACCTGACATGGACATTGGGGGCCTTCTGGTGAACAAGCAAAGGATTTAAAGTGTTATCAATTTACTCTAGTAGGATGTGGCTTCATTTCTTTAAATGGCACAGATATGTAGTTTATTATTAGGTATCATTTCTTGGTTACATTATGGTATCATTTATTTGTTTTACAATATGGTATCTTAGTGTTGACCACCCAGAGTTGATTATTATCAAATGAATGTCCAGGGCTGAGTGACTTGAGTTACTGACTTATCATTCAGTACTCTAATGTATTGCTGAGATGTCCAGGAGCTAAGAATAGTTTTGTTCACGGAAGCAATCTTTCACACTAGCTCCTAATGTGGATAAGTTAACATTGGCAGTATTGCAGGGTCTTCGTCGAAAACGATATTTAATGTATATAAATTTGGCCATAAGTCTTAGTATCCACCTACACATTATTGTTGGTTACTGTCATAATACTCTGGCATCAAGCTTCTGGCCATCAATGACAAGATTCTTGATATAAGGATTTTGTTTTTAGAGGTTCATGTTTTGAACTTGGTGTTAAAATGATTAATATCAGTATTCTTGTCTTCAAACCTAATGATTTAGTTATAACTATGGAATTATTTTCTGTATTTTTTTACACAAGGCAGAAAGTTCATGCATGTAAACAATAAACATAAATTTAAAACAAGCTTATAGAATCAAAACTAAACAAGCTTATAAAATCAAAACTAAATGTGTAAGAAACTGACACAATCCATTTCAACAATGTTGAAATAATAAATCTTTATTTTATTTCTATTTTGTAAGCTTATAAAGTAGCCAACCTGAAACTTCTGTTTTGAAATTCCTAACCATTATTTAACATGATATCATTGTGTATTATCACACACACAATAAATAATGTTAGGCTCTCATAAATTTGTCATATTGAGACAATTCTGGCGGGTATTATAATATTTATAGTTGAGACTTTTGAGCACAATAATTACTTGCCTTTAATTTTGCCCATTCCATGATTAAAACAGAATGCTGGTAGCCTGCTAATTGGATGGACATTTTCGTCAGTTCGCAGCATGTGGCTAGAATAATTGATCCCCGTACTGGTAGATGATCTGATTCCCATACCGCTGCTTACGGCTTACTGATAAAAGGGATTTTTTTTCTAAGCCAATTATTTCACCTGGATCGAGTTATTGATCTATCAAAACAACAGCTTATTACAGCTTTGTTATTGCTCGATACACTGGTCGAATCATATTGACTTCTCGACTGGAGCAGTTCATCAATGGACTGACTGGCTGGCTAGCTAGCATGTCTCCATTGTATTTTACACATTCACATAAAAATATGTTTTGTGTCATTGAATTAGGTCAGTTTTGTATTGTTTGTTCATAACAGGAAGGTATAATTTCTGTTGTCTCATTTGTTTTGTGATAATTATTGTTTTATGTTTCTGCAAAAAATCAATCTGTCAATATTAATTTATTGTCAAAATATGGTGAAATGAAAATAGAGCAGGCAAAAAGTTTTAATCCATAAGAAAGTGCTGAAAAACATGTATTTTTTTTATAAAATCTGTTATTTTAGTTTAATAATTTTAGTTTAAAGTTATCCTAAAAAAGTTTTACATAAAAAATTAGTAGAGGAGTAAATCCTATGTACAGAACGTTTATTATGTATTTAACTACATATCTGTATTTTTGCGCTTAAACTTTTTTACTTTCAGCTTAAAATAACACTGAAACCTCATAAATAAGCTTAGTTTTGTTGATTTAAAAAATTGTGACTTGGGTTTAAGTTATGACTTAGACTTAAGAATGCTTAGTGAATATGGGCCTAAATTACCTTTTGAAGATGATATAAGATTTGAAGATTAAAATGTAATTAAGTACATTTTCATTTGTGAGGATATGTAAAAATGTCATTCTTTTTTTTTTTGAACATCTATAAGCAAGGAAGATAGTTGTACAATACAAAGAAGACACTCCCAAACCACTCATATATAACATTGGGAAACTGTGGGGTTTGAAATTTTTTTAATTGCAATTATAATTAGTTTCTTAATAAAGGAACATACGCTTGGCATTGTTAGAAACACAATTACCATAATCTAGCTGGGAAGCTTCCTGTCTGGAAATGTTGACTGCCCCTGTGAGCCTCAAACATACAACTCTAAGGGACTGAGGATATCTTTTTCAGGTTTGGAAAAGTTAATTTTCTTGTCCTATGTCTGGGAGGTTTTGTGGTGTGATTCTTATTAACATGAATGGTTTGGCCATAGGCATCATAATGTTTTTCTTCAACTTGTTATTCTGTGCTTCATCTTTTTATAGGACTGTCACCTGCTATTTAAATTATTATTACCTGTGTCTGTAAGATGAACTCAGGCTTATTATCAACAAGGCAAAATATTAATTCACCCATTCATGACATTCATCATCATTGTTAGTCTTTGTGAGCTGTTGAATCTGCTGAATATTCCCCTCATAATTGGCCCTCTCTTTATGACTTTGTTGTCAAAGACGAAAACAAGCAAGTTTGTATAGGGGCGTCACAAACTGAAGAGCTTGAGTTGAAAGAAGGCGTTCCTCCCTCACCCTACCACAAAACATGGTGAGAAGTTAGCTCGCCTGTGTAAACAGGTGTACAGGGAGGGGACTACAGAGAGACACTGGGCTACCTTGTGTCACCACATCAATGGCACCATTTTTCTAATGCCCTGAAAGCCAGAAAGTTAGCGGACGGGACAAGGTGCCCTCTGAAAACCATAGACCAGCCCGATTATTTTTTTATTTCTGCCCCAGCGGGTTATCTCTGTGTTCATATTGAATATTGTGTTACCTTCTTTATTTATCCTCGATCGGTCTACTTTTGTAAATATGCCCCACTGTGTGTTTAAAGCCTAGTATCTTGTCTTGTATACCCGTAAGAAGGATACAACATTAAGGTACTGACATTGTACCCACATAGGTACAGGTGACATTGCACCAGCAGGAGGAATAGAATCCACTGAGAGGATAGAGTGTTGGGGATGATCTGGCTTCTCATATCCCTTAAGACTAAGAAACAGTGGACATTTCTCAAATAGCTTGTACAAGTTTGGTGTTGTTTATTAATGTTCAGTATGTTTAGCTAGTGATATTATTGCAGTAAGTCTGTCGAGAGAGATCACAGGGATGGTGAGCTGTATATGAGCTGCCATATGTCAACTGGTCACAGCCTTATGGTGGCGATATTCAATGAGGCAATCATTTACTATAGAAACACAAGTAATATCAGGAATGCTATGTCAACAACTTTTTAAGTGAAAACAAGCATTATCAATACAAGGATATCAGTGATCATAACTGTGAATACAAATACATAGATCTATTGTAGCCCAAGTTTGGAAGTGAACTATACAGGAAAACATTGTGTTTGGATTACCTGCACCAAGTTTTCCAGTTGAAGGGGTGATCAAGAGTTAACCTGAACCAACTGGAAATTGTGTCAGGAAATGTGAGTTATAATCTATCAGTGTATTTTTGTTTCTTTTGGGTCATACCATTCATTGATTTGGTCACTAGGTGACTTACTTTTAGCTATTTTGGAGGAGGAAGAACCTTGGCACTGGACATTGTGAATTTGCCTCCACATGTAAAACAGTGTGAAAAGCTTCCTCCTTTAATATTTAAGGTCTAGGCAGGTCTGGATTCTTTATCATTATGGCTACTGGCTCAAAGATAGCAAGTATAGAATGTTTTAACTCATGATTAATATGCTCTAAAGCGATACTGACCTGAGGCCTGATTGACCTAAGGCCTTATTAACCTCAGGCCTTATTGACCTCAGGCCTTATTGACCTGAAGCCTTATTGACCTGAGGCCTTATTGACCTGAGGCCTTGGCAAATAGTGCAAATCCAATTCAGGACTGGTTACGGTTTCTCTTAATCATAATGACATTTCTTTATTAGTTAATTGGCTTTTTTCTAAATTCAGACAAATAATTTATATAAAAATCTCATGTTTCCCGGTTGAAGGATATGTATATAGCCAGCAATTTGTGGTAAAACAAATTGTTTTACATAGTTACCAATTTATTATTATTATTTCTCTTGCCTGGTTTTTATTAAATAAGATTGATGAGCACACATGTCCATCAGCAATATTAATTTAAAATTGTATTTTTAATAACCATTTAGTCAGTAGTAAGATGTTATTGGTTTAATTATATGATACTTATTTTTTGAGTTCAGTTTAATTTAGTTTACTTTTTGTTCTAATGAAGACAGCATTAATTTTGCAAATTAAGCTTGTGATTTTCAGATTAATTTTAATTTTCACATTTTTGTCTATGCAATTTCCACTGTTTAATTATGTAATCAATTTCTTAAAATCCACTTATAGATTAAAACATATTATTGAATTGAAAAGGGCAAATTTGAAAGATGAACTAATCCTCAATCAGCAGAATTGCAATGAACATATATTAATTATTTATTCGGTAATCTTTTTTAACATTGAATTAATTTCCTTTATAGCTTAATGGAATTTTCTTCTTCATTAAATTGTTAGTCAATCAATAAACTGTACAAGAAGTGTTCCTAAAACCACACAATTACTTTTTATAACCATATAAACAGTTAAACAATAGAACGTAAGTAAATAGAGCATTTACATAACTAGGAATATGATAGGATGCATGCCATATTTTCTAAGTCATAGTAAAGGGAAAATGATGTCATCTTAAAGAGTGTAGTCTGTATAACTTGTGCCTTAAAGCACATATTGACCAGCCCTAAACCAACAGTATAGAGCCAGGTCAGCCCGCTGTCAATGATTACTGTCTAATCAGAACCTACACTGTGTGTTACTGATTGTCTAGAACAATGTCCATTTACTTATGTATGTAGTTGCTTACTACACGTCTCAGATTTAATTCACAGTATAAGATTCTGTACTATTACAATATGGCATGATGAGGGTGTAGTTTTGATGATTGCAAAACAATGAGTCTGGAGTTTGATTATTAAAAAAACATGCATTACAGTTATGTCACAATGCACTTTACAAAATGGATTTTAAGCTTGATGACAGCTACATTGTTTTGTTTGTTTTCTGGTTATTTATTGTAATATGTTGGAAGAAAAATTATTAATTTTCACATTTAAGTTGTGTTTTTCTTTTCTTTTGCAAATGTATCCATGCAAAAAACATAGCTACAAGAATAATGTGTCTGCATTCATTTGAAAACACACATAGTTTTATGTCAGAATGCCATGTGGTAGTTGTACATGTCTAAATACAGTGTGGCAGTTGTACATGTCTAAATACCATGTGGTAGTTGTATGTCTAAATACGGTGTAGTAGTTGTACATGTCTAAATACCATGTGGTACTTGTACATGTCTATATACTATGTGGTAGTTGTAAATGTCCAATACAATGTGGTAGTTGTACATGTCTAAATACCATGTGGTAGTTGTACATGTCTAAATACCACGTGAAAATTATGCATGTCTAAATACCATGTGGTAGTTGTACAGGTCAAAATACCATGTGAAAATTGTGCATGTCTAAATACCATGTGGTAGTTGTACAGGTCAAAATACCATGTGCAAATTATGCATGTATAAATACCATGTGGAAATTGTGCATGTCTAAATACCATGTGGTAGTTATACATGTCTGAAACCATGTGGTAGTTGTACATGTCTGAAAACCAAGTGGTAGCTGTACATGTTTGAAAACCATGTGGAAGTTGTACATTTCTAAATGCCATGTTGTAGTTGTACATGTCCAATACCATGTGGTAGTTGTAAATAACTAAATACCAAGTAGTAATTGTACATGACTAAATACTATGTTGTAGTTGTATATTGCTAAATACCATGTGGTAGTTGTACTTGTCCAATACAATGTGGTAGTTGTACATGTCTATATACCATGTGGTAGTTGTACATGTCTATATACCATGTGGTAGTTGTACATGTCTAAATATCATGTGGTAGTTGTACATGTCTATATACCATGTGGTAGTTGTACATGTCTATATACCATGTGATAGTTGTACATGTCTATATACCATGTGGTAGTTGTACATGTCTAAATACCATGTGGTAGTTGTACTTGTCCAATACAATGTGGTAGTTGTACATGTCTATATACCATGTGGTAGTTGTACATGTCTAAATACCATGTGGTAGTTGTACTTGTCCAATACAAGTGGTAGTTGTACATGTCTATATACATGTGGTAGTTGTACATGTCTATATACCATGTGGTTTTTGTACATGTCTATATACCATGTGGTAGTTGTACATGTCTATATACCATGTGGTAGTTGTACATGTCTATATACCATGTGGTAGTTGTACATGTCTAAATACCATGTGGTAGTTGTACATGTCTATATACCATGTGGTAGTTGTACATGTCTATATACCATGTGGTAGTTGTACATGTCTAAATACCATGTGGTAGTTGTACATGTCTATATACCATGTGGTAGTTGTACATGTCTAAATACCATGTGGTAGTTGTACAGGTCAAAATACCATGTGAAAATTATGCATGTCTAAATACCATGTGGTAGTTGTACAGGTCAAAATGCCATGTGAAAATTATGCATGTATAAATACCATGTGGAAATTGTGCATGTCTAAATACCATGTGGTAGTTATACATGTCTGAAACCATGTGGTAGTTGTACATGTCTGAAAACCAAGTGGTGGCTGTACATGTTTGAAAACCATGTGGAAGTTGTACATTTCTAAATGCCATGTTGTAGTTGTACATGTCCAATACCATGTGGTAGTTGTAAATAACTAAATACCAAGTAGTAATTGTACATGACTAAATACTATGTTGTAGTTGTATATTACTAAATACCATGTGGTAGTTGTACTTGTCCAATACAATGTGGTAGTTGTACATGTCTATATACCATGTGGTAGTTGTACATGTCTATATGCCATGTGGTAGTTGTACATGTCTATATGCCATGTGGTAGTTGTACATGTCTATATGCCATGTGGTAGTTGTACTTGTCTATATACCATGTGGTAGTTGTACATGTCTATATACCATGTGGTAGTTGTACATGTCTATATACTGTGTGGTAGTTGTACATGTCTATATACCATGTGGTAGTTGTACATGTCTATATACCATGTGGTAGTTGTACATGTCTAAATACCATGTGGTAGTTGTACAGGTCAAAATACCATGTGAAAATTGTGCATATCTAAATACCATGTGGTAGTTGTACAGGTCAAAATACCATGTGAAAATTATGCATGTATAAATACCATGTGGAAATTGTGCATGTCTAAATACCATGTGGTAGTTATACATGTCTGAAACCATGTGGTAGTTGTACATGTCTGAAAACCAAGTGGTAGCTGTACATGTTTGAAAACCATGTGGAAGTTGTACATGTCTAAATGCCATGTTGTAGTTGTACATGTCCAATACCATGTGGTAGTTGTAAATAACTAAATACCAAGTAGTAATTGTACATGACTAAATACTATGTTGTAGTTGTATATTACTAAATACCATGTGGTAGTTGTACTTGTCCAATACAATGTGGTAGTTGTACATGTCTATATACCATGTGGTAGTTGTACATGTCTATATACCATGTGGTAGTTGTACATGTCTATATGCCATGTGGTAGTTGTACATGTCTATATGCCATGTGGTAGTTATACTTGTCTATATACCATGTGGTAGTTGTACATGTCTATATACCATGTGGTAGTTGTACATGTCTATATACCGTGTGGCAGTTGTACATGTCTATATACCATGTGGTAGTTGTACATGTCTATATACCATGTGGTAGTTGTACATGTCTAAATACCATGTGGTAGTTGTACTTGTCCAATACAATGTGGTAGTTGTACATGTCTATATACCATGTGGTATTTGTACATGTCTATATACCATGTGGTAGTTGTACATGTCTATATACCATGTGGTAGTTGTACATGTCTATATACCATGTGGTAGTTGTACATGTCTATATGCCATGTGGTAGTTGTACATGTCTATATACCATGTGGTAGTTGTACATGTCCAATACCATGTGGTAGTTGTAAATAACTAAATACCCAGTAGTAATTGTACATGACTAAATACTATGTTGTAGTTGTATATTACTAAATACCATGTGGTAGTTGTACTTGTCCAATACAATGTGGTAGTTGTACATGTCTATATACCATGTGGTAGTTGTACATGTCTATATACCATGTGGTAGTTGTACTTGTCCAATACAATGTGGTAGTTGTACATGTCTAAATACCATGTGGTAGTTGTACATGTCTATATACCATGTGGTAGTTGTGCATGTCTAAATACCATGTGGTAGTTGTACATGTCTATATACCATGTGGTAGTTGTACATGTCTATATACCATGTGGTAGTTGTACTTGTCTATATACCATGTGGTAGTTGTACATGTCTATATACCATGTGGTAGTTGTACATGTCTATATACCATGTGGTAGTTGTACTTGTCTATATACCATGTGGTAGTTGTACATGTCTATCTACCATGTGGTAGTTGGACATGTCTATATACCATGTGGTAGTTGTACATGTCTATATACCATGTGGTAGTTGGACATGTCTATATACCATGTGGTAGTTGTACATGTCTATATACCATGTGGTAGTTGTACATGTCTATATACCATGTGGTAGTTGTACATGTCTATCTACCATATGGTAGTTGTACATGTCTATATACCATGTGGTAGTTGTACATGTCTATATACCATGTGGTAGTTGTACATGTCTATATACCATGTGGTAGTTGTACATGTCTATATACCATGTGGTAGTTGTACATGTCTATATACCATGTGGTAGTTGTACATGTCTAAATACCATGTGGTAGTTGTACATGTCTATATGCCATGTGGTAGTTGTACTTGTCCAATTCCATGTGGTAGTTGTACATGTCTAAATACCATGTGGTAGTTGTACATGTCTATATGCCATGTGGTAGTTGTATTTGTCCAATACTATGTGGTAGTTGTACATTTCTATATACCATGTGGTAGTTGAGCATGTCTGACATCATCGAAATGTTAACCCTTATCATGCTGTATTAACAACTAATACAAAATACTTGATATTTGCCCGTGATGACATGGCACCTAAAAGTGGATATGTTGATAAAACAGCTCTCTGTGACAAGTGGCTGAAGCCTGGTTAATTTATGCTTAGCAGGACAGAAGTTAGAGAACCCAATCCTTTTACTGATGGTCCTTATGTATTTTGACAGGTAACTTATATAACAGGGTGCTGAAACATTACACTGATTGTTACTCATGTTATTATCAAAACTTACTTAATCTTTTTTTTTTCAGTTACACTGGGATAAGATTTCTACTAAATGTTTTAAAACATACCTTGTCAAAGCAGCAGTTATATCTTTTATTTCATATTATTTTTTTTTCAAGGAGATATGTTTTGTTCTTATGTAGCTAAATTAGGAAGCCACATTAGGAAGACACAAAACATTACTTAAGAATGAATTTTATAAGCCGTGTGATGCAAGAAGGAAAAGAATCTGATGTGTAAGAATTAGATTGTCTGAAAGTTTCTTAATATGGACCATGCCATTTTAGACTTCTAGAGCCAGATGTTTAAAGAAGAAGAAAATACATAATGCAAAATCTGTTATAATCCTCATGACAGCTACTTACAGCATTGTCTCATTCAGATAAGTATTATGAGACTCTTAAATCAAGGGTTTAATGGAGAATTCAACTATTACCCTGCTAAAACAAATAACAAAGTTACTCCACATACATGTATTTAAGGCTTGGTCTACAAGCATGGATATAACAGGCTTAGGTAAATTGTGAAGAATCAAAATCATAGCCCTACAGATGATCTGTACTGTTTGCAGCCAAGTCTCTAGCAGTATGCTGTGGTTTGTGCCATTGTAACAGCACTTGCACAAACATTAAGACAGTCATGTAGACTTTTGAGTGACAATTATCCTGTAGGTACACATTGTTACCCCAAGAGGGGATACACAGAGGGGATACACGGTGTAAGTACTGTACAAATATAGAAGTTGTACACATATTATACCACTAGCAATATATGTTGGCAGAGAGGGCTATAGAACTGACAGGATATCTTGGCCTCAGCATCAGGATTCTTTACAATGCTTAAATTTAAAGCCCTGTTATAGGCAGTGCTTAAATATGGCTTACTTTTGGTTTTTGTAATAAAAAATAATTCAATTTGAATATTTTGAATATTATTCCAATGATTCTTCATTCATTTAGAAATGATTAACAGCTGAAAAAGTGCTGCCTGGTAGCTCACTATACTGATAAACTGACCATACCGGTAGCTCACCCTGCAGTAGCTGACCATCCCGGTAGCTCAGCCTGCAGTAGCTGACCATACAGGTAGCTCACCCTACAGTTGCTGACCATACCGGTAGCTTACCCTGCAGTAGCTGACCATACAGGTAGCTCACCCTACAGTTGCTGACCATACCGGTAGCTCACCCTATGGTAGCCGACCATACTGGTAGCTCTCCCTGCAGTAGCTGGCTGTACTGGTAGCTCACCCTACAGTTGCTGACCATACCGGTAGCTCTTCCTATGGTAGCTGACCATACCGGTAGCTCAGCCTACCAGTAGCTCACTATACTGATAACTGACCGTACTGTAGCTCGCCCTAAGGTAACTGACCATACCGGTAGGTCAGCCTACCAGAAGCTCACTATACTGATAACTGACCGTACTGTAGCTCGCCCTACGGAAGCTAACCATACCGGTTGCTCAGTCTACCAGTAGCTCTCTATACTGATAACTGACCGTACTGTAGCTCGCCCTACGGAAGCTAACCATACCAGTAGCTCTTCCTATAGTAGCTGACCATACTGGTAGCTCGCCCTACAGTAGCTGGCCATACTGTTAGCTCAGCCTACCAGTAGCTCACTATACTGATAACTTACCGTACTGTAGCTCGCCCTAAGGTAACTGACCATACCATTAGCTCAGTCTACCAGTAGCTCACTATACTGATAACTGACCGTACTGTAGCTCGCCCTACGGAAGCTAACCATACCGTTAGCTCAGCCTACCAGTAGCTCACTATACTGATAACTGACCGTACTGTAGCTCGCCCTACGGTAGCTAATCATACCGGTAGCTCAGCCTACCAGTAGCTCTCTATACTGATAACTGACCATACTGTAGCTTGCTCTACAGTAGCTGACCATACCGCTAGCTCATCCTATGGTACAGCTCGCCTTACAGTCTGATTGTATCAGTAGCTCACCCTTCGGTTACCAGACCATACTGGTAGCTCACCCTATGGTAGCTTACCATACCGGTAGCTCAGCCTACCATTAGCTCACTATACCAGTAGTTTACTATACTGGTAGCTTTTAATGAATTGTAGAGATGTTGACACAAAAAACTGACGGAATGCTGCTTTGGGTTCATGTGTTCACCTGCTATTTTTGTTTTGATCAGATAAAAAAAGCATGATTTGTTGCAACTTTTAAAGATATTTCAAGAAGTGCTTTAAGAGAAAGATTTACCAAAAAGGAGCTGGGTGTGGGGTATCATTAACTGTTGGCTTCAAGTTCTAATGCTAATAAATCAACTCATGGGCTCTTATTTCAGACCTTATCTTTGGCTAGTTTTTAAGTTTGTTTTTTATTATGTCATAAACAAAATCAATATTTAAGACATAGACATTATAAAAGAGAGAAATATCTTATTTTGTCTATAGACAATATATGGGTACGGTATCAAGTGATATGGAGACTGTACTGGATACTTGCAGCAGGAAGTGTTGCTTTTAATATGATAACATGCCACTTGCCCAGATCACAGTTTCATTTGATATTTGGCTAAATTGACTGAATAAAATCTAAAGGATAGAATTAAAAAGTGCTAATCATAAAAAGGAAACAGTACTTTGTAATTACAACAGAAACAACGCTGGACATCCAGTGAATACTTGGACTTAAAGTGAGCTGAAAATATGATCCAACAATTGACTTTCACATGGACATAACATAAGCTGCCCCATTTGTATTGTATATTGTCTAAATTTATCCAACAATTTATTTAATAAAAGAAATAATCTTCCAACAAACTCATTTAAAAAAACACTGAACAAATGACAATATTCAATCACACATACAGCACTGATATCAGGTGAGAATAAAACTGCTTAAACCACATGGTTTGAAGTTGCCAAAATTGGTATGTTGTGTATGTGGTAAGAAACCGAAGTGGTGCAACTCTTTAACACCTAATAACCATACACCTTGGCCATTTCTATGAAACAGACTTGTCCAGATAGTACCGATGAGTTGCAATAGTGCTGAGGCTTTGCAATAGTGCTGAGTAGTTGCAATAGTGCTTAGGAGTTGCAATAGTGCCGAGGAGTTGCAATAGTGCTGAGGAGTTGCAATAGTGCTGAGGAGTTGCAATAGTGCCGAGGAGTTGCGAAAGGCATGATAAATACAACAACAGCCCATTCCCAAATTTGTTTACGCATTCCCTAAAGGGTGCTGCGCTTCAGCGCGGACATCAGTAAACCCTCTGAGTCTGCTGTACATATAATGATAAAGCTAAGGCAAGTTGTATAGATCCAGATCAACCAGCTAACACTGGGAGTTGTCTGACTAGGATCCATGCTTTTTGCTGCTAAGGCTATACTAAGAATGTGAATCCAATGTCTTGTTGTCGTATGAAATTCTTAGTGCCACCAAAATAGTTATGTTCAAAATTTAAATTAAAAAAAAAAAATCAATAAAAAAATCAACCTTTTAGTTGATGTGAGATGTACTCTTAGGTATATGCTTTTGTTCAACACAAAAAGTGTTGATACCTTTATTAATTACAGGATATCATTAGTTTAATGATATGACATAGTGATGTATTACATCTCGGTCCAAATTGTCCAAATTGTGGTTTAAGCACTGTAGTATTCACTGCTTCAGGAGTAGGTATATTTTTAGTCAGTGAGAACTGGTGGCAGTAATCTGTAATCGATACATATTTTTTCATGTTTCTTAAACTATACATCATTCTCTGCCTTCAATAAAGTGGACATGAGAAGAAGTTCAAGAAGCAAGACCAGTGGTCCTAATTTAACTTGGCAGAGTAGATTATTATCACCATCTGCTGGTTACATCACATATAACAAGTTTTACTGGATGTTGAATTTTTACACACTCCGGATTGTGATTTATTTATTAATTCATGTTTCATTTAGTGTTGCCTTTTATAATCACATTTGCACCAAGTTTAAACAAGCTGGACATTCAAATTTCAACATTTAAAATTTTTTATTGCTTCGTAAACTTAACTGCCTGATTCTGCATTTCATGTCTCATCCTATCATGGAGTATATGTAGTAGGCCTAATATGTAGAATTACTTTTGTTGTGATGGAGACATGGATAGTCTTGTATTGTGGGTTGACAGCTCTCAGTGTGAAGCATTAAACAATGAAATACAAAAATGGATTCATCTCACTGCAGTAATAGAACAGCAGTATTTTATCAGCTTTTATATTGGTCAAAAGCTTTTCATAACATGGGTTGTTAGTTGAAATATTGAAATACCTGACAGAAATATTGACTAGACTGTGATTCTGGTGACTGATCAGTTCTGTTCAGCTTTCAGCTGTGAATTTCAGGTCCTACTTGGCCCATCAAAAAGTACACATTCACTTCAGTTCACTTTGCCCTTATACCCTCCTTCGATGTGGGTCACTGTTGTTTTGTTTTAATTTATTGACCATGTTACAATACCGGCCGCAATAGCTCAGGTGGTAGAGTGTTGGCTTGCGGATCGGGAGGTCGTGGGTTTGATCCCCGGCCGGGTCATACCAAAGACTTTAAAGTTGGTAGTAGTGGCTTCCCTCCTAACGCTCGGGGCTAAGGGGACAGCATTACGCCTGACTCGTCGGTGTCAGTATAATGGACCAGCCGGGTTCAGTCCCTGGGCACCTCATAAGTGCCCCTGTGCTATAATGATAGAAATGTCGCTGCGCAGTATCGGCAAAAATGCTGGCTAATCCCATCCCAATCCCATGTTACAATATGGAGAGACATTATTCATAGAAAACATTTATTGTATTGCCATTACAGTTAAAGGTTGTATCCGACAGACCAAAATTCTATTTCTCAAATAACCAAATAGGTCATTGTTACCTGAAAAGTTCCCGCAAAATGCTGTTCATTGATTTCCTAGACCTATGTGAACAGTCAAGCATAAATCACCACTCGTCATTGCAAACAGGTATTTCCTATCTGAGCCACACTATTTTTAAATTTAGATAACCACTTACTTTTGAGATCATGTTATATAGTCATCTGGGAAATCTGCTCTGACATCGATACCTATTTTTACCAGAGACCACTCTCAAGTTTTTTTAAATGTTGGAAGAATACACATTCAGAGTGACTTTTTTCGTGATAAGTTTCGTCTAACAATTCAGTTAGTGCTTAAAATTGTATTTATTAAAGGTGGTATCCAACAGTTTGCCTATTTTACATACACTTACCAATATTTAACCTTCGCTTTGGGGATTTTGGTCATACTTTTTGCATAATACCATACTTTAGTCAAAATAAAGTCGATTTTTAACACTAACTTCACTAATCATGAATAAATTATTCTAAATGTTCAGTCTTTCCAACTCCATAAAAGCAGGATAGTGGTCTCTGCTAAAAAAGATATCGATGTCCGAGAGGATTACCTGGATGACATTATGTAAAAGTAAGTGGTCACATGGTTTTCTTAGATTAAAAATAGCTATCTCTGCAGCGTGTCTCTGATAGGAAACACCTCTTTGCAATGACAATTGGGGATTTATCCTTGACTGTTCACACAGATCTTTGACACAAATGAACAGCATTTTGCAAGATCTTTGAGATACCAATAACTTATTTGGCCATTTAAGAGAAAAAATTGATCAAGATGTTGGATACCACCTTTAAGACTAAAGTTAAAATTTATGAAAAATTAAGCCCAAATACCCCCAAAGCAGTGGTAGGATATTGTTATATGTATTTGATATGGGCAAACTGCTGGCTACCATCTTGAAAGGATGCTGTGGACACCTGACTTGATGTAATTTTGAGCAATTTTTGTGGTACAACCATTATATAAGGAGAAATGAGAGATTAATAACTGAAAATGTGCACTTTGCATCAAATAGGTAATGTTTGCTGGAATAAGTCCTGTGAATTAAAATACACCTGATATTTGTCTCCTTGACACAAGAAGATCTAAGTTCACCATTAGGGTAACTCATAGCCTGCTAATCAATTACTTATAAGGCTGAGGTAAATAGTGTTGATCCAGATCATCCAGATAGCTGTCGGATCCAGATGTATATCATCTGCTGTTTTGTCTCTATTAACAGATTACCTTAACATGTAAGTGTATAATATATAAGCAAAAAATAAAGATTTTTTAGCAAAAAGATTTTTTAGCCAAATGTAGCATGATAAAGGTTAATTTGGAACATAATAAGCCAGGGAAGCTGTAACTGGAATAGTATTGATGACTTTGGTAGGATTTTATCAGTGAACTCACAACTGCAGCTTCTCAGGTCAGCATTCTAGCTACTTTCAGTTCAGTAATAAAACCATCATATAGAGCCACATCCCCTCATTCTGGTCACTCAAGTAGCATTACACTAAACATCAGACAAATGACCGATTATATTATCCATGTGAACTAAAGCATGGTGTGGATTATTAATGTGACACTTATCTTGTGTAGCCATGGTTGGGAGTTAAAGTATGAAGTACTGTGTTATCATAACAGCTCTCTAGGGAAGTTGTGTGAGAGGGTGGGGTGGACCCAATATCAATGTACCCCCATTTGTGTGTATATGGAAAAGAGGGCATGAGCTGGCAGTTGATTTTGTTCATCCATTGTCTCTCCTAACTATACAGTTTGCTTACCCTACATGGACAATGGCTTGTGTGGTAGATGTGTGTGTACTAGCATTCAGATGTTTATACTAGAGAGACCTTGGATTCTTTACTGGCATTACTGCCTTCCATTGTTCATAATACCATTGTGTACTGTAGCTCAAAGTCTTGATCTTGTAGGTGGAAAGTCCAGAGGTATTGTGGGGAAGTTGTGTCAATATGTGGATGTACAGTGGACATTCAAAGGATTTTGAAATGATCATCTGCCTATAGCACGAAGATATGAAGATCCGTCAGTTAATAGTTCATTATACGCGCCTGGACTGTCTTTATTGACTCTCCGTCAGTTATTAAACATGCTAGTCTTTCTCGCTTGAGTAACCAGCCAGAAAACTTGCTCACTTAAGTTGTACACTGTAGAACACTGGAGTGTCAACGAAGCCTCATTGAGGCGAGAAAACTTGTACATTTTTTTTTTTTACATCTCTCTCTCTTGCTGAAACAGCATACAGTTTTCAACGCTTGTAGTTCATTTTGTGGCTGGGTTAAGTATGTCATTATTTATCTCCTTGCTCAAGGAACTTTATGGTGTGACAACATGGTGTGAATAGTTTAATACCCCCATTTTCTCATCGGATTATTGATTCAACAAGGTATGTGCTCCATGTCTTCATTAGTCGATTTCTTGACTTATTTCTGGTTATGCTCCATTAAAGGAAATAACAAGACGATTGGAAATAATTGGATGGCAGAGACTGTAATGTGTTCACTGATTGTTTCTTGCTATCTAATTCAGCTTTCAGCTGTCATGTAGACATCCCTCTGTTAACACTGTACTGAATAAATCTGCTAATAGTACATACAATACAAATTCTAGTCTTATGACACTTTTAAGCACAGGCTCAGAGTCATTGTATTTGACTTAGCAGCAAATAATTTAGATCCTGATTAGACATCTATTAGCAAATGGATCTGATTTATCACTGTTTGTCTATGCCTGGTTAAATGTTGCTAAACACCCTTAAGAGTTATCTTGACAAGTCTACCAAATCAGGAATGTCATTTATATAGACTAAATACAAATTGCTAATGAAAGAAGTAAATTGGGAATGGTGTAATACATAAGTTTCAAAAGGCACATTTGATTTTGTTTGCTTCATTTGCAGAATAAAGGTAATATTGATTGTAAAACAACAAACATTGTATTTCTTTGATTTTTAAATGCTGTTAGTTTAACAACAAATGTTTTTTTAAAAAATCTACGACAATCTTTATCTATCATTATTGCTGCTTGATTTCATTATATTGTTCAATTTTTATTTGTGTGATGGAAAAATGAAAGAAATAGAAAACTGATCTTCCCTTTTGTCCGTGTAATCTTGCTAGAATTTAATTTCCTGCTTTCATGTCTTTTGAAGTAGTCATGTTTGAACATCTACTCATAAAGTGTCCTTGTCTACTAATATTTTTTCTATGCTAACAGACCAAGTGTGTTAATTTACCAGACAACATGCTAATTGTTCCAACACCACTAATCACTTGCAGAATGTGATACTTTCCCACCTACTGCATTTAATATACATAATATAACTTGTGTTGCTGGCTAAGCATGTATTTGTCAGGTGTAAATAAATTGTGTAGGTCCAGATCAGATGGAAATAACTAAGATTTGTTATATGTTGCTTGAAATCGGATAAATCCTTTCTCCATTATCAGATTCCGTAAAATTTCCAGCAAGAGTCTGTCCCATTTTTCATTTCTCACAAGTAGGTACAATTATTTATAACCCTTGGCAAACCGTGTTTACAAGTTTACACATACATGTGCAAGTGATGAAGAGTCCTATAAACTATCCTTGTGTAGGGTGGGGAGTTTACATTACACTAAGTCTAAATAACACACCAGGTGGGGTGTGCATTGATAGTGATGTGACTTACATTCTACACACATAAATATGCTGTTATTGATGTGATGTATATGCTACATTCTTGTACACACATATATGTTGTTATTGATATGACTTACACACAGCATACATGTGTACACAAATGTAGTTTTATTTATGTGACTTACACACAGCATACATGTGTACACAAATGTAGTTTTATTTATGTGACTTACACACAGCATACATGTGTACACAAATGTAGTTTTATTTATGTGACTTACACACAGCATACATGTGTACACAAATGTAGTTTTATTGTTGTGACTTACACACAGCATACATGTGTACACAAATGTAGTTTTATTGTTATGACTTACACACAGCATACATGTGTACACAAATGTAGTTTTATTGTTGTGACTTACACACAGCATGCATGTAAAATGTAAACACAAATGTATTAGTATAAATGTGACTGACACTTAACAATTTATGCTCAATGTTGACCCGTGTCATTTTTCTTCTTCAAAGTTTTATAAATATATATATTGTAATACAGGACCTTGTCATATTTTTCATATTGTTATAGATCTGACTTAAACTTGACATACATGTACACACAGACTGTATCTGCATTATGTAACATGTACAGTCACCATTGGTTGATTATAACCGAACCTTATCGGGCCTGATACCCTAAACCGATATTTAACACATTATCACTAGCCAGTGACACTTTGTATGGCCCAATATTCACATTTTAAATGACTATATTTGTTACAATATTGCCTTGGTTGCACAGTGGTTTATGATTAGGAATTAGACTATTTGCTAGAAGAATTTGCTATTGATTCATTAAGAACAGAATGGCTCAGTACCTGTTAAAAATTGATGGAGACATTTATACTATTATACCTTTTTACCATGGTATTTGTATTTGTTATTATATTTTTTTTATTTATTTGTAAAATAATTCCTTGCATATTACGAGAGAGTGAGTCAAAACACTGGGGGGAGCCCATGGCATAGTGGTAGAGTTACTGACTTTTAAAGCCAAGGATTTAATCTGGGAAGGTCTTCCAGCTGACTAGGGGTGTGTCGGTGGTTCTACCCTGATATAGTCTTCCTCCACTAAAAAAGCTGGACATCGCTATAATGATCTTAATTGGTTGTTGTGATGTATTTCAAAAACAAGCACAAGCTGAGAGAGGGGGCTCCGGGGTGCAAAGCCCCCAGACGCTGAAAACATTGTGTGATTTGATTAAGAACATGCAGTAGTAAATTAATGTCTGTTATGATTTTCAAAATAAAAAAAACAAATATAATTTAATGCTCTAGGCATAGTATTTTAATTAGAGGTTTTAACTGTCAGAATAAAACAACAAAGTTATATAGATATGTTATAACAAATACTCAATATTTTTATTATGTATCACTTGGATAAAAATGCATGCACACATCTTACTTTGACTAGCAGTATAATGAAACACTGAAATGCAAGTATAGGTTAAGTATGACCTAATCTGCTAAATGTTCCACAGCTAAAGACACACTAATAATGTGCTTGTCTGTGCTTGTTTTTTATGTTGAATCAATTACTAAACATGAAATTTATGGTTTTCAAAAAAAAAAATAAAAACATTCTCTTTAAAAAAATAATTGCTATATCAATATGAGTAAGATTTGAGATTTATGTGTCAGAGCTTGATTTGCAGGTCAAAAGCATGGCTCTAACACTTGACAAGTCTATTGAAGTGTGTGCCATTTTGATTCCTTTTCTTGTAATATTTCAACTAATAAACTGCAATGAACTTGATTAAGTATGACATTCATGGAACAACAAATTTTCAGCATATTTTGTTCAATTTTTGATGCAAATATGCTATGATTCAATTGTATAATGTTGGTATTGGAGGTGATACTTGCAGGAGTATCCATTTACATTTAAACCACTTTATTAATTAAAACATATTTTAGAAAACAGCAACAGCAGCATAAATAACATGAGCTGTTATTCATAAGAAGAGATGAAATTATGAATGCATGACCCCCCTGCCCCCACCTCCACCTGCCTAACCGTTCTGGTCCAGCCCTGCCCTGGATCATGTAAAGCTGTGAAAGATACAAGATCTAATAACATCCAGCTACACTACACAATACAATAGGGGGTCTGCTATACACTGTAGATCTATTGAAGCTTATCATGATTTTATTATTGGATTAACAAACCTCTATCTGTATCTACTGGCTTAAATCTCAGACTGCTCAGCTCAAATTGATCAGACTTAGGCAAATAGTTAAGATCCAGAACAACATGTTGAGTGTTTGGAGCTACAATGCACCACAACTGCAGGGATGGCCTGTTTGTCTGATGTCGCGCCCACTGAGGCTTTGATATGTAAATATTGTGTCTTAGCTATATGATACTAACATACAGTGATATGTGTTAACCCTAACTGTTCTATATTTACAAATAACCAGTATAAAAGTCTTAGTTACTTGATGCCAATTGTATATTTTAAGTAACAAGGCAGGTTATTAGGGACTCTGTAGCATACAGTGTAGAATGTGACCAGATAGCTGGCTGGTTGATCTGGATCTTCACTTTTTGCCTCAGCTTGATTGATTCATCGGTAGCAGGTTAAGAATTATACTTTAATATGCAAATATGGTGTCATGGTCATATCATATCCACATTATGTTGACATTCCATCCTCAGATAACCTCATCATCCACTCTATACTAGGAATAGATTATAACCACACAAAAAACTGTGGCAAATTGTAATGTTCTCATTTCATACTGTTCCATACCACCGGACCTGGTGTGGTATCATGCCAGGTCTTCACGGCATGCTATACACAGTGAAGGCAGCACTATATCTGCTTCAAGTGGACACCGTCTCCAGATAACTTAAATACTGTTGGTGGGACGATGAACCCAATAAATAAATAAATAAATAAACTGTTCCATACCACCATTTTCTTTTTCAAACTTATTAATGAAAATTATTTTTACAGTCTGTATATAACTGTATTTGTTTGAGTTATCGAGGACATATAAAGATCGTGCTGTAGTTACTTTATGCACTGAACAAAGCAGCATCAAGAATTAGTTTGTAGGATGATTGATTGGTTTAAAAGCTGCAAGAATAGTTTTATTGTGTCGCCTGACTAGGCGACATATAGGGATTACCTTGTCGCGTCTGCGGCGTCCGGATTTTCTTGTCCGGAGCCTAACTTTGTCACCGTAGGTCCAAATGACTCCAAACTTGGTATGCATGTTTCTGGCAATGACTCGAAGTGCAGCGCACAAGAACCGTAACTCTTCCCTGTTATGTTTTTTAATTATTCCCCTTTGATTGATTTTTTTTAGAGCATTTCTTGTCCGGAGTGTAACTTTGTCACCGTAGGTCCAAATGACTCGAAACTTGGTATTCATGTTTCTGGCAATGATTCAAAGTGCAGTGCACAAGAATGGTAACTCTACCTTGTTCCATTTTTTAATTTAACCCCCTTGATTTTTTTAGAGCATTTCTTGTCCGGAGCATAAAAATGTCACCATATCTTCAAATGACTAAATCCTTGGTACGCATGTTTCTTGCAATGACTCAAAGGGCTGTGCACAAGAACAGTAACTCTACCTTGTCCCATTTTTGAATTATTCCCCTTTGATTGATTTTTAGTGTATTTCTTGCGAAGGGCATAACTTGGTGTGCATGTTTTTTGCAATGAGACAATTAAAAGGTTATTTTATATGTGAATTTTGTGCAAAAACATTGCTAATATCTGTACAACAAAAAGCTTATTAACATTTTTTATGTCAACTAACAAAATTTTCGTCAGGCGATACATCCGACTCGCGGAGTTCTAGTTCATTCATAATCTTTTCAGTACAAATGATGGTGATTGTTGCTGTTATTGTAAATTGAAGTAATGTTTAAATTATTCTAATAATTAAGGTTTACATTATATCAACATGGAAGAAGACAGTAACATTTATGAATGAATGCCTTTGATAAAGAAATAGACCTAATGTATATTAGGAGTGGTAGGTGATGCTGGAGACATGCTCAGGAAAACATGTAAAGATATATCTTTGATATCCAAATTAGTCTTTTTATCTGTTAGCATAGAGAAACTGGAAATGGTAAAAAAAAAAAAAACTGGGCGAAAACAGGTTTAAGCAAGAGTAATAAAACCCAGCACATCAAAATGGAATTGTCTGCTTAGAAAATATTGTGGGAAACATATTGAGGCTGACCATGAAGAACACAGAAAGTGCGGGGAAAAGTGGCAGCCATTTTGATGATTCCAAAGCAGACTGGAATGCGAAATATTCAGTGTAATGTATAGCCTAAATAAGTGTGCACTCAGGTATCTTTAACATTAAATAATAAATGAATTGCTGGTGTCATTAGTGATTGTTAATATTTACGAAACGTAGAATTATCAAAACATGTCTGACCAAGTTGACAATTTATATTGTTGAGATTTCGGCAAGTTATAAGTTGCCAATGTGTAAATATTAATGCATTCCTGAAAATGGAAGCAGAGACCAAGAACAGCTTAACCGAACAAACACTTATGCAGTCATATTATCAGGTTAGGCTAACACTTTGCCCCCATGGCATGTTAAAACAAGTGCAGTTTTGTACCTGCATGTTTCATTCTACACCATGAAAGTGTAAAAGTGTATTTGATAATTTGAAAATTAATAATATTTTATCATCAACAGAATCCTTTCTGCTCCATGTTTTAATCTTTCAGTTACAATGTAATTGTGAATCCATATTGATTAATGTTAACAATAGAATGTGAATGAATATGAAAGCCGAACCAGAATCCTTAATACAATTTTTGATTCAAGAAAACACAGATATAGTAACTTTAGTGTGATTATATTAGGAAAATAAGTAAAAGTAGGATATTTTAATTTATTTATGTTACAAGATACTAGTGTTTGAAACATTTTTTATCATTTAAAATAATATAAAGTAAAATTTTATCTCAGACTTGGGTAAACATACAGGAATGATAATAATTATTATTACTGCTGTGCTGTCTGGATTTTCTTTATAAACCTTTCTACATTATCCGTTTCAGCTAATGACATCCTAAGAGTACTGACTAGTCTATTTTTGTATCACCTAGGTCTGCTTCATTAGTCATTATATCATCATATTCATCGTATTCAGTTTTCAACATGTACTTCTATTGCATTGCCACCATTGTGGCTGTTACAGCCTTTAATGATTTACCCATTCTGTACTGAATACACATGTATAAATGTTCCTTGTAACACAACCTTGGCTGTTAAGTTGGATACTTTTTTGGCTACACTAGGATCATATTGGTTACTTTGGTTAACTTTTATTTGACTATCAAAATCTCATGTTAAGTACATTAAACCTACATGTGTCCTAGTTGTTCACTTGGGCATTGACAAACTTTTTACATGGATTGCCTAGTTCATCTTGAACATATAAATTCCAAAATTAATAGTAAAATAAAAGCAAATCTTTTAAATTTATATTTCATGATATGCAGCTTTATTAAGCAAAAGTGGAAAATATATGTATTTGACCATTTTCAAATAGAAATGATCAAATTATTTGTTACAATGATTTGTAAGCCATTGCAATTATTAACACACATTTCTTAGTTATTAGCATCAAAACTGTGCATGTATAATGTTATGTTAAAGTGACTAAATCCATGTTTTGGATTGACATAAAGTTAATGCATTAGGCAGGCAGTATTCTATCTTATTTCCTTCAGAATTTTTTTTTTTTTTTATTCTTTCTAAGTTTATGGTCTTTTAATGTTGAAAGATAAAATGATCCTTTAAAACTATTTTAAATAAGTCAAATGATCGGCAACAAGTCACATGACTGGCTGTCTCCTTTTAAAAAAAAACAACACCATTCCTGGCCGACAACTTACCATTAGCACATTAGCGTCAAGCCGATAGTATTGTTATTTTTTAACATATAGGTAAACAAAACTGATTGACAACTAAAAGGAAATGTTGTGCCTCTTATTGCTATTTCTTCAAAGAAATTTATTTATACTTGGACCTGATCTGGGTAATATATCAGTCATTCCTGTGCCTTTTCATCTTGTTTGTAGGTTGGACATTGGTGGCTTAGTTTCACTCTTAACCTGCTAAGCACTTCTCCTTCAGTCATTGGCAGTTAGTGAAGATACAGATCAGCTCGCTCCTGTTGGAAACTTTCCAATCAAAATCTGTTCTATTTGCTGTAAAGTTGCTTAAAGTGTGTCTTGCCTTTACATTACAGGTGCTTGCTAGCAGATAATTAATTAAGAGTTATTCACAAATTGAGCAGATTCAGGGATAATTATTTTCCCTGGTTGAAGAGCAGAGATCCTTTGCATGTGGAATTACATAAAGTGCCAATCAGTAATTATCGCCACCCTGGTATCTCATGGGGAGGGCATGTCATTGATGACAACAGCTGACCTTCAATTTGGTATTGTTCCTTCATTATATCAGTTCAGTGAAAGATACATTTTTTTACTTACTTGAGATGTAATGTTTGATTGCTGCTGTGAATTGAACCATTTAACTTTATATAAAAATAGTGCATAATTGTATTGCGACTGTTACAATTCAAAATTGTGATGGCATCTTTCTGCCTAGTCATACCTGAGCTATTTCACATAAACGTCACCAATAATTGTTATGCCAAACCCACATATACAATAACAGCATGCTTCAACCTCTGTTTACATAATTTGCAAGATTATTAGGTTTGTTTGTACTATTTATGCAAGTAGTATGCAAGTAGCCTATTATCAAGTGATCAAGAGTTCTTGGTTTCTTTGTTGTAAATGTTTTCCTTTAACTATCACTAACATGGTTGGTGGTCACATCTGCTAATTGGGAATTCTAAATATGGAGGGTGAGCAGTCATATTATAATTGGGATATTGCACTGTGGGTACAGTCATGTTACAATTGGGGGCAATGTGGGAACAGTCATGTAACAATTGGGGGCAATGTGGGAACAGTCATGTAACAATGGGGGGCAATGTGGTAACAGTCATGTAACAGGAGACCATGAGAAGGGAGTGGGCACTGTCAGAGGAAGGGGGCACTATGACCACAGTCATGTAACAATTGGGGGCAATGTGGTAACAGTCATGTAACAGGAGACCATGAGAAGGGAGGGGGCACTGTCAAAGGAAGGGGGCACTGTGACTACAGTCATGTAACAATGGCATGGGGGGGGGGGCACTGTGGGTACAATCATGTAACCGTGAGAAGGGAGGGTACACTGTCTTGTAACAAGAGGGAGGGGGCACTGTGAGTACAGTCATGAAACAATGGTTGGCACTGTGGTTACAGTCATGTAACCATGAGAAGGGCAGGGGCACTGTCTTGTAACAAGGGTGGGGGGCACTGTGGGTACACTTGTGTAACATCAATGAGGGTTGGGTACTGTGGGTAGTCAAGTAACATTGGGAAGGGAGGGGCACTGAGGGTACACTCATGTAACATTGAGGAGAATGGGAGGTACTTTGGGTAGTCATATAACAATGGGAAGGGAGGGGCCCTGTGGATACGCTCATGTTACATTGAGGAGTGGAGGCACTGTGGGTACACTCATGTAACATTGGGGAGTGGCGGTACTATGGGTACAGTCATGTAACATTGGGGAGTGGGGGCACTGTGGATACACTCATGTTACATTGGAGAATGGGGGCACTGTTGGTACAGCCATGTAACATTGGGGAGTGGGGGCACTGTGGGTACACTCATGTAACATTGAGGAGTGGAGGCACTGTGGATACACTCATGTTACATTGAGGAGTTGGGGCACTGTGGGTACAGTCATGTAACATTGGGGAGTGGGGGCACTGTGGGTACAGTCATGTAACATTGGGGAGTGGAGGCACTGTGGGTACAGTCATGTAACATTGGGGAGTGGGGGCATTGTGGGTACAGTCATGCAACATTGGGGAGTTGGGGCACTGTGGGTACAGTCATGTAACATTGGGGAGTGGGGGCACTGTTGGTACAGTCATGTAACATTGGGGAGAGGAGGCACTGTGGGTACAGTCATGCTACATTGGGGAGTGGGGGCACTGTGGGTACCATCATGCAACATTGGGGATACATTGTCATAAACTTTGTATATAGAGTTATTTATCCTGCTCAATTCTGAACATCTCAATGTGGTTTATCAATAGTGGAAGACGGGACATATTATGGGATCACCCATGGCGGGTGGGCAGCGTCCAGATGTTTGTCTGGAGCACAACTTCAACACTATCAAAGCTATTGACTTGAAACCTCATAGGCGGATAGATCTCATTTAGATGGAACGCAGTGCTCAAGAACCATAACACTGCACTTCATGATGTTGGAGTTATTGCCCTTTGTTTAATTTTTTTTATCTGGAGAATAGCTCCTACATTAACAAAGCTATTGACTTGAAACAAAACTTGATACATCGAAAGGTCTTATTGAGTCAAAGTGCAATGCACAGTAACCATAACTCTGTACTTTTGGAGTTATACCCCTTTGTTTAATTTTCTTGTCCAGAGCATAACTTTTTTTTACAGGATCATGTCATTGTGTGTTTTTACACTGTCAAGGCTGTTTAGATTTACAGGGTATATTTTATATGGGTTCTGTGCTTGTAAATAGCAAAGTTTTGCCAACACCAAGCCGTCCCAGGTTTATATAAATGGTTCAGAGAATTTATTTGAATTATGGTTGTATTGCTGAGTTGTAGCTTCTAAGGCCCTCACAGGATCCCCATCAGGTCAAGAAGTTCATGTGGGAAGGTCTTCTCTGATATACTGAGCCCCAGTGATTCTACCCAGCCAATCATCTGCCTCCTCCAACTTTATAATCATATATGCAGTGTTGGAATGTTTTAGGAAACCATCACAGACAATTGTTACATTTTTCCATTGTAAGAATAATGAGGAAGTTCTCTGTGTAGGAATTACTGATATATATATGGTTTCTACTTTAGTGCATATCTCAAAAATTAAGATTGTGCTTGTGTTTTTAGACTTAAAATCCTTTTAAAGTTCTTGATTTATTATTTTGCTCTATTATTTTCAGATAATCATTTTGCACATTATGTAATACAAACACACCACTGTTGTTGCTTATTACCAATATTTACACACCTTAACAGTGTTTGCAAACATTGAGTAGGCACTGAGTCATATTAAAGGTCTAACAGTAGTTTCTACAATATTTCTTAACAGTTGATTTTCTAATTCTTATCTAATAAATAAACTACCAGAAGATAGCTAATAAACTCTCGTGTATTTATTGAAACCACAAATATTAGTTAATTTTGCATGTGGTTATCTAAACCTTATATTTAGACTGCATAATTAGGATAGCACATTTTTGTCATTCTCTTTCTAATAACTGCCCTTGAACCTATTGCAAAATCAACAATGTTCTAATAATATATCCTTACGAAGGACCAGATCATGTTTTGCAGCAAAACATAGGTGTAATTTTTAACATGTATCTTCTAGATAGCAATGATATCTTAAGATTGATATTCAAGTCCTGTATGCTTTTTGGGGCATGAAGCATGCAATAGTTTGGTTAACAATGTTGTTTATGTGGGATTTATGACACAGCTTCACAAAATGTCTTGCAGCATGCTGACATTGTACAAGAATCCCTGTCTATGGACAATGCTCAATGCTCATAATGGATAAAGGTCTTTAGACCAAAACTTTGAAATGTTTTATCAGTACCAATGTAGCATCAGATAACAAGAAAGGTCATGGATGGGCAACATCTGAGGGTCCCCCTCACCTCATCAATATTGGGACATTGTAGGTCTACAATTCTAAAGGTTGAGAATAAGATGGGTCACATAAAGGCAGCATTCTATATTCACTTTCTGCTAAAAGCATACAAAGTTTGCACTCTTTGCCTAATGAAAACATACTGATATTAAAAATAAGTACTTCATTTAATAAGACTACAGGATATTAAAGGATCTACTTTCATTGTCATAGTAAATATTATTAACATGAAACTCATTTATTGATTTTATGTTTATAACATCCATCAAGAAATTTATATGATAGAATTACTATAGTAAATCTTAATGGAATTTTTTAAAATAAAATCGTAGAAATTATGTTTCTACTTTTTGTCTTTTTTAAGTAGTATAAAGCCTTTATATATAAACATTCACACTTGGTTATGCATCCAGTGAAATCAGGAGATGATGATTTACAAATATTTTTTTAGGCTGGTTTTACCTCTGTGTATGGTTACAGGCTCATCAAAATGCGATCGATACCTTCAAATGTTTTTGTCGATTAGACCTCTTTTAACCAGAAGTGACGCACCCCCATACATCCCCTTTTGTTATTCAATGTAACATTTTTTTGGAAAAAAACACACAATCCGCCCGGCCATATTTTTTTGTTAACAATTTGCAACATTTGTGTTGATTAAATTGCCAAACAATAGGTAGTTATAATGTTCTAAATATTCTGAAACAAACTGTCTTATACCAATGAGACTACTTTCAGTTAATTTTATGTCCAATAAGATTCATCCTTCTATGTAACATTCATTTTTCTTAAATTGGGAAATGAAATTCTCAAATCACAAGTTAAAAACCTAGTTTAAAAGTTTATTGTACAGAATACCCCAAATAGAAATTAAGTAGGCAGCACTTCCCAAGCAGTTACAATGAACTCCCCTGGCCCAGATTTTACTTTTTTTACTATAATTATTGTCAGTCATTTTTTCATCAGGACAAGCATCTTTGACTTTGGATGCACAAAATGATGTCAGCAACCACATTTTACAAAGTATCGTAAAAAAAAACATTATGTGCATTTGTGTATCACAGTACTGTATTGACTATACTCAGTATAGCAATCTACTGGTATAAATCAATCTTTCTGAAACTGGATATAGCAAGCTTACCTAGCTTGGGATTGGATTTGGGGCTAGTCTGGTCAAGGTCACTGTTACTAACAATACAAAAACAGTTTCCGGTCAATAACTTCAATTAGAATAAACCAATCTTGCTGAAACTTTGGATATAGCAAGTTTCCATGAAAACCTAGCTTGGGATGGGATTTGGGGCCAGTTTGGTCAAGGTCACTGTTACTAAAAATTGAAATACAGTTTCCGCTTAATAATTTGTGTTAAATTGTTAAATAATTTAAAACCTGGTTTTGTAGCATGGCCACATTACTTGGTAGCGTGTTAAATGGAAAGTTCATTGTTCATTTACCCCAATAGTTTGTAGTTTATATGATTATGATCATAATGCTGGAGTCTTGGAGAAAAGATAAGTTTTAATTACTGTAAAATTTATTCTCAAATTATCAGCCCCCTTTACCAACATTCCTGCACAGCTGCCTTATTAATTTAGTCCATTAAATGAAGGCACCATTAACTTGTTTATTATATTTGCTTAAAGCAGCATTCATTTTCCTTTATCTTCACTCTTACCCTACTAACCATAAATGGATCACACTTGCCAGTGGGAGCTGACTGATCAGGATCTACACTGTTTGCTGTTTAGTCTCTAGCAACATACCTTGTTACCTTTACACAATAATGCAGGGTTGTCACTAGAAATATTTTGAGCAGGCTCAATTAACTTTTGAGGAGGCTAGGCTATGCGAGCGCCAAATGCCTGAAGCGCTGCTAGGGGGGTCTGGGGGCATGCTCTGGACCGATTTTCATTTTTTTTCTTCAAATTTGAGGCGGCCCAATTTTCCTTTGAGGCGGTCAAATCGGCCGCCAGCCGCCTCCTAATGACAACCCTGATAATGTAGTTGTTAGAATATACATTCTGTGCTGCTTTTAAATCAAATACTGTAGCATGACAAGGGTTTATGAGCAACGTTACAAGTTTCACATGTTCTCATCTCAGGGAGTAAAGAATGTGGCCTGTAGGGTAAAATTGAAGCCTGATGCTATTCTATTAAACAATCTCAAAAAGAAGAAATTTTAAAAATGCCATGAAGAAAACAACTTACCCTTGCTTGTTATTTGGACATCAGGGGTGCCAATGGTCAAATCATAGAGTGGCTGACTCCTGACATGTTAAACAGATCATAAAACATCCATCAGTTCCCATGGACTGATTATTGCTTTATTGCCCATTCTTAATTCTTTCTTTTTTATTTATGTATGCAAAAACTTGTGAGCAAATTGTTTAGATCCTGATTAGAAGGCTGCTTATAGGTTGGCTGACCTGGACATACACTATATGTTTTCATCTTAATTTGTGCATAGCAGGGTATTAGTTAAAGCCGTGTCTCTAGTCTTTGCTAGTTTGCTACAGATACCTTTAGAGCCCTACAGTGATCTGATTTGTATATTCATGTAACTGAAGGTGACGAATAAAAAACAGAGATGGAGAATTCATTTAAGCTTGTGTCCACAAAAGTGTGAAAATGAATTTATTCATAAACATTTTCACTCGGAGTTGACAATGCATTCATGTGTAAGCAGTGTTATGTAAACCCATTGGTGTATGAAATGTTGCCTTTACCCAGCTTTTATGACTGCTGATATGATTTGCAATCACTGTATTGATGTTGTAAGATAATCTTGCTGAAAGCTTTCACGAGGTGCTATAAATGCCCATACATAATGTGCGTAGGGTTCAGTATTAAATCATAAAATTCTAACAAGCCAGCTTCATAAATGATGCCTCTATGTGTATGATCAGTGTAAGTTTAAATTTCATTATTATTTTAGCTAATTTGAATAATAATTTGTTGAATTAAAAATGATTTCTGGCTTTGTTGAGTTTCAGATTTTTTTTTCTTTAGAAAATATTCTAATAGGTTAACTCTTGAAAATTCCTTCCCTGCAGCAAAAAAAAAAAAGAAAAAGAAGAAGTATTAATAAACATGTGTGTTGCAAGGAGACTTGTTAAAATCTCCCCCAAAAGGCTCCTAGTTTCTTCTTAGTTCATCAACATACTACTAATAAGGCAAAAACAAGCTACAATTTTCCTTCATTAACACTCGTATGCAATATGCAATAACCATGTATCAATGGTTAGACACTTTCTTTGAACATGATGTGACTGGACATGGAGGTAATGTTGCCAGTGTACAGCAAGATTTGATCAGGGTCACAGATTTGTAGGTTTTTTTCCCCTTGACATGTCAATACATGAGAGGTTAATGTGAAAAACTGGAGGCATCTGGTGGCAGGCGATGAATGTTACATGCTCTGTCAGGCTACAAAGGGAAACTGACAGATCTGTCGTGTGTTGAACACCATGTCGCTCCACACAGCCTCATGTTTTATACATCAGGCCATTTCCTGTACTGTTTGTCCAGTAAGCTGTTCTGGCTTACTCATCACACCTGAAAATACATCATTCAAACAGTTGTAACATAGTTTTTCTTCCCTCTCCTTTGTTGCCTAGCAGACAATATAGACAGGACTTCTTTATTACTGTAACATAACAGGAGGTTGGAACTAATTAGTGGGGTGGCTCATACAAACATTTCTGTTTGTACTTAAGTTGTATTAAATTATTACAAAGTTTTATTTTTGTAGCAAAATAATAAAATACCTTACCTGCTTGTCTTTTTTACGACATGACCAGAAACAGTAGAAAATTAGCATCTTTACTCCTCAGTGTTGCATGATGAAAAACAACAACAAATTGTCTCAACTAGTTGAAGGTCTTAGGGCTTAGAACAAGCATCACCCTCATAGTAAAATGTTGTGTAATCCTTTAGCATTTAGGGCAAATGTTTGATAAGACCAATCCTAAAATAAAAACCTTAATTCATGGTCATATTTATAAATTGATTTGGAATTTTTCAAAGTACTAATTATTAGGTCGCTGGTGAAGAATATACATTGCTGCTGATGTGTTTTACTAGATTGAACGTTTTGCAGTGGACAATTGGCAGTAACATGTACATTGAGCTTCAATATTGGGTAGTGATGATTGCATTATTCATTATCATTTTTGGGAAATATTTTTGATATCAGGATAATACGAATGCCTTCTGAACTGATTGCAATGTGTCAGGATTCCAAATTATTTAAAATCTTAAATGACTGGGCAGTGCTAATAGACTTTGTAAATTATAAATATATATTTGTTAACCTTTTTAAAATAATTTTAACAAATGTTGACAAACAGCCTTCATATATGTTATGATATATATATATATATATATATATATATATATATATATATATATATATTATATGAAGTGTTATTTGAATGAATTTGATAATAAAAAGCATATTCATAAAACTTAAGTTGTCATTGATTTCTGTATTACTCCACCTTGTCTTTGACTCATTATATTTTATCGATGAACCTTTTAGTCTTGCTTGCATTATGTCAGTGTTTCTGCACCCAGACAGGACTAGTTGTCAAAGTTGTCTTTACTATAAACATCATGTAACTGGAAGACCTTGGTTGTTGGTGTTACTTCAAGCCAAAACAATAAGTACAAAACAGATCATGGATGTCCTACATCCAGGCACCACAGTGAGCAAGTGCTTTTAATAGGAAGACAAGAAAAAGTTGATGCAGAGCATCAAAATCGCTGCAAATATTATGTCAGAAAGCTACGAATATTTAGCACTGTAGGGTTTATCATCACTTCATTTGGTTCTGTGAAATAAAAATGTTTAAAAAAAGCTAATGTTGTTAAATGAATAAATTTGTAATTTTTAACGTAACACTATCAGTGAACAAACCTACTTAACAAATGCCGTTCAAAGTTTACAAACAAGTAACCATGGTACAACTTTGAAATGGTACGAAGTCACCAAAATCTGCCTTAGCATGAGAAATCTTTACAGCACGCAACAAAAACATTGAATTTATATGACCTATTTATTCTTTGCCATCTCCAAAAGTAATATTATTTGCCACAAAAGTAAAACCATGAAGTTTAAATCTTAACAAGTCTTGAATAATCAGCAAATATTACACATATGTCTTTCAAAATGTTCGAGCAAATGTGTATGATAATTAGGGCAGTCAGTCCAAATCTAAATCAAGAACACCACTCATTGTTATAATATTCACTGAGCTGTTATTGCACGATTTGTCCCCAAAAGCTTTTTGTTGGGTGTAAACAAAGATCAAAACTGTGTTAACTGATTATCAAAACAAAACAAAAATAATCTTTTATACGAAGAAATGCTTAACCATGAATTTGTCACTGAAGAGATTGTTGTAGAATTAGTGCAATTTGAAAATAAGAATTTGACAATCGATATGCATTAAAGTTTACTTGTTTCTTTTTCAAAGTTCTTATGTTTATTTTGGTTTATATAGAAGTCTTCAGAAGAAACAGAACACATTAGTATACATGTAACCATGTGTTCTTTAACAGCTGAAATAGAATAACAATTTATGTTTAAAAGCTGCTATTGCTTCTTAAAGCCTGTGACGTCACCCCATAGGCATTCATGATTGCCAAAACTAATTATAAATACCGGTATAGGTTCGCCATTCTCCGCGATGAGTAGTGTATGCTGCAACCCAGACTAACTGCTTTTTTGCTTTATTCCTTGCTGTCTGCTCTATCTTTCTGTTATTGCATGCTGCAGTATTTACTTTGGCATAGCCAATTCTTGAAACTTGCCAAAACAGCTGCAAACTCCTGTTATTGTCTGCTACTTACATGACATTATAATTGCAAGCTGCGCTGTAAACCTTAATATACTTGATTGTTTCCTTTGTAAGATACTGCCCAAATAGCTTCAAGATCCTTTATTGCCTGCTGCATTTCTCGCAGCCCAATTTAAAATGTCTTTCCAAAAGAGGCACCATTCTCTAGAACCCAGCAAGCAAAAGACTAGACCTGACAGGAACGGAGGGAGACATTTTAGTCTTATCAATGTTTACAATTACAACAAGTGCAACAAAGTTTGCTGTCAAGACTCCTGATGGACATCACTTCAAATATTTAAACCACAGATATGAAAAATGATAGAATGTGTTTTTTCAGGTCACAGATTTTAAATAAACAAAATATAACAAAATAAAACAGCATACAGTGCCCTTAGGCATTAAGAGGTAGTAGAGAGGTAGAAGTGTAGACATTATAAAGCAGAGCCTATATTTATTGTTGAATTTTTAAAGCTTTTCTAACACTGACTTAAACTTTACATAGGGAGCAGTTATTAAACTTAGTTAAGTCTTTTGTTTTCTTGAAATATTTTAACAAGCTAGAAGCAACTGTTTTGTTGTTTCTTAATGTTGGCAGGATACACATGATACCCTTGAATTCATTTCTGTGTTTGTCTGACACAGTCATGTGCCAATCTGTTAGAATGAGTAACAGCACAATTTAATCATTCATTTTGTTTCTGAATTAAAAGTAGCAATACTGAGAGTATGTGGTGGGCAGGAGAATGTGGAATACATTGATTTGACATAAAAGGCTGTGATTAATTATCCAGGCTGTAGAGTCCCAGGTAGCCAGGCAGTGTCTGCATGCAATGGATGCTGTCACAAGCTGAAGCTTCACATTAACCCTTACCATGCCACATTTATTAATAACATATATTAAATAATAATTTTCTTACAATTTCTTGCATGTTATATAAAACACCTTGTTCATTACCTTACTGCAAATAGTTAACATCAGATCAGACAGCTCCTGTATGGATCTAAATCTACACTATTTGTCTAAAACTGATCAGTTTGTGCTTGGCTGGCTGTTATAGTTAATAGAAAATATTTTCCTTTCCAACTTGAACCCTATATAACTTACTCATTAGAATCAGTTAGTGATAATTAGGGCTCCAATGAGCATGCCTAATATGCGGTTTGGGTGAGCAATATGGGATATATCTCCATAGCAAGTCATGCCCATATCTGGAACTGTGTCAAGGATAAAGGGCATTGTCTGGGTTATAGTCTGCATGTTCTACTCACACTGCATATGCCATGCTTGCATGCTCAACATGCATTTGTATGGCATCAAGTCGCACTGATATAGGCTTATAGGTGTTAGTCACACATGCTGGGGACATACATGTTTGCATGCTAGTTACATGCAAACAAGTTCCAGGGACTGGAGGTTGTTTTATTGAAGCAGTGTTTTCTCACCATTTACATGCTTTATTTGTAATAATAGATTATTAAATATCTGCTCAAAATGTATTGCATAAGTAACAAGATTTGCTAAACCAGACTTGGCATCTAGGTTTAGATCCTGGTTACTTGGCTGCCAGTGTGGCTGGAGGATGTGGATCTACCTCTGAGGCCTAACTCTGATTGTTATTTTAAAGGAGCACATTTTTATCTGTATTCTTTTCAAGAGTGCCATCAATTTGTCAGTTTTAGTCTATATTTTTTAAGTTGCATTGGTTGATCAGACTAGAGATGTTTCCACATTATTTTTTGGTTATCATTGGTCAAATTTTCCTGAAACTTTATTGGACTGGTTTCACATATTTTAGGCACATCATTGTCAGCTTAATGTTAACTCAACTTTTATTCTTTGTTATCTTTATTCTATGTGGCAAGGCAATTTCAAAGGGTATTCATAAACTTTCATGATAATTTTCCTTTTTACTTTTTCCAGTCAGAATAATTAGAGTGACATGCTAACCTAAAATGCCTATCATCAATTTTTACTTTTGTTTTCTCAGTTTATTACGTAGAACAAAGGTCAAGGACATAAAGGAATAGTCATTATATCATCATGTTCAGCTTTTGACACCCGTTTAAGTCGTTCTTTGTGCATCGTTCTATATTGTGTATCGCTGTTTCAGCCTTTGATTTCATTTTAATCTTGTAAATGATGGTTCATGAACTCTTACTCAGTGTCTCATTTGGATCATCTCAATGAGTACAGTTTATATCAAGTTTGGTAGTGAATTCATGACATTGTGTTGTTTTGTTGGTGTTGTTGTTGTAATTGTTTACACAAAATTGGGAAAACTCCCCATGCCAGTGACATGTGAATTTTTTTTATGAAAAAAATTGTGAGTTTTGAAGTTTTAAGAAGATTGCTATTTTCAAAAATCAAAGTTGCAATATTGTGCATATTTGTTTTCATTAGGATTAAAAAAATACCTATTTTGCTTTGCAATGTTGTTTATATTTGTTCTTTTTTATTTCAGTTTTAATGTATTTTACTCATTTTATCTTGATGAATATGAACCAATAATGGACAAAGCCTAGGAGCAATATGAAGAATTATTATCCAATAATGGAAAAAAGACTAGGAACTATGTGAATCTATTGCTTATTAAATTGAGTTTACTTTCCTTTTCTAGATTTTGATTTATCTTGTTTCTGTAAATTTCACATAACTATTTAGCTTTGAATATTTTTCGGGGGATATAAGTTAATAAATGAATATCTGCCAAAACCAATTAGCTAGTGATCAAGGTTAGGCTTGTGTGTTCTGTGCAATATTTATGTGGACTGTAAACTCTATCTTGCATGCTAATAGCTCAATTATCTGATATTTGTGGCTTTTTAACTGCGCTGTGTATATCCTGCTTTCTACTGTCTTCTGAGTTTGCAAAAAACCTTCACAAATGGTGACAAATTTGCTTAATATTAATTACAAACTGAGCACATTTAGGACATTTTGTGAAATATCTGTTTTAAATCATGATAAATACCCCAATGATTGGCTGTTGTTAAACCACTTGTGATTGGTTGATAAGTAGTGATGCACAGCACCCCTGGATTGGCTCAGACTGCATGCTTGAGTGGAAGCAGATCTGGGGATTCTCCACCTTATAGCCATATAGTGGCCAAATATCAGATTCGGATTTCAAGAGAATTTTCCACCATTCTTTTGGTAGCACATCTGATTTCATGGGGATTCTCAATAATATGGTGGTAGCACATCAGATTTCATGGGGATTCTAAATTGTATGGTGGTAGCACATCTGATTTCATGGGGATTCTCAATAATATGGTGGTAGCACATCTGATTTCATAGGGATTCCAAATAATATGGTGGTAGCACATCTGATTACATGGGGATTCTCAATAATATGGTGGTAGCACATCTGATTTCATGGGGATTCAAAATAAGATGGTGACAGCACATCTGATTTCATAGGGATTCCAAATAATATGGTGGTAGCACATCTGATTTCATAGGGATTCCAAATAATATGGTGGTAGCACATCAGTTTTCATGGGGATTCTAAATTGTATGGTGGTAGCACATCTGATTTCATGGGGATTCTCAATAATATGGTGGTAGCACATCTGATTTCATGGGGATTCAAAATAAGATGGTGACAGCACATCTGATTTCATAGGGATTCCAAATAATATGGTGGTAGCACATCAGATTTCATGGGGATTCTAAATTGTATGGTGGTAGCACATCTGATTTCATGGGGATTCTCAATAATATGGTGGTAGCACATCTGATTTCATGGGGATTCAAAATAAGATGGTGGTAGCACATCTGATTTCATAGGGATTCCAAATAATATGGTGGTAGCACATCTGATTACATGGGGATTCAAAATAAGATGGTGGTAGCACATCTGATTTCATAGGGATTCCAAATAATATGGTGGTAGCACATCTGATTACATGGGGATTCTCAATAATATGGTGGTAGCACATCTGATTACATGGGGATTCTCAAAAATATGGTGGTAGCACATCTGATTACATAAGGATTTCAAATAATATGGTGGTAGCACATCTGATTACATAAGGATTTCAAATAATATGGTGGTAGCACATCTGATTTCATGGGGATTCCCCACAACTCATTTGGCAACATCAAGTTATATGATAAGGTGTGGACAGCTTATGAAACCATTACATTGAAGTATTTTTAACCCATTTACCACACTCATTAAGAACAATACAGAATCTTAGTTATTGCTAACAAATAGTTTAAATTTTATTAACTCTTTGCCTGCTTGTCATTATAGGGCTTAGGCGAATAGTTTAGATCCAGATATGCCAGCTCCCTACTGCTATCTGTTCAGGATCTTCACTTGTTGCTGCTATGTCTTAATATGTATAATACTCTTTACATGTAATGCATGTCAGCAAAACAATAAGAATTTAGCATTGCGTTTTGACAGAAAGCAGGGTGAGGATTCTGTGTATTGTGCTGATCAATCATGGTTTAATCATGTATCAAATGATTCCTAACCAGAAGCATTATTGGACCTACGCCTAGGTTTTGGGCCCAAGGATTGGGGACAAATGTGTTACGTTGCCTCAGAGTAAATGAGTGAGAGGGGCAACTGAAGACACGTGAGGTGACAGGACAGGCTCTGCCTTCTGTTTAGATTGATTTATGGCTCAGTTTTATGGGCAGTGTCTTCTCAGTAGTAATTTGTCAGCCCTGGCATTAATGGATTTTTAATAAATCTGTTAACCTCTTTTCTTCATTATAGCTAGTTTGTATATAATTAAATACTGTAATAGGTCATACTGACCTTTTGTTTTAATTGAAAAATAAAAAAGTATAATGAGAAAAGCCTGTGTGACCTAGAAATGTTTATCAGTTTTGAGTCTTGTCATTCATATAATCATATATTAGTCATTATCATGGAATTTCATAATAACATAGACTATTCACAATTTATTTGAATGATAAATAAATACTTACCTGATTAACCACCATTATTTTGTTGGGTTCAATGCATTCTTGAAAAAACATTGAGTTGGATGTCTGTCATAAAAAGCTCTTAACATTACCGAAAACCCTTTTAAAACACACAACGAAAACTAATTAAGCCTTTGAAAATTCTCTTATTATAAACTTTTTCATAATTCTAAATCTCTTCCTTGAAAAAAAAGAAAAACAACAAAAAATGTTGATTGATATTACTACAAATGATCAAGCAGTTGTAATATTAACTTTATATTTCTGAAAGATTTAATAGATTTTACTAAAAGATAGCAATTTTATTCTAAAGTTCATATACAAATAATTTATGCATTTAATTACGTTTGCATTGTATTGTGATTTTCTTCTTAGTTCACACTTTGGAGTGGGGGCCTTAAAAATAATTTTTGATGCCTTAAAAACCTATGAAAAAAAGAGAAAAGTACTGTTTGGGTGGTGTAAGTTTTACCCTGATAGTGATTTAAAGTATTCAAATAATAATCACATTTAATCATTCCATGGTATATCAATTGCATAATGCAGCTAATATTAAGTCTAAAGTAACCGCTCATATGTGCGTCTGAAGGCGACCAACACACATTGAGTTCAAAATTAACTCCCAGGTAGATCAACTAAACTAAATTCCCCTTTGACAAATGCTTTGATTTATTTTGTCAACACTGCCGCTGTGATTTGAATTTAAATTCTGATTGCAAACCTAGTATAGAGCCACAGAAGGCACTAAGGCCCTGTGTGGGATATCACAGATATCTGGGCTTAGTATATATATAATGTAAAGATAGTGCATAACTCGGTCTAATAACACTATTCTCCCACCTCTTGCCCCTTTAAGCAATGAATGATTTTTTATATGGTGCTGTTCACCCATAAATATGCATTTCATGTATATCCGTATAAACAATATAATTACATGAACGTCTACTTTAAACAGTTTATAATACTAATGTTAACATTTGGACATGCTGGGACATGATTTCACTTCTAGTCTGCTTCAACGTACATTCAAGTTTTTCCCAGGCTGGAAAACTTACTACAGGCTGTCAAGGTCATGCAGGGTTAATCCTTCATGCTTCCAAATTCATCTTTCCTGTTACTGTGGATGCTGTTGTAAGTGACACCAGAACTAAACAGTTTAATTCTGTTTCAACCATATGGACCTTTGTACGATACAGAAAAATAGTTCTCAAATCAGTAAAATGGCAAGGGTCAAGAGTTATTTAGCCTGATGGTCTGTTGGAATGAGAGTGCTCTTAATTAAGAATGTATGACCAAGAGATTATGGAAATTGTTGTTCAGGATAATAAATTTGTCGACAATGAGGAAACATCATCTTCATATTACTGATTGTCCAGTTGTTAGCCTGTCTATCTAACATGCCAGACAGCCTATAGATGTCCTAGGGAGGCATGTTTAGATGTCATATAGCATAATTGAACCAGTCACTTGATTGTTTGAGGGGCGGCTGACCAGGACACGAGTCTTTAACTTATAAACCCCAGCCCCATATCACAACTAATTTAGTGTAAGTTGGTGATTAGAAATTTAATTTTGAGGTCATCAAGTTGACCTGCATTGCCCCTATGGTCCTACATTTGTTAGGGGTCTCCCTCACCTTATTATAGCTGGATTATAGTCTGTTGCTGTTATGTATGTACAAATATTAAATATTAAACAATTTTTTGTTACAGAAATAATTTGCAAATACATTCTCCCTTCTGAGCACTTTACCTTTACTAGTAAATGCCAGTGAATAAATTAGCTATGTATTTGTGATAAACCTTACTAATTGTTTGTTATTTTTTAAAAATTTCATGCAAAGGAAATAAGGGTCCTTTTTATTGACTAAACAGCAAAGTATGTGGACCCTGATCAGTCAGCTCCAAGTAGAACATACCTGATCTGGATCTACATTATTTGTTTTATTAGTATTGCTTATCAAGCAGACAGAACATATTTTTTTATATGAGGGCGCCCATGGCCGAGTGGTTAGAGCTGCTCACCATGTGGGTTCTTGTCAGAGTTGGGGCTAGAACTTCCATATGGGGAGGTTTTCCAGCTAATCTACGGTGTGCTGGTGGTTCTACCCAGGCATAAGTCTTGGGTCTTCCTCCACCAAAGATTAGCTGGACTTGGCCAATATGACCATAATTGTGTCAATGCAATTTAACAAAAAACAAACATTGCAGTTATACAATACCTAAACAACACCATTCGAGAATTGTGTCTTAAATAATAAGGATCTTAAATTTTTTATTGACTTGGTAAAAGACAGTCTGAATTAAGTAGAAGATGTGGAGTGAAATAAAATTGAAGTAGTATATATAATTGACTAATTGATAAATCATGACATGGTGAAATTGTCCATAAAAACTGCAAAAATGTAGTTTGTTATTTAATTATTATGCTGTTAATTGTAAAAAAACAAAAAAACAACAGGAACAGAAAGCGGGAAATATGTAATTAAATTACTGTGCATGTAAAAATCAATAAGTACATGTATGGCAGTTTACTGTCACCCTATTTCAGTATAATGTAGCATGTGTAATGTCAGTAGCAATGGAAAGCTCGCTTGTAAGCTGCTATAATTATAGAGTGAAAAGCCCTGAGCAGATAGCATAAACCTGGATCATCCTACTAGAAGCTGTCTGACCAGGATCTACACTGTTTGGTTCTTAGTCTTTAACAGAATGTCTTGTGACCTTTATATGTAGTTGTAAGCAATTAACTAGATTTTTCTAATGGTGAAGAAAAAAGAGATGAAATAAAAAATGTCTTATAAGAAACAATTATTGTATCTACAAGAATTAGCAAAAAGAAACTGCCCTGATTGTCAGTGTGTGTTTGTATGGTGGTGGTTGTGTGAGCTCTAAGCCTGTTTTATCAAGACTCCGACAAAAAGTGTTGATCCAGACCAGCCCCCACTCACTTGTAGCTGACCGATCAGGCTCAGAAAAATAGGGTAGATCCAGACCAGCCCCCACTCACTTGTAGCTGACCGATCAGGCTCAGAAAAATAGGGTAGATCCAGACCTGCCCCCACCCACTTGTAGCTGACCGATCAGGCTTAGAAAAATAGGGTAGATCCAGACCTGCCCCCACCCACTGGGAGATGATTGATCAGGCTCAGACAGATAGTGTAGATCCAGACCTGCCCCCCACCCACTGGGAGATGATTGATCAGGCTCAGACAGATAGTGTAGATCCAGACCTGCCCCCCACCCACTGGGAGATGATTGATCAGGCTCAGACAGATAGTGTAGATCCAGACCTGCCCCCCACCCACTGGGAGATGATTGATCAGGCTCAGACAGATAGTGTAGATCCAGACCTGCCCCCCACCCACTGGGAGATGATTGATCAGGCTCAGACAGATAGTGTAGATCCAGACCTGCCCCCACTCATTGGGAGATGATTGATCAGGCTCAGACAGATAGTGTAGATCCAGACCTGCCCCCACCCACTGGGAGATGATTGATCAGGCTCAGACAGATAGTGTAGATCCAGACCTGCCCCCACCCACTGGGAGATGATTGATCAGGCTCAGACAGATAATGTAGATCCAGACCTGCCCCCTTCCACTGGGAGATGATTGATCAGGCTCAGATAAATAGTGTAGATCCAGACCTGCCCTCACCCTATGGGAGATGATTGATCAGGCTCAGACAGATAGTGTAGATCCAGACCTGCCCCCACCCACTGGGAGATGATTGATCAGGCTCAGACAGATAGTGTAGATCCAGACGTGTCCCCACTCACTTGTAGCTGACCGATCAGGCTCAGAAAAATAGTGTAGATCCAGACCTGCCCCCACCCACTGGGAGATGATTGATCAGGCTCAGACAGATAGTGAAGATCCAGACCCGCCCCCACCCACTTGTAGCTGACCGATCAGGCTCAGACAGATAGTGTAGATCCAGACCAGCCCCCACTCACTTGTCGCTGACCGATCAGGCTTAGACAGATAGTGTAGATCCAGACCTGCCCCCACCCACTGGGAGATGATTGATCAGGCTCAGACAGATAGTGTAGATCCAGACCTGCCCCCACCCACTGGGAGATGATTGATCAGGCTCAGACAGATAGTGTAGATCCAGACCTGCCCCCACCTACTGGGAGATGATTGATCAGGCTCAGACAAATAGTGTAGATCCAGACCTGCCCCCACCTACTGGGAGATGATTGATCAGGCTCAGAAAAATAGGGTAGATCCAGACCTGCCCCCACCTACTGGGAGATGATTGATCAGGCTCAGACAAATAGTGTAGATCCAGACCTGCCCCCACCTACTGGGAGATGATTGATCAGGCTCAGACAAATAGTGTAGATCCAGACCTGCCCCCACCTACTGGGAGATGATTGATCAGGCTCAGAAAAATAGGGTAGATCCAGACCAGCCCCCACCTACTAGGAGATGATTGATCAGGCTCAGAAAAATAGTGTAGATCCAGACCTGCCCCCACCTACTGGGAGATGATTGATCAGGCTCAGACAAATAGTGTAGATCCAGACCTGCCCCCACCTACTGGGAGATGATTGATCAGGCTCAGAAAAATAGGGTAGATCCAGACCTGCCCCCACCCACTGGGAGATGATTGTTCAGGCTCAGACAGATAGTGTAGATCCAGACCTGCCCCCACCCACTGGGAGATGATTAATTAATCTCAGATAAATAGTGTAGATCCAGACCTGCCCCCACCCACTGGGAGATGATTAATTAGGCTCAGATAAATAGTGTAGATCCAGACCCGCCCCCACTCACTGGGAGATGATTGATCAGGCTCAGACAAATAGTGTAGATCCAGACCCGCCCCCACCCACTGGGAGATGATTGATCAGGCTCAGACAAATAGTGTAGATCCAGACCTGCCCCCACTCACTGGGAGATGATTGATCAGGCTCAGACAAATAGTGTAGATCCAGACCTGCCCCCACCCACTGGGAGATGATTGATCAGGCTCAGACAGATAGTGAAGATCCAGACCCGCCCCCACCCACTGGGAGATGATTGATCAGGCTCAGACAAATAGTGTAGATCCAGACCTGCCCCCACCCTATGGGAGATGATTGATCAGGCTCAGACAGATAGTGTAGATCCAGACCATTTAGCACACACTGGGAGCTTTTCTGTCACTAACAACATGTTTCTTACAGAAAATATCTAAAAACTATATAGGTTATTAATAAACCTAGCCGGTTGGGGTCTAGACTGGGTTGCCGTGGTATTGATCTGGTAGTGGAGAATCCTTTTGGTTGAGTCTCTACAAGGTGGCCGCAGCATAGCCGATACCTCACACCATACCTCACACATGTTATATAGGTCTCCATTGATCACTTCAACATTCTCAACACAACACTCTCCAAGACCAGGAACAAATCTAGGTTATTCCAAGGAAGTTTGTGATTCCAGATAATAGGGGCAATGTGCATCTTTGTTATTGTTTGACATGTAGTGATTCTTGGGGGAAGTATGGTTTGGTATTCATTAACAGATGCCATCGTGAAAATAGAAAATAAGGAACTGTACACAACACATGAAGATGTTTTGAAACTGGAACACAATTATTAAAAAACTTAAATGTTAGTTAGTTGCAAATGTACAGTCTGTGGTGATGTCTAATCTGAAAGTCTTCAAAAAAGTGATGATTTAATTACACATTTGAACTTGGGTTGATTTTATACATACTAAAATATAAGCAGATTGTATTGTATGATCAGGAGGTGAACATTTGTTTATGTTGTCATTGTTTGGGCTGTTTTAATGTGCTCTGAAGTTTAAAATTAGGAATGTTTGTGCAACAATTTGGTTAGCAAAACAATATACAATTGGATTGTGAAACTCATTGTTTATATAAAGCTACAATTGTGTAGCTAGGAATAGACACTGATGGAGAAGGTATGTGATGATAGTATATTTAAGCATTGAGCATATAATATTGAATTATTGTATTGTTTTAAATAGTGACTGTTTTTGTTACAAACACCAAGTTATTATGACCTAACACTTAGTCAGGTAATCATGGCCAGATAAAGCATAGGCAGACATTGTAGATCATGACCAATTATATAGAAATGCAACCGCTTACCCATTTCCATAAGGCTTCCAGTACATCCTGGCCAAATCTTCTAGCTGGAGTGCATCTGGGGTTCTACCCAGAACTGATGTTTGTGTTTTCCATTACTTAACATGTATTGTGTGACATTAATTAACATTTCAAAATCTTTTTTATTTGCTTATATATCATTTATATAATTCTTATATATCATTCTTATATATGATGCTTATATACAGGTACAAGAGGCCCCAAGTTCGATCTCAGGCCACGACATACCAAAGTCGTAAAAAATGATAGTGGTATAGCTCCCATGCTAACGCTAAAAAAATATAAGGGTAATCCCAGGACTGATTGGCCCGGTGTCAGGATAAAATGAATATGTTATGTTCACGTCATGCTGTAAACAGTGAAGGTAGAACTATATCTGCTTCAAATAGACACCGTCTCCAGATAACTGAAATGGGACAATAAACCCAAAAACATAAACATGCTTATATATATATATATATCATGCTTATATATAATGCTTACCTATCATGCTTGTATATATATATATATATATATATGTATTGCAGCGTCTTAAGTGAGTTATTGTTGATTGGGGTGTAATGTCCAGGTTTTTATTGGATATCAAAGTGACAGCAACACCTTAAGTGTGATATTTTTGCTTGGAGTGTAATGTCCAGGTGTTTATTGCAGGAGATCAGAGTGATTTCAACACCTTAAGTGAGATATTGTTGATTGGGGTGTAATGTCCAGGTGTTTACTGCAGGATATCAGTGATGGCAGCACCTTTAGTGTGATATATTTGCTTGGAGTGTAATGTCCAGGTGTAAGAAATAGTTTGAGGAATGAATTTTTTTTTAACAATGTGAACAAAATAAAATAAAATAATTGTAAGTTCAAACATACATAAACATGCAAGGTGTTACCAAAAATAGTGCAAATACTGTGCATTTACACAAATAGAAAAGAGGTTTATTCACATTGTGGTCTTTATGTTTTTGCGTGGTAAGAAGTGTATAACAACCATTCAAGTACGCTTTATTTAACACAGTTATGTTTGTACTTTGGATGGGAACATATTATGGGTTATTACTGGAACTGTTAGGTTTATTTACAAGAATAACACATCATATGCATGCATATTTGTGACATGCTTTTATCATTTCATAGTTAGAAGCTCGTCTTTTAGTGATTGGTTTTAACTAATATATAATGAACACATATGTGGGTCAGTTAGCGTTTACTTTGCTACACAATTATGGCTTTATATTTTTTAATACAGGTGTAAGTTGATATAATATATGTTAACGCTGACATATGTAAGTTAAATTGTGTTCACATTAGCTTTTATCTAAGTCAGGAAATTTTTACATCACCTAATTCATTAGCATTCACATTAAAAACAAATGAAAGTAATTAATAACCAGTCTACATTGTGTATGTTGAAGGCTCTCACATGAAATACAAAACCTTTAGTTTGATTTTGATGTGAGGGGTGTAATGTTCAGGTTTTTTCCTTGCTATCATAACAAATACAGTACCTTAGTTTGATTTTGATGTGTGGGATGTTATGTGGGTTTTTGCAGGTTTTGACATTTAATAGAGTATCTTTAGTTTGATTTTGATGTGTGGGGTGTAATGTTTAGGGTTTTTGCAGGTTTTGACATTAAATACAGTACCTTTAGTTTGATTTTGATGGGTGAGGTGTATTGTTCAGGTTTTTGCAGGATCTTACATTTAATAGAGTACCTTTAGTTTGATTTTGATAAGTGAGGTGTAATGTTCAGGTTTTTTGAGGTTTTGACATTAAATAGAGTACCTTTAGTTTGATTTTGATGTGTGAGGTGTAGTGTTCAGGTTTTTGCAGGATCTTACATTAAATAGAGTACCTTTAGTTTGATTTTGATGGGTGAGGTGTATTGTTCAGGTTTTTGCAGGATCTTACATTTAATAGAGTACCTTTAGTTTGATTTTGATGAGTGAGGTGTAATGTTCAGGTTTTTGAAGGTTTTGACATTAAATAGAGTACCTTTAGTTTGATTTTGATGTGTAGGGTGTAATGTTCAGGGTTTTTGCAGGTTTTGACAATAAATAGAGTACCTTTAGTTTGATTTTGATGTGTGGGGTGTAATGTTCAGGGTTTTGCAGGTTTTGACATTAAATAGAGTACCTTTAGTTTGATTTTGATGTGTGGGGTGTATTGTTCAGGTTTTTGCAGGATCTTACATTAAATAGAGTACCTTTAGTTTGATTTTGATGGGTGAGGTGTATTGTTCAGTTTTTTTGCAGGATCTTACATTAAATAGAATACCTTTAGTTTGTTTTTGATGTCTGGGGTGTAATATCCAGGTTTTTCCTTGCTATCACATTAAATACAGTACCTTTAGTTTGATTTTGATGTATGGGATGTAATGTTTAGGGTTTTTGCAGGTTTTGACATGAAATACAGTACCTTTAGTTTGATTTTGATGTATAGGTGTAATATCCAGGTTTTTTGCAGGCTATCACATTAAAGGCAGCACCTTTAGTTTGTGTCAAATGGTTTCATTTCCATATACTCTCGTTTATTCATTTATATCTCATGCTAGCCTAGTGATGTAGCACTTTATTTACTTCAAGTGAACATTTTGTATGACTGCAATAGTACTGGTGGATCTAAAGTCAGTAGCAGGTTCTGACTCGACTGTCATGCAAAGTTTGGATCTGATACGTCAAAACTTTCATCAGCGTCAGCTGTTTAAAGTAGCATGTTTGTTAGAAGTTAGTAATCCACTGGTAAGGATTAGGACTGTCCTGATATTTTGATAAACATGTTACTTGACCAAAAAACAAACCATATTGGGAGTGGTCTGTATTTATTAATATTTATGACCTGGAAAATAGCACAATATAAAGATCAAAGGTCAGACACAGTGATAAGCTCTTGCATGTACATTTGTGGTGTACACTGTTTACCTTATGACAATGGCAACCATCCATTTGTTACCCTATTTAAAGTTAAAGTCTTCTAGGCCATCAGAGCATTATTTCTTTTTTGTTTTACTGTCAGTGAAGTTGATGAAACTTTTTAATGAAATAGACAGTAATGTTAAATTAACAAAACATGACTAGACAAAATAATTATTTATTAAAGTTAATGTATCCAAAATATTGTATTATCTACTAGGTTATGTAATATGTTTATATCAGCAAAACTTAGTTAATCTTTTAGCATTTTGTGTTTTCTGTTTCCTGATTAATTCTTCAGTCAATTCTTCGCAAGCCATCTTCCTACTTCTGCATGCATTCTGTCCTACATTTTTGTTCTCATATCTATCTCTTTTACTCTTCTTTCCTTATACATTCTCTCCTTCTTCTTTCATTTATGTACATACTTACAGTGTTTATGTTGCTCTTATTTAGGGAATATAGATTATATATCTGTTGAAGATGGTAACTTACAAGCTGGACAATAAAAATCTTCCGTCAAACAAGCAAAAATTTTATGTTACCTGAACAGATGCCACGAAATCTGTGTATTGATGTCTTATATCTATGTCAAAAGTGAAGCATAACACACCAATTAAAAATACAAACATGTATTTCCTAGCTGAGCCATGCTGCAGAGTTAAACCAAAAATAAAAAGACTTGACCAATTTGTTTTGAGATCATCCCATCAGATCTGACATTGATGTCTTTTTTCAGCAGAAAGCTCAGTAGTTCTTACCATTATTTATTGATTCGAACAAAAGGGACATTTAGAGTGATTTTTAACATTTTGTCTTACAATTTTTGTAGTGTTCACAATTGTCTTTACTTTAACAACAGTATGTGATTCAACAGAACAAAAAATAGGCACAGATATGCCAAACAGGGTTAAGATATCTTTTTCACATGCATTTGATAGCTGTACCACCTTTAAGTATTTTTTTGTTGTTTGTTTCACATAAATTCACTTATCCAATACATTTAATGTTTCAATCTAATTTTCTTTTGCACAGTTTAAGTATAATAAGAGTGTACACAAGATTTTTTGAAAGTTACTTTAAACCTGCTTATTTGCCGAAGCTATGACTGTCGGTATAAATAACTACTGTGGTTTCTTACATTTATGTGTGTTTCTTTACCTCGTATATGCTCATAATATTATATTGCATATCACTTCACCAGACAAGGAATGGTATGTATCATGAACTGTTTCAAGGTGTACAACACTAGTAAGGATGCAGCAGATTGTAAGCTGTCACCTTCATTACCACGGTAACCCTGCTCCAACATATCTATTTTGATAGGAAATAATGCCTGTTTTATGGCCTAATATAACAATACAGGCAGCATGATAAATAACCTTTTACAAACTTTTTTTAATATCGGCTAAAACACTGTTGAAGTGTCCTGGACTTAAACAAGAAAGGCTGTGGAAAAAGTAATATTATGAAAAGTTTAGAATTTAATCAATGACATTTTTATTTTTTTAACAAGTTATCCAATTGTGCTATAACTCACTGAGTATACTAAGCCTTGTTCAGCTAGTTACCTCTCATAAACCACTATGTGCAACTTAATTAGAATCCTCTGTAACCCAGAAGTAGCATCAAGATAGTGACTATCAACTATAGGACTAGGAATCAGGTTACCTCCCTTTGTCAGTAGCTGACCAACCATTCTGAAGTCCCTGCTTACGTTCTTATTATAAATCATAATAACTTATTGTATATCACTAGATCATTATATATCAAAATATCATTATATATCACCAGATCATAATATATTTCCAACATAAAGATATATAAAACCTAAACTATCATATAAAACATTGACTTAAGTCATGAATCCCAGGACATAATATCCCAGATATGCAGATTTAGTCCTCAAACTTATTATGAAGAACAGACTATTCAGCCATTTAATCCTTAGCCGGCTGTTCGCTTTTTTTCAAGGCTGTAGCAAATAGTGTTGATCCTGATCAGGCAGATTCCTGCTGGTAGCCGTCTGATCAGGACTTACACTTTCTGCTGCTCTGTCTCTGTTTATATGTATAAGTATATCAACCCAGACATGTAACATATTTGATATTAAAGCAAAAAAACACAGAAAAAAACTTTGAATTTAGCATGTGTTTTTAACAAAATGTAGCAAGCTATGTGTTAAATCACTTATATTGTCTGACTGCATATGCTAATGTCTACTCCCAGTATTTGTGTGTAGAAATCAACAGAAACCTGCCAAATACTTCCTCTTTACATGGATATCTATCTGGTATCTAGTTAGTATTGTCTGTTAAGAGTCATGTAAGAATGAAAACACACAAAAAAATGAGACAATTATTTCGGGTACATTATGAGACATGGATTCTGTGCACCATAAATTGTCTACAATTAGTGACACTATATTGTGTCTGGTATACAGGAAGCTTCCATATTCCTGACAGGTATATGACTATAGTGCTGTCTGGTGACCAACTAGTGTTAACTTTCAACCTGTTGAGCACAAATTGATCACATTGTTGATCCATTACATCGGCCAGCTCCCACTAGAAACAGATTATGCTATGTCACTGCATCTTATTATCTAAGCATAAAAATGATAGCAAGCAATTTTTGGTTATTAACAGATGTAACATACTAAGTGCTAGTTGTCATCATCAATAGTGAGAAGTTGTTTATTCATTATGCCCTAATCCTTATTGTTAATAACTCATTCTTCATAGTTATGTGCTAATCATTTTTTAGCAAGTGATTCAGTGTATTACAAGAGACAAGACAGAAAATGGTACAGGTCCTGATTAGACAGCTCTGAGTCAGATTAAATTGTACAGTCTTGATTCATTTTAAATTAAATTAAGTGAAGAGAGTTCCACTTTGACCTGCCTATAAGATGGTCACTTCCAAGATTTTTCTGATGAAAAAGAAATTGTGAAAAATTACAAGTTTTATTTTGCTCAAATCCATCGTAACTTCTCCAGCTATATCTTCCTCCAGATGATTATCTGTCCAATGTAAATGATGAAATGATATGTATAGAAATGCAACATTTTGTTTCTCAGAAAAAAAATAAAAAGTTTTTCAAGACAGGAATAAGTTTAGTGTAGGAGAGTGTTTCAACCTAATAACTTCCATGTACCAATGGACATTTCACACCTAGTTACATAAACAGATGATACTGCATTTTTATGTTGATAACAAAAACGTTAAAATTTGATGTGTTTTTATATACATCCTAGTCACCAACATGTTTATGATGATTTCCCCATTGAACAACACAGAAGTGATAAATGAATTATTTGAGGCATTCTGGTTGTGCCAGAAAAAGAATACATGATAAAAAACACAATACCTTCTTTTGGCTTAGGAAATTAATCAAAGCAGTTGTTGTGGAATTGTTGTGCAAAGTTCTGAACCTATTGTTAAAACAGACAGCATTTTTTAGGAAAAATAACATGTACACTGTAATGTAAACAATATCATGTGGACATTTCAAATAGTTCTGTTACTATTTGATTAAAAATATAATTCTATGCAATTATTATATAAAATTTGGTTAATGTTTTATATGCATACAGAATGTATTTTATCTGTATGTCATTGATGATTGTACACCTGTGTTAATTAAGACACAATTGACGATTTTTGTTTCTATTTCAGTACCTGTGTGAACAGACCCTCAAGATGACGAGTCTAAGGTAAGCTTTGTTGATTGGTAGATAGATTAGTTGATTTTCAAGAGTACACAGCAACGAGTAATTCAACTCTTATTTTCACCAGGGTCAAATACATCTACTTTCAGGTAGAACAAGTTTCAGCTGACAGTTACCTTCAACAATGGAGCAGCATCTAGTGTCAAGTTTAGGTTCCATACCCAGGGCCCTTCCAACATGAGACCATTGTCACTATCCTATGTAACAAATACAACTATCTTATAAAACAATCCTGTCTTCCAGCCTCCATGTCTCTCACACATCACAAATTCATTATCAATTAACAGCTTTGATGGTATTTACATGTACCTGCACAATATGTACACAAGCTCACCACAGAAGTGTTGAATATTGCAGATAGTGTTATAAACAGACATATATTTATGTGTTTTATATAACATTCTGGCAGTAAGAAAATACTCTAGAACATGATTTTGCTTGTTTTCCATTGAATACACCCATTATATATTTTTTTATACTGCACTAGTGTAATACAGCTTTTTGATTGATCGCATCATTGGCGTCATCATAATGCAGATCATCTCATACCACTATTTCACCAAGTATTGTTAAAATTTCATAAAATTGTATAATGGCCATTAAAATCATGTGATGAAAACAATCTGACTTATTTTGTCATTTAATACAAACAATTATAAAACTTGTCCAGGAAAAACGATAGTATGCTTGCCATAGGCTTGTTTACTATTACTTTTCCCTGATCTTGTTTAATAAATGTTTGTATTAAATGATAAATCGTGTCAGATTCTCTATTAATGTAAGGTCAAGTATGAAATACCAATATCTACACAAAGCATGGTGCAAAATTAATGGAATGAAGGACCCCGAGAGGAATAAAGGATGAGGCAAAATAGAGTCTGTCTCCTTCACCACAATTAGACAGACTTTATCTTGATTTTATATGTTGCAAACATAATATTTGGTATGGAACAACATTCAGAACATGTATTTTCTCCTTAATATTTTTTTATACTCTGTTAATAACTGTCTTTTTGCAACTTGCACAGAATACATTTAATTAATGGAAATTTAATAAGTAGCCAACGTCAGGGAAATCACCCAAGGACAGAGCTTTAACAGCAAAACAAATCCTTACTTTAGTACTGTCTCCAGATAACTGAAATATGTACTGTTGGTATGATGATGATAAACCCAATAAACCAAACCTAACCTAATCTGACCTTAGTCATTGCTATCAGAGGAAATGACTTTCCAATCAAGCTTTATATCTCACAACACATAACTCATTGCAAGCAGCAAGAGACAGTTTAAATAAACTTTTTGTATAAAAACAACAACATATGAACCAAAAGCAGTGAAGGATGGAAACATGGTTGCATAATGTGATAAAAACAGTATTTTGTGGCTTGGTCTAGTAGTTCTAATCACTGTTGTAGCGATAGTTGATGCTGTTGTGATAAACAAGCGCAGTGAGATGGGTTGTTGAGGGAGAATGGTTTGTTGTGACATTGGCAGTATGAGTGGTGGTAGTAGTTGAAGTGGAAGGGCCCTGTGAGTGGTGGTAGTTGTTGGAGTGGAAGGATCATATGAGTGGTGGAAATAGTTGGAGTAGAAGGGCCATATGAGTGGTGGTAGTAGTTGGAGTGGAAGGGCCCTGTGAGTGGTGGTAGTAGTTGGAGTGGAAGGGCCATATGAGTGGTGGTAGTAGTTGGTGTGGAAGGACCGTATGAGTGGTGGTAGTAGTTGGAGTGGAAGGGCTATATGAGTGGTGGTAGTGGTTGGAGTGGAAGGGCCATATGAGTGGTGGTGATAGTTGAAGTGGAAGGACCATATGAGTAGTGGTAGTAGTTGGAGTGGAGGGATGTATGAGAGGTGGTAATATTTGGAGTGGAAGGGCCGTGTGAGTGGTCGTAGTAGTTGGAGTGGAAGGGCCATATGAGTGGTGGTAGTAGTTGGAGTGGAAGGGCCATATGAGTGGTCATAGTAGTTGGTGTGGAAGGCTGTATGAGTGGTGGTAGTAGATGGAGTGGAAGGGCCATATGAGTGGTGGTATTGGAGTGGAAGGGCCAAATAAGTGGTGGTTCTAGATGGAGTGGAAGGGCAGTATGAGTGGTGGTAGTAGTTGGAGTGGAAGGGCCATATGAAGGTGGTAGTAGTTGGAGTGGAAGGGCCATGTGAGTGGTGGTAGTAGTTGGAGTGGAAGGGCCGTATGAGTGGTGGTAGTAGTTGGAGTGGAAGGACCCTGTGAGTGGTGGTAGTAGTTGGAGTGGAAGGGTCATATGAGTGGTCATAGTAGATGGAGTGGAAGGGCCATGTGAGTGGTGATAGTAGTTGGAGTGGAAGGGTTGTATGAGAGGTGGTAGTGGTTGAAGTGGAAGGGCTATATGAGTGGTGGTAGTGGTTGGAGTGGAAGGGCCATATGAGTGGTGGTAGTGGTTGGAGTGGAAGGGCCGTATGAGTGGTGATAGTAGTTGGAGTGGAAGGGTTGTATGAGAGGTGGTAGTGGTTGGAGTGGAAGGGCCGTATGAGAGGTGGTAGTAGTTGGAGTGGAAGGGCCGTATGAGTGGTGGTAGTAGTTGGAGTGGAAGGGCCGTATGAGTGGTGATAGTAGTTGGAGTGGAAGGGTTGTATGAGAGGTGGTAGTGGTTGGAGTGGAAGGGCCGTATGAGTGGTGGTAGTAGTTGGAGTGGAAGGGCCATATGAGTGGTGGTAGTAGTTGGAGTAGAAGGGCCATATGAGTGGTGGTAGTAGTTGGAGTGGAAGGGCCCTGTGAGTGGTGATAGTAGTTGGAGTGGAAGGGTTGTATGAGAGGTGGTAGTGGTTGGAGTGGAAGGGCTATATGAGTGGTGGTAGTAGTTGGAATGGAAGGACCCGGTGAGTGGTGATAGTAGTTGGAGTGGAAGGGTTGTATGAGAGGTGGTAGTAGTTGGAGTGGAAGTATTTGTGGTAGTATTCATAATAATGTTTCTTGTGGTGATGGTGATAGTGGATTGGGTATTTATGGTAGTCATGTACAAAAAGAAGAGTTCTTGATGGATGACTTATTTTAAATAAACACAAGCAACCGCAAAAAACATACCAGAAACTTCAAAACAAGATATAAAGTTTTAAGTCTAATGAAACCATCTGTAAACATTGAATTAAGCTTTATCTGGACTCTGTAGGTGGTACAAAGATGTCAGCTGTAATTTGTGGCCTGATTTTCTTCAATTAAATCTCCATTAACTCTTAACCTGCTAATCATGAATTGATAAGGCTTATGTTAATAGTGTGGAACCAGATCAACTAGCTCCTGCTGGGAGCCATCTGAGTAGATCAGCATTAGCTGCTAGTCAATCGTTGGGAACTCACAAGTCATGGTTTTTGTTGTTGGTAAAACAAATCTAACAATTTATGAACAAATGTAGCATGATAAGGGTTAAATCCCTAATAGAGGAGGGGCTCCCACTGGATGTATGGTTAGTTAACTACCAGATTCTGGTTCTGACATACCTGGCATTCTTCAGGACATCTGGCTTCCTACTAACAGCACAGTGTCACATGGAGAACTGTAAATATAGTGAAAAGTATATTTAAGGCAGAGTTTACTTATCAAATTATTAATTGCATTTAAGCACAAGGTCTTAAGACTATATTAATCTATTAAAGTATATAAGAGCATTTGATTTACCTTTTCTGCAAGCTCTGACTAGTGTCTTGCTGAATTAATAGAGCCCTCATCAACATATTGGTAAATAGTAAAATGATATTCATTATTATACCAAACAAGGTTATTTTGACTTAATCTTTTCTTTAAGGTAAATATAAACACTATGCAAATAGATGAAGTGCTGAGTAGGAGAACCATGAGTTCAGCCCTGATCTTGGGTGGGGTGCCGAGTATAAGGAGAGCCAAGAGCTCAGACCTGATCTTGGGTAGGCTGCTGAATAGGGTCAAAACTGTGAGGGACAACCAAGTGTAACGAATACCAAAATAGTGCTTGACTCAGTTATTCCTAAACTGTCAGAATTTTTTTACGAAAAACGTGTAAAGTGGTTAATTTCAAATATTTCCCTCAAGCCAGCCAAAATCAGTAAAGAGAAGGTTTTTATGTGATAATGCAGAGTTTAACATACATATTTCCATCTCCAATACCAACTGTAGGATGTTTTTTTTGTATAAAGGAGTATAAACTGTAATTAACCATTTTGACGTTATTTATCGCTATAAACTCTCTTGCAGTTTCATTATAGTAACCTTTACAAATTTTTATAAATTTTATTAGGAACAGTAAAATGCCTTTAAAATCTCATATTATTGGCAGTTCATATTGCAGAAAATTTTAAAACTAGTTGTATGTGTCTAACTAGCTTCAAACTTGAGATATTTGCTTTTATAGATAGAGTTATTTTTTAAACACACCCAAAAACTCGGATTTTTGCTTGGGGGTACATGTATGCAAAGCTCTGTATTTTTATAAGTATTTGTCCAAAGTGTAATCTTATTGTTCTGATTTATCATGATATGATTGTGTAAACAGGACAATTGGTTAAAATTTGATTATATAACAGTAGAATTTGAAAAAAAATAGTACTTTTTTATTTTTTGTCCCAGCACAATTTACGGTGTTTTTTAAAATCAAGGGTCACTTTATAAAAATGCACATAACTGGATTGTGGAAGGTCACTATTACAGTTCCAGAACCTTAAAATGTATGTGTGCGCAATATTTATGATATATGTCAAGAGTTGGCTGTCAGGTATATGCAGTCTTAATAATCCAGGTAATCTGTACTGACATTGATATCTATATTAGCAGAAATCCTATCCTGGTTATTTATAGATTGGAAAAAATGAACTTAAAGAGCAATTCAGGATCTATTCTGTGTATTGCTCAAAATCAACTATTTAGACTAAAGTATGAGTGTGCAGAAAAATTAACTAATATTTGCTCAGAAAGAGTGAAAAGATATTGTTACAGTTTCAGAGTATTTTTAGCATCATTCCCACAACAAAGTCCTTCATCAAAAAAAGGTGTTGTATTTAATACTATAATATATATAATAAAAACAAAAAATGATATTATAGGAAATATAAAATGAAAAATACACCATGAAGTATAATCCAAAGATATTTATTTAAAAAAATGATCATACATAAACATAGTGCCTTTAACATTATGTAATAATATCTTTTGAAAAACAACAAGACATTATTGCAAACAAAATCCTATATAACAATGAGTAGGTCCAAATCTGGCAACTTAAAGGTTAGTGGTGGCAAGTTTTATCCACCACACCACTGTCATAGTGAGTTTAATGTACTCATTTTTCTTATTAAAAAATACCTCTTTACATCCACCTAGTTAGATCACCTAAATTTAACGGAAACTAATGAGGTTCATATTCGAGTGTTACCAATTAATATGACCATCGTCATCATTCATTCCCTTTTTTCCAATCATATTGATAGTGTTGTCTAACTAAGGCTGCCCTGTTTTCTTTAGCCAGAGCTATTTGTGGTTAGCAGGCTAAGAGTTGGTCTGCCTTAACATACTGTCATACTTCAAAAACGATATTTACATATATTATGTGCATTTATCATATTTATAATCTCTTTGGCAGGCAAGCAGTCTGTTTAAAATTCTAACATTTTACCAAGTTTTGGTATAAAGTATTAACCACTACATGATCAGTCCGGTGACTAATTTTACTTTAAGTTGTCAATGAAATATTCCTTTTTTATTCATCAAAAATAAAATGAACATATTTTTTCATCAAGGAAATGGTTTTAAGTCTTCCAGTAATGAATGTTTTAGTTTGTTCATCCTTTGTCAATTCCGTAGAGACACTTGAATGTATATTTGGGATGTTTGATGACATGAGTGATATGACAGTGCTCATAGCACAACTAGTTTAAATAACCCTGTAGAATGTAGCACTTGGAACATTTTTGCTCTAAACCCTACTTTGCAATTTTGATATATATGTATATATTAATCAAATGTCTATCCACAGTCTCTATTAAGTGCTACATTGTCTGATTGTTACAATGATTGTTGCACTGAATACAAATAAAGTTAAGGAAATAAATTTTTCGCCCATTAATTTAGTGTGGTCATTTATTTTATCTGAAAATTTTGTGGAAATGGTCTGTGCACCTCCTTTAAGAAAATAATAGTTTTTAAGGTCTGTTAATGATAACACTAGTTTTTTGTAAGCTCTTTTAATAAAATGAATTCATCCAGATCAGTCATAAAACTGATAAAGAATGTCAGCAAAAAAAGAGAAATATGAAAGAGAAGCTAAGCATGAGTGGGTAATTGTAAAGTAGCCTTCAAGTCTACACTGTGGTCGGCTACCTGCCATTGGTTGTAACCTGACACTGCCCTATGTAGGATCATTGTATGGTTATACATACAGCCATTGTTGTTACTATAGCCTTTATTCATGTCACTGTAAGGTTAGGTCAGAATAATCCCATTGTTCATGTATTGTCTCTCCAGTACCCGCACTCCTATTGTTTAGTCCGTAAGAAAGCCCACAGGACATTGGAAGGGTATACATTTTATAGAATGCACCCCAACTATGCTGCTATAAAGGACATTCCCACTATTGGGAGAAAAAAATGATGGAAAACAATTTGAGACAATAACCCTACAAGGTGTACAAACTAAAATAATTTTCACATAAATAGAATTTCATTTATAGTACATACATAACGCGAGTGCATCTGTGCAGAAATAAAAATAGTCATTCGTTAGTATAATTGTGTTGCATTATAATTAAATGCCATAATTGATTGAGTGTTTTTCTTCTGACAATTTTTATGTATCCTTCATTAGACAAATGTCAACACAGGCACGTATGCATGCGCGCACACGCACACATAGAATAGTGGTTAATTTATAAACCTATTCCTAATTTCTCTATTTTAGATTTTTTATTTTACCTTTCCCATGGTAAAGAATAGTTTTCTCATAGAGACTCAAAAGTAGTTATTGTTTACTTTTTTTAACCACACCTGTGTCTAAAATTAGTGAAAATAAGAAAATAAAGAGTTCTAAATTGTCAATATACTCTTACGTATGCAGGTGCTAATTTTAAGTTTAAGGCATAGTTGAATATGAGACACTTCAAATGATTACTTGTGATATGAGGTTTACAGATGATAAAAAATCTGCACTAGGTACTTGCCTTAATCTGCCATTTTGTGTATCAAGGGTAATTTGTACAGGTTGTGCCAAGTGTTCACGGTTGGTCTATATTTTACTATAGTGGAAAGATAGTGTGGTATTGTACGCATTTACCTCTGGACTGGTTGTCTGTAAACACTTAGAGGTTAGACTAGTACAACTCCTGATAATATACCTGTGGACCAGTGTATGTGCTTGGCTACATTGGACTAAACTCTCTGGACATCAACAAATATTACTGGACCAATATTATTTCATGTGTAAATTCTCATTTTGGATATTTTTTAGTTGTGTTTAAAAAATTCTCAGCAAATTTTCAGGCTAAATTGGAATGAAGAAATGTTATTTTGTTATGCTGCCTAAATGTGTGTTGGAACTGTGGTATACTTATCCAGTCCATGTAACAAAAATGTGATAATTTGACTTAAAATATTTTAAGACACAGTGATAGCAATGTTTATATGTAAAGAGTCCTCAGTCATCAGATCTCTTCTAACTAGTGATCAGGATACTGCATATATTTTTGCTGGTTTTTTTTTTTCTAAAATAGTCTGAAAGATTGTGATTCCATTACTTTTTTATTAACATTTAAAACCTTTACTCTTTTTTTTCAATTCTTACTTTTATTAATTCTTAATTTCTGATCATTTGTTGAATTTAAGAGGCAATGTTTTTATTTGAAAATATTTAACCTTTTAAAAGCAAGCAGCTGTAGGATCAGAAGCTACATTATTTGCTGCTCTGTGTATCTCAATGGACATGTTTATATATGCATGAAATGCTTAGGAAAAGTTTCATTTTGGTGTATAAGGGGAATGACCTATCAGTGATATGTGTATTCTAAATTGTCATTCTCACATTTGCTTATGGTCGACAGGGTAATTTGGATTAGTCAATACCACTGTCAGATGGCATTGCCTGGTCTCTAACAAAAATGTTTCCATGGAGATTTGACGTATTGTTCATAATTGTTCATTTATATAAATGTATGGTCTCGACTTCTAAACCTATCTGTATTTTTTCTCCTTCGTCAATGTACTGTTAGTGTACAATCATAAAACAACTCTGGTGCTTGTGCTGTTTATTGGTTGATGTTTAAATTTTACTTAAGAATCTTGTTTTACTGGCTTGTTTTCTGTTCCTAGACTTTGACATTTCCAGGTGGTGTTAATTTTATTGGATTAATTGGAATTTTATGGGAAAATGTCTTAAAGGAAAATGGTAAATACATGTTTGATCTTCTGAGTCAGCTTTTTATATTATAGCAAAAACATGAAACTTGAATTTGTTTTATGAATGTAATAATGCCAATGTTATATTGTAGGTGCTCATTAAGACGTAAGGGTACCATTACTAAGATTCTAAAGAAGTTGGTACCAGCAAAATGTTCCTCATTAACTTGCGACAATTATTGTTTGTTTGTTTTGTTACATCACACCAACACAATTATGATCATATTGGTGATGTCCAGCTAATTATTGGCAGAGGAAGACTCCAGACTTTTGTCTGGGTAGAACCGCCAGTGCTCCACAGTACAATTATTGAAAAGCGTTACAAAAATCATAGTTGTTTGCTATCATCTGTATGCAAAGGTTGTTTTTTTTATTTAATAGTTAAATATTATCATTGTTCTGTTTCTTTAGTGAGGATTTATTGACTGATTCTGAAAAAAACATTTCAACAATTGAACATCAACATGAACTGCTAAATATTTATTGAAAAATCCAACAGAGTTTTGCCTTTCTAAAGGAGAGTGTGTAACAAAACTGGTCCAGTATTTCAGAAGATTTTCTTGACTTTGACTATAGGTTTTTTGAGGAAAAAAATAACTACTTAAAAATTTAATGCTTTGATAAATAAAATACTTGTGGAGATTGATGAATATTAAAATATAATTGTATGAAAGTGTTGAAAAGAGACATAGTTATGACTTGTTGACATTTGTAAAGAAAATGATAAAAGATATGATCGGTTAGGTGTACCAGAGTATTAGTGTCTGAAAAAGAATTATAACACTGATGAAGTATAGCTGGACTAGCATTGTAAGAAAGTTAACAGTCTCCAGAGTAAAATATATGTGGATTTATTATTATCCGATATAGAGCAACATAACTATAAATTACTTTGTGAAATTCATTGTGACATGAATGACCAAAGATATGTGGTAAAATACTGTATGTATTGACGTGACTGTCTAAAGAACTCCAGTTTCTCCATATAACGCCATGTTGGGTTATGGCTGCTAGTTGCTACGACAGAATGTACTTCTCGGATACCCCGCCTTCTGGGCCCCACCTGCCCCGGCCCTCAGGATACTGGGAACATTTCACCATGCCACACAGGTAAATCACAGCACTGTTGATGATGATGTATAAAGATATTGTGTGTATGTCTTTGTATGACTATTCCCACCATTTTTATTGGAAGGAAGTAATAATACATGTGAGTCACATTTATTGAATATATCCCATTTTTTTTTAGCCAAATCCATACATGTGAATTCTCCCACTTTTAGAGGGATATTCCAGGGTTTCAAAATTATTTAAAAATGAGGGGTGTTTTACAAATTTTCTGAAATCTCTCTACATGGAAACAGATAGCATCTTTCTTTGTTTATATGAAAATAACAAAGCTCCCTCTTTGCAAGTGAAAATCTCCCACTTTGGCCATAGAATATAAATTATGCACATATATGCAAACAACATTATCCTCAGTGTTATAAAGTTCTTAAAAGTGCAAGAACACAATGTGACTTATCATATTAATTTTTATTAGTAGACAATTCTACTGATTCTTGCGAGTACCTTTATATTGATTGAATTTTCAGACTTGTAACCACTCACTCCCTGACTGTGGGTTTAAGTCTCAATCCAAGATCTGCCACATGTCTGTCAGATGACCAAATGAGCCCTGGTGAATCCAACAGACATTTGTCTACAATCTTCCTACCTAGTATTAGCTGAAACCCCCAATTTGACCAATAATTGTGTCAGTGAGAGGCGTCTGCTAAAGCAAACCAAACTAATAGCTGTTATTGCACAACCTTGACATTAGGATTGAGTGCAACTAATTTCACAATACCCCATATACAGGCAAATAGCTTTCCAGGCCATATTTTGATAGTCTAAAGAAAACTAGTATGTTAGTTGTTGACTAACTTCAGGACATTTATAATAGTATTGACATAGCCTATCTTGTAAATGGTGGACTTAAAAAAAGAGTTTGAACATAAAAGATATGGATAACTTGTCAGCCCTATGTTAGGACAATATTTCATGTAGTGGTTAATGAGCGAAAGATGTTCTCTTAGTTGTTTATATATAATAAAATTAATAATAATAGTGAATATTTATGTATAATAAAAGTAATAATTATAATTATAGCGATAGTAAATAAATAGGAATAATAAAGTTACTGATTGTATTTAAGGAGGCTGCAGATTCCCCTTTGGATGCTGGAACATACCAATCCTAACACTAATGGTCATGTGTTTGTAAAATAAACCTTATTAAGCTATATATATTTTATATGTACCAAGTATTGTTGGTTTTCTGTTTTCTAAGTATTTTAATGTTATGCTTGTGAAGCATGTGTTTGTGAATCAGAAAACTTTGGTGAAAATGAGCCAAAAATTAAAAGTAAATATATATCTTGCCCCAACAAAGAAAATATAATGGAAGAAAAGGGAGAAACATGTCCAGGGAGAAGGGAGTTGTCTTTATTTTTAATGTTTGGGGCTGATATCTTGGACAGGACTGTGCATACCAACAATCAGTTTCTGTTTTAAAATCAGTAAATTTGCCCACTCATATAAACATGTACATGTTTAAGAGTCATTGCTCTCTTTCTCTTTATTTTTTTCTGTTGTCTTTTTTTTGTGTATTGAATTGTTATTTAGTGATCAGAGGAAATAAAGATATAAAGACCCAGATGAAACCAAACTGTTTCCAAGGCCCCACTTGACAGTTGTAGATTTACAAACTAAGAAAAGTTACTGTGTTATGGTGTATGCTTATTGTTGATAAAAAAATCTATTGATGATAACAAACGGAAATCATGTACTAAATTGAAGCGTAATATATTTTGGATTTTCATCCAATTCACTTGTATTGTTTGTACTATTACACTCTTTTATCATATCTACAAGGGGAAGTGGTGTAGATATTTGTTGCAACCACACACTTCCTAACCCCACCCCCTCTACATCCTGCTGCCTACTCCATCACTAAAATCACATCCAGATGTTGGTGGTCATAAATTGTTATCAAAGAAATGTATTTTACCATTTTATTATTTTCTCCTATTTCCTTTTAAACAGTTGCCTAGCAACACATCCCTTATTTAACAAGTTTTACCCTGCTATGTTTGTGACTAACCCAAAATAATTGCTCATTAGTGAAGGCAACTTCATTCACTGACAAGACATTCCTTGAGACTCCTCAGCAAATAGTACAGATCAACACTGCAGGGTCAGCGTTTCTCACCTTCCTCAGCAAATAGTACAGATCATCACTGCAGGGTCAGCTTTTCTCACCTTCCTCAGCAAATAGTACAGATCATCACTGCAGGGTCAGCTTTTCTCACCTTCCTCAGCAAATAGTACAGATCATCACTGCAGGGTCAGCGTTTCTCACCTTCCTCAGCAAATAGTACAGATCGTCACTGCAGGGTCAGCTTTTCTCACCTTCCTCAGCAAATAGCACAGATCATCACTGCAGGGTCAGCTTTTCTCACCCTCCACAGCAAACAGTACAGATCATCACTGCAGGGTCAGCTTGTCTCACCTTCCTTAGCAAACAGTACAGATCATCCCTGCAGGGTCAGCGTTTCTCACCCTCCTCAGCAAACAGTACAGATCATCACTGCAGGGTCAGCTTTTCTCACCTTCCTCAGCAAATAGTACAGATCATCACTGCAGGGTCAGCATTTCTCACCTTCCTCAGCAAACAGTACAGATCATCACTGCAGGGTCAGCTTTTCTTACCTTCCTCAGCAAACAGTACAGATCATCACTGCAGGGTCAGCTTTTCTCACCCTCCTTAGCAAATAGTACAGATCATCACTTTAGGGTCAGCTTGTCTCACCCTGCTCAGCAAATAGTACAGATCATCACTTCAGGGTCAGCTTGTCTCACCCTGCTCAGCAAATAGTACAGATCATCACTTTATGGTCAGCATTTCTCACCCTCCTCAGCAAATAGTACAGATCATCACTTCAGGGTCAGCTTGTCTCACCCTCCTCAGCAAATAGTACAGATCATCACTTCAGGGTCAACTTTCCTCACCCTTTGCCTGCCTCAGCTAGTTCTCATTTCTTTATTTGCCTTTTTTAAAGGTAGGTGGTATTCGAAAGTTTGCCTACATCTTATATAATTATGTAACAATATCTGCAAATGAGAGCGATTGGGATTCCTGCTAAATATTAACGTGGATGTCACAGCAGGTGACATGGATGAACTAAAACATTAGTGGTCACATGGTTTTCTTGGTTTAAAAGTAACTGTGCGGTGTGACTCAGATAGGAAATACATGTTTGTAGTGATGATTGTGGTGTTACTGTTCACTTTTCAGACAGGTGTAGGACATCAGTTAACAACATGGTGCAAGGTCTGTTTAAATAGCAATGGTTTACTAAGCTGTTTAATGAAAATATCGTTGGTCCAAACTGCAGGATATCACCTCTAACATATATAGACTCGGCAGCAACTAGTGTAGATCTTGTTCAGGCAGACCGCTAGGAGCAGGCTGATCAGGATCTGCACTAAACCTGACCGATTGGCCAGGCTAACTTGTGTGCTCATCAATATCAACAGGTAGTCTCAAATCTGAGTCTTAATTGATAACTTGTACACAAATAGTCAGAAAATAAAGTTTCTTGTGTGACTAACCGCATACACTTAGGATTATAAAACATTAACTATTGCAGGTTGTCACCTAATTTTGGTTGTAAGGACAGCCTTTATTTTATTTTTTTTTATCTGATGTTTTTTTCACCTATTGAAAACAAATGATTGAAGGTAAAAAATTCAATATGGTTAAGAACATAAATCTAATGCTGTTTTTTAATAACTGAAATACCTCCCTGACTATTACAAAATTTGCTCTACTGGACATGACTTTGGAGGCATATGTCTGTTTACGATGACATTTCTTTTAAAGCAATAACATAATTATTATCAACACCATATTATTATCAATAATTTACTTTCCTAAAATGATGCAAGTAAACTGCAATTTAGTACCTGTATTCTTGTAAAATTAGGTCTAGGCTTGTTAATGTAGCTGAAGGTTAGTAGAAATGTTTGCTAATGTTGTACAAACACATACCAACATGTGTAATGACAGTTGCTCAATTGCTCCTGAATGCCTTTAACAAGGTGCAGATCATTGTGGTAATTATTATATCTTGAAGTGCATGTAAACATAGGGCTCAATGAGTTGTTGCCTCACTGAAAGACTGCCTTCACCTGTTATTGTATTGAAGGAGATTGTGAGTAAAGGAGGGGGATGTTAGTTTTCCTAGCAAATTCTATCCAAATAGTTAGTTTTTTTCAGTATTTGTTGACATTGAATGTTTTGTAAGTCTATGCAAATAATTTGTGCTAATAATTTGTGCTCATTTTGTTCTTTCAGTTTGAAAAAGGGGTACAATGGTAAAGTACTTGAAACATACAGCTATAAGTCGTCTAAAAGTGCAGAAGTCATGTTTGTCTAAGATGTATAGTTGCAGTTATATATACACAGTCTTTTGGATGTGTGTGTATCATAACCTCAACCTCTGTTAGACAAACAAGAGGAAAGGCATGTTGTGAAACAAGTTAATTATATTATTCATGTTACCAGTCTAGTATTAAGTTAACACATTGTAAAGGGACTGTTGTACAAAGTTAATTTAGTTATATAGCCATTTTTGTTAATTTGGGAGCTTCCCAAGTCTAGTGGGTATGACTTTTAATTCCAGATCGAGGGTGTGAAGTTTGAACCCCAAAATTGACAATACAATATAAGCCACTGAGCAAGACTATTTACGGCACATTGCTCCAGGTACTCAGTACCTGAAACTGGATCTACCAAGGAAGTTAGCAGTGAGATAAATAAATATGTGTTAGCAAAACTTGTTCCCAAATTTACACACAAAAAAATAATTTAATTAATAAATACATCCATATAATAATAAGAGAAAGTTCTGTTATATCTAGGGCTGAGGCCATTTTTCTACTTTAATTATGTTATTCCTATCTCAGCATGAAAAGTGACCAAGGGATGGGCAATAGGGTTGTTATATACTCTTTATTGCATTATACTTCAGTTTTAGAAAGAATTCTTTGTACTCAACAGTTTTTAAGATGTATTTAATGTCATATCAGTATAAAGCCAAAAAGATAAATTAAACTTAAGTCAAGAGCCAGACATCTTATGGGAGAAGTTTTGCCCTAATAACAAGAAAGGAGAATTTCCCTATTATCCAACATATATAAAAGTCCAACATAAAGTAGCTATTGTAATTTAGTTCCCTCAAGCTGTAATAGAGACAAGATTGAAGCAATTTCCACAAGGATCATCCTTAGTTCAAGTTGTATTCCATTCTGTCTTTGGTACTTCTATGGTGGGTCAGCTAATTACATATGGCTTCATGCTTCTTGCACTAGAATCTAAAGATGACAATCTTTTTCAAGCTAAATTATTTATTGATCCACATAAGCTCTATCCACATAAGCTCTAAATTGCTTTTACCTTTATGAAACATTTAGGTGTGACAATTTTTATGATGTTGTTAGATGTTCTAAACACGGTGTTTAGATACACATAAGGCCACTCCTTTTTTATTTTATGGTTTACAAAAATTTTTGGTCAAAGTGTCCGTAAGGCGGTCAGAAAAAAAAATTAAAAAATCCATCCCCGGCCCGTTATATTTGTAACCCCACAGTGTGACCTCAACGTAATACTCCAATCGTACCTACTCGGCGATCTCCGGCAAGCTTCGGAGATAATGCCTCGGATGTAATTGTATGAATACACCAGTTGGTGATTTGCCCCGGCGAATAACTTCTCATTGCATTATGTAAACAAAGATGGCTGACTTTTCGAAGTGCATGCAGTACGCTTTAGATACAATGGAGGTTCAATACTCCTTGAAAGAAGAGCAGATTGCTTCGTTAAAGAATATTTTTAACTTAGTTGATGCTGTATGTATATTACCAACAGGATTTGGTAAAAGTGTAATATACCAGTTATTACCCTGCATGCACTCGGATCACGCTTCGGTGATTTCGAAGCTTGCTGGAGATCGCCGTTTAGGTACGATTGCCATTTTGAAAGTAGTTCGTCAATATGGCGGCGACAGCATTATTTCCGAGGTGATTACGTAGAGGATGGAATTACCCGAGGAGTTCCGAGTGCGTAATACTCGTCAGCCATTTCTGCGCTGGACTGGTTTACCAAAATCCGATCCGATACTCTGTGTATTGCTATTTTATCTCTGAGACATAAAACCCGTCTACCTGTTTTGAGGGCGCGTTTAAAACGTGGCCTATTTTTATAAAAACAAGCAAAATGGGTTTTGTTTTGATAGTTTTCAGCTCGTTTTCATAGGGTCGGAAATTATTAATGAAAAAAAAAATCGTCGATTTCGATTTTTTTTTCTTTGATTTCTTGAAAAAATAGGTCCGCCGGTTTTGTAAACCATTTTATATAAAAGAAGTGGCCTAACATGCTACCTGGTAGCCATATCATGATGTATGGTACCCACAACATTGTGTTAGATACCCATGATATTGTGTCTGGTACCCACATCATGGTGTATGGTACCCACAACATAGGGTAAGATAGCCACAACATGGGGTTAGGCAACCACAATATGGTGTCTGGTTTCTTCAACATGGTCATAAACATAAAACGATCAAGCTCAGGCAAATAGTGTAGATCCAGGTAAGCTATGTCCAACTGATTAGGATCTGCACTATTTGCTTTTGATAATAGTGCGGTAGGCCTTGATTTATATGAATGACATTGTTAGCTATTTCTTACACCTAATCTGCCAAGCGTTGATTGACCAAGCTTAGGCAAAGTATGTAGCACCAGATCAACCAGCTCCAGACTGTAGCTGTCAGATCAGAATATCTACAAATTGGACATTTTATTAAGCATGTATTTGTTTGCAAAAAGAAAATGGAAAAGGACAAGGCTTATTAATAAGTTTGCTGTTAAAACAAATATAGCATTTTCAGGGGCTACAATGTGAAAATAACATAAGTAGGATTTCATCATCTTTTCACTGTGACATGACCTTCTGATGGAGGAATATAGCCTAGCTCATGAATATGTTAATTGAGAGCAAAAGTGTTAATTGCAAAGTTCTCTGATAAGATGACTTTTGAATGCTGTCTCAAGACAAGTGATGGGCATCTCATATATTCTCGCATAGAAATCATGGTTGGTTTGTTGTTTGCAGGGAAACCTGCATAGAGAAAAAGTGATGTACATACTTCAGCTGTCTGTTGTATTGTAAGGTATTACATGGACTCCTAATATTCATTAGTTTGTTCTTAGTCTACTCAGCATGAATTGAATAGGCCTGTGCAAGTAATGTGGATGAATATTTACCAGCTGTTCCTGAGAGCTGTCTGATCAGGATATATACTTTTTTGCTTTTTAAGTGTCTTTATCAGTAGATAGCTTTTCATGAAATGGAAAGCCAACTATTAGGTGTTTTGGATATACACAAATACAGCAGGTTGTGTTTTAGAACCTCCAGTGAAAGGATACTGTTGATTGCATCCTTGGAGAAACATACCTGTGTGTTTGAAATACTGTTACAGTATGTCTAATATAATAATCTTGAGCTATTATTGGCAGAGGAAGACTCCCAACATTTGCCTGGGAATTTAAGCCACTGTCTCATTCCCAGGTCAGTTAGTAGATATAGTCATGTTAAGTTTCCAGACTAGAGTGAAAAGCTACATTGAAGGGCACTGGGTTTTTAAGTCAGTCACCCATACCGCTTTACTACACAAGGGAGAGCATCAACTCTTAAACAGGACAACAGATATAAATTAATATTTCTGTAACTATTAAAAAAAGTCAGAACAAATTATGACTGATAAAAGTTTTAAAACTGCTGTTAAATGAGATCTAGGACTCAAGAGTTTTTCCTAAATAAAGTGTTGTATTTGATGAATTTGTCTACTGCTTAACATCTTACAATGAGCTCAGATAAGATTTGAGGTAAGCACTTACAATGTCAATATAGTAAATAAAAAAGGACATATAATTTTTGTGTGTGTTTTAACCTACAACATTTAGATCTTGCTGGCAGTTTTGGCTGAATGCACCTACCCATTGCTAGCAGCACTCATCAGCCTGCTTGTTTATTGGGTTTATTGTCCCACCAACAGTATTTCAGTTATCTGGAGACAATGTCCATTTGAAGCAGATATAGTCTGCCTTCACGTGTATAGCATGCTGTGAACACCTGGTAGGATACCACTCCCACATTATCCTGGTGCCAGGCCACCAGTCGTGGAACTACCCTTGTATTTGCTTGAGCATTAGCAAGGGAGCTATACCGCTACCATTTTAACAACTTTGGAATGTCACTGCCCGTGATCGAACCCGGGGCCTCCCGTACATGGCCAGCCTGTTTGTAGTACCGGAGTACAACTTCATTTTACAAACACATTTTTTTAAAGAAAATGTAAAGTTGTCATCATTTATTCTCTCTCTCTATGTTAATAAGTTTTGTTTGGGAAAATGTGTAGGTAGCCAATGAACAAAATTATATAATAGATAAAAGAGCATTTTTTACAGTCAGCTCCTTAAAAGAGTGAAAGTCAAAAATTTCTAAATTCTTTACTAAAAGAATCACACACACAAAAAATGCTGAAACATCTGTTACTGCACAGCCAATTTTCTTTCTTATATCCTCTATTTCCTTTGCATGATTTAAAAAACAATTTTCTAATGTGTATCCATTTTCATTTTTCCTTCTCACGTATCTCCTGCATGAGGACAAGGGAATCCTAACTAAAACCACATTAATCTTTCAACATCTAAAACACAAAATCTAAAAATAACAAAATTGAAAAAAAACAACTGTAAATTGACACACTGCAGTTGTTCCAGATTAACATGACACGTAAATCAGGAGTAAGAATGACTGGCCCTTTTAACTAACTGCCATATCTGGGCCTGCTAAGCATGAACTGATCAGGGTAAGGCAATTGTTATAGCTCCAGGTCAGCCAGCACCTGCTCAGGAGCTGTTAGGTCATGAACTGTGCATTTAAACTGTTGCTGAGGCGAAACTTTGTATTTATTTGTTATAAATAGATAACAAAGAATAAGTGTGATTAGGGACCAGATGTATCAGAATCAGTCTGGACCATCCATCAGGTGGGTGATGCCTCAATTTAATGCTCCATTATGCACAGACATTTCCAGCTCAAGCAAACAAGTAGGCAGGAAACTATCAATAGCTCCTAAATAAGTGTGGTCATTATCTCAGGTGTAACAGGCAACATTTTTGACTAGGTAGGCTATGTTACCTGGCATCAGGGATGCAAGATTTATGGAAAACGGCTTGTTAACTTAAGAGTGGTTGCTGCCAATTTGTATTAAATTGTCAATGTAGAAAATCAATAATAATAGATTTTATATCCTTAAGTTTTCATTGATTAAAATAGCAAAACTGTGAGGAAATAGAAAGTAGGATTACCTATGTTTGTTTGTTTGTTTTTTTGTTACATAGCACTGACACAGTTATGGCAACATCCAGCCAATTATTGGTGGAAGAAGACCCCAATCTGGGTAGAACCACCGGCATACCAGGTTAGCTGGGAAACCTCCCCACATGAAAGTTCTCGCCCCAATTGGGACTCGAACCTACACAGTGAGGGGCTGAGGAGTTTCAAGTCAGCTACGCTAACTGCTTGGCCAAGGGTGCCACAGAATTACCTATAAGGGTAATATAGTTATGGAGGTGGTGATCAGATGGATAATGGCATTGGGGACGACAATGAGATCAAGATGATGATGATGACTGTGTAGATGATGTAAATCCTTCTACCATGGGTCTCTCTGCTGAAGTTCAATTAGGAAGGGAAAAGCGTGTGAATCAAGCATGTTAGACAAGGGACGTGATCAAGAAACCAATATATCTAGTTGTGATTTTCATGGTCTCGTATTTATCACTGAAATATTCCTCGTAGTTTTATGAGATAATTTGCCAGAAATAGATTGTTGTTGACAGCTCACATTCATCAGTTGTGATTGGCAAATTGTGTAATCATTTCCATATAATAGGTGACAATCAAATATTCATGACAGGAGCAGGGAACCCATTTATAACCAGGCTGGCAGCCATGGCTCTTTTGTGCTTGAATTAATCACTCTTAGGTAAATAGTGTAGGTCCTGATCAGGCAGCAACGAGAAATGGTGGTGCGAAATGGGCTTTTTGCTGTCTTCAATTGTTGTCAATAAATATCAGTTTATTGTCAATATAAGTTACTCCTCAGCTTGATCAAACAGAAAGTAAGCAATGTTTGCTAGTCCACATTTTGAAGTCACTAGTTCGTCTTGAAGCAGCAACCTTAAATTCCAAAGGGCAGAGCTCAAGAGTTGTATATTCCAATAATTTTGAATAGATTGTGTTGTGATTAATAAGCTGGATGATGGATTAGAGTGTACTGGGTAAGCATGAACTCCCAGACTGCCCTATCTATGTCCAATATGTTTCCACCCGTATCCTTATTGCCCTTATTGTCAGTACCATTAGGTAAGCCTCCCATTTTCAATTATAAACAAAGAAATAACAGTATTATAAACATTTTTATGAGATCTATACAGATTGAGCTTGCCACAAATCATCATTTATAACCTAATAGTTGACTTAATAACTTAGATTAAGGACTTTTCCTTCCACTACACCAATTTAACCCGACCCATTTAGGTATATAAGCTGACTACTTTTATCAAACCTAGAAGGCCTTGCGCATGTTAGACAGTCAGCTGACAAAACAACATAACACCATCATAACATGGGAGGCTAGCCACAGTATCTATGGTACTAATTGAAATGGCGTCAAACCCACAATATGATATGATGCAGAAATTGAACATTTCAACATGCCCTTAAAATCATGGTCAGAGGTTAGCAACAGAATGAATGTTGCTTTTTGGGGCTGTTTTTGTTGCTGATAATGGTCTTGCAAAGAAATATTTTGTATTGAAAGGTAACTTTCAGCAAGCAACTTATAAAAAAAATTATGGCTTACTGTGTTTATAAATTATTACATATGATGCATCTTTTTTATTGTATTAATTGGTGTGACATTACGTATACTGCTGCTAGATGTATCTGTAACCATCCAATTCAATACAAAGCTATGGTACAATGCATCCTAGGATATTGCAAATTCAATTTGGTAAAATGTTTACATCAGTTTGTGCCTCTTTTATAAGATTAATCTTGCTAAATTAAATGTTACTATGTATAATAGTTTGCTCTAATTTTTATGATTTTCATTTTCTCTTTGTAATATTCATTGAATGTTAAAAACTACATAACGCTGTGGGTACTGTTATTTGTTAGAATTTTTTTTAATGTTTATACATATGTTTGCTGTTCTAATAAATATGGTTAATGTTTTGCTGTTTAACTATTGTTGACCAATAATTCTTTTTTATTTTATCAGGCAGTAAAGTTACATGGCAAACACTAAAAAGTCAATCCTGTGTATCCCACATGTATCATATCATAAAATACCGAATCAAGGCATACACTGCCAATAAGTATAGTATTGTGGAGGAAGCATATCATTACATCTCTTAATTGCTGCCATTTTGCTTGTCAGTGATTTTTTCCAAGTCTATGTACATTTATTATCTTAACCTGTGACCATCTTCATCACCACACCCCTTCATTTCATCATCATCACTATCATAATTGTCACCATCATCATCAAAATCATAGTTATTAACTCTATGCTCCTCATAATCGTTGTTGTTATTGTTGCCATCCTTATTTGTGTTTTTTTTTATTTATAAATCAATATGTTTTCTTTCTCTTTTCAGGTAAGAAACCCTTGTGTTTGCTGTATGTACATGTTGGAATGGTAAAGTAATCTTTGGATTGTTTGTCCATGTTTGTCATTCTTTAGTTCTACAATAATACTGGTAGATAAGTGACAGCAATCTTTCAGAATACAGAAGAATTGTTAAAAAAAGTTAATAACCATAATTTGGATTTACTTGCTATCTATCATACGTTCTTTCTAAATACCATTTTTATCTTATGTATATTGATTAAACAAACAGTACAAAAATTCTTCAACTTTAATCCAAATTATCCGAAACCGCTGTCCTCTCTGACCCTATATCATCCCAGTGGTTATTCATTGTATGATTCTTATATCTGTGCTTTCTAACTTTAGTTTGTCAAATACTTCTTGTAAACATGTTGACAACAGTTTACTATAGTTGATTATTTTTACCAGGCTGTTTATAATACCACGATGTTAAAACAGTAAGCAACAAGTTACACAAAGAACCTGAAAAATATGTTTACAAATGTTTTTAAACCCTATAAATTGCAACAGCCTGGATTGCTTTTTTCATATTCTCTCATTTTTGCAAGTTTTACTAGCTTCAGTAATTAATCCAATCTTTCAATCTTTGTCTTGGTGATGCATTTTGTGGATGGAACATGCACTGCATTTAAACAGGAAACCAACACATTACATTGTCTGATGTTTGATAGAGGTCTTGCAAATTGTGTATTCTTGTTAGTCAGGTTTTATTGTTTATTTCACAGTAAATAGTCATGTTGGCAATGAACCAAGGAGCGTCCTGTGGTTTTCTAGTGCTTTGATCTTTAAGCACAGCATGATCTCCCATGTTCAGAAATTAAACTTTTCCATGATTGGAGCATTGGTTCTTTAGAAATCAATGTTTATTGCAATGAGTTGTTATTTTAGTCACTGACATGTAAAAAGTGAAATTAAGTGAATGTTTTTTAATTATTTCAAACTTACATTTATTGTGTATACCAATTGAAATTTGCTGGCAATTTCTTTAAAATCTAAAAAAGGATGTGAAAAATCTCTTCGTAAAATAATCTTAAGCTTGAGACCAGACATTTTAGCAAACTGCTTGTAGGGCTATAGTGCATATCTCCATTAAATGATAAAAGAATTTATGAAATTGTTAAAACAAGACAAAGACACAGTAAATGTCAAATATTTTTGGTACTCATTGTCTTGCAGTTACATATCTAGGTATCTTTGGTGTTGAATCTTGTTGACTATGATTTTCTTTGTTTTCCTCCAAATTCAGATTGCTTTAAATTTGGGCGACTCCTATTATCTATGTTTCCCCTCCACATAAGGACAGTTGTTGATTGATCATTATATCTGTTTCCCCTTTAAGATTGCTGCCAGATTGCTGCTAGTTGACCATGTTTTCCTCTCCAAATCAAGTTTGCTGCTGGATGATCATTATTTTTTGTTTCCCCTCCAAATCAAGATTGCTGCTAGTTGACCATTATTGTCTGTTTCTTTTCCAAATCAAGATTGCTGCTTGTTGGCCATTATTGTCTGTTTCTTTTCCAAATCAAGATTACTGCTTGTTGACCATTATTGTCTGTTTCTTCTCCAAATCAAGATTGTTGCTGGTTGACCATTATTGTCTGTTTCTTTTCCAAATCAAGATTGCTGCTTGTTGACCATTATTGTCTGTTTCTTTTCCAAATCAAGATTGCTGCTTGTTGACCATTATTGTCTGTTTCTTTTCCAAATCAAGATTGCTGCTTGTTGACCATTATTGTCTGTTTCTTTTCCAAATCAAGATTGTTGCTGCTTGTTGACCATTATTGTCTGTTTCTTTTCCAAATCAAGATTACTGCTTGTTGACCATTATTGTCTGTTTCTTCTCCAAATCATGATTGTTGCTGGTTGACCATTATGGTCTTTTTCCTCTCCAAATCAAGATTGTTGCTAGTTGACCATTATTATCTGTTTCCCCTGCAAACCAGGAGGGCTCCAGTTGTATAGATCACTGTATTATTTTGACTCCTTCAGATTCTATCCTGTCGAGAAAAGAAAATGGAACCTTAATGATACATGACTGGAAATCTCATTATAAGACTGGTGTTAATACTATGAATGGAATTTGTTTATGCATTCTTTCTGCACTTTATTTGCTGGGGAAGCACAGCATGTTGCCTGGGGTATAATGGTGCATAGATTTTAATTTATTAAATGTGTTCAGACTATTGTCATAAAGATTGATCAATATTAAGTTAATCATGCTGTAATAGGATGGCAGGATTTGATTGGGGTTTACGTAGGCTCACTATGAATGTCTTATAAAATATCATCACAGAGGATAGTTATAATTATGGTAAAATGGTATTGTCTGAATTTGTTACGTTTATTTTTGGTAAAATTAATCGTTTGTTCTGAAAAATAAACCTGGCTTTTTTTCCTAAGAATTGTCAAAATATAGATGTTGTATATATATTATAGAAGTTTCGCTTTTTACTCTTTTTTTTTTCTTTTGTCAATAGACCATCTGTCCTTATGTATTGTATATATATTAAATGTGTTTTTGTCAAACAACCATTTCTTTATAGTTTTGGGTTTATATTATTTTTTTCAACATTTTTGATTGCTTTTTCTGATGGCAATACAACAGTCTTTGCGGTATATCCAGTGTTGGTCACCTAGTAAGCACATTACTCATAGCAGTAATATTTTGATGATATTTTAAACAGCTGAAACGTTAAACAAACATTCTTTTGCATATATACTTCTGGATTCTGTCATATTTTCATAAAAATAACAAACACTTCCTTCTGTACAGTCTGCTCTAGCTAATTCAGTGTTTGACATCCATTGTGATGGATGCTGAGGTATTTTGATTTCTTCAAGTTGAGCTAGGGAATGTTTAGCTGGATCTCAGATTTTTGTTCCTGTTTCTGTTGTCTCTGGTTTCACAGCACTAGATGCTCTTAGAGCATCATGGGAAACACAACATGTGAGCCACGCTAGATATTGCCCCCCTGCTGTGACCTTGCCGTGAAACATTGGCCAGACATACCAGTGTTCTTCCTTATCATGCAACATTTGTTAATAACCTATACTAAATTCTTACTTATCTACTTGCACCTTCATACAAAGGTATCAAGATACAATGAAAAAAAAACTTGCAACAAATAATGTAGGTATTGATCAGACAACTCACAAGGGGGGATTGGCAGATCTTGAGCTTTACTATTTACCTAAGACTGATCAAATCATATCAGATCTAGCAGGTTTAGGGTTATGGTGGCATATTTAGGGCAAGATAAGAATTAACTTTTATTTTATTTGTCAGTTCTTAGCAGCCTTAAGGCATATTAAACTATTGTTTTAGTTAAAAAGTAACCTGTATTTGACATGGTCTCAGGTGAAAAGTGCTAATATTGATCTGACATAGGTACAATATGGACCTGTGATATTGTCTTGAGCAAATAAATTGACCCTTAGCATGGTAAAAGTTAAATGTTGATGTAATGTCAGGGGCAGCTTTTCAAGTAACTTTAATTATTACAATTTAGTTGTCATTCTTACTTTAAGCTATATATTTTGAAATTGTTTCTATGTGAAAACAAAACAGTTGCTCTTTAAAGTGATAATAATTGTATATTAATCTCATAAAACAATATGAATCTTTCTATAATATTTGTCCAGATTCTCTCAAATACATGTTTATGTTTATGTGTAAAACTTACTTACCAAATGAAAATGTTATACTTGTGTACTTTCCATTTTTTCTCATTATGTTTTCCTTATAAATACTTATACATGTAATCTTAGTGACAGAAAACTTGTAATTATTTCAACATCTAGTAATTTTGATGGTGGAAGACATTAGGTAGGATCATTGATGCACTGTAGGTCAGCTGGAAGACCTCACAATATGTCCTTGACACCCCAACCAAGCCTTAACTCGCATATTGAGAGGCCAAGTGTCCTGAGAAGTTTTGAATCCATGACTGAACCCCTCGACCATGGGTTCCCTATTTCTTGAAAATAAATTGTTAGAACCAGATCTGGTAAACAGTTGCTAACCAGCATTGCTAGAAATAAATGAAAACAGTATTTTATTACAAGTTCTCTGGTAGAGAAAACAGCAGCAGTATTTCTCACAGCTAGTAAGTTCATGAAAAATTATTAAATTATTTTGATGACAATTATTTCAGAAAATAACTCAGTATCACTCAATGACCCTAGCAATTGGTGTGAACTTAAACATGGAAAAAAACTGACAGTTCACTAATAGGGCTTAAAACTCAGCTAGATACATTCAATTAATCAAATGACAGAAGATGGTGTTTTTGTTATGGAATAAGAGACAGTGTGGTGATGAAGTGATGGATGATACATTATGTGTACCTGTAGAATGGTGAATGGATGGCTGGCATTAGATGGGTCTGTACCTGAACTGTACCTGATTTCGTCTGTCACATTTTATGCCAAACAATGCTTATAAAGACACTAAGCGGACTGTAGACTCTAGATGGGACATTGTGGCGCGGTACCTGGTGTTGACTCCTTATGTTTCTAGGTCACGTGTTTAAGTCTCAATTAAAACATGAGGTTGTTTAAAAAGGAGATGGTATAATTGTCTCCCATGGTTTCACTTTGCTGTCACTGCAGGCAGGGTTAGCATGTTGTCATTTCAATAAGTCTTAGCATGCTTTTGCTGTGAGAGCAGCACTAGATCTGGTGATGTAAATACTGCTGTAGTATATGTGTGAGAGCTGATAGGTCAGAAAACTCTATGACCAACACAGTGAGGCAGTATGAGATTGCAGTGTACCTGACTGGCACCTGATTCATCATTAATGGTGTACTGAACAATGCTAACAGTGAGACTTTGTGAAGGGCACACTTTAATAGGATGATTATATAGGTACATACAGGAAACTTTGTTATCTCTTTATTGGATAAGTAAGATTCCTTGTATGTCAACTCGCGACTTTAACTTCTATATAGTTAATGATATTTACTGTTGATATGTTCATGTTCATAGGCTGTAATTTGTTCATTACTCTATCTTACTTTCTGGTCCCAACATCAACATCAATATTTCTACTAAATTCATTAGCCTCGATGGGACCATGCACTCACAATGGGACCATGCACTTACGAAGGTGTGAAAAATCATCGCACTTCGTAATTGGCTAGATCAGATATGTGCAATATGAGAGGTATGAAACGCCAGTTAGGGCAATGTCTTACCATATTAATAAGATTAGGCTAACTGTCAACAAGCAATGAATTCACTTTGTTCTCGCTTTCTTGAGTTGTTTATTAGCAGTTATATTCAAAATTCCCACTAATCACTTCTGTAGTCACCATATCTGCAGAAATCAATTAAAGACTTCTTTTCAGTATTCAGTATTATTTTATTACCATTTTATGAACAAAACACCAGCATATATTGATATATAAGTGGCTTAATGTTTAAATAAACAAACGATAAATATATATATATATATATAGAGAGAGAGAGAGAGAGAGAGAGAGAGAGAGAGATTTGTAATTATTATCAACTCATACCACACAGATACTTGTATTAATAATGTATTTATTGTGGTCCCCTCGAAATCAAGTTAACGAAATTTGACTGTAGTGTCTCATGTTTAACAGCAAAGATGATCACTTTAAAGGTGGTATCTAGGCACCAATTTGTAACTCATCTGACTGCTAAATCTCTCACCGCATGAGTTCGAGTACTTTTCAGGGTGTAGGACTTAATGTGAGGAGGTCTTCTAGCTGACTTGCGGTGCGCCAATGGTTCTACCCAGACATGTGTCTGAGGTCTTCCTCCACCAAAAGGCTGAAGTTGCTGCAATGATCATAAATGGTTGCTGCAATGAATGTCAAAAACATACAAGGTGGTATCCTACAGTTTAAGCCTATTTTTTTCTTTAAACAATCAAATGAAATATTCTTCCCTGAAAAGATACTTTTATATGTAGATTATTGATGTATGTAAATTTAAAACTCCCATCATTATGAATGGATTGGAAAATGAACATTTAGAGCAATTATCAAACTATTAATTGAACTGGCTTGCAACAGAGTTCTGTCAAATCCAATTAGGACCAAGTGATGTAAATAAACTTATTAATGATATCAGCAGTCTTCTCGAGACACAACAGGTACACTAAGGTCCACACTGATGGAGGTTGATAAATCACAGTGGGATACAAGGAGACATAGCCAGCTAGCACCCATGTTTAACAATTAACCTTAGGAATCTGAATTTATACCTTATGTGTTCTGCCACAAATTGTGAGAGAGATGAAAAAAAAACACATGGAAGGACTCTTGTATGGAAATACTTGTTGAAAGATGATAGTATTGAAATACACATTGATGGACCATAGTATTGAAATACACATTGATGGACCATAGTATGGAAATGCATTGAAAGACCATAGTATTGAAAAACAGTCATTGATGAACGGTAGTATGAAAACACATTGACAGACCATAGTTTTGAAAAACACATTGATGGACCATAGTATGGAAATGCATTGACAGACCATAGTATTGAAAAACACATTGATGAACCGTAGTATGGAAACACATTGATGAACCGTAGTATGGAAACACATTGACAGACCATAGTTTTGAAAAACACAATGAACGACCATCATATGGAGAAACACATTCAAGGACCCTAGTATGGAAAAACACTTTCAAGGACTGTAGTTATCAGTCACGTAATACATTGTTGACAGAGGAGGCTGCTGGTTTAGAGTAGGCTGTAATGTACCAAAACCTTTGAAGCTGGTATTATTTCCTTTTGCTTAGGCTAACCAAGTAAGGTATTACAAGAGTTTGTCATGGTAACAGGGTGAGTGTGGTATTCTGGCATTCAGAAGTGTGCAGCATGAACAGCAACACAATATGATGGGCCAGGGTATTGTTTTATATTCTTAGTTTTGTGTGGCACATTGACTTTTGTTTACTTCTTATAAATCTTCTAGCATTTGAAGTGAAATGTATATATTTTGAATATACAAACATAAATATATAATTTTTTGCTAATGAATGATATTCATGGAGAAATATTTTAAATTTTTTTTTAATAAATAATTTTTTTTTTCATGTTTATTTTGTCAGGTTTTTGTTTTTTATGTTTATTTATTTCTTAAATTGTTAAGTTTCTTTGCCCATTGTAGTAAGTGTATTCTTGTGTTGACTTGACAAACTATCCCAATGAAATGAAGAACTCAATGGCCAACCTGTCAACCAAGAATAAAGCTGTCATGACAAACCAACCAATGGAAGGAAGTGATCTAAGTGAAACTATATCTGTACACCATATTTAAAGGCCCCTATACAGTCTGGCAGTTGTTGAATCTCACATTTACCGACCATTTAGTACAGTTTAAGTGCAGGATACATTTCAAATAAGGCTCCTAATTTACCTGACAGTACAGTAATTTTGACATATTAAAACTGTCAGCCATTTTAGAAATTTGACAAAGGCTTAGACAAGCTTTCAAAAAGGCAGTCTGGTGTATGAGTGCCATGGCAGAGCATTCCCTGTGAGCCTTATTGGATTCTGGTTCCCTCTCTATTTACTCTGCCTGGTTCCCTCTATATAACGACCTGAACCTAATGGCTGATATCTGTCCTTATCATTCTACAGTTTGTTAATAACACATACCTACATTATTTTATATCCATACATCAAGGTGCCTTTAACATATTGCTAGTGATAGAACAACAAGTAGTGCAGATCCTGACATCTCGCAGCTGGAGCTGACTTATCCGGGTGTACAACAACTATAGGCCATATATAATAAAAAGTAGAGGGCCTGCAACATTTGTTCATAACCCAGAATAAATTCTAAGTGTTTTCTTAGTTCTAAGTTGATATCTAAATTAATAATGTAAGTGGAAACCACTTAATGATCTAAGTGGTAGCAAATAATCTACGTGGTAACAAATCCATAAGCTAAGTATCTAAGTAGGTAACAAATAATCTAAGTTGTAACAACTTCATAAAAGGACATACTATGAGAGACTGCATCAAATTGTGAAGACCCTGATCTGTCCACTTCTAGTGAGAACTGGGTTGTTTTATCTGAATTGTCACTGTTTAATTTTGAAAATTCAAGCTCAGAAGGCCCAGTGTTATTGTGAGAGGAAATCATAAGCAATCAAGGGGGTATATAGGTGTGAAATTTCAGTTCTCCAGATAACAGATATCAGATAATTAAGTTTTATCTGGATAAGAAGTTGAGAAACAAAGGACTGAAAAAGAACTAGGCACCATTTTTTCATGAATTCAAACTGACTTTAGAATAAAGTTTAAATTTAAGAGGAGACTGTTTCTTTAAATGAGAATAGTTCCATGGAGTGAAGAGGATTGAAATAAGGACAAGGCACCATTTGTACCACAAAGATTAATATAAAAGTCCTACATCATATTGAATGAAAGGTGCAGTTAGGAGTAATAAAGGTGTGTTGAAAAAAAGTGGGGCTGGTTATGTCAATTTTATAGTAGTTACAAGTATAAGGATGCTTCTTTTTGTATCCAGTGGAATGATTTGTGAAGAGAAATATATCCTTTAATTGTGCTTTCTAAATATTTTTGTTGTTTAAAATTTTACACTCTTCAAATTATGAGCATACTTAAACTCCATAAAATTTAATTTGCGTCATTCAAATTAAGTTGTTCAATTTTTGCATGCTAATTATTTTTATGTTCTCTTTCTGTGGCAATAAATATCAGCCCACTTTTATGAGTGTTTTAGAAGAAAATCAGATAAATGTGTGCTCACTATCAACTAACCCTGCTTTCATCATCTGCAGCCAATGGGAGAGACTGTTTCTATATGCTGTTGATGACAAGCGTTTATGAACTTCTTGCTGGCTAAGCATGCATGGAACTTGCTTACCCAAATAATGCAGATAAATATCATCCAGCTCATATTGGAAAATATTTGATCAGGATCTGCACTATTTGCTGCAGTGTCTGCTGTAGTCAATGACTCTTTATTTTTATATGTAGCTTGTAACATGATATAGGACTTTTATATTGGTTGATAATACGTGTAGTGTGGTAAGGGGGAACGATTGTCAGGAAACTTAATCTTGTAAGCTAAATCTCCACAGCACTCCATGATCTATTCTTCATTGTTCTGGCCCAATGCAGACACAATGATTGCCAATTATGATACTTTTGTTCAGCTCTCCTATCATATTACGTAACCATTCACTGCCAAACAGAAAATCCACTAAATGAAGACATGTGACACGTTCAATGACGTCTCTATTTCCTAGGATAGATTACCCACTACTAGCTCTGTCACTGTTCTACTTCAAGTTCAATCACTGACTCCTCTTGCAGGTTTGTCGTTATGTTCCGTCTGGTTGTAATTGTCCGACTGTGTCATAATATTGCAGATTGCATGATTAATTATTGTATCCATGTCACTAACAGTCTTTTTTGTGTCCCCCTATTACGTCCCTCCATTCAATAAACAGACGGCAAATCTAGTCGGATAGCATTGTATAAACTATGCCAGGTGTTAATTATATGGGTATCTTTTTGTGTATCATGGTTATGTTCAGGTTTTTTTTATTAGGACCCTTTTTAAGCAGTAATATTGATTTTGTCCTTGATGTCACATGTTTTTCTTTTTCTAAATCACCTTGGTTTGTTTAAAGGTTATATTTTAGTAAAGGTTATATTTTAGTAACATCCAAAAATTGAGCACAGAAAGGAAATTAAATTTTGTAATTTATGAATGTGTAAAGCCTCAGGATGTAAGCAAGCCAAAACAGATGCAGAAAGAATTATTAAATATAATACTGGTGTTTGTATATCTATAATGGTTGATTCAGCACCAACATGCATGGCATGGTGCATACTTGTGTTTTGAAGGTCCTGTGAAATATTCATGTCAGAAATCTTAACAGATTAGTTACACATTAAAACACAACTTTTACCATGGTTCTAAATTTAAAAGACATGAAATATTTGTTGAAAACAGCCACAAGGGCCCTCATGGCAAATATTTCAAAACAAAACCCAGCCTTTACTGGAAATAACTATCTTCATATATGCGAAGCCCGCATTATTTGTCAATAATCTAGTCTATTAAATTCTAACTTATTTACAACCAACTTAAACATGACCAGATATTGAGATCCTGATCAGACATTGTAGATCCTGATCAGATAGGGAGTGTAGATCCTGATCCAACAGATCGTGTAGATTCTCGAGAGAGTGTAGATCCTGAACAGATAGATAGTGTAGATCCTGAGCAGAAAGTGTAAATCCTGATCAGACTGGATCCTAATCAGACAGATGTGTAGATCCTAAGACAGTGTTGATCCTGATTAGATAGTGGAGATCCTGAAGCAGACAGTGGAGATCCTGAGCAGACAGTGTAGATCCTGATCAGACAGGTGTATATCCTGAGCAGACAGTGTATATTCTGAGCAGACTAGATCCTGAGCATATCGTGTAGACCCTGAGCAGACAGTGGAGATCCTGAGCAGACAGGTGTATATCCTGAGCAGACAGCATATATCCTGAGCAGACAGTGGGAGAACCTGAGCAGACAGTATAGATCCTGAGCAGACAGGTTATAGATCCTGAGCAGACATTGTAGATCCTGAGCAGACAGTGTAGATCCTGAGCAGACAGTGTAGATCCTGAGCAGACAGTGTAGATCCTGAACAGATAGATAGTGTAGATCCTGAGCAGACAGTGTAGATTCTGAGCAGACTGGATCCTAATCAGACAGATGTGTAGATCCTAAGACTGTTGATCCTGATTAGCTAGTGGAGATCTTTATCCGACAGTGGAGATCCTGAGCAGACAGTGGAGATCCTGAGCAGACAGTGTAGATCCTGAGCAGACAGGTGTATATCATGAGCAGACAGGTGTATATCCCGAGCAGACAGTGTATATCACGAGCAGACTGGATCCTGAGCAGCTGGTGTAGATCCTGAGCAGATGGTTAGACCCTGAGCAGACAGTGTAGATGGTGCAAATCCTGAGCAGACCTTGTAGATCCTGAGCAGACCATGTAGATCCTGGTCAGACAGTGAAGATCCTGGTCAGACAGTGTAGATTGTTGTCAGACAGTGTAGATCCTGGTCAGACATTGTAGATTGTGGTCAGACAGTGTAGTACCTTGCCAGACAGATTCAAGCAGGAAGTAGGCTGATTTAGAACTACACCATTGGCCTGATTTATTTGTGCTTACCAGGCCAAGAGTAAAATGTTATATAATTGATAAGCTTTGTAAAGAAACAGGAATATTTTCTCAGGATACAAGTTATGAAAACTCAGACATGTTCTGTAATAGAATTAATGCCATCTTGCCTGAAGTAAAATTTGTTTTCATGCATTAAATCTTTGGTTGGTATTTTGCAATGCCCTCATTTTATGGATCTAAATGTTATTGAGGGGAATTCATCTGATTTTCTGCCATTGCGATAATGTCCCTTAATGTTCATCTACATTTATAGTGCGGTAACTCTTTCAAATGGTCTCTATATTTTTCCATCAATAAAATGTTTTTAATAAAAGGAGGATTTAACACAATATTCTGAATATTCTGAAGCAAACACAGATGTAGTTACTATAGTAATTCACTCCTAGCTCCAGATAATAGGGGTAAGTCTGATTGTATGTTGCCATCATTATTAACATAACCCTGTAGTCTGAGTAATTATAACAATTGTCATAGCGCGATGATACTAATGAGAAACAGGTATACAGAGTTTGGAGGAGAAATAAAGGAGTTACCGGCCGCAATAGCTCAGATGGTAGAGCGTCGGCTTGCGGATCGGGAGGTCGTGGGTTCGAACCCCGGCCGGGTCATACCAAAGACTTTAAAGTTGGTAGTAGTGGCTTCCCTCCTAACGCTCGGGGCTACGGGGACAGCATTACGCCTGACTCGTCGGTGTCAGTATAATGGACCGGCCGGGTTCAGTCCCTGGGCACCTCATAAGTGCCCCTGTGCTATAATGATAGAAATGTCGCTGCGCAGTATCGGCAAAAATGCCGGCTAATCCCTAATAAAGGAGTTAACAGGAGTTGTACTTCTTTTATTTGGGCCTCTGATCATAGTTTGTGCCATTTGAATAAAACTAATCCTGATCATGCAAGATGATGTTTATAACTAATACCGATAATAAATCTTGTCATCAACATACTCATGGTGGATGGGAGGGGATGGGGGAAGCTCTCTAAGTGGTAGAGTCCCAGATTTGTTACACCTCTGACTGCTAAGTCTCCCAGTCTCTAAGTCTTATTTATTAATTCAATGTCCATTAAGCCTTGCATTTTATAATCACTTGCATCTAGTTAAACAGGCTGGGCATACTAATGTAAACATTTGATGATTCTGTTTCAAGGGTTGTGTAACTCTGCCATTCGTTTCACATGCTATCATGGAAATATGCAGAACTATGCAATCGGAATAGTTGAACTTTATTAGGCGGCTGCATTAGCATGAAACAGTAACAATGTATCCTAGCTACTGCTAATGCAATAAATACAAAAAATGCTTCTTGTTTTTATTAAATTAATCCGTCCATTTCTGTTCATGTCTCTGCTACAGTATATTAAGGTTGTTGTTCTTTTTATAAGAAGGTGCACTTTTGAAGTTGAGGAGGTTGTAACAGAATCATCTAGCTTTAATTTTGTGGTCTTGAAGAGGCCATTATGAAGCAATGGCAGCATCTCTAGCAGCAGGTCACAGTGTCTTAGTATGTTTGTTGGTTAGCAAATGTCTAAAATATATAATCATTGCTGTCTTCATTTTTATAAGTGGTATGTACAGAGTTACATCTCAACACAGGTAGCTGCATGCCCAATTTTTTAAAACTATTTCTGGCTCCAAGAAAATATAGTTTTTACACTTACTTTATCGATCTCCATTGATTTCATCAACATAATTCTCCGTCATGTTTAATTCATGTGCAGATTGAGGCATGTTTGTTTGTCAATAGTTTTTGTTTTAAAATTAATTTTGCAGACTGTCTCATATTGATGTGTTCAAGCCTGCCAATGCTTATCAGTGAGAAAGATCTCACAAAACCCCTCAACAATACAGCGCATGTTGAAAATGACGATTTCTAATGGGAACATCTGCTGCATCATACTTTGTCTAAAGCCGTCACATTTTCCTGCACGATATTCAACAGAAAAGGAAAAACATAATAATAACATGATGCAGCCTGGTGATTTTAAAACCTTTTTAATGCCCCAAGTCTTATGGTCAGAGTTGCAACTACTGAGATCTGTTCTCCCAGCAGGCAAAATATGTCTCATCTCTTGTGTGTTTGAGTGGGAGCCTATATTTTGAAGGGAAAACTTGATGGATGCATTAATGCATAATACAGTTACTGTTCTTTCCTCTTCTCTCCAAGAGGCAGACCAAATGATTAGTAAAGCTAACCTATACCTAGAGTGTGAGACCTGATGGGGGGCAGTAGTTGGTTCTACCCATGCATTAATAATAGGAGTGTGTGTGTGTGTGGTGAGGGATGGTGGCTGAGCCTGCGGATCAGGGGCTATATTGTCAGGGCTATGCTTGGTGGTTTGAGATGTTACATTTGCTTCTACTAGTCTTGGGTTCGCACCAGTTATAGGTGGACTTTATCACAATGATTGTGATAAATTATAAAAATAACCATTTTAAAAAGGGTATTTAATAAGCCTTATCACTTTTTTTTTATCTTTTCAGGTAAGAAACCATGTATTTATCTTCTGTACCTAGAATAGTTATATAATTTTCTTATTCTGTATTGATATTTTTAACATTAAAAGCAGCACCATGATTGTATTCTTTTAACAGATTATTCGTTAACTTTTAGCCTGCAAAACACAAACCTTCTTCAGGCTTAGGCAAATTACCTACATCCTTAGCAGTCAGCCCATCTTAGCTTTTATCAGAAGGTCTTTGCATGAAACTCTAAGCAATTCTCTTAAAGCTGGTATCTGTTTGGACCATTTATTTTTTCTCTCTCATGCAACCAAATTAGTTGTTGCTTGAAAAGATATTGCAAAGTGCTGTTTATTGGTGCTTTACATCCATGCAAAAAGTAACCATACGTTACATCCCACTTGTCATTTCAAAAATGTATTTCCTATCAGATCCACGCTGCACAGTTAGCTAGTTTTAATCTAGGAAAACCAGTTGACTTTTGAGATCACATTACATGATCCTGTGAGTAATCAGCTCTGATGTTGATATCTATTTTAAACTGAAGTCCCCATCGTGCCCATTTGTAGCTGTGGAAATAATGGCCTTTCAAAACTACAAATTTCATGATTGGTACTGTCTAACAATTGAAATAATGTTATTAAAAGCCTTTACTAAAACTTAAGTATAAGTTTATGTAGCAGTTATGAAGAAATTCATCAGAACAGTGTTAAAATTTTGTTACATCTGTTAGATGTATGAAAACTTTTGGGATACAAACTTCACTAGAAGTTTAGGTATAATTATTAAAAGAAGAACTATGACAGCTGCATGTTTTATGATGACTATAAATTAACCCTTGAAGAATGTAGCCAATATTACTCTTAAAGAAAGTTTCCTTTATGAGTTATTCATTTATACTTAATTAAATCCAATGTGCCCAATGAAACAGTACCATTTGTAAGTGTTACAAAGGGCTTTGCTAGCTTTTCATGGCTAATTTGTTTATTGCTCATTAGGAGAAAATTTCTTTAAACAGTTATTTGTGATCTAAAATTTTAATTAATTCTTACCAGTTTATCCTGATGAGATTTAGGCAAATAGTATAAATCCAAAGTTAGTCAAATCGTATAAATAATAAAAATTTAGGCAAATAGTATAAATCCCAATCAGCCAGCAACCAATAGACTAGGTTCTGAATCTTTTTGCTACTAAGGTATCCGAAATGTCTAATTTACTTTGCTTGAAGCTGTTAGCAAATTCTTAAGAATTTTGTCTGACTTATTAACCAATACATCATAAGAAGGTTTATGTTTCAACTTAATTTTTTGGTTCTCATTTTCTTGTCTTTTAAGCAATTCTTAAAATGGCAACACTGAAGATTTTTTTTATAATTATTTAGACAAATTTGTTAAAAGGATAAATTGAAGTTTGTAACAGACCCTATCTGATCCATCTCTAAATGACCAACTGTTTATCGTTGTATGAAGTAAAAAAAAAAAAAAGGATTTATTGGCAGATGTAACAGGCGTAGAGTTCTTATTGTCCTGTTACACTGTATGTGATAGATAATGGAAGCATGGTATATTCCTGCTGAATGTGGACAGGTTGGACTATAACTCCCTGCTGTAAATAGGCTCTAATCTCTGAACTGTACCTTCACATCCAAGGCAGCTATTATTGTGGTAACCTAGGCAACCATTATACAGCAATATTGTTAGCTGTGCTGGGATTGGCAGCTGTTGTTATGAAATTACATGTGTCAACTCCAGAATTAAAATACTGTGTATGGTAGATTACAGCATTGGCATTAGATTCTGGTTATGTTTTTCTCTAATCTTATAGTTAAGATAGATAGTGAAGATTTATAGAACTGTTATACAAACAGATTTACTGTTTTCAAAACAAAGAAAAAAAATCATACTTTAGCCTAAGCTTTGACCATTTTCATCAGTATCTCAATTTTAGGGCATTTTAACTCGTTAATCAACACTTAAATGTTCACTTTTTTCAAATCTATAAATAAAAACGATTAGGATTCCTTTTCAGAAAAAGACAACTTCACAGCAGATGACGCGGGTGAGCTAAAACATAAGGGATCATATGGTTTTCTTAGTTTAAAAATAGCTAACTATGCAGCATGGCTCACATAAGAAATACATGTTTGAAATGATGATTGTGGCATTATGGTTCACTGTTCCGACAGATGTAGGACATCAATTAACAGCATTTTGCGAGATCTGTTCAGGTAACAATGGTTTATTAAGATGTTAAATAAAATATTTTGCATCCAAACAGTTGGATACCACCTTTAAAAAACATGCATATTTCTTTGTTTAATTAACAGGAAAATTTGACATGTGTGATGCCAGGGATGAATCATTATTAAGCTTGCTGTCGGTCTCACAAAGCACTTTTTCTTTCTTTGTTTACAAAATATTAAAAGGTTATTGGTCTAATTTCAAACCAGACAAAAACAAGTCTTTCTATTTCTTTTTTGTATGGTAATAGAATCTGTAATAATTTGCTATATATGTTTTTTCTGTCATATGATATGAGGTATGAGCATCTAATATACTTCTTTAATACAGCAATCTTTAAAGAAAAGTGTAAGTTGTGTGGTGTTGGTATAGGAAGATAACTGAAACCTGTGGTTTCGATTGTTGTACCGTCAGTCTTAGCCTGCAAGGGACAAATGGACCAGGCTGAAACATACAATGTAGTTCCAGATCAGCCAGCCAGCTACTACTAGAGTCTGATCAGAATCTACACCATCTGTTGTTCTATCTAGTTTACATAGTTGTAAGCAAACTTATGCTTAAATAGAGGTTAATTACAAATATAGCAGTCCCTGGATTAATTAAAAACAAAGAAACCTTATGAAGGGTATGACCTGCTTTGGAATTTATGTTAATTAAATGAACAGTAGTGGAGATAAATTAATGTTAGTAGAATTAATAAGACAAATTATCATAGAGGATGGATTCATAAGGTAATAATTATGGCTGAATCTTGGCAGATTTGTGGCAAACTTGATACATAATGTCAACAACTGATGGGTCTACATGTTGAATAGCTTTTGGAGTTATGTTTATGAGTTACTGGTATAGACTGTTTACACGAAATAAATGTCTCAGTGTTACACTGCTCTGACCAGCTATCTCGTCATATACTGAGAATATTGTTCAAATATATACTACACACATTCTAAAGCGAGCCTATCTCATTTTACTGCACAATAATTCACAAGTGTTTTTCTCATCTTTCATTGAAATGGTCTTCAGGGTCCCCTCCTCCCCTCTCCAAAATGAACACCATGCTGTTAGATCACAGTTCTAAGGGTCGTAAACCACTTAATTTAAATTTTATTTTATATTTCATACCAGCTTTGTAGCACTGCCCATGTTTTTTTCGGCCTGATGCTGGTTGACTTTGTGCAAAGTTAACACAACTGAGTGATAAAGACTCAGCAGCAAATAGTGTAGAATCTGTTCAGACAGCTAACTGCTAAGAATCTAGACTATTTAGCAAAGTATGATTGATTTATATTTAACAGGCTTTGAAATAATTTCTTATATGCCATTTCAGTTAAGGGATTACATATTTTTATTATTTCCAAGTAGGCAATGTCTCTGTACATGGAAAGCATTGATGCAAAGCTTCAAAGAACGCCCAATTTTAGTTTTAAAATATAAAGGACAATATTTGATGCACACAGACAAACATTTAAGCAATAGAAAACCTTACAATTAGAACTTTGACTTAAATCAGCTCAAAATATGTTCAACAATTAGCCTTCAGAAGTATTTAATGCTATACCTTTCACGTACCAAAGTTTTGTTGAACCTATTTTAGCAATATAGAATGAACACAAATCTTATAAAGCATGTACAGAACTGCTTTGCAGGTAAAGGTAAATACCTTATCGTTGTGGTTCAAAGTTGCTGAGATCTGTACATAATATAGTTATATGTAGTAGAAAGGCATAGGGCTGCCAGGTCTCTAACTGTAGTTACGTTTGATAAAGGACATAGGGCTATGAGGTCTCTAATAGTAGTTATATGTGGTACAAAGACATAAGACTCCAAGGTCTCTGACATAAATTGTATGTGGTACAAAGACAATGTCTACTAGGTCTCTTAACTTTTAGCTACTGCCTTTTCACAAATTTCAGATTCTATAAAGAGTCCCTCACTTTGACACATACACTAATAAATGAAAGATTGTTGGTGTGACGAAACCTTACACAAATCTAATCAGTAAACATCTCGAGATACAAAAACAACAACAAACAAAAGACCATAGAAAGTATCTCATCATTACAAAAGCTAAGAGTTAACATATTATTGCTACCAGACTTACTGGATTGTTGTATTGTCAGCACCCAGTGATCTCCCCTAACATATTATTGCTACCAGACTTACTGGATTGTTGTAGTGTTAGTACCCAGTGATCTCCCCTAACATATTAATTATTATTGCTACAAGACTTACTTGATTGGTGGTGTCAGCACCCAGTGATCTCCCCTTGTTTCCTTGTTTGCCCTATTACTCAGGATACACTTGTGGTTGCCAATCCTTGCAGTTGACCTCAGAAATCAAGGTTAATGTTATCTACCTGTAACAGTTCTTCTTCATTTAACACCTGGCTGAACTACAGTCTCCCTCTGACAGTTAGGCACAGCATCTCTAATGTTACGTAAATGGTGGGTATGTAAGAAGTCATGTGTATGTTAGAAGTCACTTATGAAACAGGGTGTGTCTTACAGCTGCTTAGATGTAGCTTGATATTGCCAGAAATCTCCTCACAAGTTTATATTGTCGGCACATGTACTTATAATTAAGTTCACACTAAGTCCATTATAATGAGGACTACTGGCAATGGGGTTGGTGGTGAATAATAGATCATTTGTTTCTTTGTAATTTGTGCCAAGAGTCATTATTTTGTATACTATTTACATGGGTTGCCTTAACTACATAATTTATTTGCACAGTTTATAATCATGATACTCATTTCTTATCCTTAATAAATTTCCCCTGTCACTGCTGTAAACACCATGTAAAAACGATGGCCAAAAATATATTGTTTGTCAATAACTATTGCATTGAATTGATATTATACAACATGTCTGATGATCTTAAAGAGAGACACACAAATGGTCAGAATATTGTCTCTGCATTTTGTTGTTCATAAGCCAAGAGCTAAATACCTTTTCCTCAATGTTTTTTAGTTTGTTATTTTGTATTATTTTTTATTCACTATTAACTGATAAACATTTTTGATTTTTTAAAAATTGTTTTGTTTTGCAGTGAGTATTGTTAAAACTATTTTGTAAATAAAACAACACCACACATAAAACAACCACTGGTGTAGCTGCCATAAGGCACTGTGTGCACATGTAGAAACTTAAAAAAATCACACTTTAATATATGCCTGAAGATGTGGACATTATGCAAATTCAACCTTGCCTCACAGACATTTGCCCAAGGTGAGCAAGTTCCCTGGAACACTGAGTAAGCAGTACCTACACTTACGTTTCAATAAAAGGTATACCTCTTACTACAACCAAGAGCTTACATAAGTTCTGTTATAATTGGGCTTATGTCATTAGCTCAGAACCACATGAATGGACAGTTCTACAGCTTATATATAGCTGTGCTAGCCATGCTAGAGGGGTCTGGATACTAGCAGTTAGAGTCACAGAACAGTTCGAGTCACTGACTTGTAGCTCCCTGGCCCCTCACCATGTGGGTTAGAGCTCTGCTTGGGACAAGAACTTGAAAATGGTGGGAAGGTCTTCTATCTTGACCTGTAGTGGGAGGGGGTTATACCCAAACATTTGTCTTGGGTCATCCTACACCAATAATTAGCTAAACATCTCCAATATGACAATAATTGTGTCGGTGCAATATAACAAAAAAACACAAAAAACAACAACAAATTATTGAGCTTATATTGAAAGAACGCTGTTTTCTTAATAAAGACATCTATCTCAAACATCAGAAGTTGGTTCAAGGGAAAAAACTCATACTAAATATTGCTGATGCCAAGATAAATAACTCTTGCAATGCATTTCAAACAAAAATAGTGTAGTAGCCTCCCTTTATTGATTGATATACCATGTTTGATTTAGAAAAAATGGTCTTGAAAAAAAAAGGTTCTGGTTTTGTTTATGAAAGATCTTTATAAGGTGGATGTCAGTAAATCACCCTTCAGCTTTTCGATAGTTTTAGCTAAAAAAACAACTCTTTTTTCACAAAACTTATTTGATTTGATTATATTGCACTAAGTAAAAAAAGGTTTAAAGTTATAGTTAAATGTTACAATTTTGTATTGATAAATGTAATAAACAGGACAATATAATAAAAGTATCATTATGATACGTTGTAAAGGAGTGTTTATAGTGTCCGTACAAAACAACACCTACTTACATTTCCACTCAATACCTAAGCACATCACCTGCAGAAACCTGGGGTACTTAATTAGCAGCTCTTTTCAAGGGATGAGTATTTAGTACAGAACTAATTGGGGGGGAAATAGGACAAGATTTCTGCCACCTTTTCTACTTGAAATAATAGATTATTCCGACTCTCTTGTCAATGGCACATAAGATGCTTTATCTGCCTTAATTTATGGAGTAGTTTTCCTTAAAACTGTACGTAATGTTCAGTTCTCAGAATACTGAAGATGACATTTTAAACAAACAGATCAATAATATGATGTCTTTCTGTGTTTTACAAGTATATAAGGATGTAATTGATATCAAGTTGTACATAAAGAAGTGGTGGGGATATATGTTTGATTAAGTTGAAGTAACAAGTTGTTAGACAGGTAACAGAAGGTGTTCAGCAAATTATAATAAAGAGGTAAAAATTATAAAGCTTAGCAAAAACATTTCACAACTTTTAAATTAATTTTTAATAATTCAAGGTCATAACCTTATGAATTTTGTTCTTATTGTTTATGAGAATAACCTTATGAAATTAAGTTTATACATCATATTATACTTTTTAGAATATAACCCAATGAAATAGAAATCTTATTCTTTCAAGATAATTTTATGAGATTACTTTTTATTTTTACAGCAAAATGTCATGAAAAAGCAATTCTAATTTATTTAAGAGCATATTATTCTAATGAAATTTAATTAATACAAGATAAAATTAATGTATTCAAATTTCTTTAAGGTCCTTAAATACAATTTCAATATATCTTACAACATGAATATGACCAATACACCAGCATCATTCTGACCATTCTATCCTATGACTGTTCCAGTTGAGTGCTATAAGGCATCATGACCACTCCTCCAGCTTATAGATTGGGGCCCCAAGTCATCCAGTAAACAAGTATCAGAAACCTGACACTTCAATGTAGCTGTAGAAACTGTTTTGTTAGTGAATACTTAATTTCTTTTAACACTTACCCTGCTGGGCCTGAATGGATCAGGCTTAGGCAAATATTGTTGAGATCCTCCATCTTTCAGTAGGGAACTCAGACACTACACTTTAATGATGTTTTTTCAGTATGTTTTGTTACCTTGAGCTTGTTAGCATTTAACAATTTATCATAGTGACTAATGATTGTATAATGGTGTAAAGGCTAACGCTCTTGGAGGGAGGGTGGAGTAATGATGGTGTTGGGTAAGGAAGCAGGAACCAATGGGGTTATGTGGTGCTGAGATTTGAGACATCAGGCAATGCCGCAGGCAGGCAATGTGGGAAATACATGCCTTTGGAAGAACCAGTAAAACCACAGCTTGCATGACTGACTGCCATGAAACAAAATACCATGATAAAACTGATTCAGGAGATAAATCCTTTACTTCTCGTTTATATAAGTATATATAGCTTGTACTCACTGGAATAACAATAAATGGGAGAACTATCAATATAGGGTTTGATTAAAAAATACCGGATATGTGCAGCAACAAGTCAGGTTATATTCCCCTATCCAGAATATAAATAAACTTGGCTATTGTGTTTTTTTGTATTGTTTCTATGTATCAATGATATCTGATCTATTTGAATGTTGACTCTAGTCTGAGTTGGGGTAGCCACAGTACATGAGTATATGGTTTCTAATTATAGGCCTATTATAGTCAACCAAAACTAACTGGCCACAAAACAATGTCAGGTAAATTCCTTAAATTAGTTTGTAATGACTCGGATGATATAGACAACATATGGCTATTATTTGAGTATTGTACAAAAGAAAATGGGTTTCAAACATTTTGGCAAAATCTATGGGGAAAAAAAAACAACATGTTTATTGTATTTACATGTACAATGAAATGAGTAAGTCTTTTTTATTAGTTTTATGTATGTGACCACATTGGTTCATTTTGGTGCATTTATATGCAGGTTCAAAGTCTGCAAGCAAATACTAATTCAATAACAGATGTATTGACTTGAATTTACTGATATAATCAAGTTTGATAGCTCAAGATTAAATTTTGAATAAGATATGAATGTTTCAATAATGTGGGTGCATATACTAACCATCTTTTATCTCAATAACCAATGCATAAATTGGAATAAAACTTAATATGATTTTCTATTGATACCAGTTAGATAGTTCCAGGTTGGATTTTGTGAGAAATATGGCCCTTGTTTGACTTGGCAACATGGGTGTATATACATAAAGGCTGAAGTTTTGCATGCTAGTGCTATTAAGCCTACAGCGTACAGTCAAGCACTTGAATAGTCATATGCTCTGTTCAGTGACACTTTTTATCTTATAACCAGGTTCTTATTTTTGCATCAAACTTTTCTCTTGATTTATAACCAGGTTCTTTTTTTGGCATCAAATTTTTCTCTCGATTTATAATGATGTTTTTATTTTGCATTAAATTTTTCTCTTGATTTATAATGAGGTTCTTATTTTTGTATTTAATGTTGTGTTTTTTTCCCCCAGAAAATTTGCTGTAACTCTGAATATTTGGGTTGTCATGTAATGAACCAAACTCTGAAAATAGGAAAGATGCAAAAAAGGAAGTTAACACTTTTACAAGATGGCTAATTACCATTGCCCTATGCATTATACATTATGGTGAACAGTTGTGTTCAAAATTGAAACATTTGTTCGCAGTCTGAGGAGTTAAACTTAGGGATCGATTATTTTATTTATGGCACTAATTTGGCACTCGGTGTCATTGCTATTTCATTCCAAATCAAAGGAAGTCAGATCTGGATAATTTTTTCCGAAATAATATAGCGGAAATGGCCAGAACGAAAATAATTGGAAGCGGTAGGTCTGATTCTCCAGCGCTCAAGCCTTGCTCAATTCTTCAATTCAGCCCTGGTGGGCATAATCTGGAGCTATTATCTCTATGATTTTATCATTAGTTTTAAATACCTTAACTTCCAGCAGTGTGAAATGCTTCTTATGAATCTGGGTACAAAACAATTCTCAACTTTTTGGCCTGCTGAGAGCAACCATTTCAGCCATGTTCTCGCAGTAATTCCCATCCAATTTAGACGTTCGGCCATGCTTTACGAGCTTTCATTTCTTTGGTGTTGACTGTATGATGGTTCTATTTAGCCAAAGGCGATAGGGAGGAAAATTTTCTGAATGGCTCAAAAATGGTCGGATACTAGTACTTATATAATTCTCTATGGGTCATAAAATCTGTTTGATATTGTCATATCTGTGGGCAATGATGTTGTTGGAATAATCTTAAGAGTGCCAATCGCTGGCTGAATGAAGACTCAAGTTTCTCACTCTAGTACCTTGGATGTTGAAGCTGGATCCGTAAGATAGGAGGAAACATGAACACTTGCTTCTCAAGGCAACATTAAAATAACCAGTGGTGGGGTTACGTGTCATGTGGGTGGGTCTCCTTTGGGAGGCACAGTAGACTATGTGATGAGGTCTACACCATAGAACCATGGGAATGAAATTGCTCCCCACAGGTGGTTGCGCTCACTGTTCTATCTGAACGTAAGATTGATGGAAAATGTTTATCATATGATATCCTTGGTTCAACTCTATTCTGAAAAATGATTGTTGTTATTAGATAAAGTGAGGATGTCAGAGAGTACCTACAACATAGGAGAAGATTTAAACAATATTGGATAATGGCAACATTAACTCCCCCTTTCTGGAGTTCTGCTAATTGGGTTCCAAAGTTTTACCAATTTAGTTTTAAGCTTTTCCGTAATAATTATTTTTATGCACTTTTTTAAATGTTAATTTGAAATTAATTTATGGCATGACATTCAACTGGAATCCAGATGTAATAAAAATTAATTTAACTTGCATGCTTTACAAAGATTGTTGTTGTTTTGTTTTTTTCCTGAGACATTTATGTTGTTGAAATTTGTTATAATTCTTGTCAAAACCCCTATTTCTTGGTATTCCTAGAATTGTTTGAGACAATTTTAACACTCCCTCTGCATGGTAGATAGAGACACATTTGAGTAGTTCAGCATGAAAACTATTTTCTCAATCTAAAGCTGTAAGTATGTAAAGCATAAATCTGTTAATGTCACCGGCCGCAATAGCTCAAGTGATAGAGCAGTCGGCTTGCAGATCAGGAGGTCGCGGGTTCAAAACCTGGCTGGGTCAAATCAAAGACTTGAAAGTTGGTAGTAGTCACGCTTCCCTCCTAACACTCGGCTAACGGGACAGCATTACGCCTGACTCATCGGTGTCAGTATAATGGACTGGCCGGGTTCAGTCTCTGGGCACCTGTTTAGTGCCTCTGTGCTATAATGATAGAAATGTTGCTGCACAGTATCAGAAAATGCCGGCAAATCCAATCCAGTCCAATCCTATTTATGTCTATTTCTTACATCTTAAAATTTCAGAAACATACTTGTTGTTGAGGGAGCTATTGTTGTAGCAGGAGTCAATGTTGTAGTGGGAGCTTATTGTTGTAGCAGGAGCCAACTGTTGTAGCAGGAGCTTATTGTTGTAGTAGGAGCTTATTGTTGTTACAGAAGTCAATTGTTGTAGTGGGAGCTTATTGTTGTTACAGAAGTCAATTGTTGTAGTAGGAGCTTATTATTGTAGTAGTAGCTTATTGTTGTAGCCAGAGCCAATTGCTGTAGTGGAAGCTTATTATTGTAGTAGTAGCTTATTGTTGTAGCCAGAGCCAATTGCTGTAGTGGAAGCTTATTATTGTAGTAGTAGCTTATTGTAGTAGCCAGAGCCAATTGCTGTAGTGGAAGCTTATTATTGTAGTAGTAGCTTATTGTTGTAGCCAGAGCCAATTGCTGTAGTGGAAGCTTATTATTGTAGTAGGAGCTTATTGTAGCCAGAGCCAATTGCTGTAGTGTAACCTATTATTGTAGTAAGAGCTTATTGTTGTAGTGGGAGTATCGTAGCCTATGTGGTGGTAGTGTATAGAACCCTATGTGGTGGTAGTGTATAGTACCCTATGTGGTGGTAGTGTATAGTACCCTATGTGGTGGTAGTGTATAGTACCCTATGTGGTGGTAGTGTATAGTACCCTATGTGGTGGTAGTGTATAGTACCCTATGTGGTGGTAGTGTATAGTACCCTATGTGGTGGTAGTGTATAGTACCCTATGTGGTGGTAGTTTATAGTACCCTATGTGGTGGTAGTGTATAGTACCCTATGTGGTGATAGTTTATAGTACCCTATGTGGTGGTAGTGTATAGTACCCAATGTGGAGGTAGTGTATGGTACCCTATGTTGTGGTAGTGTGTATTACCCAATGTGGAGGGAGTGTATGGTACCCTATGTGGTGGTAATGTATAGTACCAAATGTGGTGGTAGTGTATAGTACCCTATGTGGTGATAGTGTATAGTACCCTATGTGGTGGTAGTGTATAGTACCCTATGTGGTGGTAGTGTGGTGGTAGTGTATAGTACCCTATGTGGTGGTAGTGTATAGTACCCTATGTGGTGGTAGTGTATAGTACCCTATGTGGTGGTAGTGTATAGTACCCTATGTGGTGGTAGTGTATAGTACCCTATGTGGTGGTAGTGTATAGTTCCCTATGTGGTGATAGTTTATAGTACCCTATGTGGTGATAGTGTATAGTACCCTATGTGGTGATAGTTTATAGTACCCTATGTGGTGGTAGTGTATAGTACCCTATGTGGTGATAGTGTATAGTACCCTATGTGGTGGTAGTGTATAGTACCCTATGTGGTGGTAGTGTATAGTACCCTATGTGGTGGTAGTGTATAGTACCCTATGTGGTGGTAGTGTATAGTACCCTATGTGGTGATAATGTATAGTACCCTATGTGGTGATAGTTTATAGTACCCTATGTGGTGATAGTTTATAGTACCCTATGTGGTGATAGTTTATAGTACCCTATGTGGTGGTAGTGTATAGTACCCTATGTGGTGATAGTGTATAGTACCCTATGTGGTGATAGTTTATAGTACCCTATGTGGTGATAGTGTATAGTACCCTATGTGGTGGTAGTGTATATTACCCTATGTGGTGATAGTGTATAGTACCCTATGTGGTGGTAGTGTATAGTACCCTATGTGGTGATAGTGTATAGTACCCTATGTGGTGGTAGTGTATAGTACCCTATGTGGTGATAGTTTATAGTACCCTATGTGGTGGTAGTGTATAGTACCCTATGTGGTGATAGTTTATAGTACCCTATGTGGTGGTAGTGTATAGTACCCAATGTGGAGGTAGTGTATGGTACCCTATGTTGTGGTAGTGTGTATTACCCAACGTGGAGGGAGTGTATGGTACCCTATGTGGTGGTAATGTATAGTACCAAATGTGGTGGTAGTGTATATTACCCTATGTGGTGGTAGTGTATGGTACCCTATGTGGTGGTAGTGAATGGTACCCTATGTGGTGGTAGTGTATGGTACCCTATGTGGTGGTTTTATATGGTACCCTATGTGGTGGTAGTGTATTTTACTCTATGTGGTGGTAGTGAATGATACCCTATGTGGTGGTAATGTATATTACCCTATGTGGTGGAAGTGTATATTACCCTATGTGGGGGTAGTGAATGGTACCCTATGTGGTGGTAGTGTGTATTACCCAATGTGGAGGGAGTGTATGGTACCCTATGTGGTGGTAGTGTATAGTACCAAATGTGGTGGTAGTGTATATTACCCTATGTGGGGGTAGTGAATGGTACCCTATGTGGTGGTAGTGTATTTTACCCTATGTGGTGGTAGTGTATGGTACCCTATGTGGTGGTAGTGTATATTACCCAATGTGGTGGTAGTGTATATTACCCTATGTGGTGGTAGTGAATGGTACCCTATGTGGTGGTTACTGGTGTATGGTACCCTATGTGGTGGTAGTGTATAGTACCCTATGTGGTGGTAGTGTATAGTACCCTATGTGGTGGTAGTGAATGGTACCCTATGTGGTGGTAGTGTATATTACCCAATGTGGTGGTAGTGTATATTACCCTATGTGGTGGTAGTGAATGGTACCCTATGTGGTGGTTACTGGTGTATGGTACCCTATGTGGTGGTAGTGTATAGTACCCTATGTGGTGGTAGTGTATAGTACCCTATGTGGTGGTAGTGAATGGTACCCTATGTGGTGGTAGTGTATATTACCCAATGTGGAAGGAGTGTATGGTACCCTATGTGGTGGTAGTGAATGGTACCCTATGTGGTGGTAGTGTATAGTACCCTATGTGGTGGTAGTGTATAGTACCCTATGTGGTGGTAGTGAATGGTACCCTATGTGGTGGTAGTGTATATTACCCAATGTGGTGGTAGTGTATATTACCCTATGTGGTGGTAGTGAATGGTACCCTATGTGGTGGTTACTGGTGTATGGTACCCTATGTGGTGGTAGTGTATAGTACCCTATGTGGTGGTAGTGTATAGTACCCTATGTGGTGGTAGTGAATGGTACCCTATGTGGTGGTAGTGTATATTACCCAATGTGGTGATAGTTTGTATTACCCAATGTGATGGTAGTGTATTGCACCCTATGTGGTGGTAGTGTAGGGTACCCTATGTGGAGGTTACTGGTGTATTGTACCCTATGTGGTGGTAGTGTATATTACCCAATGTGGTGGTAATGTATCGTACCTTGCGTGTTGGTAATGTAAGCAGTCACATATTTCATATCCATTGAGTAGATGGCAAATAGAGGAATGCCAGTAATGGCATCTGATTGGTACAGTACAATGAAAGAGTGGTAGTGTGACTGTGGTATTTATAATATGTTAGTAGCCTATAAAGTGTACCCATTCATGGCAGAAATTAGACCCCGAGTGTTTCATGTCCGATGGTTGTACATTGTTAGATGCAGGTTTCTCTGGGTGGTTATTTAATCCTGTGTCATGGATGTTTACCTGGGCTGGGCATCGCTGGTCTCCTGTGTCAGCCTTGTGAACGTTTAACAGCTCAGCTACTGAAAATTGTTCCTTAATAGATGTCAGGATGGCCCAACAAAGGCTTTTTTGTTGATATCTTCATGAAATTGAAGCCTAAATTATGAAAGTAAGAACACATTTAAGATAGTATGCATAACCTTTCAGAGTTTCTTTCAGCAATCTTTTCAATAAAGGACTGATTAATATTCTTGACATCTTCACAAATTTGTCATAAATTGTATTTGAACAAACATGATATAACAGTCTTACATGGAAATGACAGTCAGCGCATATTTGTGTTTGCTTACAAATGGAAATATTTAAAGACATTTTTAGACCAGAAAGATTGTCTTTACTCTCAAAGAATTGTGTACAATATTTTACTGGTCATATTTAATCGTAAGTCAAAGATTTATAATAACTTCAATTTGATGTGACATAAGTTTTATATATATGTAGATTTTCATGGTACCTTTAGTAGTTTATATTAATAGTTTTTGATAACTTTTCAAACCTATTTATAAGCATTCAAATGAACTGGCAAAAATCATTTTATAGATCACTGTCTGCAACTAAGAAACATAACTATTGAAGGCATTACAATAACTTTAAGTTCATAACTTTCGCTTTATGCATGATATTTTTTTATATCAATTTGGTTTCATCATTGGTTTCAATTACATCATGGTATGGCTGTAATCCTCAAGTGGCCTCAGGTAATGTCCAATTAAGTCTGACCATGATAGCACCAAGCCTGTTTTGTTTAGCCTATAGTGATACAGGCAAATAGCATAGATTCTGATCAGTTAGAGCCAGCCAGGGTCTGCACGATTCACAGCTTTAAGTCGACATGGAGTATTGTCATTGCATGAAGTTTTTAGCCAAGAATGAGCACTATGTGTTAGTTACATATGAAGCAGACTGTGAGGTTAACCTACAGTTGCTATTGTGTTGGTCACCTAGTGAATGCATACTCGTTGCTTTTTCACAAAACTTATTCTGTGGCATTAAAATGATGATAGAATCTGCATTAAATCTGGTATGTTATGATATATTACTAAAGCTGGTTTTATTGGAGGGAAGTTAATTTATCAAACAGTTTAACCTATTCTGCTCAATTAAGGTAGATGAACAAGATACAATTGGAATGATTTATAGCAATGTACCTAATGACTTAACAAAATTTGGCTATAAAATTTTGATATGGATAATTTTCTCCATAAAAAGAGATATAATTTAATTGTAGATAAGAAGGAAAATGGTACCATATAGACTGTAATAGAAGCACCCTTTTAATAAAAGCATCGTAAATATAATCTACATTATAGGGTCAGAAATTACAGGACAGGACATGCTTTTTATTCAAATAAAGATACTTGTTTTATTTGGGGTTGGAAAAGAAAAAATACATCCCTTAAGTTATACTCCTATTTTATTTATATTTTCGTTGTTTACATTACTTTTATTTCCTTAATATTTTTTATTTGATTTAATAATTTAGCTAGTCAGCACACCAGTAACTTCTATAGAACTTTATTTTTAATTCATAATTGAATATACCTTATATATCCTATGTTTTATCCTGAAAACCCATCTAGTCTGTAATATTGACATAAAGTATGATTCTTCTACTTTCAGGTAAGGTCATTTCCCTATATATCCAAACTGCCTGTGGTAATGTACACTGTTAATTATCACTTATTGGTTAACTATTATTGATATTTACTTTAATTAGTGATTCATTATTCTGTCATTAACCCATGTTGTCTTTCTCACCAGAGTTGTTTTTTTCTTTAAAGTAAAAGGCTTACTTTATCTCTTCTTTTGAGGCTGTTGGCAGCCTTGTTTGTTTGCTTTGTTTTTCACCAGAAGACTTTTTTTTACCAATTTCAATGTTATCCTTGAACTATTCTTAATTAACAATTAATAAATTAATCACATGGTGTTATTTTCAAATACTTCATGAAGTTGTACTTTTTTCTTTTTAATAGAGATAGTGACACATTTTGTAATATTTCGTGGGCCTCATTTGTCACACAGACAGACTGGAGGAGGCTTGACTTTGCTATCAGGGAACTAACTGAATTATTTATAATGTCCAAATGTGGAATGGTTAATATTTAGGTTATAATGATAATCACAGACTAGCCTGGCCAGAGTTGAAGTTAAGTTTTTTGCTGTTTTAGATTGAGTTTTATTTTAAACCCTAATTCAAAGGGTGGGAAAATCTTGAAATGGTCATAAATTTGTCCGGCTGCAGGACCCCTTTGGTTTTGAAAATTGCTGGAAACAGCGTTTTTATTCCACAATTTCTCATCTTAATTTTTTGCCCCCCCAATAAATGTTTGAAATCTTGTAACGGAGAGCAGCAATTTTAGAGCCGTTTTATTGAGAAGACATCAAAGCAATATTATTGTTATTATTGATAGTCTTTAGCACATCATTAGGGACGTGGGGGACAAATTACACAGCAGAGGAGGTAACACAGGCCCCTTGGTGGGGCTCAATTAGGGCCCTTAAGAATGCCTTCATTTGAAACTAGGCTGGTTTGTGTCTAAAATGACAAGCCTGCATGGACTGGATTTATGCCGGTAACTTGAAAACATATTAGCCCTAATTTGGAACCTAAAGTAAAATAAAAAGGTTTTCAATTTCCTTTCAAGTGGGCTTTTATCAAAGTTGCAATGTATTCTCTGGGCATTATCCTTTGGTACCTGTTTATTTCTGCCTTTTTATTTGCTATGGTGTTTGGTTGGTTTGGTTGAGCGTTTGTGGTAGGAGAGGTAATGTTGCATGGAGCAAGGTTGGATAGTAGATATTCACCCTATTATTTTGGAACTCTGATAGTAAAGAAATGTTTTGTCATGTGATAATATAATACAATCAAATGGATAAATAAAATAATATGACTTGTTGAGATTTTAAGCTTCCAACTTTATACAATAGTACCATCTGAATTATTTATTTTTACCTTTGATAGGTACTTTAAGGTAGAATTGTGAATTTTGTTAAAATGTTACCATGCAGATTAGGTTACTATGACAACCAAGCCTAGTGTTCAGGATGGGTATGAGATCGACTACTCAGTAATTACAGTTAATTGTCACCAGGTAATGACAGGGTGAAGAAGAATAGACATACATGCATCAGGGTTCAGACGTCTTGAGTTACCATCCAGTAGTCTCTCTCTGCACACAATCACTCAAATAGGCTGCTAATAGGTTGCTTTTATGTGGATTTTGACTTTTTATTTTTTTTTATTTCCCTATGATGCAATTATCTTTTTTGCTGATTTTGACAAACCTTTGAAAGCTGGAAAACCACATGTCTCAAGATTAATCATAAAAATCAGTTTCAATTTTTTTTTCTTCATATTTTTGGTGTATTTTTTTATTTGAATTGATATGAACCAAGGAGCGTTCAAATCTTGGGTCTATACAGTTAATTATCACAGGGAGTATTTCCCCTCATTCTGACTTTCTGCCTTGTCACCTTGTGACCATATGCGTTGTGGTCAATTATCTCATGATGTAGGACATCAGTGTCCTTGGGAAGCTTGGTGAGCAAGCTCAAATCTTCAGGTGATGTGATAATTATAACCTGGCCTGTATGATGGCTCGTCTTTGCTGTTACTCTTTGTCTGTTGCTATAACAAGAGTTATGATAGTTACACCGGATTGTTAAAAAATTTGAATGACTGTTTGTTATTGCTGAGTTAATTATCTTCTTGAATGTAAGACTCTCTTGAGGTAGATGATTATTATAATTATTATAATGTAGACTGGCTCTACAGGAATGGGAGGAGGTTAGTTTTAGGGCCAGCAAGAACAGTAATCATCATAAAGCAAGGGATTTGAAATAAAGGATTAACTTGTGAGCTGCATTTAAAACAGTATAATAGATACAACTGCATTTGGAAAAGATAAGAAAAGTAAATGTTCTTTAAGCAGAATCCTGGATCGTTAAATGCTTTGTAAAAAAAAAAAAAGGTGTACTGTAATTTAAACTGCAAGTTTTTAAAAGTAAGCTATCAAGTATTATTTAAAGTTAATACTAAAAGGAAAAAAGTTACATTTTATTGTGATTATATAACTTGTTCAATGATTAAGGTTGTGAAATTTTATCAAAGTTGTTGTATCCACCTCCATGTCCTTCAGCTACACAAGTCTATTTTTCCCCCAAGACAAAAAATATTATAGAAAATACAAACTAAAGTACTTTATCACCTTTATAACTACTTGATCATAACCAGCCTTGCTCGATGGCTGACCCTTTATAAGTCACTTACAATTGCAATTTTTAACTAATTTGGTTCAATTATGTCCACAGAAGTTTGTTCAGAATAGTGTATTGACCAAAGGCTGTCAGTTTGATGAATTTATAAGCTCTCCAAATATAGGCTTTTTCTTAATGTAACAACCATGCTTTATTTGACATAATTAATTCAATAATCTGGGCAAAAAATAATCATTCATTAGATATGCAGGTGTTTTTTATTTGCTGCATTTGCTTTGCGAAGAAGTTAAGCATGTTGTTTGTGCATGCTAAGTTGTGTTCACAGTTTAAATTTATTAAGGTCAAAGTCCATCAAACAATGTTCATGTCTAAGGTGATGCTCACCCAAATTTTTGTTATTCAATAATATAAATAGTGTAAAGCACAGAATTCAAAATATTACTCAAATTTAAATATTATGAAATTTTGAAATATAAATAAACTCAATTCATTTTTTATATATTTTTTTCAGCAAAATATTCATCTAGATTTATTTTTCTTTTTTTAGTGTTTGAAAAAGTCACATTTTTTATGTCAACAGGTTTTTGGGCAGATATGCTTATCACTTGATGTCAGATCAGAGCACTATAATACAAGGGTTGTATGTTTGAATTGATTGAATTGTCACATTATAAGAATTGTAATGAGTTTCTGAGATAGAGGATTTCAAGGGAAAATGAAAGGGTTTATCAAGCAGTATACTTGTGATTATTTCTAGCTGTGGATTAGTGAAGACATGGGTGGTGGATATAAGGAGAAGCGAGAGACAGGGGCAGTCAGAAGATATTGCAGACCATAATCAATATCTCAGAAGCCGGAAAGATTGCTTGCCTTCATTCAATACTATTGTGAGTCAACAAGTGCATTGCTGAATCGTGGGCTAGCATGGTCTAAGGGGAGATTGCCGGTCTATAATTGAGAGATATATATAATAAAGCTGGGCCTAGATGAGAAGATAGTGTTGGGGATAAACATCCGTCTGTGTCAATTCTGCCAGCGATACATTGGTCACCAAGTCAAGTACCGTTAGTGGCCACACGCTCTAAACTGTGACACCTCAGACTTGCTGTGACCTCTAAGTAGATTATGAAGCTACAGAATACTCGTCCAATACTAAGGTCATTATGCTTGCAATAAGGGACTTTTGTTATAGTTAATACATTTTTGACCAGATTTAGGAAAGTTCTAGAATAGAGATTTGGCCTGTGTGCAGTCTGAATATAACATTTGAAATTATTTACAACCTGATCACTTTAACATTAACATGTCATGTCAGCCTGACTCACACAAAGGGGGCATCAAGGTTAAGGTTTTCAAGTTCCTGATCGCAACAAAATCCTGCCTCCATATGACAATCATTTGTGAAGAGTTCCACTCTGCTTGCACTGGGAAGCCTCCTGCCAGTAATGGCAGGGAAGCTATAATAATCCTTTTTTTATACCTACTATTCCATTCAACGAACACAAACATGCAAATGTTATTACATTAAGTGTCTTTTTAAATATATCTCTTAAATATATTCCTGCTTTTTCTAAGTATCCCATTGGCAACAACCAAAATGGTAGTATTACTTTCACTGATCCTTTGGAACAAATCAGTTAAGTTCTCATCAATACTAAGCCTTCCCCACCATCCTTTAATAATCTAAGATGCCATGATTTATGTGTTTATTTTGGTCTAGGAAAGTTCTCTTGGTTCCAATATTGAAGGATTGGGCAACAGCCATCATGAAATGATTTCTCCATCCCGTGACGTTTCTGAAGGCTGTACTTATTGACCTCTAGCTAGAAATCATTTAGTCTTCTTGGCCATGTTACCATTATTTATAATAAAGTCTTGTTTCTGTGTTGTAAACTCACTGTGAATTCCATGTACAGGTACTTGGTATTAAATAGTGTAGATCCTGATCAGATAGCTCCTGCTTATTAATTGTTGTTAGCAGGCAGTCATTTTAGGAGGTCTTTGTCATGTACATTCTATTGTTTGGAATGGAATTACAAGTACCTTGTTTTGTTCCATGTTGGTATTCTTTTAAGTTTAATGGGTTAAGTAGTGTCTTGGATAAATGCTTTCTAATTTTAGAATAGCTTTTCAGATCTGTATTGCGTTCCTGTTGGTAATTGCTATTTTATATAAGTTTGTATTATTTAGGGGGATTTTTTAGCACCAAATCACTTGTGTGACATATTAAAATTGGTCATTTTCCTTTTTAAGTTGTCTTTATGAAATAATTATTACTTCAAAAAGAATAAGTTTAACTCAGTATTCTACTTATATATATTCATTGAAGTTCCTTTTCATTGTATTTTTATTCACTCCAACCAAAAATTCTATACCAATCTACAATAGATTGGATGAATTGTATCACCAGTTTTCCTGCATGTTTATTAATGGACAATAGTTAATGATTGGAAGAGAAGAATCGTGTAAGAATATTGTATACTGTGTGATTATGTCGAATGATTTGTAACCAGTTGATTATGTGGAGGAGGGTTTGGTTTATCGTACTAACAATAGGTACAATCTAGGTTCAGTGAGTACGTGTCAATGGAAGAACAATGTTGGAGTATTGCCTGTCAAACTGAGCACATGGTGCCAAATATTGTAGTATATATCTGTCATAGTATAAACACAATCGATCATTCCGCTACTATGTAGCAAGTTGTTAATTTGTTTAAAGGGAAAAGGTGTCACTTGTGGAAAGTGGATATAAGCCACAACACCAAAGTTTTTTTTATGCACATGGACTGATAAATTTTTAAGTATTCCATAATGCAGTCTTTTTTTTTTTACTAACACCTACATGTGCAGGTATTTTGTTACTTTGCTATAGACTCAGTGTGAAATGCATATCCTGATCAGACAGAGTACAGCAATCCTTACCTATGCTAGATCATTGCATGCATAGCACATAGTTAGCAGGTAAATGGTCTGAATGAATTGATATGAGGGAATAAAAGACAAAGAGTCTTGTGCATAGTGGTACAAAAATGACTGTTTGACTTTGTTGGTCTTCACAATCCTTGTTTAAAACTGTTGAGTTGTAAGTTGCGATAGAACATGTCACCTTACTGCAGGTGGATTATTTTATTCATTCTTCAGTATTTTGATACCTGGAACTTCATTTGAATCTAACTTCAGCCTTATTTGGGAGAGGTGCCCTTGCACATCCTGAAGGAGTAACTCAGCAGAATATCAATGCATATGTTCAAGTCCTGGCTTGGACAAGAACTTTCATGTTAGGAGGTTTTTCAGCCAACCTATTGTGTGTGAGTGGTTCTACTCATACAATTGGCTGCGGTCTTCTACAAGCAATAAAAGCTAGTTGTCACCAAAATGAACCTAGTTTTGTCAGTTTAATATGTATGTCAAAAAGCAAAGTTCAAAATGTATATAAAAAAACAAAGTTTGATATGTATATGAAAAAATAAACTAAACATATCTTACCGAATTGGGACTTACAAGATGCTGCTTGAATGACTAAAGAAAAGCACACCTGTGGTGAAAGAATTGCATGTTTCAACATGCAAATTAGGTGTCATTCACTTAAATGTTAGAAATACCATCAAACTTGTATTCAGCAGCCAACCAAGGGACAGTCTTAAATTGGCCACTTATGTTTGGCTGCTTAATTCAAAATATGATATAATTATTTGTTTACATATTCATATGAGCATGTTTGTTAATAAAAAGTTTTTCTTTAATAGTAGTTCAAGTAAAAAAAATTTTTTATTTTAACCCTAGGAAACATGTATAGCTTTATTATTTTTTAGATATCTTTTGAATTAAATATTAATGTCTACAGATTCTTTCATTTTCTTAAGTTTCTTAACTTGCCATTTGTATGAAAAATACATCTACCTAATAAGCAGACTGTCCATTTTTATTGGCACCATGTAAATAATGAATGATAACAAGATGGCAGCACCTTTCTAGAATAGATAGACTAGAAGTCACAGTCAATATTTCAGACTTTGATGAAGGCTCTTTTATTACACCTTGGTGGCTTTAATGAATTAGTTTGTCATGTTAACCTTAATGAAATATTATACTCAAGTAAAGTCTTGCTTTTCATTGTAAAATCAAGTATCATTAACATTTCACAAATCTTGTTGCAAGCATTTAAATGTGTATTTTTAAAGAAATCGCATGAGAAATATAAATAACACCCATTTAACTCTTTATTAGTAAATGATAAATAAGAATGAACCAATCCTTTGTAAAGGATTAATGATTAAACCGACCATATGAGCGTCCATATGAGTGAGCATGTAGATTTTACTGTAGCTTTATTAGTATCCCAGTTGGCCTTGCTTCCATCCCAGCACAAGCTGTGACCTACCCTGAACCATACACTATCCTTTCAGTGGAGGTTGAGACCTTTATAAAAAGCTAATCTCTTGTAATTTCATAACCCAGAGGTTTTCTATACATTCCCTATACATTCACACCTTGGCATTCTGGGAGCTATGCTATAGTGTCGTCAAAGCCAGAAGTTAGTTTCCTCATCAGTGCCTGTCAGAAGAGCCTAACACAGTTTATAAATATTACTAGTTACATTCTGTCTGCAATAAATGGATTGTTGCTTGCTTCAACATCCTTTTATACAGAGAGAACTCTAATTAAGGTCAAAATAAACCGATCCCTGCATCTGGCATATCAACAACTCAGTCTGCCCATTAGCTGCTGTATGGTCAACCTACCAGGTAAGCATTCAAGCAAACCTGTTAACCAATCAGTAATCTTGCTGGTCAACCAATCAGTACTCTGGTTAATCAACCAATCAGGAATCTGGCTGGTCAACCAATCAGTACATGTACATTAAACAAGGAGGTGGCCAAATGATTAGTCATAGACTAAACTGGGTAATATAACTAACTGTAGAACCAGTTTGTTAAAAAACAACTTATCTAACAACTAAAAATGTTAATGATATGTCAGCCAACCAAGTACAAGCCAACTATTTAACTTGTCAACCAACTAATAATCTATTGATCAACCAGACTTTCAGTTCTATTGTTTCTTTCTGTGGTCTATCACCCAGCCAACTGCATTTCAGTCATCCCGATGATGTAGCCGATGATGTAGCCGGGTGATAGGGAGAGAATGTGTAAGTGGTCTGGTTAGCTCAGTCTGTCCAGCATTTGCCCAGTCACAAAGGGTCCCGGGTTCGAGTCCTGGACTGGCTGCACATTTTTCTCCCCATGTTACAATTGCGCCAAACGTGAGACCACTTGACAGTGTCCACTTGAAGAAGCTGCCTTCACTGTGACACGACAAGCACTTGGTATGATACTACACCCAGCCTGTAGGAGGACAACCCATATAGTGGCATCACAAAAATACATACAAATGAAGAAAGTATGGTCAACTGGAAAGTTTTCCCGCTAGTTGTATAACCAACTAGTTTACCAGTTTTTCAACCACTTACCATTACCATTTAGTCAACTGGTGTGCTTGCTGACACTCCTCACATCGGTTATGTTTTGATATCATACAGTAAACCTCTGCCATCTTGACAAGCATGTGACCATAGTGGGGAGATCTTGCTTCTATCAATCAATGTTTGTGTCAGTGTAAAAATCTGGTATATAAATTTAATGTACTTAGATGAAAACAGTTTATTTTCAAATGTAAACATTGCTTATACTTATTGATAGAATAAAACTATAATGGTTTACAATTTTTACAAAACTGGTTCAAAATACGTTACTCATGTTCAGATCTTGTTTGTTAAGCTTACTGATGATTTTTCTTTTTGGTGGCAGAGGTTACTATGGAAATGTACATGACCTCTTCATGGAAATTGGTGTTCACTAACAAGGTTTCTATCTAGTCAACCATTCATGTTGTCAACCGTTTATGGTAACCAGATGTTGTACAGGGATGCTTGTTTCTTCAGACCAGTTCTGAAGTGCCTTGATACAGGTCGCACTAAGATGGGTGCTGTGACTACGCCACCTAATCCAGTCTTTTTCCACTTTGGTAGGTTCTACACAGGTTGTACATGGCCAAATCACAGTGAATTGTATAAAATATTGAAATTGAGTGACAACACTTGGGTGGGGATTATATGCTCTTTCATATTTTTTGTGTTAGATGTACCATCCCTTTTTTAAAGTAAACAACGCTGTAACAATTAATGGAACATAAGACACTTAAGGGTCGAGAACCAATACTTATTGACCATCTGCATCACAGAAGAGTAGAGGAAAATCCCAGACAAATGTCTGGGTAGAACCACTGCCACTCCACAAGTCAGCTGGATGAGGGGACAGTGGTTCTACCAAGACAATTTTCTGGAATCTTCCTACACTAAATAGCTATAATGATCATATAATCAGTGTATTGCAAACAAATAATGACAATCATTGTCATCCTTCACTGGTTACGTCACACAAGAGTCAGGATACCATACAAGAATTGCTTACAAGTTCTGTTGGGAATGTTTTTTATCAGTATGTACCTCATTTTGCATGGGATTTTATAACCAGGTTGTATCTAGTTAAACAGGCTGGACATATCAAAACATTTAATGACTTTTACATGGTTTTAACTGTGTTATTCTGTCTTTTGCAGCATATTGTGGAAATAAGCTGTCAGATCAGGACCCGCACTATTTTCTGCATAGTCAGGGCAATACACCTTTTTACCATTGCCAGTTGTCCTTCTCAGATTTGAAACATTTAGTATGGTTTATGTACAAGGGAAATAGAATAAGAGATCATGTGAATGGGAACTTATGCCTTTTCTTTTTCACATATTAATGGACTTATATAGCTGTCCTATGTTTGTTTGGATTTATATAACTAACATTCTATTGTCAGTTGAAATGGTGAGGAGTTGTATGTAACTTCAGATGAAGATGAAAGTTCAGGACTGTGTTGATGATTTGGATGAAAATCATGATAGATATGGTAGCTATTATGTAATACAACAGAGCTGCTACTGATAGTGTCAAGTGTATTATTAATGATGGAATGGGACTGCGTTGTGAGCATTTTCTATGAAAGCTGTTTACAGATCTTTTATAATCCCAGTCACTCTGGAGACTTCGTCTCCTTACAAATATATCTCTCTTCAATTATGGCCATAAATAAATCATATACGATCTTCCTATATATCTTTCACTCTACAACTCTTTTTACCTTGCCCTGAAAAATTGATACCGAATTTCATGCATGATTCACATTGATCATTTATCCAATTAGTCAATAAAAAAACTGCCAGCATAAAAATTGCTAAATTGATCTTGCGGGTATTGAAATGGTTAAAAGACTTCTTTAATTAAGCGACCTGGGCCTGAGTGGGATATGAGGCAGTGTTTATTGATTATTGAAATTAATGAGATTCCAGGTGAGAATTTATTCTAAGCTTGTTTAGCATGAGTTGATCAAATAAGGTAAAAGTGTAGATCTAGATCAGCGACTTCTATCTAGGAACTGTGTGGTCAGGAACTGCACTATTTGCTGCTTCATCTTTAGCATTATGAATCATTTGAAATTAAGAGTTAATTAATAAGGGTTGTTAATGAACTTAGCGAGATAAGGATTAAATGAGAGGAATCCACAATTGAAACCCAGCTCTGGTCGAGCCCTGTCAGAGCTGTTCACTGCCACTACCACCATACTGCTTACCCTGCTAGGACCTACTGCAGAATTTTAATCATAACTTATTGTTTAGGCATGTTCCTTGATGAATTTGAGAGCAAATAACTAATGCTTTAAACATTGGTTATAAACAAATGTAGCATGATAAGGAATGAAAAGATAGGCTTGAGATGTAGTCTTCTAGGGTAACTTCAAATGTTTTTATTGGTCTCAATTAGCCTTGTCGTCTGTGATCATGGGCTCGTTCTTGTCTTAACAATCAATGGCATCAAGATGGATGTTGGTGAGATGTTACCGCCATGTCTGTCACTCAGGTGTACAGTTGATGCAGACTTCAAAGGGCTCTTGTTACTGAAACATTTACTATTACCTCAGTCTTACATACAAATTAAAGATGTTTATTTGACCAATAATGGACTGGAAGAAGGTCGAGGACAGTGAAAATAAGAACATATTGAACTGACAGTTTTAACACTTTAAATGGCATTGTTTAAAGATACAACAAAATGTGGCAGCTTACAATTCAATAGAAAACATGTTTTTTATCCTGTTGAGGTAATGTATAGAAGTTTTTAAGAAGATTGTGAAATCATTGTCATAAAAACATGGGAGTTACAAATATAGGTAAAAAACAAATGTAGAAATATAATGCAGGACTTTGACGAATTCATTGTTTATAAGTTCAACTAAGCTGCCTTCACTTTCATGACATAATTAGAAATGCTCTAGAATTGAGAGGAGTAACGCTCTTAGGCTTGGAGGAGAGATGCTCTGTAATTTCAGAAAAGGAATTAGGGTTCAAAGAAGAGGTGTTCTAAGAGTTGATAGGAGAGATGCTCTATGATTAAGAGAAGATGTGCTCTATGGTTCAGATGAGAGATGCCCTATAGTTAAGATTAGAAATGCTCTAGGGTTCAGAGGAAAGATGCTCATTGGTTGAGAGTAGTAATGCTCTAGGGTTCAGAAGAGGACTGTTTTAGGGTTGAGAGTAGTAATGCTCAAGGGTTCAGAAGAGGACCATTTTAGGGTTGAGAGGAGAAATGCTCTAGGGTTCCAAAGAGGACTGTTTTAGGGGGAGAGAAGAAATGCTCTAGGGTTCAGAATAGGACTTTTTTTAGGGTTGAGAGTAGAAATGCTCTAGGGTTCAGAATAGGACTTTTTTTAGGGTTGAGAGTAGAAATGCTCTAGGGTTCAGAAGAGAAATAAATAATGTAGCATGAGAAAACACATCTTATCTGGCATTGTTGAAACTGACCTGGAGCCAAGATAAATGGCAGTGGTAGTTCCAGATTGAAATACTGGATAGCACTGCTATGTATAATTGAATAGCCATGTCATGCTAGTGAACAGTTAAGAGTTTTAATTCTTAGCCTGCTAAGTGCCAATTGATTCAGTGTTGGCAAATAGTGTAGATCCAGATCAGTCAGCTCCTGCTGGGAGGAATCTTTTAAGATTTACTCTTATTGCTGCCAAGTCTCACATCACTTAACTTACAACCTTTGAAGAATTTTGTATTGGTTTATTATAGATATGGCAGAAGTAGGTTTAAAGCTACCCAGAAGCACAATGTAAATGGGGCCGACTACATTGGTAGATGGGGAGATTGACGCATGCTTGCATGTTCTTTGTCAACCCTAACCTGTTTGCTGTCAGTTTTATGACTCCAACTGGTGCACAGACATCATTGAGTGATCGCACATTGATTGGTGGCAGGGTCACTTTAATGCTACATATGTCAATATTACTCCAGTTTTCTTTTCTAGTTATTGCCATAGCTTTGTTAAGTGTAGACAGTGGTGGGGATCTTTCCTTGGGTTGAAGTTGAAAGAGAAGAAAATAAAGACTGAATGTTTAGGGGCAGTACCTACTAAATGTTTAGGTTAAGTAAAATTTAATGTTTAGGTGGATGTTCAGACTAAAGGCTTAGGGGAAAGTACAAACTAAATGTTAAAGAGGAGTAAAAACTAAATGTTTAGGTGGATGTACAGACTAAATGTTTAGGGGATGTACAGACTAAATGTTTAGGAGAAGGAAAGACAAAATGTTTAGGGGGAGCACAGACTAAATGTTTAGGGGGAGCACAGACTAAATGCTTGGGGGGATGTACAAACTAAATGTTTAGGAGAAGGAAAGACAAAATGTTTAGGGGGAGCACAGACTAAATGTTCAGGGGGAGTACAGACTAAATATTTATGGGGAGCACAGACTAAATGTTTAGGGGGAGCACAGACTAAATATTTAGGGGGAGCACAGACTAAATGTTTAGGGGGAGCACAGACTAAATGTTTAGGGGGAGTACAGACTAAATATTTAAAGGCAGTACAAACTAAATGTTTAAGGGAAGTATAAACTAAATGTTTAGGGGGAGTAAAGACTTAATGTTTAGGGGAAGTAAAGACTAAATGTTTAGGGGAAGTACAAACTAAATGTTTAGGGGAAGTACAAAGTAAATGTTTAGGGGAAGTACAAACTAAATGTTTAGGGGAAGTAACGACTAAATGTTTAGGGGAATTAAAGACTAAATGTTTAAGGGAAGTAAAGACTAAATATTTAGGGGAAGTACAAACTAAATGTTTAGGGGAAGTAAAGACTAAATATTTAGGGGATGTTTAAACTTAATGTTTAGAAGGAAAAAATGTTAAGGGAAGGTAATACCAAATTAAGCTTTTCAAAAGAAAATGTTCATTAAAATAAGGATTTTAATGTTGTAGTTGTTATTGGAATGGAGCTTACTTAGTTTAGACATTTTTCAATGAAAATATATAATATTTAAAAAATGGACAAAGGGGAGAAAATAAGATTGATTTTGTTTGGGTACATATTGACTATTATTTGTTGGATAATGGAGAGGAAACAGCCAAATCTATTACTGGCGCATGTTGTTTTTAAGTGTAAGGTAATGTTGGGCTTCTGACACGACTGGCTGTGACACAAGCCAGATTGAACAGAGATCTATGCTACACTTCCCCCACTCTCGTATTGTCATTAATTAACAACAGCTTTTGCTTGTTTGTTTTTAGGCAATAAATCCCTAACTTTTGAGTCATTAAATTAATTGACATTTCAAATTTATACCCTTTCTCTTTTACAAAAATCTGAATTGCAATGTTCTATACAGGCAATCTGTATCTTTGTTTTGTTTAGATAATGTATTAGATGATGTGCTATATATGTTTGCTTGCATACTGCACAGGTTGAATGAGAACCCCGAGAGGTCCGTTGGTTTGATCCCAGGTTGAAGGCTATCAAACTGTGGCAATTGTGGAATTTCTAATTGGCTCATTTATTTATTTCAAGACTTGCTGGACAACAATCGGGGAATAGGACTGTGTGTTGTTTTGGTCAAGAACTTGTGACATGCTTAAACAGTGATGGCATCACAGTATATGCAGAAACATTAACATTTTCTAGAAATTAGGAGTCTGCTAGTGGTTATAAACATGTAGCTGACAGAGCAAACAATTACATTTTCCCATGTTTTATTGTTTAAGACCATGTGTTATATTTATAACAATGTGTCATATAGTTATGTGTGGATAGATTTCCAATCATGTGACCTTGTTTTAAAATAGTTTTAGTGACTGCTAATCCTTGAAATATCAACAGGATGCAAATTTAGACAGAATGAAAATAATTTATTGAAGAAAATGGGATATTTTTTTCTCTCCTGTCTGGGAAGATTTTTCAAGACACACTAGTATTCAAACTTTAAACACATTGTAGGTTATTTTAATTCACAATGAAATGTATGTGGATCAAATACAGATTTATTGATTAGGTCATTTGTACATTCATTTCTTCTTAAATCAAAACAGTTCTTTAGAACATTGTTTTTACTGTTAAATAGTTTTTATCATTATAAAAGTATCTGCATTATGGAAATTATTTATGTATTGTTAGTGTTGTTTTTTTTGCATCAGTGTGCTCTTCTGTATAAAAATGGATTGTTTTGGTTAAAAAATGGTTATACTTATGATTGTAAAAATGTGATATTCTCAAGTATAAGTTAAAACATTGTTATAGTATTTTTATTCATTCTTTTATCTTCTCTTACAAGTTCATAAAAACGAACAAACCAAACCTGTTACAAAGTGAGTCATTGTGTGGGGCATTCCTAACTGACAGTAATAATAGGTTTAATGTTCTTTGTTATTATTTTGATAGTAACAAATGGTTAACTGAAGTGGCCATATCATACACAGGTAGCCATTAAGAAATCAGTAGCAGCTTACTGTTGACTAATGCATTATTTAACACAGTAATAAAATTGTCCTTATATTTATGATTTTCCAATTTTCCCAATTTTGAGAATTAAATGTCAAACTATTTTCCCCCAATTCGAAAGGTGCAGGTAGTAAAAATAAAATTTATAAAAAAAAATGCTGATAGAGTATGCTGCATCCAGGTACCCCTGTCTGACACTGGCTGACCCCAATCAGCCCAGTCTGTTGCCCGGTCAGGCTGACCAGTGCACCTGGACTACTCTGGTGGTCAGTCAGTCCCTAATTAACCTCACCTGTATGCTTACTGTTCCTTATCACTCTATATTGCTACATTGTCATTTATTCTTATAGAATTATAAGCTATCTGCTTAAAACTTTATGCCATAGGCATCAAGATGTACTGTACAAGACTTAGCTGCCAAAGTTGTAGCACTGGTAGTGGGCTAATCTGTAGCTGCAGTATTTGCATTTGCCTGATCACTTCATGGTTAGTAGGATACAAGGTGTGTAAAGTTTGTATGCTACTATAGACTGTCCCCTCAGGCCATATGTACATCAACACTGACCTTTAATCAGGAGTGAAACATCATACTACAAGGAAAACAATAACATTGCTGGCTAGGTCTACAGAAAAGATATAATCCATTTGCAGTGATAACTACCTGTAAACCCATACTAATTCTTAGTAGGATAAGATCTGTGTAGGTACATTTGACTTAACATATTCTTTGAGAGTAAATAGTACTGACTAGAGCAGATTTGTTTCTTGGAAGAAGTGAAATAAAAAAATTCTTGAAGCAAAGATTTAAATATATTTTTTATAGGTAAAGTCTTTTGTAAATTGATTAATTGGTGTCTTGTTGGTGGTATTTGCAGTTTGGACCAATTTTTTATTTTGTTTCTCTCATGCAACCAAATGAATTGTAAATACCTGAGAAGATCTCTTTAATGATCTTCTACATCCAAGTGAAAAATAGTATACTTTTCATACAAAAGGTGTTTTTTCCTATCCAAGCCATGCTGCACAGGTAGCTATTGTTAAACTGAGAAAATCACATGACCACTTACTATTTAGATCACTTGATACCATCATCCATGTAATCAGCCATGATGTTGATATTTATTTTGAGCTGAAATCCCAATGGTGCTTATTGTTAGATTTGGAAAAAAAGAACATTCAAAGCTATTTATTTCGTGATCTGTTATGTCTAAAAGTTATGGTAGTGTTATCAACAGCCTTTACTTAAACTAAAGTCTGAGTTTATGCAGTAATTTTGTCCAAATTCCCAAGACAAGGGTAAGATATTATTTCAGGTATACAATATAGGCAAACTGTGGGATACTCAGGTATACAATATAGGCAAACTGTGGGATACTCAGGTATACAATATAAACAAACTGTAGGATACTCAGGTATACAATATATGCAAACTTTGGGATACTCAGGTATACAATATAAACAAACTGTGGGATACTCAGGTATACAATATAGGTTAACTGTGGGATACTCAGGTATACAAAATAAACAAACTGTGGGATACTCAGGTATACAATATAAACAAACTGTGGGATACTCAGGTATACAATATAGGCAAACTGTGGGATACTCAGGTATACAATATAAACAAACTGTGGGATACTCAGGTATACAATATAAACAAACTGTGGGATACTCAGGTATACAATATAAACAAACTGTGGGATACTCAGGTATACAATATAAACAAACTGTGGGATACTCAGGTATACAATATAGGCAAACTGTGGGATACCATCTTTAACAAGAAAATGCTAACCATATTCACCTTTTCATAAAATAAAGCTGCTTAATGATTTAAAATTAATGGAATAAAAAAAAGTTCTGCAGTTAATATTTGTGTGAGGTGTGTTTTTTCTCCTACTTTTATCATCTGCAACATCATTGCCCGCATGCCTGATGCATCAAACACGTTGCATGTTTATTGCAGTGTAAAAGCTGGCTATGATTAATTAATTTAGCACCAGTCTTCTGCCTGATACCCCACAATGCATCACAGGCCTGGATTAAGACTAGATCTCCATTTCTCCTGGGGTATGAATAGTTCTCAGAGATAGTTCTTAAGGTTTTCAAGACAGGTTTTAAAATAGCTACTCAGGGAATTAATCTCAAGAATAGTTTCAAGGTCTTCTATTACAACTTAATAATCAATACTTAATTTTGTAATTATTTGCTAAAAACTTAGCAGCAAATAATGTTTATCGTCATAAGACTGGCTGATCTGAATCTACACTGTTTACCTCAGCTTGATCAATTGGTAATTGGTTTAAAGCATTGAAAATAATTCTAAGCAAAAGCACAAAGGAATGGTTCTCTGTAACGTTTCTTGATTCTTATTTTAAAGAATTCTTCCTCAGAATGAATCAAAAATGAAGAACATCTCAGGAATTGCAATGAAGAACATCTAAGGAAGTGCTTAGAAGAATTCTCAGGATCTCTCAGGAACTGCTTTAAATATATCCAAAGAATTGTTCTTAAAATATATCAAGAACTACTCTTAAAATATATCGGGTACTTTCTCTAAAAGGATCTCAGTCAATGCTGTTACTATTTTTCATGAGTTGCTTCCAAAATTAGCTATGGACACACTCTCAAAATATCCCCAAATTTGTCTTATAATCTTTAAGTTATGAAATTACTGGAAACATAGTTGACTACATTTCCCCATTCAGTAGGCCTGACTAACAGTTTTAACAGTTTAGATCCAACAGTTCTAATGGTTTAGAGTCAAATATTCCAGTAGTTTAGATCCAAGAGCTCTAATGGTTGAGAGTCAACCATTCTAGCAGTTTAGATCCAAGAGATCTAATGGTTTAGAGTTGACCTTTCTAACAGTTTAGATCCAAGAGCTCTTATGGTTTAGAGTCAGCCATTCTTACAGTTTAGATTCAAGAGCTCTAATGGTTTAGAGTCAACCATTCTAACAGTTTAGATCCAAGAGGTCTAATGGTTTAGAGTCAACCATTCTAACACTTTAGATCCAAGAGCTCTTATGGTTTAGAGTCAACCATTCTAACAGTTTCGATCCAAGAGCTCTTATGGTTTAGAGTCAACCATTCTAACAGTTTAGATTCAAGAGGTCTAATGGTTTAGAGTCAACCATTCTAACAGTTTAGATCCAAGAGCTCTTATGGTTTAGAGTCAACCATTCTAACAGTTTAGATCCAAGAGCTCTTATGGTTTAGAGTCAACCATTCTAACAGTTTAGATTCAAGAGCTCTAATGGTTTAGAGTCAACCATTCTAACAGTTTAGATCCAAGAGGTCTAATGGTTTAGAGTCAACCATTCTAACAGTTTAGATCCAAGACGTCTAATGGTTTAGAGTCGACCATTCTAACAGTTTAGATCCAAGAGGTCTAATGGTTTAGAGTCACTCATTCTAACAGTTTAGATCCAAGAGTTCTAATAATTTTAAGTTAACCGTTCTAACAGTTTAGATCCAAGAGCGCTTATGGTTTAGAGTCAACTGTTCTAATAGTTAAGATCCAAAATTTCTCAATGATTAAGAGTCCATGGTTTAACAGTTTATAACCAACAGTTCTAATGGTTTAGCGTCAACTGTTCCAACAGTTTAGATCCAAGAGCTTCAATGATTTAGAGTTGACCATTCTAACAGTTTAGATCCAAAATCTCTAATTGTTTAGAGTTGAGCATTCCAATAGTTTAGATCCAACAGTTTGAATGGTTTAGAGTCAGTGGTTTAACAGCTTAAATCAGGATGTGCAAGCTTGTTATTGCTATGTTGGTTAAGAACAAACAATAATGTGACAACAATTGCAGTAACAGAGGCAGCCACAATAATTGTGCCTAAAATTGCATGTGTTAAACCGTTCTGGGATAGGGACAAGAGTGAGGTAATCCAAATGAGGGTTTTGAGCTCTCCTGTGGCGGAAGCTGGAAAATGTATGTGTTGTTGTGGTATGGACGAAGGCATTATTAATTCATTGCCTGGCAATGAGATGATGGAGGGGTGCAGTAGTAATTAACTGAGTTGTATTATGTAACAGTGCCTCACTTCCCCACCACCACCTTCACCCACGGAGCTAATATGACCAACCAGCAAAAAATATCTTAAAATTGAAAACACTTTTTCATGTTTTTTAAGTGTAGGGTGATGAAGAGAGAGACTGTTCATATAAAGTTGGGAGAGGTGTTTTATAAGGCAAGGATTAAATGAGAGAGAAAAAACAAAGCCATCCAAGTTACTAAAATAATAGACATACTGTAATTGCTGTAACTTAAAAAAATATAATTGTTTGAAGAAAAAATAATCACTGTTTCTATTATAATTACATCCCTTAATATTTGGATTTCTTGTAAGTATATATATTACTTTTTTTTAATACAGTTTAATAAATCTTCAAAATCCAATACTGAAAATTAAGTAATATGTTAACAAATATAAAAGAAAAACAGGCTGGACAAGCTGTTATTTTTTTCACTGAGATTATTTTAACTTGCGATAGCTAAATAGGTTAGAAATTTTAAGTTTAAAAGAAATGTTTATTAAATTTCTAGAAATACTTAGGTTTCCATTTGTTAATTTCTACAGGACATAATGGCTATGAAGGCAGGGTTTGTTTATATTTAATGATAATGATGAAAAGTGTTACAGATGTTAATATCAAACCATACTATCAAGATGATGGCAACATCTTAGCTGTCTGTTGAAAACCATTTACATCTGAGTTTTCCAACTGAGTAATAACCACAACAGACCTAATTGGTGTTAATTTCTTGTTCATGCTTTTTTACTACAAAGTATAAAACATAAATATGTTAGAAAAAACAAACATCAACAAAACCACAAATATTTTTCCAAATTCATCTAATGTTTTCTTCTACTTCTTCCTCCACTTACCCTGTTCTTTCAACTTGTGCAGTGTGTTTACATGTCAGATATAAAAGACAATTTATTACATACATGTATGTGCACATATGTCAATAAAAACAAAATAATCAGCAAGCTTACCACACAAATTCAGTAAAACATTCACTCTTATCCTGCCAAACGCTACTTGACATGCTTACACTTAATGTTTTGGCAAATTGTGTACGTTCAGGTTTGCCAAAACTACCTTGGGACTCTCCGATCAGAACCTTTACTTTTTGCTGCCAAATCTAGCAAGATATCTACCAACAGGCACTTTTTAAATGTAGATGTGAAAGATGACTAACAATTAGCATGGGTTGTTAACAAAATACAGTATGACAAAGTTTTTTTTAAAAATCTCTCTCCTTCCTTCCTTACTCCCCCTCTATCCCCAACCCTTATCCTCACCTTGTTTTAGTATATTTACATATTGGACATAATACACCAAGTGTATGAGCGTGGAGGGGCGGAGCTAGCTCACCTGCCTAGTCAAGCAGACTTTATTGATTGGTGGAGAGCGCTCACAACGCACCGGATAACCCCCGAGGCCTTACACTACTGCCACTAGAGTGGAGGCAGTCGGCTAGTAGTATATTGTCAGTTATACAGTTGGAGGAGAGCTTGTCTCAGTTTAGTTAGATAGTTCATCAAGTTTGAAGACAAGAATATCAACGAGTACACTTACATAGCTCCCCCTGATCACAGAGGAGAGCACTGGGTTCTGATTGGCATTAGTGATCACTAGAGGTTCCATGTCAGATAGTCGTGGTCGGAGTGAGAAAATAATTTGTCAGGATAATTTTCTGACCATGGGAAACAGTGACAGTAGAGCTATAGTTTGTGTTATGTTTACATTGTGTGGTTATGTGGTTTGATAAAGAAAGGTCTACATGTGGAGCTGTTATTATTTGTATTTAGGTTTACCATAAATGTAAGTTACCTAATGACGTCGGTGTTAGCCTGAATTTTGTCTAACCATAATTGGATTTTAAATTAGTTATTGTGACTTTGTTGGAGTAAAAAATAAGGATACATGGATATTATGACAAAAAGTGATTTTTTTTGGTGTAGGATGAAGGAAAATCATTGAACATAAAAATATACAAGTAACTTTATTTATATTTTTTAAAGTTCATTTACACTACAGTTGACATACTTGTTTTGCCTTCATCTTTTTATGGAGTGGAAACTTTTGTGACACTGTTGGCAGAAAAAAATTAGATAATTTTCTGAAGTTGAGAGAGACACTTGTGACTTTGATCAATCTGTGGGATTGGTGACTATAGAGTGTTGGCTTTGATCAGAAGATGATGTTTTCTGACTACGGTGGTCGCCCTAACCCCGGGGGTCAGTGGGTCCAGCCCCTACCCCACCAGCAAATGTACCCAGGGCCTCATCATTACCAGGGCCCGCCACCGCCCCCACACATGGGAGGCCCGCCAGGGTTTGCACCCAGGCCACGCATTGACCCTACCAGCGACGTGTTCACCTGTCTCTTTGGGGATCTCTTCGTTAAATGGTAATGTGGTTAAGTTATAATGTAATGTGTATTTAGTAGGAGGTTTACATATGAAACAGTTTTTCGAAGTGTTAGATTGAAGGTCTGATTAAAGCTTAAATGCCTAAGTGGTTATGTTGCCACACCCCATCTCTAACCTCCAAAACAGATCAAAAGTGTTCTATAATAAAATGTAACATTATGATCATTAAGTAATAAATTGAAATGTGACCTGAAACTATTGTATAATTTAAATTCATTTGGTGCAGTTGTTTCTAAAATTCTTTATTAGAAATCATTAATTTTGTATTATTCCAAACACTGTCAGTTATAAAACTATAGTCACTAACCTAATGGAACACAAAAAATTAAATATTGTATAGAACAGAACCTTGAAAAAATATAAGTCTTGAAACAAAAACTTCTTAGAAATTCCAATTCAATTTTGTTTTCAGGATAAATCATAAAACATGCTATATATAGGTACCTGTAATATTAAATATAATCTTTACCTACAAGTATTTCACATTTTTTTTATAAGCTATTTACAACTTCAAACTTTGATTCCAATTATCAAAATTTGTTGTATATGAAAGTGTTATTTAAATCTACCGGTATGTAGAATCAAAGTTATCTTTAAATAAAAATGTCTGGTATGGGGCTAATATTCATTTTTTGAGAATTTATTTTTTAACGACAGCTTTAGAGCAAATATAACATAATATAAAAATGTGATAGGCAGAGGACCTGTTCTCTACAGTCATGTAACAACATCAGTATCAGTGACAGCTACAATTGTTGTTACTCACAAGGAGTTAAAGTGTTGCTGACTTGTATTTATTATTTATTTATTAGTTGTTTACATGAGATCATAGCTCTCAAAAGGCATTGTTTTTGTCATAGGCTTGTTCTACAGATATTTGCTGATATTTGGATGAATCATCTGTACGCTGATATAACAATAATTTAATTTCTGCTGTTATAAATGATGGATGCTGACTCATGTATAATACTGACGGCATTCTCTGCTCTGAATAAAAGTCTGTGATAGTGTTTTATGGTTCATTAAATGTTATGCTTGACGAACTTACTAATTTCTGTAGGAAGTTTCGTAACTCCAAAAATCATCAAAAGGAAGGTCTCATGACCCATTATAAGTGAATCATGTTATTGATACAAAATTTCTACAAAGTACAGAAAATTCATTTAAAAGATTTCAGAATTGTATTTATCCAAATGGAACATCTGTTCTTTATATAAAGCAGTTTATGACATGTTTAAATTTGAGAAGTTTGAAGAGTTTTAGAGTTGGCTTATGATTTTAATGTAACATTTGTGGGTTTTCTCATTTTCTGAGCTATTACTTTTATCTTGTCAGCAAAACATTTCTGCTTCAATCTTTGTTTATTTTTAATATTGTGTTCATTTATATTAAAAGTGTCTATCCATCCCTCATCATGCAGTGTAGTGCAGATGCATCCATACCCTCCATCACCCACTCCTGCATATACTTTCTCACTGTCACTGCTACAGTCTCCACCATGTACCTAACCAAGCCACTAATGAAGGCTTTATGTGTTCACACTCTCATGAAGCCCAATCCTTCATGTCTTGTTCTGTTCAATTGTTTGTTGTGTTTGTTTTTGAAATACATCACAGCAGCACAAGTTATAGTCATTATAGCAACATCTAGCTATGTTGGTGTCTAGATAGAATACTGGCACACTGCAGATTAGCTGAAAGTCCTTCCCACATTAAGACAGGGACTCGAACCTCACTATGACAAGAGACAAAGCAGTCAGTGCAGGTACTAGTGTGAGACTGTACCGCTATGCATAGGTGCCCCATTCCTATTTTTTTTATTCTCATTGAGCTTTCTGTTGATAACTGTTGTGAGCAAATCTTGTAACTCACATTAAGAATATAATCCTGCAATAAATTGCTTTTACTCTTCTCATCTAAAGCTTTAAGATACTGAAGCCCTTGTTTTGGTCCTTTGTTTTTCTCATTAACACCACGTAAGACACAAGATATGGCAGTTGGGTCTTAAAAGTATACCAGTATATCAAGGACAATGGCCAAAAATGTAACAGCTTCAGACAACCAGAGTTGACCTATAATGCTGCTGCCATGTTCAGAAAGTCAACCTCAGTTTGATCCCCTTGAACACATTGTCTGATCCCCATGAACACTGTGTCCTTATGGCTTGTCTTCCAACTCATGCATATGATTCCTCAACAGCAAACAACAGTTGTACCGCTTTATGATTGTGTTTACGACCTGCTGAGTTTTGTCCTTACATTCAATTGTTCGCATACACTCAATGCATGTCTTTACAATCCAGTTTGTGTGCTTAATGCCTGTTCAATCGCGGTTAGTCATAAATTGTACCATCTTGAAGAAATATGTCAAGAGCAGTGCTCAGTTGTGATAAATTTTGTCAAACATTCTTGAATATTTTATGAGCCCCTAGGAGGGGGTACAGCTCTGCACCTCATTCTGTTAAAAACAGATAATCAGAACCATGGATTTATTACAGTGAATACATGCATTGATTTTGTAAATGAGAACATTGTACATCACCCGTAGAGTACACGCCATTGCACAACACTAGTGTTGAATTGGTGGATAATTCCAAGGCATGAATTATTCATACAAATAGTGAAAATGCTGTTGAAATTGCATACTTTATAAGTATAATGTCTGACAGTTATTAACAAGACATTAATAATTCAGATCACTAATGATATATGGTACTGTTAAACTGTTTTCATAACCAATATAGTTGGTAATGAATGAAAACAAATTGTGTTGTAACAAGCTTTATCTTACAATGTTGCTAGAACCTCCAGTAATGAAAGTTTAAGATGGCAACTATAGTGGAAAATTAAGTTTAAGATAAAAAATGTATATATTAACCTAATACATCGGCAAAATTATCTCATTTCATAATAGGTGATTGCGATTAATTGCAAAAATGCTCTTACAATTATATTACAATTTGGGGGTTTATTAATTTCACATGCCTTATTCTTTCACATGTCTTATTCTTTTCTAATCTTTAAATTTTTCTGCAGATTGTTTACAACTGTCAGTCACATTTTTGATGGATTCATGTGTAATACAATCCAACAATTTTTGTCAGCTGTATTAATGATATAAACCTATATAAGTGTCCAACCCGAGACTGTGCTGCTATATGACCTGCAGTAGATCATTGACCTCTAGGGGTGTGGTCAAGTGGGGGGTGTAGAGGTCATCTTGGTAAGGTGGCTACACAATTTCGTCATTACATGATCTTTGTCTGTGAAGCATACAGATCTGGTCAAGGATAGCCCTCAGGGCAAACCAATATTTGTCTTTATTGTATGTATGAACAGTTATGTAGACATGGTTGCGTCATTGCATACTTTATGTAGATCTTAATATGTAGATCTTGAAAAACTAAACAGTTAATGAGATTTATGTCCATCCCACTATTTGCATGCTTGTCCCTTTATTTCCCATTCCTCAAGTGATCATTAAGATAGCCCTAGTGTTCTTTGTCCATACTAGAGTGCAGCAAGTTTGGTGAAGATGTTCTTGTCAATTGCATTCAGACTGACAATCAAACTGTACGTACCAAATACCTATAACCTTCATTGGGCAACATTTTGTTAACAGCTCATACTAACTATAAGTTATCTTCTGACATCTACCTGCAAAGATGCATAGACATATAGCAGGAGAATCAGCAGCAAGTAGTGCAGATCCTGATCAGCCAATTCCTTGTAGGAACATAACATTTTTTTTTCATCTAAGCTGTCATGAAAAATATGTTTATATGTTTGGATATTTGTTTCTTATAAAGAAGAAAATAAATCCTGAAAATATTTGTGGTACAGTACTTTACTGTTCTTGTGCTTTAATGTTGAGATTTAAAAAATAGTTGAAGTATCAGCCATTTAGTTGGAAATGATAGTGTTTACAAGTTGATTATTGGTCTTGTAAAACTAAACACATTACCCAGCCCATTTGTGACAAATATTAATTGAGTGTGTAATATTGCCATTGTACTGCAAGACAGCACTGATGAGACAAGAAGAGATACAGCTGGTAGCTCAGACATATATGTGACAAGTTATTTCATTAAATGGCCCACTTAACTACATTATTCATGTTATTATCCAACCATGTCTTACAGCACATAGCAGACTTCTCTGGTAACATACTTATATGTATATTCAGTTACTCTTATTGGTATTATAGAGAGTTGTGTAAGGTTACGGTCGGTCCACACCTCCCACTGACCACCAGCATGCAGAAACTGGCCCCAGGTGACATGAGCATTCAACCTTGACCCTCTCGGAGATCTAATTATAGATTAGCTGTCTAGATCAAGCCTTGTAAGTTGGAGGGGGGTGGGGGGGGGGGGGAGGGCTATGTTTGATGGTCTACAACACCTGAGGAGGAGGAGGATTTCCAACATAAACTACCACTAGCAATACCAACATGAAAGTTAATTGTAAAGGGACACTAAAACAATACACACAGACAGAAGAACTAACACTTATAGAATGGCCAGTTAGCAAATGGACCACCATTTCATTATCAAGGCATATGTCAGCATGTATGAATAATCTTTTAACAGACTGAAGATAGCTTTGTACATGAATTTTTTCGTTGAATTATTTGCTGAATAAAGGATGCCATGTTACCTAGAACATTTAAAGTGTTTGCTCCTGGAGACAGTGGATCATAAACATTAAGATGTTGGTTGGTTTCTGGATGCTGGGCTTCTTTTTATGTTCTGGTAGTCTGAGAGAAGGTTTGTTTCCAGGCAATGGGTTTATTTCATGTTGGGATGGTGTAGCTGGCTGTTTGAGGCTGAGACGGGAGATTGAACACTGTATCTGATTGCCCAGGGGGCATTGTTACCCTGCCAACCAGCACTGGTGCTGCTGCTGCAACTGGGGATGCTGCAACACACATGTACATAAACACACAATTATACAGATACACAAGTGCACATGTACATTGGTATATGAATATGGTGTGAAGACATGCATGTTTGGGCATGAACAAGGTGTTTCTGTATGAGCATGTGTCTATTTATATAGACATAAGGCCATTTTCCTGCTAGAAATATTCAGAAGAACAACGGCATTTTCAGGCCATTGTTAATTGTAATAAATAACACTTTAAATAAATATAGATAGCATTATTTAAGTTAAAGTGTGCTATCATTATTTTATATTTTGACATTCTACTTGTACCTCCACTGACATCTCAGCCTCAGCAGTGGTTTAACACAGACATTTGTATAATTACTATCAGTCTTGTTTTGATGTATTAATGAAAACAAAAACATCTCTTCAAACATAAATTTGGCTACTTCTTATTTAACCCTACTTCACTTAGAGTTACCATTAGCCTTCTGTGTGTTTAAATACATTATCATAACTACTACCACTTAAAAAAAAATATTGATGTATTTAAATGAATAGATTTTATTAACAAATGCAATTTTATTGTGGAAAAAATTCTAGATAGACCCTTTATTTAATTGTTTGTCGTCTCCCAAAAAAATATCATTTTTTGTTGGTTGCCATGTATTCAACATAAGATCACAATTAGCATGAGACATATAATTGATTGGCCACCTTTATATTCAGAGGTAGGGCGACTGCTATATTCCATTTTTTACATTACACATAGAAGATTGGCGAAAGAAGTCAGGTCCTGATATCTAGCAAAAATCTTTTTCCAGTCCTTTTCTAAAGTGGGTTGGTAGTAGAAAGACATTTTTCAGATACAATCAACACATTGTCATAAGATGCATTTTTGTACCATTCATGCACAGCAACAAAACACAGCAGTATTTGTTCACAATTGTAATAGTGGTGATTTTATCATCCGGGCATGTTGTTGTGTTTGCTTTGTCTCATTGGAGAGGTATTTTCTAACCAGGTTAATGAATAATGGTCTAATTATACAATATGGGTTTTATTTTTAGGGGATTGGTGTTGGTGCCAGAGGGAAGTTTTCTGGCTTTTGTTGGTTTGTTATTAGATCTTTATTGCTAACAATGTTCTGTTTTCCACAGAAAATCTTTGACTTATCATACAGTCTTTCATATGGTAGACAAGGACAAGAATGCTAATGTAAGTTCTTACTGGTTTTGTTGTTACTTTTTTACAATTTTTTTTATAAACAAAATTAAGCTTTACAGGGTTTAAAATAATCTTTTAAATCTGCACAATTGACACTCAAAACACTCCAGGTAATGTTGAGCAAGGTGTGTGGGATGCAAGTGATTATTAATGCATTCATCCCTGCTCTTACTGAGCACAGTCACGGTTGGGTTGGTTGGGTTGCTGCAGTACCCCTCCAACCACAAAACCATACGTGTGAGCCTACCCCACCCACCATCATGTCATTCATCCTCCCCTTGACACCCTATCAATATCTGTATTATGATGCATATGCAAATCATCTGTAAATCATTTATGTTCACAACACTGCTATTTTCTCTCCCGTATTTCACGCTCCCTTGATGCTTTCTGCACAACTGTTTCCAGAGAATAGACCCAGCGACAAAATATTCAACCTTCTTGATGGACCAACTCATGGTAGTCTTTCAAAACATAGCAGTTGAAACTGTATTGATGGTGTTTTTCTATAGCATTGATGTAAAATATTTAAATTATATGACCAAATTATCTTTTATGCATTGCAGTTGAAACTATTTATGCTAGTTGTTTTTTGTTATTTCATATTCCAGTGACATGTATTAGATATGCCAGGTTTTTATGCATTGCCATTGAGGCTACAATATTTTTTCTTGTTGTAATTTTTAAAAAAATATTCCACCATCCACTACATGGACATGTGACACTTTCATATCAAGACTTGCATTCCTTTCATCTCCTACACTGCATAAGTGTGCAGTGAGAGGCATTGTTCACATGTGCACGTGCACCTATTGATAACCATTTATCATGGATAGGATTGCCGTTTTATGTATTGTGGTGCTTTTATTCTCCTCTATTGAAGACTGATCAGTTTGATATTACTTAAATCCTCAGGTTCAATGTTGACATTATGTATTTTATCTCTTTTCAGGTAAGCCACTGTTTGATGCTATGGTATGAATATTCCATCCAAAAGGTGGTAATGTTGGCCGTTTTAATATATTTGACATCAGCATTGTATTCTTTCTTCTTTTCTAATGGGAAATATTTGGTTTTGTTTGTTTTGTTTCTATTGAACTTTTTACTGATTGTTAAGACTGCTTATATACTTTAAATCTTATATACTTAAAACCTTATAAAAAAAAATTACTGTAGTTTTAATTTTTTTATATTGAGAAAAAATAAACCTTTGGATTAGTCACATTTTACTAGCATGTTAAGCCTTACTAATTGGATATTTAGAAACAGTTGAAAGCTTAATGGAATGAACATGGTCAGCATGGGCAAAAAAAATTAACAGAAATTAATGCCGCATGCTGTGTGTAATTTTCACATTTTTGGAAAACTTTAAAATGTCAAATTCTAGTTTACACAGAAAATAAAATATATATTGACTTGGGAGTCAAAATAAAAATGGGATTTTTACTTGCAAGTATCAGTGTGCCATAAAACCCAAAATATTATATTAGTTATAAAACAACCCATGAACACTTTTGTATGTATAATTCTAGTCACTTACTTATTAGTCACTATTGACCATACATTTATCATGGCATATAGGTCCTCATTAAGGATGTTGCATACCTTGTTAGTGGTGAATGCAGTTCAGATCACTTCTTATTGTAAGCTTATTGTAAGCTGTTTAGAATTTGTAGGGATCATGGAAGCTGGACACCTACTGTATCTTTAATTTACTGTGGCTGTATTTACTGACTATCTTAGATTTTAAATGTTTGAATAGAAAATGTCAGAAAAATTAATACAAAAGTACATAGTTTGTATAATACAGCAGAATTTAGATAGAGCTTATGAAAGATTTTAAGTCTTTGATTTAAATTAGGTAAGTAAATTCCTGTTTTTTTGCAACCTATCTTTATTTTTATTATATTATTTCATGACTTCAGGCTTAAGAGCTATGATACATCACTTATTCATTTGCTACATATGAAAAGAAGGATTTCTGTTCCTTTAACATTGCATTAGTAGAATATACAAATATAAACTGTATGTGTTGTAGTGAGACAGAAATCTTTATTTATCTGGTGTTATTTTTTTACCCAACTCAATTGTCATTTATAACCATTTACAAAGAATTTATTGGAACTAGGTTTCACACATATAGTTAAGGCAATAAAATGAAGTGTGAATGCATGTTAGGAAATGCTTTCAGTTGCATGCTGTACAGATGTCAGTGAAAATAAGATATGTGTCCAATAAAGGTGTTGTTAACGATATTGTTTCATTTCCTGGGCATGGATACTTTCGATGTTACATTATATCTTGGGGTTTTATTCTGTTTTAGCTGTTAACATGAGGATTATCTTTCTTTAGTGTCAACTTGATATGGTAAATTTATTGCTAGAAATGGGTGGAGTGTACAACAGAGTGAAACAATACCCTAACTCTGAGCAGTGGGGAAAAAAGTTGCCTTTTGTCAGTCCCTGAACTTTCACCCATGTAGTTCTGCTGTTGTGAAATTTGAAATGTCATAAAATAAACATTACTTTGCTGGCATTTTCCATCTAACTTAGAAAGTGTTATATAATAGTTGGGCAGTTTTAAATACACAATGGCACGTCTGACATTTGCATGTTTCATGACAATCAGATGCCACAAAAAATAACCAAAATAATGAAGTTAGTATCTAATGCCTGACTACATGTATGCACTAACATGCCATTGTTACATTAGGAATGCATTAGTGAACATTAATTGCCATTTTAAATGTATTGTTTTATTTCTTAATGTTTAAAATAATAGAAATATGTTCATATTTTTTATAAAAACATTTTTTCATAAACTTTGTATGAAAATATATTCAGTTGTTATACCTAGCGATGAATTAAAAATATTTACTATTTTAATGGACGTGAAACCATTTCCTTAGTTATGTGAAAAATTCTTTCTTTTTTTTTTTGTCATTAAAAAATGATTATTCTATACTAATTGATATATGCCCTGTTATCAGTGTCCCCCTGCCAAGTTATGTATTACTTTAGCAAAATAACTCACAGTGGAAATTAGTATTGCATGGACCCTGACTGTTTATGGTGTTCATAACCAAGAAAAGCTTTAAATTGAGAGAGGGATATTGTACAATTTTTGTGTGGATTATTTTAAATCTTACCAACAACCAAAATAATAATAAGAACAGATATTGCATGGGGATTAACAGTCAGCTATATGGATATTGCTGTGTTATTGATACACAATATTATCACTTGCATATAGTTAGTGTTATTTCTTTGTTTCATTCAAGTTATGATTTTTGCCAACATGTCAGTAAGTGAACCACACATGCTGTAAATAAATATGGCTTGTGGTGTGTTAGATCAGTTGACATGAAGTGTAAGGTATTACAATCAGGTGTTTTAAATTCTATGGCAGAAATCATCAATGAATCTAAATCATTAAGTAAATGCGATTTACTGCAGCAATATCTGATATCATACATACTCTATATATGTCTACTTATTAGAATTGTTCACATTGAGGCAGTTCAAATGAATACCAGTTATGTAGGGTTTGAGGGAGAAATAGCATGACAAACTCTCTTCACGGTCAGTCTTCTTTTTTTTTCCATGCATATGCCGTTTTACACCCTTGCAATGCAAACACAGTTATCTCTTATCTTTGGTAGAATCTGCACAACAAAGGGTTTATTTGTAAACTTGTTAAGCCTGGGATTTATAATTTTATGCTAAATATACATGTATTCAAAATATTTTTTAAACTGTTTCGAAGAAAATAAAAAAACATGAATTTTCAGTCATACACATGTACTATGAACGAAAGGGTTAACTTAATTATTTTATTTAATTCCTGCTTGGCTTAGCATTGTTCAAGCCTGAGCAAGAAGTGTAGTTCCAGATCAGTCATCTGGCACTGAATCATTTGCTGTTGTATCTCTTGCAGTTAGCCTAGGTACCTTTCAATGTAGTTTTGCAGCAAATAATTAAGAGTAATATTTAAGTTTTTAACAATTTTTTGATTGTAACAGGATTTAGTAATTATTAAGCATAGACATTAAAGAGTTAATGTTAGAGCATATTGTGTCCTTCCTCATAGCATGGTAAGATTGGTGAGTTGTAGCACCAACTGTGAGTATGGCTGAATTGTCACCAGTGACCCCGTATAGAACCAAAGATCTGACAGGATCTAAATACATGCCAATTATGGGATAAGTATCTTGGTCTAAATCAGTAAGATGTCAAACTTATTCAAAATCTGTCAGGTATGAAAAGTTATCAATGGAGTTTTTTGTGTTTTTGTTGTTTTTCATTACCTCTATTGTTTAAATTACAAATGCTCACCAATATTCTGCCATATTTTGCTTGATAACAGAAAGAAGTATTGTGATTTTATTATGTAGATTGTAAATTTTCTGCCAGATATTGCATTAGAATTAGGTTAAAGTTTTTTTTTATTCATGAGAGACATACATGTGAACTTTTTCTGAGGCCAAAGTGGGAGATTTTTCACTTGCAAAGTGGGCGATTTGTTATTTTCATATAAACAAAGAAGGAATGATCTATTTCCAAGTAGGGAGACTTCTAAAATTGTGTAAAACATTGCGCTTTTTCAAATAATTTTGAACCTTAAAAGTGGGGGTCTCCTACCAAAAGTGGGAGAGTTCACAAGAATGATATTCATAATTATTTATAAATTTAAGCTTTGCTTTTTTTCAGTAACTGATATGAATCATATGGTATGTGTTTTTTTAAACATAAAAGTATGTTTAAATGAAATGTTCTGTTCATAATTTCAAAAGATAGAAAACCAAGCATTGATATAAATGACCTATGATATTTCATATGAAATGAGAGAACATGTAATGATTATCTTTGTTACTTGTTCATGGTTACCCCAAACTGAGTTTGAGTAGGTTTGTTTGCCCCTAATCCTAATGTTCCTATCTCTCACTAAAGTGTGGCTAAAGTAGTTGTAAGCATTCTGTGTGTAATCTTTGTCTAAACGAGTTCTGGTTTACTTTAAGCTGATTTTACGACTTCCAGTTATTTGTTACTTCCTTTCTGTAATGATTAACTTATCTGGAAAGACATTCATTAAGTTTGCTTTGGTAATTTAGAGACTGTTATGCTCATATATTTGCATCTTTAACAATGCAAAATAATCTGAAATTGCTGTTTTGTGGCAATAAACTTACTTTTACTACGTCTTTCAGCAGTACCTTATGCAGATTGTCAAAACCACTTACAAGTAATGTTACAGTTATTATATTTCCTGTGCTGTTGATTAAGTTAGCTCATGTCTTCTGATGATAGGTATTATGTCAACATCTGTACTGGGAAACTTATTTAGGTACACAAAACATGATTGGTTCAAAGACAATTGCAAGTTTTTATCTCCTTGTTCTCATATTTTAGTTTCAAAAAGTACACTTCACACTCAGTGGTCCTTTTTCCTCATCTAACATATGCTGCTGTTCTTTGTCTATGTACGTGTTTGTTAGATTGATGGCTAATTCATTAAATTACAAAGACATTTTTGCCAAAAATGTTTATTAAATGAATGAAATTGTTTTCAGTATACAACAAAAATGATAATTCTTATTCTGTTTAAAAGTTTGTGATGTTTTTACTGCCATTTTTTTTTACAAAATATAATATCTATGATGAATTTTAATTTGCTTAGTTAAACAAATGAGAAATTTAGCTTTAACTTTTGTTTTATACCATACAGCAGTAACAAAACAAAGGAGTTAGATGATGTTTATATGAGAGTGAGACTGTGGCTTAGTGTTAAGCTATCACAGTAAAGGCAGTGTCTTATCCCATCAAGTTGCCATGTCTACATATGACTGTATAATGCCGTTAAAATTTTAACTCAGTAAACAAGCCATCATTGATGACATCCCAGTTCAAGAACATCCTGTATAATGTAAAGTTAGAATTTAAACCCAGTAAACAAGCCATCATTTGATGCCATCCTTGCTCAAGAACGTCCTGTAGGATGTAAAGTTAGAATTTAAACCCAGTAAGCAAGCCATCATTTGATGCCATCCTTCTACAAGAACGTCCTGTAGGATGTAAAGTTAGAATTTAAACCCAGTAAGCAAGCCATCATTTGATGCCATCCTTGTACAAGAACGTCCTGTAGGATGTAAAGTTAGAATTTAAACCCAGTAAGCAAGCCATCATTTGATGCCATCCTTGCTCAAGAACGTCCTGTAGGATGTAAAGTTAGAATTTAAAGCCAGTAAGCAAGCCATCATTTGATGCCATCCTTGTACAAGAACGTCCTGTAGGATGTAAAGTTAGAATTTAAACCCAGTAAGCAAGCCATCATTTGATGCCATCCTTGCTCAAGAACGTCCTGTAGGATGTAAAGTTAGAATTTAAACCCAGTAAGCAAGCCATCATTTGATGCCATCCTTGTACAAGAACGTCCTGTAGGATGTAAAGTTAGAATTTAAACCCAGTAAGCAAGCCATCATTTGATGCCATCCTTGCTCAAGAACGTCCAGTAGGATGTAAAGTTAGAATTTAAACCCAGTAAGCAAGCCATCATTTGATGCCATCCTTGCTCAAGAACGTCCTGTATAATGTAAAGTTAGAATTTAAACCCAGTAAGCAAGCCATCGTTTGATGCCATCCTTGCTCAAGAACGTCCTGTAGGATGTAAAGTTAGAATTTAAACCCAGTAAGCAAGCCATCATTTAATGCCATCCTTGTTCCAGAACGTCCTGTAGGATGTAAAGTTAGAATTTAAACCCAGTAAGCAAGCCATCATTTGATGCCATCCTTGTTCAAGAACGTCCTGTAGGATGTAATGTTAGAATTTAAAGCCAGTAAGCAAGCCATCATTTGATGCCATCCTTCTACAAGAACGTCCTGTAGGATGTAATGTTAGAATTTAAACCCAGTAAGCAAGCCATCATTTGATGCCATCCTTGTTCAAGAACGTCCTGTAGGATGTATAGTTAGAATTTAAACCCAGTAAGCAAGCCATCATTTGATGCCATCCTTGTTCCAGAACGTCCTGTAGGATGTAAAGTTAGAATTTAAACCCAGTAAGCAAGCCATCATTTAATGCCATCCTTGTTCCAGAACGTCCTGTAGGATGTAAAGTTAGAATTTAAACCCAGTAAGCAAGCCATCATTTAATGCCATCCTTGTTCCAGAACGTCCTGTAGATTTTAAAGCCAGTAAGCAAGCCATCATTTGATGCCATCCTGTCAAGAACGTCCTGTAGGAGTAAAGTTAGAATTTAAAAGCCAGTAAGCAAGCCATCATTTGATGCCATCCCTGCTCAAGAACGTCCTGTAGGATGTAAAGTTAGAATTTAAACCCAGTAAGCAGCCATCATTGATGCCAACCTTGTACAAGAACATCCTGATAATGATAAGTTAGAATTTAAACCCAGTAAGCAAGCCATCATTTGATGCCATCCTTGTTCAAGAACGTCCTGTATAATGTAAAGTTAGAATTTAAACCCAGTAAGCAAGCCATCATTTGATGCCATCCTTGTACAAGAACGTCCTGTAGGATGTAAAGTTAGAATTTAAACCCAGTAAGCAAGCCATCATTTGATGCCATCCTTGCTCAAGAACGTCCTGTATAATGTAAAGTTAGAATTTAAACCCAGAAAGCAAGCCATCATTTGATGCCATTCTTGCTCAAGAACGTCCTGTAGGATGTAAAGTTAGAATTTAAACCCAGTAAGCAAGCCATCATTTGATGCCATCCTTGTTCCAGAACTTCCTGTAGAATGTAAACGTCACAAGCCTTGCCCTTTCCTGACCCATAATTACATACAATTGGTAAGAGATCTGATGAATTAATTGAACCATGAATGTTTTGTACATTTTTAAAGTCTCTTGCTGTATTTATATACAATGTTCCTGCCCAGGTCAGTCTTAAGTACTTGTGTAAGACTATACTGTTACTTAAGAGCAGCTCTGGAAGAAATTAAAGAGGGCTGTAGGGATATTACAGTATCCAATTATTTCACTTATTTTACATTCTGGAATTTTAATTCATGATTCTGTTTAAAGATGGATGTATTACTGTGTGTGTTCATGAAAGGTATATATATTTTATTATGTTGTTCTCATGTCAGCAAATTGAGAGTGTAGATTCCTGGATAAGGAAGATATTTGTTGGGACTAGATAAATCCTGTACCACCCTGCTCCTGTGTGTTGTTTCATAATTATGCTCTCAGACTCAGTCCTGTACTTACGTTCCAACTATTAGCCTTTATCAGGCCACATATCAATGAGTCAACAGAAGACAACCGGACCTGGTAGCACAATCGGTAGAGCGTCGGCTCCAGGTACGGGAGGCCCCAGTTTCGATCCCAGGCCGCGACATACCAAAGTCGTTAAAAATGGTAGTAGTATAGCTCCCTTGCTAACGCTCAAGCAAATATAAGGGTAGTTCCATGACTGGTTGGCCCGGTGTCAGGATAATGTGACTGGGTGTGGTATCATGCCAGGTGTTCATGGCATGCTATACACAGTGAAGGCAGCACTATAACTGCTTCAAGTGGACACTGTCTCCAGATAACTGAAATACTGTTGGTGGGACGATAAACCCAATAAACAAACAAACAAACAAACAGAAGACATTTCTTAGTCAGCTTTTCATATTTTACATTGGAAGGTAAAAAGTTTAATTTTTTTTTCAGTAGTGAATCAAAAACTTTCTTGTATTTGCTATGTATTATAATAAAACAAGGGCTTCTTGCCTTTGTTATATAGTTATTTAATTTTTGTTCAGTGGATGTATTTTATAGCAGTCTCTTGTAGATAGAATAGTTATTCCTCTTATTTAAGTTAGAATAGTCTTCTGATATATTGATATATTATAACTGGTAGAAAATCTGAAGTAGGATACATACATGTGAACCTTTTCTAAGGCTAAAGTGGGAGATTTAAACTTGCAAAGTGGGAGATTTGTTTTTTTCATGTAAATAAAGGAGGCAGCTATCTGTTTCCAAGTCAGGAGATTTCAGAAAATGTGGAAAACACCCCTCATTTTCAAATAATTTTGAACCTTCAAAGTGGGAGTCTTCCTCCAAAAGTGGGAGAGTTCACATGTATGAGTCTATAACATCTATATTTAATGATAACAAGAGGCATTGCTGATACTTATCAGCGATTAGTGATGATCCTGATCAGACAGCAATCTGACAAAGCTAGAATAACACAATTTCCTAAGCCTTATTAATTTCTGGTTACAGGTAATATTAAAGTTATTGCATCATTTGGGGACCTTTGTCAATGCCTGTGACATTCCTATTTTCCCCTGGAATTATAGTCCTCATTGTAGTCAGAATCTCCTCAAACTTAAAATTCTTTGGATTTTAAGTTTGGAATTTTAATGTTAGATGACCAGCCAAACTATGTGCAGGATTTGGATGCGGAGAACGTGCTGTGTGGTAGCAGCATTAGATTTGATTAACAGTGAGAAAAAATAGCAGCACATTCATCAAAGGCTTGTTATACTTTGGCACATATGGTGAATTAATTATGCAAACAGCGTAGGAGAGAGAAAAAACTCATTCTCAAAAAATGCTTCGTTGTGTATCATTAAGTTATTAGATTGCCAATATTGTTATCGACAACTGGTGGCTTGATGAGTTTACCACAAGCTAATGTGGCTCAAATGATGCCTTTTGTTGATTTGGAACATGTCCCCCTCTCACTTCAACCGTCTTCCTGGGGGTTGGTCTGAAGCCTTAGAACAATCTGTTCTGCCTCAGCTGCGGGAGGAATTTCCCATAGTTCTTCTGTTACAATAGATAATTTGGTCACACAACTGTGCTGCCTAGACAGTGATTTGCAGTTTTCAGTGTGTAATTACAAATGAGGTAACAGATTAATTGGCTTGTGCTGGAACAATCATGCTGCTGTTGCAAGCCCAATGGTGACATTTTTCGACCACTGTTGTGTGAAAAGTCACCCATACAATCAGCATCATGTTCCTTTAGTTGATGAATGTCTTGTCTTTTAGTTGATGAAACAAACATAGAATTGTGCATTTTTGTTGCTGGCTTGTTTTGTGTGTGGGCTAATTCTAAATTCATCAAGGGAACCATGTGCATGTTTGCATTTTTATTAACCTGAATGGTGTTTCCATGACAGTTAAGGTTTTTGACTGGAATCTTCTAATTGGCTTAGAAAGTTAAGAGAAGGTTTAATTAATACTTGTCTGTGTGTGGTTTGCTCTAAAACTGTCTGTATATTGGAAGCTCCCTTGCACTGGTTTAGTAAGTTTTCATTTTGAAGTAGTTGGGAGATGGGGGTTCAGCTTAATACAGAAAACAATTTACCATTTGTGTTACTACAAATCTTTTCTGTTGGATTGTTTTTTTGAATGTAAGCCCTAATACAAACACAATCATGAAGTAGTGAATTGGTTCTATGTTTGGACTGTCATGGTAACGTGTGTGAGGCCAGGTATCGTGTCCTGATCGACACAAGTGACGTTATCTGACCACATCTGATGGTCGAGCAGTGATTCCTCAGATAGTACCCTACACTGACACCAATTGTCCTGTGGGACAAAGGTTTGTCACAGGGAATGACTTAATTGTGGTCTTCGTTGATTTTCGTTGGATATTATTGGCTTTCTTTGAAGTCTTAAAAAACAGGGGTCAACACGTCACTGTTTCGAGATCTAAATGCTTTGCAATTTCAGTAATTTCATAATTTTTTAAATAGACTAAGTTGATATTACAAAATGTTTTAAGATTGCTTACTGATTTTATCAAGTTGCTACAAATTGACCTTTATTGATTTAAAGGAAAGTAATTTGGATCAAAGATTTTGCTTAATGGCTTACACACAGTATTTCATAACTCTAATAATTCATAAAAGCATATAATGAGCTCAATTAAGACAAATATTTTACAATCTTGATTAATTTTCTCTTTATATACTTAACATTGACTAGGATTGGAGACAGTCTAATTGGGTCAGCCTTATTTAACAAAACAAATAAAGAAAAATGATCAGACTTAAATCACAGGCTGATTATTACTCTTCGTATGAATATTCATGATGAAAATTAATAAAACTGGTATCGTAAAGGAAATAAACCACACTTAAAGTTGTCCTTCAGTATATATGAGAAGTATTGGTACGACATGACATTTTCAGCAAGTGGTTTCTGTTTTCTCTATGGTGCAAATTTGATAATTGGTTCGAGACACGATAAGTGCACTGTAAGTATAGATTCATTAGTGGAGGTAGTATGGTTTCTCATGCGGATAATTGCACAGCCTCATCAGCCTTCCTAGTCTCATACATGCAGCATAACTCGTCAATACAATCAGCTTTATGCAGCATAACTTGTCAATACAGTCAGTTGTATGCAGCATAACTCATCAATAAATAACTCATCAAGACAGTCAAGTAACACCATTACCACAATCAATGTCATCATAAACACCATCACCACAATCACCATCATCATAAATACCATCATCACAATCAACATCATCATAAACACCATCTTCACAATCACCATCATAAACACCATCACAAAAATCACATCATCATAAACACCATCACCACAACCACCATCATCATAATCAACATCATCATTATCCCCACCATCAACAAATGATCAATACCCAGTTTTGCCCTATGGTTGGGACCTATCAACACTCAAGCCTCAGGGTTTCTTACACGTTTGTTTTCTTGATCTTCATACTGGCAGAAATATTCCTGGAGGCTGTATCTGGTAGTTGAATCATTGCTTGACTGAAATAACAAATTGTTATGTATACCTTTGCTTGTTGATTGGGTGTATTTTTTGGACTCCTAGAGACTTTAGCAGACTATTGGCAGATGAAATGATAAGCTTTGATGGGCAATGCTGGAGGGAATCATACAGAAGCTACAAACCATCCTCACACATGCACCCAACAGCCTTTCCATCTGCCATCCATTGTTCAAATATATACTAACTGGTAAGGTAACACAAAATTAGATACAGATATACACTGTTATGTTTTATTCAGCCTACACCAAATCCTGTATAAGTATCTACTATTTGTTACCTGATTACTCATAATTTGGTACAAATCTAACTGTGTACAAGAAGGTTCTGGTCTTGTAGAATTGCAATAAAAGCATGTTTTGGCATCAGCCTATATTAACTTTCTATCTACCTACACTAAATATGGTTAAATTTCGCTCTATTATTTATTCACACTAAATCTGGTACACATTTGAACTTACTGTTCAGATAGCACTAATTCGAGGATCATGTTTTGAAATTTATTTGTTGTGATTTCCATGAAAACTTCAACTATAACATTTTCCTCTTGTTTTATGACTCATGTAATTGAATACCTCATTTACTTATTAACCATGGAGATGGTGTTGTACTTCATTACAGTTTCTTATAAGGAACAACCATCTACTATGGAAAAAATCACTTCTAAAAATGTAGTTTCTTCTCAATCTAGGGTGAATGTACCCAAACTGGGTTCAAAGAGTAACACTTTAAGTAAAAATTACCATTTGAGTAGCCGCAATTTGATTTAAGATAGCGATCAGTGAAGCAAATGATTAGTGAAATCAGAGAATCTTTATCTGTCAGTTAAAATTAAACCCTGGCCCATGGAATTAGGCCCAATTTAATTTTACTTTACATAAAAAAGCAGCTGATCTGGGGTATCTGGTGTTGGTTGAGAGTCACCCGGTGTAAGCTTCTGCCTAGATCTGTACCGCCCCATTGCTCCAGTTTTATTGCGCCCTGGCATTGCATTGGGAATGGAAAACAGACTACTAGAGACAGCACCAGAGCTTGCTGCCTTATTGACACATGTTTTATTTTATATCTTGACTCTTTTGAAGTGACATCAACATAACAGCCAGGGTTATTTGAGCAATACCTTGTTCTATAAGTAGAGCAGGAACCCAAATTTATATTTCAATCTGAAATCTGGTATATAGAACCTTTGTTTAACAATCAGTGATGCGAATGTACTTCAGACTTTATGTCTGTCACTTATCTCGACATGTTTTTCAGTTAAGTGCAGTTTTGTATGGTTAGATTTAGCATTGGCAGTTCTGAACATTTAAGTTTAATCTCCATGCAGTTCACACTATCATCATTCAGGCACTATCTGTGAGATACCAAGCAGTAAATGCATGATGTACAATATCCCTGCTAATGCTGTAATTGCAATCTTTTCAGACACTGATGAAATAACGAGCGATATCCTTTCTATACTTAATGATATGATCATCAGCAGTTATCATTTATTCCTCATGACAACCTGCTGCGTGAATTGTGATCTATTTTGCTCTCGTTGGAATGCTTCATAGGGGGCAAAATCTATCTTGCTCTAAATTCCGATTAATTCTAATGGTTAACAGAACATGAGATGAATGTTGTCAATCTTAGTTGGAGCTGCATAAGTATGATATCTTATGTCCCTTCAAGATTTTAAAATCCATAAGTGATTGGTGTGGTACTTGATTCTTGGTCAGTACCTGAAAACAAAGCCAACAACTTAAGTTTGTGTGGGTCAAATTAAATGACTGCCCACAATCCAGGGCTTGGTTGAGAATTCTTGGATATATCGATATCTGCAGTCAGATTTATTCCTCTGAACTCAGGATGTATGAGCAAGCAGCATGTTATTGCCTCCCTTTATGACCTCTATGAACTTTGACCTGACAGTCTGTTGTCCCCTGAAGGGTGACTGGTCGTGTGACTCGATGTAATATTTATAGGTCAGCCTTCATAACCTGTCTGAGCAAGGTTGTAATCATGGTGCAGTTTTTATGCAGCTGTCAATCAAATCTATAGTGTATACATATGCATGTGTATGCATACACATGTCAACACACATGTACTTTTGGTAGGAATGGTGGGGTATATGTTAGCATATTTTCAAACTCTTGACATCTTTTATGGGATCTAAAATTTGCAGACACTGACATTTTTTGTGGGACCTAAAATTTGCAAACCCTGACATTTTTAGAGACCTAGTGTTTTTAGACCCTGACCTTAATGAGGCCTGTTAAATCTGGGGTCAAGACTTTTAGTGTCCAGACATTGGGTCCCATTGTAAGTGGCTGGAGATAGTTGTGGTTGTCATACATAGCTAATGGTCTTGTAGAACATGGTCACTAGGTGGATAGCTGTGTTGACTCATGTCCTGTCTACAGTCACTACAGAGGCCAAGCAGGGGCAGTGGGTCCTTCCATGACCATGGTTGACCCCATGGCCTGAGATGACCACACACATGCCCAGGTATCAGCCAGCTCATTGGGTTCCTACGCACCCAAACAATTGTCATTTAAGCTTTTAAAATCAGACACTACTCGGAATTTACAGGCAGTGGACTTTTTTGGAAGTTTACAAGTGAACTTATTGTGCATCACTAGCAGAGACCACCTAGACCAGTGCCCTTTTCCTTCCTCAGATATTGGTGAATGATGAAATGTGTCATTATCAAACAATCTAAACATACCTAATATTTTGTAGAATCCTGTTACTATATAATAAACTTAGAAAAACAGTTATATACATTTTTTTAAAAAAAAATTGTCGGTGCAGCTTTTATCCTCTGTAAGCTAGTTTTCCTGCTACATATTGAACAGTTAGTTGATGACTGCCCAATTATAGTGTATCCTTTGTTCCCATTATGCTGCCCCTTTGATGAGGCTTTTCAAAGACTGACACCAATGAACTGTCCAGAAACACAAGCTCCATGTTGATTATTTAACTTGCAAGTCTTGTAATAAAAACTGGAAAATTAATGCTTGTTATTTTTTATGTTTCTACTTTCTGTTGTTGATCTGAAGTAATTAAAAATCTTGTTTCATTTATTGTCATCTGAACTAATATTTATAACTTATATATCATAAATAATTTTCTTTCCTTTGAGCTGTCTTTATCATTTGACTCAATGTTAAAAAATTTATGTAGATAAACTGCAATAGCTTTGTCATAAACAAATAAAGTCTTAACAGTAAAGCATTTCATAAATGTTCGTTGGTGATTTCCTTTTTTGAAACAATGGGTAAAAATTTCATTAAAATATTTTGCCAAAAATGATCAATATAAATCAGGTCACATGAAAAGTGAAAAATCCTATTTTGAATCAAAATTGTTTATGAAAACCTTTCCTGTGTAAGTGCCATTAATACCATTTACAAATATATTTTGTGATAACTTCATTATTATTTTACCTATTTAATGAACAGTAAATAATTTTCAGCTTGTATAATTAGAGTGGCATCTTTAAGCAGAGATCAAACTGGCTCCAACATATTGTGTATTCTCTCGTGTCCAATCCTTTAATCAACGATAGGTGAATCGCGGCCATTTCCTGTGTTATCATTTGCGGTGAAATATCATCACGGCAAGTGAATTTACAAGCCCTATATGGGACAAATTACCTTTAAAATAGACTCCCTCTATTGTAGGTGCTTGTATTACTTGTGTCAAAAACGACGAGGCAGAAAGTTCACTCAGTGCAAACTTAATACAGTGAATGATAGCGGCTCGGGTTTCCCCCCATGTTCATTGTATCGGCCAGAGTGAGTATGCAAGAAGGATAGATTGAAGAAACCTGATCACTAAATTACCGACTGTGTATATTTAATTACTAATATATTCTGGCTTTGTTTCTTGTCGTAGTTGCGGTAGGGTCTTTGTTGCGTTCTTTTCTTCTTCTTTTCAAGAAAGTATATTGTAGCAGGTGTTTTTGTTGCAAAATGTTGATTGTCATTTGTTGAAAACATCCTGGACAAAAGTAACAGTAAAGATAGAAAATGATTTTACATGAAGAAAAAAAGACTATTATACCTTTAATATGAACTGTTTTGAAGCTTGCACAGCATGCACTTGTGGGGTGCCGATGGTAGAGTCTCTCAATAGTAACATCTCAGACAGCTCAACCTCTCATTGTGTGAGTTTGAGTCACCGTTCGGTCGAAGGACTTAACATGGGAGGGTTTTCTAGCTGAAAACAAATGGTGGTTCTGCAAAGTGCCTGGATCATAAAAATTGCTAAAGCTTTGCTATTATGACCAGGATAGTGTAGCTTTAATATATTGCAAATACAAAATGGCCAGAAAGCACTTGGTAAAAGGATATTGATCCCATTACTTTTTCACTTAACATAAACAATTGTGACTAGGGTACAATCTATCTTAAAATCATTTTTAGACACTTAACTTTCCAAATTGCTTTAAATTGGTTCTTTGACCATAGAGAGAAAGTCCTGATCCTGATAAAGACTCTGGCTGTTGGTTGAAATTAGTTGATAATTCAAAGTGTTAAACAAATGATGGTTATGGTGGTTCATTGTATCCTCTCTTATTATTATTGTGTGTTTCAAAGAAAACAGCTTTTTAAAACTGTAAGAAAAGGGCTATCCCTTTTTAGATAAAGTTTACATGCTGAATGTTTTTCATCCCAAAATTACTTTGTGAATGTATTTAAACAATTATTTCAAGTTAAATTTAACTTTTCTCTGTTGTTTTGCCAAATTCTTTCTTACTGAGCACCTATTCTAGTGACTTAATGAATACTAGAAAGGGAGTTGGAATTGGTAATAGAAGCGAATCAAAGGGAACATGAGTTCAGGAGAATTTTTTTTTATTTTTAAGCACAGACATCTCTGTGTTCTCTGGTTCAATCAGGCTTAACAGCTGTTTGTGATTTTGAACCAGTTCAATTGTTATAGCTCAGGTCTAGGTATATCAGCTTCTTGTGCTATTGGAGCTGCCTGGGCAATCAACATGTGCATAATTCATTAATCAGATTGTTTCTAGGGAATCTTTTTTATTAAAATTAAAATTTCTATGGAGTTTGTTTTTCTGTTCAGTGTTTATATTGTATTACGTTATGAATCCCCTTCTACTGTTTCCAGGAACCATCATCAGAGAATTTTGGTTGTCACTTACAAAAAGGAAAAATTAAAGAATAAATTATGTATCTGTAAATAAATTAAAGATGCATGTAAATTATAAAGACTGGTTGCGTGCATGGTCTGCCACATGCAGTTGTCAGTCTCTGTTGCATCTGTCGACCATATGTTCCCTATACAACGATATGCAGGTATAATCCTCTGACTTAAGTCATAATGTTACACAGTTATCACAACATTGTACTCATTTTCCCCAGGTTTTAAGATTTTGTTTCTGTAACCTTTTAGTTCAGGAAGATGAAAAAATTCCCTGGTTAGATGCTTTGGTATTTTGTTTCAAGATTTTTTTTGTCATGAAACAGGAATTAAAATTCCATTTAATAAGTATTGAAAACAAATGTCAAAATTCAACATGATTGTGTTTTCAATATTGATCAAATAATAATTTGTTGAATATAAGATTTGCACACTTTTTAGGTAAACATTATTCTTTGAAGTAATTGTTTAATTTGCTCTTAACTTTCTAAGCATAGAATGATACAACATTATGGAATGATACAGCTTAGCAACATGGTTTAGAGTCTGATCAGTCAGCTCCTCATGGAAGCTGTCTGATCAGGAGCTGCACCATTTGCAATATATCTAGGCACAATAGCTGCTGGGTCTCTAGCAATATGTCTAGGCACCATAGCTGCTGGGTCTCTAGCAATATATCTAGGCACAATAGCTGCTGGGTCTCTAGCAATATGTCTAGGCACAATAGCTGCTGGGTCTTTAGCAATATGTCTAGGCACAATAGCTGCTGGGTCTCTAGCAATATGTCTAGGCACAATAGCTGCTGGGTCTCTAGCAATATGTCTAGGCACAATAGCTGCTGGGTCTCTAGCAATATGTCTAGGCACAATAGCTGCTGGGTCTCTAGCAATATGTCTAGGCACAATAGCTGCTGGGTCTCTAGCAATATGTCTAGGCACAATAGCTGCTGGGTCTCTAGCAATATGTCTAGGCACAATAGCTGCTGGGTCTCTAGCAATATATCTAGGCACAATAGCTGCTGGGTCTCTAGCAATATATCTAGGCACAATAGCTGCTGGGTCTCTAGCAATATATCTAGGCACAATAGCTGCTTGGTCTCTAGAAATATGTCTAGGCATAATAGCTGTTGGGTCTCTAGCAATATATCTAGGCACAATAGCTGCTGGGTCTCTAGCAATATATCTAGGCACAATAGCTGCTGGGTCTCTAGCAATATATCTAGGCACCATTGCCTATTAATTTTAGAAGATGCCTTATTTTAATGAAAGCGCTGCTTCACTGCTACCGATATAAAAACTGTGGGTTGGTAATAAGATGTGGAGAATTTTCGTGTTGGATACACTTTTGCTTCTCTAAGCAAAACAACTCTGCTTTCAAGGTAGGGGACATAAGCAGAAGGTTACGGGTTGAGAACCAAAACTGGTTGACCCACTTTACAATGGGAGCATAGGTCACTATCCCTATGCTGGTTACATTTTTAATTCATTTCAACTTCATTTAGTGGTAGGTCCACAGCTTCTGATGTGCAACAGTAACACAGTATTCTCTGCTAATGCAGTGAATACAAAAAATACTAGGCTTTTAACCAACTAAAGCATTATAACTATGCACTATTTAGATGAAACCGAAGATAATACTTACAAATTTCCATTGTGCAGCATATCTAAGATTTATGCACAATAACACAATCATGTCATTTTCATGTCCCATCTTGATAAAAGTGCAAATGAGTGAATGTACTTTCTGAAGCAATTATGCATGTATTACAAATATGTGCATTGCATGAATTATTATGTTACCCTTGTTAAAGTCACAAAGATGGATGATTTGTGGTAAGGACAAGCTCTATTGTTCTCTACCCTACCCTGTAACCACAACCACTGACTTGAACAAGGGTCCTTGTATCTTGTTTGTTGTACTTTAACCCATCTCTGCATTAGTAAATATTGTTTGTTTTCGGGTAATAAAGGATGTTGTTTGTCATTGCTTGAAAACTTATAACAACTAGGATTGGATTTAAACAAGAGTTGTTTTAAAAGTGTCAATAGATATATATTGTCGCTGAGAAGAAAATAAATATGAGGAGGAGGAGGATGGTGCTGATGAAGATGAACAAGGTGGCAACAATATAGAGAAACTGTTACAGCATTTAATACTGTCATCATACAAACCTACCTTTCCAATGTATGATATTCATTGTCCATTATTCACATATTTTTTCTAATTATCAGCATCAATAGAGGTTATTGAAGATGTTTTTCATATCAGGATGTTTGCCTCACTTCATTACCAATATATCCATTACTCTTCTCTCCCTATTGATGCTGTTTATTTATTGATGAAGGGAGAAAGGTTTAACGACCAGTATTTTAATCAAAACTGATAGGAGATGAAATTGCTATTGTCCGAGAAGGCCTTGCCGGAAACTCACATCCATGGCCGAAGTATGACACTTTTATTGGTGCCATAAAGTGGAGGGTAGAAAAATATTATTAATAAGTTATCCAGTGGTCATATTGACATGTACAGACTTGTGCTACAGTTGACTATCGTTGCTGTCATAAAGTTATAGGACCAGTGGAGGACTTGATGAAGAATAGGAATCAAATTGGCTGCACATCAGTGCACGGACTAATGTCTGTCAACAGACTATCTGTCAGTCAAATGTGAAGATCGGCAAACTGGACTAGAAATATGAGATTTTGATAGGCAAATATTTGAAAGTGGTGAATTGACTTTTATATTCGTCCAACTGTTTTCAAGTCATACGTGGACAATTATTGTCCCAAGGTAAACTCTAGTTAAAGCTGAATATAAATGATTTTGAAAAGGGCTTTCAATCAAACTTGGCAGTTTTGATAGGGTATGGTTTTAATTTATTATTTCTCTTAAAATTTTGAACTGCACTAAGTGATGCTTTAAAAACATGTTTTTAGTTTAATAAACAAAGTTTTATATCCTGCCATTCAAGATATTTGGTAAGGTAATATCGAAGTCATAAAGTGCTAGAATAAACCTTCATTATAATGTTAACCCTGAATAATTGATAATAGCTGTTCTTCTAGATTTGTTGACAAATTTCTTGCCAGTCATATTTTGGACAAGCTGTCAAGGTTTGGGTGAAATTTTTACAAAACCCTTCAGCACTTTTAAATATTGAGAGTCTGCTTTTAAGCTGAAATATGTCATTTGACAGTTAGATCGTGGGTGAGTCATCTTACTGGAGAGGTTAATAAAGGGTCCATACTGTTTCTTTAGGCTATGGTGCACAATTCCTTATTTCTTCTCTCTGTAGTGCTGGTGCTCATTAGATTTGTCTTTTTTGTAACTAACCATTCAGGTTATCTTTACCTTGTTTAGAGCTCTTAGTTTTGATGTACAGATTTTATCCAATTCTTAATGTTATTCTTACATATACTTCCAACTTTTGTTCTAGAATCTATATTAACTCTTTAAGTTTTTGTTTGCTGTTAGTGAGAAGGCAAAAGAGACATTCCTGCACATTATATCTGTATTGATAGACCCATGTTCTAAACATGTTAACAAGACGATATTTGCTTTAATGCAAATAAAGGTTTTTATATTGTTAAATAAATATCTTTTGTGTCTTGAGAGAGAAGTTAGGAAGGTTGTATGGAGTGAGAGGCTCTTGTGAAAAGTGTTGGGGGCTGATCATGGTCAGGTGATCGCACATTGAACGAGCTTGCTTCTCCTGCTTCAATATAGGTCAGAGTGTTAGGGTGTAAAGATAGTAGTACAAGTGGTAAACCAATTAGGGTTCACTCAGTACACCTTGTATGAGGTCATTGAAATTCTTGTCGCCTCACATCGAAAGGTTCTGTTTGGAATATTTGAGTGTAATTCTTGTTCATAGGGCTGTGAAATTACCTGGTATTAGCGTACCTTCGACACTGATTTAATAACATTACCTTTGACAACATGTTTACGTACACATAAAGGCTTTTAGGCGAAGACTCATGGCAAGTAATAAATAATAGAGGTCCTCATTCGGCATTCAGTAGTTAAACATAGGCCATTTCAAAAAAAATGTTTCAGTAGAATTATGTCAGTTTTGATTGGAAATTCTATATGAACCTGTCCACCATGTTGTTGTTGGAAGATGAAAGGTGGCAACATAATCCTGTCATCTGTGACAGCCTGACATTGGTGTAGGCAGACACGGCCAGGACTAGCATAGGGGGCACTGTAAACAAGGGGAATGACACAGCTCATCATGGGTGAGGGGGTTATATCCCTTAATTCTTAATCACATTTTATAGTGCATGACTCTTCTGCCCTTGTTGTATTGCTTATTAAATATTATTTTGATAGGGAATTTACTCAATAAACCAGTCGCCTTAAACTCTTCATTTTTAGAGTTAATAGAGAATGGCTTTTGTATTAACTTAAATTTTCAAACCACAAGTAAATAAAATAGTTGTGTCTTTCACAGAAGTCATACATCTTTAAACAACATTGACATTTTTAAGCAAAAAAACTATTTAAAGGTGATAACTGACAGTTCATCTTCATCAAATACACATAAAGCTAGATTGGGGGAATTGGGGCATAATGTCTGCAGAAAGTGAAAACTAAGTCTAACAAAAGACAATTTTGAACAGTGTCTAAATTATAAGACAGTAGAAATCGTGAACTAAGTCACTCGACATGCCCATTCTTTCTAAAACTATAAATAAGCATGATTGTGATTTCTGCTAAAAAAGATATCAACGTTAGAGCGGAATACCTGAATGATTGTATAAAGTTACAGATCACATGGTTTTCCTAGTTAAAAAATAGCTAACTTTGCAGTGTGGCTTTGATAGGATATACTGTTTGTAATGACGAGTGCTGTGTTATGCTTTATTTGTCAAATAGAACTGATGTAGGACATCAACAATCAGCATTTTGCAAGATCTTTTAAAAAAATCTGGTTCAGACTGTCGGATACCACCTGTAAGGTTTAACAACATGTAAGAGTTGTGTAATTGCTTCAAGTATAGGTCATAAGGTGGACAGTCAAAGTGCTCATTTCCCTAACCCATACCTTGCTTCATTTGGCTAAAAATCCATGCTAAATTTTTAGTTGTTTTTTTTTTTCTTTTTTTTTGCTTTAATACTATTTATTTATGTTACATGTCAGGGTTACTAATACTTATAAACAGAGACTTAGTAGCAAATAGTGTAGATCATGATCAGACAGAACCCAGCAGGGCTAAGAGTTAATATACATGAAACAATGGCATCTTGACAAGATCAAGGGAAGTACATCTTCACTTGCCTCTTCTGGTAACAATCCTTGCTAAATTTTATACTGCTCACACCTTCATGCAAACATTAACAATCTTAATGATAGACAGTCAGCAACAAATAGCGCAGACCCTGATCCCCCCATTTAAATTTACCAATTTAAATATTCTGTTTGTCAATGCTACAAGGTTTTAAAAGATTTGAATTATTTGTGACTGTTTTTGTGAAGATTTCTCCATTCCTTGGAATGTCAGGGATGCTGGGTGGTTTTACCTTGTACAGAACTTTGGAGTGACTATCGGGCAAATGGTGGTTAACAAGTTAGTAGACATATTATAATGACTATTCGGTAAATAGTATTAGAGTGTGTGTATTTTATAACAAAAATAAATATCTGACTAGTATATGGTTTACTAGATTTTTCTATTAAAAGTGCTAGGGGCCCATGGTCTAGGGATAGAGATGTTAACTTGTAAGGCCTCATAACTCGGTCTCAAACCAGGTAGAAGAGAAGGTCTTGCTGCAGACCTGCTGTAAATAAGTGCTTTTAATAAGTGTATTTAACTGACATCTACCAACTTCTCAAGACACATTTTTATGCTGAAATAAACATTAATTATTTTTTTTTAAATTTCTAAAATCGTTTTGTGATGTTTAAAAATTCCAAATGCATGTTTTTGAGTAAATAATATCTGCGTGGTTGCTTCATTTTGGATTTTGTATTGTTAAAGTCTTTTAGAAACATTTCTACCAAACATAGTTGCTTCTTATGTTAATTTGTGTACACTTGTTATGTTAATTTGTGTACACAAGAAAGTTTTACCACAACTCAGACAGTAATATTGAGTACAAGTTTGATAATAAGTCACCTGTTCGACTTCGAGCATCAGTCTCTGAGTCCTCCAGAAGCTTTCATGCCTACCCTTCATCTCTTCACGTGGTTCCTTCCCCTCTCGACCATCCATAAAGGTACCGTTAGTATGATGGAAGTTTTATTGTCTCCCATACAAAAGATCCCTCCGGCACCTTGATTATGTTTGAAGCTGAAAAAAAGCTCCCAATATGCAGTTATAACTCTGTGAGCTAAAGTAAAAAAGATTTAATTCTTAGCTGTGTTTTCACCCACATTCTCTGATCCTGATTCCAACTGAAGCTTATAGAATGTTGTGTATGTTGTATCACAGCCATATTTCCTCAGGGGTTGTCGGTCTTCTCCTCGGTCTGTAATAGGCTCCTTGTTGTGGCATGGGCTCTCTGTTGTTACATGGGCTCTCTGTTGTAACCCTTACCTTCCTACCTTTATTCCTGAGGAATACAAAATCTTTCTATAATTGCTAACAGTCTCTTGTAACAAGATAATGATATAGACACAGCAACAAAAAGTGCAAATCCTTATCAGACATCTACCAGTGGATGCTGGCTGATCTGGATCTACACTTGCCTAAAGTTGATCAGTTCTTGCTTGGCAGTTTAAAAGGTAGCTTGGGCTTCTTAGTACTTTCCTTACACTAATAACAATTCCTAACTTTACTGCCATCTGCTGAATCACTCCCTTTTATGACATCATAGTGTATTGTACCCATCCTACAACATCCTGCCATTATAATAAGGAATTATAGCTGTATTTGTTGTTGGAGGCTCAACCCAAGGTTCGTCATTTCAACCTACACATTTTTTATATATAGAAAAGTGTATCTGGCAACTTTTGTCTGTGTTCATTTTTGTTTGATTTTGATTTAATGTTACATGGTATTTTCTATTGAGTCATTAAGGTTATTGATTTGGCTTTTTATTAACCCTTAGCTTGCTACATTTTATTAAAAACCAATGTTAAATTCCCAGGATTCTTTGCTTTAATATTTTATAGGTTACATATCAGGGTTGATATACTTGTTATTTGTTATTTGCGCCTGCCTTATGTAGTCAGTATTGACTTTTGGCAGTACAAAGTTGAAGTTGAACTCATTCTTTCCGCGGGCTATACGACTTTGGAACGGACTACAGACTGAGATTAAGGATGCCCCAACTGTACCTGCATTTGCAAGTGGCCTAAATAAGTTTTATGCTTTTTAATTGATATTTTAAATTATTAGTCTTAAATTGTCAATGTTCAGGACTTGCGCCTGCCTTATGTAGTCAGTATTGACTTTTGGCAGTACAAAGTTGAAGTGAAGTTAACGGAGACTAAGCAGCAAAATGTGTATATCTGGATCAAACAGATCGCAGGTGCTGTTTTCATCATAACTGACATGAATGCATTACGGTAATATGAATATACAGGTGGTGTATGTTTGGAAAATTGGTTGAAAAGTGAAATATGAAGATAACAAAAGAGAAAAAAAACACATGGATTTTTATATGAATAATAGCATTGTGTGTGGAACACCATTGATAACTGATAATGTATTCACAAGTTGTTTTAAGGTCAGTATTTGAATGATGGAAAAATGTATATATATTATTAATGTGACTATTTAAAAGAGAGAAAATGACTCAGACCTTACGATATGACGCTGATCTTACGATATGACGCTGACCTTATGATATGCCGCTGACCTAACGATATGACACTGACCTTACAATATGATACTGACCTTAAGATATGACTCTGACCTTACGATATGACCCTGATCTTACAAAATAACACTAACCTTACAATATGACACCGACCTTACAATATGACAACAGACTTACCATATGACATTGACCTTACAATATGACTCCGACCTTACAATATGACTCAGACCTTACAATATGACACTGACCTTACAATATGACATTGACCTGACAATATGACTCCGACCTTACAATATGACTCCGACCTTACAATATGACTCAGACCTTACAATATGACTCAGACCTTACAATATGACTCAGACCTTACAATATGACTCAGACCTTACAATATGACTCCGACCTTACAATATGACTCAGACCTTACAATATGACTCAGACCTTACAATATGACTCAGACCTTACAATATGACACTGACCTTACAATATGACTCAGACCTTACAATATGACTCCGACCTTACAATATGACTCAGACCTTACAATATGACTCAGACCTTACAATATGACTCCGACCTGACAATATGACTCCGACCTTACAATATGACTCCGACCTTACAATATGACTCAGACCTTACAATATGACTCAGACCTTACAATATGACTCAGACCTTACAATATGACTCCGACCTTACAATATGACTCAGACCTTACAATATGACTCAGACCTTACAATATGACACTGACCTTACAATATGACTCAGACCTTACAATATGACTCCGACCTTACAATATGACTCCGACCTTACAATATGACACTGACCTGACAATATGACACTGACCTTACAATATGACTCAGACCTTACAATATGACTCAGACCTTACAATATGACTCCGACCTTACAATATGACTCAGACCTTACAATATGACTCAGACCTTACAATATGACTCAGACCTTACAATATGACACTGACCTTACAATATGACTCAGACCTTACAATATGACTCAGACCTTACAATATGACTCCGACCTGACAATATGACTCCGACCTTACAATATGACTCCGACCTTACAATATGACTCCGACCTTACAATATGACTCAGACCTTACAATATGACTCAGACCTTACAATATGACTCCGACCTTACAATATGACTCAGACCTTACAATATGACTCCGACCTTACAATATGACTCAGACCTTACAATATGACTCAGACCTTACAATATGACTCAGACCTTACAATATGACACTGACCTTACAATATGACACTGACCTTACAATATGACACTGACCTTACAATATGACACTGACCTTACAATATGACTCCGACCTTACAATATGACACTGACCTTACAATATGACACTGACCTTACAATATGACACTGACCTTACAATATGACTCCGACCTTACAATATGACACTGACCTTACAATATGACTCAGACCTTACAATATGACACTGACCTTACAATATGACTCCGACCTTACGATATGACGCTGATCTTACGATATGACGCTGACCTTATGATATGCCGCTGACCTAACGATATGACACTGACCTTACAATATGATACTGACCTTAAGATATGACTCTGACCTTACGATATGACCCTGATCTTACAAAATAACACTAACCTTACAATATGACACCGACCTTACAATATGACAACAGACTTACCATATGACATTGACCTTACAATATGACACTGACCTTACAATATGACTCCGACCTTACAATATGACTCAGACCTTACAATATGACACTGACCTTACAATATGACATTGACCTGACAATATGACTCCGACCTTACAATATGACTCCGACCTTACAATATGACTCAGACCTTACAATATGACTCAGACCTTACAATATGACTCAGACCTTACAATATGACTCAGACCTTACAATATGACTCCGACCTTACAATATGACTCAGACCTTACAATATGACTCAGACCTTACAATATGACTCAGACCTTACAATATGACTCAGACCTTACAATATGACTCAGACCTTACAATATGACTCAGACCTTACAATATGACTCCGACCTTACAATATGACTCAGACCTTACAATATGACTCAGACCTTACAATATGACTCAGACCTTACAATATGACACTGACCTTACAATATGACTCAGACCTTACAATATGACTCCGACCTTACAATATGACTCAGACCTTACAATATGACTCAGACCTTACAATATGACTCCGACCTGACAATATGACTCCGACCTTACAATATGACTCCGACCTTACAATATGACTCAGACCTTACAATATGACTCAGACCTTACAATATGACTCAGACCTTACAATATGACTCCGACCTTACAATATGACTCAGACCTTACAATATGACTCAGACCTTACAATATGACACTGACCTTACAATATGACTCAGACCTTACAATATGACTCCGACCTTACAATATGACTCCGACCTTACAATATGACACTGACCTGACAATATGACACTGACCTTACAATATGACTCAGACCTTACAATATGACTCAGACCTTACAATATGACTCCGACCTTACAATATGACTCAGACCTTACAATATGACTCAGACCTTACAATATGACTCAGACCTTACAATATGACACTGACCTTACAATATGACTCAGACCTTACAATATGACTTAGACCTTACAATATGACTCCGACCTGACAATATGACTCCGACCTTACAATATGACTCCGACCTTACAATATGACTCCGACCTTACAATATGACTCAGACCTTACAATATGACTCAGACCTTACAATATGACTCCGACCTTACAATATGACTCAGACCTTACAATATGACTCCGACCTTACAATATGACTCAGACCTTACAATATGACTCAGACCTTACAATATGACACTGACCTTACAATATGACACTGACCTTACAATATGACACTGACCTTACAATATGACACTGACCTTACAATATGACTCCGACCTTACAATATGACACTGACCTTACAATATGACACTGACCTTACAATATGACACTGACCTTACAATATGACTCCGACCTTACAATATGACACTGACCTTACAATATGACTCAGACCTTACAATATGACACTGACCTTACAATATGACTCCGACCTTACAATATGACACTGACCTTACAATATGACACTGACCTTACAATATGACTCCGACCTTACAATATGACTCCGACCTTACAATATGACACTGACCTTACAATATGACTCAGACCTTACAATATGACTCCGACCTTACAATATGACTCAGACCTTACAATATGACTCAGACCTTACAATATGACTCAGACCTTACAATATGACACTGACCTTACAATATGACTCAGACCTTACAATATGACTCCGACCTTACAATATGACTCCGACCTTACAATATGACTCAGACCTTACAATATGACTCAGACCTTACAATATGACTCAGACCTTACAATATGACTCAGACCTTACAATATGACACTGACCTTACAATATGACTCAGACCTTACAATATGACACTGACCTTACAATATGACACTGACCTTACAATATGACTCAGACCTTACAATATGACACTGACCTTACAATATGACACTGACCTTACAATATGACACTGACCTTACAATATGACACTGACCTTACAATATGACACTGACCTTACAATATGACACTGACCTTACATTATGACACTGACCATACAATATGATTTCGACCTTACAATACGACTAGGACCTTACAATATGACTCTGATCTTACAATATGACACTTACCTTACAATATGACACTGACCTTACAATATGACTCAGACCTTACAATATGACACTGACCTTACAATATGACTCTGACCTTATAATATGACACTGACCTTACAATATGGCTCTGTCTATTTCCAGTTTTGAGGACTCCAACAGCAATGGGTATGGAGACACAATGTCCGGTCCCTATAGACCAATGGACATCCGCTCAGACTACAGTTCACAGGAGCTGCTTCATAAAAGCCGTAAAAACAAGGAGGACAAATACTGCGGAGTGTGTGGCGATAGGGCCCTCGGATACAACTTTGATGCCATTTCTTGCGAGTCTTGTAAAGCATTCTTCAGAAGGAATGCGCCAAAAGGTTTGGTAAGTAGACAACAAACCTTAAATATTCTTAAACAATATTTAAAATTAAGTGTTTCCATAAAAAGATAAAAATATCTTAATGTATGTTTAGAAAAAGCATGTCAAACCAATAATGTAACAGCATTTGTAAGTACACAAAATCAAAAGTCCCATCACCCTTCTATGTAATATCTGCAACTCTATGTTCTTGAATATTTTGTGAATGGTATTTTGGTTGAGACATATTATTTAGATAAACTATGTTTCACAATAAAAATGACAGTATGTTTCTGTGGGCTTTTTTAGGGGTAATATTCACTTTCATTAATTTAAATGATACATGCATGTATTGGGACATTGGACTTCTAGAGGGTATTGGGAATTTTGATAAGTTTGTGTCAAACAAAACAACAAAAAATGACAACAGTAAAAGCATTTTTTTCCATTGGTTTTAAATCTGGAGAGAACATATGTTACTATTTATGTATTTACTATGAAATGTTATACATTAGTGTTGTTGTATTCCTTTCTATATTTAAATAAGAACATGTAGTATTATTTTTCAAGAGGAATAACATAGTTTTAACATATGGCATAGAAGACTGGCCAAGACACAAGTGGCTGATCCCACATAGAGCCTGAATTTAATTCACATGTACTGATGGGTATTTAGTATGTTTTTTGTTTTTTTTCATATTAACAGACGCTGATTTTTTGGGGACAAAATAGTTCCTTAGTCTAATTTTAAAACAAAATATCATTCAAATGGTAATAGATAAGGTGAAACAAAGTGCTTACTAGAGGTGGTAATATGGCCTTTATATTTGTATTCAAATAGATTGGAAAAAAATTTATAAGGTATAAATTTATTTTAACATAAGATCAAAGTCCAATTTAAGTTTCTCTCTGATTTTATTAAAATACGCAATCTTCAAACAAAGAAATTTATTTTATTTTTTTAAATCATCAAAACATGTGTATATTTGTTGCTTCTTGTATTATTGTTTTTGTTGTTTTAATTCTTATGTCTTCTTCCATATACAACAAACACAAACCCACAACTTCATAAATCTGACAGTTTAATTCATTTACACAAATTGGAAAGCAAACAAAACAACAACCAAGCACTCAAAAAAAATGGAATTTCATTTTAACAAGCCGCTGAAAGTTAATTTATTATCATAGTCAGAAAGGGGCAATGAAATGCGACAGACGGAGCAGGGAGGAAAAAATTGTGAAGAGACAACGTATTAAATGTTTCGACATTTGTTGGGCACTTGCAAAACATGGTGTAAAATGGCATAGACAAATGCACAGGCTGACATTTGGAGTGGGAGCCATGAAGGCGAGACAATCAGCTTCCCTCATCCCTTCTCTGCTCCCTCCCGCGACTTATCCACCAGCTCACTGATGTTTGTCAGGTTGTAGTCACAATTTTTATGTCTGTGTCAAATTTACTGTCAAGGAACAGGCATCAGGAAATCATTTGGATCAGGAATACTATTTATACATCTTTGAAACCCAGATAATAGTGGTATATCTGAGTTTGTCTTATGTATCCAATAATTACCAAGCCAACCATTGCATTCTGGGTAATCATTATTAATGTCATTGGAGCTTCTTCAGCTTTAATTTACAGTTGTTTTATCCTACAGCAGTAAGGAAAAATAATGTTTTATAAAGGTCTCATCTCATAAGTAGGAAACTGCAAATGTGAAAAAGAACAAACAAATTTTATTGGCATTAACTATTAGCAATATTTGTAGCCATACATTGAAAAATTGGCATAAACTATTAGCAATATTTGTAGCCATACATTGTAAAATTGGCATAAAATATTAGCAATATTTGTAGCCATACATTGTAAAATAACGAACAGTGGTGAAAATAATATTAACATAGAAGAACAAATACATCGGTGTCTATACATTTAGGATTACTGATGTCCATTCCTTCATTTCATGGTCGGTCTAAAGGTCAGAATATCACTGTACATAGATTTACCTTTAAACAATGTTATACAGGTCTATTAATATTATATAAAGTATAAGTTGCTTCATTTCCATGTTCGTTAATGTATACTCTATATAACATTGCATGTATCTGCTGCTTGTTTTAAATATCTGGAGTTTTTAAACATTTTAAAACAACAACCAATTTTACAATGTAGCTTTTTCTATATTATTTTCTATTTACAATTTTATGCAGTGTGCCCAATATAACAGTTCAATAAAAATATTAGTGTAGTGTTTCCATGAATCAAGTCAGTTTCAATCAACCAGACGCTCTCACCCCACCAAGGGGACAAACTATACAATTCGCATCACATTTGTATGTTTATAATATTTCTGTCTGTGCTAGTGTTTCATACAATAGTAAACTTTAGATTGAAATGCCAAATTTAACATTTAACTTACATAACCAGAATAAATGACGCCACGATGCTCATGCCAAATGAGTATTTGTAAGATTTATTATCGAGAGTTTCGTAAATGTGGTTGTGTATCATTACACTTATTTAGTTTAATCTAGTTTTGATAGAAGAAAAAAAAGGAAATTAAATCATAATTGCTCTTTCATCCACTGGATTTTTTCTGCACTTATTCTCAATCAGTAGGATAACTAATTTACATTACTAGAAAAACTACAAGAAAGAACAATTTTATCTGGATAGGTTATTTATGACTAGATGATCAAGGGCTACTCTGCTTGCATGGATTGTCTGCTTTGTTATGCTGGTGTTGAATTTGAAGATACTACTCAAGTTTATAAATATATTCAATGATAAAGGACCGCAAATACAAACTTAAGATAATACCATACTAGCTCTCTAAAAAACAAGATTTTTTAGCAAACAGTCATCCATGACAGTTTCAAACTGGTTGCTTCGAGGGGCTGAGAGTAGCAGGAAGAGTTCTAAGCAAGAGTATAAACAGATTGTTGTGTAGTAACCACTGATGGTGATTCTGGTTGTCCTTAGTGGAAGTTTTCCAGCCTTGTTGTCTCTTGTGTCAGGTTAGTAAGGTATATTAGCCAGAGACATGGTTACAATCTCTGCAATCTTCAACCATTATCTTAATGACCAGTCTTAACTTTCATAAAGGTTGTTGAGTCTGTTGTCCCATTCCATATATAGCAATAAAAGGACTGAAATGAATAGCTAGTTGTCAATATATACCTATAAACAATGGGGGTAAATGTGACAATATTTGCTTAATTATAACATAAGGTACCAAGGTTTACTAATAAACAGTCTGTAGCAACAAGTGCAGATCTTGATTATGCAGCTGTCCGGGTAAAGCTGGCTGTTCTAGAATGGCACTATTTCATTGTCAATTCCATGTTAAGTACATGAAGAGGTAAGCTAGTTTAACTATACTGGCATTTTAAAAATGACTCCTGTAAATTGGCTGCTTTTACATACACTAAGGACATTTTGTATTTCATATGGTGCTGGCTAATCTAGCATGCTTTGCAAAAATAGTCTGTGCAGAGTATTTTGTGGGCTTATAAAACACAGACCTTATTGTTGAACTTTTTATTTGAGCTCCCCGGGGTCTGTAAATATTTCATCTTAATCTGTCAGAGTCTGACTCCCAGCTACTTTAGATATGAACTGTTTTCTTATAGTACTGCAAGTCTGCACCATTTGAAAGCCCATGAAGGTCACATCAACATCAGATTCTGTTTACTTTTTTGCACACTGTCCTACTGAGTTGGTTTGATTAATACATTTTTTTAATATTGAGACTTTAATATAGACCTATATAAGTTTATGTTTTTGTGAAGAGATAAATGGATGTTTTTGTGAAGAGATAAATGGATGTTTTTGTGAAGAGATAAATGGATGTTTTTGTGAAGAGATAAATGTAATAATAACCTAATATTTCTTTACTTTTAAAGATGTTTAAGTCATTGTTTAACTTTTATGAAGGCTTATCAAAGTTTGTAGGTTGTATCTGTTCGCATTCTGATTACTGAGTGTTTATGTGTTATATGTAGTTTTCAGCATGAAGAGGCTGTCAGAAACAGGTTTCATTTGGTAAAGTGTTTATTTTTGTCTGATAAAAATGTTTATTTTTGTCTGATAAAATGTTATATAGGTTTGTGGAATACAAAATATACTTAGGTCACTTAAACACCTTGTTGTTTACAAATTTAGACCCCTATAATAACTTTGCTGTTTTATCTTGATTGTTTACATTCTGAATGGCATATTCATCTCCTGTTTCAATACCTAATTCTTCTTTGTAATTTTGTATGACAGATAAAACCTCTAAACCTTACAATCCAACTGTGCATCATTTTTTTAGTTTATTTGTTTCAACTTATATAAAATACCTAAATGCAAGAAGAGTTATGCCAAAAGGATGTATCTCAGAATGGCTGTCAGGTATACTTACAGCATTTTACCCCACTGTATATGTCAGTTACAGAACATTAAAGTTGCTTTATCTGACACAGACCAGAACTTTATTCAAATAAAAATTAAATTATTTTCATACCATGTCTGATAGCTATCCCCCAAAATATGCTGCAGGCCTCATTTTGAAATGAAACAATACAACATGTTCTATTAAGTACACTGGTCCTTTATTCATCTCTGACACAACCACCATGGCTATCTGTACAGTATCACGAACTATTCCTGCCCAATTTCTACCCACAAAGCTTCAGGAATGATTCATCTTGGGCCATATTTTTATACAACAAAGCTTCAGATACCAGCCAAAATTCATAAAATCATTACATTTTACATAGCAGTATATATCCCATCGTTCTCAGCCAAATCATAAAGTGTGGATACTTGTTTACATATACATGCTCACAATGAAACAATTCTGTTGAGTACCTAGCAATATACATGTAGGGTTTGGTGGAGAATAAAGAATAATATACAAGACATTATATGTTTCTTTTAATCCATAGATGTCAAGCATTAGGATGTTCACCCCTCCTGCTTGTAGGTTTCCATATATAAACCAATCTCTGTCATTTCCGTAGTGCTGAAATCCCACTGGCAACAGATAAAGGCTGATCTTATCTTTGTTTATGAGTACTTATCCTGGACAGAAAGAAACGAAAGCGACATAGTTTGTCAAAGTACCTTTACTTGTCCTCCTATTTAGACATACATACATTAGCTTTTATAGTAAACTAAAGGATATAAGCAGCAATATATTTTATATATATCCTGATTCATAAAATAGGTTTTTGCTGTTAGTTACAGCTATAAGTTGTCATACTGACCCTGGCTGTCAAGGATTATATATAATTTAAAGATTTATGTTACCAGCCAGCTTTGCTATAGTTTCTTTAAACAAGAAATCTACAATAGGCCATAAAATATATATCGAGAGATGAAGATTTCCGTGTAGTTAAAAGTTTGTTCATTGTTCTACTGAAGAAAGTGCTTGATGGTTTCCTACATCAGCTATAGCTAGTAGCTCTTAAATAGCCAGTTTGGAGCTGTCAAGACGCCTTTTCATATAAATATGATATATATAAGATGACTAGGGCTAGTATGGGTTGTTCAAAATGTACAGCATAATAAAGATTTAAAATTGAAAAACAAAATCAAAACAATGCTGGTCACCAATTATCAGTAGATCCAGGGAGGTTTATATCCAGGAGTTGTGAGTCCCAGAATCCCCATGCACCAAGTCACCAGTGGCCAGGTTTATACAAACATTCTCTGCACTCAGATTCTCCCTCCTTCCAGCATTTATCCAGACAAATTGTTTGTACTGTCAACATACCACATCTACAGCTTGTTTTTATACTCTTACATAATTTTCTCATGCACCCTGCCATATGTTCTTCTACAATTTGTTTCATCTTTCACCTGTTTCTAATGCCGATTGAATCCCGCTAGCAGTTTTGTAATTCCAGTGATGTGTTGTTTGTTTTAAGAATTTTTTAAACTCTTATAGTAAAGAAACAGCTGATGTCCGAAGAGATTATTTTTTATAAATATAGTTTTCATAAGGCATGTTGATTTTCTTCCTCAAGATCTGGGTTAACTTAATACAGCATTAGTATGCTTGTCGTGTAGATTTTGTGTTATGCCAAGAAATTCTTTATCAAATTGTTTATCATTATATAAAATAACATAAAATTACCTCTGCTTAGCTAAGCTATATAAGATAAGGTTTCAGGGCTCTGCCAAGCAGACACAAGAGCAATGGAAATACATGTGATATTTCAACTTTTCAAACTGTGCTTTCACAGTGAAAGCAGCACTATATCTCCATCAAGGGAAAACATTTCCATTGTTTAGATACATGTAACTTAACAGATAGAAATGGTTGATAAGAGACAAACAACAAGAGTTCACTCCTCAGTGCCACCATGTTTCCATGCCCATGTTGTCATGATGGTCAGCCATTAAGGTTGTGAGGTTTGCATGTTGCCAGCCTATTGAAGATGCCATTATGTCCTGTGGAAGTAAACCATACGAGACCATACTAATCTCACTGGCTCCCATCCTATCAGGCCATCTGAAGTAGGTCCATGTAACAAATAATTCATCAACTGTTTAGCCCTTCTCAAGCTATGTGAGTTAACAACTTATGCTTCAATTTAAGTTATATGCTTAAAAATGTATCTGAAAGTTCAAAGACATTGTCCTTTGAAACTTGGTGTCACATTGTGTAGATCTTGATTGTACATTTCCCATCTGGAGCTGGCTAATCTGGATCTACATCAATTGACTAAGCCAGATCAATACATGGTTAGCAGGAAGAGGAAGAAATCTGCAACTTTAGCGCACTCTGACATGGGCGGCCATGCTCCATAAACCAGAAGATGGTGCGATGATAGTGCCAGTCAGCACTGTGACCTGTTACAGTTTATTAAGATTACCTCTTCATACTCTATTGCTTGTTTAATGGCCTGGTTCGCATGATAGATACAGTGAAATGCAATAAGTTGATACACCTGTATTGAATATTTTATTGGTCCTACATTGTCAACTATAGTTTTACATGGTGAATGTTATAAATGTATTACTGTATGTATTTATAAGTTGAAAAGTGGGTGAGGGTGTACAGAGAGGAGGTAAGTGGCAACACCTGGATTAGTGTTTTTAACAGGTGTCTTATCATCAATACCTACAGTCTGACCTTCTTTTGCTATTCATAAGAAATTATACTCATATAGACTTTTTCCTTCACAAAGCAAAAATCTTATTTACATTTTTGAAAAACATTCTTACATAGATCAGTTTTTCATTTGGAATTAGAATTAAATTTTACTGTAGTCTTTATTTTCAGTAAATAGCAATTCAAATAATGATGTTCAGTAAAACATCAGGTGAATGTTTATTGCATTAACAAGTGAAATGAAACACAAAGATTGCATGCCACATTTAAATTCTCGTAACAGCATTTAACTGATAAAAGAAACAGCTACACATGTTTCTGAAACTGTATTTATTTTATAGACTCTCGTGCGATTAATGATGTTCAGAAAACATGGAGCAGGCAGCTAACACATAAAATAAATTGACACTTCCTTCGTCTGCCTTTCGTCAATGCTAGTCCAGTTTTCTCCCCGACTAAAACTGCTCTCAATTTCTTCATAAGCACACTTACTGCAATTGGAATACTTTTACGACAATTTGATTTAATTTAATCCTAGATCTGGGTGTTTTCTTAATAAAATAGCACTGCTTCATCTTGTACAAGTATCACTCAGGTGTTGTGTTGGTCATAGGGGACCAGTTGTTGCTTTGTTTTCAAAAAGAGATTGAAAGATGTTGTTTCTAAACATTCATTGTCCACCTAAAAACAAAATAGAATTTTTGATATTGCTGTGTTTGTCTATCAAAGCTTAAGCAGCACTGTATATGAGGTTGATAAAAAAAAACAACAACAACCCAACAACTGAAATGTAGAAAAACTGAAATATAAATTTGCATTATACCAATACATGATTACTCTTACGTTAAAATATATGCAGTATCTTTCAACAGACAAAAAGAGTCTTCCTTCAGCTAAGCTTTTGTAAGTTTTCAGTGAGGTGTGATTTGTTTTTATCCATATTTCAATGCATTAATAGGCCAGTAAAGTAAAACGGAAGGCAGTTGAAAGCTTTGTTTGAAGCACTTTACCTTTTCAATAACTTCTCTGCAGTTTTATTCAATATTGAACAAATATTTGCTTAAGGTTTATGGTTTTCAGCATTGTGCAATCTATTTCTGAAAATCTTTTTTGCAGGCTTTTCATATTCTGTCAATTCTCTAGATTGCAAACAGTCAACTGGATTTGAATTCAAACAGCCTGACAATTGATGGTACGGTAGTGTGTTTACCTGGACAAAATATAATCAGGGCAGTTTTGGGGCCTTAAATTGATTAAGACATGTTTGCTTGTCCTGTGAAAAGTTGATTGAACATTTCAATTACTACTTGAAATGATATTTCATGATGTTGTATAAAAATAGTCCAGATCAGTTGTTATGCCTTCATTCTCCATCTTTAACCCAACGAGTCAAAGAAATGTTCTGGTCTCACTGTGAATGATGAAGTGGGTGTGGGGGTGGGGACTCTGGATTTGACGTTTACATTTTCTTGAGGACTGTTTTATAATAGCCAACATATTAAGTTCATCAGGTACATTCTTTATAAACTTGGCAGAAGACACTACCCCAAATCTGTTACCTTCTTTCTCTGTCAGTCAGGTCAAATAAAGGATTCTTACAAAGAACTTATTCTGGTTTTGAGGTTTTTTTTAAAAGGGAAAGGATTATTTAGTAGAGTTATTGTCCTCAAGTCTGTCATACGTTACTTTGTCACATGACATGGGGGTATAAAATGAGTCGATAAATGCTGCTTCAACCAATGAGGCAAACAAACTCCTTAGCCTTTTTCTTATGTCGACATGCAAAGAAATACTGTACAAGGAAAAGTAATAACAACATTCAACAAATTTAAATCTTGTATCTGATTTTTTATTAAAGAAGAAAACTGTTCTTTCTTCTTTTTTTGTTTAAAAGGCATAAATTAGTTTTTGGAATAAAGTTAAATGCTTCATGCACTAAACATATATATATATATATATATATATATATATATATATATATATATATATATATATATATATATATATATATATATATGAACTAGTCATATCTACAATGTAACATTTCCCTATTAGGCTAATGTAAAATTCTATTCATGTTTTATTTTAATGGTTCATGCCCCAAAAAAGCAAGCCAAGAACACATTAAACTAGTTTGTTTGTTGACAAGTATGACTGACTGAATAAAAAACAGGGATGACAACTTAATTAACTCTTGGTCTGCTTTTTGCGTATTTATAAGGCTTAGGCAAATACTGTAGATCTAGATCAGCCAGCTCCCTGCTGATCATGAACTGTCTAATCAGGATCTACACTTTTTGCTGCTCAGTCTCTGTTTATAAGTATAAGTAACACTGACATGTAACATAAATAAATAGTATTAAAGCAAAACCTAAGACTATAGCATGGGTTTTTAACAAAATGTAGCAAGCTAAGGGGTAAGTCTGGCCATTAAATCATCTTCAACAGCTGCCACGCTAAATGAAAGTAATGGAGATAGAATAAACATATACTTAAACTAAAGTAGTCTTCACAATTTTTGTGGTGACTGTACATGATGTTTTGTACCAAAACAAATACAAAATAAATTATTTTAATTCATCATATACATGTTTTTGATCATATAGCTATTTATTAAAAAAATGAAAAATAAAAATTATAAAAAGAAAGATGAAGTGACTACTTATAAATAATACAAATGTGGGAGATGTATTTATGGTATTTTTAATGGAATAATTCTAGAAATAGTGATTAAAATAACAAGAATAATTTTTGCAAAAATGACATGTTATAATTGTTCAAACATTGTTAAGTCATTGCTCTGTTTACTGTAATTGTAATTATTGAATTCTCTTATTTACAAAAAGGTTTTTTTCTTCAGAACTTTTTGTTCTGAAGTTGATTTAATAGTTGCTTACTGGTGTACAAGCAGCCTTCATTGTTGCTTAAGATGACATGTTAGAGTTACATTATCTTTGTATTTAAGGCCTTTATTTGATCTCATATAGCTCTGGTCTTAAATCATTGTCTTAAATATTTACTGGATTTTAAAGCCATTATGTTGTTGTTTTTTCTTGTTATTAAATTGTGCCTATTTTCATAACCAGTCTGCAATGTTGAACACTAGTACAGCAATAATAAAAAAATGTTACTTTAATTTAAGATTAATAATATAATAATTGTACAATATTGTTAGAATGGTTTATGATTTTTATAAACAACAAACAAAAGATTTGAATTTAAACTTATCACAGAGTTTATTTTTTGCTATAAAAAATGTTATATGTTAAAAATCAGTATGAAGTTCAGGTGGGCTTTAGGCCCATTGGCAGACCCCCATATCATGGCAACTATCAGTCAAAGACAATCTCCAACTGTCTTGCTTATCTGATCATTAGGTAGGAAACCATCTGCAATGGCATTCTGTCACCAAACATTTAACCTCAAAAGAGACAACATGGACGTAAAACAAACAAACAACAACATGAAGTCCACATTGCATTTACTCTAGATATACTTTGAGTCTACATATATTGAACATTATAAGTAGCAAAATTTAATCAGTTACCTGAGTTAATATTACACTTTTGGTCAAAACTAAACCAGTCAATTTTAAATAAGTAACAAAAAAATATTTGTGTTAAATTCTTAATTTATAAGGCTTACTCAGTTATTATAGCTCCAGGTCAGCCATTTCCCTGCTGGGAGCTAACTGATCAGGAACTAGACTGATTGCTTCTTAGTTTATATATAGGTATATTAACCTTTACATGTAATATGTATAAAATATATAAGCAATTATAGTGATAAATAAACAGAGTTTTAACAAAATGCAGCATGCTAAGGAAGGACAATATACACCCAGCAGATAAGAAAATAGAACTATAAAAATTCTGACATCAACATGTTACAGTTTATACTGTTGATCATTAAATGACAGAGGATGTCCACTTTCAGTTGCATCAAAGCATCTGATGTCATAGTTTCAAGAGGAACTATATTTTGTGACATGTGTTTTTCAACATTCAGTCGAGGGGTGCTTTCACCATGTGCCAGGAGCCACCAGTCCCTTATCATGACACAGTTATTTACTCAGAAATACACAATTTGGGATCAGCATGCAAATGTACCAAGACATTACTACAATAGTCTTTCTCAAATAGTGCTAGATTCAGATCAACCAACTGCCAGGTATACATTTGGCCAAAGATTGATCAGTTAAAGTTTAGCAGGATCAGAGTTTACTCTCCACTCTTTGTTTACATGCAACTACTACTGGGTCATTCACATGTTGGAAGTCAATGTTGTTTATGACAACTATAAATTTCACTTGTCTTCTCAAACATTGCTTGTTCTGTTCTGTCACCTTCCCTTGAAGACCATCAAAACATGCGACGATTATGTACATTTGTTGGTATGTAACATGTGTATGTTATATACATTTGTTGGTGTATAACATGTGTATGTTATGTACATTTGTTGGTGTATAACATGTGTATGTTATGTACATTTGTTGGTGTATAACATGTGTATGTTATGTACATTTGTTGGTGTATAACATGTGTATGTTATGTACATTTGTTGGTGTATAATGTGTGTATGTTATGTACATTTGTTGGTTTTTAATATGTGTATGTTATGTACATTTGTTGGTGTATAACATGTGTATATTATGTACATTTGTTGGTGTATAACATGTGTATGTTATGTACATTTGTTGGTGTATAACATGTGTATGTTATGTACATTTGTTGGTGTATAACATGTGTATGTAATGTACATTTGTTGGTGTATAATGTGTGTATGTTATGTACATTTGTTGGTGTATAATGTGTGTATGTTATGTACATTTGTTGGTTTTTAATATGTGTATGTTATGTACATTTGTTGGTGTATAACATGTGTATGTTATGTACATTTGTTGGTGTATAACATGTGTATATTATATACATTTGTTGGTGTATAATGTGTGTATGTTATGTACATTTGTTGGTGTATAACATGTGTATGTTATGTACATTTGTTGGTGTATAATATGTGTATGTTATGTACATTTGTTGGTGTATAATGTGTGTATGTTATGTACATTTGTTGGTTTTTAATATGTGTATGTTATGTACATTTGTTGGTTTTTAATATGTGTATGTTATGTACATTTGTTGGTGTATAATATGTGTATGTTATGTACATTTGTTGGTGTATAATATGTGTATGTTATGTACATTTGTTGGAATTTTTTACTGATTGTCACCTCCTTGCATTTATAATTAAAGTGAAATAAATAAAGGCAACATTTGTGTGATATTGAAGTAAACTAGCATTTCTGGAACTAGAATGTGAAAAATAATTTTGAGGAAAATTTAAATAGAACAAATAATGCCTTGAAATTTTAATAAAAAAGGATATTTGAATAGTATAGTGAGTACATATAAAATGGAAAACAGTGATGCACTGGTGCCTTTTTTTGTTAAAAAGGGCATTTTATTTGGAATTATGTCATGTTTTGTTGTTGTTTTTTGTTTTTAGGGAGTGTTCTTTTTGTCAGTCCAATCCTCATACAAGAAATGAATATTTCAAAAATTTAGGAGGACATTGTTACATTTTCCCACTAATACACTTACTACTCCCACTAGTAAGGCTGTTGATTCTTCATTTCCTTTGCCTCTCCAAGTGTGGTGTGGGGGCTGTATAGCCTCTTGTATGTACCCTACATTGGGAGAAGGCACCTGAGCGTTACAGAAGTAGTGACGTTAGTGTTTCAATTCATGCATATCTCCATTATACAGCCTCAAGAGCAGTGTACTTAATAACCCTGGCCTATACCAGGCCAGCACACAGTTTTATGGTTCAGCCGTTTGGCTTTTTTTTCTTCTCCGTTCTGCTTTTTTCTTCAGCTTCTCTATGGTGTTCATGTTTTGTTTCGCGGGCTGAAGGTGATTTTTTTCTTCTTTACAAAGAGCTGGTGTATTTAATAGGTTGTGATGAGTCTTTTCCGTTATGACTAGTTTTTCTCTTCATGGTATGAAGTAGTCTTGTGCCCCTTGTTTGAAACACAATATCACTTTATTTGGAGACACGTACCCCATGCAACACAGCTTGTGTCATTGATAGATTGAGTCTATTTTAGCTTCTGTAATAATGAATCCCCCATGCCTATCCACTGTATTGCCAAGTCGATTTCTAATTGTGCGCTAAGTTTGCTGCTCTGGTAGCTTATGGCATGCAATGCGTTTTTATATAGCATGTTCTGCAAGTTAGACCATATAGAAGAAAATATGGTAAACAATGCTATGGTTTCATCAGATTTCAAATATTGCCCAAATTTATTAGCAAGAGATCAGTTAAACATTTAAAATGTTTTGTCTTGTACATGTCTTGTCTTGATTAGTACTGCATTGTTCTTACTATATAGCCAACCAAATAGTCAAAACATTTGAAATGTTTTGTCTTGTACATGTCTTGCCATGATTAGTACTGCATTGTTCTTACTATAGAGCCGACCAAATAGTCACTCAGCGAAGACACAGAGGTCTCTCTACAGGAGGTATAAATTTGTGATGTGACAAACCAACCTCTACAGGAGACATGCACTTTTATAAGCTCATGATTAGTTTTCTTGTGTTTAACCTTTAAATAAGAACTAAATAAATGTAGTTAGTCCAAGCTTTTAGTACTATAAAATAATTCTAAAAACTTCTTTATGTGTGAGGACTGTGTAGGTACTTTTATAAATGAAATTCCAGGTAATCTTTCTCCATTAGTTCAGCTTTCTGACAGCTGTTGGACACAAGACTAGGCTGTGATCACTGTTGTTTTATTGTTTGGTAAAACTTTAAAGGGTTAGAGAAACAAGACAGCCAAGATATGTTGGAACCATGATACTAACACTGTGGACTTTACCTTGAAATGAATATATTATTGCTGTAACTAATTATTCCTGTTATTTGCAAAATACAACCTTAAAATCTTTCATCCAGGTAAGTTGTACGATACAGTTCTAGTAAAAAAGAATGTCTCCAAATGCCTCTGCTCTGGTCCCCATTTTTCAGCAGAAAAATAGAAGAAAAAAATACTGTTCTCCGCTAACAGGAAGTCGGGTGATTCGGTATCAATAAGACGTTCCAGAATTAAATCCCGATGACTTCACTGGAGAGAACTGTTTGATGTTGGCTAGAAGAATGGCTTAAACTTAATTAGACAAGATATCTCTAATCCATCAGTTTTCTTCTTTTTTCTCATAATTTTCATATTCATTATTGCTTCCTCGTTGTATTGAAGCTCTTATTGATGCTTTGAGGAGCTTCGAATCTGATGCGAAAGTCTTGTTCGATATTTTTAAAAGTTGATCTTTGGCACTTCTTTTCATGCTGTTGTCTTTGATCCCATGTTGATGAAACCTGTGCATCTTGTTGCAGATGATAACAGCTGCAGTTTCCCACAATTGTTACAGACTGTAAGAAGCAGCAGCTTGTTTTCACTGGCTCCAGCTTTGATCTTTCACTGGCTAAATCCTCGAACTTGTAAAACTTCTTATCACAGCAAACCTATCAATCAGAACAGAGTCCTTATTAAGGTTGGTCAGTGGAGATATTGATGAGTTGGAATGGATAGGAAATTATTACATGCATTTAAATTGTAAGAGTGCATTCATGTTAAGTGGTGCTAATAGATGAATGAACTTTGTAATTGTTATGGGAAAAATGCTGATTATTTAGAAATTTAAGGAATTTTCCTTAACATCTAAATTTAACTGTGACATTTATTGATGAAATGAGATTTTGTAAGTTCTGACTATGGTAAAAACTGTACTTGTTAAATGAAGATTTTCCATAAAGGTTTTCAGTTTCTGTGCCATTTCGATACAATCTTTACAAAACTGTGAGAAATTACAGAAAACTAAAAAAAAAAAAACTATTGATTTTATTTCATAAAAAGTGATAATTCATGCTAATGAATATAGGTTTCCTTTGTTCATATGTATCAGTAGAACAAACTGTTAAGCAAGTTTAATGTCTTTGTTGAATGCTTTACATGATAATTGCTCTAATTATTTGATGCTATCCCTTGCTCCATAACTACCAACAATTACCATTCACCATCTATAACTTTGGAATCATCATGGATTTCAGTCATTAGACGTGGGATAGAGATTGGAAAAAAGGTGTCTGCGATGTTGAAATAGTGTTTGTGGATAATTGGCCCACCTCAATAGATAGTATATGTCCAGGTGGTATAGTAAAGGGTCAGCACATCCATCGTAACCCTGTCCTCCATACTCTAAGCCCAAAACACACACACATATATAATACAATATATAAAAAATAATATTTTATAATTGTATAAGTGTTTTTCTTTGCTTTGCTTCATTGCGGACAGATGTCTTTCATTGCTTATTAACAGCATTATCTTTTTCAGGTTTCATTTGTGCATTTTGTTTTTTATTGGAAATAAGCATTCACATGTCTTCATTATAAATCTGTTTTGTGTATTTGCAGGATTACTTCAAGTGTCCTTACGAAGAGAAATGCAAGATGGATGTCTCAAATCGACGTTTCTGTAAGCGATGTCGGCTGAGAAAATGCTTTGAGATTGGCATGCGTAAGGAATATATCCTCACAGAGGAGGAGAAGATGCGTAAGCGGCAGAGGATAGATGACAACAGGTATGGGTAAGAATCTAAACCAGTTGCGGTTCTTTCTCACCTTCCCCCTTATTCATCTAACCATCAATGGTTGCTTCAGTTCTCATGGTTCAAAATATATTCAACCCTTATCATGCTAATGTTAATGATTGTGCATTTAAAAAACAAAGTTTTCTCTTCACAAACAATGGTGACACATTATATTGCTAGTGACCCTCCAGAAAATAGTACAGATCCAAATCACAAGCATATGGCAGAACCTGGCAAATTTTGGATCTGTACAATTTACTAAAGCCAGATCAATTCATGTATAGCAAGCCATATATATGAGTTAAACCAGTAACCTCTAAGAATATCTTGTACAATACATGGATGAACAACAAGATCTAACAGCAAGCATATATAAAACCAGCCATGTTATTGATGGAAGAGTATGGTCTAAGGGAGATAATTCAGTTTACTTTTTTTTAAAAACTTTTTTCACAATACTATATTTTGTCTATCATACAAACATACAAATTTACTAATAATTGTTAATATGTTAAACTCTGAGACACATAAAATAATTCTTGTAAAGCATAACTAAGCCTTTACAATTGTTTCAACAAATTATTGTTATTTTTAATAATTTCAATACGATGGTCTGTATTCTTGCTTGTTAATTTTTTCATTTGTTCTTTGCTGGTTAAGCTTGGATTTGATTAGAGGGAAAAACCTTTAAACTTGTTAGGTAATTTTTTAAGTTAATATTACCTTTTTTTATCTTATATGTTGTAATATGGTGGTGTGTTTTTTTTTCTCTTCATTTATTATTTCTTATTTAGGGGCGCCGGTGGCATAGTGGTAGTCAACAATTTGTAACTCCTCTTACTGCTTAGCCTCTCACCGCGTGGGTCTGAGGAAGGACTTAATGTGGGAAGGTTTACCAGCTTCCTTGCGGTGCGCAGGTGTTTCTACCCAGACATTTGTCTGGGGTCTTCCTCCACCAAAACAGCTGGACGTCGCTTTAATGATCATAATTGGTCGCTGCCATGTAGTTCAGAGAAACAAAACATATTTCCTATTTATTTTGTATACAGTCTAATCCAGTTTTCTTATTTATTTATTTTTCTACAAAAAGCACCAAAAAACTACTGTATTTAAATTTCAAAATTATTTTAGCTTTTGGTACCTCTTAACATTATTATTATTATTATTATTATTATTAAAATGTCAAATGACTCTTTTCTCTCTTGCACAATACAAAAGAATAAATAATAAATTTATATTCTCTATTATATGTTACAATTGTGCAGGTCAGATATGATAAATATTATTCCCCATTTGTGTGTTACAGACGGATGCGAGACCTGGAAAAGAAAATGTCACAGTCTGGGGTGGATGGTGGTAGCCCAGCATCTTCTACATCATCATCATCACCTGCACCCGGACGCATCACACGCCCCCTCGAGCCAGAGGAAGAGGCTGTCATTAATGAAATTGTACATGCATATCGCCAGTCACTAGAAATTCCTATTGAGTCAAAAGTGCCAAGGGACAATGCAAACATTTCAGATCTTGTAAATATTGCAGAAGTGAGCGTTCGCCGCGTTGTAGACATGGCCAAAAAGTTGAAGTCTTTCAAAGCACTCTCGCAGACTGACCAAATAGGCTTGTTGAAAGGAGGAAGTATTGAATTGCTCATTCTAAGATCTGTTATATCATTTGACAAGGAGCATAATTATTTCCTTGACCCGTTTGATAAGGACTCTTTAGCATTGACATCAGATCAGTTGAAAACAGGGCTCGACAGACCTGATGCTTCTGACAGCCAGCAAAATCGGTTAGGTCCCATGAACTCAGGACTATTCGATGAGCACATGAAGTTTGTCAAATCTCTTGCGATTGATCTTAAAGCTGATGAGACTGTTCTCATTCTTCTCCTCATGCTCTCCCTCTTTTCGCCGGACCGACCTACTGTGCAGGATAAATTGTACGTGTCGGCGGAGCAGGATAAATATGCGCTGCTTCTACAACGGTACCTGGAATCGCGGTGGCCTCCACACATTGTACGCTCCATCTACCCAAAGCTCCTGATGAAGTTGACAGACATCCGCAACCTGAATGAGGAGCATTCACAGGTGTTGCTGAAGTTGAACCCTGAGGGCATCCAGCCGCTCATGAAGGAAGTCATGGACCTCCATCTAAAGAAAGATCGAGAAAACATGGGTGACAGTGACTCGTCATCAGTTTCATCTCCTTAGATCTCTCAGGAGCTTGCCTTCCTTAACGATTGTTTCACTTTACCCACCCACCCTCTGTACCACACGCTCTCTCGTATAGTGCAGCTGAAGCAGCTATTTTATCATTTTGAAAATTTATATTACTTGTCATGTGGTTCATATTTTGATAGTCATGAATTGCATGGAACATAGATCATGGTACATTTTTAAATAGCTAGCTCATTGTTTATTATATGAGCATTAAATGACAATTATGGTATTGCACATACATGATGTTGCATGTTTTCTCAAATGAAAACTGACATGCAGTATCATAGGCTTTGTATTTTCCATTATTTGGACTTGTTTTTGACAGCTCAAAGAAATGCAGGATGAACTGAATTATACCTGTTATTAATGAAGAGTTTGGTGAAAGATTATTGAATGCCATGTTCGTCGGGTGAACAATGATGAAGATCTTCTGCCTTAAGAGGCATTGATGTGATGTAAAGGAGATTGCTGACAGAGCAATGTTGGGTACATAAAATTAAGCTGGGTGATTAGGATGGCTTGTCAATGAAGTGTTCCATCACTTCTTATTCTAGATTGCCAGACCTTGTTATATTCTGCGCGCTAGTTATTTGTACAGTTATTATGTATCTGTCTTTAATATTATAGAGAAAAAAAACGATATTACGTCCACTGAAGTATGTTGTACTTCATGTTTTTACCTCATTTCTCATCATAGACATAGTCTATAACTTAGAAAGAGGACTAAATTGATTTGAAGCGTAGCTATATCTAAATATATTATATATTATATATATTGTACGAATAAATGAGGAACGATCATCATGTCTTGACATATAATTAATTCATATGTAACAATTTCTTTTGTTAATTTGTTGTGTTTTTTTTAAATATAATTTTTTGCACATTCAATCAGTTTAGCCCCATAATGATTCTATAATGTAAATAAGGGTAAGGAAGTGGAAAACGAGTTTATCTTTTGTTACATTATTATAGAATTATGTTCTCAAAGCATATAACTTTGTCCTCATCGACCATTTATGATCTTACTTTAAGCAATTAATACTGAAAAAAAACACACAAAACAAACAACAACATTGATACTCAAAATTTACACTTCCTTAAACTTTTAACAATTTCTTTAAAAATATGTTAGATTTGGATCTATATGGAGTTAAGCTATTTGAATGTGCTAAGATTGTGTATGTGGCAAAAAAGTGAGCAGTTTGTATTTGTATGGTTTGAAAAATGACTTAGAAGAGATAAAAAAAATAATTGCTTAGGTCTCTTTAACAAAATAAATTTGAAATAGAATGCAAACTAATTGATTTTAATAAACATTGAAACACATCAAGTAATAAAAGGGTTTGATATTGAAATGGTCATAATTGATTATGTTGTAATTAATTAATTTTGTCCTACCCCAGTTGGATATTGTTTCCCTATGTCATATAATGTTTGTTAGTTCTGCTCTTTTGTGCTTTTCTGGTTAAACTGTTAGGGGAAAAAACACAAGAAAGTTTCTATTTGAAGGTTTAATGGTGATGATATTTTGTTATTTAACCCTTAGCCTGCAGTTCATATATTTATAAGGCAAATAGTGTAGATCCAGGCCAGCCAGACCCCTGCTAGGAGCTGTCTGATCAGGATCTACAATATTTACTGCTCAGTCTCTGTTTATAAGTATATTATGATGTGTAAACATATATAAAATTAAAGCGCAACAACCCAGCTAAAAATTGATCAAGGCTTTCTAGCAAAATGTAGCAAGCTAAGGGTTCAATAAATAAACAAAAACAACAGAAAAAGGCATAACTTGTACCACTCCATTAATATTACAAGCCTTCTTCCATATTAGCAATTCTAGTTCTTAAAATAACCTTTGTATTTTTTATTGCTTGCATTGTTAATTTGTTATAACCTTTATAAAGTTCTGAACCTGTTCTTTTGCATTTTTTGATAATGTTTTATAACACATTAATGAGGGCCAATATTGTTAAGATTTTTTTTAATGTGTTAGTTTTGTAATTTGTATCAGTTTAAATTTATGCTTTTAAAAATGTTTGCAAATGTCGTTTGTATGACAACACTATTGCATCACTTTTAATCAGTTAAAGGATGTTGTTAATGATCATTTGATTCATTTTATTTTTAAGCTTACAACATAATAGTTTTTTAATTGAATTTTAAGTGAATACATATTCTCTTAAGTCATTCACAAAGTTATCAATGATTTCAGGAAAAAAATGCCAGAGTTAAGGTAACTGTTTGCCAGGTCCATATGAATGGCTCAGGCTTTGGCAAATAGTGTTGACTCTGATCTCTCATTCAAATCTGCACCCTTTGCTGCTAAATCTTTTGTAGGGACTTTCAAGTAAGCAAGATAAGTATGTTTTTAACTGTATTAACCAAAATGCTCCCAGTTTCATAATTAGAGTAACAAATGTGCCTTTTCTCAATTTTTCTAAATTTAAAATATTACCTATAAAATTTAAGAAAATTAGTCTCGAAATTGTATACGGTGTTCAAGAAAGCTATTAATTGTAGGTGTTTGTAAAGAATTTGTCAAATATTTTTGTATTACATAATACTTCTGCATATTGCATCACAAGTGGTAGCCTTACATATATAGTGTACTGACACAGATGAATATGATTGGACAAGATGACATGTGATAGTTTTTGATTGGTTAACAATGAAGGTTTTTGAATGGTCAATAATGGAGATGACTGTTTTTGATTGGTTAATGTCAGAAATAAATGTATAAAACTGTTTAGGATGTGATGCCTTATTATTGGTCAGTTGTCTCGGAAGATAATGCCTTGCCAGAAGTTGCTTGCTCACTAGGTGTATTGCTCCAGAATAGATTGCTGTGTTTAAATGATGTTTCTGAATTGTTAGTGACATACACCCAGGAAGAAAATGGGACTTGATGTTCATATTTTCAACTTTCTTTCTACTTGTTATTGATTTATAAAACAGTTATTTTTGTCATGTGTAATGCCAAATGTAGCGTGTTGGTGCCATATTGTTACATGAAGTTTTTTATTGTTTGAACTTTACCCCATTGTCAGTAAGTTGTGTGTTTAAGTGAAAATTTAAGAAATCACTTAACTGCCACTTTTCTGTTTATGCTTTTTATTTTTTGAGAACATTTCAGCATTTTTCATTAATTTGTGTGCCTGGATTTTGGAACCATTTCTTTCTACTGTCATGATTATGTAACTATGGTCTCAGGCTAGTAAAGCCTGATTTAGTTTCAACTCAAAACTGTGAAATTCCTGTACGCAGGGGTATCCCAAGTTTGTTTTCGTTAGTTGTTGTTGGTTTGATTAGGGCAGCAGCACACCATAATGTTTATAATCATGGTCTTCAAAAACATACACTCTTACGTTTTTATTGGCAAACAGAGCAGCTCTGTATTGAAGCACATTAGCATGTAGAACTAATCCAATGGTTATTACCGTTATTTGAATTCTACTTTAAAGTTTAATAATGCTCCATATAGGAAGCAAAAGAGTTCAAATAAGCATCAAACCAGAACTGCTTGTTGTGTTAATAATGCCTGATGGGGTTTTGACAATGTTTTTGATTTGTGTTATATTGTAAATTTTTATTAAATTTGAAGGTTGAAATAGTATTGGCCACAATCAATTCTTTTTATTTTAGGAGTTTATTACATATTGTGTTCCAATTAGAATGTTTCATGTTGTTGATTTGCTTTAACTTGCATTCTTATAACCCTGGTAAGACCAGGGTCAAAAGAAGTCAAATAGCAGTTAGGTTTATGAAAAAAGTCAAACATCATTCAGATGGTCTCTCTAAAAACAACAAAAATTAGTAAGATGCTTTCTTAAAATGTCATATATTAGTAAGTAGGTCTCATTTAAGCAAAATATCAATAAAATGGTCTCTAAATTATAAAATTTTAGAAAAATCTCATATTGGTAAGTTTAAATTTAATGGGTTTAATGACATTGCTTTTTCTTAATAAGTTCAAGGACAAATGTAATATTGATTTGATGCCAATAGTATTTCTTCCATTTGTATTATCTGTATCATGTACCAAAATTAATTGGTATTTTATCATTAATCCACCTTAACTATAGTTCTCATTATAACAAGTTTTTTTTGTGGTTTTAGGTATGCATGGGAAAATATTGCACATTTATCTCTTGGTGTTATGTCAGCCAGTGTTCACAATTTATCAAATCTGATTACATATAAAAGATATCAATGCTTTAAGGCAAACTTTAAATTTCAGAAAGCTAATTAAATATTAGATATATTGATGGAAATGTTTCAACTACTGTCTCTTGATTAAATGGTACTTTTGATACCACACACAGCACTGTGCACATTTTAACATGGATTCCTTAAACATTCCATAAAATAACAATTTAAAGCAGAGTTGATAGATGTGAAATTTATAACCTTTGAATTTTGGTGTTTGGTTCCACAAATGTAAAAGGGTAGATAGGCTGGATGTAGAAATATTCTGTGATGTGTATATATAGATTCAGTATATAGGTTGCTTATTCATGTGACCACTGTTCAGGGTTACCAGGATTTAGGCCTACACCATAGAAAACATAGGGCAGATGTGGTCGTACAGTAGAAGTGTGGACTGGTTTTGTCAGTACCTTCAGACTTTGTTAATAAGCAAAATTATTTTTTTAGTTAATTGCTATGAATAAGCAGGAAACCAGGGGTATTGATACAAGAAATGTATCGACACAAAACTCCTTACTGAATAGTGTAGTATTGATTTTAACACAAATAGTGTCCATCCTGACACCACAGCTTCCAGCTGAAGCTGGCTGATATGGATCCATATAATTTACCGATCCATATTATTTGCCTAAGTGTGATTACTTTGTTGTAAGCAGGTAAAGAGTTACTTACCCTGGTTTTCCTGATATGTTAAGGTTCAGATATAATGAGCCTTCATATAAAATTGCTTGGCTTGAAATGATTTGTATATACGTTAAAAATGGCAGCCAGTATAGGACTAGAAAAATGGCAGACGCTGGAACCAAATACCAAATACTAAAAATGAATGGAATTCTTTAAATCATGATTTGAAAACAAAACAGAAAACAATGCATCAATTTACACGTACATCAGTTTTCTTTCTTTGCCTAATGTTCATTATATGCTCAGGCATCTGTCAACTCTGAGATCATAGCAATGACTGTTTCCATAGTAACTTGATTTTAGTTACCATAGTAACAATGTTGGTGATCCCGCCCTGCACCTCAGTGTACATACCATTCTATGTGCTTCATGTCCCCATCCCCGTGTTATCATGCGCTTGCATAGTGAACATGTTGATTTAAAAGTTGTATCATGATTTGGTGAAGTTATTAAGTAATAAATATAAATTAAATGTCTTCTTGTTATTTTATTTTTTTTCCAGATAGAGTGTAAAAGAGCTTCCTCTCCCTGGCTCATACAAAATATAAAACTAATGATATATAAGCTCTTACAAATAAAATGCACACTGCGGTAAATGTAGTACATGTCATTTGGGTCTTAATGATTAGTTCAGATTAGTAACAGTTTGATTGTACTTCTTCGCCTTGGTATTAATTTGCTAAACCATTCATGCATTTTGCAGTCTTCGCTGTTATAAACACAAGAGTAGTCATGTTACTACAAACAAATAATACTATATGACAAATAATGAAAAGTAGTAATTGTTTAAAAATGTTGGCTAGAGGTTTGAGCCTAGCTCTAGGTGGAAAAAACTAAAGACGACATGGATGAATAGTTTTATTGCATACGCTGCTTCATTACTACCAAACAATTACAAAAAAGATTAAGACTAATTGGATGCTTAAAAGATTAAAATATTATACTTGTCTTTATTTCTATAAAGTTTGAATCTGACTATAACAATGCTTGTTTATGTCCTTCCTCAAGTGGAGTTGAAGTTGTCATGCAGTATCCAATACAGGATGTGGAGCGTTGGGTGGGTGATTTCTTTCTATGTATACGCACCAAAGTAGTTGTATTATACATGTACTTACAAATAAGTGTTTGCCATCACATGAAAAGAAATGCTTGGATAATGCAATAGTTTATCTAGGACAGTTTATGGTCGCCACTGTCGAACTATTGGTTTAGTGATATACAGTAGCTTCATAAAAGACCAGAATGTGCATATGGTCACAAATCATTCTTGAACACCCACAAGCACAGGTATGCTATTGTTGCATGGCTTTGATCTAGGCAAAGTGATGGAAACCGCCTGTAAAACAAGCCTTATGATTTATGAGCAAAGAATAAACACAAATGCAGAAGCAATCTGAATTGGTTTGACTAAATGAATGCAGAATAAAGGTGAAATTGGCCGATAAATATAAGGTATTACATTTTTTGTTTAAAGGAAATATAATAAAGATAACTAAAGGATCACTTAGATTCCGAAAATTATTTATAAAACGTGTCAACAATATATAACAGTTTAAGTAAATGCAATTATCTAAGCCAAGCCATTCTAACATTATCGCTGAGCAACCTCTTAGCCCCAGTCCAAAACTTCCGGCTGTCACTGGCTTAAGGCTATATCAAACCAGGCAAGTAAGCAGTGTGTGATTGTATCGGCCTATCTGGACACACCCACACATAGTTCAGAACTGGGTGCTCTCCTGCCTATGGAAGACCAGTTTCATGGTGACGTAATGTTTGTCCATGTAAGACCTCTGCAGTACGGCCAGCACCTCAGACAAAGGACACCCGTCCACGTGATGGCGGTCTACAGCCAACAACGTCATTCCGACCTGAGGTAAACGACCAGACAGAAAAAATGTAGTTAAGTTGGTTTTTCAGTTAAAGGGCGCTGGAAAACATTTTAAAAGAGGAAAACTTTGCCCTTAGAAAAAGAAAAACAATTAAATTTAAATAAATAGTTGGAAAGTGATCCCGGTTGAACAAAAAATGTTTTTTACAAAACTGAAATTGTAACTTAGACCTTATTACATCGAGTTGGTCACGGTTTTGAGTGGCCACCTGGCACATGGAACCTTACGAGCTGCACTTCACAGGTATTTGAATTACTGTATTACAATGAAGCCAATCTATGTTTAGTGTATGGCTGACGTATACACATGAGGCATATTCTTGCAAGAGCAGTCTGGAGATAGACTTGGTTATTGAATTTAACATGGCTAAAATAAATGGTCGCGACACACAATATTTTGTAGTACACCATGTTAACATATTATATAGTTGTCAGAAGTCTTTCAATCCACTATTTTTTTCGTTTTAATAAACTTTCGCTTTTGTGAGTAAAACATTTAAACAATTCAAATTTTGACTGGCCTAAAGTTACCTTGACAAAGTCGCTTTAGTATTGTATAGCACGAGAAGACTTGTGAAACAACACCAAAGTTAGAGAAAAATGAATGCTGAAGTATAACTGTAATGGTTCGCAAAGTCTTAAGGGAAAGACATGTGATTTTAAAATGATACTACTATTTGACATTATTAAATAGGTGAGATGAACAACTTAAAAGAAACTAGAACTTGAAACACTGATGGTGCACATACGTAGCGGTGGGTACCTCTATAACGCTGTCGTCATTAGCAGCCCCGGCAGGGTCTATCCGGGCAATCTTCACCTCTCGCACACCGCACACTTCCTCTTCGATAAAATCTAAACCTGCCACATGATGATTTATAAAAGAAAAAAAAACCTTGAGAAGTTTTATATATATGGGAGACACAAGAAATCGATGTAAGGCTCTCAAACTGAAGGTAGCATTTTTACCTGTATATAAGAAGACTTTAATAAATTGTATGACCATCATTTTTAAAATATCATATTCTTAATTATTGCTTCTTTATTTTTTATCGTATTTGGTGGGGGCTCAAAGAACTCATTAACTCACTTTTGCATTCATGTTTGCATATCGGATTTTACGTATACACAATACACATGCACTTCAAAGGACATTTAGTTACAACAAGGCTGATCACACAACGTAATTTACTGCCAAACCAGAAATTGCCGAATTAACCGGCTAGATTGCGATTTGTTATTATTTTGTCACTCCTGACGTATACTCACTGACTACAGGGCAGACTTACATTTTCTGCTGTCTTATATGTTCTGACGGTATTTGACGCTTTATACTTTCAAATATATTTGAGGGCCCGTTGTAAATCGTTTTAATATTTGTAAAAAGAAAATAGAACTTCTTGGAGTCCTCTGCTCATGTTTTTACAAGTTTGATCAATAGTACAACGTTTATTTTAAAGGTCATTATTTAATAATCACTTTCTTCAAACATGAGTGCGTGCTACTTGAAAATAACCATCCAAAGGAAAAGTCGTCGAATGGGTAATTTATAGTTATTGGTTAACTTTTACAACAGACTGTCTTTGACAATATTTGATGACCTTTATATCAGACATGTCTGGGAATATATAGTCTATTATATAAGTAATGCGTGAATATTGAAGGACATCCCCAACACGAAGTTGTCATCATACATACTTGGAATATTTCCAATAACCTATTACATTCCCGAACTAACTAAACCATTTTTCCTTGAACTTCACATAGCCAATACCATCATCTGACTGCGATAATAAATATCCAATTGTCTATATGATTTGACAAAGGACCAAAACGTTTAGAAAGTTAAATCTAAAACTATAAAGAAAGAGTTATGACTTTTTTGCTTTCATAGCATTGTATACCATCAAAGTCATGCAGCAGCTGCTAAAATAATATCCCAGGCTTAAATATATGTGTGTAAAGTCTGTCACATGACTTAGTGTGGTGTTGAGGCCGATTAGTGAAGTCTGTCACATGACTTAGTGTGGTGTTGAGGCCGATTAGTGAAGTCTGTCACATGACTTAGTGTGGTGTTGAGGCCGATTAGTGAAGTCTGTCACATGACTTAGTGTGGTGTTGAGGCCGATTAGTGAAGTCTGTCACATGACTTAGTGTGGTGTTGAGGCCGATTAGTGAAGTATGTCACATGACTTAGTGTGGTGTTGAGGCCGATTAGTGAATTACATGTACTCTGTCCACAACATGTTCTCAATGAGACGTGTCCAAATTATGTAACATACAATTTTTACACTTTTAATATACGTCCATTATAAATAAGAATATATGACAAAGTCCTATGAGCATTGCAACATATACCCAACTCTGAAAAGGCACAGGACAAATGTATTTCACATGGAAGCCATGTGAAAAGTAAGAACACATTTGTGATGAGTCATTTAACTAAATGAGCAAACCTTACTGTTACCGCCTTGGAACGGTCAGTCGGCAATGTGGGCCGACTGGGGTGCTTAAACCGGTTTTACAGAGCTCTAACCTCGCACTTCCTGATGGGTTTCTCAAATGCAAGCAATTAAAGGAAACCCGATCTTTTTGAATACAAAATGTCCAAGCGCTGATGTTTTCTTTGATAAGTTATGACGAAAGTTGTGACGTAATTGAAAAAATAATGACTTGATATAGTATATGTTGATGTATTTGGTTAAAGAATATTAGTACACTTGAACATAACTATATCATTGCCTGTTGTTGTATTTTGATCTTTGCCATAAAAATACATTACTTCTGTAAATGTGTATGTATGATCGAGAAAATTATTTTAAATACAGTTGAAGAGAATCGTGTTTTGTGATCACATATAAACATATTTAATGGGAGAAAAAAGCGCAAGCCACTTCACAGTCCAGGAGAAGCACCACTTTTCAATATTTCCACCAATACAGTTCTGTTATTAGTACCGTGCCTAGAATAAAATGGTCAATACAAAAGAGAAATACTTAAAAGAAAAATAAAGACAACAAATTTCTGCATTGAGCAGGCATTTTCTTTTTTTTAAATCAAGCCGTTTGTCTTCTATTCTTTCACAGTGTCTTTCGATCAACCTATCAATTACCTGAATGCGGATACAATTCTACTCAGTGTTCTTCGTCAAACTGATAAATAAGAAAGGTAATAAAATTCAATATTGTCGCTGAAACTGACCATGTTTTAAACAGGCATCTCATTCCAAAGACGGCCATACTTCATGCTTACAGCCGTGTGAAAGAAGTTGATAAATAAAAAGTTAATTGGTCTCAGTGTTTACATACAATATTACGGTAAGAGAGATAATTTATTGTGTGCACACTTATCTTCCGTGACCATGCTCTCATATATTCTACAAAATGCCTTTATGATTAAATTATTTTAGCCAGTTAGTAAATACATGAAATTTCAAACTGATGTACAGCAACAACTCACCGAGGGAGGGTTTCATCTTGGACAGGTGGACAACAACTGATCCCGGGATCCGCTCTAGTTCGCCATGTTCGTCATCGCTTTATCAAGACAAGGAACATATATAGTTATACTATTAATTGTAAGTGTTCGTCATCGCTGTATCAAGACCGGGAACATATATTTTTAATAGCAAATGTTTGTCATCGCTACGACGGGGAACATATAGTTATATTGTTATTAGCAAATGTTCGTCTTCGCTGTATTAAAACGGGGAACCTATAGTTATATTGTTAATAGCAAATGTTCTTCATCGCTACGACAGGGAACATATAGTTATATTGTTATTAGCAAATGTTCGTCTTCGTTGTATCAAAACAGGGAACCTATAGTTATATTGTTAAAAGCAAATGTTCGTCATCGCTACGACAGGGAACATATAGTTATAATGTTATTAGCAAATGTTCGTCTTCGTTGTATCAAAACAGGGAACCTATAGTTATATTGTTATTAGCAAATGTTCTTCATCGCTACGACATGGAACATATAGTTATAATGTTATTAGCAAATGTTCGTCTTCGTTGTATCAAAACAGGGAACCTATATTTATATTGTTATTAGCAAATGTTCTTCATCGCTACGACATGGAACATATAGTTATATTGTTATTAGCAAATGTTCGTCTTCGTTGTATCAAAACAGGGAACCTATAGTTATATTGTTATTAGCAAATGTTCTTCATCGCTACGACAGGGAACATATAGTTATATTGTTATTAGCAAAGGTTCGTCTTCGTTGTATCAAAACAGGGAACCTATAGTTATATTGTTATTAGCAAATGTTCTTCATCGCTACGACAGGGAACATATAGTTATATTGTTATTAGCAAATGATCGTCATCGCTGTATCAAAACAGGGAACCTATAGTTATATTATTATTAGCAAATGTTCTTCATCGCTACGACAGGGAAGCTATAGTTATATTGATAATAGCAAATGTTCGTCATCGCTACGACAGGGAACCTATAGTTATATTGATAATAGCAAATGTTCGTCATCGCTACGACAGGGAACCTATAGTTATATTGATAATAACAAATGTTCGTCATCGCTACGACATGGAGCATATAGTTATATTGTTATTAGCAAATGTTCGTCTTCGTTGTATCAAAACAGGGAACCTATAGTTATATTGTTAATAGCAAATGTTCGTCATCGCTACGACAGGGAACATATAGTAATAATGTTATTAGCAAAGGTTCGTCTTCGATACGACAGGGAACATATAGTTATATTGTTAAAAGCAAATGTTCGTCATCTCTACGGCAGGGAACACATGAAGCATTATATTGTTTACTGTACATGTTCGTCTTCGCTGAACCAAGACACCGCCCACATGGATCATATAAGAACATACTTAATTGTTAATGCTCTGCGTAAAAAAAATATATACAACTTGCTTCTTATAATTGTAATTTTCAGTTCATAAATAACAGTTGTTGATCGCTCAGTGTCAGTTGGGAAGGCTGGAAGCAGCTACATAGCTAACCAATATCCAAAAACAACAGACAACAACTAGATATATTTCGGAAATATTGTAAAATATCACAGCTCGTGTACTAGTATATCAATACATGCTGATACTATCCCTGGCATTCAATTCGTCGACGCTACAGCCTTGAGAACGGAACTATCCCATTAAAAGATGCAAACTGTACTAATGTTATTCAATCTTACCTAAACAAGAATAAAAACATTTAAACACGAGTTTTAAAAAAATTATCAAATATACGTAATAAGGAAGAATTTGGACTTAATGATCTCAATATTAATATATTATTACATTTACTCCCTTTCTTATAATATATACTACATTAAACATAAACAAATAGACGTTGAAACTGTAGCACATAAGTTAAACAGGGTTCAGTCATTTAGCCCGTTTTAGGAGCTAATGTTGACATTTCTGCACAATAATTTATTTTTTCATTTCTTTAATCTATAGTGTGTATTTATCACAAAAAAATATTCACATAAATAGAGTATGTTACATCGTTGTTATATTTTTACACCAACGATTCCGTTTGCTAAGTTGCATACAAATAAAAAATGGAAACTAGAATATTACATCGTTGTTATATTTTTACACCAACGATTCCGTTTGCTAAGTTGCATACAAATAAAAAAATGGAAACTAGAATGTAATCAATAAAGTTTTTTTCTGTTCGGTATTACATTTCACGATGATTATACAAAAAACACACGATATCAATTATCAAGAAAATCTGTTATTAACTCAGTGTATGATATAAGACAGTGGAAAAGTTGGCAACTCAATTATTGTTTAAAAAAACTCTGTTAATATCTAAGTTCAAACATCGCTTCACTTTTTTGCCCTAAACCTCCTCTACCCCCCAACCCCACCCCTATCGATGTTAATTGCGATGATTAATGTGTTTCAAAGTCTTATATGGAACGGAACGTGTAGAGTACACACATGTTTCATAACCGAACCATTCCATGAACTGAAAATAACGAATAAAGCGAAATTCATTAACGCACTTGAGTTAATACTGATAAGTCAAATTTTAATTTGGCAAATGTTGCAAAGTTATACTTCAATTCGAAACAGTTTGTTTTTATTTCCAGTGAAAGTTTTAACTCTTATACAGAATAGAATCAACCATCCAAGTATTACTACAAAGGTAGTAGTATAGAAAAAAATTGTTTATCTGCAACAATGAGGAGGAAACTACTGTACATCTAATTGGGATGGAATGGGATTCGCAGGCATTTTTGTCGATACTGTGCAGCGACATTTCTATCATTATAGCACGGGGCACTTATGAGGTACCCAGGGACTGAACCCGGCCGGTCCATTATATTGACACCGACGAGTCAGACGTAATGCTCTCTTAGCCCCCAGCGTTTGGAGGGAAGCAACTTTAGCAACTTTAAAATCTTGGTTTTGAACCTCCCGATCCGCAAGCCGACGGTCTACCACCTGAGCTATTGCGGCCGGTACATCAATTTGGTATGGTAATATAGTCACAAAAGGCATAATGTAACTAACAGGCGATCATACTCATATGTTACTTAGAGAAACGTTTATTGTTTCAATGCACTCAGGAGGTATTATACTGAAGGCCGATTATGCAGAACACCTTTCGTTTTGTCTTAGACCGTGTTCATTTCTCTTTGCTTTTATAAGTATTCTAACATCAGAGCATTGATGCAAAACATCAAACATCAAAGGTCGCCGCTGAGGCCCTGTTCAACAATGAAACATTTTTGTCTAACAACAAACCTATCAAGAAACAGAAAAACCTTGTTGTTATAAACAGATTTACAGTCCCGTCAATGTCTTAAAATAAAATGCGATCACGAATTGTATTTCGACACATGTTTACATGTCCGAATACAAACAACAGCATAGAAATGCAGACAAGAATTGTCTTTCAACGCATGAGGACAGGTCCGAATACAAACAACAGCATAGAAATGCAGACAAGAATTGTCTTTCAACACATGTTTACAGGTCCGAATACAAACAACAGCATAGAAATGCAGACAAGAATTGTCTTTCAACGCACGGGGACAGGTCCGAATACAAACAACACCATAGAAATGCAGACAAGAATTGTCTTTCAACGCATGAGGACAGGTCCGAATACAAACAACAGCATAGAAATGCAGACAAGAATTGTATTTCGACACATGTTTACAGGTCCGAATACAAACAACACCATAGAAATGCAGACAAGAATTGGCTTTCAACGCATGGGGACAGGTCCGAATACAAACAACAGCATAGAAATGCAGACAAGAATTGTCTTTCAATGCATGGGGACAGGTTCAAATACAAACAACATCATAGAGATTAATATTTTACGTGAATATTGTACATTGTCGAGTGCAGTTTAGATAGAACAACTCTTACATACGCATAAGGAATAATAACATGTAAACGTGACAGGAAGTTATGTGAACTACAATATAATAATGTAATATCATATTCACCTAAGTTGAAAGATAATGAAATTCAATGCACGAAAGCAAGCACTTCACTTGTTTATTCAACAAAAAGGCACAATAATCAATAATTGGACTTTTCTTGGAACAATTACATATCGACGCATGCGCGGCTCAATAACAGAATGAAGGACATCTCTATCAAATATTGAAACTATTGATAAGGTCAAGAAACTGTTAACTCTAATAGCCTTCGAATTGGCTCAACACGCAACAGATTTAATTGAATAACAAAGCAAGGACCAGACAACAACTTACTGTCGTATAATTGTGATGTGTGTGATAATTTATCTGCCGAGAAGATTTTACTGAGTTAGTACTCATTTAAAAAAAAACAATTGTTATGATAGTATACTTTTGCAGTGGTTGCAAAAAACCAGAGCGGTTTGTATTTATGAGAAATGATTTATCCACATTCTGGTTGCATGCCTGATTAAGGCATATAACAGTGGTGTTAAGGAGACAACAAACAGCGCCTGTAGCCGACCACTTAGTATCACCGAATCAATGTTCACCAAACGCTCACAAGTCTGTGTTGTTCTTTTTCAAAATTAAAGAAAATATTAGTTACGGGTATGTATTTTCATACAAATGTAATTTACAAAAGAAAATAATCTTAATTTAATTTTCATTTGCATATTTTCATGATAATGCCAAAGCACTTTTATTCATTCTTTTGTTTTCATTAAACAAAATATATATCTTTACTTGCATAGCGTCCCTGGGTTTTCAACTTCGTTAATTGTCCTGTAGTAACTTAATATCTCCCCACAATGATGCCTCCTGTTTTATTTGAAAAGTAAGAGTAAGGTCCCTTTATAAAGACAGACAGGTATACTTGTTTCGTCAATGCTTAATAACAACTGAATTGATGCAAACAAACCCAGATAAATGAACACTACTTGACAGATCGTACGAGTATATTAAATATTTACCTCCTTATTCCGAAGTTGTTCGTGATGTCACTTTGGGCGTGGTCTAAGAATTCAAAATGGCTAATGGCAGCATGGTCTTCCTCTGCTTCCCGCGTGTCTTGACGTTTTGGTGACGTAGGGTTACTATGGCGACCGGCGGCTAACTCCTGAAACATGCCGACTACCTCTCGCTGTTTGGCCGTCTGCTCCATCGACCGGATATGGAAGTGACCGTCTTCTGCTGATGGCGGGAAAAAAACTACCATGAAAGACAAGTGGAACTGTTGACAACCTTCAGCGAAGTAAAACTTCGAGATGAAAATATTCGTGGGCATACTCCACACAATTAACGAAAATAGGTACCGGTACATAGGAAATATGTACAGCATATGAGCATACTTTTGCGGGAAACAGTGGACCTGTTTTACGGTTAGTACAAGCTTAATAACAAAATAAATTTCCCATTACAAACGTATGCTCATTTCTTTGACAACAAATATGTAATTGTAAAACGGATATGCTCATCTCGGAAAATAATGGCACATATTGGAACACTGATCTCCGAAAGGTAACGGTATTGTTTTCTAATTTTCGTGACATAATATGACAATTTATGGCTATTTTCCTATACTCTGAATTCTCTCAATTGCGCAACGTGTACAAAAGCGACATGCAACAACAAAGTGCAAAAAGCCAACAGGGGACATAGTTCATTTTTTTAATTGTAAGGATCACAAAATATAATCGACACTCTTGTTATTTGTGAATATTTGATTGCAGTTTATATTTCGGCATCCATTATAAAAACAACAAACATGATAGGAAACCAGTGAAATGATTCAATGAGGTCAATGGACGAGCAGATAAACTGTATCATAACCAGCACATGTAAAGTAACGACACTTAAATATTCCAAAGAATAAATGTTGTTGTTTTTCTTAAATTAAACCACTTCTTGGGAGAAGATTGTGAAAACAAGTCAAGACGGATACTTTAATGCACTAACAATGCATGTCATTTACAAAGGCTGTGGTATCAACATATCACCATGAACTCAATTACTATTTTTAGCATTGACCAATTCTTTGTTCAAGATGTAGAGTTGTTGTTGTTTATTTAATGGTAACTGACATTATAAAGGCTGTTGTAGTGAATTATGTCATATTGTTGTTGTGTGTGTGCTGTAATATTGTCTAAACTCAGCTTTCAGATCTTGTTACCTTTGATTCTTACTATGCCCAAACATGCACAGACAATAACATAATGAAACACGACATTCTATACACACATACAACTTGTGATAATAAACAGGTGGTGCATGTATATGTAATTCGTGAAAGAAAGAGGAAACCATGAATCATGCGTTAATTACTAGTGAAACATTGGAACAAATACAATTGGTCCCACTCACTCATGAAGCCGACCTATGAAATTGCAGTGGGCGTCATTCGCCATTAAGTGAACGACTACAAGGTAAGCAGCATCTATCCGTTGGCATATACTAAATGGAGTGTTAATTATACAATGGACACGGTTAACAACTATGCGTCATTTTTAATGCGTCATACATCGAACACAACAACAAGCATGGTAAACGACTCTCTTAAGATATACGGCCTTTTTACTTAGATACATTGTTACAAAATGTATTCGACCATAATTAAAGAAAACACAATGGACAACAGTCGTGCGATTTATACCTGATATATACATATATTGGACAACAGTTAAGGCTACCTGAGGAGTCGCTGTCAAGGTTGTCGTCTGCTGGTGATGCCTCCCCTTGTGTACCTTTTTTAGATATCAAATATTGTGAGATTCATACAAAACATAGAGGCAGACAGACAGATAGAAGGACAGGCTCATTGACACTGACGCACGGATAGATAGTCGACAACATGCACTGATACAGATAGACGGACAGGCTCAAAGACACAGTCGTACGGATGGATAGTCAACAGCATGCACTGATACAGATAGAAGGACAGACTCACAGACACAGTCACACGGATGGATAGTCAACATTATGCACTGATACAGATAGAAGGACAGGCTCACAGACACAGTCACACGGATGGATAGTCAACATTATGCACTGATACAGATAGACGGACAGGCTCACAGACACACGGATGGATAGTCAACATTATGCCCTGATACAGATAGAAGGACAGGCTTACAGACACAGTCACACGGATGGATAGTCAACATTATGCACTGAGACAGATAGACGGACAGGCTTCACAGACTTAGACGCAAAGATGGATAGTCAACAACATGCACTGATACAGATAGAAGGATTGGCTCACAGACACAGACACACGGATAGATAGTCAACATTATGCACTGATACAGATAGAAGGACAGGCTCTCAGACACAGTCACACGGATGGATAGTCAACATTATGCACTGATACAGATAGACGGACAGGCTCACAGACACACGGATGGATAGTCAACATTATGCCCTGATACAGATAGAAGGACAGGCTCACAGACACAGTCACACGGATAGATAGTCAACATTATGCACTGATACAGATAGACGGACAGGCTCACAGACACAGACGCACGGATGGATAGTCAACATTATGCCCTGATACAGTTAGAAGGACAGGCTCACAGACACAGTCACACGGATAGATAGTCAACAACATGCACTGATACAGATAGACGGACAGGCTCACAGACACACGGATGGATAGTCAACATTATGCCCTGATACAGATAGAAGGACAGGCTCACAGACACAGACGCACGGATGGATAGTCAACATTATGCCCTGATACAGATAGAAGGACAGGCTCACAGACACAGACACACGGATAGATAGTCAACATTATGCACTGATACAGATAGAAGGACAGGCTCTCAGACACAGTCACTTGGATGGATAGTCAACATTATGCACTGATACAGATAGAAGGACAGGCTCACAGACACAGTCACACAGATGGATAGTCAACACTATGCACTGATACAGATAGAAGGACAGGCTCACAGACACAGTCACACAGATGGATAGTCAACATTAAGCACTGATACAGACAGAAGGACAGGCTCACAGACACACGGATAGATAGTCAACATTAAGCACTGAGACAGATAGAAGGACAGGCTCTCAGACACAGACACACGGATAGATAGTCAACATTAAGCACTGAGACAGATAGAAGGACAGGCTCTCAGACACAGACACACGGATGGATAGTCAACATTATGCCCTGATACAGATAGAAGGACAGGCTCACAGACACAGTCACACGGATAGATAGTCAACAACATGCACTGATACAGATAGACGGACAGGCTCACAGACACAGACACACGGATGGATAGTCAACATTATGCACTGATACAGACAGAAGGACAGGCTCACAGTCACACGGATAGATAGTCAACATTAAGCACTGAGACAGATAGAAGGACAGGCTCTCAGACACAGACACACGGATGGATAGTCAACATTATGCACTGATACAGATAGAAGGACAGGCTCACAAACACAGTCACACGGATGGATAGTCAACATTATGCACTGAGACAGATAGAAGGACAGGCTCACAGACACAGTCACACGGATGGATAGTCAACATAATGCACTGAGACAGATAGAAGGACAGGCTCACAGACACAGTCACCCGGATAGATAGTCAACATTATGCACTGATACAGATAGAAGGACAGGCTCACAGACACAGTCACACGGATAGATAGTCAACATTATGCACTGAGACAGATAGAAGGACAGGCTCACAGACACAGACACACGGATAGATAGTCAACATTATGCACTGATACAGACAGAAGGACAGGCTCACAGACACACGGATAGATAGTCAACATTAAGCACTGAGACAGATAGAAGGACAGGCTCTCAGACACAGACACACGGATGGATAGTCAACATTATGCACTGATACAGATAGAAGGACAGGCTCACAAACACAGTCACACGGATGGATAGTCAACATTATGCACTTAGACAGATAGAAGGACAGGCTCACAGACACAGTCACACGGATGGATAGTCAACATAATGCACTGAGACAGATAGAAGGACAGGCTCACAGACACAGTCACACGGATAGATAGTCAACATTATGCACTGATACAGATAGAAGGACAGGCTCACAGACACAGTCACACGGATGGATAGTCAACATTATGCAATGAGACAGATAGAAGGACAGGCTCACAGACACAGTCACACGGATAGATAGTCAACATTATGCACTGAGACAGATAGAAGGACAGGCTCACAGACACAGTACACACGGATAGGATAGTCAACATTATGCACTGAGACAGATAGAAGGACAGGCTCACAGACACAGACACACGGATGGATAGTCAACATTATGCAATGAGACAGATAGGATAGGTTCAGAGACACAGACGCACGGCTCACATACACAGGCAAAGACGCACAAATGGATAGTCAACAACATGCAATGAAACAGATAGAAGGGCAAGGGAAGATAAAAATACAATACTGTTAAAGTATTTAATAAAACTTTTTGAGTATTAGAAAGTATGGCAGAAGCTGCAGTATTTTATAGTTCAGTCGGGCAGTACATTCGGAATAAGTTACAGTAGTTCTTGGTGTTTTGTTTGTTTTTGAAATACATTGCTATGACCATTTATGATCATTATAGCAGTGTCCAGCTTTTGGTGGTGGAAGACCCCAGACAAATGTCTGGGAAGAACCACCGGCGCACAGCAAGGCAGCCGGAAGATTTTTCTCACATTAAGTCCTTCGCCCCGAACGGGACTCGAACCCACGCGGTGAGGAGCTAAGCAGTCAGAGAAGTTACAAATCGGTGACTCTACCACTACACTACCCAAAAGTAGTTCTTGAACAGACACGGTTAATGCTGTTGTATTATTACAATTACGGTTTGTAGCCAAGGATGTACACCTGTACATAGGCATTAACACCTTTGGAACGTTTAGTCATACAGTTAGTCATACATCTCGTAGCCAATAGTTTATGCAGTATTCTTAATCCAATAACAACTGTTAACAACATAACTGTTAACTGAAATCAAATGTTAAGACGGCTCTGCAATCGAATTTTAAAAACAAAGAAATATGTCCAAAACATTTATTTTGTCTAATTTCAATTTGTATATGATATGCCCCTATGTGGATGTACACCACATTATTAACTGTTGTTACATTAACTATAACTAATTATTTTTGCAATATTCATACATTAAGCACAGTATGAATTTTAGTTGGAAGTTTAGGAATTAAAAATATTAATTTAAAAGTCGGAAATAGATGCATTGCAATCGTTATGTGCAAAACTAACTCAACATGGTGTTATCGAACTTCAATTTAAACGTGGAGCCAGAAAGTACTGGCAGACACACGCAAACCCTGGCTGGTCCTTTATCTTAAACATGCAGTTAAACGATAATTTTGGACTTGTCAGTTAAGACTTGGTATAATTTTGTTTGCATTTTACTATTTATACATAATCTAAATACAATGTAATACATTATTGAATATTTAAATACGGCTGATAAGAGAGCCTTTTGCTGAAAGTCCAGACAAAGATGATCTTTCATTTGAGTATCGTGGAAAGTCATTTATTATTATGGATAATTAACAATAAATTCCATGTTCACAAACACGTAATAAAGAGGGAAACAATGAAAGCACACCGACCCAACTAAGTCGTATTATCGGACATCAGGAGTAGAGAGTAATACTAGCGGACACTAGCGGGATCTAACAAGGAATGGCAGAGACTACCGAATGCAAACAGTAACGCCACCAACACGAAAAGCCACTAAGAAAGGAAGTACATAAATACTCACGAGCGAATGTTACATGCTTTCTTTTACGATGGTTACCTGTAAATATTAGACACCATTTTTTATTTTTGTCTACCTGGACAGAACGTATATACGGCAACACGTAATGGACGTGCTCTCTTAATGTACGTGTTCGTTTCGTATACTACAAACATGTTCTGGAAATGACCCTTGGGAATTCATGTACGAAACGTAGTAGGGAGTGACCATTCAATTTTTGGAAGATTTACAATCAGTACACTATGTAGAAATCAATTTTAAAACAACTGTAATTTTTCATACCGCTCTTAATTGTAACGGTGTCTTCCGAAAACCCTTAAACTTTGAGACGCAACTTTGATTTTTTACATTTAACAGATTCAATAAGAACAAGCGGAATAACTATGTACGTTTCATTTTAACTCGAAAACTAACTTTTAATTATTGACCACAAATTAGACATGTACTTGTAATGAAATAATACAGGAAGAACATCAACAATAGCAGCAGTAACAACAGCCTGCCAAACAACCAGTAGAAGAATAGATCACATTGAACAATCAAAACTTTATCAATACATTTATGCCTATGATTATTTACTGGCTCTTCTAATGAAAACGGGGGCGGGTACTATTGGAAGTAATTAAACGCCATTGAATTTGCATTGGCAGCTATTAACAAAGACAACACAAAATAGTCGTTGAAATGGGAGTAACATGAACTAATAAATGTAAACTAAATCAGTTGGCAGTACAGGTCATATTGTCCGCGCGTACATTTGCTTTTGCAGAACATCTGCGTAAACGTTTATTAATTTATTTTACAACCCAGTATTTAATATTTTAATAGTGTTAAATCATTATACATAAAAGCCATAAGATACCTTTCAAACTTTGCTCAGTGACTGTATGACAATTTAGAAGCCATCAACAGTTTAACACCCTCAATCTTCTGTCGAAAGTCAAACAAAGTTTAGGATGAAGACAGCATCATGAACAGACATGATTACAATACATGATCACTCAAAAATTCTCATTGAGTTTTCTGGAATGTTGATATAATCCATTCTTAAAACACAACAATTTCTCGCTGAAAAAAAGTTAATCGGTTGTAGAACATGTTTGATTATTAATCGTGTCGACTGTTTAAGAAAACCCTTTTTGTCAGAATCAGCGCACATATTTACCGAGAACACACTAAATATGACCATCGACCAGTAAGTGAACCCCAAAACAGACTATTTTGCAAGAACATGAATCGAGTCCCCTTATCTAGAAAATACTAGTTGTATTTTGTGACGTGAGAGACAGCAAACAGGTCAAGACCGAGAAGAGACCGAGACATCCCGACATTAGCAGTTTACCTCCACGGAAAGTAGACGGAACATTGCATGGCAAAAGATTATCGAAAGGTTATTAAAACTTGAATTGGATCGGTTTCTGCTAGCTGATCTCACTGACGACAGGAAACAAAAGACCCTTAGCCCACCTATTTACAGGTAAATAAAGAACTGACCTAGAAGGATCAAAAGTGCTGCACGGAGAAGACTCAATATATTTTCATAAAGCGAAACGAAACGAGCCGCACTATAACATGAAAAAAAGATTCAATCCAGTGGCTCGCTTTCGTGACGAACTAAAGAACGGCTCCATACACTGACCAACACAGACATACTTAGATAAAAGACTCGGGACATAGCAAACAAAAGGCCAGCTTTCATCTTAAATCTATTTAATCGCACGGACATGGACAAGGTCAGCTCCACACCCTTGTGACATTCCTTTTAGTGCCTTTTAAAAAAAATCCAAACTATAACGACTGCTTTGAAACCTGCGAGTGGTAGGTCAAAAAGGGTGTCATTCGTTCCAGCTCACAAAGAAGCAGAATGGTGATTTGTACCCCAAAGAAAATGTGAATAACATACACATACTTAACAATTTCTCTTCTAAACGATTAGATATTCCATTAATTAGCTAAACGACTGATCATGTTCGTGCAGGAAAACAAGTTTATTTTGGCACATCTTGCAAAAAAGATGATCTACCAGTTTTTCAACTGCTTAGAACATACAAGCACCATCACACAACTTTTGCAAGAAACTAAAACCGAACACAAGAACCTATCTGAGTTAGACCTGGCAAATGTGTAAGGGTCTATCGCACGCCAACTTACAAGACAGCGATACCAGAACTGGTCAGCAAACGTCATCAAGAGTCTATCCAGCATCATTCACAAATAATTCTACTGCAACATTTTTTGTACATCTGAATCCAAGCCCATAAGAAAATTGTTACAGGATGCAACATGTCAAATTATTTATCATGGACATGGAAATAACATCAAGGCAGCAGAGAGTAAGTCAAAAGTCAAAAGACAAATACCGCGATCCGTCTTCCATCAATTGGGGCATCACCAATGGCACAACAGTTGAAAACACACAAAGAAAAGTGGGTCTTAATGAGACAGTAAAGTATGAAAGAATGTGATTGTTCAGATCAGCAACGACTGGACGTCTAGATCTGAACATTAGAAAAACAAACGACGAGCTAAAACGACAATTTCTAGGCAAATAAGTTCTGTCAAGTATGAACCATACAATCAAATGTTTAGGACTATAGTTCACTGATAGTTTCCATGTGATGTCATATGCTCTGATAAGACAGTTTAAGGCAGCCATCTTTAAAGGCAGAAGCTAATGCAGGCCGAACTCTGGAAATATGGGTTGTGTTTAACTTATCTGTGTTTTTATTTTTCAGTCTATTTAACTGAATTTTTATATCAAATTTAACAGCTTTTTTGAAGTATTTAAAATATCAAAACTATATTTTGATAGTTTAAAAGGTAAAAAAATACAACATTGTTTACTTTGTTTAAGGATGAGCCAATAATGTTATTTATTTCTGTGTATTAATTCTTTGTGCATTTATCAACTTAAAAAATATTGCATTCTAAAATATAAAATTCGAGAGCTTTTTAATGGTGTATAGCTTTTAATTTTTGGACATCAAATGAAGAAATTACAAGAAAATAAAATTTACGTTCTATACAATTCATCTGAAAATCCCTTGAAGTTGCCATAAAAGATGGCTGCCATAATAAGGGCACTCCAATGATGTGGAAGCTATCTATTAATGTTGGACATATGTGGTGCAGATAGAGTAACAATTAAAATGAGGGCTCACACAAATTTCAAAGATCAGATCTTGACTGGAAGGTCAAAGTCTGGATCTGGTGCAGATGTTAACAGTCCCAGGACCTGACAGAGACCTGTAAAGACAGTGGTTGGTAACAATAGGTTTTACCAACGACGATTGTAACAAAGGGATTCCAGTCATTAATACATAGAGCTTTGGTATTGAAGCCGTGAACACTTACTATGTCTTGACTCCCGATCTCAAGATTCTATCCCTTATAACTATAATACTATATATAAAATCGGCTTCAACAACAAGTACATACAAAAAAGACAAAATATATTTTCAGATATTGCTGCAAATTTGGTCGCCGCTATATTAAGGTACGTGACGTCAATCATTTAACGGCCGTTTATTTCTTGTTAACATTTGCGATAATATTTGACAATTTACCGCGAAATGAAATTACATGTATAATTCATGTTATGCAAAGCATCAAAAGTCACCGGCGAGTTCCTACTCACCAATGGAACGTTGTGCATAACAAGAAACCGACAAAAAAAAAACACACAAAAAAACAGTAAACCCTTGTTGTTATTAAAAGATAAACAATGCTGACACATTTTCATTTCTTAAAATTAACCCGTGGTTAAACGAAATATCACGTCATAAATCGGGACTATTTTACTGTAATAGGAGAGCTTTTCCTTTTACATTCTCTACCCATTTTCGTAATGGTGACCAAGCTGACATGTTGTGATCAAGTTGTGGTTTTAGTTAAATTTTACGTTCCTAGTAACATAAGTATTAAACTGTCATAATAAATAAATAAATTAAATATGCAATTTCGTCGGTTGCTGATATTCTTTGAGAGAAAAAAAAATAAACAGAATGTACGCGGGGGTGAAATAGAACAGTCAAACCGGGTAAACAGCCATTGCGTAAATTGTAGCGCGCACTTGTGTCCCTATTAAGTAAAATTTTCTTGTTGAAATATCAATAGATTTTTGGGTGTTAGATCACGGAAACGTAAACTCTATTTCCTAAATGAAAGAGACCTAAGTTTGCTTACCTTAATCAGTGATTCACTTTGTTTTGGGTTTTTTTTATTACATTGCAGCGACTATTTATGATCATTATAGCAACGTCCAGCTTTTTGGTGGAGGAAGACCCCAGGCACCGCAAGTCAGCTGGAAGCTTCTCATATTAAGTCTTTCGACCAGAACAGGACTCGAACCCACGCAGTGAGAGGCTAAGCAGCCAGAGGAGTTACAAATCGGCGACTCTACCACTACGCCACGGGTGTCCCCTAAGTGATTAAGAAAACCTGTATATATAATATGAACTCTTAAGGATGTCGTTTTTTGTTGGTGTTGTTTTTGTTTTGTTTTGTTTTTTTGCAATCGATATACTGGATAATGTAGACGGGCTTACAAAGAAAGGACAGACAGCAGGGAAGTAATAAAAATAATTACATTTCCTGCATGTTTACTCAAGTCCTAGATAAAACTGTACTCTTTATTATTTGAAATGATAAGAAAATGTTTCGAAAATCCTCGATCTATGTGTTTCCTAGCATTATCACATTAAAGTTACTGTATAAATGTTTTATGAAATCACAAACAGAATTGAAAATTCTGACTTCTGCTTTTATATTTATTCACATTCCATTAAGTTAACACTTATCAATAGGATTCACAATTAAATTATAATTGAAAGATTACAACTATGAAAAACTTAAATACGCTGTGATTTCTATAACATTAAATGACTTAGTTTTGGTATTAAGGTTTCTGTTGATGATGAATCATTATTATATCGAAATACATGGAGTGGTAAGGAACATGCGGGTACGACATTGCAATTCATTTAACATAGGCGACGGGGTAAAAAATGTTAATGTCATCTAAATCTTTGGCTGCATAAGTGTTTGTTCGGTTAAGCTGTTCTCCCGTTTACATGAAATGCGTCAATATTTCCACACTGACAACATACAATGTATGGAAATGTCAACATTATAAATCGACAACTAAGTCAGACACATGTGACCATGTCCTCTATTTGTAAACACTAGCAATCACTAATGACACAGACAATGTTCAGTTGCGCTGAATTTAAAGATTCATCAATGTATCATTCCTATGTAGGCTTTAAATTAAACTGAATAGTTTACATTTCCAGGCTGCTTCAGAATCATCAAAATGGCTGCCTCTTTTCCCGCGCGTTCTGAGTTGTTAACAGTCAGTCTCAATTACCTAACCTTAATTAATAACGAAGAGATATCGCTACATGTTTTCCAGCGTACATCTGCTTCAACACCTACCACCACTAATATATATACAAGAAAAAAGTTGATGAAGAGCATCAAAGTCGCCGGAAAAAAAAAAGTAAAATAAAACAGAATGTTGTAAACTGTGCATTCAACAAATGTTTTCGCAATGCATTTGCATATGTGACTTCAACATGTTTATCACCAACAATCTTATAACTCAGACTAACATTCACATTCCTAATTAACTGAACAACTATTTAGTATATACACCTGTCCTGTTTTAAATAAATCACCACTCAAATCAACCATTAATACCTATTTTTTCCGAAATTTTCCCGAACTGTTGGTCTTTGCCTGTCTTTGTTGTTTATTTTCGGTCATAACAATGATTATTAGTACTGATATTGTTTTATATATACGCTCACCGTGTATGTATTGATCCAAGCATGTACTTTAGGGGGCTGTAAGTTGTTATTACTGGTCATTAAATGAATAAATACTTGAAACCATACACAATGTATCCCTCTGTTATCCATAGCACATCAATTTCAGTCGAAAAAAATGGAAATAGGTATATGTTTGCAAATTCATATTTAAAACATTTTACATTAGCATCGTGTATAGATAAAATAGATGGAAAAGGCTAAACTACAGTACAATATGCGTGGATATTAGATTGTGTACCAATCGCCAACTCTCGACCAATTTTTGAATTAATGGTACGGGCACTAAATACATAGTAACCAAAAAAGTACAACCTAACAGTTTAAATTCTAACAAAACTTGAATGTCGAAGAAATGTTACACATCCATCTATAAAAATGTTTCTATAGAAAAGAAAGAAAAAGAATCAACAATTTATATTGTTGATATTTTATTTGTAATTTTGACACAGTTCTTACGTTTATTTATTATTTTTTGTTTCTTTATTTATGGTTTGTTTTTTTTTAAGTGGTAGTTAAGTGGTAATTAACAGAAACCAAACACCATAATATATAACAATGTGGTCATTTTACTGCAGAAGTAACAAACATAACCGTTAAAAATACAGTTACCATCATTTTTAATGAAAAGAATGTGAATAGAAAAACATCAGTTATTCTTGCAGCTACGACACCAATTAGTCCACATACCAACTACTTCTTGGTGCGGCGTTTTTGCGGCGTTGTTCGGTGCAGAAAGTGAACACGGCATGATCCAAACGAATTTAAGTCATATTTGGTATAAACATACATTTTTTTCAAAACCATGTCAGGTTTAATTTGGGTTACTATCCTATTGATATCAGCGGTGAAGAACCCTTTTAATAATAAGAGTTATTGCCCCTTTAGCCCTTTCATGATACTTTAAACTAAAAGGCATATAATATATGTCCTATTGGTACATTTCTAGTCTTATACATGTATCGTATTATGACGGGAAAGTAAGAAATTAAGGAGTGTCTAGTCATTAAGGACCGCTCACCAAACATTCAAAGCAAAAGGGCATCAAGTTCAGACTCCACATAATTTGGTCAAGTTTGGCCAAGTTTTCAGTTAAATTTAAGACTTTACGATGCTTAACAAAGAATGTGTGGTGACACCAGACTCGTTCAGACAGTCAACGAGTTTTCTTGGAAAACACTGTGTTATTGTTTTTTATCAATCGTATTACTATGTTGTGGTTTTGTTGTCAAAAGTCAGAAAAGCTGCTTAACATAACTACATTTCTAAAGATAATACGCGTTTCAATAAAAGTACTTTGGTCGTAGTTTTTTTTATCGAAATCTGTCACAACATTAGAAACTTAGTCCACCAATTTAGGACTAGTTCCCCTCTAAGACGTTTTATCGAATCCTGATTAAGCTAGATTCCTTGCACCATCTCTATTTTCTCAACATAAGGAGGATATTTTGCCAGAATATACGGGGACAGGTGTTACCTATTTCTGTTGTCATGAGTGTTTTCCTGGGTTTCCTCTGGTGTTTGTGGTTCAGGGGAAGGTGAAGTTTGAGAGACAGTTTCTGGTAGGCCTCAATCTCATACTTGTTCACCATCGTGTCAAACCGTGTCACCTCCAGGGGGTAGATCACACCCCTGGAAAACAGGAACCATTGAAATTAAACAAATGGGCAAGGTTAGTTTATCTCAAGACAGAGACAGTCACACATTTAAAAACACGAAGATCGGGTTCGACACACAACAGCGAAAAACAAATTAATCAACGATAAAAAGAAATTCAATAAAAAATAATATTTAAGTGTAAACAGCGAAGTAAATCGATGAATATCTCCGTTGATATTCAGCTACCTAACCTTACTATTTTAATATAGGCCATACACATAGACATCAACATTGAAAAAAGTTACAAAGTTGGAAAAGTCATGAAGTACCTAAACAGCAGATGTGAATGCTGAAAAAGATGAATTCATAAGTTAAAGAAAGTGTTTCATGTTGGAAAGTTTTGATTCTGCACTCATAGTTTATGTCGAAACATGTGTTGATCGATGAGATTCGTTTTAATCTAGCAGCAAATAGAAGCGTAGGATGTAGGTTGGTAAAACTGGAACATACTCATTTCATGATATAAAAATATAAATAAGTATACTTGATTCAAACGAAATCGATTTAGCAAAAGTACATGCATGTTAACCCATATTTAAAAGAATTAAGGCGTGGCGGAATTAGATACAATGATTTAAATTTAATTCATTCAGTGTAACTAAATAAACATTATTGAAATAAAACTGACAAAGTCAAAGTGCATAAGCATTGTTAAAATAAAAAAAAAATCGAAGTAGATACACATTTTTTATTGAAACTGATCGAGCGGAAGAAAACAATATTTAAACTATTCGAACCACCTTCCGCCCTTTCCGTACACCTTCGGAAATGAACCTCGAAGGTGGCAAACCGGGATTTTCGGTACGTGCTTCTGTCTTCCTACATCATAAAGCAGCCCTGCACATTTGCAAAAATTTTAAAATAAAGCTATCAAATAATCAAAATGGCTTGTTTTGATCAATGAATTGATTATCCACATCAGACTTTAAGCTTAAACACAATTTTTCACCTTAAATCAGGACTACAACACACGAATAGGTACTAACAGGTTCTTGTAGCTAGTTCCTGAAAATACTATTTTACTTATTTGTTTCCAACATCTTTACACACGTGTACTGTCTTAGTTCCTATCATATGGACTGCGTTTACAATAGCAGGTTTTACATCGTTTTGCGAAAAGTTCTTGGGTCCCACTTGGGAAGGATAACTTCGCGACTTTCATCAATGTGTATGCGCCAACAATGACTAACCCAGATGATGTAAAAGGAGCCTTCTACAGGCAACTGACATGTACCCTCAAACAGGTTCCACCTACGGACAAGCTCGTTCTGATGGGATACTTCAATAGGTTAGGTAGTGACCATGACAAATTGCCAATAGTCCCGGGAAAGCACGGTTTGGGCTAGTGCAATTCAAGGGGAGAGCTTCTACTTTCTCTGTGTTCCGTGAATGAACTAACCGTGACAAACACACTGTTCAAACAGGGTGATGAAAGAAAGACCATCTGGGTGCACCCTCGCTCCAAGCATTGGCAAATAATAGATTTCGTCATAACAAGACACGGGGCAAGACCGACTTCAGCAGTACAAGAGTCATGCGTGGAGCAAATTGCTTGACTGATCACCAGATGCTGAGATCAAAAGTTGCATTTCATCTTCGAAAGAAATACAACAAGCAAGGTCCCAAGAAGCCCTCCAAACTCAACACTACCAAACTCAAAGCCGCGGACCAGTTGGAGAGTTTACGAGAAGCGATGAATGTAGCCACCAGCAAACTTGAGGTTCATGGCTCTTCTGCTGAGCAAGATTAGGCAGCCCTACAAGTTAGCTATGACATATCAAAGACAGCTCTTGGCAAGCCAGCCCGAAAGCACCAAGACTGGTTCGACCCAGATAACCAGGAACTACGCCATCTACAGGAAAAAAGGGACCAAACCCATCAGAAAGTGCTGCGGTCTAGGAGTACCAGATCGACTGCTTTAGCATACAAGGCTCATACAAGTGTCAAACAAGGCTGTGTATTGGCCCCTACACACTTTTCTATATTCCTGTCAGTAATGCTTGAAGATGCCTTCGAAGGCATGGATGATGTTGTCTACATTCGGTCGAGACAAGATGCTGACCTCTTCAATGTGGCACACTTCAAGGCAAGGACAAAAAGTATTCTCGTCTTGGTCAGCGAACTGCTGTTTGCAGATAACAGTGCAGTACTTGCCCACTCACCATAAGAAATTCAGCGTATTTTGACTGCCTTTAAGGGGCATCAGAGAGGTTTGGCCTCAAGATCAACATAAAGACCAAAATTCTTCACCAGCCAAACTCTTAAAAAAACTCAGGAAGTCAATGTTACATTTGACGGAATAAAACTCAACTCCGTCCAAGAATTCACTTACTTTGGTATCACGATTATATGAGATGGTAGAATCGATGCTGAATTACCAAAGAGAATGGTCAAGGCTAGTGCATCATTTGGTAGACTTTGCCAAAGACTCTGGAACAACTACCACGTGTCAACGAAAGTAAAAAGCAAGATCTTCAGAGCAGTAGTGGTATCTACTCTCTTATATGGCGTTGAATCTTGGAAGTCTACAGACGCCAAATGAAGAAACTGCATGCCTTCATAAGGCGTCATCTAAGATCCATACTGAAAATTAGCTGGAAGGACAATGTGGCCAACATGGTGTTGGATAAAACAGGACTGCCTTCAATGGAAGACTTCCTGATTAGAACAACTGGACACCTTATCAGAATGCCAAGTGCCTTCCAAAGCAGATCCTATTTTCACAGCTGCCAAATAGACAGAGGTAGAGAGGCAGGCCACGCCTTCGATACAAGTATACCATAAAGGGAAACCCGAAGCGGAGAAACATCAAGTAGGATTCCTGGGTTAAGCTTTCACAACAAATAAATAAAAGGAGAAAACCAGTAAAATAATCTGCATGAGAACAGACATAGCCACTTCACGACTGTCTGCCATTATGATGAACAAAAGTAGACGTACAATCAAAACTAGTGATCCGACGGAAGTTGATAAACATTGTTTAAACGAAAGTGATCCAGCGGAAGTAGGTAGAAATAAGTTTAACGAAACTGATCCAGAGGAAGTAGATAACCAGGATTTAAACTAGAGTTATCCAACGGAAGTAGATACGCATTGTTTAAACGAAAGTGATCTAACGGAAGTAGAGCGTCATTATTGTGACGAAACTGATCCAGCAGAAGTAGATAAACAGTATTCAAACTAGAGTGATCCGACGGAAGTAGATAAACATCATTTCTATTGAATCTCCAGTGGAAGCAGAAAGACAACACTGAAAAGGAAGTGATCAAGGAGAAATAGATAGACATTATTTAAACGAAACTGATCCACCTGAAGTCGATAAGCATTACTTGCTAGGAACTGATTCACGTTACAATGTAGAAGGCGAATTCCTATTAATACCTGCCACTTTTTATTTGCAACTACATTTTATTGTTGCCAGCTACACTGTTTCAACGGATCACTCGGTCGTTTTCCCTGAAAGGATCTCACGGAACAAATGCGACATCTTGTTATTAACTGCTACACTATCACCCCTACAAAAAAGCATCCCATAAGTGCACTGCTCTCAAGAGAAAGAACAGAAATAGGCAGAATGTAGAAAACAGACTAGAGAAAACGGCGGATGTAGAATAAGAGGACGTACCTTATGTCTTTGAGCAGCATCAGTTTTTCTGGTTTGTCCAGCAGACACAGCAGCATCTCGACTAGTTTCTGTAGGTCATGGTTTTCATGATACTGTAATGGACAACAGAGTACACAATAATAAGCATGTCGTCTTACTTAGTATTGGTGGAGTAAGGGCAAAGACCAATGTTTGAGTAGAACCACAGGTCTTCTGGAAAGCCTACCCACTTGAAAGGTCTGGCCCCAGACCCGACTTGAAACCACGCTGTGAGGAAAAAAAAGTTGCAACTCGGCGTGTCTAACCGCTCGACCACGTACACTCTTGGCACAACTTCACACGAATACATGTGCTTACAATGTTAGACAAGCGTCAAACTGACAATAACGTTTCGATACACAAAACTTTAACATATGTCACATCAGTCAAGTTTTAAGGTGATCCGATCATTGTCGTGCAATGCCTTTAATTACGTGAAACGGTTTGAAAATGTGGCGAGCTTTAATAACTAACAACTTTTCTTCCAGTATAAGACCGGCCGCAATAGCTCAGGTGGTAGAGCGTCGGCTTGCGGATCGGGAGGTCGTGGGTTCAAATCCCGGCCGGGTCAAACCAAAGACTTTAAAGTTGGTAGTAGTGGCTTCCCTCCTAACGCTGAGTACTAAGGGGACAACATTACGCCTGACTCGTCGGTGTCAGTATAATGGACCGGTCGGGTTCAGTCTCTGGGCACCTCATAAGTGCCCCTGTGCTATAATGATAGAAATATCGCTGCAAATTAAAATGCCAGCAAATCCCATCCCATCCCTTCCAGTATAAATTTTAGTAAACGTGTGTTTTGTAGAAATCATATTTTCCGATATTTGAACAAACAATGATTTCACGCACCGATCTTACGTATCGCATCACTGCCTCGTATTCAGTTGGAGTGAGCATCTCGCGTGCAGAGTCCTCAAATGTGGCTAAGTTGTAACCATCGATAACATTCTTTACACTCCCACCCTTCCGCCGAGTGGGCGACAAATCTGAAAGTAAAGTCATTACGGTTCTTTTTACCCTCATCCTTATAATAAAGCCGCAATTTTCACTTCCACCTCCTCCGCCTCCGCCGTCCTCCTCCGCTACCTCCTCCTCTCATCCCTCATCATCATCATCATAATCATCATCATCATCGTCATCGTCATGACCATCATTATCATCTTCGTGTTTGTTTACAAAAACGTAAGTTTTAAACATTTTTGTCTTTTATAAAGAAACAACTGAATGTTATTTCGTGGATACATTTCTTTTCCCACACGGTAATATATCTGTGTCTTTTGCAGAATTGTTCATATATATCTAAATAATTTTGTTATCCCTTTAATGTAAACGTTTTATGAATGTTTAAAGGACAGTGATTCCGTGTGTGATTTACATCTATAAATCCAGTCAGGTAAAAGGTAAAAACGACAATATTGTTTATAAAATTACAGTCAATGTAATATTACACAATAAATACGTATGTCTTTATTACCTATATCTTTGACTTGAAGCTCCGGGCGTTCTGCGAATAAGAAAAAAGTGAAAACTCAAATTTAAACAGATGTTTGTTAAGAGTTGAAACAAAAAAGATACATACGTATTACGGGTCATTCGTGAGTCACTGCGAGATCCACCAATTGAATATGATCATGGTAGCGAGAAAATGTTACTTTTCAAAGCCCACATCTGAACAGTTTGCCCCAAGTCTTTTACAAACATACGTATTACTCTTTGACATTTGTATGTTCAAACTACCTATGGTCCGATAATGTTGGAAGACAGGTGCAAGACAATTCTATCCAGAGACGCTTCAAATTCGAATTACTCGTCTATTCTGTAACATTGTACTATCACGCCATGTAGTCTCTGATTCTATTTTGACAGTGTACCGTCACATCGTGTAGTCGTCTCTGGTTCAGTTGTGACAGTGTACAGGCTTCACATTGTGTAGTATCTTGTTCAACTGTGATAGTGTACCAGTATCACACCGTATAGTCAATGGTTCTACTGTGACAGTGTAGTCAAAAGTTCTACTGTGACAGTGTAGTCAGTAGTTCTACTGTGACAGTATACCAGTATCACACCATGCAGTCACTGGTTCTACTGTGACAGTGTACCAGTATCACACCGTGTAGCCAATAGTTCTACTGTGACAGTGTACCAGTATCACACCGTGTAGTCAATGGTTCTACTGTGACAGTGTACCAGTATCACACCGTGTAGTCAATGGTTCTACTGTGACAGTGTACCAGTATCACACCGTGTAGTCAATGGTTCTACTGTGACAGTGTACCAGTATCACACCGTGTAGTCAATGGTTCTACTGTGACAGTGTACCAGTATCACACCGTGTAGTCAATAGTTCTACTGTGACGGTGTACAAGTACCACACCGTATAGTCAATGGTTCTACTGTGACAGTGTACCAGTATCACACCGTGTAGTCAATGGTTCTACTGTGACAGTGTACCAGTATCACACCGTGTAGCCAATAGTTCTACTGTGACAGTGTACCAGTATCACACCGTGTAGTCAATAGTTCTACTGTGACGGTGTACAAGTACCACACCGTATAGTCAATGGTTCTACTGTGACAGTGTACCAGTATCACACCGTGTAGTCAATAGTTCTACTGTGACAGTGTAGTCAAAAGTTCTACTGTGACAGTGTAGTCAGTAGTTCTACTGTGACAGTGTAGTCAAAAGTTCTACTGTGACAGTGTAGTCAGTAGTTCTACTGTGACAGTGTACCAGTATCACACCATGCAGTCACTGGTTCTACTGTGACAGTGTACCAGTATCACACCGTGTAGTCAATGGTTCTACTGTGACAGTGTACCAGTATCACACCGTGTAGTCAATGGTTCTACTGTGACAGTGTACCAGTATCACACCGTGTAGTCAATGGTTCTACTGTGACAGTGTACCAGTATCACACCGTGTAGTCAATGGTTCTACTGTGACAGTGTACCAGTATCACACCGTGTAGTCAATGGTTTTACTGTGACAGTGTACCAGTATCACACCGTGTAGTCAATGGTTCTACTGTGACAGTGTACCAGTATCACACCGTGTAGTCAATAGTTCTACTGTGACAGTGTACCAGTATCACACCGTGTAGTCAATGGTTCTACTGTGACAGTGTACCAGTATCACACTGTGTAGTCAATGGTTTTACTGTGACAGTGTACCAGTATCACACCGTGTAGTCAATGGTTCTACTGTGACAGTGTACCAGTATCACACCGTGTAGTCAATGGTTCTACTGTGACAGTGTACCAGTATCACACCGTGTAGTCAATGGTTCTACTGTGACAGTGTACCAGTATCACACCATGTAGTCAATGGTTCTACTGTGACAGTGTACCAGTATCACACCGTGTAGTCAATGGTTCTACTGTGACAGTGTACCAGTATCACACAGTGTAGTCAATGGTTCTACTGTGACAGTGTACCAGTATCACACCGTGTAGTCAATAGTTCTACTATCACAGTGTAGTCAATAGTTCTACTGTGACAGTGTACCAGTATCACACCGTGTAGTCAATGGTTCTACTGTGACAGTGTACCAGTATCACACCGTGTAGTCAATGGTTCTACTGTCACAGTGTACCAGTATCACACCGTGTAGTCAATGGTTCTACTGTCACAGTGTAGCCAAAAGTTCTACTGTGACAGAGTACCAGTATCACACAGTGTAGTCAATAGTTCTACTGTGACAGTGTACCAGTATCACAGCGTGTAGTCAATGGTTCTACTGTGACAGTGTACCAGTATCACACCATGTGGCCAATGGTTCTACTGTGACAGTGTACCAGTATCACACCATGTAGTCAATGGTTCTACTGTGACAGTGTACCAGTATCACACCATGTAGTCAATAGTTCTACTGTGACAGTGTACCAGTATCACACCGTGTAGTCAATGGTTCTACTGTGACAGTGTACCAGTATCACACCGTGTAGTCAATGGTTCTACTGTGACAGTGTACCAGTATCACACCGTGTAGTCAATAGTTCTACTGTGACAGTGTACCAGTATCACACCGTGTAGTCAATGGTTCTACTGTGACAGTGTACCAGTATCACACCGTGTAGTCAATGGTTCTACTGTGACAGTGTACCAGTATCACACCGTGTAGTCAATGGTTCTACTGTGACAGTGTACCAGTATCACACCGTGTAGTCAATGGTTCTACTGTGACAGTGTACCAGTATCACACCGTGTAGTCAATGGTTCTACTGTGACAGTGTACCAGTATCACACCATGCAGTCAATGGTTCTACTGTGACAGTGTACCAGTATCACACCATGTAGTCAATGGTTCTACTGTGACAGTGTACCAGTATCACACCGTGTAGTCAATAGTTCTACTGTGACAGTGTACCAGTATCACACCGTGTAGTCAATGGTTCTACTGTGACAGTGTACCAGTATCACACCGTGTAGTCAATGGTTCTACTGTGACAGTGTACCAGTATCACACCATGTAGTCAATGGTTCTACTGTGACAGTGTACCAGTATCACACCGTGTAGTCAATGGTTCTACTGTGACAGTGTACCAGTATCACACAGTGCAGTCAATGGTTCTACTGTGACAGTGTACCAGTATCACACCGTGTAGTCAATGGTTCTACTGTGAAAGTGTACCAGTATCACACCATGTAGCCAATAGTTCTACTGTGAAAGTGTGCAGGCTTTCCACTCCCGGGTTCAGCAGCAGGAAGAGGACTTTGTGATCTAGATTGTTGATAATCTGGACTGACCGACACAGGTATACACATGTATACACAAAATGTTATCTTGCATTGAAATAATTCATCTTTAAGTTTTTCCACCTGGTTTAAAATTCGGTACTACAAAATGGAAAATTGAGTCCAGAAGCCTATTGAGCAGTAATCAGCGCAACTCAACCAAAACGAATGCTTCTAAGAAAGATCTGTTACTTGATGAAACAAAACTGCCAAAAGCTAAAGTTTTAGTTACTTCCTATTCATAAAAATCAGATAAAGAAAATGATGCTGTTGTCAGTCAATACTCACTAGACTTCTTAATTCTCAAACTGGCTTTTATTTTATCCTTGATGGTCTTGAATTTTCCTTTCTTCCTCGTAGATCCAGTGCCAATGTCATCTGGAGTAAGACAAAATCTGAGTTAGTTCTATAGATGAACAGAAGTTTAATAAATATCATCACTATCATCATCTTTAAAAAGAAGATTAAATCATATAATGTTGAATTTTTAAATAGCATTTTAACACTTAATGAGTGTATGTATTTATCTTTTTTTAAGAAACAGTAATAAATCTGAGCCTACTCCAATATGCGCAAACAATAGTCATTATAATTTAAGAAATTTACCGCTTCCGTCCGGTGATAGAGAGTTTAGTTCTTGTAAGCCAATGACGGTCTGACGTTCTTGAAGCTCCTGAAGCCGTATCTCTAAACTTCCACCATCCGTGACATCATTAATGTCGTTGGCGTCAAGTTCGTCCTGTCGTGAAGAATTGCTTGGTGTCATCGAGTACACACCGGAACTGATCGAAGTTTGAAGGGCGTCTTCTCGTTTAGAGCTTTTCTTGCTATATCTCTTTATTTTTCCTTTAGTCTTCGTTTGAGAAGCTAAGTCGTATGATCTGGATGTGCTCGCTCTACTTCGATCATCATCGGAATTACTCGCATTCTTCCGGTCGTCATCGGAAAAGTCGGAATCATCCGACGCTTCTTCGTCTCCTGGGATCGTGTTTGAAATGATAGTTTGACCGGTAACGACGTCAAATTTGACACTTTCGCGAGAGCCGTGGCTGGAACCTTCAGTGGGTATTTCTTCACGTTTGATGGTCGTCAATTCTGAGAAGCTTTGGCTGAGATTCGAAAAGGAGCCGCCATGACTCTTTCGGCGGATTTGGGAATACAATGCCCCCTCTACCTTCGGCACGGCAATATCTGACCCGGCCTCGGACTGTACCGAGACACTGTTGTGAGAGAGGCGATCAGGGGAGGCAATCGACAAGTGGCCCCTGTCCAAGGACTGTGTGCTGAGGTATGCCTCGTCACCATAGCGGGTAGTGGTAACACTGCCATCGTCCGACTCCTTATTGCTCCAGTTAGAGCTATAATAACCATTTCGCCGCAGGCTTTCATTAGACGCAACGGCAGGTTTCGATAATTCGGCTTTCTTCTCAATTTTTGCGTATATAGTATCGACTACAGCATAATCACCTTCATCTTCATCTAACTGACCCGCTTCTCGGCGATCAGCATCAGAATCGACCCCACGCGGATTGTTCGCACGTTCATTATCGCAATGCGCGTCATCACTAACGTTATGCACGTGAATAACGACCTCGTGCGCTTCATCTGAGACGTAACCATGGTTATTGCGTTCTCTGTCCGAATCACTCCGAATGTCTCGTGCCCACTGGTCCATGTTGATAAGACTGTCAGAGTCATCGTTGTCATAGTGACCTAATAGGTGGATGTCTTCTGTTCTGCTCTTGGGTAGAAATATTTCCGACTGTAGAGCGCTGGGCTTTCGTCTGTTGGAGAACAGGTCTGACACACTCGGCGCCTTTAGTCTCGTGGCTTCGTGCGACTCGCGACCCTCGCGTAGGCTCGTCAAGCTGGTTGCTGATATAGACAGATATATGTTGTTTACATCCGTACGGTCAGATTGAGACATACTCTAATACTGTTACAGTAAGTAAGACGTGGAACATCAGTTATAATCATGAGAACTGAGAACGTCATGTGACAAAACTATGAACAACACTTTTATATTTCTTTAATTTATTCAAAGTATGTGACACTTTTCTATTGTAAGTTTTCATAAAAGAAAAAAAAGAATTGCTTGTTTATTTCTTACCCGATTTCAGCTGGCCGTCACTCCAGGTATATTCTGCATAGAGCTCTTTGTAAACAGGAAACCTGCCAACATCCTGAAGAATATACGTAGGTATTTTAGCATCCCACTTTGCTTTATGTCATTTTAAAATATAAGCACGACGTTTTATTAAGATCAGTTGTTAATATTTATTGATTGCCGCGAGCACATACATTTTTGACTGCAAAAAGTTTGTTGACGTTTATTGCTGCATTCATCAAAAGGTAGGGATCTATTCTGTTTATTTTAACCTATCGTTTTAGTCGTTATTCTGACGGCATGACGTTATGGCTTACCCGTAATGTCAGAATTAGATGACGTTTTCCCTTCAGCACCTCCACGGCGTGCGCATGCGTGATGTTGTCAAATGGTATTCCGTTAACGTCTATCACCTGATCCCCGACACGAACGCCATTCTTATCCGCCAAACCACCGCGGTCTAACCTGCAACAACAATGACGCCACGTACGGTCTTAGTCTTCACAATAATACTCCAAACTAGGGCTGTAACAAAAACAGTGAGTAGCGAATATAAATACACATCTCGATACATGAAATTGAATATGAATATTTATTCATGAATATGAATACAATGTGATATATATGCATAATGCACAGTAAAGTCAGAATATTGTCATGAAATGCCTAAAATGTGAGCGGAAAATGTCAACAAAATTATTTTAACAAAACTTAATTTCCAAAGACCTATTATGATGACTGGAAATATGTTGGTCATGATTATTAAGTATTTAAGATCCGAGAAAACCATACGCCCACAATCTAATCTAATTGCATAATGCTGAAGTCTTAAGATTCAAAACATCTCTGCATATATTCCAACAAATAATATATCATTTTTGTTAGGCATCATGTCTGCTCTCCACAAAACGCATGAATGACAATTAAACAATCAATTAAAAAGCACAACACAAAAAACAACAACAACGGACTAGAACATCAATTTACTCATTTTCCCTTTACTTTGCAAGTAGGCCACTTTGCAAGGAGGCCACTTTGCAAGTAGGCCTAATTATGTTTTTAAATCACAATCAGGAAGGATAACTTTAACATTAAGTTATTTACAAAACGTTTCAATAAAGATGACTTTAGGAACAATACTTCTCATTCTCAAACAGAGTGACACATACAGTGATACTGATACTCTTATTCCAAGTTAAAGCAAATTTTCAAACACACAGTCACGAAAAGTCAAATGTTAAATTCTGCGTTTAGATTTGCATTCAATCACACACCAAGAAATCAGCATGGAATAAACCATTTTTTGTAGGCTGTTTCGAAAGGAAGACTTTAGCTTGTCTAATATTAATTATACAACCTAAAAACATGTTTTAATTTTATTAAAATTTGGTAATGGCAAATAGCAAATAAAAATCATAATCCCACAAAAAACAGTAAAGTAATTGAACCTATGAACAATGGGGAACTATCAATTAAAATCAGAGAACCATAATTTCCATACGACATGTAAACAATTTCTTAAATAACACATATCGTTTTCATCAGTGATCCATTTTCCCCCATCTTTATTTCTTGCAAAATATAAAGTGTTTCCAAACTGCAGACTTAAATTTTGCCGGAGCATTTACAATCAGTTCGGTCATATCCCGGGCGCAATCGGAACTCCTCTGGTAATTCCGGCCTCGGGACACTCATCCCTCTGATGTATCTGGTGCAATGATACTTGCTCAAATCACGATCGTTTTGTTCGCCGGAAGTCGGAAGTATATCCCTAAAATGTAGTTCGCACAAAACATAAACAATGCCATCGTTTGACAGTTGCGTGTCTGCTGCGCTGGGTAAATTAAAATTGGATGATTTAAATTTGAAGCCGCCACAAATTGAAGTTCTACAAGCATCGTACTGTAGTGAGCTTTCATCTCGAACACACACGCACGCACGCACGCGCGCACACACACACACACATACGTGTCTAAGGAGCATAATAGCACGTACTCCTGAGATAGGCTATGTAGCACACTGAATTCCCTCCATTCTATCGCTACCAAACACGGACGATACGTTAAGCTCATTATGTGTAACAATGCCAGGACAAAATAGATCGACTAAAAGCATTTCTTTGCAACATACACTCCGACTGAAATCTACTGCAGCATGTAGCACAGTGGTTTGTAGCACTGTAAACTATGTGCTACATAAAATGTGTGTCTTCCATCGTGCTACATAGAATGTGTGTCTCCATCGTGCTACATAGAATGTGTGTCTTCCATCGTGCTACATAGAATGTTTGTCTTTAATCGTGCTACATAAAATATGTGTCTTCCATCGTGCTACATAGAATGTGTGTCTTCCATCGTGATACATAAAATGTGTGTCTTCCATCGTGCTACATAGAATGTGTGTCTCCATCGTGCTACATAGAATGTGTGTCTTCCATCGTGCTACATAGAATGTGTGTCTTCCATCGTGCTACATAAAATATGTGTCTTTCATCGTGCTACATAAAATGTGTGTCTTCCATCGTGCTACATAGAATGTGTGTCTTCCATCGTGTTACATAGAATGTGTGTCTTCCATCGTGCTACATAGAATGTGTGTCTTCCATCGTGCTACATAGAATGTGTGTCTTCCATCGTGCTACATAGAATGTGTGTCTTCCATCGTGCTACATAAAAATGTGTGTCTTCCATCGTGATACATAGAATGTGTGTCTTCCATCGTGCTACATAAAATGTGTGTCTTCCATCGTGCTACATAGAATGTGTGTCTGCCATCGTGCTACATAAAATATGTGTCTTTCATCGTGCTACATAAAATGTGTGTCTTCCCTTGTGCTACATAGAATGTGTGTCTTCCATCGTGCTTCATAAAAATGTGTGTCTTCCATCGTGATACATAGAATGTGTGTCTTCCATCGTGCTACATAAAATGTGTGTCTTCCATCGTGCTACATAGAATGTGTGTCTGCCATCGTGCTACATAAAATATGTGTCTTTCATCGTGTGTCTTCCATCGTGCTACATAGAATGTGTGTCTTCCATCGTGCTACATAGAATGTGTGTCTTCCATCGTGCTACATAAAATGTGTGTCTTCCATCGTGATACATAGAATGTGTGTCTTCCATCGTGATACATAAAATGTGTGTCTGCCATCGTGCTACATAAAATGTGTGTCTTCCATCGTGCTAAGTGGAATGATTGGCCTCTGTTAAACATATTTAGAGTTTGGTAAATATATAGTTAACTATTAAAGAATCAAATAGTATAGTAATGGGCATACAGGTGATATACGTTAACGCTATTAAGAGAGTAAACGTTTTGCCTTTGAATCAATCACCCCAGTTCATCAAAGTATACAGCTACAGCATTTCTACTTGATGCAAACTATATATGAATGCCTCGTTAAAACCAAAACGACTGGGAATAGTGTTTTTTTTTTCAAAATTGTCCAGAGATTTTGAGCTTTGAGCAAACAGCATGGTTACCAAGAGTTAAGCGTCATTATGTTGCTACATGCAACTCTGACGGTATCTAAGAAGTCTTACATATTAACCACATTTTAACTTCAAAAGAACATAATTATGGGCCATCTACAGTTATTGCATTTTCATCATTAAAAAAGATAATTTATTAAAGTCTCTGTAATGAAAAGAAGGAATTTCAATAAAACTTTGCACAAATAAATGTTATTAATGTATCTTTATTTTAAATACATTAGAAAATGTTATAATTGTAATGAAAAATAGTTAAATCTAAAATTTCCATAAAATCCTACTTACATCAAATTACAAAACAACACAAAAACATCATTTTAAATGCCCACATAATTAATAAGTTCTGAGAACATGTTGCTAGATGTTTTGACCAAAGTCAACGTTGTGAAAGTATGTGTAAAAGTATAAACAAAATCAGGTGACAAATACAAAGATAAATGTAAATGTGATCTGAAGGTCAATGCTTTATATGTCACTCACTCACTCACTCACTCACTCACTCACTCACGAAGCACGCACGCACGCACGCACGCACGCAGCACGCACGACGCACGCACGCACGCACGCACGCACGCACGCACGCACGCACGCACGCACGCACGCACTCACGCACGCACGCACGCACGACACGCACGCACGCACGCACGCCACGCACACGCACGCAAGCAAGCACGCGCACGCACGCACGCACGCACGCACGCACGCACGCACGCACGCACGCACGCACGCACGCACGCACTCACGCAACGCACGCACCACGCACCGCACGCACGCACGCACGCACGCACACGCACGCACGCACGCACCGCACGCACGCAAGCACGCACGCACGCACGCACTCACTCACTCACGCACTCACTCACCAATACACACACACACACACACACACACACACACAACACACACACACCCAACACCCACACACACACACACACACACACACAAACACCACACACACACACACACACACACACACACACACACACACACACACACACACACACTGTGCATATCTTTTAAGCCGATACTTAATGCTCAACTCGAAGGGAAGTATGTGTTTGCCTATTTCGGCATATTTTTGGAAGAATTCGAACCAGTTTTCAACAACAAAGCTATGTAGCTACATATTGATGTCTTCGCATTTTCAGACGTTCAGAGTCAGTTTAATAAAACCATTGAAAATTAAAAACCTTTTGTCCAGATACACTGCAGAACGCATCGTAGACATTGTAGAAACATTTTTTCCGGACCCCCATAGAACCTGTCATATTCGGTCTTCGGCACCCCACCCCACCCACCCCACATCTACTGAAAGTTCAGGATATGGGCCTGAAAAATGCCACTTTAAACAATACAAATGATGTAGCCCTAGCATTTCCTTCATAAAACGACCTTGAATTTGGTCTATATCAATTACTCTTCATACTTTGTGCATCTAAAATATATCGGCAATTAGATGTGACAATAAATGTATCGTTGTGATTTCAAAATCTACATACACGCTTCCTTACTTCGAGACATAGATGCCGAGCCCGTACTCCCGTCCGCCCCGGATGTTGAATCCAAGAGTTCTGTCGGTCTTGCTAAACGTTAGATTGATTCGCCGCTCCGGCGTGCCGTCTTCGAGACCCCGGATATTGTGAGAGATCCCACACTCCTCAAACTCACCGGAAATGAGTCGCTTTTCATGGACATCATACCTGTGTGCACGGGACAGGTCATATACATGTATCGTGTAATGTAGTGGGATCGGGTGTAATTGGCGATTTCTGTACTGTTATAAATCATGTACTGGACAAAATGGTAAAACAAAACAGTACAATAAATGGAATCGAATCAGATGCCAGAAACAAATATTTGATGTTTGAGCAAAGAATAAGTATTCCGTCACAAAAGGCAAAACCTTCTGGGGGCCCGTTTCTTCAACAATCGTACGACTGCGCAACGCGTAATTTAAAGGTGGTATCCAACATTTTAACTATTTTTTCCGCAAATAATCCGATAAATCATTGTTACCTGAAAAGGTCCTGCGAAATGCTGTTCATAAATATCCTAGATCAGTATGAACATTCTAGCATAAATCCTCACTCGTCATTGCAAACAGGTATTTCCTATCCTAGCTGAGATAGCTTAAGGGGTCGCTTAAGCGGCACATTTCATAAAATTTTAATTTTCAAAGTTCATTATTTTTTTCATATAAATATTCATGCCATACATCAAAACCAATGTTATAACATATTATATCATAATTTATTAAGATTACTTCACAAAAAAGTGAAATTTGATGAATATTGTTAAAACTACCATTTTTTGTTATGAGCAGTTTAGCCCAGGAAATATGTTTATAGACACAATTTTATTGTAACATAAGTTTGTTCAAACAATTTTCAACGTAGAAGCTCACTTAATTTTCATAGTGAGTGTTTAGAACATGCATAAAAACACACTTTAAAAATCAAGTGAAAACACATGTACTTTCTGTTTCAAAGAGGGACTACTTTTTTGACATTGAAAACTATGGTGATAGATTTATCAAACACGGTTAAGAGAATCAAAATTTTAAGCTCCATACTACCTCCATTTGGGTGTATTTAATAATTCTGCTAAATGTTGTTTTATATAAGCTTTGCTGTGAAGATGAACTTTTGCCCCCACAAAATGACTGGAAAAAAAAATTTCTAAGAAAAGAAAACGTATTTCTAGGTAATTTTTCACGTTTATATTTTGCCATTATGTTCTTATAGAATGTATACATAATTTTGGAAAGTTTTAGAAGAGTCGGACAAAAGACTTCATAGTTATGAGCATTCAAAATTTGGGGCATTTTATCATTTCACCGCTTTAACGACCCGTTAAGCTAAGAAAATCAGGTGACAACATACTTTTGAGATCATGTTATATCGTCATCGGGGGCACTCGGAACTAATAGTTACGAATTAATCGAGGTAATTCGCTCTGACGTCGATTTCTATTTCTAGAAGAGACCACTATCAATTTTTTTATACATTTGGAAACAATGACTATTCAGACCGATTTTCGCGACTAAAAGGCCTACTATCTTACAATATAGTAAGTTTTGTTTGTTTTATTGGGTTTATCTCCCACCAACAGTATTTCAGTTATCTGGAGACGGTGTCCACTTGAAGCAGATATAGTTCTGCCATTACTGTGTATAGCATGCGATGAACACCTGGCATGATACCACACCCAGTCACATTATACTGACAACGGGCCAACCAGTTGTGGAACTACCCTTTATTTGCTCGAGCGTTGACAAGGGAGCTATACCACTACAATTTTTAACGACTTTGGTATGTTGCGGCCCGGGGTCGGGCCCGGGGTCTCCCGTACCGGGAGCTGACGCTGTACCAATTGCTCTACCAGGTCCGGTCAATATAGTGAAGTGTTCAAATTCGTCTTTACTTTGTCTAAAGAATAAGTTTATGTAGACATAATGCCAATATTCTCCAAAGCAGTGGTCAGATATTGTTACAAGTATGTGATACAGGCAAACTGTCGAATACCACCTTTAACGAATGTTGTGACAAAAACTGCGTCTGTCGAATGTTAACGAATTCTGTGTTGTACATTATTTACCGTGTAACAGGCCGAGAAAACAGGTTTTGTAGGTCGTCCGTGACAAAATATCTGTGTCTTGAAGAAGGGCGATGATTGGTTGAGATAAACAGAAGACAAGCGCATATACAATAACACTTCATATCAAGATGAACGGATGGATGATAAATTAAAATTTTAGTTGTATAAAATATAATTTATTAAAATAAAAAAGAACAACATTGATAGTATCATAAATCAGTATTGTCTATACATCAAAGGAGAAAAGGGACAAAAGAGATATTTAATCCATAATATAAGATATCTCCTGTCATAACCATACACCCCTTCCTCATTTATGATTACATTTTTCATATCCTCACGTCATTTCCTTATTTATGATAACACCTTGCATATTCTCACAGCCTTCCTTGTTTCCCTCATTTATGATCGCATTCTTCATATCCTAACACCCCTCCCTCATTTATGTTAACATATCCTCACGACCCTTCCTCATTTATGATAACACATTTCATATCCTCACGACCCTTCCTCATTTATGATAACACATTTCATATCCTCACGACCCTTCCTCATTTATGATAACACATTTCATATCCTCACGACCCTTGCTCATTTATGATAACATATCCTCACGACCCTTCCTCATTTATGATCACAACTTGCATATCCTCACACCCCTCCCTCAATGTTTTTTATCACACCATTCATATCTTCACACCCATTCCTCATTTATGATCACACCTTTCATATCCTCACACCCATTCCTCATTTATGATCACACCTTGCATATCCTCACAGTGGGTCACACCCCTCCCTCATTTATGATCACACTTTTTATTTTCTTACCCCCTTCCTCATTTATGAACACATCTTTCATATCCTCACACCCATTCCTCATTTATGATCACACCTTTCACATCCTCACACCCATTTCTCATTTATGATCACACCTTTCATATCCTCACACCCATTCCTCATTTATGATCACACCTTTCATATCCTCACACCCATTCCTCATTTATGATCACACCTTTCATATCCTCACACCCATTCCTCATTTATGATCACACCTTGCATATCCTCACACCCCTCCCTCATTTATGATCACACTTTTTATTTTCTTACCCCCTTCCTCATTTATGAACACATCTTTCATATCCTCACACCCATTCCTCATACATGATCACACCTTTCATATCCTCACACCCATTCCTCATTTATGATCACACCTTTCATATCCTCACACCCATTCCTCATTTATGATCACACCTTGCATATCCTCACACCCCTCCCTCATTTATGATCACACTTTTTATATTCTTACCCCCTTCCTCATTTTTGAACACATCTTTCATATCCTCACACCCATTCCTCATTTATGATCACACCTTTCACATCCTCACACCCATTCCTCATTTATGATCACACCTTTCATATCCTCACACCCATTCCTCATTTATGATCACACCTTTCATATCCTCACACCCATTCCTCATTTATGATCACACCTTTCATATCCTCACACCCATTCCTCATTTATGATCACACCTTGCATATCCTCACACCCCTCCCTCATTTATGATCACACTTTTTATTTTCTTACCCCCTTCCTCATTTATGAACACATCTTTCATATCCTCACGCCCATTCCTCATACATGATCACACCTTCATATCCTCACACCCATTCCTCATTTTATGATCACACCTTTCATATCCTCACAACCCATTCCTCATTTATGATCACACCTTGCATATCCTCACACCCCTCCCTCATTTATGATCACACTTTTATATTCTTACCCCCTTTCCTCATTTATGAACACACCTTTCATATCCTCACACCCATTCCTCATTATGATCACACCTTTCTATCCTCACACCCATTCCTCATTTATGATCACACCTTTCATATCCTCACACCCATTCCTTATTTATGATCACACCTTTCATATCCTCACACCCATTCCTCATTTATGATAACACCTTTCATATCCTCACACCCATTCCTTATTTATGATCACACCTTTCATATCCTCACACCCATTCCTCATTTATGATCACACCTTTCATATCCTCACACCCATTCCTCATTTATGATCACACCTTGCATATCCTCACACCCCTCCCTCATTTATGATCACACTTTTTATATTCTTACCCCCTTCCTCATTTATGAACACACCTTTCATATCCTCACACCCATTCCTCATTTATGATCACACCTTTCATATCCTCACACCCATTCCTCATTTATGATCACACCTTTCATATCCTCACACCCATTCCTTATTTATGATCACCCCGTTCATATCCTCACACCTATTCCTTATTTATTATCACACCTTTCATATCCTCACACCCATTCCTCATTTATGATCACACCTTTCATATCCTCACACCCATTCCTCATTTATGATCACACCTTTCATATCCTCACACCCATTCCTCATTTATGATCACGTCTTTCATATCCTCAAACCCATTCCTTATTTATGATCACACCTTTCATATCCTCACACCCCTCCCTCATTTATGATCACACCTTTCATATCCTCACACCCTTCCTCGTTTATGATCACGACTTGCATATCCTCACCCCACCCCCTCATTGTTTTTTATCAAACCTTTCATATCCTCACACCCCACCCTCATACATGATCACACCTTGCATATCCTCACCCACGTCCTCATTTATGATCATATCTTTTATAGCCTCGCCCCTCCTTTATCCACGTCAGAACCCAAGTTCTAGCTCATTTCAGGGCTATAACACACGAATTGGTAGCCTACTGTAAGAACCGCGTGATTTCTAAGAATATTTTCGTAATTGTAACAAAGACCTTTTAAACATGCTTAATCTCTCTACCTGCCTGGGCTACTTTCCGGAAAGATACGAATGTGTTACCGACTCACCAGGAGGTTTTCTCCCTTGACAGTCTCCACTCCGGGACCTTCCTGGTGCGCTGGATGACCAATTTTAGGTGGTGTGAACCGGTTAGGACCCGGACCGCACTACTGCTGGCCACGCCCTTTAGACTTATGTTGTTGGCTTCCAAGATCTTATCCCCGACTTCCAGGCCTGACCGTTCTACAAGAAATAGAACATACAAATGAACACATGCCTTAGCGGGTATTTCAGTATATGGAAACAAATGAAGGAGTTGGCACTCAAACTAGATAGTTGACACTTGAGCTTACATGCGTATTATAATAATGCAATAAAACAAATAAAACTTATCAAGTTGAATTGTTAACAACAACAACACACCTTTCTCTGCGTTTACTGTTCTTAATTTCTACTCTACTTGTAACGTAGTATTATAAAGAATATTATTATAACGAAATAATATATACTTTTTCAACATATTATATATGATCTGCCATGTCTTAACCATAACCAAATAACCTTTGAGATAGTTACAGTAATAATCACCAACACATTGGCAAGAGGGTAGAACTAAATGACTTAATGTATTACAATAATGTAGACCACTGCATAGGCATCAAGTGTACTCATCTTTAAAATACATCACTGGCTTTATCAATATATTTTATCAACGTTTTACCTGCTGTAGATTCGGGGTCGATGTCACTGATGTAGATACCGAGACCATGTTCCGAGCCGCCCCGCACACTAAACCCCAGCGAGTGTTGCCCGGCATCCCTCTGTATTGTAAATACGCGCACATCCTTGTATTTTTTACTGCTGGTACTCGTACTAGCGCTAACGACAGATGTATGTTCTGGAAATCAAAAGAAATTTCTTGAAAGAAAACACTTAAGGCACATAATAATAATAATAATAATAATAATAATAATAATAATAATAATAATAATAATATTATTATTATTATTATTATTATTATTATCATTATTATTATTATTATTATTATTATTATTATTATTATTATAATTATTATTATGCGTGCGTGATACTATCATAAGCTACAACTTTAGATAAAACACTAACCAATGCTTGCGCAAATGTTGATTAAATTAAATAATTTATAGGTACATATGTAATCACAATTTATTTGTTTGAAACAATTTTCACGGATCTATATATCCATCCAAAGAAAATCCCATCGCTAAGAAAGGCAAACATTTATTCATGTATATAAATGCCGTGGTGATTTCTATGTAGTTATATATACATATAGAGAAAACAGAAACAAAAAACCGAAGCCTACCTCGACCTCCACAATGATGAAATTTCATGATGTCTAACCATAACAGGATTTAAATGAAACCAAACCACATACAAGATATATCTTAATTCAAACGTATATTCTTCATATGTCTATGTGATCAAATACACGTGAGTTTATACAGATTGTGTCTTGTTTGTTCATCAAAATCAATCGTGGGTAGTTCATGATGACACACATTTGTACCAGCACAGGTAAAGAAAATAGAAAAGAACACAGGCTGGGTAAAATATTAGGTATGGAAGTACACGCAATTTATTTAATTGGTATACTAATGCATTCATAAATAAACAACAGTAAATAGAGGAACCACTATGGATATCGATAATAACACACACCTTTATAAAGCACATCAAATATTGCAATCTCTCCCAGAAAACGAGGATCAGCCCTCGAAAACAAAATCAGATCGACTTTCTGATTGGTTTAAATAATTAATGAATGTCTTTGGGTATTTCTGACTCTAGATCAATACAAGTGGCGATAGGCCCAGATGTTCGGAGATCTTGAATACTGAATCAATTATCAACAAGTACAACAACCACACCCGTGATTGTACTGGCATCGCCGAATATAAATCACCTTTACTTACTCAGAGCTATTGATTAACAAGAGAAATACATGTATGTTCAACCTTGCAGATTACATTGTTTCCCCTAAAACCCTTTGTTACTGTAACTCACTGACATGTTCTTAACAAATTTAATTCAACACACAAAATATATCGAACGAATGCTTTGTTAGGAATAGATAGTTTCCATGTGATGTCATCGACTACTGATAAGACAGTTTAAGACAGCCATCTTTGTGGGCAGAAGCTAATGCAGGCCGAAATCGGGAAAAATGTGCTGTATTAAACTCACCACTGTGTTTTTATTTTTCAGTCTATTTTACTGAATTTTATATCAAATTTAACAGCTTTATAAAGTATTTTAAATATCAAAACTATATTTTAATAGTTTAAAAGGTTAAAGAAATACAACCGAAAATCATACACTGTTCATTTTGTTTTAAGTATGAGCCAATAGTTTTATATGTTTCTGTGTATTTATTCTGTGTGCATTTATCAATTGTAAGAATATTGTATTCTAAAAATATGAATTTCAAGAGCTTTCCAATTGGTGTATAGCTTTTAATTTCGGACCATAAATGAAGAAATTACAAGAAAATAAAATGTACCCTTCTATACAATTCATATGAAATCCCTTGATGTTACCATCAAAGATGGCTGCCAAGATAAGAAATTTTCACTGATGCTGAAACTATCAATATGGGATACAAGGATGCAACATTATTCCAATTTCTGGAGCATCTATGCATCTTTGCAATGCATCTATAGCATCGAACTCTTTAAGTGGAGTATTATTGTGTAACAACCACGCTGTGTATTTGCTGGAAAAGCAGCAAACCTGCCATTAATATTTCAGGGAAGTTACTGACTGAACAAAATGCGACCTGACTAAGTATCCGAATGGCCGCAATGGTCTAAAATGGTGGATTTATTTTTAATTAATTACAGTTCTTTGTCGTATAATGAGAAATACGTGTTTACTAACTTGAATGAACTTAGATACAGAATATAATCAAATGAATTTAAATTAATATCAATAACAACTATTTCGTGAAAGAAAAATTGCATTTCTTGGTATTTTTTAAACTTATTGGATCGTACTTTTGTAAATAGCATACAGGTCGCGAAAAAACATTACAATTGGTTTGTTAAAATGGTAAAAAAATGCATCATAGAAAGAAAATATATTTAACTTGCAGAAAATCCTCTTATACAGCATTATAAACACAAACAACATTGTGTGCATTGATGTCATAACAACATATGTTTACAAAGACTGAAGTTCAAATATGTGTTAACATTATTTGAGACTTTTTCAAAAATGAATATTTCCTCCTTAATTTCTTTTATTATTTTTCGAATACAATGTCGCTTTTCTAGAAAAAAAAGTTGTTTTGGGCTTTTTATATTTCCTGATATTGAAAATTCGTATTTTAATTACCATATTTCTTTTCCTCTTCCGTTAATCAATAACCTCTTACTATTACTACAACTTTACAACCACCACCACAACAATAATGACTACTAACGCCACTTCTGTAAAATTAATGCATAATTATATACCTGGCGGATGAAGAAAAGAATCGCCATTTGTCTGTCTCGGTCGGAAGTGTTTGTGAAATTGTGTTTGTCTATCAAACTCTTTGATATGTCCATGCCAAAGGAAGTACCGAACATACTTCAGAACTTCTAACTTAGTGTAGGTGCGGAGTAATAACTTTAAGCCGACTACAAGTCGGTCTATATCTCTCCGTCGCTGGTAGTCCTTCATAATCTTGTACAGAATGAGTCTCTCTGGTTTGGTGAAGAGGATGTGGGTCAGCTGGTAAAACTCCTCCATCCGGTAACGTCGCAATTCCTTCTCTGACGCCAGCTCTTGATACACGTTATTAGCGTCATCGGCGTGACTGACATCAACAGTGATTTCCGGAGACGTCATTTTAGTATTTTTCTCTAGAAGTTTTAAAGAAGGGAAATGTTGAAACTAATGATTTGCTCAAAAGCTCATTTATCCTTTTATCCGGTTAAATGCAACGTATGTTTGCGTGCTTTATTTTTTAATATTTTATGGATTAGTATGCATTTGCTGATTTATTAATATAAAACACGGCTCATTTAATAGGCCTATATGTACTCGTACTTATACATGAACTAGTACAGCTTAATATCCCTCTTTCGTCTTAATGCGGCAGATGTCGCAAGTGTACATGACACTCAGCATTGAAACTACATGTACATGCATGCATACACCATACATCGTTTATAGTAATATCTGAAGCGAATGAAGAGCGATATTTTGGTCAAAATGCTTAGATGCATGAATATTGTTTAAGTGTCCAATCTATAATGTTACCTATGCTTTACTGCCATTCTTTTTCGGATGGTCCATTAAACCAGTGAGGTCGTTGCGACAGGGCGTGATGAAACATGTATAACCACCGCGAGGACACAAATGTTAGCACATTACCAGGTACCTTTATTAAAAACAATTTAATATAAACTCTCGAGCATCCATTTGTAGTATATATTGAATCCCCTCACACAGTCTTCTTAATATGCACAATGAAGATTTTTCACCTGCACTATATGCCACGTTAAAAGCATCGCGAAATGTACAAAACACAAACATAAAATCCTACAGCAAACGTTTCCGAAAAATCTTAAACAGTATGCAAACATGTGATGACGGATAGATCCCGTAAGATTCAGGTAAAGTCATTCTTGTTGACTAATTTGTAAGGTATTGATTACAGAGTGGGACGCCAAGACCAGGGGCCCGGTATGGCTACTGAAATGTGGTCCAGCTGTCACCAGTGGTTTACGCTGAAACAATTGATCTCTTAGCTAAATGGTCGAACAAATTCGAAGCTAGGCATTCAGTCCGATAGACGTAACACATGGTTTCTTTAAGGTCTCTGTTGTCTGGAGCGAAATGGGAGACACGACGGTGTATTGATTATTTAAAGTGTGAAATAAAAGAACTTTTGTATATGTCATAAAAGGGTGTATATGTAGCTTATGAATGTACGCAATAATCTAATATTAAAACTAGAACAAGAGAGCTATTTGATTGCAATGGAGACTTGCCTTAAAGCAACCCACCTGACCAAGTGTCCAACTTCTGTCAGTGTTTCAAATATGAAATATTTTGCATTGTAACAATGGCAAGACTGCATGACTTTAAAACGTCATCATGTTATATCTATATCGTTCTAGAATGTACCAATCATGGTCAACTTTAAGAAGTCACGTGACACTTAAACGTGAGTATCTTTAAACAGAAATCACGACGGTATTTTGGGCAACTGACGTCCGCCTGCAGGTATGGACCGAAAGCAATGTTTTAGAATTCGCGATTATTCAAGATGCTAAGTAAACAATTTGTTATAAACTATATTAAATTTAAATATTCCATCATTATAACCAGCAAATCAATTCAATTTAATATACTGTTTATACGTTATTGAAACGTCTGTCTTATACTCAAGCATGATTACTTTGATGTACATGAATAGTACATGAACACTGAATAACATGAGACTATATGCCATAAAGCTTAGTAACAAGGTATAGAAATACATTGCAAATGATAAAGATGCAACAGCTCGGAATACAAAAGCATGTTCAATAATTACATCACCACTAGCATGATTAACTCCATCTTGCTGGAGCGTCTCGGATTTGATCTGATCCATATACGGAATGCGGTAAGTGAGCATGAATATCAGAAGGTGGATTTAGGATTTACCTTTTGAGGGAGGGGCGCGATCTTTTTTTTCCAAAATAGCGCATAACAGTTAATATAAAAATATACAAGAAAAGAATGCCGGATGATTTTAAAAAGGCCTGCACATAATCCGCTTGTAAGCAGGTCTGCGAGCCGTTTCATCCAAAGTCTTACGACCATGAAATCATGATCAGTCATAGAACATGTAGACTTAGGCCTACATAAGAAAATTCTGAGACTAACACCAAACCAAGAACTTCGACTGAAACACACTTAAGATAATAAAGTAAAGTTATGGCCGAAAAAACAGGTCCTACGACTTTTGATAAAACGGCACCTTTGATTCTAACAGTGTCTACTGGAGCAGAAGACCGACTTTTGCCACATTGGGTACGGTGTCCGTATACATGTTTCCCGGCAATTTGTTAGTTCCTGGAATGTCGGGTAGTCCTTTACGTAGGTCTACATGTACGTATATCTGGAAGAAAATTAAAAAAAACTAGTACTATTTTGCTGTGACAAAAGGATCAAAGCCTTAAGCAAATTAACTTTATTATCATATTGTTACAACTGCCAGATAAACTCTATTTTCAAAGACCATTCATCCCAACCATTATCAATGAACAAACACAAATGTTCCAACCCAGTGCCGATTTTCAAAGATTATAATTTAGTTTAGGGTAAAACTAATTGAAAGATACCTTGGGATAAATAAATAAGCCAAAATTCTATCATTGACCGTTCATTTAAGTTGGTGCTAAATACAGCATAACCAAATACATATACGACTAAATGTGCGCGCGTTTTCCCATTAATCCGTTTCTTATAATTATTATTATATAATTTGCTGTCTTTCAGATGAAGGTCATTTTTGGAGTAATTTAGGACCCAGTGAAATATTAATTTAAAATACTAGTACTGACAACTTGTAAGCCCTTTTTCCTGTTGATAGGTCAAAAGACTGGTGCCAAAACACACACACACACACACGCACGCACGCACGCACGCTCGCACGCACGCACGCGCGCGCGCACACACACACACACACACACAAACACACTCCACCACCACCACCAACAACAACAACAAAAACAATCCAAGATGGCGTCGTAAACGGATTTATATAAGATCTAATTTAAATATATGTATAGATCTAGCAGACCTTTTACTTGGAATGTTACTGCAAGGTTTTAGGACAGTCTTAACAAAAAAACAAAACAAAAAAAAAAAACAAAAAAAAAACAAACAAACATAGCAGTTTATTTTACTTCAAATAAAAACCACATTATGTAGCTTAAATCGCATAGTGCCGCCTCACTTGTCTTAAGGCTCGAAAATATATTGGTCTACTAGACCCAAGTTAGAAATGGGAAGAGTTGGTAGGTTATAAAGGAACGACGAAAACGAACAAATATATCAAGTATGCGCTTAAAGTGCTTTCCAATTAATGTAGAGAAATGAAAGTTACATGGTTCTGGAAATGAAGTGTAATTCGTAAAAGTTATTAATTTTTCTTTTATTTACCGGAACTAACTTTTGTAACAACACGAGCGTGTTAGTTCGGATCGAACTAAGAGGCGGTTTGAAACCGCATTTTCAGTCGGCTTTAGACGCTGATCTAACACATTTATAAGTATTGCCCTGTGTACTTTATCATTTTATTTCATTTTGATTGGTATTGGGTGCACCCCAGTATAAGAATGCAGTTAAAAATCTTGCCATTTGTAGAACAATTGTATTTATTAAGTTTTATTCCAAACATAGTCTTATCTTTGCCTTGATACAATTTTCATAGTATATATTCATGAATGCAATATATACACTTGTTACTGAAAATTTGTTTCGTTTTTTAACTGCTAATTTTTGTTATTTCCATTTTGTTTTCAACGCGAGGAATGTAGCAACTCTAGACGTTCCTTTAAAAAAAGAAAACTAAAGAAGGAAAAGCTCGTACTCGTAACTCGTTCGAATTCAATTGTACGAAAGTATCTGGGCCGAAAAGGGACAAAGTGCTGGATCCCCGCGTCGGCTTGTAGCATTGTATTGGGTGTCGGTAACCAGTACGACCCTAGCAACAAACGTCAATAATCCACCATAACTCCTCTATCTGGATGTCCTTTTTTTTTCAAGAGATCAACAACATTTTCTTTATTGAGGAGTGAAATTCTGTAAAACATAAGTATGGCGGATGTAAGTATATGCTGTTAAGATTCGATTGCATGATTATTTAAGTACCCAACCTTCACCGTATCCGAGAATGTGTTAATATTATAGTCAAATGTCAGTGATTAATATTGTATTAATGGTGTTTTAAGAGAATAAATACGTACCTGACATTTACTACGAGTCTGATGTTAATTTTACAATGCATATGCATTGAAACTTATAATTACGTTGGAACAAATCTGGTTTTATTTTATTTGTTGTTCTGTTACTAAGGTCATTTAATTACATCCATATTATGACTTCCAATGAATAAAGATAAATATCTGGGTAGGTCGTTTGGCAAAGTATCACCCCTGTCTGTACCAGCTTGATGTAGTTGGCTGTTAAACCTGGGTACTCATGCATTTTAATAGACTCAGAAAGAAAATATCTTTGGTTTATTGTAATTCATATCTCAAATAATTTAACTCATGTTTATCAATGCAAAAAGTTTACTCCTGTCTATGACAATGAAACAGAATCTCTAACTCATGTAGTCTTCTAAAGATCATTTAACCACAATTAAGAGATTCGCTGTGAAGGTGTAGTCCACTCTAACCATACCTTTATTATACTAATATTGTCCTTATGCATTTTATTAAGGCAAATTTGTAGTTCTCCAGAACATAATCCTTACTATTTGTCATCATTTAAAACAAGGATATTATTGAGTGCCGCTACTGCAGCACTGACCCAATTCCACAATTACTTTTATTTTTTTCTGTTGATATTTGACATTGATGTATTAAAGCTTAACTATCGTAGACATGTTTAATATTAAACACATATAGAAGAGTCATGTACCATCATGTATATCAGATATAATAACCTGTATGCTCATTTTTATGTGTATTTTCTTAAGGCAGAACAGTGTTCTTAAAAATATAGACAAACCTTCAGATGCTCCTTTTAAAGTTAAAAATGCTGTTAACTCATCATATGCAGTTCAATTTATTGGAATAACTATCACTATGTTATGGTGCTTAAGTCTATCAATGTAGTTGTATAAAAACAACAACAGAGCAAATTAAGATGACATGATTCTTTGTGTCCACTTTATTGCAAACTGAATACCATTTATTCATTAGATAATAACATATCATGCCTGTTTACAGTGGCATACATAACCTATATTCAATTTTTTTATTTGTTTATTACAATTTAAAATATATAAACCACTGGACAATTCAGAATATGCAGCTTATTGAAATGATGTAAAATGTAATTTATATTGGTTTGAAAGATAATATTTGAATATTCATATGTATGTATTAAAATGCAGTATTGATTTATTTAATCTTTCAGAAAAAAGAGGAGGGAGGCAAGGAAAAAGCTTCCATTGAAGATAGTGCCTTCGAGGCACTAGAAAAAGACTTTCAGGATGTATGTTCATTATAAATATTTTAATTTATGTTTTTTTGTTGTTCTGTTAATCATAAATATCTTAGTCAATTTTTATCTTAATCCTATGCCCAAACAAATTACTTTGTTCTGCTGAAGTTTAAATGATTATTTTTTTCATGAGAGTTTTCAGATAAACATATATATATTTTTTTATGTATATTTATGTAAAATAAATGTTATATAGTGATGTAGTTTTAAAACAGTAAATATAGTGATGTAGTTTTAAAACAGTAAATTCCATTTGATATTATTTGTGTGATTTTTGTTTATGTTTTATTTAACTTGAACACAACTATTAATCCTTATTTTACACATAGAGCCATTGTTTTAACAGGTGATTGGGGAGCTTATGGGCGACAGAAGCCTGGAAAGATTCAGAGTGGAATATGAGAAACTGCACAAAGCACTGAAGAAGTCTCATGAAAGTGAGAAGCGCTTAATGCAAAAATGCCGCGAGCTAAACGCAGAGATTGTGGCAAACTCAGCCAAGGTTTCAACTGCCTTGAAACTGTCCCAGGAAGACCAAGCTACCATTGCCTCACTGAAGAAGGTATCCTCATTTGCAGTTGTTTATTGATCCGAGCATAATCCAACTTTATGTTAGCATTGTTATTTTTATACAAGAAGTTTTTAATCTTGGCAAAGTACCATTACCTCAATAAAGAGGACATTTCCATTGACATTTATTGTTAACTGATATCTGAGCCATTATAAAATTTGATGATTTTTGCACTCCTGTCTATGTGTCATTATGTACTTATATACATTCATCCATTTTCCTGAACCGACCGCAATAGCTTAATTGGTAGAGCCTCAGCTTGCGGATCAGGAGGTTATGGGTTCAAACCCCAGCCGGGTCAGACCAAAGACTTTAAAGTTAATAGTGGTGGCTTCCCTCCTATTGCCCGGGGCTAAGGGGACAGCATTACGCCTGACTCATAGGTGTCAGTATAATGGACTGACCGGGTTCAGTCCCTGGGCACATTATAAGTGCCCCTGTGCCATAATGATATAATGATATAAAGCCATCTTAGAAATGTATATATGTTAGACTATTGATGATTTTCTGCAGGTTTTCTTTTAAACCATAGTTTACTTGAATTTTTAACAAGTGTAAGTACAGATTTATTCCTCTTTAAACTCTAGCTTATGAATTGATTTCATATCATGAAAAGCTCACATTATAAAATGTTTGATCAACCTTCCAGGAAATTGAGAAAGCTTGGAAAATGGTGGATGCTGCCCACGAGAAGGAGACTAGGGCAAGGGAGACAATTCAGTCACTGAAACTTGAGATTGCCAACTTAAGCAAGCTTGTGGAGCAGGGTGCTGGTCTTACAATGGGCCAGGAGCACAGGTAGGGCTCAACAATAATAGACTTAATAATAATTGTGTGAATGCTGGTCTTACAATGGGCAAGAAGCACAGTAGGGCTCAACAATTCTAGACTTAACAATGATTGTGTGGGTGCTGGTCTTACAATGGGCAAGGAGCTCAGTAGGGCTCAACAGTAATAGACTTAACAATAATTTTGTGGGCGCTGGTCTTACAATGGGCAAGGAGCACAGATAGGACTCAACAAAATTTTTAAAAAAAATGATTGAGGGGAGTGGGGTTGGTTTTACAATAGGTCTGAAGCACAGGTAGGGCTCATCAGTTATAGGCCCAACAATGATAGGTTCTTGGTCTTACAATGGGTCAGAAAGAAAGGTATGTCTCACCAATGATAAGCTACCAATGAAATAGAAATAAGAAAGTCTATATTTATACTCCTGTATTTTCTTTATTTTCCATGCCTTTTTTTTGTGTGTGTTTTAAAAGCTAAGCATATATAATCAAATTTCTTTGGTCAGAAATGTGTTGTTGTCTCTTATTTGGTGTTGCTTTTTTATTTCTTTCAAGAAATATAATATTATTACTATATTGTTGTATTTTGTCACAGCGTGAATGAGCTGCTGAAGATCAAGGAGGACCTGACGAAGGAGAGAGATGACAGTCTAGGGGAAATCGTGAAGCTACGAGAGCAGCTAGCTCAGGCCAACACAAACATGCAGCACCTTGAGGAGCAGAAAACCTCTGCAGAAGAGAAGATACAGGAGGTACTGACACCTGGCCAGGGGAAGGGGGCAGTTAGCTTTATGTCTTCATAGGGAGTATAATTATGTCTAGCCAGCCAGGGCTAGAACTGAGTAAACTGAGCACAGTAAATTTGTAGTTCCCTTTCTGTCTGGCAAAACATTAAAAGCAATTATTATGTTCTTCTCCAGTTATCTCTAAAAAATCTAGGCTTTAATACTACAGCTGCATTGCATCTTGTTTTATTTCATATTTTACTTTATGTCCAATTTATTCTACTAGTTAATGTTTCCACTAATTATGTGATATAACCTAAATGTGAGATAGATGTTTAAAAAAAGTAATTTAAAATTTATCCTTTCTGTTAACAAAATGTCAATTGAAGTAAGGAAGTCCTTTGAATACCAGTCTGTATACTAATTAGTTCCTTATTCTCCTAACTGTAGCTGAATCAAGACATCCAGATGCGTAACAATGAGGCCCAGAGAGAGACGAGGAAGCGAGACAAGATGGAGCGCGAGATGAAACAGACAAAAGCTGACCTGGATGCCAAGGCATCAGAAATCAAAACAATGCAGACTCAGATCCAGCGCTACAAGGAGGACATCGGCAAGCTGGAACAACAGCTCAAAGAGCAGAGGGTATGGGATGATTGCTTCTGCTATGGGCCATAATAATTGTCATATATTTATAATAAGATCATGAACTTGTAAAAACTTGGGAATAGGAACTTAGCAGCCATTGGTGTAGCTCTTTACTAGGGCAGGTCAATTCACCCTTGATATTGATAAGACATTAAGTTTAGAGCTGTAGTCTTCATGAATCTAAAATATGCAAAATGAATATTTTAGCTTTTGTTTACTTATTTAAAACAAAACAAAACACAATACCATAAAGTTCATATGTCATTGTTTATCATAAATGTCACTTAGATTTCATTTTCAAACATGATCCAACATTAATCATTACCTTCACAAAGATTTATTCTCAACTCCTTGTGCTCCAGATTCTGAATGAGCGTGCCATCAAGGATGCGGACATCTTAAACACCCGGTTCCAGAAACTGCAGGGAGACTTTGAGAACCAGCTTATCTCCACTGATACCCTTGCTCAGGAGAACCAGTCCAGAGTAGCTGAACTCAAGGTAAATCATACATACATTTCTGATCTTGAGAGATTTAGAAAAACGTTGGAGCTGCTAAGCTAACAGCTGCCCCTCTTAAGCTACATATTATCACAGAAATAACATTCTGTTGTCTGTAGTGGACATAGCTCCAAATTGACTGAAATATTATTGTATAGTATGTACACACACACAAAACATGCCTAAATGACTATAAATAAATTTACAAAATGTCCAAAAGTGATATTCTGTGTATAATATTATCAAGTTGCTTCAGTGTCACAAACCCAATAAACAATCCCTTGATATATCACTAACTTTAGTTATATTCTTAACAGTTTGCATTTCAGTGGATTAAATAAATCATCCCACCATATGTCTATTTATTTTATTCTTTATAATAACCATCTCATGCAGCCCATTCAATCATCATAATTAGCATCTAAATTGGCCCACTAAATCATAAATAAAATTGCAACTAACCCACTTAATCGCCCTCAATATATCTGCTTACATTTTATACTTTGTAGTTAACATCTCAATAGGCTGACTAAATCATTATAACTTGAACATCTCAAAAGACCCACTAAATAATTCCTCCATATATTCCTGCACACAGGTGAAGGAGGATGAGGTAAATCAGCTGAAACAGGAGACACAGCGTCTCAACAAGACTCGAGAGACTATCCAGCGTAAACTGCGTCAGGTGGAGGACAACAAATCTGACCTAGAGTTCCAGAGGGAGACACTCAAGGGTCAGATCTTGGGTCTCGAGAGAGGTATGTGAACAGATCTATAGAGGGTTATGACCAAAATACATGTATATGTCATGAAAAAATGCTATAAACTGTGTGTATGAATAAATCCTAGTATATAACTTTGATTATTGTTTTCTGTCACTAATAGATTGCATAGTTCCACATCCTCAGATACTGTTGCTAACTGCTTAAAGGTCTTTGTGAGCACCTTTTAAGGGTTAAATTAATTGCTGCTTTATCAATGGTAATAATCAATAAACATCTTACTTACCCTCATCTACCCTTGTGTTACCTGTACAGAGCTGGAAGCTTCTAAGAGGCAGGCTGAGGCAGACAAGAAGTCTATAGACAGCCTGGTTCGAGAGCGAGACCTGCTCCACAAGGAGATGCTGAAGGCAGTGAGCGCTACCACAAAGCAGCTGAGCCTGGTGAAGCTGCATGAACAGAGCAAGAAGAACCTGGAGCAGGAGATCCAGAACTACAAGGAGGAGGCCCAGAAACAGCGCAAAATCATCTACCAGCTGGAGAAGGAGCGTGATCGCTACATTAATGAAGCCTCTGATCTCACACAGAAGGTAAGGCTGGGGATTTGGTGTTGGCAAAGGTCACAGTGGATTAGGTTATAGGTGATATATAAATCATTTAGTGTCAAGAAAATGGAGGTATTCTCAAGAAAAATGAACTTAACATTTTATATATTTTTTTTCCAGACAAACTTGTTAAATTTTGATTTCTTTTTATCCATTTACGCTGTATGACTTCCACTGTGTGGTTTTACTTTACTCAACTATTTTAGCTGAATGATTAATTTTTTCTACTGGTCAGAGATCAGTTACATCACAATAAGTTATGCATCTGAGGTAAATATAAATTTGGAGACCTGTTATTTAAATGAGATTTAAGCCGTATGGAAATGCATAAAATTTGTATTTGAATACTTCATTGTTTAATTTTAATAATGTGGTCTACATATACCATGCTTAAATTCATGTTAGTGATATCTTATGTCCTTAATGTGACTACAGGTGCTACAACACATGGAAGATGTCAAGGTGCGTGAGATGCAGATTTTCGACTTTAAGAAGAAGATTGCCGAGGCTGAGACCAAGTTGAAACAGCAGCAGAATCTGTATGAGGCAGTCAGAAGTGATCGTAACCTGTACAGCAAGAATCTCATAGAGTCTCAGGTAGGTGAAACCCCTCACTACACGTGGAAACTGCCAATCTATTGTTGTTAAGATAATGGAAACAAGTTGCCTACAGAAGATCCACTCTCGCTATGTCCAAAAATAGTTGTGAAAATTAAAAAGAAAGCTTTCCTGTTAGCTGGAATTGTTATGCCTTTTGATGTTGAATAGTTGTCATAAAATATTTCTTTTTCAAAAATGTGTAAAGGTTTTATTTGGTGTTGCAATATTTTATCAGTACATCTGTCAGCTTGAGTTTAAAAGGGAGCTTACTCATGTAAACCACCTATTGTATTTGTTACTTCCCTTTCTGTATTGTGGCTTCAAAAGAAGTATCCAAGAACAGCAAGATAAATTTAAGATAAATCATTTGATCAGATTTTCTGTAGCTTTAATATAGAAAATTGCTGTTTCATGAAACCTAAGACATCTTATTGTGTCCTATTTGCACACACAAATTGTCTGCCCACCCTAATCCTATGTCTTTGCCGTGCTTGTTTCTAGGATGAGATCACAGAGATGAAGCGTAAGCTGAAGATCATGAACCATCAGATTGACCAACTCAAAGAGGAGATCCAGGCTAAGGAGGCAGCACTGGTCAAGGAACACCTGGAACATCAGCGTGTTGAAAAAGAGAAGGAAACTCTCAAGGCAGAGCTACAGAAGATGAAACAACTGGCCTGTAAGTGGCTTTCAGTACTTTTCAACAATATAACCTGGAGTATTCTCAAAATATTGAAAATAAAATTCATAGGCTCTCACAATATTTCAATGAATTTCTTCCACTGTTCTATTTAATTGAAGCATGTTTCTCCAATACGGCACAATAATTTCCATAAACATTGCCTCAAATGTTATTTAAAGTATAATCAAACCATGTTTACAAGATATGAACATTCCTCCCTGTAAGAAGCTGATTATAATGTGTCATGTTCATATCAATAAAGCTTGATGTCTATGTTTCTCCCTAAAGCTGAGAACAAGGCATACATTGAGGCCCAGGAGGCAGAGGAGCGTAAGCTGCTCAAGATTATCTCCGAGGCTGATGCTGAGCGAGTTCGACAGAAGAAGGAACTTGATCAGGTAGGGGCTGCATTAGTGTAGCTAGTGTTGTGCATTATGAGGTCATGAGGAATGCTGTGGTTTAAGTGTTCATTCATTGTCAAATTTGCATTTGTTAAGACGTTGCGAAGATTACATGAAAGTTAATCAGAAGTTCACTGTTCTTGTAAAATGGAAATATAGATTAGATGCATAGGAACTGGTTTGTGTATGGATTTATGTGCCATTTTCTGAAATTCCTTGATAAATACTGAATACAAGTATCTATTCTATGAATGCCAATATTGTTTCACCAGACCATGATTTTACTCTGTTTACCTTCCCACTTTCCCTCGGTCAGGTGATCAGTGAGCGTGACATCCTGGGTACCCAGCTGGTGCGAAGGAACGATGAGCTGGCCTTGCTTTATGAGAAGATCAAGATCCAGCAGTCCACACTAAACAAGGGAGAGATCCAGTACAACCAGAGACTGGAGGATATTCGTGTTCTCAAGCTGGAGATCAAGAAACTCCGCAGAGAGAAGGGCATCCTCCAGAAGAGTGTAGCTAATGTCGAAGACCTCAGGTACACCTGTTGTTGTTTTTATTGAATGTGTTTTAAACTAAAGTTTGGAAATAATAATATTTTGATAGGTTTCTTTTTATGTTGATGAAATAAACTTCCCAAACTGTAAACTTGGACAAATGGAGAATATTTTATTGTAATAAAATTGTATTGTTGTCAATATGATAGTTTTATTTACTTAACTATGAATATTTTGTATCTCTAAACTTAATATTACCTACAAACAGACGTGAAGTGTACCACATCCAGAGAGAGCTGCTGCGAGAGAGGACCCGCTGCAAGGCCTTGGAGGAGGAGCTTGAGAACCCCATGAATATTCATAGGTGGAGGAAACTGGAGGTGAGTCATTATTGGTTGGGTTTACTTACAGTGTTACTCAGGAAGTATTAAATTTTGAAGTTGCTGAACCTTCATTTTATTGTTTTTTATCTTAAATTACTTATTTATTAGTTATTACTGAAAACATCTCTCTTGAATAAGTGACTTGATTTCAAGTCATCGCTTTAACTTTGAATAGTAGTGAAATATAGGCTTTATCAGGTTCTTTCATCCTGATCCTTTCTTTCCTAGCTCCAGCTTGATAGGTGACTGGAATAAAAATATTACATGTTCCTTCCTTTCATAACTAACTCTTGACTCTCCCATGGCCTTTCCAGGGCAGTGATCCGAGCCAGTATGAGAACATACAGAAGATCCACACACTACAGAAGCGACTGATTTCGAAGACAGAGGAGGTTGTGGAGAAGGAGCTGCTCATACAGGAGAAAGAGAAGCTGTACCTGGAGCTTAAACACATCCTTGCCCGCCAGCCAGGACCGGAGGTGGCAGAACAACTCTCCATCTACCAGCAGACTCTCAAGGAGAAAACCAAACAGATGAAGGTACTTGCATTAGGTCTGGTGGTGTTGGGTTGACGGAGCATTTTGTAGTTTATGTTTCCCATAAACAGATGCACAAACATTTTTGGTTTATGGGCTGAAGGGATAAGACTTTTTACAAAATGAAACTTTGGAACCAGTGAGTTTTCAGTTCTGTTGCTTTTTGGATGACAGGGTGGAGTTTCTAAATTTTACTTATGAACAAATGCAGATACATTTAAGTGTTTTTATTAACTCTAATTTACTTGCAGCATTTGAAGAATTTAGCATTAAATTGAAGTTCAGATGTAAAAGGAACATGCACTAGTAAATTTATAGATCTCCTGACATTGCAGGTGGTCTTAAAAGAAATTTAAGGTATTCTTTTTATCTTAAAAAGGATTTGGGAAGGAAATTATATTTTGATACTGTAATTTTATTTAATAATTATAATATTGTTGTTTTTGTTTTCAGTCAATGGCATCTGAATTGAACATGTATGAGTCCCAAGTAAATGAATACAAGTATGAGATAGAGAGAATAGCACGAGAACTGCAGGAAGTCAAGAAGAAATACTTCATGCAGAAAAAGAAAGAAAATCAGCAAAAGTAAGAAGATAGTTATTTTTTTTATAAGATGAAGGTGACTCTTAGAGTAGGCATTATTTATTACAAGGAACTAAATTTATAAAGAAAAGAAATTCTTTAAAGAAAAAATCTTAACAGCATTAGCTGAATTTTGTGTGACCCAATTCTTAAAAATACTTATTTTTTACGTTATCTATTTTGACAATGTTTATAGAAAAGAGCTTGTTTGATTAGTCATTGCCCTCAAAGGAGGGTTTTTGACCAGTATTTTTTTAATATAAAATTTCCTATAACACAACAATGCTGTTTTGTGCCAACAGGGAGCGGGACAGAGCCTTAGCACAAGCAGGTGCCCCGATAATACAGCCACAGCGAACTGACGGTCCGAGGTTTACTGGCGGTGGGTTCAACTTGAAACAAACCAAGACAGCCGCATAGCCAACCTTATCTGGTGACAGACTGAGGAAGGTGTTGATCATTGTTTTTGTATACTTGGAAAATGTGCAGACTGATTACTTTTTCTTTTGAAAGGAAGTCACCTTAAGAAGATGCAAAATTCGAACATTTTTTATTGTTTATAGATTTATTTAAGACATTTAGTACATCAAACTCTAATTATTTTCCTTGTTATGTCCTGTTTTTTGTGTCTTGTTCTGCCAATGCATGAATTTCTTTTTATTTAAGGCTACCAATTTAAAATTCTGATATGGTATAGCAATTATAACATTTGGCCAAAATTTATAACTTGTTGAAGACCTTGGTAAAAATGGTGTTTTTTTGCATTTCTGTGATTTTTAGTCTTTTTATAAATATTAATATACATACTTATTGTGATATAATAAAATCTGTATAAGCTAAAATGTGTATTTACTGTTCACAACAGACAAGTATTGTGTATAGTCTCCTTGTTGGATATAAGGTCTCACCAGCAACTAATTTCATGGTATGACAAAGGTACTACAATTTACTATTAATGTATTTCATGTTAACACTTAGACCATCTCCATAATATATCATTGTTTGCCTCTGTTCCAATGATTGTAAGATTTACAAATTATAGAACAGTATTTGTCAAGGGAGAAGGTGCATGCTTAGCTAAAGGAAAAATGTCATACTAACCCTATTTTGATATATTTCCAAAATATTTCAGAAACACTGACATTTACTCCAAATACAAGAGGTTAATGGAATTGCTCTAAAATCTTATTGTTGGATAAAAATTGGTTTAAGATGATATTAACTCAATATGTACATGATACCTTACTCTTAGTGATCACAACCCTTTTAAATAGGAAAATACCTGTATCCATAGTAATCCATATAATACATGATCATGGGCAACATTTTTCTCCTTATTCGAATTTGTTTTGCAGGAAAACAATATTTGATGATGTAGAAAAATGACACAAATTACTAGACACTTAAAAAGCATCAGGACATCATTTCCGGTTAAATTATGTTGTTACAGTTTGCTTAATGGGTTAATCGTCCCACCAACAGTATTTGGAGACTGTTGTGAATGTTTCTGTTACTGCATATCACATTGTTTACCTGTCACCTGCTAAGCAAAGTTTTGAAGCAATGACAGTAACAGATGTAATATTTGAGCGCAGTAAGAAAGTTTTGTGTTTTCATGAGCCATTAAGAAACAGACTGCAAAGGATGGCCGGTGAGCTTGACAAGTCAATTTCAGACAGGGTGAGACAAGTAAATAGTGACAGTCTGCGTCCAGTGTTAAGAAAACATCAGAATCTGGAAATAAGCCTGCTTGGCCTCCAATTACTGCTGCCTAGGGTCCTAATTCAAGCATTCAATAGCAGTAGCTATCAAGGCACATGGAGCGTGTTAACATTGCTGGTGATTACGTTGAAAGAGTGAGACACACACTTATTCTTCAATGGCGTTATATGACATTTAGAGCCCGGAATAGTGCCTTTACATATGTAACTAACTTTTATAGAATTTCAATAAAAAATTATACATATACATATGTCATCATAATGGCATGTATTAATTTTTAAATGTTTGACATAAAAATTATGTTATCTATTATTTCTGGTGTCATAAAATAAAATTTAATAATACTTGTCAAGCTACAGACAGCGAGTGTTGAAAGAACAACTTATTCAAGCAAACAGCAAATAGTTTTGGGTTTCATGTCTGATAAAGTTGCAAGATTATATATCTACAAATGTTATATCCAGTTTTATTGACTGGGAGAACATATAAAAATGCACAATAAGTGCCCAGTTAGCAAAACGCTGTTAACATTGTCTCTCCACAGAAATGCTAAACAAGTGATAATTATCTGCCTACATTTAATTTATAAAAAACAAAACACCCCACACATTGACAGCCATGCACAATGGAAACCTAATGTTACATACAATTTATTCATTAGCATTGACAATGAAGCAATATTATTATGGGATGAGAAATATTTCATGATATTACTATGGTAACAATATCTCAAAACTGCATCAGAATACCAAAAATACAACTGGACAACGATGTTTAGATGAAGTGTTGTGCTTTTCCAGCAGTTGATCACATGTTAAAAAGTTTGAGGGGCTTTCTTATAAGATATAAGACAGAATTAAATGAATTACATCAAATGAAGAAGTAAACTAATGGGCATGAATAAAAGAAAAAGAATAACTGTTACATATTTTATTTTATTTTACACGATTTGTGTTTGCAGAGTTTGCCCTGTTCAATACAAAGTATATAAATAAACCTCCAGGTCTAGCCACTAACCACAAGTTGGTTCTGTAAGAAGTTTAATCCATGGAAACTAGCCATATGCATGCAAATCTAAAGTCTATTCAATGACGTTTCTATTTTTAAAAAAATCCCTGGTCATAGATGCATTTTGTTACGATCCTTTTGAAAATAATTAAGCAATATTCAAAGTTTCGGGGAATATAATCAGTGCATTTTCCTATTATCACATTAAGTACATTTTTCAATCATTTTTAGCTTGATCCCTACCACAAAGATGTTGTATCAAATGTAAATTTTGGTTTCCAGGGTTTCCTTGATTAAAATGATGTTGCTGTCATATACTGTCCAAAAAATCTGAAGACCAAAAGCAATGCTAAAAAAAAAAAAATCACAAAATTTATTCCTAGACTAATGAAATGAGTTTTTTTTTTTGTAGCTACTAGTTGATGACTGACAAAAATTGTGAAACAAAATTCCACAAATTATTAAAAAGAATCTTGAATTATGAAAGTAAACCTTCACTGTATAGGGAGGGATATATTGTGTAACGTGAATATAAAACATTTCCAATACTAATACATAAACAAGATGGCTGCTTAAAACCAACCAGACAAGTACAGAAAATCTTTAATATCTTTGAAACAACTGACAGTGTTTAAGATAAAAACGACTTACTCAATGATTGATTTGGGAACCTAACAATCAGTTGGCTGTACTTTGAGCAACCATCTTTTATATATAAAAAAAGATAAAAAAGTAAGAACTTGGACCAAAGATGTAGCAAAATTTTTATTTTTGAAGGTACCATTGAAATCCAGTTGGTGGATATTGACGTCAATCAACATCAGGTAAATCTAAAATGAATGCTCTTATAAATTTATATATACGTATGCACAAATGCATGTATCTTTTATTAACCACTACTAAGACTGTATGAACACTCTGGGTCAAAGGTTATCAAACTCTTTCTCGGGGTATCTGATTGGTCAGATTTTGAGCTATATTTAAATTATGCCCAGGCATCTGATTAGTCAGATTTTGAGCTATATTCAAATTATGCCCAATCAAATCTCAGACTCAGAGTTTTATAACTCCAGTCCTAGAATTCTCAAGTTCTTCAAACATGCTTGACATCTCTTAGTGGGATGGTACATCACCAGATAAACTTGAAAAGAACAAAAATAGATGAACAACAAGGTAGAAACTGTACAGCCTATGAGAAAACATTTATCAGTACAAGTCACATATACATTTCTCTGCGATACTAATAATAAATGACTGGTGAGAAATGATACATTTAGAAAAGAAGTTTGTTAAAAAAAAATGTTAAAAATTACATTTATTATACCAATTTGCTAAAATATACATTCACTTTCAATCTCTCCAGGGCTAAGCAGGGCAATAAGTTCATTCAACTATTCCAACAAAGTAAGTAACAACATGCATATATAAACATACAATAACATTGTAACAATGCACTAGCCATAAACTCAAACAATTATTCATTAAAAAACACAAAAAATGACTCAATATAATTCGCCGAGGTATTAATTTCCCCCCCCCATCAATCAGAAACATTTAGCACATATGATTTATTTATATATTAATTATTTTTTACCGAGTATGTTTATAAGGGATGTTGTCTTTTTTGTCTTTGTGATACATCACAGTAACCAATTATGATAATAATAGCGACAAGCTATTTTGGTGGAGGAAAACCACAGACACATGCACGGGTAGAACCATTGGCACACCACAGGCCAGCTGGAAGACTTTCCCACATAAGTCCTTCATTTTCAACGTGATTTCACTCCATGTTGTGGGAGGCTAAGCAGTCAGTGGAGTACCAAGTTGGCCATTCTATAACTATGACATGGGCGTCTCACTTTTACAAGTGAATTGTTAGTTATACTCATAAGAAGTTGTAAATTGCAATTAAATAAGTGCCATTACCACCGAAAAGCAAATTATTTTAAAACCTCAACTTGAACAAGCAATGAAATGGAATCACTTATACTGTTAATTTTAAACAAATAATGAATAAAAACCATAATGTATGACAAAAAGAATAACTAATGACTTCTTCGTTTTAGTACTTATTGCATCCAGGCAAGAGTTCAGATGTTGTTTTAACGATATTTTTTTTTTACCAATATCCAACCACACTGATAAGTGGATACTTACAAGGATCGAATGCCCATTTCTATTTTTTTTTTTTCAATTAATGTAATTTATAACCATTATCATGAACACCAGAATCATTCAAGTGATTTAGACCTGAAGGGAAATATCAATCTTTTCTATCTGTACATATGTGCACATGAAACAATGATGAACTAAGACATAAAAATAGACACACATTACAGATAAGCTGTATCCAGCAGCTTAATTAATCAAATCTCTATGTACAGCACAAAGAACAGACAACAGTACACACATGTTCACAAGTTGCACACAACAATGTATTGGTTCTTTTAAATGTATAATTTTTAAGAAAACATTGGTTATTTCATTAATGCTAAAAAATCAATAGGTTGTCATTTTCACAATATCAACTAAAGCATGGTAATATGTTTTATCAGCATGATTTTTACCTATTAAAATGTAAACCTAGGTAATTACATCTAGGAAATATATATGCTTTAAACAGATAAGACAATTCGGTACATGAAAATAAAAGATAAAAATAAAAGATTCCTGGTATTAACCTAAAACAATCTAGTGCAAACTTACTTTTTTTCCTTAAACTTCACACAAAAATGGTCCTATGTATTGAAAAGTGTAACAAACATTTCCCTAACTGTGTTCCAAAAATAAAACCCCAAACACATGAATATTTATACAGTTGGTATGGGTAGTTCATTAACAACGGGTCCATGAGTTAATTCTGTACACATAAACCCTTACCTTGCAACATTTGTTAATAATTTATAGTCGCCATTTTAGTAGCAAATAGTGTCAGCTCTGATCTGGATCTAATTTTTTAACCTCAGCCTTATCAATATGTACTAAGCAAGCAAAAACTAAACTTCAACTAAGATCCATATATTTTTCCTTTAAATACGTTTCAAATGTAATTTCTAATGTGCAATGCTAATTATAGTATTATGAATGAGTACACAAAATAATAAATAACATCCTAATAATATTGAGATTTTCTTACAGTAGTAAGTATCTACCTGTAACCATAAGGGTTTCTAACAGTGGAAATGTATAAAACAGTGCTGTCTAGCCAATCTGATAGCACCTGCTATCAAATCAAGCCAATCAGATAGCAACTGCTGTCAAATATAGCCAATCAGACAACATATGCTGCCAAACCTAAGCCAATAAGACAGCCTCTTATATCAAATCTAGCCAATCAAATAGCATCAGCTGTCAAATCAAGCCAATCAGACAGCCTCTTATATCAAATCTAGCCAATCAAATAGCATCAGCTGTCAAATCAAGCCAATCAGATAGTGTCCTGCTGTCAAATCTAGCCAATCAGATAGCAACATGCTGTCAAATCTAGCCAATCAGATAGCAACTGCTGTCAAATATAGCCAATCAGACAACATATGCTGTCAAATCTAGCCAGTCAGACTAGTATCTGCTGTCAAATCTAGCCAGTCAGATAGTGTCTGCTGTCAAATCTAGCCAATCAAATAGCATCAGCTGTCAAATCAAGCCAATCAGATAGTGTCTGCTGTCAAATCTAGCCAATCAGACAACATCTGCCAAACCTAGTCAATCAGACAGCATCTGCTGTCAAATCTAGCCAATCAGACAGCATCTGCTGTCAAATCTAGCCAGTCAGCTAGTATCTGCTGTCAAATCTAGCCAGTCAGATAGTATCTGCTGTCAAATCAAGCCAATCAGATATCATCTGCTGTCAAATCTAGCCAATCAGACAGCATCTGCTGTCAAATCAAGCCAGTCAGATGTTAGTAATAGTCACATTCTCAAACTCATCAAGTGAGTGACCTTTGCATTGTAAAATATCTTAAACATTTTTTAATCATTAAAACCTGATAAGTTTATGCTGAATAAAAATATAAATGCAAGTCTGACATAATAGGATCAATGAATTCTGACTTGTCCATTGATTTTATGGATTATCATTAACTGTTTACAAACAATACAAATTAACAGAACTGGATGAGTGTTTCACTCATGCTTAAAAATTGTGTTAAAAAAGGAAAAGAAAAGAAAATATATGCCAGATGAGCAAAACAGTGACAAATGTCCCAAAATGTAGGATACGGTAACATGTCTTATGAAAAATGAGTAACAACAGAAAAAACAGTTGTAAATTATCTAATTTCCACAGAAAACTAGCATTGGCCGAAAAGCATTACGAACCTCAATTACAAGAGAAACATAACAACAGTGTGGTTGTCAGGTAATAAAATAAACTTCGGCTCCAATACACTACCCGCCCCCAACCCTCGATTCACCCATCCCCATTGGGAATCCTATAAATGGATCTTGCCAGCATTTTTGCCAATACTGTGCAGCGACATTTCTATCATGATAGCACAGGGGCACTTATGAGGTGCCCAGGGACTGAACCCGGCCGGTCCATTTTACTGACACCGACGAGTCAGGCGTAATGCTGTCCCCTTAGCCACGAGCGTTAGGAGGGAAGCCACTACTTCCAACTTTAAAGTCTTTGGTTTGACCTGGCCGGGGGTTTGAACCGATCCTCAAGCTGTTGCTCTAACAACTGAGCTGTTGCAGCCAGTAGGAATCCTATAAATAAACAGGCATATTTCTTTAAGATGGATTCATAAGTGATAATTTTACATTTCAACAACAGCAGCAGAAACTTGCTCTGAACACATAGCTTATATGATATTAATTATCTCATAATAACAGAGAAAAAAAAAGAAAAAGATATGGAAAGAACATGACAAGAGTAAATCTTAAACAAAAAAGTAGAGATGCTCATTTGGTATGGTATTGGAACTAGCACTCACGCAGTTCTTTGATACAATAATAATAAACAAACAACATTATTGTAAACATGGACAGCAACATACAAATATGTGGAGAATAAACTTTCCTACATTGATCACTGTGCCTGAAACCAATGCTCAGCATTACTGGGAGACTGACAATCACTGGCCATTAGAATAGTATAGTAAATATTTTGGGATACGTCTATACATGGGAACATACATAGGTGCTTTGTATACAACAGTAGATGTGTACACACTATAGTACCACAATTATAATAAACAATGGATAAGTCCTACATAATTGTAACAAAAAACATAAAGTATTATACTTCCCATTAAAGAGAACAGTCTTGTTGGAAAACAATTTAAAGGAATAAACAAAAACAAAATATAACTGTAGTTATAGCTTCATAAAACAGAATCTAGCAAAAGAAAAATGACCAAACGAAGCAAATGCAATTTTGTACAAATGAATTGAAGTGAAAACATACTTTGTTTATAACAATATTCAACTGAATTGACCAAAATGAATTGGAAGAAGCATTTTTAAAAAAAGTCTTTGACTTGTGTGTGTACGGTATAGATATACTGAGGTAAGGATGAGACACTTTAGTGTGGCACAGATAGAAAAGCCTGTATGACAAAATGGACTAATGCTGTTCACTCTGATTTGTCAGGGTTTGTCATAAAAATGATTTTTGATTTAAATACAATCATGATTTAAAAATAGAATGCATAATGGGACTTTCAACATGATGACAGTCAGAAGCATGGTTCTTTGTTGTTACGATATTGAAAGGAGAAGCAGTGGAAAGCCACACTACTTCCAATCTCAATCTCTAATGTTGGAGGTAGTTGTTATAGTCAATGGATAGACGACCTTAGCAAAGTTCTCTCCCCTGAGTTATAGCTCAGAATCTTGACAATTTTAAGCAATTTGATTGGTCAATTTTCTTAGAAAGCAGCCAATTATAGTGCTTGTATGCAGGTTTCTGTGACCTGAGGAAAAACTTCTTTTAAGGTAACAGTCTGAAAATGTAGTAGTTTAGCAAGGCAGCAAAAACAATTCTGTAACCTTGTTTACAAACCCTAACTTACCTTTTTTTAATTATGAGCAGATAAAATCCTTTGCTCCTACTTATATACCACATTTGAACTTTCATTTTTACCTTGCAACAGAACCTATACAGCCTACCTATCCAAAACCTTTTATAACTGCTAGCTGGAAAGTTATCTCACTTCAAAATTTTCTTTGTCCATGGCAGTTTTCAACTCACAGCCAGAAAGAATGAAAAGGTTATTTTCATATGTCAGGGACTCGAACCAAATGGCAAAGACAAAATTTGTTCTCTACCAAAGGAGATGTTAAAAATTGTCGTTGATAACCAACATTTAGATCCCAAAATGCAGAAATAAATCTTAAGATATGAAATCCTGAGGTAAAGGTCCAGTTGAACATTGATTTCAGTACAGTCAGGGGCACCATGACGGATCAGAAAGTGGCAAGTAGATGCATTATATCAACATATATATCAACAGACACAACACAGCAGCACCCATCCCTGCTACAACAAATAATAAAGGTAAAGATATTCAAACAATATTCTTTGTTGTTCCAGTATAACACAGACGAGGGCAATCTGACAGTAGCTAAAACTACTGCTCATTCTCAACCAGACCATATCTTCTGGATACTCGTTTACATTTTCAAATTGAGACCACTCAAAAGAGTACAGGTAATGTATAGTTAGGAGAAGAAATGAAACATGGATTTTGGAAGTTTGCTGAATTTTATAAAATTAAGGATGAAAATGAATACAACAGCAGTATTTTTAACACTACACCATACACTCTAGTGGTTTGCTACATGTTCAGGGTAAAAACCACTAAACGTAGAATTTGTGTTGAGCTCAGAGCTTTCTTTAGCACTGGACTGGTCAGAACTGGTTGACATTCATAAAACCTGACCAATCAGGTTTTCAGCCAGTAGAGGTACAACATGGTCTGGCTCAGAAATGAAGCCTTCTGATTGGTTTCAATTGAATATACCAAACAATTAATTTCAAGACAGGTTAAAAAAACAGAAGTGCTACCCAGCCTCTTGTGCAGGTTTTGGATAAACTTCAAGCTCCAATTCTTAAGCTTGGGCCTGGGCCAATGTACATTGACTATAGTACCAAATTTTCAAAGTTTAAATGTTGGTTTAAATCAAAATTATGTAACTATTTTTTCGTATGCATAGTATTCTCATTAAGTGCTTGTAATCATTTACCATCGTTGTACTAAAGAATGTTTATATATGTATTGTTTTGAGGCATACAGGAAAAACTAAAATTTATCCATGAGTAGCCTCATTAAAATAAAGTCATTAAGATTTAAATTATTAAATATTCTCCAATGCTGGAGAACCAATGCTTACTTCCCTTTTGTGTGATTGGTTGACACTCAAAGAACAGCCAATCAAATTAGTTCTCTTAAGTTTGTTTCATAGGCTCAGGAAAGTTTTGGGGTCATGTACACCAAATTTACATCTAAATACAAAATGTCATAGATCACACACATACTGAAATCAGTACTCTCAACAGGCATTTTGATATATATAAAAAAAAAAATCAAAAACAAATTGAACACTGACCATGACATAGCTGAAATCAAAGGCAGTATGTTATGTTATGTTACTATTTGAACATGGGAACATTCTATCATGCTTTATATCACACTCAGACTTGTGAAACTAGGCATGACCATCCATCAATGACATATGATTAACTAAATGCATCTGTGGTACAAATTTGCAGGTTAAATGCAAAAAGGCCGTATCCACACTTTACAGCTGTATAATTCAGGTACACCAGTTTTGCATTTAAACTTAAAAAAAAAACATAAATTTGTCAACATTGAGGTGTGTTAAATAACAAGATATTTACAAATGGGGAAAATATGTAAAAATTCATGTAAACTATACTATATTCATGACTAAAGCAAGTCCTCTTGAAAATATTCTACTGAATATATTGTGTGAGGTCTATGAATTAACATGGATTTATGATTAGTTTCTGTCATTGTCAATTTGTTCTGAATGTTAGAATAAATATTATAGTCTATTAAAGATTTTGACAAAGACATCTATACAAAATAACAAGAGGTAACGCTTTCTCATTGCAACACAGCATGCATATCCCATATTGGGGCATGTTTAAGTTGCTGTTTTCCCAGAAAACATGATCAGAATTTTTCATCTAATGGTCTCTGAGTTTTTACATCTAAATAGATAAAAAAAAACACACACAAGAAAGTCAAATTCTGATACATAATATTTATCATTCACAGTTTGTCCAAATGTTTTCACCACTTGTCGCTGACTTGTTTCTTGATGAGATGAGTCAAGAGTGACAGTTCAAGATGAAGCATGCACAGATTTCGGCACGAATCACTTTTTAAAATATAATCTCCATGTTAACAACACCCCCTGCAGGACAAGACTCCCAAAGTTGTAGGCAGACCATTTGCAAAGAGATGCTACGTGGCAACCTATGACACTGTCAGACGCGAGTCAGCCATTACAAGATTCAGGTCAACCATCCCTGTCCAGCACACGTTTGACAGCTCCAGTCAAACAGGTGACTGTAAATTGAACGCAATTTGTTTTCGGCTCCATTTTACACCTGAAGTCACAATCAGGGAGTTGAATCTCAGGATTGAGAATCTCGAGGCTGAAAATAGACAGAAACATGGTTCATAACAATGAAAACCAGCATCTTTAGAAATAGTTATTCTATGTATTTATATATATATGTAAGTCTTTTTTTAAACTTAACTTTTCCAGCATATCTATTCTTCAGAATCTATTCTGCACCCCCCTCTCACCCCACTTCATAAGAGTAAAAGAAAACTTAATTTTAAGTTATCTGTAATCAATTACATGATTATAAAGATTCACAAGAAGGTCACTTCTATGGCATCGGTGGCATGGAGCTTCTAGTTACAGATGTAAGTAAGAACGACTCTCAGTTCTATTCATGCAAACTAATCACCACCATTTTTTCTTACAAATCAATTTTAGTCTGTGTATATATAATGTAAAGCATTACAATATGAAAGATTACTATAGATAACACAGAAAAACAAGCTGCCCAAATAATGAACAAGGTGTCCAAATAATGAACAAGCTGTCCAATCAATGAACAAGCTGCCCAAAAAATGAACAAGCTGTCCAAATAATAAACAAGCTGTCCAAACAATGAACAAGGTGCCCAATCAATGAACAAGCTGTCCAAATAATAAACAAGCTGTCCAAACAATGAACAAGCTGTCCAAATAATGAACAAGGTGTCCAAACAATGAACAAGCTGACCAAAAAATGAACAAGCTGTCCTATCAATGAACAAGCTGCCCAAAAAATAAACAAGCTGTCCAAACAATGAACAAGCTGACCAAATAATGAACAAGCTGCCCAAATAATAAACAAGCTGTCCAAACAATAAACAAGCTGTCCAAACAATGAACAAGCTGCCCAAATAATAAACAAGCTGTCCAAACAATGAACAAGCTGCCCAAATAATAAACAAGCTGTCCAAACAATGAACAAGGTGACCAAATATGAACAAGGTGACCAAATAATGAACAGGGTGACCAAATATGAACAAGCTGCCCAAATAATGAACAAGCTGACCAAATAAGAACAAGCTGCCCAAATAATGAATGAGCTGTCCAAATAATAAACAAGCTGTCCTATCAATGAACAAGCTGCCCAAAAAATAAACAAGCTGTCCAAACAATGAACTAGCTGACCAAATAATGAACAAGCTGCCCAAATAATAAACAAGCTGTCCAAACAATAAACAAGCTGTCCAAACAATGAACAAGCTGCCCAAATAATAAACAAGCTGTCCAAACAATGAACAAGCTGCCCAAATAATAAACAAGCTGTCCAAACAATGAACAAGGTGACCAAATAATGAACAGGGTGACCAAATATGAACAAGCTGCCCAAATAATGAACTAGCTGACCAAATAAGAACAAGCTGACCAAATAATGAACAAGCTGTCCAAATAATAAACAAGCTGTCCAAACAATGAACAAGCTGTCCAAATAATGAACAAAGTGTCAATGTTATGAATAAGCTGCCCAAAAAATGAACTTCCTGCCCGGATAATACTTCTGTATTAGTTCATCAGCACAAACTGTAAGAGCCTTACCTCTGAATATGAAAACTATTAACTTTACCTGGACCAACCTGGACCTACTTATAAAACATTTCTCAGTTGAGAAGTTTGGTCATGATCAAATTTTGACTGGTCAGTATTGTATACTGGTATCTATCACCTTTAAATGCATAATACTTATACTGCAGCCTGTCATCATACACATAAATACTGTATACTAGTTAGGGATTCTAACATTATGTTTCTGTTACATGAATTTAGGGATTCAAAATCGGAAATGGAGCAAAGTCTCAACTGAGAACTGCTTCTGCAAAAGAGCCAAGTAATATTGTGTTAACCAAATGGACTAAACACATGATAAACAAATGTAAGCAGATTGTCACGTCAACAAGTTTTGTCATATACCATACTTTCTCACTTATAAGACTATTCACATGCAGAACAAAGGTAAATGTATGTGAGACAGTTAATTGTTGACTGACAGTCTTCAAAGGCCAATTAAGGTAAATTATCGGCGGTTGATAACAACGATAATGTCGGGTCAGTGCATAACCGCTTACAAGTTTATGTGGTACGTTTTCTCCCCAAGACAACGTGAAAACTTTTTGCCAGGTCAGTAGACTCTGCCTTTAAGACAAGCCCCACACTTTGAACTTGAAATTTTGAGGAAAAATCTCTGTCTTATAAGTGAGAAAATACGGTAAATTGTTTTTGTTGGCATTATAGTTGATCAACTAAAGTGCTGTTCTGATATATACACTGAATTTATGAAGCATTTGCAGAAAATACAATCGAGCATATAAACTGGTGAACCTAAATGCCGGCACAGTAATCAATTAACATATTCCTGTTTAATAAAGACTACCAACTGCCATATTAATTGCTACAGTGAGTCAATTAAATACTATTTAATGAGGTTATTATCTCTGGATAGTGTATAATAGTAATGGATATTTGAGATTAGCGAGAAAATTGTACAAAATTCATGCATACATTTACATAAGGCAACAAAGTTGGTAAGAGTGCACAATACATATTCTGTGTAGGGCATGTAGAAAGGCTTGGATTGAGAAACAATGTAAAAGAGAGCACAACACATATTTCGAATGAGACATGTAGGAAGTCTTGAAGAGCAAATAAAAAAAAGTATGCAATGAAGAGCACAGTAAATGTTACAAATGAAGAATGTAGAAAGACTTAGGGTAAAAAATCATGTAAAAAAAACCACCCAATATATTTCCAAATGAAGCATGTAGAAAGCCTTTGAGTGAAAATCATGAAAGAGGAAAGCACAATATATATTCTGAATGATGTATGTAGAAAGCCTTGAAGTGACAAATCATGTAAAGCACAAAGAGATCTTTGGAGTGAAAAGCCATATAGAGTAGAGCACAATGCATACTCTAAACTGAGCATGTCGGAACACTTGGAGTGAGATACCATGTAAAAAGATCACAATTTTTTTTTTTACATTCTAAGTGGGGCATGTAGGAGGGGTAGGGGGATATGCCGGCATTTTTGCCAATACTGTGCAGCGACATTTCTATCATTATAGCACAGGGGCAATTATGAGATGCCCAGGGACTGAACCTGGCCGGTTCATTATACTGACACCGACGAGTCAGGCGTAATGCTGTCCCCTTAGCCTGAGCATTAGGAGGGAAGCCACTACTTCCAACTTTAAAGTCTTTGGTTTCATCCGGCCGGTATTTGAACCCGCAACCTTCAGATCCATAATCTGACGCTCTACCAACTGAGCTTTTGCGGCCAGTGGGACATGTAGGAAGCTTTTGAGAAACTAAGTAAAATTATGTAAAATAAAATAAAATACATATTCTAAATGAGGCATTAAGACTGCTTTGGAGAGATAAATTATGTGAACGAGACCAGAGTATAAATTCTGAGTGAGGCATGTAGGAAGCCATTTAGAAGTAAAGGGAGTACAATAAATATTCCAAATTGGGCATGAAGGAAGCTTCCGTAAGAGAAACCACATCCTGTGTGTACCCTTTATACTTTCTTGACAAATATGTGCCATATGTTTAGGTAAAGAAGTTAAACTTTCACAGAGCATATTAATGTCATACTAACAATACTTGGAGCATAACAATGGCATATTTATATTGGAATGTCATGTAGCATACCAACGTCATGCCAGCATCCATACCAATAACATAATGGCATGTCAGAGCATAACACAGGTATACTGGCATGTCAACAAGCACACCAATTCCATACTAGCATGCATACTAATATCATACCGGCATGTACACCAATGTCATAGTGGCATGTCATAGAGCATAATGTCATACTAGCATGCACACCTATGTCATAGTGGCATGTTATAGAGCACAATGTCATACTACCATGCATACCAATACCATACTGGTGTGTCAAAGAGACGCCAACATTATACTGGCATGTCACAGAGCACACCAATATCATACAGGCATGACACAGAGCACACCAATATCATACAGGCATGACACAGAGCACCCCAATATCATACAGGCATGACACAGAGCACCCCAATATCATACAGGCATGACACAGAGCACCCCAATATCATACAGGCATGACACAGAGCACACCCATATCATACAGGCATGTCACAGAGCACACCGACATCATACTGGCATGTCACAGAGCACACCAATAGCATACAGGCATGACACAGAGCACACCGATATCATATTTGCATGTCAAAGAGCACATCAATGTCATGGTGGCTTGTCATAGACTCTATCAATATCATAATGATATTGGCAGAGCATACCAACAGCAAGTCACAGAGTATAGCAATGTTATACTGGCATGTCATAGAGTGTCAAGATCATACTGGCACGTCATGGAGCACATTATGGAGTGCACCAATGTAATGCTGGCATGTCACAGAGCATCAAGGTCATACTGGCATGTTATGAAGCACATCAATACCATGCTGGAATATCACAGAGTCTATCAAAATCATGAAACTGACAGAGCATACCCACAGCATGCCCTAGAGTATACCTATGTCATACTGGCATGTCAGAGTGTCAAGGCCATAATGGCATGTTATGGAGCACATCAGTCATACTGGCATTCACAGAGCACACTAATGGCATTCTGGCATGCTACAGAGTATACCAATGCCATGCATGCATGTCAGAGCACACAAGTGGTATGCTGGGATGTCAAAGTGCTGCTCTATGTGCTGCTCTCACTGTTTAATTTCAAACTGAAAGTCGTTGATATGAGCATAATAAAAAATAAACAAATAGCCTTGAGAAATGAAACTGTTTACACTGAATGGCAGAAAACAATGTAAATGGGATACATAAGGGGCATTTTGTTATTACTTTAGGCCATCCTTACGAGCAACAAGCAAAGGAACTGGACAAACATTAGAAGTGAAGGTTTGACTTAATGATCTGATTGATGAAGAACTGTCTTCCTTTTAAAACAAATGATGTATTATTGTGGTTTAACATTATTCTTATAACCTTATTCTGATGACAGGAAGGACTTTCTCCAAGCAACAAAAATTTACAGAACCTCTGCATAGTTTCAAACTTAACTTCATATAAGACAGGGTTCACAAAAACACCAAACCATTTAAAAAACAATTTATTATTTAAAAAAAAAAACTATAACAAACTGTAAAAAGTGAAATTTAGAAAATGTTGACCTAAATGTATTTGTTAACAGTAAGTATATTTTGTGTTATCGGTTAAAAAGTACATGTGATACCTGTCACGAGTGTATGGTTGTTTAACTATATGGTTGTATTAACCCATTACAGTCAATAAAACTTGAAAATATACATTTATGAAAAAACAATAAGGAGCCCATAAAATATCCATATACCTGTTATTTTCAATAAAATGGCCCAAACAATATTCATAAAAAAAGAAATAAATATATATTATTAAGCCCAAACAATGGCTAACAATAAACCTGACAGAAAAAGATTGTGAATGTTGACAGTTCACCAAGAGAGTTGGTAATAAGCAGGGTACAGTAGGGTACATGGATTTGTCACCAATGGTAACATCAAACCCTCCAGGCAGCCACACATGTGTCTATCTCCAGATCTCAATACACTGAGCATGGCAACATTGAACTGACTCTCAGTACTTTTGGACAATGTCATTGTAAAAACCTTGAAGAATTTAGTCTTAAATAAACAAATGCAGTGTGAAACCAGTGGACTTTCAATAGGTTCTTTGATCAGACTCTTAATGGTTAAGTGTATACAAACATGAAAATATACATTAGTGCCAGTTTAATATTACCAAATAATACCATGGTCGACAAACATTGAAAGCATGCAATTATCAGTTATTTTAAATAGTTTTCTTAGTAACATCTACCTATATCCACAATTTTTTTTATACTTTTCTTCATCTAACATGAAAAAAAAAAAAAAATCCTACAAATGCCAATACATATACACATAATAATGCCTTCCTCATGTATAAATGTTACAAGACACTAGACACACGATATGATCTGAAGCTACACTAGCAGCATGCAAGGAGGGGTTGTGTTGCCAGGGGTGATGCTGCACTAGGTGCCCCACCTTGGTGTGAAGGTGCTTGGATCACCCTGTTATCCTAGTCGCCAAAACATCCCTGGTAAATAACAATCAGAACATTAGCCGAACTGCTGAACAAGTGTTCAATAGGTAGTAAGTATAAGTAACTTAAAATAAAGGATTTTCTTTCATAGGTGAGCTGACTTAATAATTTGTGATGTAGTAATTCTCAAGAGCCAATCTGTAGAAAGGCAACTTTCAGCCAAAGAGTTCAATCTGCTACATTATTTATTAACCAAAGGAAAGTCAATTTTATATTCCTTAAATTGTTTTAAGTATTAAAAATATCAAAGATTCTTTAAACTTAGCCTAGCAAATAATAACCATTCTGAAAATATAATTTATTTGAAATATCATGATAAACACCTGAAAATAGTACCACAGTCCACGAGAACAAGGCCTGATAAATAAAACATACACATATACTATCATTTTACAGATATTACCAGAACCCTCAAAACACCTGTCCCATAACCTTGGGTAAAGAATAACCTGATTAGTCAATCATCACACTTTGTGTGACCAGGTTTTTAACATGCTTTGTTTTTGTTTTGTTCGTAACAAAAATCCTGTTGAACACAGCACAGCAGAACAACTGTTTGTGAATGCAAGACTGAGATATCAAGACCAATAAATATATGAGAGGGAATATGGAATAATTATCTTGCATTAAGGAATCATGATGCACATTGTTCAATAGTGTGTATATTTGCAAACTTATTCATAATGTCCCATATATAAGCATTTAAATGACATCTAGATAGTAACGGCAAGCACCAAATGGGTTTAATTCTATGTCAAATTTATATATATTTTGCGGACATGGGGGGGTTCATTCTGTAGCAACTGATAGTGAGATTAAATTAACAATGAAATCTTGACAAATATGGCTCCTACAAATAGTCTTGACATATCGGGCTTCTAAAAAACAGTCTAAGACCGTAGCTAAAAGTTTTATAGCTATGTCATCAGTTTAAGTCTACTTCATTCAAAGATGTTATTTTTGTCAGCAGGTATACCTATCTGATTACATACCAGAAGACATCAGACACATACTTTCAGTAAGTGGTGGATCTGTGTACTTATGAAGAATAAGGTTAAACCTAACATACCATCACACTTACATAGGAAAAAGGGATAGGATTATATATAAGTTGGTTTTATACACTTCTGATTAAGGCTAAAATGTTAAAACCTACTACTGAATGGAAAATGTCAGATATCTACTAGGTTGTTCCTACTAGGAGAATGCACTTTGCCTATTACTTACCCTACGTCTAAATAACCTATCCAAGAAATTTCTACTTGGTGGTGGGGGTGGTGCTCCTGCTATAAGGTCAGGCGTTGGCGAATCATTTTCTCCAAATATGTTTAATTCCTTAAAACATTCTGTCTCAATCATCTGAAAAAATGTAGACATTTCTGAATGAAATATATTTATAAGGTTTAAGTCAGACAATTATCTTGGTTATTATGTAAAGAAAATAGTGTGAAGCAACAATAAATCCACTGCAAAGTTTTATCATAGAAAAAATTAGGCCTTCTGTCTGATTCAAAATTTGTATTTAGTTGAAATTCAACACCAAAAAAAGATAAGAAATAAATGGAAAGTCGTTCTGAGCATTTCATCCTTTACATGTGATGAAAGACTTATGGGACAGTCAAGCACCCATGACCAAAGCAGCAACAGTCCTGTTATTTACCTCATTCTGCCATGGTATTGAAACGCTGCCTGAATTGAATTTGCTGTAGAAGGTATCATCGCTTGGATCAAGGTTGACTCCCTTCACAGTGGAGAATTGTTCAATGTCCAGAACATCCTTGCAGTACACTGCTCGAGGCTAAAACAAAAATAAGTACACTTGGTGTTAGTTCTTTTTTTTACATTGTTTGTATTTTTCATAATTCACTTCAACACAATTATGGAAAGTATGGCATCATTTAATATTTGTGCCTTGAAACACCGAAGGAAACATTGACAAAACCACATGTACTGCTACAGGACCTTACATGAAAACATTTACTCTGCCTGGGATTGAATACACTAATGGTTTATGAAATCCAGTTATGTTTGTAACTATACAAGTATTAAACAAATATAGCCCCCAATCAGAGAGGGTATAATCTCCACCACACACACACACACATTTAGCATATTGGAAAAATCTGTTGTTCAAATATGACAAATGTGCATCTCAGCATCATTAATTGCCTGTTTTTACCATATCAAATATTTAATGCCTAGCTTGGTGGCAAACAATATTTCTAATTAGAGGTATTTGTTTAGTTTATTAGAATTTCTATAATCTGATACAGCAGTTCAATTACATTTATTAAATGAACTGGTACTTTTTTACCCTCAAGGACCATGATTAGTTTACTTGTGCAGAAAATAATTAACCCCATAATCATTTTATTATCATTATTATTATTATTGTATAAAAGGGTATAATAATTTTTTTTTTAATGACTTAGCAACATTGTGGCTTACACAAAGCTTTGTATTTATTACTGTGAAAACTTACCATGTGGTCATTGTTATTGTAATTAATATGTTTTTTGATATCATTTTGTGACCCCCAAAATTGGGGCCACTTGCATAATTACTCTATCCACATTTCCACCTTCTCTGATTTCTGTACACAAAACCACTTTATTTTGCTTTGCTATTATTATCTACGAGGGACTTTGAGGCTTCTAAACAAAAGCAAGCGGACATGACTGCAGATCATGCTGGAATGAGATTTTTTTTTTAAATTGTTGCGACCAGCAAGCTGTTTAAGAAAACGTAAAAAATATATCTTTAAAGCAACGTACATCTGGAATAAAAGGTGGGTCACATCGACCCGCCTGCAATCGCTTGAAGTTAATATCTTTGAAGAATAGGTGTTCCTTGACATCTTTAGCACCAGAGCCTGTACAGCCTAGCCGCTTCCGGGGATCCTTCTCTAACAACTGAAACATAAGACACTTAAGCAATGCAGTGGCTTCAATCAGGATAAAAAGGAATTGAACTTTCAGAAAGAAATATTATATAAGTTGAGAAGCTTTCGTACAGCTACTTATAAACTAGTGACTAAAATGACTTTGTAAAACCCCTTCAGCTATTACTGAAGGCCTATGACTCCTAAGCTTTATTGGAGTTATGCTCCGAACAAACATCTGGACGCAGACATACTGACCCGAGTACATATAGAGAAACAGTCCCAAGAGACACTAATGTGTGTACATATACAGGTGCAGTCCTCAGAGGCACTAACCTGTGTACATATCGAAGTACAGTCCTCAGACACTAACATGTGTTCATCTAGGGGTACAGTACTCAGAGATACTGACCTATGTTTGTATAAAGGAACAGTCCTTAGAGACACTAACCTGTGCACATACAGAAGTACGGTCCTAAGAGACACTAACCTGTGTACATACAGAAGTATGGTCCTCAGACACTTACCTGTGTACATACAGAAGTATGGTCCTCAGACACTTACCTGTGCACATACAGAAGTACGGTCCTCAGAGACACTAACCTGTGTACATACAGAAGTATGGTCCTTAGACACTTACCTGTGTACATACAGAAGTATGGTCCTCAGACACTTACCTGTGCACATACAGAAGTATGGTCCTCAGAGACACTAACCTGTGTACATACAGAAGTATGGTCCTCAGACACTAACCTGTGTACATAAAGAAGTACAGTCCTCAGAGACAGTAACCTGTGTCCATATATATAAGTACAGTCCTCAGAGACACTAACCTGTGTACATAAAGAAGTACAGTCCTCAGACACTAACATGTGTTCATCTAGAGGTACAGTACTCAGAGATACTGACCTATGTTTGTATAGAGGAACAGTCCTTAGAGACACTAACCTGTGCACATACAGAAGAACGGTCCTCAGAGACACTAACCTGTGTAAAGACAGAAGTATGGTCCTCAGACACTTACCTGTGTACATAAAGAAGTACAGTCCTCAGAGACAGTAACCTGTGTACATAAAGAAGTACAGTCCTCAGATACAGTAACCTGTGTACATAGAGAAGTACAGTCCTCAGACAGTAACCTGTGTACATACAGAAGTATGGTCCTCAGACAGTAACCTGTGTACATCTAGAGGAACAGTCCTCAGACACTTACCTGTGTACATATAGAGGAACAGTTCCCCGAGACATTAACGCTTGTACATCAAGAGGAACAGTCCTCAGAGAAACTTACCTGTGAACATATAGAAAAGTCCAGTTCTCACAGACACTAACCTGTGTACATATAGAGCTACAGTCTTCAGAGAACTTGCTAGAGTAGACCTCCTTGTCCTCCTTGACCCGTCTATCTACCTCCTCCCGTTTCACCTTCTCTTTCCGCGCCCGGAATGGGGCCTGAGAAATATGTATCAACATACATCTGGTGTCTGTTTGCTTTATTCATAAATCACATCACCATAACTATGGTCTTATTAGCAACGTCTAGTTTTTATTTGTGCCTCAGACCAATGACCAAGTAGAACCATTGGTCAACTGGAAATCTTCCCTACATGAATGTTATTGCACCGGCCAGGCTTTGAATCCCACAATGTCGGGACACAATAGTCAACAATTAGTTGATTTTAAATGCTCTGCCACAGATGCCTCTGGCATGTTATCAGTCCTGATGTAACAGCTGGTTTTCATCGACAAATCTATATCAACATATGGGTAGCATTTAAACATTTCAAAACGCCAGTTGTTACATCTGACTTAAGAGTTAACCTGCTGGATAAAATGATACAAACAAATGAGGCTCTGTCAAATGTTAGATTCTATTTATCACACAACCAATATAATCAGCTTTATTTTCTCCCAATAGCTTTGAATTAAAATTTACAGTAAGGAAATGCATCATTATAGCTACAAACAATGTCATATCAACAAACATTTGCACTCGATATTTCGCTAATAGGTAACTGAAAATAATCCTGTGGATGTCATTGCATGAAAACCTGACCAGTTATGTAATAAATTGTTTTACCAATAATTTATCATCAGTTGATCCAATAGTCAGAAATCAAAAACAAAAAAATAATTTAAATAATGAATCTCTTCCAACGATGTGCAATTTTAATAGTGTTGGTCTGACATTTGTAAAACAGATGTCATTAGATTCTCTACTAAACTCATACTTTTGCAGCAACATCAATGACGCACACATTAACTGATGATCATATTTTTTTCTATTGTCAAGAGCTAGTTTTATATTCAGACAAAAACAAGATTATGATAATTTTCATAAACAACATATCTATATTTATGCAAAATTAATCAACCTCTATCAATCCTTAAGTACAGTTGCATAATTGACAGAAATGAGATAATAAATACTTCTATTCAAAAACCATGTTGGCTGTACATACCTTGCCCTCAATCATTTCAAAGATGAGACAGCCGAGACCCCACCAATCTGGACTGAAAGTGTACTTCTCATTCTTAACCACCTCAGGTGCTGTAAGTAGACAAAACAATATCATCTAATCTCAAATTCTAATTCAAATGGCTTTTAGACAAACATTAATTTCAATGACAATACATATGTCATGTATTTATATAACCTTAAATCAGTTTCATTCTCTGTTTACAGGAATGCCATTATAGATAATTCATTTATCAATGATTTATTAAAATTGAACATATTTCATAAAACAAGAGGGCCATGATGGCCCTTAATCGCTCAACTGATGAAACAGGCTTTTAGTAGGCTCAAATCAAATCAAGTAATAAAGTGTTATTTACTATAGAAATCTTTCATGAAGATTTGACCTATTAGTATGGCCACTGGGGTGATAACATTTTCTAGAATTTTACCAAGTAACCTACTAAATCCACATGACCCACTTCAAAACATACGTAAGATTTCATACTGGCAAACATGCTGGCCAAGTTTGGTGAAGATTGGGCCATCAATGTAGCCTCTTAGGTAGTTTCACAAGGTTTTTCTAAAATGTGACTTACTGACCTACTTTTTGACCTCACGTGACTCAATAATATACTCATCCAGGATTTGATGTAGGCTAACAATCTGACCATGTTTGTTGAATATTGGGCAATGTATGTGGCATCTAGTGTGTTCATAAACTTTCTCTAAAATTTGACCTAGTGACCTACTTATTGACCCCATGTGACCCAGATATTTACTCATCCAAGATTTCATGCAGGCAAACATTCTGATCAAGTTTGATGAAGATTGGCCTATAAATGTGGCCTCTTGCGTTTTTAAGCTTTTTCTAAGATATGACCTAGTGACCTACTTTTTGACCCCACATGACCCAATAATGAACTCATCTAAGATTTCATGCAGACAAACATTTTGAACAACTTTGTTGAAGATTGGGCCATCAATGTGGTCTCTTGTGTGTTCACAAGCTTTTTCTAAAATTTTAAATAGTGACCTACTTTTTGACCCCACGTGACCCAACACCAATCTCATCTAAGATTTCATGCAAACAAACATTCTGACCAAGTCTTCAGAAGATTGGGCTATAAATGTGGCCTCTAGTGTGTTCACAATAAGAATATATGACAAAGTCCTATGAGTATTGCAACATATACCAAACTCCGAAAAGGCGCAGAACAAAGGTATTTCACATGCAAGCCAAGCGAAAAATAATAACAAATCTGTGATGAGTCATTTAAGGAAAAGAGCAAACCCGACAATTACCGTCTTGGAACGGTCAGTCGGCTTTTTCTAGTATTTGACCTAGTGACCTACTTTTTGACGCTACGTGACCCAGTTACAAACTCCTCCAAGATTTCATGCAGACAAACATTCGGACCAAGTTTGATGAAGATTGGATAGAAACTGTGGCCTCTTGTGTGTTCACAAGCTCAAATGTTGATGACAGACGACAGAATAAGCGGTATATCACAAAAGCTCCCCTTGAGCACATTGTGCTCAGGTGAGCTAATTACCTGACAATGCCTGTGTGTCCACACCTGCATGACTACTGAATATGACTACATTATAGTACATAAAACCATGTGGCCTATAGTGCTGACACGGCCACAATTGATCACAAATGACAATGCCTTTGTGTCCACATGTGCATGAGGCGTACATTACAGTATACGTACCCATATACCCAACAGTGCCAACACGACCCTTAATTGACTCCCCTTCTGGGATCTCCACTGCCAGTCCAAGGTCTGAGATTCGAACATGACCTGGAACAAAAACAGCAAATACATGACCTGATAATTACTTAACATGTAAAGACACATACTATATAGATATTTAATGTCAAAGATTCAAACATGAAAATAAGAAAATCAGAGCAAATGTACAAGGGGATTGTTTTAGTTAGAAATACATACCATTGTCATCAAGGAGAATATTTTCAGGTTTCAGATCCCTGGAAGATAAAAAAAAATATGTAATTCATACTGCAGACACAGAATTCCCTAAAATTTGTTATAACTTAACAATTTCTTTTAGCATTCTTACATAATAACTTATAAATCTTCATTTAAACATAAACAATAAAGATATTAAAGAATATCAAACATAAACAACAATAAAGATATTGAAGAATATCATATCTATTTTCTATAATTTTATAATGTATTGACAAGGTTCTTGGTCTCTTCTAGGTCAGTGTTGCAATGACGTCCTTGACATTACAGCAATGTTCAAACCTTTACAGTATCTAAGACTATTCCATAGGCCAGGAATGTTGGTCAAGTATACAAGAGAGGCTCCGACTCCTGCTGTTTAGATGCAGTCACAGGTTTTCATTGGGATACCAGGATGCTTGAGAGGTTGAGAATATAGGAGAGGCACCAATGCCTGTGTTCAGACCCAATCCCATGTATTCCATAGGCCTGGAAGGTTGACTAAGTGGTTGAGTATATTGGAGAGGCAGCGATGCCTGTGTTTAGACAAATTCCTGGGCATTTAATAGGCCTGGAAGGTTGCTTGACAGATTGAATATATAGGAGTGGCACCAACACCTGTGTTGAGACCAAGAACAGGTATTCCAAACGCCTGGAAGGATGCTTAAGCGGTTGAGTATATAGGAGAAGCACTGACACCTGTGTTCAGACACAATCACAGGCATTCAGCAGAAGGTTTATAGGAAAGGCAGCAATCTCTTAGTTGTGAAAGTCCTTCAAGCAGTAGAGCTTTTTAAAAATGTGTTAAAAGATGAATGATCATATATCGACTAATGAAACAGACCTAAGTGATTAAAAAACCTTAACTTAGGAAGTCATTTTTTGTTTTTTTTTGCAACTTGAAAATGTAGAGAGGTTTAAAAATAAAGACAGGCAGCAGTGCAGGTTGCAATAATAACCATCATACTTCATGTTTATCCCAAGTCCTGGATAATAACTTTTTATTATTTTTAAATGAAAAAAAAAATGACTTGATTATCTTGCAAATAAAATAAATGATTCTATGTGTTTTCCTGGCATTATCACATTATAGTAACTGTTTTCATGAATCACAAGGAGAATTCTGTTGTTGTTCTTCTTTTTGTTCATTTGTATTATATTAACATTAATCAAGAGGCCTTCCCAACTGAGTTATAACTGAATATTTAATTCTAAGAAGAACTTAAATACATTGTGATTTTTATAAGGTTTTATTAACAAATTATGCTGTATATCAGAAAGAATTCTGACTGAAGTTTATTCATTATCAATTTCAAGATTAGTCAAATGCATATTTACACTTGCATGGAAAGTTATGAAACATTCAGGTACAAAATTACAATTCTTACCATTTTTTCTTTTTGTAAATACTAGCACTCACTAACAACACAAGCAAAGTTCAGGTATTTTAAGTGTTAAAGATAGCTCAATATACCACTATAACTTAAATTGAATTACAACTGTGCACAGATTAAACTGATTTTTTCTATTACCAGTCAGCCTCAGAATTGTGACAATGGCTACATAATTCCCCATGTTTTCTGTGTTGTTTATAGTCAGCCTCAATGAGTTACCCCCAATCTTTTCTAAGCACATGATTCCATTATGGTGTGTTGGGTTTTATTATTCTTGATTGAACGCGTGTTCTCATAGTTTCATTTATTATGTCCCATTCCAACAATCTCTATGCAAGGGTCTTTAAACAGATATAAAACCTATTGTTATAATAATGAAAATATATTGCAACATGTCTCCTTGGTATACGTCTACCACCCCTTCTATATTTTAGGTCTGTTCCCTTCAGCAAAGCTACTATTTCCATGTTAAAATAATGTAAACTTTTTAGTATAAGAACTATTTGTACATTACCTTACTATAACAGCAACAATTGTCATTAGTTATACTGCAAAGTTATATAGAGAAAAAAGACCAAATTATTTTTGCAGCTTTTACATCATTTAATCCTCCTATGAAGTACTTGTTGATGCTGCATTGTTCAGTTCAGAAAATTAATACAGCATGATCCCTATATCATTCAATTCCATAAAAATTGATGAATTTCCACAAATTATAGAACTTAGGGGGTTGCCTCTTTTTTTTTCTTTTAAATACTTCGATAGTCACTGGCTTTTGCATGGTCATGTATAGGCATGTAATTTTGTTGGTATAAATGCTGGTTCTTAATGATAAGTTTGCATGTTGCATTTATTTATTTATTGACAGATATGGCACCTAACTTTGTTCTTTTGAAAACTTATTGTATGCACATGTATATTGTGTATTCAATCACAACAAAATAGCCTATAGAAACATAGAAAGAAACTGTAACTCATTAACAAAATTCCAGTTTGGCATTATGGGTCTAAGTCTAATATAATTCTGATGTAAATCATTATGATAATGACACAATGAAATTTCTTCCTAAGAAGTATACTCTAGTTAATTTATTAAGGTTTTTTCAACTTATGATACCAGCAAGTGATGTCATCTGTCATCTGATGACATAATTTATACAAAGTAAAGCACATAAAGCATAATAAAATAAACCAACACATTTTTATCTCTATTTCAATTCTACATTCAAGTAAATATCTTAGAATAGTAACAGAATTGGTGTTTGCATCATACATCACATTATAATGTCCAGTGTTGTGTTTACAGGCTTTGTAACTTATCACTCAAGCCTATAACAATCACGGCATATGAATGAAACACAGTACATTAATTCCTAATTCAGAAATTGTTTATTATATATACCCCAAATATACATACTTCCTATCCTAGCCAGATACTCCAATGTATATATCATTTAATGACTTTGAATTATAAAACATTGTTTACATGGAGATAATTTTGTAAAAATAAAGATTGTAAAGCTAATAATTTACTATTGTTTGATTCATTTGTACAGGCTCTAGGCTTTATTTGAAAGATTTGTAAATGTATCAGTGATGAATCCAATAAAACCTATATACAATAACCAGCATGATATAATTAATTTTGTTCCATTCTGTAACTACCACTTCATCTTTTTTATTTCTGTAAAGACAACATTGTATTGCAAAAAATGCTGTGAAAATAGTCTCTCAATAGTCAATAAGAAGCACCAATAATGACAACTTACATGATGGCTGCATCTCATTTCATGTATAAACACAAAATAGTGACATTGTTCAAGTTAACTTTTTAAAAAGAAGAAGAAATGTTCATAAATATAGGAAAATATAGAAATACAGGAAAATGTTGACAGCATCCTTGACTTACAACAAAACTGTTACACACTGCTGATTTCAAGATCAACCTAGGCTAAGGATACTTTCAACATATTTTACAGAGCACCATTGCTTATATGCATGGAATAGATGTTAAATCACAGTGTAGGCAGAAACATTCAGTCACATTATCACAACAAAGTTCATGTAGTCATAGAACACATGTTAAAGCACAGTGTAGGCAGAGACATTCAGTCACATTATCACAACAAAGTTCATGTAGTCATAGAACACATGTTAAAGCACAGTGTAGGCAGAGACATTCAGTCACATTATCACAACAAAGTTCATGTAGTCATAGAACACATGTTAAAGCACAGTGTAGGCAGAGACATTCAGTCACATTATCACAACAAAGTTCATGTAGTCATAGAACACATGTTAAAGCACAGTGTAGGCAGAGACATTCAGTCACATTATCACAACAAAGTTCATGTAGTCATGAATCGCATGTTAAAGCACAGTGTAGGCAGAGACATTCAGTCACATTATCACAACAAAGTTCATGTAGTCATGGATCACATGTTAAAGCACAGTGTAGGCAGAGACATTCAGTCACATTATCACAACAAAGTTCATGTAGTCATGGAACACATGTTAAAGCACAGTGTAGGCAGAGCATGTTAAGGCAGAACTAGTATTTATAGAGACAGGGATTAAATCTGTGACTTATCCACACCATGGCCTGGTGCACTACCTACTCCATAAGCAGGGCTAGCCCTGGTAAATGATGCTTTAGTTTGTGTTTGTGATACATTCACAAACGGAATGATGGTCATATTAGTGATGCCTAACTCTGACTGGTAGATAAAGACCCCTTCACTAATGTCTGTGTAGAACCACTGGCATTGTAAAAATGAGCTGGAAGACCACTTCCAAGTTCTTGATCAGTCTTGATGACAAGCCCATGCAGTGAGGTGCTGCTGGGTTACAAATTGGTGACAACAGGCACTTCTGGTAAAAGATGGAGATGGCAGACTATCTTTGCACGCAAGTGTGCCCCCCCCCACCCCTCACCTCACCCACCCCCCACACAGAGATATAGTTTGAACAATCTTTAATACTTTAATAGATCAACTGCTCTATGTTAATACTGGTTACCACAGGCTGACAGATGCCAGATGATAAGCCTGATCAATTATACAATGTGATGACCCAAATATTAACCAAAATATAAGACAGCTTAAACAGGGACATGAACAGTGTATACAGCTTTACTCTCAGTGTTTCTTTTAAACATTAGCAAAACTCTCTCAGACATATGTTAGTAATGAACTTGTCATTTTGAAACAGTCTGAGACAACAGAAATTTAGAACTTGTGGAAGGCCTGATCAGAAATTTCCAGCAATAATTTTTGAGAGATAAAAAGTTAAGCAATCTTTGGTCTCAACTTAGAGTTCTTTACTTTGAAGTGATCTGATCTGTCAGTATTGCAACTCTCATGGACTCAGCAGAGTTACTTTGATATTGATTAAGTATCAGGTGGATCAAAGAGTCAGTACAGTGGCACTAAGATACCGAGGAGAAGAAGATGATATACATTATGAAAGTTAACTGTTCTTTGAACATGGATATGGATTTTTAACAACTACATTATAAATCTATGCTTTTTAAGAACTGAACAGAGAGTCTGTGCTTTCAACAACTACATGTAGAATCTGCTTTTAACAACTACATGTAGAGTCTGTGCTTTCAACAGCTTCATGGAGAATCTATGCTATCAATTATGAAAAGGAGAATATATGCTTCCAGCAACTAAAGAGTGAATCTATACCTTCACCAGCTACAGGGTGAATAAGTGCTCTAAACATTAACAGGGCCAATCTATGCTTTGCCCAACTGAAGGGAGATTCAATGAATTCAGCAACTCAATGGCAAAATTAGGCTTTTCTCTACTGTGTGAATCTATGTTTTTATCAACTCAATGGTTAAGTTATGCTATTCACAACTACCAAGTAAATCTGTTTTCAAAATCTACCAAGTGAAATATTGCTCTTAATCTTATATTGTATAGCTTGGTTTATAACAAGAACATGGTGAATCTATGCTTTCAACAACCACATAATATCTATACTTTTCATCAACTACATTTCAAAATTTAGCCTTTCAACAAATACTGAGTGAATCTATGCTACTGAAGGATACATGGTAAATCTATGCTACTGAAGGATACGTGATAAATCTATGCTAGTGAAGGATACGTGGTAAATCTATGCTACTGAAGGATACGTGGTAAATCTATGCTACTGAGGGATACATGGTAAATCTATGCTACTGAAGGATACATGGTAAATCTATGCTACTAACGGATACATGGTAAATCTATGCTACTGAAGGATACATGGTAAATCTATGCTACTAAAGGATGCATGATAAATCTACGCTTCAAACAACTAAAGGTTGTATCTGCTTCCATCAACTACTGGTTAGAGATACTGGACTACTAGTTAGCCCCTCACCACATGGGTTTGAGTCCTGGTTGGGGCAAGAACTGTGGGGATGTTTTCCAGCTAACCTATGATGTGCCAGTGGTTCTACCCAGACAGTAGTCTGGGGTCTTCCACACCAATAATTAGGTGGACATCGCTAATACTACCATAGTTATGTCAATGCTATGAAACAAAAAACAACAAACTACCATATTTTCTTAGCCATAAGTCTACTTCGCTCATAAGTCGTAAGTGACCAGATTTAAACAGCACCCATCCATAAGTCGAGATGGTAAAGTGTTATATCTAGAATGAAATAGCGAGATTTATGATGCACCCTGCTGCCTTTATCCTGACCATATATGCTGCCCTCAGGCAGACTGTCCTGTGAGAACATCAGCCAGTTGTAACGTTACCATGATATCACTAAGTTACAATACACACAAAGAATTAATGTGGTTAGAAATGCATTAACAGTGCAGAGTTATGCTGTTGTACTCATCTAATTACCTCAAGTTACCGCGCTCGTTCGTACCCGTGAATCAAACAATGGTTTTATACTACAACGTTTTGAGTGCATCTTATATAGAAAAAGACAAATATATTCGGTTCCACTTTAATAACTGTATGCTTATCATTCCTAACAAAAGATTACTGTGCACACATTGAAACTGTATTTAGCTTGTTACCAAACTGTTTCTCAATCACATTTCTTGATCATTTTGTCCTACTTTTATTTTCTGCCGACTGGATTTCGTTTATTTACGGTTCTATAGCAAACTAATTGGATGTTATTAAAACAAGTCCAATCATACATTAGAATGCTTTGTGATTTAGCCTCATCACGACATTGAAATCAGTAACAAATGTTCACTTTGGTTTTCATCTGTATGCTGATAAAGCAGTACACTATCAAAATGAAAAGACAGTGCTAATATTAAGATTGAACACTGGCAATCAAAATAATTATTGTCATTATTACAATGCTGGTGGAAGAGTGAGTAATAATTCGTTTTCGTAGCGTAAACTGTGATGTTGATCTTGTCAACACTTTACTATTAAAATCTAGTAATCAATGGTGACAACGTAGTCGGATTTATTTATTCTCGGCTAATTTGTTGTATTCCCAGTCGCATTGTGATGGCATTTCTCTAAATCTTCTACAATATAGTTATTTCCAATTAAGCTATGTTGTTAATTTTGTAAAATGTTAAATGATGTCGACCATTTTGAATTACTAATTAGCGTCACTTGTGTGACTGATATTTATGACGTAAATGTTATTCTGTAAGATTGACAGAGGTTGATTTTTAAGTTTTCTCTTATTAAAATGAAGCACAGTAAATCTGCAATATGTGTTTCCTTTACGTTTTGGTCATGATCGCATTTCTCTAGCAGCTTTCAAAATAACAATGTACCAGCTCAGAAACTCGTCAGCCTTTAGTTTCAACCTGATAACAATTAATATAACAACTTACTGATTTAATTAACGTAACATATTCGCGCAGCCACTCAAATCTTGAAAGCAGAGTAATCATTATTAGCGGTCGTTAAGTGTCTCTCCTATAATTGACTAATTAGCATAACCCCAAACCACCAGCAAGCTGTCATTTGTCCCTTCTGATCTTGTGTATTGTATAATTTCATCCCATTTCCTCGATATTTCGGGTCATGCTAGACTTGGTGACTGTACATCAAAGAAATTCAGGTCTTGCCGATGTACTTGCATCTAGGAGGTCAACACCTGCTGATTTCATCTGTCACATGTGAAAGTGACACATTTCCATAGCTGTTAGCCAGTACATAGTTGAGTGATAATTTCGGATTATAGACGACAAATTTGAACACAATGATTAGGTGTTTTAAAAAAGGTTAATATTGTAATATATGATATTTTGAACTTTATATATATTCCAGACAAGAGCTGATTATTATAAACATGTTAAATGATTACAAAATTACTTTTTGCACAGAAACACACGGTCCAAATTATACCAGTTCTTTCATGTATCCGTTCAGAGGCTGACCTAAAGTAGCTTCCCATTTTGTTTGTTTTTAATACCTTGCCCATAAATCGAATAGACTTTTCAAGGCAAGTTTAGGGCCCATTTTTACTCGACTTATGGCTGAGTAAATACGGTACTAGGTGTTTCTATGCATCCAACAACCCCAGGGCAAATGTATGCTTTCAAAAATTGCAGAATGACTATGCCTTCAACAACTACAGAATTAGTCTATACATTCAGCAACTACAAGATGTACCCATGCAATTTCATAAACTGTGGGAAGACTTGAACTAAGACAATACCATAGACAACATTAAAATGGCAATTGTAAAGTTTAATAGCATACATAATAGTCAATTCTGTAGCTGGCCCATGACAAATGACATACCATGGTTTGTAACAACAATAAACTGTTGAATACTTTTAACAGACAACTGACATGGCCTTGTCAACTATGTAATGACACTTTCAATGATATCTGACAATTAGGAAACATAAATGATTGCCTTGAAAATGACAGCAAATGAGAGTGAACAGAATATGCAAATAAACATCAACAAATCAGTGGGTTATGAATACGTACCTATAAACAATTCGTTCGCTATGCAAGTTTTCAAGTCCACATGTTATTTCTGCCGCGTAGAATATTGCACGTTCCTCTTCGAAGCCCGGGTTGCCCATATTGTGTATATGAAACTTGAGATCCCCCCCATTCATTATTGTCAATACTAAGCACAGGGCGTCCTTTGTTTCAAATGCATAGGCTAGGCTCACCTGAAGACAAATACAAATAAAAATAAATTGAGGAAAATAATACAGAACAAGGAAGAAAACATATAATGGTCGTAACATATGTATAAAATACAATTATATCATGTGGTCCTCCTCAGTTAACCAATGTGTTTATGTGTATTGTGTGTATTGTATATGCTTATTAAATATTTGAACATGCACTTGTAAGTATGCTTGTATGCATAACACATACATAATCAGGTGATGTTTAGCCCATTGTACTGAAAACTTCATGATTCAATACTTGATATGCTTAATAAAATCTAAAAGCCTTGAAATCTGCTTATTGTAAAAATCCACATTTAGAGCTGAAATGATTAGTGAGGGAATGACTATTACGCAGCTTTTTGATAAAAAGAGACCAGTTTTTCAATGTGTGTATCATAGGAATTGTTTGTTAGACAACACCTCTAACCTCATCAGGACTTTTGTCGATTTTCAAAGCTAGAAGCTTAAGATCAGTTGTGTATGCACTTACTTGTTAGTGTTAATCAAAACATGGGTGGGGTGATCTGTTAACAACAAGCTCTGCATCAATTACCTCATTTTAATAGCCTTCCTCTACATTTTTGTTGATCTCCATAACCTTTGTTGCCATGGTATTTTAGTGTTGCATGACTGCATCATTAAAATGGTATAAATAAATACCAGTAAATATCACTGAAATATGATAATGATCCCTTCATCTCATTTATGTAAGATGAATTCTGAAATTTAATTGTTTTTAAATACAAATTCCATCTAGACATCCCCCAAAATATGGTATTACTGTTTATTAGCGCCAACAAAATTATGGCCCTATTGACCTTGTCCTGCTAATCATTGCTAAATGAAGAACCCCAAAATATGTCTATGTAGAACCAATGGCTCACCAAAGGTCAGCTAGAAGACCTTTTTTTGTCCAAATTCTTATAGTCATATAAATTAAAGCTTTCTAATTTAAGAAGTTTTCCAACATTTAGCGACATAATTCACAAGTCAGAAAAGTCAGTCGCTAATGACTGAATGCATGACACAGTCTAATAAAGAAATGAGAACAAGTGAATGTTAACAGCCACAGGACTTTACCATGTAGATGTTATCATGTAAATAAATCAAGTGCAATTTACCACATGGATTCATTATTTTCAGGACTGAAATACAGTACTAGTAAATATCATTCTCTGGTCATATACTATATACTAGTTATTGGAATACAAATATTTGCTTGTACTGCAATTCGGAATTAACCAAGAACAAATGTGACAGAAAATTAAAAAATGAATGAAAAAAAAGTTATTTTGCCTAAAAAGTGTCCTAAAACATAATATGTCTCAATATATAGAGTAATTATGGTATAATCTGATTCTTTGAAACTATTCTCAATTCTTTACTGATTGTACAACACAGCGACCAATTATGATCATTATAGCGACGTCCAGCTGTTTTGGTAGAGGAAGACCTCAGACAAATGTCTGGGTAGAACACATGCGCACTGCAGGTCAGCTGGAAGACCTTCCCAAATTAAGTCCTGGCCCTGAATGGACTAGAACCCATGCGGTGGGAGGCTAAGCAGTCAGAGTAGTAGAAATCGGCCCACATTCTTTACTGAATCCAGCTAGTAAACATCATAAAATGTAAAGACCACAAAAGGGTGGCAAATCTCAGTAAATGTTTGTATGACTGGTAAAAAGGAACAAATTTACAAGTTACTTTAAGTATGAGTGTATTTTATAAAATAACAATTTCATGTTGGTGTGTAAATTATTAAATTGAAGATTGAAAAGACATAATATCTACACTCCTAACATTAAGCCTGCTTAACAAGAATTGGTGAGGATTAGGCAAATAATATAGAGCCAGATCAGTTAGCCCCCACTGGCAGATGTTTGGTCAAAATGAATACAATTTGCTGCAGTCACCAAACATGTGCCAGTAGATGAAAAAAGATGATTAAAAATTAGTTTGAGCCATGGATGCCGACATACATGCTGGTATAAAGGCAAACAGCAATGTAACATATTTCTACATTGAGCCATGGACCCTGACATACATGCTGGTATAAAGGCAAACAGCAATGTTACACATATCTACATTGAGCCATGGACCCTGACATACATGCTGGTATATAGGCAAACAGCAATGTAACATATATCTACATTGAGCCATGGACCCTGACATACATGCTGGTATATAGGGATTGGGATTAGGGATTAGCCGGCATTTTTGCCGATACTGCGCAGCGACATTTCTATCATTACAGCACAGGGGCACTTATGAGGTGCCCAGGGACTGAACCCGGCCGGTCCATTATACTGACACCGACGAGTCAGGCGTAATGCTGTCCCCGTAGCCCAGAGCGTTAGGAGGGAAGCCACTACTACCAACTTTAAAGTCTTTGGTATGACCCGGCCGGGGTTCGAACCCACGACCTCCCGATCCGCAAGCCGACGCTCTACCATCTGAGCTATTGCGGCCGGTGCTGGTATATAGGCCAACAGCAATGTAACATATATCTACATTGAGCCATGGACCCTGACAAACATGCTGGTATATAGGCAAACAGCAATGTAACATATATCTACATTGAGCCATGGACCCTGACATACATGCTGGTATATAGGGATTGGGATTAGGGATTAGCCGGCATTTTTGCCGATACTGCGCAGCGAGATTTCTATCATTACAGCACAGGGGCACTTATGAGGTGCCCAGGGACTGAACCCGGCCGGTCCATTATACTGACACCGACGAGTCAGGCGTAATGCTGTCCCCGTAGCCCAGAGCGTTAGGAGGGAAGCCACTACTACCAACTTTAAAGTCTTTGGTATGACCCGGCCGGGGTTCGAACCCACGACCTCCCGATCCGCAAGCCGACGCTCTACCATCTGAGCTATTGCAGCCGGTGCTGGTATATAGGCAAACAGCAATGTTACACATATCTACATTGAGCCTTTGGCATTTTCCTAAATTGCTAATTATCATCCTGACAATCATGTTATATTCATCAAGTTGCTTATCCAATATGCTTGTGTAATACTACTCTCACAGGAATGTTGACTTGTCTGGGAAATGTTTTCAGTAGCTAAATGTACTTCCTAATTTTGTGTACATATTTGTATATATTGCCACATGACCAGCTTCAGAATATATTATGGGTATTGAATTTGTATTTTTTTTTTGCGTGATTTGAAATACTTTATTCTTGCGATTTGAAATACTTTATTCGAACCTGATTCAGAGCTTAAGCTATTTACTTGTAATCTAAAGCTTATGAAAATTTAATTCAAAGGCTTTATCTATTTTAATTGGCAGAAAGATGAGAAGTGAACCATTTAATTTGAACCTTGATCTGTATCAATTGCAAAGATATAAAAGACCCACTGTAAAGACTAAAATATAATTTACACAATCACCCACTGAATTTCTTTTCAATTATGTAAATGATTCTGTATGTTTGGTGAGAATAACACAATTACCAATACCAAACAGAGACACTTAATTAAAAATAAATCAAGCTATGTAAACTGCAATCAAATTGGGAATTTAACTTTGAATACTGAACAATCAGAAACCAAATGTTGTTCAGGCAATACCACATAAGTAGCAAGTAAAGAAAAAAAGTGTATATTTTCATTAAAGGAATGAAATTCACACTGAACCTGGTGGCACAGTTGGTTAAGTGTTCATCCCAAAATAGCAGGTCCCAAATTCAACTCTCAAAGGGAACATCATTAGTTTGTTTTGTCTCTCTTTTGTTACATTGTACCAACACAATAATGTTCATATTGGCGAATGACCAGCTTATTATTGGTTGAGGAAGACCCCAGACTCATATCTGGGCAGAACCACGGGAACACCACAGGCTAGTTAGAAAACCTTCCCACATGAAAGTCGAATCTGTGCCGTACAGGGGCTGAGGAGTTTCAAGTCAGTGACTCTTAACCGCTCCGCCACGGGTGCTCCAGAATATCATTAGTCTTTAGAAGTATAGCATAGACAGCCATGCTTATCCTAAACTAATATATACTGTTTCCTTGACTGACTTGTGTCAAACTTATAAAGGTTGATTTAAGCCTTGTCTAGTGTACCATAATGTGTAAAGCTTACACAGGTTATTGCAAGCCTTGATTGACTTATGTCACATAATGTGTAAAGCTTATACAGGTTATTGCAAGCCTTGATTGACTTATGTCACATAATGTGTAAAGCTTATACAGGTTATTGCAAGCCTTGATTGACTTATGTCACATAATGTGTAAAGCTTATACATGTTATTGCAAGCCTTGATTGACTTATGTCACATAATGTGTAAAGCTTATCAGGGTCAATGTAAGCCTTGTTTGTCTTGCGTCAACATAATATGTAAAGTTTATACCCATTGTTGCAAGCCTTTAATGTCTTGTTACATAATGAGTAAACATTGTTGCAAGCCTTGATTGTCTTGTGTCACATAATGTGTAAAGCTTATACAGATTGTTGCAAGCCTTGATTGTCTTGTGTCATAAGATGTGTAAAGTTTATACCGATTGTTGCAAGCATCTAAGGTGTTTATGGTCAAACTAAATGCACAAAATTCACATTCAATCCTAATAATTACAATTTTTCTGCTTTTCTTTAATTTTTAAAGCTTTTTAAGAAGATATATTAAAGGAAATTTATATTCCACCAGTTTGAGTTTGAGTATTAATACTAATTCCAAACCTGAAAGTCTCTTCAACTACCAATTTAAACATGGATTGTTATTTATTTTGTATGTATTTATTTTGTCTGGCAGTCATGTGATCAGGATGAGCCAGTCAGATTCACAGGAAACACACTGGCTGTAATTATAAGTGAAAACAGTGTTCTGTTTTTAAACATGACTTTGTATAATTTGGAAGTTTTTCCCTAAATCAATAGCATAAAAAGGATTCTGAGACAAAATACTTACTATAAATCTGGAATTAATTTTTTGTAGAATCTGTTTCTCATTTAACGCCATTGCTTCCCCATTTCTCTTCTTTATGCGTTTCTTCTCTAGCTTTTTGCACGCATACATCTTGCCAGTGGCTCGTACTTGGCATGCACACACCTCTCCGAACCCTCCCTTGCCCAACACACGGTACATCCTGAATGTGTTCTTCGTGATTGGTTGACTGAAAGAGTAAGGGTAATTTGTTGCACATGAGCAGTCAACAGTGTGTTGTTCATCAAGGAAAAGATTGGTGTTAGATTACTGGTGCCATAATTTATAAGTATAAACAAATAATTGGTCCAATAGTGTAAAGCATGATTTTTTTTTCCAAATAAATATTTACCTTTACTCATCATTACTCATCTTTTCATAAACTTCATATTACATTGCCTTATTTCATCTTTTTAATTTTACAAGATACATTTGAAACATTTACCTTATGTTTTTAGTCAGCTACATGGATAAAGCTTTTAAATAAGAACTTGCATGATTGAGCATGTCCAGAAGGCCTAGAGAAGCATATCCTGGCTTGGACAAACCAGTTGTCAAGAAATGGTAGAAGTATGACTCATTTGCTTATGTTCAACTGACAAGAGAAGTTCAAGACTGGTTGACCCAGTTTCAGGATAAAGTAAATGGATGTGGTGTAATGTCAGGTGTTAGCTGCATGCTATCACAGTGAAGCGCTTTATCCTACCATCACCTTACACATTAGATGTATAAAGCCAGCTGTTTTAACATTTGTTTTATCAACCGTCAGTGTTATAACTTCACTGCTCACTACATTAACAAATTTTATGACAAAAGTAAAGATTTACACTTTACCAAATCATAAACAATTATGGATATGAGTGAAGGATGGCTGGGGGTCAAAAATAAATTATTCTAGAATGAGTTCAATTTTGATTCATTTTATAATGTCATATTTAGTGTTGTGAATTAATTAAAAAACACACAAAAAAGCTTCATTTATCTGAATCAGTTTCTTAACACAAACATGTAAAAAGCAAAGAAAATAATGTTTATACAAAAAGAGTTAAAGAGTAAATTTGATTGAAAATTATTATCTGATTGTCAATATTGTCAAATGTTTTCATTTTCATTGATTACGGTTGAAGAGGGAAGTATAATAAAATGTGACCCAATTTTGGCAGAGTTAATTTGGCTCTTTTGACAAGGTACCCCACTCACATAAGGTTTGGTTCAAGTTTGTATGACCTGGTGATGCATTAAGGGAACTTGGCTACAAGTACATTACAAGGTGTTGTATCATGAAGGAAGAGTCTGTCTCTATTGTGATTATGTTTTCTTTGTTATTAACACAGACCTAGTGTTTTATACATAACTACATCATGTTTGAATGACTAATTAATTGGTAAAAAGATGATGAACCCCCACAAAAAAATCACAAGGCTTATTTAAAAAAAAAGAACTCTGAAATTTAAATGAATGACTTTTCTTATTGTTAAGCAACAAGCACTCCCTTTGCAATAAATTATTTAAATGAATATGCTTCACAGATTTCAAAATGCCTGAATAAATAGGTTCACAACTGCATATTCTGGATTTTCTAAACAATTAAATGGCAATAACAGCCCACAAATCAACATAAAATATGGAAGGCATCATTATCTACTTTACTAAAGTATTAAAGTTGTTGTACATAAATTTGAAAGTTTACCTGGCAATGAACTGTCTATACAATGGGATCATTACCACGTGTGTTCATAACCTATTTTGAAGTCAGTTATTTATTTTACCAATTTCATTTATTGGTAAAAAAAGATGAACCGTTAAAGACTTAGGAGCATAAAGTGCAAAACCTGACCAAATATTTCCAAAATGGGTTGGCTGATCTGGATCTGCAATATTTATTTAGGCCTGAGCAATGTGTCTTGGGCTGGTTACAAACGGGGCTTCAGACACTTTTAATACAATCAAGGCTTATTAAATATGCACACTCTATGAATTACTCTTAACCGTGGCAGGTCCATGATCCACATAGACCAAGAATTACCCATCACCTCGGTGGGTTCATGATCTACAAGGGAAAATAATTACTTGTCACCTTGGTGCATCCATGATCCACAATAACCAACAATTTCTCCTCACCTCAGTGGGTCCAAGAGCCACACGGGCCAAGCACTACTGATCACCTTGATGGGTTCAAGATTCATAATGGCCAAAAATTTACTTGTCACCCTGGTGATTTAAAGTTCCCAATAGACTGGGACATTCAAGATCCAGCACTTGCTGTCTGTCTTTTAACTGAACTTTTCTTTTTCGGAGGCATAATTAAAATATCGTAATTACAGTTTGTTCATGAACAGACAACAAAACACGTGTCTACTACTACCCCTTTAATAGGCCTGTTTGCATTGGGTAAGCCATCAAAATAAAACCGATCAATGAATGACAAATGTGTCAGGTGCTCACTACAGATTTTACCCCATGCATATGTAAAATTCTAACAAAACAGATTTAACATTTTATCGTTTGCAAGTTTATCATGTGGATTTCAGATTGATTTTCAGATGCACATATTTATTTTTCTTGCCTCTACAATAAAAATGTGCGTCAGGGACGCTGGACGCAGGGGTAAAATGATCACTGGCCTAAGAATTACTTGTCACCTTGTGGGGCTCAAGATACATGTACCCACGGGCCAGAACTACTCATCACCTTGTGGGGTTCAAAATACCCATGGGCCAAGAATTATTGTCACCTTGACGGGTTTAACATCCCAAATGATCAAGAATTAGTCATCATAGGTCCAAGATCCATGAGGGTCAAACATAACTTATCACCTTGGTGGTTTCGAGTTCCCCATGGGACAAAATTAGTTGTCACATTGTTAGATACAAGATCCACATGGACTAAGAATTAATTTGCACCTTGTTAGATTCAAGATCCACATGGGCAAAGAATTAATTTGCACCTTGTTAGATTCAAGATCTACATGGGCCAAGAATTTCTTGTCACCTTAGTAGGTTCAATGGGTAAACAATTTATCAAAGCAGCCATATCATATCACTATGTAGCACAACTTTTTATTATAAAAATTTGGATTTTAATATTTTAACTTGCAAGAATACATGGTGTGTTTTGAATTTGAAAGAGTTTTGGAAAAAAGAAACTTACCTTTCCAACCACTTCCATTGTAAATATCTTTTAAAATAAATACTTTCTAAAAAATCCTGAAATGGTTCATTTTGTAAATGGTCTATGACTAGTCTGAAAAAGAGAAAAGAAAAGCATAATTACAGTGACGGTTAAAATTGTGCAATTTTTTGTATTTTGCTGTATAAATGCATGTGTGTTACAATATTGGTCAATTATTAACAAGAAAGCTAATTACAAAGTTTATATCAGCAAAATTTTAACTCTTAGAAAATTTTAACTCCTAGCCTATCAAATAAATGTACATCCCTAAGAAATGACACATACAAATATGACTATCAAAGCATTTCTGAGAACACAAACTCGTCATTACAACACCCACAGTCACCTCATCACATTTACAACAACCATAATGACTACCATGACTAGATAATAATATTTTACACATGGTGTGAACAAATCATGGTCAAATGTCTTTTTTTACACAAAACCACCAAAACATTCACTGCCACCACCACCAAGACCATCATCAGAACCACAAGATTCATCATCACAACCATCCATGATCATCAATAATACTCACTCTACACATGGAGTGAACAAATCCTTGTCCGCTGTTTTCTCGGACAGTAGCTCCTTGATGGCTACTGCTTGGTTCCCATTCACTTGACTCAGGTAGTCTGGGGACTGAAAGATATAAACTCAAGTGAAATAACATAATCAAATAAGAAAATACTAGTCCATGTACATGTGCTTGGATGTAAAACCAGGAAACCAATGAAAATTTACAAATGTGTGTGATTACAGGGCAGCAGATTTACTGGTAGCTCTTCTATTGAGTCTTTGTTACCTAGCCAGTAGTATGCCCATGGAGTGTTAGGGAGGTCTGTGGTTAGAAAACCAGAAGAACTTCAAATCTTTACTTATATTACAAAAAGAGACAGAAATTCTAACTTTTACATGGCAAGCTAAACCAGTAAAAGAAGCAATATATAATGTTATATTTATAATTATTATAATTAAATCATTAAATATAGCCTAAATTGTAAGAATGGAACTTGGAAGGTATACAAAAATACCAACAGCCAAGATCTAAAAGCAACTTAAGGCAGTAATAATAAGACTTTATGTAGAAGCTAGCAATAATTTCCAAGGCTTGCTGGAAAATCTCCTGAGCTAAGCTGACCCTCTGGCAATACCCTACAGCATATGGATACTTTGTTCTTGTTTGTACCAATCTTTGTGACTTTAACACAGACCAGGTTGAATAGACACACAAAATATTTGGAGGGGGAAAAAAAGCTCACTTATCCACATTTTCCGCCCAAACAATTCCTGAACTTCATTTAACCAATAATTTTTGACTCTATTTAACCAATTATTTTGAAGAACACCACTCCTCAGAATTTAGAGAATGACATCTCATTAAATACACATCCATGCTGCTATGAATTTGAGGAATTTGTTTCAACATACCAGTAGACCAAGACAAACTAAAGATAATGTTTTTTTCTATCTGCAGATATTTACTAGTAACAGTTTTCTTAGAAATAAATGTGGCACTTACAACAGTTTGGTTTTTAGATTTATCCCAATGTACAGCATCTTGTTTGTTACATAATTGTTCCTGGAAGGTCTTATGGATGGCACCATGTTTGCATTATGAGCTCTTCCCTTCTCTTTTGTCCATAGACAATATATTACAGCTAAATCAAGGTTTGCCATTTGTTATTGAAATCAAATTTACAACTATTGGGCATATTCTCCAGGCTGTCCACAATAAGTATGACTGCATTTTAAATCTTTTTAGTAACCATGTTTTGCTGTTGTTTGGATGACTGGTTATAACAGAACCTTGGCATTGACCAGTGCTTTGCATTAATGTTTCCTTGTGGCCACATAAATTAGGTCCTACAAGGACAACACCAAAGATGTAAGGACAGACATAACAGATGTCTCTGCAAGTCAGCTGGTAGACCTGCCCTCATGTAAGTATAAGCCCTGGCTGGAACTCAAATCACGAGTGCTGTGAAGTTACAAGGTAGTGACTAACCTCTTGGCAACCCAACACACCCTTCCAACTGTACTTTTCTAGCCCCCCCCCCCCCCCTTTTTTTATTAGTAATTAAAGGATAAAATGTAGAATTTTCTTCTTAGGTTCCTTGTTATCCATGGATAAATTATCTAAAGAATTATACATTTAAAAGCAGTGTTGCAAAATTAGGCAAATAAATATTGTATTCTCTGTTCATCATGATTATAAATAAAAGTAGGTCATAATCACACAATATCGCTTGAGTGTCGTAGACATTGAGAAAAAAAATAGCAAGGAATATCAGCAATGTTTTAACAGGCTAAAGTAATTGCACTATATGTACACCAGGAACATTGAGACAATAAGTCTCTTGGAAATTGTTCTTCCTGCCTGCTGAGGTTTCTGAGGTGGTTTGGTTGGGTCAGCATCAGCATCACCTAAGGTGAGCCTAAAGTCATTTCATTTCATTTATCTTCTAACGTGATGTCATCTTTATGTTATGGGACTATTTGACATTAATAATGGACACATTTACATCCCAGGATCACCTTTGGCATTTCTATTTATTCTCCAAGCTATATCCACATGCATACCACTGCCAGTGTTTGCACTGCACTGATATCAACAGTCCACAGTTGTGTGCATTATGTAATAATTGCACAGGGTTGAAATAGCTCACTGATAGCTCAGTTATCAGTATCCCAATACTTTTTCAGACATACTTCAGAACAAGGGATTCAAATAAACTAGTCATCATAATAAGGTACAGAACCAGCAAATTAACCTACTTTTGTTATTGTCAAATTAACTCACCAGTTATTGTTTAGTACAGAAAAATGGAACCATTTTTGCCCTAGCTTTAGGCGGTCAATTTTTTAGACATTCATAGACAATAAGGCAGAATGAAGATAAAAACCAAGAACCTTATTTAGCTAGTAAGTCATCGTTTCAGTTTAACAGTAATGATATTTTCATGGCATTAACAGTAAGTAGATATACTACTGTCTGCACTATGAAAATTTATTTGTGCCACACTGGGATTTGCCGGCATTGCTGATACTGTACAGCAACATTTCTATCATTATAGCACAGGGGCACTTATGAGGTGCCCAGGGACTGAACCAGTTGGGCGTTTATACTGACACCGACAAGTCAGGCATAATGCTGTTCCCTTAGCCCCGAGCATTAGGAGGGAAGCCACTACTACCAACTTTTAAGTATTTGGTTTGACCCGACCAGGGGTTTGAATCCACGACCTACCAATCCACAAGCTGACGCTCTACCACCTGAGCTATTTCAACCGGTAGTGCTGCACTGGGAATGCAATTGTTCAAGGGAATCAGAAAATAACAGCTGTTTGTTTAAGACTCAGCTGTTTGATTAAGACCTTTTTCAAGAAAAGAACTGAGTATGCCACAGTTACAAGTGTAGCTTGCATTTAAAAAGGGAGTAGCAGGAATTCAAAGCGATATTAACAGTGTAGCTTGTAATAATGATAAGATGAAGCAGACAATTAAGGAAGAGAGTAAATTAGATGATAGTCTAACTCCCTTCCTCCTAGCTGAACTGCCATTCATTACCCTCACACATTTATACAATGAAGAAATGAACCGACAGTGTAAGAGATAGTGTCTAGTTCCCAGAAAATGCATCTTGTTTAAAGCCCATGCTCTCACTTACCAGGCTGCATATGTTAATGGCCAACAATAATTCTTAGTCAACTTCATACAGGTCTTACATCTTACAACAGAGGTGCCTATTATTATTACAACTGTTCAGATTTATCAGCAAATAGAGCAGATCCTGATAAGACACTTCCCAACAGAAGCTGGATGATCTGGAAACACACTGCTGAACCATTCTTGTTTAGCAGCATTAGTTTTAAAAGGATTAGACTTTTAAAAAATGCATAAACTACAAACAGGCAGTTTGTATTACCTGGTTAAGAGCTTTAAATACCGAACTAGCTGTACACAACATATGTTTTTACAACTGGTCAGCACCTAACTAAAACAGTTTAAGCTAAATACAAATAAACTCAAAAAAAATAAAAAGAGAATATGCCTTTTTCATTACCTTATACACATATAAAAAAGTTAATTTCACTTTAAAAAAAAAAACAACACCATGATCTAGAACATTTAGATATTCTTGCCTGATATAGCCAGGCCTCTATTCTTTCTGCTATTTTCAAAGATTATTTCTATCTATCTACAAGACCTAGTATTTCCAGACAATTATCATCATCTTCAACAAATTAACTACCAATTAGACCAACAACATCACTAGTTAGCCATGGCTTGGAAACAATGCCACTTTAACTAAAACAAAGTCAAAACATACTGAGGCTGAGAGATTGTAGCATAGTGGCAATTGCTTACTTTCATAATTGGATTTTCTTTGGCATTTCTCTGGGAAACACCAGCAGTAGATCAATATGGGACAATTTTGTATGAGGGTTGCACAGAGGAGGTCTATATGATGATCAATGTTGGTAATGTGTGGAAACTGTATATCTACGTGACCCTCAGGGTTGCCATGTCCATAGCAGCAAAAATGATTGGAGCAAAGGCCTTGATGGGCAAGTCAACAATTTTGGTCTAGGCAGGGAATGCTACCTCTAAACTAGCTGCATTTGTGAATAAGCAACACTAATTGTTCATTATTAGCTAACAACTTCAGGAAATAGCTTCTAGACTCGTCAGATGTCAACTCTGAAATATAGTCCTTAAAAATGAGCCCTACCTAATATTGTTGCACACCTTTCATACTTGAAAAAAAAAATGTTATGGAGACCAATAAAACAAACCACCAATGGATAGTTTGAGTAACATGTTGTAAGGCCAACTTTCCCATCTCTGAGCCAATCAATATACCTGGCCATGAATTGTCACTTAATCACAGACTTGATTGTCACAATTATTGTACTCATCATGATTAAAATCTAATTAGGTCACATTGCCTGCTTTGGTGGCTGCAAATGCGTTGTTCCTATTGTGTTACAACAGATTTGCAGGGATTGAAAATAAAGAGAATTAGAGATATACAGAATTTTGGCCCATCTCTTACACTAGGTTGTTTAAAAGGAGGTTAATAGTAGTGCTCTTGTTAGGTTGCAACATAAACTAAGTTCATTTCGTTATTTTAGCCTTCTAAAAGTCACTTATCATAGACCAGTTAGGTTGCATGCAGGAAGGATCATGCCTCTGGCACACATCAGCATGCATGCATGAAGGATCATAATAATGCACACATCAGCATGAATGCTGGAAGGGTCATGCTGCCATAACACCTTAGCCTGTATGCAGGAAGGATCATAGTGCTGGCACACATCAGTGTGTATGCAAGAAGGATCATGCTTCTGGTTCATATCAGCGTGTATGGAGGAAGAATCATGCTGCTGACACACCTTCGCATGTCCGCAGGAATTATTATGAGGCTGGCACACATCAGCATGTATGCAGGAAGGATCATGCTTCTGGAACACATCAGCATGCATGCAGGAAGGATCATTCGGCTGGCACATCATGCATGCATGCAGGAAGGATCATGCTGCTGGCACACATCAGCATGCATGCAGGAAGGATCATGCTTCTGGAACACATCAGCATGCATGCAGGAAGGATCATTCGGCTGGCACATCGTGCATGGAGGAAGGATCTTGCTGCCAACACACATTGGCCTGTATGCAGGAAGGATCATGCTTCTGGAACACATCAGCATGCATGCAGGAAGGATCATTCGGCTGGCACATTGTGCATGGAGGAAGGATCTTGCTGCCAACACACATTGGCCTGTATGCAGGAAGGATCATGCTTCTGGAACACATCAGCATGCATGCAGGAAGGATCATTCGGCTGGCACATCGTGCATGGAGGAAGGATCTTGCTGCCAACACACATTGGCCTGTATGCAGGAAGGATCATGCTTCTGGAACACATCAGCATGCATGCAGGAAGGATCATGTGGCTGGCATATATCTGCATGAATGCAGGAAGGATCATTCGGCTGGCACATCGTGCATGGAGGAAGGATCTTGCTGCCAACACACATTGGCCTGTATGCAGGAAGGATCATGCTTCTGGAACACATCAGCATGCATGCAGGAAGGATCATTCGGCTGGCACATCGTGCATGGAGGAAGGATCTTGCTGCCAACACACATTGGCCTGTATGCAGGAAGGATCATGCTTCTGGAACACATCGGCATGCATGCAGGAAGGATCATTCGGCTGGCACATCGTGCATGGAGAAAGGATCTTGCTGCCAACACACATTGGCCTGTATGCAGGAAGGATCAGGCTGCTGGCACACATCAGCATGCATGCCGAAAGGATCATGCGGCTGGCATATATATGCATGAATGCATGAAGGATTATGTTGCTTGCTGGAACACATCAGTATGCATGCAGGAAGGATCATGCTGCTGCGTATATCAGCCTGTTTGCTGGAAGGATCATGCTGCTGGCACACATCAGCATGCATGCAGGAAGGATCATGTGGCTGGCATATATCTGCATGAATGCATGAAGGATTATGCTGCTTGCTGGAACACATCAGCATGCATGCAGGAAGGATCATGCTGCTGGCATATATCAGCCTGTTTGCTGGAAGGATCATGCTGCTGGCACACATCAGCATGCATGCAGGAAGGATCATGTGGCTGGTATATATCAGTGTGTATGCTGGAAGGGTCAAGCTGCTGGCACACATTAGCAGGCATGAAGGAAGAAGAATCCTGCAGTTGTCACACTGCCATTTGAGGACTAACTCTTTCTTTATCAATACATCCAGCTGCTTTATAACACTGATTGCTGCTCTCAATTATCAACTGTTAATACAAATTCAACAGTACTTGTGATACAGCTGATTTAGCAGCTGTTCCTACTCTGGCAGAGTTCCTTATAGCAGCATCATGTATACTATAATTTTTTAATCTAACCCCAAAGAGTTGGCTCACATTGAAATAGAGTGTAAAGATAATACCATTTTAGAAGAAAAACAATAACCCTAACCTTGGATAAGCACAACAGCCATGATGGTGATACAAACAAAAATAAAAGCATGAACATATGTTAACAGGGCCAGACAAAGAATTTCCAAGATATAAACTGTAGGTATTTGATGACAGGAAAACAGATAAGGAGTGCAAAGTGAGATTGGGTATCAGCTAAGTGAGAGAGTGGGGAAAAGTTTTGGCTTGATTTGTCTATTGATAAATGAGGCCAGAGGCAAATATCTGTTAACTGTGATATCAAGTCCACAAAGCGGAGGTGTATAGCATGCTCAATGATTCTTTACTTGCTGTGCAAACCAACCTAGTTCTAATGCCCCGAGGGCTACAGAACCAACCTACTCCTACTGCCCCAAGGAACACAGAACCAGCCTACTCCTACTGCCCCAAGGAACACAGAACCAACCTACCCCTACTGCCCCAGAGGGACACAGAACCAACCTACTTCTAATTCCCCAAGGAACACAGAACCAACCTACTCCTACTGCCCCAAGGAACACAGAACCAACCTACCCCTACTGCCCCAAAGGATACAGATCCAACCTACTCCTACTGCCCCGAGGAACACAGAACCAACCTACTCCTACTGCCCCAAGGAACACAGAACCAACCTACTCCTACTGCCCCAAGGAACACAGAACCAACCTACTTCTACTGCCCCAAGGAACACAGAACCAACCTACTTCTAATGCTCCTAGGGATACAGATCCAACCTACTCCTACTGCCCCAAGGAACACAGAACCAACCTACTCCTACTGCCCCAAGGAACACAGAACCAACCTACTCCTACTGCCCCGAGGAACACAGAACCAACCTATTCCTACTGCCCCAAGGAACACAGAACCAACCTACTCCTACTGCCCCAAGGAACACAGAACCAACCTACTCCTACTGCCCCAAGGAACACAGAACCAACCTACTCCTACTGCCCCAAGGAACACAGAACCAACCTACTTCTAATGCTCCGAGGGATACAGATCCAACCTACTTCTACTGCCCCAAGGAACACAGAACCAACCTACTCCTACTGCCCCAAGAAACACAGAACCAACCTACTTCTACTGCCCAGAGGGACACAGAACCAACCTACTCCTACTGCCCAGAGGAACACAGAACCAACCTACTCCTACTGCCCCAAGGAATACAGAACCAACCTACTCCTACTGCCCCAAGGAACACAGAACCAACCTACTTCTAATGCTCCGAGGGATACAGATCCGACCTACTCCTACTGTCCCAAGGAACACAGAACCAACCTACTCCTACTGCCCCAAGGAACACAGAACCAACCTACTCCTACTGCCCAAAGGGACACAGAACCAACCTACTCCTACTGCCCAGAGGGACACAGAACCAACCTACTCCTACTGCCTAGAGGAACACAGAACCAACCTACTCCTACTGCCCAAAGGAACACAGAACCAACCTACTCCTACTGCCCCAAGGAACACAGAACCAACCTACTTCTAATGCTCCGAGGGATACAGATCAGACCTACTCCTACTGTCCCAAGGAACACAGAACCAACCTACTCCTACTTCCCCAAGGAACACAGAACCAACCTACTCCTACTGCCCAGAGGGACACAGAACCAACCTACTCCTACTGCCCCAAGGAACACAGAACCAACCTACTTCTACTGCCCAGAGGGACACAGAACCAACCTACTCCTACTGCCCAGAGGAACACAGAACCAACCTACTCCTACTGTCCCAAGGAACACAGAACCAACCTACTCCTACTGCCCCAAGGAACACAGAACCAACCTACTCCTACTGCCCCAAGGAACACAGAACCAACCTACTCCTACTGCCCAGAGGAACACAGAACCAACCTACTCCTACTGCCCCAAGGAACACAGAACCAACCTACTCCTACTGCCCCAAGGAACACAGAACCAACCTACTCCTACTGCCCCAAGAAATACAGAACCAACCTACTCCTACTGCCCCAAGGAACACAGAACCAACCTACTCCTACTGCCCCAAGGAACACAGAACCAACCTACTCCTACTGCCCCAAGGAACACAGAACCAATCTACTTCTAGTGCCCCAAGGAACACAGAACCAACCTACTTCTAATTCCCCGAGGGATACAGAACCAACCTACTCCTACTGCCCCAAGGAACACAGAACCAATCTACTTCTAGTGCCCCAAGGAACACAGAACCAACCTACTTCTAATGCTCCGAGGGATACAGAACCAACCTACTTCTAATTCCCCGAGGGATACAGAACCAACCTACTCCTACTGCCCCAAGGAACACAGAACCAATCTACTTCTAGTGCCCCAAGGAACACAGAACCAACCTACTCCTACTGCCCCAAGGAACACAGAACCAACCTACTCCTACTGCCCAAAGGGACACAGAACCAACCTACTCCTACTGCCCAGAGGAACACAGAACCAACCTACTCCTACTGCCCCAAGGAACACACCAACCTACTCCTACTGCCCCAAGGAACACAGAACCAACCTACTCCTACTGCCCCAAGGAACACAGAACCAACCTACTTCTAATGCTCCGAGGGATACAGATCCGACCTACTCCTACTGTCCCAAGGAACACAGAACCAACCTACGCCTACTTCCCCAAGGAACACAGAACCAACCTACTCCTACTGCCCAAAGGAACACAGAACCAAGCTACTCCTACTGCCCAGAGGGACACAGAACCAACCTACTCCTACTGCCCCAAGGAACACAGAACCAACCTACTTCTACTGCCCAGAGGGACACAGAACCAACCTACTCCTACTGCCCAGAGGAACACAGAACCAACCTACTCCTACTGTCCCAAGGAACACAGAACCAACCTACTCCTACTGCCCCAAGGAACACAGAACCAACCTACTCCTACTGCCCCAAGGAACACAGAACCAACCTACTCCTACTGCCCCAAGGAACACAGAACCAACCTACTCCTACTGCCCCAAGAAACACAGAACCAACCTACTCCTACTGCCCCAAGGAACACAGAACCAACCTACTCCTACTGCCCCAAGGAACACAGAACCAACCTACTCCTACTGCCCCAAGGAACACAGAACCAATCTACTTCTAGTGCCCCAAGGAACACAGAACCAACCTACTTCTAATTCCCCGAGGGATACAGAACCAACCTACTCCTACTGCCCCAAGGAACACAGAACCAATCTACTTCTAGTGCCCCAAGGAACACAGAACCAACCTACTTCTAATTCCCCGAGGGATACAGAACCAACCTACTTCTAATTCCCCGAGGGATACAGAACCAACCTACTCCTACTGCCCCAAGGAACACAGAACCAATCTACTTCTAGTGCCCCAAGGAACACAGAACCAACCTACTCCTACTGCCCCAAGGAACACAGAACCAATCTACTTTGAGTGCCCCAAGGAACACAGAACCAACCTACCCCTACTGCCCCGAGGGACACAGAACCAACCTACTCCTACTGCCCCAAGGAACACAGAACCAACCTACTCCTACTGCCCCAAGGAACACAGAACCAACCTACTCCTACTGCCCCAAGGAACACAGAACCAACCTACCCCTACTGCCCCGAGGGACACAGAACCAACCTACCCCTACTGCCCCGAGGGACACAGAACCAACCTACCCCTACTGCCCCGAGGGACACAGAACCAACCTACTCCTACTGCCCCAAGGAACACAGAACCAACCTACTCCTACTGCCCCAAGGGACACAGAACCAATCTACTCCTACTGCCCCAAGGAACACAGAACCAACCTACTCCTACTGCCCCAAGGAACACAGAACCAATCTACTTCTAGTGCCCCAAGGAACACAGAACCAACCTACTTCTAATTCCCCGAGGGATACAGAACCAACCTACTCCTACTGCCCCAAGGAACACAGAACCAATCTACTTCTAGTGCCCCAAGGAACACAGAACCAACCTACTTCTAATTCCCCGAGGGATACAGAACCAACCTACTTCTAATTCCCCGAGGGATACAGAACCAACCTACTCCTACTGCCCCAAGGAACACAGAACCAATCTACTTCTAGTGCCCCAAGGAACACAGAACCAACCTACTCCTACTGCCCCAAGGAACACAGAACCAACCTACCCCTACAGCACAAAGGAACACAGAACCAACCTACTTCTACTCTCCTGACAGACACAGAACCAACCTACTCCTATTGCCCCAAGGAACACAGAACCAACCTACTTTTTATTCCCCGAGGGATACAGATCCAACCTACTCCTACTGCCCCAAGAAACACAGAACCAACCTACTCCTACTGCCCCAAGGAACACAGAACCAACCTACTCCTACTGCCCAAAGGGACAGAGAACCAACCTACTCCTACTGCCCCAAGGAACACAGAACCAACCTACTCCTACTGCCCCAAGGAACACAGAACCAACCTACTCCTACTGCCCAGAGGGACACAGAACCAACCTACTCCTACTGCCCAAAGGGACACAGAACCAACCTACTCCTACTGTCCCAAGGAACACAGAACCAACCTACTCCTACTGCCCCAAGGAACACAGAACCAACCTACTCCTACTGCCCAAAGGGACACAGAACCAACCTACTCCTACTGCCCCAAGGAACACAGAACCAACCTACTCCTACTGCCCAAAGAAACACAGAACCAACCTACCCCTACTGCCCTAAGAAACACAGAACCAACCTACCCCTACTGCCCCGAGGGACACAGAACCAACCTACTCCTACTGCCCCAAGGAACACAGAACCAACCTACCCCTACTGCCCCAAGAAACACAGAACCAACCTACCCCTACTGCCCTAAGAAACACAGAACCAACCTACCCCTACTGCCCCGAGGGACACAGAACCAACCTACTGCTACTGCCCCAAGGAACACAGAACCAACCTACTCCTACTGCCCCAAGGAACACAGAACCAACCTACTCCTACTGCCCCATGGAACACAGAACCAACCTACTCCTACTGCCCCAACGAACACAGAACCAACCTACTCCTACTGCCCCAAGGAACACAGAACCAACCTACTCCTACTGCCCCAAGGAACACAGAACCAACCTACTCCTACTGCCCCAAGGAACACAGAACCAACCTACTTCTAATGCTCCGAGGGATACAGATCCGACCTACTCCTACTGTCCCAAGGAACACAGAACCAACCTACTCCTACTGCCCCAAGGAACACAGAACCAACCTACTCCTACTGCCCCAAGGAACACAGAACCAACCTACTCCTACTGCCCAAAGGGACACAGAACAAACCTACTCCTACTGCCCAGAGGGACACAGAATCAACCTACTCCTACTGCCCAGAGGAACACAGAACCAACATACTCCTACTGCCCCAAGGAACACAGAACCAACCTACTCCTACTGCCCCTAGAACACAGAACCAACCTACTTCTACTGCCCCAAGGGACACACTGATGGGAAAACTTAAGATGTCACAGTCATGAATGTCCCACAGACCAGTAGAGCTACCAGTTCAATTCCTTTTAATCTTGACATGTTTTTCTGAAATCTTTGCAGCCAGGCAATTTTTTTGTTTTATTCTCCACAAAAATTTGCTTGAAGTAACAGACAAAGGTAGTGTATTCAACAATGCATTCTTTAGCCCATATTATACTACTTTTTTTAATAACCAATAGATTTTAAATTTTATTGCTGAAGACTCTACAGCTGGCTCAAGTGGTTATCTGGAATTACACTACTTGCTAAAGTCTTATCAATTTGTGCTAGCAGGCCAAGGGTGATCATGTGTACAGTGCTGTTTTAACACTACACCACCTTACATTTACTACTGCTGATACCGACCGCATTAGCTCAAATGGTAGAGCGTTGGCTTGCGGATCATGAGGTCGCGGGTTCAAACCCCGGCTGGGTCAAACCCAAAGACTTTAAAGTTGGTAGTAGTAGCTTCCCTCCTTACGCTCAGGGCTAAGGGGACAGCATTACGCCTGACTCATCAGTGGCAGTATAATGGCCCGTCCGGTTTCAGTCCCTGGGCACAGAATAAGTGCCCCTGTGCTATAATGATAGAAATGTCGCTGCACAGTATTGGCAAAAATGCCTGGTAATCCCATCCACTACTGCTGATATAAACACTATGCATATTTGATTGAAAGCTGGATTTGCAAGGATTTAAGGTATACATATTCTAAATGGCACATGAGACAGCTTAATCTAAAATATTACTATTGTTTAGTTTATCTAATTTGAAGTTGTAGTCTCTAGAAACAAAACATAATAATCATATGTTTTTTACCAACCATTTTCAAAATCGTGTTAAATCTGTTCCAGAGTATGTATGTAATATTAAGTCACTTATACATGGTATATATACAAATCAATACAATGTATAGGGTTACATTAATTATAATGAAACCAAAAAATATGAAAAAAGAAGTTTACCTCTGACGAGATTTAAACCAACATCCCAAATATCTCCAAAGGACTCATAGTGATGAAGTACAACATAATAAGTTGAATTTTGTTGCTGTGTATTATATTTCTTTTTGAGAGCATTGGCTGCCTAAAGGCATGTACTTTGTTCAAAGCATTGATCTTTATAAGTTATTTAAACAGTATTTTTTTAAAATAAGAATAAAAATGCATGATTCATAGACAAACATGTAGAGTATCAATACATTCTGTGCATCAACAAATGTTCACAATACAGGTTCGAAGATACCAGCATATGCTGACATTTGTCAACTTCTTAAAACTATATTTAGCTCTTTTTTGTTTTTCATAACACCTAATGGGATACAAGCAGCACAGACATAATTTTTCAGGTTACGCCAGCCAGTTCATATTATTTAAAATATTTTCTCAAACTTTTAGAATTCTATCTAGCAGGTCAATGCCATAACAATGGCATCGTAATCTGATGCTCACTGACGTAAATGATCACCTCATATAAAATTCATATCTATTATATAAAATTCATATCAGTTTACAAATGAAAATAAGGACATAACATCATTTTGGTATAAAGTTGTAGAAATCATGCACAAAAAAGGATATAATATGGTTTTGGTATAAAGTTGAAGATAACATGTGAAAAAAAGAATATAACTAAGTTTTGATATAAAATTGAAGATAACAAAAAAAAAAGGAGGCAATATCATGGTTCGAGCATAAAGTTGAGGACAGATAACATGTGAAAAAGATAGAGGCAATAACATGGTTTTTGTATAAAGTGAAGGTATGTATTTCAGACCCAATCATGTAAGGGTAGTCCCATAATCAGGTTAGGGTATTTAATACAGGTAATCTTACTTCATAGTAAAATGATAAAGAGATATAACAAGTTCTCTCTTAACATTATACAGTACAGATCAATATCCAAGCATCTTTTTTATAAATATTACCAGCTTATATATAGACATACCTGTAATAAGTTACTAACAAATGTATAACTATGTCAGGTCGTCTAACTTATGATACTAAAGAAACAGATAAATCATACTTAAAATTTGTGTATGTTTTCTCTTGAAATTATTACATCTTTCGAGACATTATATTAAGGGTAGTAGAGTTATCTAAGCAACACTTTGTATGATACTTACAATCGATTTTACTGTTGTTAATTATAAATCAGTATTCCAATCTATATAAAGATTATGTGTTTTTCATCTGCTTTGACATCAACATTTGTGAAATATTTGCAGATTTAATGATATTTTTCTATTACAAATCAACCTTTAACTGACCTCTGATTCATAATCTTACACATTGGGATTCTTAACTATGTTTATTGGGTTAATTGTCCTACCAACAGAATTTCAGTTATCTGCCTACATGTTCACTTGAACAGACATAGAGCTGCCTTCACTGTGTATAGCATGCCATGAACACCTGGCTTATACCACATCCAGTCACATTATCCTGACACCAGGCCAACCAGTTGTGAAACTATCCTTATATTTACTACTAGCCCTTTTAAAGACTTTGGTATGTTGCGGCCCAGGATCAAACCCAGGGCCTCGTACCCGGAGCTGACGCTCTACTGATTGCGATACCAGGTCCAGTGATTTTTAACTATCAACTGGTTTTAAAACTAAAGCTAAATCTTAAGTGGGTTGACTGGCTGTCGTATAAATGAAAAAACTAGTTTTATGCTCCAATTTTTGGTAAGGTTATTTTCTTTAGCACAGTTTATGTGAATAGCAGTCAAATAGAACTTTTTTTTGTTGTTGCTAAAGGTCAGATTCAGCAAAAACTGACATGGATAGACTTTAAGTTGGAAATAAAAACAAATCAATGCCTGGTAAAGTTACCTTAGAGTGAAATAATAAACCCTGCAATCAAGGCACTACATTAACATTTAACTTCCAATTACCAAGTAATGACTACATACACTGTGGTAATCATTTACCTTCTTACTTATTGATAAATCACAGACTGGCATTAGCTACCTCACAAAGCAATTCAATCTTAATTGGTCACTACATTACCAGTAAATCTAGGAAATGATGGAAGCAGACTATATGGAAGGATTTAATGTTCCTGAAAATTGTTTTAAGTCATAAAAGCAATGAAATGTAATCAACAATATGGTTTTAAAGGCATATGTTTGGTTTCTATGCCTTGTTGTTGTTTAAACACATATAATATATATTTTTTAAATATATAGTAACAACACAATTATGGTCATTATGGCGACATCCACCTATCTTTGCTGAAGAAAGACCCCAGACAAATGTCTGGTTAGGACCACTTGCCCACTGGAGGTCAGCTGGAAGACCTTCCCACATCAAGTCCATCTGCCCTGAATGGGACTTTAAGCCACATGGTGACATGTTAAGTAGTAAACGACTATACCATTATACCTTAGGCATCCCTCTTAAAAATACATTGCACAGACACAATTATGGTCACATTGTGAATACATTGCACAAACACAATCAGGGTCAAATTGTTATTACATTCCATTGACACAATTATGATTATCTTGGCTTGCCTTGTAATAAGAAGGAGAAGAAACAATGTCTTGCCTTGTAATAAGTAGGAGAAGAAACAATGTCTTGCCTTGTAATAAGTAGGAGAATAAACAATGTCTTGCCTTGTAATAAGTAGGAGGAACAATGTCTTGCCTTGTAATAAGTAAGAGAAGAAACAATGTCTTGCCTTGTAAAAAACAGGAGAAGAAACAATGTCTTGTCTTGTAATAAGTAGAAGTAGAAACAATATATTGCCTTGTAATAAACAGGAGAAGAAACAATGTCTTGCCTTGTAATAAGTAGGAGAAATAATGTCTAGCCTTGTAATAAGTAGAAGAATAAACAATGTCTTGCCTTGTGATAAGTAGGAGAAGAAACCATGTCTTGCCTTGTAATAAGTAGAAGAATAAACAATGTCTTGCCTTGTGATAAGTAGGAGAAGAAACAATGTCTTGCCTTGTAATAAGTAGGAGAAGAAACAATGTCTTGCCTTGTAATAAGTAGAAGAATAAACAATGTCTTGCCCGGTAATAAGTAGGAGAAGAAAAAATGTCTTGCCTTGTGATAAGAAGGAGAAGAAACAATGTATTGCCTTGTGATAAGTAGGAGAAGAAACAATGTCTTGCCTTGTAATAAGTAGATGAAGAAAGAATGTCTTGCCTTGTAATAAGTAGGAGAAAAAATGTCTAGCCTTGTAATTAACAGAAGAAACAATGTCTAATGTCTTGCCTTGTAATAAGTAGAAGAAACAATGTCTTGCCTTGTAATAAGTAGAAGAAACAATGTCTTGCCTTGTAATAAGTAGAAGAAACAATGTCTTGCCTTGTAATAAGTAGAAGAAACAATGTCTTGCCTTGTAATAAGTAGAAGAAACAATATCTTGCCTTGTAATAAGTAGAAGAAACAATGTTTTGCCTTGTAATAAGTAGAAGAAACAATGTCTTGCCTTGTAATAAGTAGAAGAAACAATGTCTTGTCTTGTAATAAGTAGAAGAAATAATGTCTAGCCTTGTAATAAGTAGAAGAAGAAAGAATATCTTGCCTTGTAATAAGTAGGAGAAATAATGTCTAGCCTTGTAATAAGTAGAAGAAGAAACAATGTCTTGCCTTGTAATTAACAGAAGAAACAATGTCTTGCCTTGTAATAAGCAGAAGAAATAATGACATGCTTGCACTGTTTTTCTTCCAATATGTTAATGAATGAAAATCATATTATATGAGCATAAAGGTCATTCAAATAAAAACAAATTCATTTTAAACTATCCAAATATTCCAAAATTTAATATTACTGTTAAGTCTGTTAAGCAGAAAACAACAACTTATAAACAAGCAGATAACAAGGATCCAGATCAGCTAACACCCTGCTGGGAGCTGTCTGATCAGGATCTACACTATTTGCAACTGGGTCTCTAGCAACATGTTGGGACACCTTTGCTCTTAGATGTTACAAAATGTCTATATACAATCACAGAGTATGAATGTTATGAAGCAGGTTCAGGATACAACCCACAGGCTAGTCGGCAGATCTTACCATACTGGTTTGTTAATGATGCAATTATTATAGTCATAAATACAGTCAAGAACTTAATCTGCATTGTGCGAGAAATGAAGATTTGTCATATTTACATGTATGTCTTTTAAGTTAACTGAAAAAGTAATGTCAAGAGGGATATAACAACATTACCAGCCATTATTTCTATACATTTGTGCTATATCAATTTGCTCCCACATTTATTCATGTAACAATTAACCATCAGCAGGCAGTCATTTTACACACACAGCCATTTCACTCCTGGCTGACATTTTAGGCACTAGCTAGTAATTACATCAATACAAGTGTTAGATAAATCAACCACAGAGCAGTGCAGCATAAAAACATCATTAATCTCTTTTACAGCTGGCTTATACAATAAAAGAGCCGCTAACATTGGTGTATAAAAATGGCAGTCAGAATATGAACAGTGGCATGACCCCTGCGGGATCTGGCTCTCATCACAGAGGAACAATGTGCTATTTATGTGCTACCAGTACTTCAATCTGTGACATTCCTGCATGCACAACAATTACTCCGGTTTAATTTTAGACAAATATTATCATGAACAATTCTTACATAGTCAACTGGTAGTTGGACACAGAAACAGGGAAGAGAAACTGAGATGAAAGAAAAAAAAAAAGCACCCAGAATGTCTGGAAATTGATTTTTGATCAATTTTCCCAAAAGTATTCATAGCAAAAGTCCAGCCGTAAGAATGATGGAAGACTTGCAGTAGTTCACTAAGACTTGGCCAATGGGTTAGCAGGAGTGTTTTGGAGATGTCATTGTGGTAGGAAGTTGAGACATTTCTATTGTAGACCTAGCCAGGCCTGTATGAGGTGATGCAGACTTACAGACTGACATGGCTGACATGATGGCTTAACAGAATGAAGAACAAATTCCGCTACCACTGTCACCAAAAAAGTTTAAAATACATTTCATATTCTTGGCAACTATAATTATTCTATTCATAATACCATACTGTTTATTTTTACCACTAATAGCCATGTAAAAAAACAAACAAGATACATTTCTTGACATCAAGCAAATTAAACCATATCAAAAACAGTGATAAGCTATAAGATAAAGAGTCACAGTTGTTATGTGTAAGTTAAGGAGTCACAGATGTTATGTGTAAGTTAACAAGTCACAGATGTTATGTGTTAAGTTAACAAGTCACTGTTGTTATGTGTAAGTTAAAGAGTCACAGATGTTATGTGTAAGTTAAAGAGTCACAGATGTTTTGTGTAAGTTAAAGAGTCACAGATGTTTTGTGTAAGTTAAAGAGTCACAGTTGTAGGTAGGACCTGATGAACATCTTGGTTACCACTATCATCATAGCATTATCTACACTTATCCACTTGCTCTATCTACATTGTTATGTTTTCACATACACAATCCATGTTTAACCTTATAGATGTAATATCTACTGAATCTCTCCATCATTATATTTATAGATTTGTTTTATCTCACCAACAGGCATGCTTACCAGACAACATCCAGATGGTTTGATAACCTGTTGGTAGCAAACAGTGAATAATCGAACAAAATATCCTTATTACAATGATCTTTGAAACATCACACCAATTACTCTTAAGCCTGTTGCATTCATTTAAAACCTATGACAATGCGAAGGTTTAACTTAGAGATATAAGCAAAAATGCAAATAATAAGAAGTCATATTGAACAGACACAGCAGCAAATAGTCAGATTATGTGCTTAGCTGGCAGAGCACCAACAAAGTTATGGTCCTATTGGTTATGTCCAGGATAAAATGGTAGAGAAGAAACCCGGACATATGACTTGGCAGAACCATCAGCGCTTTGAAAGCCTGCTGGAAGTATTCTTGTAACTAATCTTTTATTTTAATATAATTCAATACAACTGTTTTAATACAAGCAGATTTGCCTTTTCTGAGCTTTGATGCAAAATGTTTAACAAGCCCATGGGGAATTAGAGGCCTTCAAGCATGGAGCAATGTTTATACTTCCATGTACAATATACATTGTACCATACTTTTAAAGATAATTATTATATTTGCATTCAATTTTACCCTCAATTTAGGTTAAATAAGTCAATGAAAAGACTGTTTAGCTTGTACCTTTACAATGGTTTGTGGAACGGATTGGCAGGTCTTTAAAGGTAAACTGTTAAATGTTGCATTTTTATATAGGGCATCAACATAAATATGGTCATTATAGCAAAGTAAATATATTATGGCTGACGAAGAGCCCAAACTACCAGCACATTCCAGGTCACCTGACCCCACTTCGCCCCCATTAAGCTCCTTTAACCAGCACTCGAACCATGGTGGTGAGAAACAGAGAAGTTAGAAGTTAGAAGTTTGTGACTCAAAGCCATCAGTAATAGACTTCCTTGTTCAAAAATGCCTCTGGCCTTGATATGAATGTGTCCAAAAGCCAATCCACACAGTCATCTCCTTTCAGAATAGTATCTTTCTTCCAAATTTTTGTTACTATGCACCAGTTCCGAGGTTGCAACTATTTGTATACTCGATGGAGTATGTCCTGCCAATAATCTTTCAGTCAGAGATTTGGCTTGTTTGGAAACAGAACAAGGAAAGGCATAAAAGAGGATTTTTACTTACCTCAGGTAATAAATATTTTTCATAAATAGTTTGAGCCTTTGAAAACCGTTTCTCATTTGGAGAAAGTTCATAATCATTCTGAAAAAAATATATACAAAACCTTGTCAACGGAAAAAAGGCCAAAGAAAAATCTTAGAGAAAAATCTCTGAACTATAATGTTTATTAGTAACAGTTGAAGGCATTACTTCTATTTCTTCATGTAGTAAGTTGTTACAGAATTGCATTGTTAAACACGACATCTACCAACAATCTTTCAGTCATCTTTTGTAAGTAGTTCAAGTTCAGCTATAATCCAAGAGGATACAGTCAGGACAGGACTACAATCACATTATCATAACTAAGAGCCAAGCATTCTGTAGGGAACTCCATGAAGGGGCTGGAAAGGGGGAAGGGCTCTAGCAGTACCATTCTGACTTTGGTTCTTCAAACCCCTCAATAGCCTTAACATCAAGCAAAAAGAAATAAAGCAGTAGTCTTGTCAATGACAGTGACATTTATTCACATTCATCATTTGTATTAAATTATTATATCACATTGGCACAATTATGGACATACTGGCAACGTCCAGTTAATTATTAGTGAAGGAATACCCCTGAAATATGTCTGGGGAGAAACACCTGCAAAACTGCAGGCTAGATGGAAGACCTCCTAACATGAAATTTTCTGCCTTTCCAGGGACTCAAACCCATGCAATAAGGGGCTGAGAAGTTACAAGTTGTCAACTCTGACAACCCCCACCGTCATAACAGTGTGGGAGCTGGTGGGAAGGGATTAAGCTACTTGCTACATTGTTTCTGGCTATTCTCATACTCAAATTGCTGGAGCTTTTTTAAACAAATAAGTCAAACAAGAAGTGCATGCCAATGAATGTTCTCAATTGAAGACTTTAACCCAATATTTATTGATTTTCTAGGAGCCCAAAACATAGAGCAATAAAGTTCATATTAATGGCACTTTATGTCCATAGAAATAGTTATAGTTTATTTTCTAGAGAACCAGTGCCCATGTAGTAATTATATTTATCAGTGCATAATAAAATTGTGCTTCCAAAGGAATTACAATATGCAAGAGTGGCCTAAGATTTGAACCTGGCACCATCTAATCCCAAATCCATAGCCTTAACCACTTCCCCACAGATACCAAGAGATGAAGCAACATAAAAACTGTGTGATACTGCTTGGCATTGTGTGAAGAGCTAAAAGGTACTTTGTGATACTTTGTGGAACTGTATGGGACAGTGTGGCATTGTGTGTGGAGCTGTAAGGTACTTTGTTGAACAATGTGGGAGGGACCTGTGGAGAAGATATATGGAAATGTGTGGTACTGTGTAGACCTGTATGGAAGTACGCTGAACTGTGTGGTACTGTGGCGAAGTTTGTTGAACTGTGTGGACCTGTGGGGAAGTATATTGAACTGAGTGGCACTGTGTGGACCTGTGGGGCAGTATGTTGAACTGTGTGGTATTGTGTGGACCTGTGGGGAAGTATGTTGAACTGTGTGGACCTGTGGGGAAGGTATATGGAATGTGTGGTACTGTGTGGACCTGTATGGAAGTATGTTGAACTGTGTGATACTGTGTGGACATGTGGCAAAGTATGTTGAACTGTGTGATACTGTGTGCACCTGTGGGGAAGGTATTTGGAACGATGTGATACTGGGTAGAACTGTGTGGGAGGGGGGGAGTGTGTGGAACTTTGTGGTACTATATGGAACTGTGGGACAGTTAGTGGAGCTGTGTGGTCCTTTATAGAACAGCAAGACAGTAGGTAGTATGGTACTTTGTGGTACTTACAAAATTAATCCTCGGTTTGGTACTGTGTGGACCTGTTGGGAGAAGTATGCTGAACTATGTGGACCAGTGGGGAAGTATGTTTAATTGTGTGGTGCTGTGTGGCCCTGTGGGGAAGTATATTGAACTGAGTGGTACTGTGTGGACCTGTGGGGAAGTATACTGAACTGTGTGGTACTGTGAGGACCTGTGGGGAAGTATGATGAATTGTGTGGTATTGTGTGGACCTGTGGGGAAGTATATTGAACTGAGTGGCACTGTGTGGACCTGTGGGGCAGTATGTTGAACTGTGTGGTATTGTGTGGACCTGTGGGGCAGTATGTTGAATTGTGTGGACCTGTAGGGAAGTATGCTGAACTGTGTGGTATTGTGTGAACCTGTGGGGAAATATGTTGAACTGTGTGGTTATGTGTGGACCTGTAGGGAAGTATGCTAAACTGTGTGGTATTGTGTGAACCTGTGGGAAAATATGTTGAACTGTGTGGTTATGTGTGGACCTGTAGGAAAGTATGCTAAACTGTGTGGTATTGTGTGAACCTGTGGGAAAATATGTTGAACTGTGTGGTTATGTATGGACCTGTAGGGAAGTATGCTGAACTGTGTGGTATTGTGTGGACCTGTGGGGAAATATGTTGAACTGTGTGGTTATGTGTGGACCTGTAGGGAAGTATGCTGAACTGTGTGGTATTGTGTGGATCTGTGGGGAAATATGTTGAACTGTGTGGCACTATGTGGATCTGTGGGGAAGTATGCTGAATTGTGTGGTATGGTGAGGACCTGTGGGGAAATATGTTGAACTGTGTGGTTATGTGTGGACCTGTGGGGAAGGTATATGGAACTGTGTGGACCTGTGGGGAAGTATGTTGAACTGTGTGGTACTGTGTGGACCTGTGGGGAAGTATGTTGAACTGTGTGGTATTTACAAAATTATCCCTAGTTTGGTACTGCCTGGTTTTGTATGGTACTTATGACACTACCAGATGACTTGTACTGTGAGGTACTGCGTGGTAATGAGGTATTGTGCACACTTTTGTGGTATGGAAATATTTGATACTTACTACACTATCAAACATAGGTCAGTGAGGCTCTATGTGGTAGTGAATGGTACTGAGGAAATGTGCAGTACTGTGTGAACCTGGGTGAGGTACTGTCTGGGATAGTACTATGTGGTACTGTGTGGTTAGGTACTATGTGGTACTGTCTGGGATAGTACTATGTGGTACTGTGTGGTTAGGTACTATGTGGTACTGTCTGGGATAGTACTATGTGGTACTGTGTGGTTAGGTACTATGTGGTACTGTGTGGTAAGATAATATGTGGAACTGTGTGGTTAGGTACACTGTGGTACTGTGTGGTAAGGTACAATGTGATACTGTGTGGTATCCTACAATGTGGTACTGTGTGGTTAGGTACTGTGTGGTTAGGGACTGTGTGGTACTGTGTGGTTTAGTACACTGTGGTACTGTGTGGTAAGATACTATGTGGTACTGTATGGTTTAGTACACTGTGGTACTGTGTGGTAAGATACTATGTGGTACTGTGTGGTAACATACTATGTGGTACTGTGTGGTTAGGTACAATGTGGTACTGTGTGGTTAGGTACTATGTGGTACTGTGTGGTTAGATACACTGTGGTACTGTGTGGTAAGATACTATGTGGTACTGTGTGGTTAGGTACACTGTGGTACTGTTTGGTAAGGTACAATGTGATACTGTGTGGTATCCTACAATGTGGTACTGTGTGGTTAGGTACTGTGTGGTTAGGTACTGTGTGGTAAGATACTATGTGGTACTGTGTGGTTAGGTACTATGTGGTACTGTGTGGTTAGGTACAATGTGGTACTGTGTGGTTAGGTACTATGTGGTACTGTGTGGTAAGATACTATGTGGTACTGTGTGGTTAGGTACAATGTGGTACTGTGTGGTAAGATACTATGTGGTACTGTGTGGTAGGTACACTGTGATACTGTGTGGTAAGGTACAATGTGATACTGTGTGGTATCCTACAATGTGGTACTGTGTGGTTTGGTCAATGTGATACTGTGTGGTTAGGTACTATGTGATACTGTGTGGTTGGGTACACTGTGATACTCTGTGGTACTGTGAGGTTAGGTACACTGTGATACTGTGTGGTTAGGTATTATGTGGTACTGTGCGGTTAGGTACTATGTGGTACTGTGTGGTTAGGTACTATGTAGTACTGTGTGAATAGGTACAGTGTGGTTAGGTACTATGTGATACTGTGTGGATGGGTACACTGTGATACTTTGTGGTGCTGTGAGGTTAGGTACACTGTGATACTGTGCGGTTAGGTACAATGTGATACTGTGTGGTTAGGTACAATGCAGTACTGTGTGGTTAGGTACACTATAATACTGTGTGGATAGGAACTATGTAGTACTGTGTGAATAGGTACTGCGTGGTTAGGTACTGTGTATAACTGTGTCTTTTGGAATTGTGTGGTTAGGTACTGTGTGGTTAGGATCTATGTGGTACTGTGTGGTTAGGTACACTGTGATACTGTGTGATTGGGTACTATGTGTGACTGTGTGGTAAAGTGCTATGTGGTACTGTGTGAATAGGTACTGTTTGGTTAGGTACTATGTGGTACTGTTTGAATAGGTACTGCATTGTTAGGTACTGTGTATTACTGTGTGGTATGGTATTGTGTGGTTAGGCACTGTGTGGTTAGGTATTGTGTGGTTAGGCACTGTGTGGTTAGGTATTGTGTGATTAGGCACTGTGTGAAACTGTGTGAATAGGTACTGCTTGGTTTGGTAATGTGTATTACTTACTGTGTGGTTAGGTATTGTGGGGTTAGGCACTGTCTGGTACTGTGTGAATAGGTACTGTGTGGTTAGGTATTGTGTGGTTAGGCACTGTGTGGTTAGGATCTATGTGGTACTGTGTGGTTAGGTACACTGTGATACTGTGTGCTAGGCACTGTGTGGTACTGTGTGTTAAAGTACTATGTGGTACCTTGTGGTTAGGTACAATATGTTACTGTGTGAATAGGTACAGCGTGGTAAGGTACTGTGTGGTTAGGTACAATGTGGTACTGTGTGGTTAGGTACAATGTGGTACTGTGTGGTTAGGTACAATGTGGTACTGTGTGGTTAGGTACAATGTGGTACTGTGTGGTTAGGTACAATGTGGTACTGTGTGGTTAGGTACAATGTGATACTGTGTGGTAAGATACTATGTGATACTTGTGGTTGGGTACACTGTGATTCTGTGTGGTTAGGTACTATGTGGTACTGTGTGGTTAGGTACATTGTGATACAGTGTGGTTAGATACACTGTGATAATGTGTGGTTAGGTACACTGTGATACTTTGTGGTTAGATACTATGTGGTACTGTGTGAATAGGTACAGTGTGGTACTGTGTGGTTAGGTACACTGTGATACTGTGTGGTTAGGGACTTTGTGATACTGTGTGGTTAGGTACACTGTGATAATATGTAGTGAGGTACTATGTGATACTGTGTGGTTAGGTACACTGTGAAAATATGTAGTTAGGTACTATGTGATTATGTGTGGTTGGGTACTATGTGATACTGTGTGGTTAGGTATAATGTGGTTCTGTGTGAATAGGTACAGCGTGGTAAGGTACCGTGTGGTTAGGTACAATGTGGTACTGTGTGGTTAGGTACAATGTGGTACTGTGTGGTTGGGTACAATGTGGAACTGTGTGGTTAGGTACAATGTGGTACTGTGTGGTTGGGTACAATGTGGAACTGTGTGGTTAGGTACAATGTGGTACTGTGTGGTTGGGTACAATGTGATACTGTGTGGTTAGATACCATGTAATACTGTGTGGTTAGGTACAATTCGATACTGTGTGGTTGGGTACACTGTTGTACTGTGTGGTTAGGTACAATGTGGTACTGTGTGGTTAGGTACTATGTGATACAGTGTGGTTGGGCACACTGTGATACTGTGTGGTTAGATTCTATGTGGTACTGTGTGAATAGGTACAACGTGGTTAGGTACTGTGTGGTTAGGTACAATGTGGTACTCTGTGGTATAGAACAATGTGGTACTTTGTGGTTAGGTACAATGTGTTCCTGTGTGGTATCCTACAATGTGATACTGTGTGGTTAGGAACTATGTGATACTGTGTGGTACTGTGTGGTTAGGTACACTGTGATACTGTGTGTTTGGGTACAAATTGGTACTATGTGGTTAGGTACACTGTGGTACTGTGTGGTTAGGTACTATGTGATACAGTACTGAAAATCACGAAATTGACAATTTTCCCGTTTCCACTCCGTTTCGTTTCCATTTTAGTTGGAAGCGTTTGCCGCTCCGTTTCCATTCCGCTTCCGTTGCGTTTCCGTTTCGTTTTTTTCGCTTCCAGCGCTGCATTTCAAACGCTTCCAGCGTTTCTATCGTTTCTACCGTTTCAAGCGTTCCGTTTCGCTCCGTTCCGATTTTGACTAAAAATTTCGTTTAATAAATTTCTAAAGGTAAAGTACTTCTGGTGTGTTTGCAAAATGACGAAAGAAGTAAACATTCTAGGGAGAGGCAAAAATCTTCCATCACATATAAAGGAATCGGCAGTAGATTGTTTGTGACGAGGATATTCAGTGTCAGTCACCCGGAGGGAAATTGCAGACAAAAAATACCCTTAACAACCAGCACCTGCAAATAATCCTCAAAATTCAGGGAGTGCAGTATTGAGAAGATGCCTACCTACTTGTCTTCGCCAGACGTCATATCCCGGAATAAACAAACAAGAAATAACTTTCAAATATGGCCCACACACACCCAGTATCCTAAAAAGTTAACTTCTCCGTGACGTGTTAATCCGCAAAAAAAGCGTAATGGTGATCCGACCTTAAAATAAGACGATATCACACACAATTTTTTTTTAAACTTGCCCCCGGACGTTTGCCCCCCGCCCCTATAAGTGCAGACCGGACGTTTGCCACCCCCTCTCCCCTTCAAATAAAAAGGTCCTTCAAATAAAAAGGCCCAGCGTTTACCCCCATCCCCACTGCCAAAATAAAAAGGCGAATGTTTGCCCCTTTCCGATATTTGTTATATGGCGGACTTTAGATTTAACGTCTCGCTGATAGTAACGTGTAATATCCAATAATTTTAGATAAGTATTATTCACTACAGTCACATTTCATGGTTAAAATGATTATCTCATATAAACATGAACATGTTGTTTTGTCGAAAACAGGCACATACATAAAGTCTCATAGAACAAACAACTTTCTTAGAAACAAGTGTGTGTTGTTGTGTTTTCGGTTTGCACATATTAGCGCCAATTAACGGCTGTTAACAATATTGTTCACGCACTTATAATATGAAGTCGCTAATTATATCAATGTGATTTTAATTTCTCCAAGGTTGTAACAAATAAATGCGGTGAACAAATAAATCATTAGATGCGGTGTAATTTCTTTCTGGAGAGGAGGGCTCTCTGGCTAACACTGCAACATCAAAGAATATTCTGGGAAACAATCGCCGGTCACTATCATTTGAAGTCGCCGAAAAGATTTTTTTTTGTTTCAAATTGACCGACCTATTATTTCTCTCAATACTGTGCAACATGATATCGATCGATAATTGTCTTCAAGCTGCCATTTAGAAGAGAGAGAGGGTGTGAACGCTGGGTACTGTTTAGGGATTAAAAATGGTAAGTACGCGTGAACGGCGTGTGCTATGAAAAAATATGCAACGTTATTGACGATTTACCTTCGCGGCATAAATATAAGTTCTAAAGGAATGATAGTGGAGGGAGGAAACTGTACTATGTAGTAATATTTCAGACTGCGCATGTTTTTACTTATATAAATGTCCTTACAAAAACTTTTTAGTCCTTTTAATGATCATAAACACTTTTATAAAGGTATTATTTATATTGAAGGTATGGATTAACTACAAAAGAATAGGCGAACCATTGAAATAATACATTTGCAATAAACACGAGATGAAAATATACATTATACTGTGTTCCTTGATGTGTCTTCTCTTGATAACATTATTTACAAGAAACACGACAATTAATGTCGTATTTACTATAAGAAATCCCCAATCCCCACATCCACGTTTCCTCTTCTTAAACTAAAAAATAGTGGGTGGGGAAAGGGTGCACCATTGTGGGTACTACTAAATATAGCGTTAGGTCCTTTTATGAGCCAAAAAAGATATCGTGCACCTTAGTGTTTTGTCCTTTTTGTTGTCCTCGCGTAAGTCAATGCATATTGCTCTTTAAAAGGTGAAGGTCATAAACCACGCGACTGTTATAAGGTGACATTTTCAAACACAGCTGCAAAGAGGATGCATGTGTTCTTGCGAAGTGGAAAAGACGCCAAAACACGGTCACACTTCCTGTCCACTAGACAAACAAGGTGTCATAAAACTGCCAATTAGCTTAATTAGTTGGGGTGTCCGCTCATGTCTTAAAATTAGGGATTCAATTAGAGTAGAACTTTATGATGGCATGAACCCTACCCACGCGCATGGAGAAACATAATATCAATTTACAAAACGATATATTTTAAATTAATATATTTCTATCTTTAAATGGGTACAAAAATTAAGTACCCGGTAGGGCCCTTATTAGACCACATTTTGGCATAGAACATTCAAGACATGAATGGGAAAATGAGCCGTAGCCAGGCCTCATTCAAATAGTTGCAAGTCAAGTAAAGTCAAAAGTTGTATGCAGATTCTTAATCGCGGTCCACGAATTCCGATTAATCCTATATATGTAACAGCGCATTATGGTAACTATGCATTTAGAAATAGGAATTTTGATACTATTGTCCAAATTTACAACATTTTTCATTATAATATATATAACAATTAAGATTAGAAGCAGAAGAAAATTTGCTTGACAAAGAGGCAAGATAAAATAAAATACATATCCATACCCCTGTAACTAAAGTAATGATGATGTATTGACGGTGCTGCTGCTGCTACTGCTGCTTCTGCTGATAATGATGACGGTGATACCGATGCTGTTTATGATTATAATGTAAATGGTAATAACGGTTACGGTGATGCTGATGCTCATGACGATTATGATGTAGATCGTGATGCCGGTGATGCTGCTTTTGATGATGATTAGTAGTGATTATATAAGTAATATGGGATCCTGATGATGATCATGTGTGATCAGGTGAATTTAATGGCGGTAATGATTATTATGTCTTTAATATTTATCGTGATGTAAGTTTTTATCACGGTTGTTTTATTTAACTGTCAATCGATGATTGTATACGTGCACTATTTGGCAATCTATGGTTATTCAGACGTTGAACTTTAGGATCATACTTGTCATTGGCTCTGAGTGCCGGGGAGGATGTTATTGGTTCTTGATTGGGTCACACCTTGCAATAATACATAGCATTGTTTGTTTGTTTTATGTGTAGTTGTTTTATGTTTTTTGTGTTATATGAGATGTGTTACCTTCTTTTGGTTGAGGTTTAATTTCATTAAGTAACTTTATTTTGTACCACGCAATGCATTCTTTGTAAATGAAAAATACTTAAAGCAAGTATGTTCACACAAAAATGATTGGCAAAGTTGATCCGGGAACGGACCATGCAGCTACAAAGTAATTAGCGAAAATTCAAACTCGGGAAATGCTGCGACATTGCGCGCGCATACGTGTAATGACAGCTGTGTACACACTATCTTCATATGCCAAACAATGAAGACTAAGAATGTCGATCCAAGGCGGATGTTAAGCTATTCATTGGAATTAATTAAAACATCAGTTTCGACAGAAACGCAATATTATAGTTAAATTGCGTGTTTTATCGTGCGTAGTGATTTTTAGTGCAGTTTCTGTTTTGACGGTACACGATGACTTGGACAACTCGTGCGGTTTCGGAACTGTAATGTACAAGTTTGATAAATACGATTTTTTGATAATAATTTATGTTATTTCTTTCTGCAGAGTACATATAAAAGCGCGTTTGTGTTGATAAATTGAAGCCAGTTATTGTGTTCGTTTAAATTTATTTCGTACCAAGAAACGGTTGAAATGTTACTATAAATAATCGGGTGACCTAGAAACGTTTGAAGCGGTAGTGAAAATAACTCTACCGTTACGAGCATTCCGATTTTTCCGTTTCTACCGTTTCTAGCGTTCCAAGCGCTCCGGTTATAGCGTTTATACCGTTTACACCGTTTCAAGCGTTTGTAGCGCTCCGTTGCATTTCCATTTCCACTCCGTTCCGTTTCCGTTTCAACAGGAAACGAAAAACGTTTCATTTCCATTTCCACTCCGTTCCGTTTGTCAATTTCATGATTTTCAGTACTGTACTGTGTGGTTAGGTAGACTGTGATACTGTGTGGTTAGGTACTATGTGGTACTGTGTGGTTAGGTAGACTGTGATACTGTGTGGTTAGGTACACTGTGGTACTGTGTGGTTAGGTACTATGTGATACTGTGTGGTTAGGTAGACTGTGGTACTGTGTGCTAGGCACTGTGTGGTTAGGTACTTTGTGGTACTGCATGGTTAGATACTATTTGGTACTGTGTGGTTTGGTACTATGTGGTGCTGTGAGAAATAGTACTGTGTGGTTATGTTGTGTGGTTAGACACTGTGTAGTACTGTGTGGTACTCTTTGGTATGGTGCTGTGTGGTACTTACAACATCATCTAAGAAACTGAAAGCCTTCTTGAGCTCCGGCTTGCCATCACAGAAGTTGCGGTATAACAATCGGCCAATTGGCTGCTGGGTGACTATGTACTTGTAAGTGCACGCTGAAACAAGAAAACATTGAAGTCATTAAAATCACAAATAAAAAAATGGGGTTGGGTAAGGTTAAAGAGGATAAGGATATCACATGCTACCTGAATCTGAAGAATAGTAATACTAATAATATGTCCCAAAATAAATCCTACTGTGCCTTGGTAAGCAGATAGAACCAAAAAACATGGAAGATAATATTATTTGCATTTAACAAAACAAAGCTTGAAAGCCACAAGAATATGTGCACGAAAAGAAAAAAAACTATAATAACCTCTCTATATAGTGAAATCTTCCCATTTGAAGCAGTTTTCCTTTAAACTGAATCAATTTTCACATTATTCCAAGCAACAGACTATAAGAAATGAACATTTTTCCATTTCATGTTTTAAACAAGAAAAGAAATTAAACACCTAGACAGTCCCACTTACAAAGGCCCTATACTATACATTTTATGAAATAAAAGCTCTGTAATGGTGAAGGTTATTTTATGTACATCAAACATCATTCTGTAAGTACAAATTCTGTTGATTAGCATTGTGTATTCCAGTGAAAACATTGATAAACATCAGAAACTGAACAGGGCAGAGTTTTAGGCATTTCTGTCAATATATTGGTTTAAATGCTTCTCAGTGAACCAGAAAATCCAGTGAAAAAAATATAACTGGTATTAGTGCTAAAGACTGATGATTCTGTAATCCCTGTAACTAATGATGGTTTGTACCTCCAATGCTAAAGATGTCAACAGGGCCAATAACACTTAAAGATCTCAGAAGTTGCATGTATGCAGATAAATCCTAAATCTTCTATATCAGGCCAGTCAACATCCAAGGATAGGCAAATCTTGTGATCAGGTATAAAAGGCTACATTATCTTAGTTTTTGGTACAAATTTGTAATTTGTGGTCAATTTATCACAAAAAAAGTAAATGCATTTTGTACAGCAATAGAACTGTAACTATGATAAAAGCCCACTTTTCTTTAACTCATTTGTGCAAAGGTATGATTTATTAATGTTACATTTTACAAGTTACAGATTATATCTTAAAAGTTATGCTCTTCAGAAATCTTTGTTTTATTTTATATGTGAGATAAAAATAATGTGAAACAAGCAAACTGTCGGATAAAACAGTGCAATGAAATGTTATCACAACTTTTCTTTACATGCCTAAATTTTTACAATTTTTTTTTTTTTGCAAACCTAATGTTCTGCACTTGGATAAAGATGAAAGTGATAACAAACATCTATCAGCTGTATCTTAGATCTGCAAGGACATGCTCACATCAAACCTCATAAGCTTCTCAGATGGTGCTTGTGAGTAACTGCTACAGAGAAGAAGGGGATGAGAGTCTCTGAAGGAGATGAAGCAGTAACATTTCAATGATTGAAATGCTCTGAATACATCACACCACTGGATATTCTAACACCCTTTAACCATCTGCTAAGAATGTATTAACCCCAGGCACAGGCAACCAGTGCAGATCCAGACTAGCCAGGTCCTTATGGAAGCTGTCTGAACAGGATTCACACTTTCCCAACATAGTCCAAACTAATCCTATTTGTAAGCAGTTGAAGCAAGTAACTTAAATTAGGTATAGTTTGTAAACAGCTGTAACAGGGTAAGAATTTGTGTGATCAGAACAGAGAATGGGCCATGAATATGATGTATGATGCAACACTGTCCACAGCTCCAGTGCAGTACCAACCGATCCAGACATAGTTATATATCCCAAAATTTTCTCCAAAACTGTGAAAATTTGTCTTGCACGGGAAACATCTAAAAAGAACTAGCACAGATTTTTGTGTATTCACAGATTTTTGTGTATTCAATATATATTTTTTATGGTTAACATCCAATTTTCACTAATATGATTTAGGTTTTTTATCTTACCGTATGTATAAATAAGGTACTGTAATGTGTTCATAATCATTAACCAAGTAACATAAAAATTAAAAGCACCAATTCTTTTTTAATTTATAACTTACATCGCAATTGTTGCAACATAAGCGGTGTCTGATGGAGAAATAAAGGGTTTAGCATGAGACATACTTGTATTATTTCTTGGCCTGCTTTTCAAAAATGGGTGAGGCCTAGGTAAACAGCAGACAACAGGATCGGCCAGCATCATCTGCGACCTGTCTTATCGGAATCAGCATTATGTGCTTCAGTGTCTCAAGAACTGAGTGTTCTCTCCTCTTCGTATAGATGTTAGCAGGACTGATAGTGTCCTCTCCTCTGCATATAGATGTTAGCAGGACTGACAGTGTCCTCTCCTCTGCATATAGTTGTTAGCAGGACTGATAGTGTCCTCTCCTCTGCATATAGTTGTTAGCAGGACTGACAGTGTCCTCTCCTCTGCATATAGTTGTTAGCAGGACTGACAGTGTCCTCTCCTCTGCATATAGTTGTCAGCAGGACTGACAGTGTCCTCTCCTCTGCATATAGTTGTTAGCAGGACTGATAGTGTCCTCTCCTCTGCATATAGTTGTTAGGACTGATAGTGTCCTCTCCTCTGCATATAGTTGTTAGCAGGACTGATAGTGTCCTCTCCTCTGCATATAGTTGTTAGCAGGACTGATAGTGTCTTCTCCTCTGCATATAGTTGTTAGGACTGATAGTGTCCTCTCCTCTGCATATAGTTGTTAGCAGGACTGACAGTGTCCTCTCCTCTGCATATAGTTGTTAGCAGGACTGATAGTGTCCTCTCCTCTGCATATAGTTGTCAGCAGGACTGACAGTGTCCTCTCCTCTGCATATAGTTGTTAGCAGGACTGATAGTGTCCTCTCCTCTGCATATAGTTGTTAGCAGGACTGATAGTGTCTTCTCCTCTGCATATAGTTGTTAGGACTGATAGTGTCCTCTCCTCTGCATATAGTTGTTAGCAGGACTGATAGTGTCCTCTCCTCTGCATAAAATTGTTAGCAGGACTGATAGTGTCCTCTCCTCTGCATATAGTTGTTAGCAGGACTGATAGTGTCCTCTCCTCTGCGTAAAGTTGTTAGCAGGACTGATAGTGTCCTCTCCTCTGCATATAGTTATTTGCAGCACTGATAGTGTCCTCTCCTCTGCATATAGTTGTTAGCAGGACTGACAGTGTCCTCTCCTCTGCATATAGTTATTTGCAGCACTGATAGTGTCCTCTCCTCTGCATATAGTTATTTGCAGCACTGAAAGTGTCCTCTCCTCTGCATATAGTTGTTAGCAGGATTGGTAGTGTCCTCTCCTCTGTATAAAGTTGTTAGCAGGACTGACAGTGTCCTCTCCTCTGCATATAGTTGTTAGCAGGACTGATAGTGTCCTCTCCTCTGCATATAGTTGTTAGCAGGATTGGTAGTGTCCTCTCCTCTGCATATAGTTGTTAGCAGGACTGATAGTATCCTCTCCTCTGCATATAGTCATTAGCAGGACTGATAGTGTCCTCTCCTCTGCATATAGATGTTAGCAGGACTGAAAGTGTCCTCTCCTCTGCATATAGTTGTTAGCAGGACTGATGGTGTCCTCTCCTCTGCATTAAGTTGTTAGCAGGACTGATAGTGTCCTCACCTCTGCATATAGCTGTTAGCAGGACTGACAGTGTCCTCTCCTCTGCATATAGTTGTTAGCAGGACTGATAGTGTCCTCTCCTCTGCATTAAGTTGTTAGCAGGACTGACAGTGTCCTCTCCTCTACATATAGTTGTTAGCAGGACTGATAGTGTCCTCTCCTCTGCATATAGTTATTTGCAGCACTGATAGTGTCCTCTCCTCTGCATATAGTTGTTAGCAGGACTGACAGTGTCCTCTCCTCTGCATATAGTTATTTGCAGCACTGATAGTGTCCTCTCCTCTGCATATAGTTGTTAGCAGGACTGACAGTGTCCTCTCCTCTGCATATAGTTATTTGCAGCACTGATAGTGTCCTCTCCTCTGCATATAGTTATTTGCAGCACTGAAAGTGTCCTCTCCTCTGCATATAGTTGTTAGCAGGATTGGTAGTGTCCTCTCCTCTGTATAAAGTTGTTAGCAGGACTGACAGTGTCCTCTCCTCTGCATTTAGTTGTTAGCAGGACTGATAGTGTCCTCTCCTCTGCATATAGTTGTTAGCAGGACTGATAGTGTCCTCTCCTCTGCATATAGTTGTTAGCAGGATTGGTAGGGATTAGGAATTAGGGATTAGCCGGCATTTTTGCCGTTACTGCGCAGCGACATTTCTATCATTACAGCACAGGGGCACTTATGAGGTGCCCAGGGACTGAACCCGGCCGGTCCATTATACTGACACCGACGAGTCAGGCGTAATGCTGTCCCCGTAGCCCCGAGCGTTAGGAGGGAAGCCACTACTACCAACTTTAAAGTCTTTGGTATGACCCGGCCGGGGTTCGAACCCACGACCTCCCGATCCGCAAGCCGACGCTCTACCATCTGAGCTATTGCGGCCGGTGCAGGATTGGTAGTGTCCTCTCCTCTGCATAAAGTTGTTAGCAGGACTGATAGTGTCCTCTCCTCTGCATATAGTTGTTAGCAGGACTGATAGTGTTCTCTCCTCTGCATATAGTTGTTAGCAGGACTGACAGTGTCCTCTCCTCTGCATATAGATGTTAGCAGGACTGATAGTGTCCTCTCCTCTGCATTAAGTTGTTAGCAGGACTGATAGTGTCCTCTCCTCTGCATATAGATGTTAGCAGGACTGACAGTGTCCTCTCCTCTGCATATAGTTGTTAGCAGGACTGATAGTGTCCTCTCCTCTGCATACGGTTGTTAGCAGGATTGATAGTGTCCTCTCCTCTGCAAATAGTTGTTAGCAGGACTGATAGTGTCCTCTCCTCTGCATTAAGTTGTAAGCAGGACTGATAGTGTCCTCTGCATTAAGTTGTAAGCAGGACTGATAGTGTCCTCATCTCTGCATAAAGTTGTTAGCAGGACTGATAGTGTCCTCTCCTCTGCATATAGTTGTTAGCAGGATTGATAGTGTCCTCTCCTCTGCATATAGTTGTTAGCAGGACTGACAGTGTCCTCTCCTCTGCATATAGTTGTTAGCAGGACTGATAGTGTCCTCTCCTCTGCATATAGTTGTTAGCAGGATTGATAGTGTCCTCTCCTCTGCATATAGTTGTTAGCAGGACTGATAGTGTCCTCTCCTCTGCATTAAGTTGTAAGCAGGACTGATAGTGTCCTCACCTCTGCATATAGTCATTTGCAGCACTGATAGTGTCCTCTCCTCTGCATATAGTTATTTGCAGCACTGATAGTGTCCTCTCCTCTGCATATAGTTATTTGCAGCACTGATAGTGTCCTCTGCATATAGTTGTTAGCAGGATGGACAGTGTGCTCTCCTCTACATAAAGTTGTTAGCAGGACTCACAGTGTCCTCTCCTCTGCATATAGTTGTTAGCAGGATGGACAGTGTGCTCTCCTCTACATAAAGTTGTTAGCAAGACTCACAGTGTCCTCTCCTCTGCATGTAGTTGTTAGCAGGAAACTTACAGTTTAATATGTGATATTATCAAACATAGCACAATAAGGGTTAATCTGTTCTTGTGCAGCCACATTGACTCACAGAACTTTCTCAAGAAAATCTTTCAATTAAGCCAAATAGTTTTAAATTGGCAATCTTGATATGTTTCATTTAAGATCATAGTATGCTACACAGGCATTGAGATAATATATGATGGGAGTCCTAATGGCTTGGAGGTTTGAGATAAACAAGGATATGCGAAAGAAAAAAAGGAAATTGAAGATGGGTTTTTTTAGTTTTGATTTTTAAGAATAAGTTGGAATGAGATAGGTTATTAGTAATGAATGAACCATTTAATCTTGTAAGTATTGCATCATTGTTTATTTTAAAACATTAAACATTGAATCCCTCGCCTCATAGGTTTAAGTCCTGATTGGGGCGAGAACTTTCATGTGAGGTCTCCCAGATGACTTTGTGCCACTGCTGCCACCAGAACAGCTGATCTTCTTACAATAATTAGCGGTATGCCAATATGTCCATAATTGTGTTGTAACCAATAAACAAATACCAATTATGAAGGTGCAATAAAATGTCACTGCATAACTATAAGGTGGCTTAAGGATGAACCACTACTGGAATAGCCAGCACTTAGCTGGAGGCTTAAGTAGGAGCCCAGTATGACCTTGAAGATGTCAGCACAATGTATTAACCAAAAACCCAACTTTTAGCAGATAAAGGCTGTTTAATTATTATAGCATGATGTCACAGACACAAGATTTCCTTCAAACATTGTCATAATAGAATCAAACTTGTCTTACCAAAATATGCAAATAATTTACAATTATACAAGGTGGTCTTGTCCAAAAGGGAAATAACCCAGTATAAAATAAAAGAAGGTTATATTCATTAAAAATAAGATTTTTTTTATTTGCGGTTACCTGGAAAATTTAATATTATATTTCTGTTTGATATCACTTTTGTTTAACTCTTGATTTGTAAGTTTGTAAGAAGATATAACATGATTATAGCAAATGTTTTATTGTATCGATCAGAGAAATAGTACACTTTAATATCACGCATGGAACACTATGATAAAAATCTTGTATATGTACTAATAGTTGCATATAGTACTCTTAACTAATGCAGATAATTTGTAGAACCTGCCATTTTGTACTCTTACAAAACAACACACCTTGAAATCATAACCTGTCACTGTTAGGGGTTAGACAACATTTGCAGCATGATGTATTATGTATGATTATAAACATGACATCAATTTTCACAAGTTTCAATACTCTGCCAATGGTTTCCCCATCAAAGGTACGGTGAACACTTCTAACAAGTCTTGTTTGCATTCCTCCCATTTATCAGTGTTAGATTTCACAAGCAAACACCCTGTAGTATTCCAGTTTAATTTGTTCCATCATAACAACAGTATCTTGTTCAATGCAGAATGAAATGCCGAAAGTCCTTTCAAAGTCGTGAAATGCGATGCATAGTTAATAACATCTAAAGATGATCAAATAGTTCAACCAATCTCTTATTGTGTGTGAAATACAAATCAACACTTTGATTTTAAGAATAAAAGAAACAAAAAGAAATGTATTTTTTAAAATGATGAAAATTATGAGAAAAAGTACAGTTGTAAAATTTGTTGGGTCATGTTTGCAGCATTTTTCATTGCAAAAATGTGTAACCTACATAGACATAACAATACAAACAATAACAGTAATTATAATGTAGTGCAATGTGTGAGCTTATCAGAAATTAGACAATAATATTTCATGTATGAAATTATCACAACTTATTTTAACACGAGTGTTAGAAGTCAGAAACTGCCCTTTGTAATTGTGCATAAATAAAGCTTTAAGTCAGTAAATACCTTTGTAATTTGGCATAAATTATGGAGCTTTTTGAGTAAAGAACTTTCCTTTTTCATTGTGCATACATAATAAGGGAACTTTTTAGTAAAGAACTTTTCTTATTCATTGTGCATACATAATAATTGACTTTTAAGTAAAGAACTTTCCTTTTTCATTGTGCATACATAATTAGGGAATTTTTGAGTGAAGAACTTTTCTTAGTCATTGTGCATACATAATAAATGACTTTTAAGTAAAGAACTTTCTTTTTTCATTGTGCATACATAATAAGAGAACTTTTGAGTGAAGAACTTAACTTTTTCGTTGTAAAATCAAGTCAGGAATTACACTTTGTGATTGTGCATAAATAAAGGAACTTTTGCGTCAGGAATAAATAACCAAGTTCCTACCCTACAAAACTGCTGTGTTTTCTTTAACCTTGACACTTGGCATACCAGAGTGTCACCAAAAAGGAGGAATTTTTTGTCTTTTCCCAACAATATAATGCTGGAATTCATTGGTTTTGTGTGTGATTTCCTACAGCATCACTGAGATACAATTATGGTCATTTTAGTGACATTCCACTATTTTGGTAGAGAAAGATCCCAGACAAATGTCTGAGTTTAACCACCAGCACACAGCAGATCAGCTGGAAGACCTTGCCAAATTAAGTCCTTTGCCCCGACTTGAACCCAACACTTGGCCATGGCTTCTTGTATACTATTGTATTCAGTGAAACTATCTTTCTGCTAGAATTTAAAAAAAAATAATTAAATGATAACATTTGGTAAAGAATGAAATTAAATAATATATTAGGGTACCATGAAACAAATCTTTATGACATTAGATTTTCTCAACTTGTCTGGGGTGCTTAATAGCACATGTACATGACCTTAATGCATTTATCATGAGAAAACTATAAAAACACATGTACAGTCATTCTATCTATGCTCTTTAGGATATAAAACGCACAATCATCACTGCCATATAATACCAGAAGATTACAAAGTCAGGAGCTAACTGTAACAGCATTTATAGGCCATTAAAGCTCCTCTCAATATGGGTGTTAAAAGTGTTGTATAACTATTCCTGCATGATCCAAGATAGTGAGCTGCCACTGAACAATGGCCTTGTACCATACGCTTTCAAAATCCTGTTTTATAATGGTAAATGTTGAACTAACATATTAAGCAATGTCATTTAAAATATTTCAACTTTACACACTTACACCCAAAGATGATAAAATAAGAAAATTGGTTTTATTTTTGAGATACATCGCAGTAACCAATTATGATCAATAAAGTGATGTCCAGCTGTTTTGGAGAAGATACCCAGACAAATATTTAGGTAGAACCACCAGCACACCACAGGTAAGCTGTAAGACCATAACACATTAAGTCCTTCACCCAGAATGGGACTGGTGGGAGACTAAACTTTCAGAGTAGTTATAAATTACATTCTTACATTCTTCCTTTTTGTTTGCCATTTGCATTGCAAATTGCAATGCATCCTAATACCTGTACCTGTATATTTTATAGTATTACTATCATTCATTGCAAATTTTATCACCTATGAACATACTTTTATTCCTATTTCTATCATTATATAGAAAAGAAGAGAAAGACTGATAGTATGCCATTTGAATGTTAACAAATAACTTGAATTCAAACTTAACCTGCTAAGCACATAATTATCAAGGACAGGCAGATAGTGCAGATCCAGAGCAGCCAGCAGAATCAGGATCTGCACTTTTTCCTAGTGGGTCTCTAGTCATTGGTCTTATCAGATTTTAAAGCAGTTGTTAGCGAAGATCTTATAATTAGCTTGGGTTATTTACAGAAACAGGCTAAGGGTCCAGTTTTCTTGAAGCTCCCACGTCTTTAAATCCTACCTGCAAGCACAGGTCTACCAAACACACATTTCCACATTTATCAGTGAATCTACAATTTTCAGTATCTCAGGATCCCACCTCTGTGCAACATACCTTTGCCTTGTTACATTTGTGACTAACCAATGTTTAAATTCTTATTTACTTCTATCACAAGAAGCGATTACCATGTAATTGGATAAAACTGAGCAGCAAATAGGGAAGATCATGAACAGATTCCAGTGGAAGCTGCCTGATCAGGATGTATGCCATTTGCTGAAGGTTGATCAGTTTGTGATAAGCAGGCTAAGAGCTAATGGTCTCCTGATAGCTAGATGCCTCCATCTTGAATCATATATTCACCCTGCATGCTGCCAAAATGGCATAAAACTTGTCAAAATTGCATTTCCTTTTACATTATCTTTCGGCAGAATAAATTTTGTTTTGATAACATTCATTGACTGCTGCATCACCTCTGACCCAGCACACCACCAACATCTAAGGAATGAGCAATCCTGCTCACACCTTTGATGTTCTCAAATTGCCCACAAATGTTGCATCAAGGTGTCAAAAGGGGCAACTTTGACTGATACCTTTCAAGAATGAAGATAGATAATTCTTGCACTGTTAGTGCCATCCATATAGTTATATACTGTTTCCTAGTTTGCACCTTGTGTTATTCAGAAGTACTGCAAGGTATGTGTACATACAGATACCATACTATCAAGGAATTAAACAACATTTACATTATCGGAACCACAGCAACAGCTTAAGTTACTGTGAGACATACAAATTTTATTTTAGATCAGTTATGTGATTGCATACTGCAATGATACCTGCCATAGTACCTGTAGCATGTTTCTTTTTTTTTTAAATAGGCAACCAATCAAAATATCCATCTGATACCTATTCAAAATATAGCATTCCAATTATCCAGATATTCAAAAAATAAAACAAATGGGACAAAAATGCATGTTTTTATCCAAGACCTGGGTATTGACATCACCACCAGCACTCACAACATATCAGTATTTCATTAACCACATCCTTACAACACAGATGTGGAGATTAGATAACCAAGGGCAGAACCAAGAGCAGAGGTCCAACAGGCATCAGTGTAACCACTCAAACACCCATAACAGATTTATTGGAGTCACGACACAGTGACTGTGTTAGATCATCATCTACTGTTATTGCTGCTTTCATACTTTCCATGCTGCCATTGTACATTAAATAATTTGGTTTCTGCAATAAAAATCTACAGGGTTCCTCACAACATTGATGGTTTTGATAAACCCAATTAAACTAATTTGGTTCATTTTATCATTTCATGGGGATTTTTTCTCGCAGTCTTGAACTTTCTTGTAATGAAGTGAAAGATATTACCAATGAAATTCAGGCAAAGTGAATGTGAACGTAAGTCAAGAGGGAAAAGCCATTCAAAAGTACAAGAACAAGTTCAACAATTAAATATTTTTTCATTACAAGGCTTTTTTCACAGTCAGGGGAAGGGGCCACAATTTTTTGTTTATTGTGTTTATCATCCCACCAACAGCATTTTATTATCTAGGGACGGTGTCCACTTGAAGCAGATATAGTGCTGCCTTCACTGTGTATAGCATGCCATGAACACCCAGCATGAGACCACACCCAGTCACATTATCCTGACACCGGGCCAACCAGTCGTGGCACTACCCTTATATTTGCTTGAGCATTAGCAAGGAACCATTTTTAACTAATTTAGTATATTGTGGCCCAATCATGGTCATTGTAGCAAACGTTCAGAAATTGGTGGAGGACAACCCCAGACAAATGTCTAAGTAGACCGCAGTCAGCTTGCAGCCTTCCCATATTTAGTACCTGACTCTGAATGGGTGTCAAACCCAAGCACTGAGAGGTTAGGCAGTCAGAGAAATTGGCAACTATGCCATTGGAGCCTCACTCAATCATTTACACTATTCATTCTGAATATCTATTTTTGGGTGTGTTCTTCATAACGTATCACTTTATTATTGCTGACAAAAAAAGAAAAACAAACAGTAAAGGGCAGATAACCACAAGGTGCAAACTTGTACTGAAAGATATGGTCAGAAACTATTTATAAAACATCATTCCACTTATTATGTCTATCACTTACTATTAATGCAACTGTCTTAAGGAAGGGTCATTTTCATAATATGACTAGGCTACTAGTTTCTTAACAGTTGACTTGCTAAACACATATTTATAGGACTTTTGCAAAGAATGTAGATCTAAATCAGCCAGCTCCCTGCTGTAAGATGTCTGACCAGGATCTGCTGATAAATCTCTAGCAGTATGTCTAGGCACCTTTCATTGTAATGTAAAAAGATAACTTAGAGGGAGTCTAGGCTATTAACAAACATGACAAGCTGGTTGTGACATAAGACAAGATGTAGATCCATAAGTCATTGCTGGTTCCAGAGGTAGTGCCTCCAATAATTCATGAATTATCTCTCTATTTATGATGGGAGACAATAAAAAAAAATGTTTCCATGCCTTTGAAGTTACAAAAACTCAAACAATGTTATGATAGCAGACCGAAAAAAGATCACGAGTAATTTATGTCCTTGGCTAAGTCTTTGCCTTCTTGTTGACATTATTGACAAATCTGCTGTTTAATTTAAGAAAAGTGACATGTTCTTTGACCTTCACCATGTCTGACAAAAAAAGAAGATAACAAGGAGTCATGAAAACTCTTTTACCATGCACAGTCTTTGAAGTTTACAAATAAGAACTTAAGAATAAATTTGACTGTAAATTGAAGTATACTTTGATGCTGCAAACATTAGGCAGCGATTAGTCGTCATTGAGCAACAACTGTTGCGGTAGTTAAGGGCAAAGATTAGTTGCTGATACGGTAGTTAAAAGACAGCATCTAACAGCGACTACTATGGTAGTTAAAAGTCAGCAACGAGTGGCAAAGAGTTAATCAATACTTACTGTATGCAGTTCTGTATTGCAACTAGTAACAGACAGGTATAACATGCTTAACAAGCTGACATTAAAAGCATGAATATCAAAAAATATGATTTAAAGATAAGCCCAAACTTATTTCCAGTGTAGGCCTGACTTCCTTTCATGTGCATGACAGCTGCAGAAAACACCATTTAGGTCAACCTATGTGCTTCAGATTGCTAACTTTCATCATGACTTCAGTACAAAATGCACAAAAAAAATAAAAATACAATCTTTAATTCGAAGTACATGCTACACAAAAGACAATAATTGGTTTTTATCTGGCCAAATCCTTGAAATGCAGAAAAGGTTTTTTAAATGTAAGAACACCCCACAAGAGAACTGTCAAGCAATCAGCACTGTTGAAGAAACACATGCTGGGCATGTACACCTAGCAGAAGTATTGCATGAAGGAAGTAACGATAAGTGAACACTTGAGGGTGTTACAAACTGCAGTTGATGTTGGGTCACTTATGTTATTGACTTGTCCACTTCAAGCTGTTGGCTGTAGATAACTTGGTCATAAATTTCTATATAGATCAAGTAGGTCAAAGCTACAGCCAGCCAAAGTAAATATGGTGAGGCCTAGACCCTGTCTCCCCATGTTTTTCTTGATAAATCTGTAATTGGACCTGGATCAGCAAAAAATTACTTGCAAGGCTCTAGATATAGGCATCGGTTAACTCCAGATTGCCTACATGTACATGTATTAAAAACCTATACAAATTTTTACTTTTCTGACAATTGCATGCATATGTTGCTAGAAATATTATAGCAAATAGTGTAAATACTGATCAGACAGCTCCTAGCAGTAGTTGTCTCATCTGGACCTTAGCTTTGAACCTTTGATCCTGTTAAATATTCATGCCATACAGGCTAAGAATTGAAGGTTTGAAATGGTATGGTGACAATTTCATTTCTATTGGCAGGCTTGAATGAGACAATAGGCTGAAATTGGCAGCTGAGATGAGGTTATTACCCGAGCAACTGATGACAAAAACATACGACAAAAATCTCCCTTATCTCAGTGGAAACACCTTCACTTTCCTGGTATATGCTTAATAAATAAATATACTATGTATGGCTTTTATCCAGGAAAAGAGTGGTGTGGTTTCAACAATAGGTTTCCACAATTCCATTCAGTAGGATAACATCGGTTGATATTTCTGACTTGTAATGGCAGTAGTGTTTGTGTGTAATTATCACAGGTGGCTTGCTGGATCTCCAGCTCCACACAAGGTAAGTATCCATTGTAAAAATAGCTTTCATTCTCCCACTAAACCCTATATTGATGATATTATGCCCCAATATTAACCTATTTTTGACTTAACATACATCCTCACTCTATAATCGAACTAAAAAATGAAAGTGGTGCAAGCATTGTTCTATTCACTGCTTCAAGAAAGTAATCACATTTTGAGACAATTAGAACTGGTGAAGATAACCTGCTGTATATTATTTTGTGCAAGATAACTGTCCCTTCTTAAAAAAAAACACAACTCTGCTTTAATGCTGTGGACATAAGCAGAAGGTTGAGGGTCAGATTACAGAAGCATAGCTGAACGATGAGGAGTGGAGTGTGGTGAGAGAAGAAGTCACTGGTTACATACCATGTACCATGGATCACTGGATATTTCTTCACACTCTAGGTGGTGATTTATTTATGAATATGATATTCAGCTATTTTGTGGTGGAGGAAGACAAGACATTGACTTTGTGTAGGAGATAACTAATCTAGATCTATACAATCTGCCTCATCTATATTTGCATTGCAGGCTTGAAATTATGTTTGTTTTTGTTTTTGAATTACATTACAGTGACCATTTTTGATCATTATAGAAACGTCTATCTTTTTGGTGGAGGAAGACCTGACACATGTCTGAGTAGAACCACCGGCGCACAACACGTCAGCTGGAAGACCTTCTCACATTATGTCCTTCCACCTGAATGTGACTCGAACCCACACAGTGAGAGTCAAAGCAGTCTGAGGAGTTACAAATCGGCCACTTTTACCACTTTGTTCCGGGCGTCCCAGCTTGAAATTCATGCTATAAATTAATTCCTATTTGGATATTCAAATTATCTTTTCAGGTCGATAATTCCGAAGAAAGATAGTCAATTGGAAGTTGGTAAAGCAGTCAGTCAGTGACTAAACTACTCCAACTCCCATCGCAATGACTGCATGGTAACAAATGTCAGGGTAGAACCACCAGGGCACCGCAGGTCAGCTGGTAGACATTTCCTCATTAAGGTCTTCACCCAAAATGGTACTCACACCTACGCAACAGCTAAGCTGTCACTGTCCAAATGGTACATGTACTTTATCTTGTATTGTGGCAATACACGATTTCACATGTCACAGTGCAGCTGTCAGATTGAACTCTGTGGAAGGAATGCTGATGGAGGTTGATTTATAAAAGGTCATGCTCCACAACCATTAAAACACTTCTGGTTGTGAACCTGGTATAAAGAACTGGGAGGAGAATCAAGGGGTTCTGAGGAGCTTATGGTGAGAATCCCTTTATGCTCCTGCATAACAAAACTGGAATGGCAACAGAAAAAAGCATAAAAGTAATAATGCAGTACCAGTCATGTAATTCCATATTGTAAACAGAAATTTAACCTTTTGTTCATAAAATTAACATTAAATGTGCATTTAAAATTTTCTATAACATAAATTCACATTTTTAAGCTAGGTAAGTCCTTGTAGGTGACAACCCATTTCTTATGCAAAATTGTGGAAAAAAACAATAAAATAATAAAGAATTTTTAAGTAGTGCAAACATTAAGTTACAGAAGTTCTTAAGTTGAAATGTAATTTCTTTCATCATAATTCTTTTTCGTGGTTTCTCATATTAAAAAAATAGATTTTACATACTTTCTTATGAGTGATAGTGCAAATAAAATTAAAAAAAAACTGGCACTGCTGCAGCATGCTATGTCACTGCTGTTTTGCAGGAATGCATCCATGCTACTGACTTGCATGGGCATTTTTTTCTGCTGCTGCTGTTGCTGTTTTGCTGCCATGCATATGGCTTCTCACCAAAATGCTTTATCTGAAATTAAGTATACATGCCCAATCCAGACACTACATAAGAAAACTGTGTCACCGTACAAAAAGTACAGCAGCCAGCCTAATTAAACAAAGGCAGGAAGAAAATCTGATTGGATGAAAGGTAGAAAGCACAGCAGGACCAAGCAGTAAATTATTGATGATGTAATAATTGTTCCATGAAATATTCAGGCAGAGAAAAAATTACACAAGATAACACCAGGTAGAGTTTCTAACATAAAACTTCCATCATTAATTACCAACAATGATTTATGCTGCAGCAGCAGGGGTTGATTTCAGTTTTAAGAAGGATAACGGGTTTAAATCTGACGGTAATTAGTATTTTATAAGCCACAGAGCTGTAAAACAAGCTGTCTTTAAAGAATCAAAGTGTCATCCTGCCAATCTCTCCCAACGCTGGCTTCTTGCTTGGTAAGATGAACCCATTCATGTCATGAGCTCCAGTATACAATGGTAGGCCAAGGGAGGTCTGCCTACTTAACACACCATTGCAAGTTAACTTACAGCAGGAAGACAGTAAAAACATTTTTACTTACATGGCTGGTGGTAAAATAAATTGATAAGACATCTTGTTCCTGGTAGCATTTTAGTCTTTTTCTTTGCTTAGTCTTTTTCTTTGCAAATAATGTTCACCCAAAACAAGGGCTCTGGTCATTTAATAAACTTCTCAAAGACTTTAGTAAGACAAAGAGAGTACCTGTTAGTCGACTAAGTTCAAAGCATTTCACATTTCCTTGATTGGTCTACTGACATAACAGTTTCTGATTGCTTATAGATGTCAAATCAGTCAATATAATGAGATCAAAATCTAGAAGCAATTTTTTAGAGCCTATATATATCATAGTCCATATTTCTAGCAGTGTTTGCACATAACTTTTTATTGAGATCCCTTTTACTAATTAATGTTGTTTTCTGTTTATAAATGGGTCTTCATAAACGGGTCTTCTCTGGATGTGAAATACTTAATACAAAGTCAAAGTATATATCAAAGTAACAGTTTTAGAAACGAATTACTTACTGAAGTAAATACAAACATTACGATAGTCACAGGACCTTAGCAACTAAAGCGAGTCATATCATTTTTCATGTATAACATTTGTATAACATATACATATGGACCCTGTTTTTTCCACATCACATCTCAAAATAAAAAAGGCTGATTTAATCTTCATCTGAAATCTACCCTTGAGATATTTACTTTAATTGGGCCTAGAACAAGATTTTTTGCTAAATCATTTTGTTGAGAAAGTTTCACGAGGTCAATCAGATATGGCAGATTTTAAGTGTTAAATGACTTATTTTTCCCTTAATTTCCAGTATGTGTTTTTTCTTTTATAAATAAACTGCTTTTAGTTTGCTAAGTTTTAGGAGGACCCACTATATTAGACTTTGTTGAGAATAATAAGACATAGCACATTGTACTTTCTTGATCCACACCCATGTGTATCTTTAATATGTGCACCCCCTGATGAATGTTGAATGTAGCCTATCACTACTCCACCCTTGGAAGGTCAGCTGGGGCTGAATATGAACCACATTTATCTCAATGTCTGTCCAAGTTATCTTCAAACATGTCTCTTGAATTCCAACAGGGATAATAATTCATTTGACAATATACAAAGATATTAATTGCTTGCTTATCTTAACTCTTAACCAGCAAGGCATGAACAAATTAGATTTACACAAATAATATAGGTCAAGACCTGATCAGGATCTGCACATTTTACCGACGAGTCAAAAATCAAGGTATTTTTACCTGAACTTATAGACACAAGTAAACAACTCTGCATTGTGTATGGGTTGTTGATGAAACAAATGTAGTTTAGTGTAGCATGCTATGGTTTGATCACCAGCTATCATAACAATGTTACAGCTGTTGGGTTCTCAGCCGAATATGATGGAAACGACCTTGAAAGTATGGTGTTATTTGGAAAAGCACTTTGCAACATTATTCTGACCAAATTCACCAACAACCCCTTGTTTCTTGTGTTGTTTTATACCAGATTGCTCCTTGTCCACATGGCCTGTAAGCTTGTTTATTCCCCAAAACTTCCGATAGAAGGTGTTTAAATAAGGTGGGTCTGTTACCTGCTTAAAAACAACAGAATGGCCAGACACTAGATATACCTGGTTCTGGTAAGCCCAACAAAGTTCTTGTCACTATCAAACAGTTCTGGCCAGTCCTACACAGTGATGGCTAGTCCAAACAGTTCTGGCCAGACCCTCAGTTCTATCCAGTCCCACTCAGTTCTATCCAGTCCCACTCAGTTCTAGCTAGTCCCACTCAGTTCTGGCCAGTCCCACACAATTCTGGCTAGTCCCACACAGTTCTGGCCAGTTCCACACAGTTCTGGCCAGTCCTTCACAGTTCTGGCCAGTCCTTCACAGTTCTGGCCAGTCCCACGCAGTTCTGGCCAGTCCCACGCAGTTCTGGCCAGTCCCACGCAGTTCTGGCCAGTCCCTCACAGTTCTGGCCAGTCCCACACAGTACTGGCCAGTCCCACACAGTTCTGGCCAGTCCCTTACAGTTCTGGCTAGTCCCTCACAGTTCTGGCCAGTCCCTCACAGTTCTGGCCAGTCCCACACAGTTCTGGCTAGTCCTTCACAGTTCTGGCCAGTCCCACGCAGTCACACAGTTCTGGCCAGTCCCTCACAATTCTGGCCAGTCCCTCACAATTCTGGCTAGTCCTTCACAGTTCTGGCCAGTCCCTCACAGTTCTGGCCAGTCCCACACAGTTCTGACTAGTCCCTCACAGTTCTGACTAGTCCTTCACAGTTCTGGCCAGTCCTTCACAGTTCTGACTAGTCCCTCACAGTTCTGACTAGTCCTTCACAGTTCTGGCCAGTCCCTCACAGTTCTGACTAGTCCTTCACAGTTCTGGCCAGTCCCACACAGTTCTGACTAGTCCTTCACAGTTCTGGCCAGTCCCTCACAGTTCTGGCCAGTCCCACACAGTCACACAGTTCTGACCAGTCCCTCACAGTTCTGGCCAGTCCCACACAGTCACACAGTTCTGGCCAGTCCCACACAGTCACACAGTTCTGGCCAGTCCCTCACAGTTCTGGCCAGTCCCACACAGTTCTGACTAGTCCCTCACAGTTCTGGCCAGTCCCACACAGTTCTGACCAGTCCTTCACAGTTCTGGCCAGTCCCTCACAGTTCTGGCCAGTCCCACACAGTCACACAGTTCTGGCCAGTCCCTCATAATTCTGGCTAGTCCTTCACAGTTCTGACTAGTCCCACACAGTTCTGACTAGTCCCACACAGTTCTGGCCAGTCCCACACAGTTCTGACTAGTCCTTCACAGTTCTGGCCAGTCCCTCACAGTTCTGGCCAGTCCCACACAGTTCTGGCCAGTCCCTCACAGTTCTGGCCAGTCCCACACAGTCACACAGTTCTGGCCAGTCCCACACAGTCACACAGTTCTGGCCAGTCCCACACAGTCACACAGTTCTGGCCAGTCCCACACAGTCACACAGTTCTGGCTAGTCCCACACAGTTCTGGCCAGTCCCACACAGTTCTGGCTAGTCCTTCATAGTTCTGGCCAGTCCCACACAGTCACACAGTTCTGGCCAGTCCCACACAGTCACATAGTTCTGGCCAGTCCCACACAGTTCTGGCCAGTCCCACACAGTTCTGGCTAGTCCTTCACAGTTCTGGCCAGTCCCACACAGTCACACAGTTCTGGCCAGTCCCTCACAGTTCTGGCTAGTCCCTAACAGTTCTTACCAGTCCCTCACAGTTCAGAAACCTTATAGTGCTAGTAGTGACATGTGTTTGTGATGTCAAGGGGCTAAAATTGATGCAACATTATTGGGAAGTAAATCTGATGCTGAAGTTTGAACATTTGGTAGCTGTTTATGCATTTCTTAAAAGGAAATGTTCACATTTTTAGTAAAAATAAAGCTTTTTACCAGGACTAATTATCTAAAAAAACAAAAAAAACAATAGGAATCAATGGAAAGTAAAGTCAAATACCAACAAAGCAAAATTGATGTTGTTTAAATACAAGCTGTTAGTTATTACCCACAGGACTTATTACACTCATTGCTCCACAAAAGGGAGTAATAATTTTAAAACCTGCCAGTAAGATTCATAATACTCATATTCTACAAATAAGGTGCACAATAAAATTGTCAGGTTAAGTATGGTTAATGAGCTCAAGAAATGACCAGTTTTGAAGCAAAGTCAAGGATTTAAGCTGGGAAATATTTCATCTGAAACTAGAATGGCAAAGTAGTTTTCACAAAGGATCTCATATATTAATAAAACTATACCAGGACCTGTAAACACACAGTCCAAACATTATTAGAGGCTGCTGTGGGAAAATTCTATGAAACGAAAGGCAAATGATGACAACGAAAACCAATGACGCACTCCCTGCTTAGCTGTTCCTGGGGGATGTTGGGAAGCTTGGCAAGTGGGCGGCAGAGATGTAAAGTGAGGCCACAAGTTGAAGAAACTAGGATCAATAACTCTGGAAAAAGGGGTAATATCTCTGTTCAACAGATATCAATTGGAATTGTTTATCAAACAACTGTATAGCCAGTTAACTACTTCGACAATACCACAGCATACCATTCATCATAGGCTAAGTGTGGAGAGTCCCTCTGGGATAAGACTGATCTCAGTATGCTGGCTCCAGATATGGGGCAGTAAACTTGGTCTTGTTCAGCTTTTAACATGCTTTCCCCATATTAATTATGTTTAATGCAATTAGTGTAGATCCCGATCACCCAGCTAAATGCTGGAAACTATCTCAGCAGGATCTTCACTTTTTGTTTTTTCGTCTCTATTAATAGGTGTATTAACCTTGAGAACATGAATAATATATAAGCAAAAGAAATAATAAGGATTTAGCATGAGTTTTTAACAAAATGTAGCATGATCAAGGTAAGGATCCTATCCATATAGATAATAATCAATCCTTATGAAGTGGGAACTCATCAAGCTGTCAAATGTCAGACTGAGACAATGCTTCTTAAAAGAATGCAGTAGGATAAAGAGATGAAAAGAAGCAGAAACTACCCCTGATCACAGATTTAGGAGATAGGTGTTCACCATCTGCCAGAAGCAAGCAAAAAGTTGGAAAAGAATGCCCTGACAGTGCCCTCATACATGGTGGAGGCAATCTGTGACAGTAAATCATATTACATGTAGTTTTAACCAATAAACAATTTTAAAAGTCAGATCACAAACTATATTTAAATGTAACAACAAAGATTGCTAGCAACTATGAATCAAATAATGCAACTCACAGTGCAAAAACACTGATCTTGACCTACATTATCTGCCCGAGCAACTTTTGCACTGAAGGTTAATACCTAGAACTGTGCATAAAGTAAAAGAATTTTTAAAAATTTCTCCTCATTTTGCACTGAATATCAGCAGATTGAGATGCATTAATTCTTCGAGTCTAGTTATGACTGATAATTAAGAACTTAAAAAAAGAGAGTTAATTTTGTGTCTAAGAACATTGGGCCTAAGAAATAATAAAAATAAAATTAGAGTCCTTACAAATTATGGGCAAAATTTTCAAAAAAGGTACATTGAAAATGTTATCTTTAGTTTATAGTTGTCATTGTCTGGAGAGAAAAACAAACTGGTGCCAAAAGTACACATATTTAAATAAACATTTAGAAAAGTTGACAAATTAACACTTATTCTAGACATATTGCAGGCAATTTTACATTTTACAAAGAAGCAAACCCTAATATGTCAGTGATTCTACAGGAAGCCAAATTAGAGTTACATCTAATTTCTCTGTTTTATTATTATCATCCATATTTTCATTTGTTAGAAACATTGGATCAACACAGTTAAGGTCATTTAAGGAATGTCCAGCATTTTGGTTTGTTTTGAAGAAAACCCACAAACTAAAACTCTAGATAGAAAATCACTGGCAACTGACTTCAGCTCCCTCACCCAACCACGATACAATTTTATTTTTAATTCCTGAATTATAGAATATAGAATCAGATGACAATATCTTTATTGAAGGGGATATCCAATGTTTGGACCAATTTGGGCCATAGAAAACTATGTGACCACATACTTTAGATATCATGTTACAAGATCATCTGGGTAATCAGCTCTGACCTTGGTATCTATTTCGAGTCAAAATTAGCCAAATATACCTCATTATCGATTTGGAATATTTGAATAATATAAACATTAAGACTGATTCTTTATGACTAGTACTGTCTTACAATTAAGGTAGTGTTTGGACTCATCTTCCATTAGACAAAACTAGCGTATGAAGAAATTATGGCATATAAAGTAATTGAATTTTTTTAACTTAATAATATCTAAATATATTATATATTCGATATAGACAAACTGTCAAACACCACCTTTAAAACAAACTCGCAGCAGCAAAAAGACAAGAGAATAAAAAGTCCATACCAAAAAACCCCACAGTACTCAATGTCCTATTATCAACGTGTTTATGGTGAAATGATGCACCTGCGATATGGGATTTATGAATACTAACCTGCCATGTTCAAAGTAAAAAAGCATGGCTACAGATCTGCCATTCTCCCACTTTAAGCTATCAGATTTGGATCTGTACTATTTGTTTCTAGTAAAATGTCTATTTACATTGTATGTACAAGTGTAGATTCTTAGGCGATATGTAAGACTTTGTACTGATTGGTAAAAAATTAGCAGCTTAAGAGTTACTCTCATGAGACTCATGACACAATGAATATGTTTGCATCATTAGAAATTCTTTTTTTTTTTCAAAACTATTAGGCAGAACAAAAGGATCAATTAGCTGCAGTTATAAATTTGATAAAAAAAAACAGTGAAATAAGTTATTTATTCAATTTCAATTAATATTAACAAATAAGCAGTCACAAGGAATGGAATTATAGTTTAATTAAAACTACAAATAAATTTTGATACAAGAAATATTTATAGTCTTTAATGACCAAATTTTTGTGATGTAAATTATACGATGCTAATGATGATTAACTAACATAAACTTCAACCATTGCAATTTCAACACTTTCATGGCGTGGTAAGAAACAGGCTGGAACAAAGTGTAAGTCATTTATCTGACTCCTTGGGGTCAATATGTTGGTCTAAATTAATTTTAAGGCTGTTGTTAATCTTTTCTTCGTTTCCATAAAATTTTTTCTCATTGGCAACTTGAAATTTACCAAAAAGTCAACCAGAAAATCCCTTTTTTTTCCCTGTTTTGTATCATCCCTTTTACAAAATTATTTTGCTTATTGGTTTTAATCGTGGTTTTTTATTTTCATCGCTGATCATTAATGCTGTTTTATGTTATAATTTGTGATAATTGGTCAGAGAACCGCCAGGGCAGCAAGCAAAATGATTTATGACAAGTTTAGTTTTGTACTGGAACACCATAAACATTTGTAACACTAAATAAATCTGTACTTATTGTAAGTAAATGCCACAACATTGGAAGCAAAATAACAAGCCATTTATGTAAGGTCCCAATAATCATAATTATAAAGTGCAAAAGACCCACGCATTTTCTAATTACCCGGGTTTATTAGAAGGAAACCAATTCGATATACAGTAGAAACTCACAATGCGGGCAACTCGATAATACGGCCATTTTTATATTACGGCCAATTTTCTCGGTCCCGAACAGTTTACTATTTGATTCTGTATACTTGAAGCTAAAAAATGCGGGCAACTGGCTATTGCGAATTACGGCCATGAGTTTCGGTCCCGAACTGGCGTCTAAGCGATAAACGAAACTGACTAATGCGGCCAAGGGAAATACCTCTTATCGACTGTTGCCAGACTGGGTGCGTGAATTTTACTACCATGCAGCGCAGCCTATTCATAGACATTAATCAGCATATTGTACACCAGTCTGTGTTTACTTAGAGGCGGCCGACATTTTGACACTTTCTTTTGTTTAGACTGCATTTCACAAAGGATTAACAGACATCATGGGCATGTGTCAGTTAATTACAAAATTATGCTGCCAAACAGAGCACAATCACTCATGTTTTTAAGTAAACACTAACACAAACCTCTGTGTAAAAAAGGACATTGTTTGTTGTTTTATTTTTATTGATTTACAGGTTAATAGATTGTAGTTTAAAAGTGTACAACACCAATAATACTGATGTTTAATTTAGCATAAGCTATGATTTATTGTACTACTTAAAACAACAAAACAAATATAATTGTTTAAACTATAAAGTATACAACACGTAGATAAAAAGAATATGTAACCCTTAGTTCATTATGCAAGGGCATAACTGTACAGCTTTTCAAACCCGGGCACTTTATTAAAGGCCATCTCAAGTGAATAAATTAATAGCAAAAGAGTATTGTCACATTAAAACATATACTGTGCTTTTTGCATTGTGTACCGGCACATTTTCAAGGAAAAATCAGGTCTTGTCTACTTGGATCAGTACATTATTTAAGACAGGACTGCAGTTTGTTTTTTTTTAGTCCCAAACAGGTTGTTTATATTCAAAATAACACAGTCACAAAGCAAAAAAAAAAATCTACAATAAAATATAATGAGTTGTCTGTAGACAGAGGGTCCACTTTACTAAGTACTTAATAGTATAATAGTGGACCTTACCAAAAATCTTACCAACACAGACAGTTGTAAGTCATTAAAGGGGCATAACTCTGCTAAAATTAATTTTAGGGTTACCTGCCATTTTGGAATGGGTTCTCCCTTTGACAGATCAAGTTTATCAAGGTTGAAATGAAAATAGTTAATTTACTGGACCTTAGCATAAATCTTACCCAACATTGAAAACTGAAAGTTGAAAAAGAGCCATAACTCTGTTAAAATTATCTTTACCTGCTATGGTCACATGCATTTTGCCAGGAGTGGTTACTGTAGCAAAGTGCAACATAATGGGTGTAAGGAGTGAGTCTATCAATAGAATATATGTGAAACTATGAGTCACTAATATGAATAAGTTACTGGCTGAGGATTGTCAGACATGAAAAGTTAACTGCACAAATGAAGCTTCCCAATTCCTTTTTTTATATAAAATACTTAATAATTGATTTTATATAGTTTTCTTTTTCTATCAGCACTAATAAAACTATGCCAGTAAGAAAAGTAAATCCAATGTTTTGTCTAAGATACAATACTGGCCAGCCATATCATGTTCATTGACTAGTCTTCAGACAACATTTATGAATAGTAATGTAAATATATAGCATAGTTTTGTCTTCTAAATTGGTAATTTTAGTAAATTTTATCAATTTAAAGGAACAGTCTTTTGTACAATTACAATGTTGGTACAACTATGTAAAATCAGCCAAACTGTACACATGCTGGGACGAATACAAGTACCTATGTACACAGAGACAAAGTGTATCTGATAAATTGAAAGATAACATCACATATAATCTACCCTTCTACAATAACAGTGGATTTCATGAAAAAAAACATAACACAATTCCAAACCTTGCCTTTGTTTCAGCCTGAAACACTTTTAGCAAACATTATCATCTCCCAAATGGCTTGTCAGCAATTAATTTAACTTGTTGATATTACTTGATAGTGGGGTGCTGTGGGGCTAAAAAAGTATGACAGTTTTATGAATTAAGAGGGCGATGATGGCCCTGTATCGCTTACCTGAGCCCACCATAGCCCTTATGGTTATGCTTTTAGACAGGTCAAAGTTTTTTAACAATCTTCACACAAGGCCACCAAAGGAATACATTAACCAAATATCAAAGCTCCAGCTCTTGTGGTTTTTGACAAGAAGATTTTCGATGTTTTCCTATATAGCCTTATTGGGAAAATAACCATGCCCTTGGCGGCCATGTTATTTGACAGATCAAATGTTTTTAACAATCTTTATAGAGAACCACCCAAGAAACATTTATACCAATCATCAGGGCTCAAGCTCTTGTAGTTTCTGACAATAAGTTTTCCTATATAGCCATATATAGAAAATAGCCACACCACTGGTGACCATGTTTTTAGACAGATCAGAAATATTTGGATTAACTTGATATAGGGCCACCCAAAGAACATGCAAACCAAACATCTAGCTTATGAAGTTTCTGACAAGAATATTTTTTAAGTTTTCCTAATTATTTATAAATGAAAAATGACCAAGCCCATGTTTTTTAGACAGCTTATTATCATTTGATTTGTTTTTGTTTCGTTTTTGAAGTACATTGCAGCAACAATTTATGACCATTATAGCTTTTTGGAGGAAGACCCCAGACACATGTCTGGGTAGAACCACCGGCACACCGCAAGTCATAATCATTTAATCCTTTTTTTTCATTTCCCCTATCTATTTAAGCTTCTGAGACAGTTTGGCTGAATTTGTCCCAATGGTTCCAGAGGTGATGTTGTTTTAAATGTTGATGAATGTGATGCCGGGCGGTGGGCGATCACAATAGCTCATCCTGAGCATAAGTTTTGGTGAGCTAAAAAATGAAACAGTTCCGTACCACATTTGGCGAGCAATAATTGAAATTAGTAACAAAATTATGTAATTGATACTATTCTTGACTAGTACAACTGGATCTGCCAATATGACCATAACATGATATATGATGCATCTTAAACTACACCTTACTTTATACGTCATAATATCAGAGGACTATTACAGGTGAATTGCACTCATCTTCAATCCTTAAATTTAATCTTAAATAAAAAAAGCCCTACCCTTTGCTGTAACAAGTTAAATTGCATACCAACATTGAAATTAGTAACAAAATTATGTAAATGAAAGACATGAGTGCACACCAATAGCCAGAAGGTAGAATATGAAGAGATGTTATGCTGGTAGATTATGGGAAATTTTAATTCTAGGCCAAATGATGTCATAAAGATTTGTGAGAAACTGACATGACCTCTGTACAAGTTGACAGGCAGGTAAATTACAAAAAGATGAACTTTGTATCAACATCACACAGACCTATTTTATTGCAATACAAATTTCATTGACAATTACAGGTTCACAACTTTTGCAACATAAATTTAATAAAATGTGGGTTGAAGCTATACCAGTCTGATCTAATATGCAGTGGAATGTAGCTATAACAGCCTGCTCTAATATGCTGTTGGTTGTAGCTATAACAGCCTGGTCTAATATGCTGTTGGTTGTAGCTATAACAGCCTGTTCTAAACTACTGTTGGTTGTAGCTATAACAGCCTGCTCTAATATGCTGTTGGTTGTAGCTATAACAGCCTGGTCTAATATGCTGTTGGTTGTAGCTATAACAGCCTGTTCTAAACTACTGTAGGTTGTAGCTATAACAGCCTGCTCTAATATGCTGTTGGTTGTAGCTATAACAGCCTGCTCTAATATGCTGTTGGTTGTAGCTACAACAGCCTGGTCTAATATGCTGTAGGTTGTAGCAATAACAGTCTGGTCTTATATGCTGTAGGTTGTAGCTATAACAGCCTGGTGTAATATGCTGTTGGTTGTAGCTATAACAGCCTGGTCTAAACTACTGTAGGTTATAGCTATAACAGCCTGCTCTAATATGCTGTGGTCTGTAGCTATAACAGCCTGGTCTAATATGTTGTGGGTTGTAGCTTTAACAGCCTGGTCTAATATGTTGTGGGTTGTAGCTATAACAGCCTGGTCTAATATGCTGTTGGTTGTAACTATAACAGCCTGGTCTAATATGCTGTGGGTTGTAGCTATAGCAGCCTGGTCTAATATGTTGTGGGTTGTCGCTATAACAGCCTGGTCTAATATGCTGTGGATTGAACTATAACAGCCTGGTCTAATATGCTGTTGGTTGTAGCTATAACAGCCTGTTCTAATATGCTGTGGGTTGTAGCTATAACAGCCTGGTCTATTATGCTGTGGGTTGTAGCTATAACAGCCTGGTCTATTATACTGTGGGTTGTAGCTATAACAGCCTGGTCTAATATGCTGTGGGTTGTAGCTATAACAGCCTGTTCTAAACTACTGTAGGTTGTAGCTATAACAGCCTGCTCTAATATGCTGTGGGTTGAAGCTATAACAGCCTGGTCTATTATGCTGTGGGTTGTAGCTATAACAGCCTGGTCTAATATGCTGTGGGTTGTAGCTATAACAGCCTGTTCTAATATGCTGTGGGTTGTAGCTATAACAGCCTGTTCTAAACTACTGTAGGTTGTAGCTATAACAGCCTGCTCTAATATGCTGTGGGTTGTAGCTATAACAGCCTGGTCTAATATGTTGTGGGTTGTAGCTATAACAGCCTGGTCACTGTTGGTTATAGCTATAACAGCCCGGTCTAATATGCTGTGGGTTGTAGCTATAACAGCCTGGTGTAAACTACTGTAGGTTGTAGCTATTACAGCCTGCTCTAATATGTTGTGGGTTGTAGCTTTAACAACCTGGTCTAATATGCTGTGGCTTGTAGCTTTAACAACCTGGTCTAATATGCTGTGGGTTGTAGCTTTAACAGCCTGGTGTAAACTACTGTAGGTTGTAGCTATTACAGCCTGCTCTAATATGTTGTGGGTTGTAGCTTTAACAACCTGGTCTAATATGCTGTGGCTTGTAGCTTTAACAGCCTGGTCTAATATGATGTGGGTTGTAGCTATAACAGCCTGGTCTTATATGCTGTGGTCTGTAGTTATAACAGCCTGCTCTTATATGCTGTGGTCTGTAGCTATAACAGCCTGGTCTTATATGTTGTGGCTTGTAGCTATAACAGCCTGGTCTTATATGTTGTGGCTTGTAGCTATAACAGCCTGGTCTAATATGCTGTGGGTTGTAGCTATAACAGCCTGTTCTAAACTACTGTAGGTTGTAGCTATTACAGCCTGCTCTAATATGATGTGGGTTGTAGCTTTAACAACCTGATCTAAAATGCTGTGGCTTGTCGCTATAACAGCCTGGTCTATTATACTGTGGGTTGTAGCTGTAACAGCCTGGTCTATTATACTGTGGGTTGTAGCTAATACAATCTGGTCCAATAAGCAATAATTGTGATTTTGAGAGTTTAAATGATTACCAACAAATCATTTCAGACTATTCAGAGTTTCTTTGAACTTTGATGAAGTATAACACATCTTATCTAAGAAGATGACATAGGGGATGTTCTTAAATGTTAAAACATCACGTTGGTCACAAAACAACCATTTATAGCTATGAAAACATTCATTAAACTAGACAGCCAATACTGAAGCTAAAGAAGTCTAGAAAAAAAATCAAGAAAAAAAATGTATGAAACACTTAGGGTGTGTAAAGTATGTTATCAAAGGAAGCTATCAAGTTCACAATTATTAACAGCTAAATCTTGAAAATTTACTGCTTAAAATTGGGAGTATCTTATGCTCCATTTCATATATACGCCAACCCTTTATATCAGCTGCCACAGGATGCTGGCTATATCAACTCTTAGCCTGCTTCAGTTGTTAATAACCAAATCTAAATTATAAGTTATATGCACATAACTTTGGCCAAAGATAACAAAGATTTTTCAGCAAATAGTGTAGATCCTGATCAGACAGCTCTCAGCAGGAACCAGCTGATCAGGATCTGCACTGTTTTACTAAGCCTGGTCAATTTGTGTTAAGCAGACTAAGTGTTTTATCAGATTCCAATACAAGCTACAAGAATGGCTGGAATGCTGGTTAAGATATAGTTTTTCTGACATGGAAAACATCAAGCACCCAGTAAAATATCTAATCAAGTGCACAGCTGAAAGAAAAGTCAAAACATTCCCCTAAAAGTTAAGAATTATTTCTGAGTCATTGTAAGTGTACAGCTTTTAATTATTGTATAAAATGTGCAGCTGTTCACAATTAAAACAGAGTAAATAAATAAATCAATCAACTGCTTTTTTATATCATTTAAGGAGACTATTAGAGTTGCTGTCTTCAGTACCTCACCCTTTCATGTAATGGTCTGGATAATACTTTTCATGTGGAGAGACCTTAAGTACACTAGTGGTTTTACAGATGATAAATGATGGGGAGGTATTCTTGACTAGTACAACTGGATCTGCCAATATGACCATAATATGATATATGATGCATCTTAAACTACACCTTACTTTATACGTCATAATATCAGAGGACTATTACAGGTGAATTGCACTCATCTTCAATCCTTAAATTTAATCTTAAATAAAAAAAGCCCTACCCTTTGCTGTAACAAGTTAAATTGCATACCAACAATATTTGATAAAAAAATTATGTGGCATACTTTTTCATGAAGTACAATTAAATCCTCTCTTACCTGGTACTTTATTTTAATACAAAGCCCTGAAGAAAATAGGAAACACATGTGTTACCAACCAGTCCTGAATTCTCAACACCAATCATGTACAGCACAGACACGATTTATTGTTATTTAATGTTCCTTTGATTTGCCAGCCAATGAACAATCTTCCTTCTATGTGAAGATGTTTATATGTGTGTGTATTGCAGACTTTTCTGCGATATCATGCCATGGTTCAGAGTTTATCTTGGTTTAATACTGCTTTGCTAGTGGGGTTTAGAACCTGTTCATCCTTGGTTTTTGAGAGTTTGTAGGAGTGGTCTGTTTAGAGGACATTTTCTGCTCAAAAGAAATATTTTAAGGCCCATCAAGACATGTGTCAGCCATACTTAAACCATTACCATGATGCATTTTGTAATCACTTAACATTTTTTGTTATCTTCTGATATCTTTATGCATGGCTGCCTGGCCACAGTCCGTTAGAATCAGAAACAAAGAGTGTAGATTCAGATCAGATAGATTCCATTGGAAGCTGGCTGATCTTAATCTATACTTTTTGCCTAAGATTGACTGATTTGTCCTTAAGAGACTAAGAGTTCAAAAAAAAAGCTTCACAACCAGTCACATAGTCTAGATATATGGTCAATCATTTCAGGGACACCTATTAAACAAGAATGCTGGCATTACTAACAGCTTCTCTACCACCATGTTGACAACACTGATTTGTTCTGTAGCACAGCACTAATTACTCACAAATATTTCATCATCTTTTCTTTATGTTCAATGCAGGCATCATGCAATTGCCTTGTAGATCTCAAAATAAGCACAAATTTGTTATAAAAGTACAGTTCACCAAACAAATTAAATAAGTGTTCTTAACCAAACCAAACATACTTTGGGCACTGACTGAACTTGCCACATTGAGACAATCTGTGTACAATCATCTAGAAATAACAAGACGCTTAGAAAATAAAATATGCAAATTACATAATATAACATAGATACACCACATCATCTTGAGCTTAACACTACAATAATTTACCAGGAACACAAGGCAGCTTGAATATCATAGAAGATGTTGCCTGACCTGGTTCTACACTGGAGACCATAGAGAACACATGAGAAGCTATGTAAACTAACAGTAACTTTATACCAGAGCCAGTCAGTGCCTGCCATGAACCTGCTGGTCAATATTAGGACTAACCTAAGCATGATCAAGTTGATCATGACTCAAATTATTTTTTGTCATCTTCCATCTACATGCAAAGAGGCCTAAACATATTGCTCAAGTTGCCAAGACATAGCAGAAAGGAGTACAGAGTCTTATTAAGCAGCCCTTGGCTATATATTTTTTTCTACACTGTAACAATACGTCCTTTTCATTCTTGGAGTTTTAAATGATTCTTGAAGGCATAAAATAAGTTTGCTAACTCCCATGTCCTGAACAAGCTGTGTGTGGTCACCAAAGGAGGCCTTCTACATGAACAGTACTGTCTAGACCGTGACAGGACAATGGTCAGTGACATTGTGTTACCCACCTAGGCATCACACCCTTAACATTTCATCATCAATAAAAACCAAAAACATTCACATGGGAACAGACAACTATTGCTAAGTTGAACAACCTAGAATCCAGCTTTAGGGGAACAATTGCTTGGTGAAAGATTTAGCCTTGGACTGTAGAGTAGTCAACTGTTGTATTTTGGCCTTATCCTTTACTACTGTTGTTAATAACCCATACTAACTTTTAGTCTGTATATTAACATGTATATATGCCAAAAGCATTATTGGAGATAACCATTTCATGCATAGGTAAGCATGTCTATTAATAAAGACTTTGCAGCAAATAGTGTAGCTTCTGGTTAGACGGCTCCCAGCAGGGCTAGAAATTTAGCACCCACTGGCAATTAAGCCTCTTTCCTTGACAAGGAAAATGCAGACTGGAAATACAAAAGGTCCTGCTCTCTCTCACATGCTATAAACTTAAAGCGCAAAAACCTCAAGAAATAAAAAAAAAGTTGTTGATTTTAATATTTCACAAGCTTGCAGGCACAAATGTCTGTGGCAGTCTAGATGTTTGTGGAATTGCATACAGCACCTAAAAACATGTCCAGGAACACTTCAATGCGATGCCTAATGTTCTTGAATCCTATTGGTTATATTATGGTAAATGGGTCACTCGGTACGCTATGCCCAGTCTGTAATATTTCAGTTAAGTGGATATTTAGTCAGCACGGAACAAAATATAACCCAAACCTCAAAGAAGTGTAAACAACCATTGTACTTTTTCTGCATTTTTGACACAATAACTTCCTTTGTCTGAATAAGGAGAAATATGTAACAAAAAAACAAAACAAAAACAAACTATTATCAACATTTCTATTTCCTTAAATTACAAGTTGTTGTTTGATACAAAAGCAAAGTATAAACTCATCTTTATAATTATCATAAAAACACTAATTATAACTACACTAAGCGTTAATTTTGTATATACATAAAATGCATGCCCAGAATGAGCTATATGGTTTTATATGTACAATGCGACCATCAACAGTATTAAGTTTAAGACCTCTGTACTTCCCACAATGTGCCTAAACATTATGCATGCAATTTTATTTTCAGTATTCAAAAACACACATCTGGAGCACTTGTAAAGAGAAATGTTAGCAATGACCAAGTGGTATTTCTGCATGCTAACAAACCTATTTTTAAGTAAAACAAAAAAAATTTCATGGTAATATGGTTTTGTGTTAAAACAAAGGGATTTCCTCAACAACTGACGTGAGAGCTCACAGTCTCAACATGTGTAACTATGACATATCTCATAGAAAACATATACTTTGAAACACATTTTTTCAGAAGTATACATGTTTTAATAAAAATAGAAGTTTTTGCATGATTTGAATTTGCAGCAGATGCATACATGGAATATTGTCAAAATTGATAAAGTATTTGGAGGTGAAACTACTAGCAACGAATTCTGGTCAATGCCCCAGCTAATGAGAACAGGTACCTTCAGACTTTTACTCATCCCAAATATCCATTAGTCCAGTGTTCTCCAGAAAATAAAAAGTAGCAGGTTATTTTTTTTAAGTAGCAGGCTGCATGATCATATGTCAAGCCGCGAAGCGGTGAGGGGGAGGGGAGGGAGGGTTACCCTCCCTCCAGGTTGGCCGGGGGGCCTCCCACGAATTTTTTTTTGTTCTAACGGTGCAGAATGGTGCATTTTAAAGCTATTTTGTTGTCTTTTAAAAGCTTCATTTTTACACAAAACCAAAACCATTGTTCAAATTTAATCACTTTTATTAAAAGACAGTTTAAAAATCAGAGTCATCAAACTCAACTCCATTCAGAATCCGACCCTGGAAATTTAATGACAAGTTTTAATTACAAGTAAGTTTTGTAAATTCAAATTGGAATTTGACCACTTCAAAGGACCATTTTGCAGAATGTATAAGTGATTACAAATAAAATCAGAAACCAAATTTCGCAGTTACAACCTGGTCAACTCATGTAACTATAACTCTGAAATCTATAACATCATACTGCAAAGTAAGATGATGGTTGGAGATTAAATATTTTTTATAACCCTGATTTGATTGTAAAATACTACAAGTTTTTAAGCAACTTTTGAAATAAAAGTGATATATCTGGGGGTCTACACTACATCTCTGCTCCAAGTATATGTTTCTTCAATTATATAGTATCATTCTTTACTTTAAAAAATCATCAAATTAATTTGTTTTCTTAAAAGTGGGGACAGAGTTTAGTTACTTATTTTCAGGAAAAGATCGATTTCAAATTTTCAGTATTGCTGGATGGGTGGGTATGGCCGGCATATATATGATGGCTATTTTTATAAAATATAATTTCATTGTAAAACTGAAAATCACCTGCATGCAATCATTCCATATCGAAGTGTACATATTACCTTTCGTCCAAAACATCTGGCATTTTTCTCTGATTTGTTTGATTTTCATTTTTTATTTTCTTTCTTGGTGGCATTTCAGAGGCTTATAAATATACGTATATTTTGCGAAGAATGCAGACGAAACATCTATTTATAGCTTACTGTATATGCATTTTTCACGCATACACACGACTTTGTTATTACCAGTTTGGCGGAAAATGTCGAAGAAAGACGATTCCTCAGTTTATGAATTTCGGCATCATTTGGAAACTATACCTACTGTCTGCATTTGACCTGCGCAAACGGGGAGTGTTTTGTCGATACTTTTGTCGATGTATTTTCGGTTTCTGTTTATGCGAAACCGTTTTTTTTTCGGTGAAAATTATTTTATTTTTTCGAGAAAGTAGTCGGTGTGCAATTCTTAAGTATCAGACCATACCGCCGGCGCTTCTGGAGAACACTGATTAGTCGGATTCTTACTATGTGCTATGCTTACAGGCATAAGAAGACATCCATCACAAAGAAAAGAGCCATGATTGACAAACTGTTTGCTCCAACTTAATGAAAAGCTAGAAACATGCTTGATCAGAATTTTAAAAAAAAATGAGAGAATTATGGTACATAACAAACATGATCTAGTGCATATTGGAAAGTATTCACATAAACATTATTTTTAACTGATTATAGCTTTTTTATCTGTTTGGACACACAGTTACTGTAAAACTTGACCAGGAATTTATTGTATAACACTTGCTAGAATGAATCAGAAGAAACACAAACATGATACAGTTATTACACACATAAGTTGGTTAAATATAACAAATCAACAACCTATGTAGGACCCATGACTTTAAGCATACAAACTTATCAGCTGTTGTGTAATTAGCTGATAAGTCCTGCAATATCCAGGTAGAAAAGTATGCCCACTTAACAATGCCAACAAGTCTAAATATGTACAGACATAATTCACAGCTCACTGTTTAGTTAAGCTTATTTAGTCTTCCATTTTTGTGTTAAGACTCTGTAAGGCCATACATTATACATGTTTAAACAGCTTAAAACACAGAGCAACTAATACCATGAACTAGGAAAGACTGCTTTTATACATTGAGAACTGACATTAACTCATGGCCTTCTCATATACTAACTTATTAATACCAACCTATTCTATGAACAACAATAAAGTAAATACACAAGCGCAGCTTTTTAACAGTCAAAAGCAGACATCTCTTTGGTCACAGAAGATATTGGAAAATTACAATTAATTGGCATGGTGCAAATGTCATGGGTTAACTTCATAAATGAAGGTTCTGCATAAGTTTAAAATATTTGTGTTTAGACTGATGTCAAACTACAGTCTACATCCTCATCTCCTAACTGCTAATCTCAAATTTCCAATAATCATAATGTCAAAGTAGGAATTCTAGATTAGGTGTACAGAATAAAAAATAAAATGTGACCCTTTTGAGTCAATCTACTGGTAAATATTCTTAAACTTGGACTTGATCTCCTGTAAATGATCTACATTCAGATTCGATCTCCTGTAAGTGATGTACTTTCAAAGTGTTGCTTGACTCTATAGATTTACCAGGGCGTTCGATAGACTCTGAACTTCTAGGGTCATTGACCCCTCAGTCAAAATTTTCAGGAATCAAATTCAAATTTCTAGGGTCATATCTGTATGTCGAGCATCACATCATAAGCGCAAATGTGCCGTTATAGCAGTGTTAATTGTGTATTACTATTTGCAGTTAATTCATTTTTCTTTCTTTTTTTTAGAATTTAGGTTTTTCTTCAGATCTTTATCTTTTTTCTCTTTAAAAGTTTACAAGTTAACAGCTCACATGAGCAAACGTGTCGATTGGCAGAATTAGAGCACCAGTTTCTTACTTATTATGCAGGCTCCGCCTACTGTATTGTTTTTCTCCTAGCAGAAGGTAATCGATGCGTGTGTGTGGGGAATCTGTTCTCATTAATATGCAGACTCTGCCCATTGTCGACTTTTCTCGCTTCTTATGAAGCTGTATGCGATTTTGACCGCATGCGTGGGTAGAAATTGTCACGGGTCAAAATAACCCCCACTGCTTTATTGATGTGCATCAGTTAGGGGTATTTCCGAATTTTCGTGCAGTCAAAACCTGGGAGCTAAGGTCAACCGAACTGCCCCTGTTTACCTTTCTGGTCATTGGATATATTCAGCAAAACAATTAACCTGAAAATGTCATCTCAGGTACCACTTAATTCAATCTGGTTTCAGAAGAACAATTTGAAGTTAAATTCATAACTAAAGAGAAGGTGCAACAACCTGAAATGAATTCATACTATTGACACCAAGTTAAGAAGTCCTGTGTCCTATCACCTACTAAACTATCTACTCCTAAAAAAGTTCCTATCACCCATTCAACTATCGGCTCCTAAAAAGTTCATTCATCATGTTTGTTTTATTTTTTCAGCACCTAATATGGAAAGTCCTCTGTAAAATCAACCCAAAATCATAATTTGAATGGCTCTTCTAAAAAAATAGTTAAGTTGAAGTGTGTGGGATGTACTGCAACTGTAAGTCAGCTACACTGGTACCCAGTTTCATGTGGCTGTGCATGTGGTATATTCAAAGAAAATGCTTCACACGGCACGGTTGGCACTACAGAGCAGACCAGAGGGCTGACGCTTAGCTATAAAGAACATACTGACTCCACCACTCAAGTAACTTCGAGTGGACTTGGAATGCTATGTTGACAGAAAAATGTTCCACTTATAAACACTTTGGTATAGGTTTATGGTCTCAGAGGTTTCACATGTATGTGTATAGACACAGAACTGCCTTAAGCAGTGTCTACATGCAGCCTCTGTGACAAGAACTGTTGAGAAAAAAATCCAGCCTGCATTTTTACCATTGCATGGACAGGTTAGCAGACATTTTGTTCAATTTGTGATGATTAATTTCAGACCAAAGACTACTATACATTGACAAGATTATTTTGCTCAAGCAAACTCAGAATGGCACTGTTCCTATTCACAGCATTCCAGTTAACAAATACAAACAATGAGTATGTGCACTATGCAAATATGAAGAGATCAATGAGTTTTCAGTGTTGAATTATCTAAGAACAGATTTCATTTAACATTGTGAACTAAAATCAGATCTCTTGATGGTATAATTAAGGATCAGACTTCATATTTGTATTTAGATGGCTCTAAGACATATCACAGTGACTATAAATTAAAGGTAGTATTCAATAGTTTTGAAAAAGCAACCAAATTATTTGTATCTGAAAATTCCATGAAATAGCGGTATAAATGTCTTAGTGAAGCCTAACACCCAACATCATTTCAAACAGATTTTTCCTTTAGATACATGCCAACAGTTTTTAAACTAAGAAAACCAATGTGACCACTAACTTTTACGTCACATTATATCATCATCTGGGTAATCTGCTCTGACATTGATATCTATGTTTGTGCTGAATTTTAGATTTGGAAAGAATGATTTTTTAAAAGCCATTTTTTCACAACTTATACTGTCTTACAATTGAGATAGTAGTTCAAAATAATAGCTATATTGAATTAGAGAAAGGGTTTAGGCAGATATTATGTTAAAAATCCCCCAAACATTGTTAAGATATTAAAGTTTGCAAACTGCCATATATACCAGTGTTAATATATGTATCATCAAAATAGCCAAAATAATTTATCACTTATTACATATTAAAAAATACATTTTACAAATTTTACTTCTTTATCAGTTATAAAGTTTGTACTTTCTCAAATGCTGGGAACTGAAAAATGGCACAGAATAATAGTATTTACAATGTCATGTACCGGTACATGCATGCTATATATTGGACTGCATATAATTATGTCATAATTATTATAATGCAAGATATTGTAGTCAGTTGTACAAGACCTAATTTTAATTCCCTTAAATTTTTGTATAACACATGGTCATGGTATAGCAGAAAGAATATTATACAACTGATGACTTATGAAATACCTTAGCTGATTATATCTCAATATAGATTTAGATTTTGGATCTGTAGCACCCTACACAATTGTAGTCAGACATAATATTGGCAACCATTTGGCTATTACTAGACCAGAAATGTTTAGGTAGAACCACTGGCAATCATAGGTCAACCTATCAAAAGTTATTGCCATAACCAAGACCAAACAGAAATAGACTGAGGAGTCGCTCGGTCATGGGTGCAACGCTCTTAAAATGTATCTCTAAGAATGAATTAAAATCAGAAACACAATCTATTGTACATATTTAATATGGCATATCTTCTAAACCAGAGAGTGCTGTATCTTGCCTTTGAATCTTACTCTAAATGAGACAGGTAAAGGACTTAGAAATGTGCATGTCATGAACATGCAATCTAACACATTATCAGATATATTTTACTTTGACAACAAACCATTCATTTCTAGTCTCTTTATATCATTACTGTAAGCAGGTGAAGATATCTTAGTGCCAATTTCAATACTTTGCCTTAACTTTGAACCTTAATTTTCCCAAAACCATGGCCAATACTTTTACAACTTGTGCTAGCATAACTCAATGAGGTCAGTGTAAGTGCTAGAGAATATTTAGAGCAAAAGTCAAATGTCTTAAGTACATGGCATAAATGATTTTGATATGATTCTGAACTTAACCCACCTGCACCTGTCACAACGGTGCTTAATCACTTTTACCAGAATCTTTTGTGATGTACGTATTGACTGCGGGTAATGTGCCACTATACTTATTCATTAGTGTATTGGCAGGTGTAAAATGTTAAGAAAAATCTTAATATGTACAGGTCATATCTCCCTGTATACATAAAAACTATGAACACACAGTGTGAATACCATGTTATTGTTTAAAAAAAAACGTTTGTTCATTGATTAAATCACTGCCACACGTCATGTAGACAGTAAGTTATATGGTACAAATTGTCTCATGTGTGACGTTGCTATTGCAAATGAGTGGATATGTTATCAACATGCCAGTGAGAGTTCTGTCGCTAACACTTGTTATAATTCTATTTTAGTTCAATCCGCAGTATTCGGGCATAGCAATAATCCTGATGCAGCATTAGAAAAAGATTCTAGATAGATTTAATTGATTGGGACATTTTGATATAAAAGAAAGCTACTTACAGATTTTGTTTTTTAAATCCATACACTGTGAAATGTGGGGGAATTTTAAAATCTGTTTCCATTTTTTGCTTTTTCCTTTTCGCTTTCCACCGCCACCTGAAAAACAGAGAAATGGATGTTGATAATTCAGTCCCTTGAGTAGAGGGATCGTGGGCTCTGCATCACATCCATACACTGCATTCACTCACCTTCGCGAGCCTTCAGATAAACGGTGTTTGCAACGATATTTTCTAGTTCCATTTAGTCTGAAGGTGTGAAAGGGTCGGTAAAAGGGCCGACCGATGACCCTAATACAGTCCACGAGCTCAATTTTTTGACGGTTCAGGGTGTGGTGTTCAGAAAATGGCGAATTTCATCTGTATACTTGTACCCCGCTTTACGCATATTTCATCAAATTTTCTGTGCGCTGAGTAGTGAAAACCAGAACTGTTTAGGATTCCTGCGATTTGATTGGTCCATGAAAGTACGTCAGCCAAACGAAGGGAGGCGATGTACACAAATTAATAACAATTATCTCCCTTCGCTGTCAATATCTAGGTCACGTTTTGAGGAAATTAGGTTATACGTCAAGCGCACGCACCACTGAGTCTAGTAATATGCTGTTGTTTTGCGCAACAAACTCGTAGCAACAAATAAAATCTTTCATCACTGTTTGTAACGTAAAGGAATTATATTGCGAGAAAAAGAAATATATATTTGTAGAGACCTAGAAATCTTTATATAATTTTTTTGTTGGACAAAACTATTATTGTTTCCTAGTATTCTATTTGAATAAAATAACAAGGATATCAAGGATCTTTTGAAAAAAATATGCATTGCCCAATCGTTTCGTCATTAGAACGTGTACTTTTAAACTACAATGCAGTGTGCTTTTTGACGTAGCCCTGTGTTGCCTCACTTTTGATCCACTTCGCACTTGAGGACAGTTTACCTATTTCAAATGTAACATGTATTTCAGGGTTTCTGGAAATTTAGGCACGATTTCTGGATAAACTTATATTTGAATATAAGTAGCATGGACCACTGTATTATCGTCGTACTTGTTTGACTTATCTTTGATGTGTATGCATGACAATATCAGCTTATAAACTTTGAATTTGTAAAGGACAACTAACATCCAAACCAAAAATTTACCATATAATCAACTTATTTTTAGAAATCTAGGTTAAAGCCATTCTGTGTTGATTTGCATGTTGAAATATTCGGAATACGTCGGTAATAGAGATGCGTCGATAATACAGAGTTCGAGTATGGGGTTTACAAGCACGATGGTGATTTCTGCGGATACCGACGTCAGCGCGGACTACCCGATTCCAAATGTAAGTTGACTTTCTTAGTTTTAAAAATGCCTGTCTCAGCAGCGTGGCTCAGATAGGAAATACCTGTTTCCAATGACGAGTACGGATTTATGCTTCACTGTTCACACAAGTCTAGGACATCAATGAACAGCATCTGCAGGACCTTTTCAGGTAAAAATGACTTGTTTAGTTATTTGGGGAAAATGGCCTAAACTGTCGGATACCTACTTTAAAGCAAACATTAGATGGAAGATTGTGACCTATTATAGTCTTCTGAAGTTGTTGTTTTTTAAATGACAAACGATAGATTAACGAGATCTCAATTGAGGTGTTCGTGTGCGGTAAATGTATAAAACACTTTGCAGAGATAAAATCCAGTGATTATTTAAACATGACATATTTATATGATAATAATTCAAGAACATTGCATAAATAAATGTACAAACGACTTTATTGGAGAACTTCTCTTTGACCACTATATTACTGACAGGGGCGTGCCTGTCGTTACGCACTTACGCACGTGCGTACAGTGGCTTCCAGAAATTGAAAAAATAAAAACGCCAAAAAGCGAATAAAAATCGTCGCCTAACCCGGGTTAGGCACAACCTGTAAGATCTAGTGGTTTTCATCATTCAAATAAATATTATAATTTAAGATTTTGTACTTCTTCTGTAATCAATGAGGTATTTTGGTCTTCTGCTATAAAACAGTTCTGTGCACTGTTCGCCTTTGACCTTCATGTATTTATTATTGAATCTTGACAGTGTTTTTTTTTATAATTTCGCATCCATGAGTGCGTGAATATATGTACATACGTTTAAAACCTTTTTCATCGCTGTTCATTCTAAACATGCCTATTGTTCTGATTATGTAACTACCATTAATTTAGATATTTGATCACGGTTTAATTACAAATGTCTAACTTACATCCATCTTTTTCTTGTTTGACTATATACATACATAGTCTTAATTTTACTGCTATTACTTGTTTTCAGGAAAAAAATTTTTATACATCATGAAGCGTTATAAAGACACCTGAAAAAGTATGACGTATTTTCTATTTCAAGTGATAGTTATTGGCAACTTTTTATATTTAAAAACACCCCATAATGCAGCTAAGGCGTTATGTAGTAAAAATAATATTTCCGGGGGAGCATGCCCCCGGACCCCCCTAGCAGGAGTGCGTATACACAAAAGTCGTCTAATCACGCCCCTGACTGAATAAACTTAATTTACGGCAAAATGGAACACAGACGTTTCTATCGGTTGCGTAGTCTTCGATTCTGTATCCATAAATCAAATTCTACATTCGCATAAGAATTCTTATCATGAAGGAGGCTCCGGGGTTCTCTGTATTAAATGGTGCTGTTATTTATTGTTCTGTTGTTTATTTATTGTTATGTTCTTTAATGATTTATAATTTCAACACAACGGGAAACTTTATGACACCTCTGACAGCGACACGTTATGAGGCTATGTTGGTCGATTTATTTTAACCATGCTACAATTTCTTTTGATGTTATTCTCTTGTTATGTCCATCGACAAAAAGACTATTACTGGCAATAACAAGAATTCGCAGAAGTTTTACAAGGATCTTGTTGTATTTAGGTGTGTTTTAGCTTTTAAAGTAAATTTTGCCTGTTGACTGCTTTAGGTCGAAGTTAGGATCCTTTACTGTGCATATATATATACATATCTAGTATTTACTGCGATAAAGTTGAATGGATCTTTATTTATACCCACCCCTACCCAACCAACATTTTCTGGATCCGCCCCTGATAACGATCTATTTCTTAACCACATTTCAGACAAATTTATATCTGTAGCGAAGACAACTACAGTCTTCAATCTGCGAACTTCTGCTCTTAGCTATCAGTGAAATATCGCATGAAAGCAATTGCGTTAACTTTGAAATGTGTACAAACTTACATTAACATTCGGGACTGTTAGTTGTGCAGTTTGTATACAGTCATATAAGGTTGTCATCAGGTACGCACTCTTATATCGTAGGTTTCTATTGTCGTTCTTCCCCACCCACCTCATGTGTTCTTTTGTGCTTCTTCCATAAGCTATTGTTATATTCTATATGTTACATCAATACGAAGACCATTTTCAAATGTGTTTGAATCACTATATTGCCTGTATTATTATCTGCTATGTATTATTTGTCTGTTGGGGAGAGCCGAAACTACGTTCTGAACTTGTGTCACTAAAAATTGTCTGATTTTCATGTCAATTTTTGTGATGTTTTATATTTAAAGTTAAAAAATGCGTTAAAACTAAATTTCCATCAAAATTGATCGATTAGTATATATGTGTTGTAAAATAAGTTTATGCAAATACTGTGATAGTAAAAGCTTATCATTAATTCCATTGCTTTAAGTGAATGCTTTTCACAGTGCTTTGATTTCGTACATTAATTTCTTGTATTTATTTACCTTTGTTAAAATCATAATCCAAGTCAAAGCAATGGTTCATCCAGTGGCATACAATTGTCTGTTTCAAACGAAACAAGAAATATGTTAATATATATATATACGGCCTTGATGAGGCATTAATTAGCACTATTATTAACTCTTTGTTTTACTCCACAGAAAAAGAGCTTTTAAGGAAGGCGACACCAACATTTACCCTTTTGACACGATTCACTCGTTACGTTTGTGCCTCTTAATCCTGAAGCAGGAACAATAGTTTTTTGTGCATAATACGCGACAACATTGTAGAGACATGATTTTAAATTGTTTATGACCTTTAAAAAACACATTTACCAGGGACGATGCCGTTTGTGGTGTTGACTGGAATTTCTATCGATGCAAGTCGCTCTGATATTTATTTGGGATTACCTTTCATCAGCATTTGTTAGGTAGGTCAACAGTTAGACAGATTTGCCAATGACAAATTTACACCACTAACTGCCAACATATTTTTTTCTTTTCATCTATTGTCATGTCAATATTTTATTATGCAAGCAAACGTACCCATATCCCAGCAGCTTGGTGAAGCATACCCCCTTAAAACATATGAAAGTGCTAAAAATACCGATTAGGCGCCATAATTTTAAGCGATCAATGATTTTCAAAATTGAACGATTTGAAGTAGACGTTTGTTCCAGAAGCGTTTTTTTTATACTGCCATATAGTCGTACATTCATCTTCAATGTGGGATGGACAGATCCAGAAGCAATAAACAATGATAAAAAATAGTTCATAATATAAACTCTTACATAACGGAAATTAACACTGAAAGCTAAAACGATCTCGGTGACAATAACAATATGCATTGTTTAAGATTCACGACAGGGAATGGACAAAAGCCAGTCTGTACAACCACAAACATGCAGCACAAACAGTTACAAAAAAGCTTTAGCAGCTTGGATAGAGGGAGGGATGTTAAGCGGATATTTTAAGAAGGTATTACGCCGTGCACAGTGTTTGTACGTTTTACCACTTTTTATTTATGAAGCAACGTTTTTCGTAAAACCACAGCAAATCATGGATTTAATAGTGACTGATGGTTAATTGTTTTTGTTTTTGTAATTGTTTTGAATATATTTTGGAGACTTCAGCTGAGAGAATATCCGTTGTGGGTACACTGTTTTCAAACTAATTTAGGATTCAAAACTACCCGCCGATATCCAGACAAGTCTATCATTTCAGCCTCATATCTAACTACTTTGTTCCCCAACCTTCGTACATATACTTGGTCCAAATAAACACTGATCGAATTTTAATTGGCTGAGTAAGTGTGATGTCATCTAGTTACTGTGGTCGATCATCTAGTTACTGTGGTCGATCATCTGGTTACTGTGGTCGATCATCTGGTTACTCTGGTCGATCATCTGGTTACTCTGGTCGATCATCTGGTTGTCGATCATCTGGTTACTCTGGTCGATCATCTGGTTGTCGATCATCTGGTTACTCTGGTCGATCATCTGGTTACTCTGGTCGATCATCTGGTTACCTGGTCGATCATCTGGTTACTGTGGTCGATCATCTGGTTACTGTGGTCGATCATCTGGTTACCTGGTCGATCATCTGGTTACTCTGGTCAATCATCTGGTTACTCTGGTCGATTATCTGGTTACTGTGGTCGATCATCTGGTTACTCTGGTCAATCATCTGGTTACTCTGGTCGATCATCTGGTTACTCTGGTCAATCATCTGGTTACTCTGGTCGATCATCTGGTTACTCTGGTCGATTATCTGGTTACTGTGGTCGATCATCTGGTTACTGTGGTCGATCATCTAGTTGTCGATCATCTGGTTACTGTGGTCGATCATCAGGTTACTCTGGTCAATCATCTGGTTACTCTGGTCGATCATCTGGTTACCTGGTCGATCATCTAGTTACTCTGGTCGATCATCTGGTTACTGTGGTCGATCATCTGGTTACTCTGGTCGATCATCTGGTTACTGTGGTCGATCATCTGGTTACCTGGTCGTTCATCTGGTTACCTGGTCGATCATCTGATTACCTCATCTGGTTACTGTGGTCGATCATCTGGTTACTGTGGTCGATCATCCAGTTACTCTGGTCGATCATCCAGTTACTCTGGTCGATCATCTGGTTGTCGATCATCTGGTTACTGTGGTCGATCATCTGGTTACTTTGGTCGATCATCTGGTTACCTGGTCGATCATCTGGTTACTGTGGTCGATCATCTGGTTACTGTGGTCGATCATCTGGTTACCTGGTCGATCATCTGGTTACTCTGGTCGATCATCTGGTTACCTGGTCGATCATCTGATTACCTGGTCGATCATCTGGTTACTCTGGTCGATCATCTGGTTACTGTGGTCGATCATCTGGTTACCTGTTCGATCTACTGGTTACCTGGTCGATCATCCTGGTCGATCATCTAGTAACTGTGGTTGATCATTTGGTTACCTGGTCGATCATCTGGTTACCTGGTCGATCATCTGGTTACCTGGTAGATCATCTGGTTACTCTGGTCGATCATCTGGTTACCTGGTCGATCATCTGGTTACCTGGTCAATCATCTGGTTACTGTGGTCGATCATCTGGTTACCTGTTCGATCATCTGGTTACCTGGTCGATCATCTAGTTACTGTGGTCGAGCCTTTCTATGCTTGCTATCCATTTTGTTTTATTCACAGATGGTCATGAAGGGCAATAAACATGCGCTCTTTGTGATATATTTGTATTTATATATACACATGCATGCATAGATTTTTTTACAAATGAACCGTCTACTTATTGCACACATAAACCATGGGTCCTTTTAAAGTATCTCAACATCCTGCATTTTAATAAATTAGAACAGTTTGTTCTAACTCCACACTATTGCCAAAAACTGAAGCAAGCGCTAGAAGAGTAGATCCTTACTAAACCATGGTTGATGATCAATGTGTTATTAACCATCGTTCAGTTAACTGATGTTGACTTCAAGCTTATATGATGTTGCGTTCACTGTTTATTGGGTTTATCGTCACACCAACAGTATTTCAGTTATTTGGAGATGTGTCCACGTGAAGTAGATATAGTGATGCCTTCACTGTGTATAGCATACAGTGAACACCATGGCATGATACCACACCCAGTCTTCTTATCCTGACACCGGGCCAACCAGTTGTGGAACTACCCTTATATTTGCTTGAGCTTTAGCAAGGGAGCTATACCACTACTATTTCTTACGACTTCCTGATCGAACCCGGGGCCTCCCGCACCTGGAGCCGATGCTGTTACGATTGCACTACCAGGTCCGGTGCTTTCCCTGTAATAATATGATAAACACTTAACATGATAAATGAACCACAGCCAGTCACAGCGAGGGGTCTGTCATACTGGCTTCCTATATCATTTTTATTATGCAAATATTTTTACATGGTCGGCAATGTTCTATTTTAAGTACCTACAGACAATTACTGTAATTAGCAGTACTAGAAACTATTATTTTACTCCTAGTACAAGTTGTGAGTCACATAGAAATTAGTAGTCATCCTGTTTAGGATAACATTTTCTTATTTTCTAGGGACTAGACTTGTTGGTGCCAGGCGAACAAAGGGAGGCCGCCCTAGGAAAGGGTGGATGGACTGTATAAACAGCGAGATTGAAGTAAATGGGCCTAATGATGCTGACCCCCACCAATTCTCAATACTAGGTGCTGTTGTTTCCACCTTGCAACCCCTCAAGTTGGGGAACTAAACCAATGTAAAGCATACATACACAAATACATATGCCAGATATGTAAACCTTTGGAAAGTTCTTTAATAATTATAGCTTAATATAGATCTTAATCACGCTTGCATACCAACAAAACAAAATAAAATGCACTAAGTATAAAGTGAAAAGAAAGGAGAAAACACCACCAATAATGCATAGAACCTATCCAGGTCAGCATCTCAAATACATTGAATAAGCTTTCAATCACACAAAAATACACATATTGACCCCATGCACCATACTTCAGAACTAATAGAATATGTTTGTACACTTTCACATAAAATCATTCCTAGTCATTTAGTTAGCAAATAGATACAAGTATTCTCCAAAGAAGCTTCACTAGAAAGAATTATCCATGAACCCATTCAAAGGTAGAATTGAAAATGTGATTACATTCCATGATGCAAGATATGCATAACAATGAAGTAACATTGAAGTTATTTTAAAAATCTTTATAAACATGCCTCCCATAGCATAATTTTAATTAAACTGAAAGGGTGCTTACCTCTATTACCTCTATGAAGTATACAATAACCTATGAAATTGTCAAATTAGGCCAGAAAATGAATAAAGAAACAAGAAAGAGCAATTGTGCTTTCCAGATATGGTGGTGGATATACATCGACAAAGGCACAACAGTAGCTGTTGGCTTCTTGCCAGTTAACTTGTAAACTATTTAGAATTATCCTTCACCACTTTTGTTTAATTCATCTGGCCTTCCATGTTTATAATGTGCCAATAAACATTGTCATGACATATCCATGTAATTACCAAACTATATGTTAGTTGAAAACATGCACATTGTCTGCACATTGTCTTTGTGCAACCCTCAGTGAGAAAAAATTACAGTTTCTTTTATAAATCAAATTAGAGACATCTTTCAGAGAGAAATTTGGTAGAAAATTCAACATAAATTATTGAAAAAATGTAAATAAATTATTGATTATTACCAATAAGATATCTGTTTTAGAATTTCCAAATCAACACATGTAGTTCTTGTTACCTATGAATGCCCGTGAAGACTGAGGTGTGAGTAAATAATATAAACAAAACATATTTGAAAACAAGTGTTTATCAGAATAATACTTTCAACAATATAAACTATACAGCATTGTAAAATAGGTTTTAAACTTTTGTTTATACCAAGTATTAAATATTGATCAATTTAAGCATATTAAAAGATCATAATATGTAAGATAATAATACTGACAATTGTATGTTTGTAGGCAAAATAACACTTTATTAAATTATAAATAACAGTAAAAATATGATTTTAGGCACGAATAGTTCATGATCTGAACTATAATTTACTTATATATTTATTACTGCTATATTTATACTGTTTTATTTATAGTAAAAATATAATTAGTGCATATTTTGTGTACCTCTCATTTTTGTTTTTGCCTCTCACTCAAGCTATCAAAAACTTTAAAAGCACAAATATATTCTTGAAGTGTATTTGCATTCACATCACTTTAAATTTACAGATGAACTATTTTTTCTGCAAATTAAATGTTAAATAGAATGACAGAGAACTATAGGTTTCACAAAGTACACCAATATGACTCTGTTCCAATGAGAAGTGTTGCATTTATTGTTACAGTGAAATCTTACCATCACACAAACATTGATCACATTTTAGGGGAAAGAAGTTTTAATATGAAAAAGGATAATTACATGCAAATTGTATTTAATCGCCATAATAAAAAAACTATTACAGATTATAAAAAAACGTTAAAAAATATTATATCACAGTTTTAATAAAACAGTATACTCAACACCTATCTTTCCAATACCATTAATATTAGATATTCAGACATGTGTTACCATTGCAATAATGTGCATCATAAGCTCAACAGCAATTACTGGAATGACTGCATTAATAAAAAACTACTTAGTTGAAAGTTTACAAAGAAAAGTTAACAAACAACATAGACCTATATTAAATCTCTCTATCAGCTGCATGATTCATACAGAAAAATGACTGGTGAAATTAGAACTGTGGCCTAGGTAGTACTTAATCGTAAATTAAGGGAATGGTTGCTTTTATGGTCATCAAAATTAACACAAATTATTAATTAAAACCTGAGTTTTAAGACCAGGGCATCATGAATGAGATATAAAATAATAACCATCATCAGTATTTGTCGCTTTTTATCAAACATTCATGTTGAACATGCACCACGTCTCTTAAAGCACAGAAAATGTAAAATACTTAATATGTTCAAATCACTGTTTATGAAACAAGATATGCTTAAATAACTTTTTATGAGACAACAATTTAAAATATCAATTTCATTTATTAAATTATAGGTGATAAGTTTGCACATGAAGTGATTAACTCAGTATAGAGGAACTTAAATATATACTCATAAATACAACAAGGAAATTTTGACTCAAGTAAGACCATGTAAATATTCTCTATAAAACTTCTCATCTGTCTTACACCTAATGTAAGGTTAAAAAAAAAATAAACACAACAAAAATTGTGAAAACATTTGACAACTTTACATTATTTTGTACATGTAATAGTGAAAAAGTATGTTAAAGTTATCATTGTCTTTACACTGACATCATAAATGACACGGCACTCAGTATGAAGCATATTGAGGAGAAACTTTTTTTATAATGATCAAGAACAAAAATAATTGTTCTGTCATAATTTTGAACATTATGTCTTCATAAAAAATATACCATATCACAGAGGCATTTAATAAATAAGAACAATCAATTGACCAATTGTATCACATGAAAAACAAACATAATACACTCTCATACCATGTAGCATCCACAAAATCAAACACATCCAATGTGTTAAAAAACTCAGATAATTAATAAAAGTAATAGTCCTATTACAAATATATTTAAAACGGACAATCATTTTTATTCTGTGAGAAAAATATAAACAACAAAAAAATTAATGTTTAGTTTCATAATATTATAATTTAAAACAAAAAAGAAAATACCATTTATTTATATTCAGTGACAATAAAAGAAAAAAAAAAATCTTAAAAAAAAGAAGGCATTGTCCTTAATAAATGTCATAAAACTAATGTTTCTAATTTTTTGTGATGAAGCTTGAATGGTACACTGTTAAATTACATGGCGGCGAGAGCAGTGCCTAGTCTGGAGGCAGACTTGCTGTAACCAGTCTGTAGAACCTGGGCACTCCTCTCCCTCGTAGCCTCCAACTCCTTCCAGCGGTTCTCTTCCAGCTGTTTCTACAAAAGGCAGAGACAGACACACACATAAGTCATTCTTACTCTGTTAAGGTCACTGCTTTACCTTCTGCATAACACTTTAAAAAGTATATGGGTTAAAATCAATACAAAAACAAACCTAATTGTCAAAAACATTTGGGAGCTGTAAATAAATCCCGAACCTTAACTACTGAACAACAACTGGATAATTTTAACTGCCAAGTTCAACATATCTTTTAGTCATAACAAAAACCATTAACCAGTGAAGACCCAGATAAGAGCAAGTATTTTGTTTTTTGTTTGTTTATTTTTTGTGTGTGTAACATTGCATTGACACAATTATGGTCCTTCTGGCGAAGTCCAGCAAATTATTGGTGGAGGAAGACCCCAGACTTATGTTTAGGTGAAACCATTGGTGTACTGTAGGTTCGCTGGAAAACCTCCCCACATGAAAGTTCTCGCTCCAACTGGGACTTGAACCCATGCAGTGAGGGGCAGAGGAGTTTCAAGTCACCGACTCTAACCGCTCCCCATGGGTGCCCCTGCAAGCATTTTTATCAGTTCTGTCACAGGCTAAGCTGTTTGTTATTGTATAAGTTAAATATTGTCAAAGGTGTAAGAAAAAATGTATTTAGTCAGTACACTGGCAATCTGGTTATAAACCCATCTCTAACTCAAATTTCTTATGTCAGAAAAAAATGTCCACATATTCTCCACCTTAACTAGATCAATCATTAACCACCACGGGACTTAAATGTCTAACTGGTCTGATACCTTCTGACTGATAAGACTGCGGGTCCGATTGGCAGCAGACTGTGTGTTCTGGGCGGATCGTTGGGACTGTAGCTGCAGCCGCTGTTGTCGTTTCTCCTCCAGACGCTGTTGAAGGGCAGACAACTCCTCTGTCTCCACCTGTATTTTCTTCGGCTCACCTCTCTTCCGACCCTCCAACCTGATACATGTATAAGGAATTATATATGATGAGTTTTTATGAGACAAAATTCTTGTACTTTTGTTCATTGTTTTTATTTAATTATTAGCTATCATATTTTAAGGCAGGAGTAAATTAAACAACAAATATACTTGTTATTCTTTTTATAATTGTTGCCATTTCCACTTGCATACAATGACATATTTGCTGTGTTTCTAGGCAACCAAATGCAAAGTGTGACATCAATACAAATACTGATCATATGGCAACTGCTTGCAAATCTTGCAGGAGAAAGATCCTGGTCCAACATTGGGGTAAAACAGAAGGTTAGCATGAAGAACTGAAGACCCCATTTTAAGATAGGTCTGACTGACAAGGACTTATCCCCACAGTCATTTTATTTCTACTGAAACCAGAGTAGTAAGTCCAGGAACTTCTATTCCAGCATTAGGACAGCAAATGACACAGGTATTATTTTTGAAGACTTTATGCTACAACCTTCTACTACAGTGCCAGCAAGGGGGATGAAGGCAAGGCAAAGTCAAACACACCATCAACAAACATGGTCACTTACTTCACAGCAGCAGCCTTGGTTTTCTCAATTCTATGTTTGGAAATCTTTTCAAGAGTATCCAACAGCATCTGATCCTTGGCCTGAAATTGGAACATCTCAAACGGTTACTTGTTAATAGATTTTATAGGGCTGAAACCAGGAATATCCTTCAAAGGCTTTATCAAAGTTAAAAAGACATACTTCATGGTTGCTTGAGTGTTATAGAGGGTGTTTCAGTAACACAAACAGATCATAGCAATATCCATGGAGAGGGAAGACCATACACATCTGCCTGGATAGAACCACTAGCACACAATAGGTGTGCTCAACTTCTCTGAAATGTCTTGGCCCACATCAACTCACCTCTATAACATTAATTTTATTCAACAGTCAACAGCTTTGAGAAATTAAAAAAACAACAACAGAAAAATACCACAACAGAAAACTGTCACTGTTAACTGTATTTGAAGGTATATTTGATAGCATTTTTAGATGAGGAGCTTTGATCAAAATGACCTACAATACAACGAATCAAGTATAGAGGACAATAATCTCCATTTGCATCATCATAGTAATAATACAGATCTTTCATCTTCTAAGCATACTATTTTTATTTCATAATAATTATTAGTTAATAAGTAGTTTGAAATTAACATGTTGTTTTTGTTTAGCTTAGACAGAAAAAAACAATATACCAATTATATGCAAATTATTTTTGACTCAGCTGTAAACTGCTCATAGCAAAATGTTTCTGTTTATTAGATATGATTTTTTTTTAAGAATTCATTATCAGAACATTAACACCATCACGACTTTATTTTTTTTGTCCTGAACAAAAATTGATTAAAATTAAAAAAGTAAGAAAACATGTAACCCCGACAATAAACCATTCAGTGTGAATCATTTAAAAAAGAACAGATCAAGTTAAGTCAGCCGAAAGTCAATAGAGCAAGTGATGTTGACAATACCTGCATAATTTCACCAAATAAGATAACGCATAAGGAGCATGACACTACTCCAGACATCATCTTAAACACAAGATCTTTTCTTATTTAATTCTTGATACTCATCCATCAATGTCACTCCTCTTTGATAAAATGTTAAAATGTAATTTGTGTTCACTTTACTGGGCAACATAGTCAGATATATCAAGGAATAATATAATGAGCCATACTGACCTCCTTAGACTGAAGTATTTCATCTCTTTTCATTTCCTCTTCCTCTGACTGTGCATTCTTCAACAAAGAAAGTCTTTCTCGGAGCTAAAATAGGAAGCAATGTTATTAATGATGATGGAATCATCATCAACCATATTTCAATACTATTTTCCAGTTCAAACATAAGAAGCACTTTTTAGAATCTGTATTGTTAGAAATGGGGAGTTTACATGAGAAATACTGAAATATCGTACAAAGTTGCAAAATAAATCTTACTCTTGTACACTATGACAAAAGAATTCCCCACATAAAGGTATGTTTTTAGCAAAGTTTAAATTAATCCTGTTTCAACACTTTAAACTCATAATCTACCAAGTAAAACTGACCTGTCTGAGAGATGCATTGGCTATAAATAAACGTAGCTAGTAAAGAGATTACAAGAAGAAACGTTGCCATGCGACGAAACCAGGTTTTCATTTTTAGTATTAATAGATATCCAAGTACTCTTGTAAAGAAAATATCTGATTGATAACTGTAGAAACTAACAATGTCTAAATAAATACTTGTATTGGGAGGAGTAAAGGTGGGTTACAATCATCAACCCAGACCCACCCCAGCCTTGAAGAATTTGATAGTTTGAGAGCAGAAAGAATTGAAAAAAAAAAAATTCTGTCATTTTGAGTTGAAATCAAAATGTAATATTTTTTTTATTTTATTGGGATCCACCCTGACCCACCCCATGCCTGAAGACATTTTTGTTGGGGCAAGTTCTTACACTTGTTAATCCTGATACGTTTAGATTAACAATGCTGTGTAATGTAATGAAATCCCTTCATTAGTTGCAAAGTAATGCTCAAGAAACTAAATTTGCACAAATTTTGACCTTTGAACGCTTAAGTGTGACTTTGACAGCTGAGGTAGGTCCATGGCTCTTGGATACAAAACTCTGTTTCATTGAGGGGAACATTCTTTTATTATCTAAGCTGAAGCACCATTTTAAGTACTGAATTAAACTCCGGAAGATACATTTTGGCATTTTTTGATACTTTATACGATAGGTGTGACCTTGATCTTTGAGGTAGGGCCATGGTTCTTAGACAAGACACTTCATTATATTTCATCTAAACTTGTGTGAAGATATGTTAAGTTTCAAAGCTCTTTTGTGAATGGTTATTGAGAAAAAGACAACTGAAACAAAAACCTTAATGTAAATGCTAAGTGAAAAAGGGGCATAACTATGACAAAATACTATCGGGGGTAATGAAACTTATCCTGATAATTGCTACTGTGATGTCAGACAACTATATTAAATTTTAAAAACTCTACCTTGAACGGTAACTGAGAAAAGTACATTTTAAAAAAAAAACTTAATGAAAATTTTAAGTGAAAAAGGGACATAATTATGGCAAATAGAATCAGGGTTATGAAACTTGTCCTGATAATTGCTATTGTTTTGTCAGACAACTGTATTAAGTTTCAAAGCTCTACCATGTAAGGTAACTGAGAAAAAAACAACTTTGACCAAAAACATGAAAAATTCTAAGTGAAAAAGGGGCATAATTTTGGCAAAAAAGAGTTAGAGGTTATGAAACATGTCCTGATAATTGCTTCCATGATGTCACACAAAGAAAGTTCAAAGTTTTTTCTTGAACGGTTACTGAGAAAAAGGCAACTTCAACAAAAACTTAATAAAAATTCTAAGTGGAAAAGGGGCATAACTTTGGCAAAATAGAGACAAGGGTTATGAAACATGTCCTGTTAATTGCTACTGTGATGTCTGACAACAATATTAGGTTTCAAAGCTTTACCTTGAACGGTTACTGAGAAAAGTACAACTTTGACAAAAAAATTAATGAAATGTTGATGCCTGCCAGCCCACAACATATCCTAATCTAATAACCAGGATTTTCCTAAAGGAAACCTGGTTAAAAATCTCAACTGTTTGCCCCTAACATGTTACAGTTTGTTAACAACCCATACTCATTATTGTTTATTCTAATTTATAATGCACTATTTTTACACTGGCATTCAATGCCTACACATATTGCTAGAGAGTCAGCAGCATACAGTGCAGATCCTGATCTGGATGTACACATTTGCTTGCATAGCTGATTACAAGTTAAAACTGTTCTCCGTCCTCTCACCTCAGCTATGGACATCTCACTAAGCAGCCCATGGCCTGATGTTGTGGTGAGGTCTACAAACTTCTGGCGTATGACAGGCACAGCCTCCATGGCGCGTATTTGGTGGATGAGCTCCATACGCCGTCGCATCTCTATCTCTGCCTCCTCCAAGGCGCGCTTCATCAACTCCCGACTCTCCTCAGCAACTTCTTGCACTGTAGGAAAATGTAGAAAGTACTTTGATATAGCAAAGTAGTATAGGTTCTACCAAAATATGTATATAGTACTGTTTATTGAATATGTTATTGTATAATATATATATGGTATTGCATTTTGTAAATTGTATTGCATATTGTACACAGTGTTGTATACTGTATATAGTGTTAGATCCATTACAGTATATCATATTCTATACAGTATTGTATTTTGTATATAACATTTCATATTGAATATAGTATTATGTATCTTATCAGGTATGGTATATCATAAAAATCTATTACATATAGTATTGTAAATCATCCTATATCAAGTATCATATATCATAAAATATTACACTTGTATTTTATAGCATATATCATTCCGTATCAAGTATAGGGTATCATATAAAGTATTGTATATAGTAGCGTATATCATACAACTTATGGTATAAAGTACTGCATATTGTATTACATAATTTATAGTACTGTTCATCATATAAAGTATGAGATATTTTATAAAGTATTGTAAATCATATATGTTTTATATGCACTTAAGGTTAAGAAAAAATTGAAACGATAGCATTCCAACATTTTTGGATGGTTTTTTTTACTTACGATTTTCTACTTTTGCACAAAAATCTGTCTACTAAGACTTCATTTTGATTGTGTTACACTGTCATCTTCAGTATGTACACAAAAACATCTTCATTGTTAGCAAAGTGACAGTTTCATTTTTTAAAGACTTGTCTAGGTGATGGTGTAACATTATTGTTAATTACAACATATAATAGATAAAAAGATAGCATTTTATTAATCTTCAAATAAAAAGACATTATTTTACCAATCTTCTGTTTATATTCCTTTAGCTTCTTCTTGGCTTCTTTTGCATTCTTGTGACCTGCCATAGTATCTTCAACCAACTGTCTGGAATTAAATAGTATACATACTATACATCATATTAAGGGGTTTAGCTGCTCATAAAGATTCAACTTGTTTAAAGAAAATTTGAAAAAAAGTGATGATAAAGTATTGTTATGTGATAAATGATAAAGTACTGCTGTGATAAATGATTTATTATTGTTATGTCTTAAATGATAAAGTACTGCTATGTTTTTTTTTACTTTTAGTGATAAAGTTGTATTGAAAATTGTGATACACTGAAAAATGATGCATGTATTGAACCTCTGAAGTATATACTTTTTTAAATATCAGAGAATTCTGTTGTTTTTTTTTATTGCTCGAGATATGATTATTAAAATGTACAAGGTAATACAAAAACAGAATTATCATATGTTTGAGTTCTTTGCTTTGAAGTATATACAAAGTGAAAATGCATGCACTACAATAATAATATTGATGCTTTAATTTTCAATAGATTAAGCTATGATGTCAGCTAATGTCATATTAACTTACTTCATTTGTTGTTCTTCTTTGAACTTCTGTTCAAGGAATTCTTTCATCATTTTCTCAGTCTGGAACGAAAACACACAAAAAACTATTATTTATGACAAAATACCTTAACATATACTAAAAACGTAATAAGTCAAAAAGTAATTATCATACATCAAAGCATATTCAGAAACCCTACCGGTATTATTACAAAACTAAAATAGCCATGACATTATCAAAATTATGTAAAAACACATCAAAAGACAAAAACAACTATTTACCATAGTCATGGTTTTGCTGACTAAATACAATGACAATATTAGTGTAGCTAGTGTAATACTTTTTCTCCTAACAAACAGAAGTACATATATGAGGTATAGATAGTTTCAATGTCATGTCAAAGGTACTGATAAGACAATTTAAGGCAGCCATCTTTGAAGGCAGAAGCTAATGCAAGCAAAAATCTGGAAATATGTGCTGTATTAAACTCACCAATGTGTTTTAATTTTTCAGTCTTTTTGACAATACAACCATTTAAACTGATCATAAGTAATCTGATTAACAGAAAAAAAACAGTCGACTTTAACTCTTTAACACATTATGAAAAAAACAACATGTATGTTACCTGTTCTTTGATCTCAGCCACCCTCTGTTTGTTCTCCTCCACCAGGTTCTGTCGTGCCAGGATCGCCTCCTCGTGACTCAGTTTGCCCTCCAGACGGCGCCTCTCAATGTCTGCTAACTGAGCCTCCAGATCCTTCCGCTTCATCTCTGATTGCCATTTCTCAAAGTCACTCTTGTCCTTTGCACCTGCTTCTAGGCTCTCCAATCTACATCCAGTAAAAAATACAGTATTACAAGGATTGTTTAATATTATTACAGTATACTATAAATATTCTATGTTCAGCTGAAACGAAGTAAGGTATATTAATACAAGATGATTGTGCATAAGTCTTGCCTTGGATTGAATCCACAACCACTAGCTTGTGAAGCTGATACTTTCCCATACTTTTGAAGTTTGTTAACCAAAAGTCATAGAAAAGAAAAATATCTCAACAGGAAACAGAAAATGTCAGAATTAACAAAAACAGATTTCAATTTTTATCAATGCTTAGCTGTTTAACTTAAACTTATCTGGATTTATAGGTATAAAGTGTAGATCCAGAGCAGCCAGCTTCGAACATGTTCGTACACTATTTTCTGCAGAGCCCCTAGCTACATGTCCAAGCACATTTATAGCAAGTTGTACAGAGATAACTAAATTTTAAGTATGTGTAACAAATGTAGCTTGTAAAAGCTTAATAAAGTGATGAAGCCTGTGAATACATTTGAGTGACAAACGGAGCAACCTTACCTCCTGAGCTCCTCCTGTTCCTTCCTGTGGTACAGGTGTCCTTCTCGCAGAATAGCCGCTGCAGTCATCTTTACTGGCACCTCCTGGTTCTATATGGCATTCAATTATAAAGAGAAATAATGAAAAACCTGCTACATATATTATCTAAATAATATGTAGGCAAGACAGACTTTAGGTCCTTTGTTTTATACTTATTTAAAAAAAGTTTTAACTTATAAAAAGACTAATAGGGAATATTGGATATATCATGCATTAATTTTCATCATATTCTCCTCTTTCTTCCTTGTCTACTTCTTCTTCTTCTTGTGTTTTACTAAATAACATGGATAATATTTTTTTTTTCTAATTTAAAATGTACCTTTTATGTTGTTTCTTTCTTAATTTGTGTTCTTTTATTGTTTTAAACATTTCAGTAGCATAATCAGAGTTGAGCGGAAGCCAAATGACAACAACAAGACAAATTTAAATACAAGCAAAATTAAGTATCGATCTATTAAAGGTGTCTGGGCAACAAGAACCATTGTACCTTGGAGGAAAAAAATACAAGATATTCATACAACATTGACAACAGCTTCAATGACTATCTTAGAATAATCCCATGTTGAAATACACATAATTACACCTTAACAACAACTTTATGATGAGTTAGGTGAGTAAGAGTTAGTTCAAACAAATGCTAATTATACATAGGGTAAGAAGACATGAAATCAAAGTGAATGTTAAAGATGTAAGACAATACTGTTAGTAATAAAACTCTTGAAAGTGTTTTACTAATTACACACACATGCTTTATTATTTTTTCCATTAGAAGGACACAGTTACACATACTTTACAATCCAATTACTATAAATAAGAACATCTCCAAATAATAAGCCCATTATCTAACTCACGAAAGTCACAACTTTTTGAAGTGACAGTCATTTGAACAAAACATGCATTTTAATACCATAAAAAGATAAAAAGAAATGATCTCAGTTACTTCATTAGAACAACCAAAATAGTGTATTTACAAACCAGACATGGTTATCTTGTGATAAACTTACTCGTCTTTTGGCGGACCCGATGCGACTTGACCTTGGTGTCATCTGGTGCATGCAATATATGGCAGTAATAAAGAAAAGTCAGAGACAATACAAGTGTTAATCATACAGTCAAGAAATGAGTAGAGTTGCTACATTTTCCCCTAGGGTAAATCTGTCTTTTATAAGGTGTTTTAAACCCTCAAACTCAAATTAACAGGCTGTGTAATTTCATGTTTTTGTTCAAAACTTCTGATTTTTGCTGATTATAAAAATGTACAAATTCATGGCAGAAGAAAACATTTTCCATATGAAACACATCTGTAAACAAAATGAATTACAGATTTTAAAATGGAGCTTCATGGCTTTATAACAATTATAACAATTTTAACATTATAATATCATGTAAAAGTAGAACTTTTATATATGACAAAACTGCATTGTTTAAATTGTCATGATAATAGTATGTGTAAACAAGTCTGAAGTGTAAACAAAAATTGCCTCCACATTCCATGGAAACTTTTAATGTGACTTTATTTTCTCTGACTTGATGTCATAATTCTGATAAATTTTCAGATGTGTAATACCAATGGAATCACAGAGCCAGGCACATATCAATCTCGAAAAGGTCATTGCGGTAACAATACAACTAGCACAAACAAATGTGCAGTGTTGGTATTCATGATTTTGGTCACGGTCAAGTCAAGATGCATTTCTAAAAAGTCAAGGAGACCAATGATTAGCTTTTTAGCGTGTACTTTAGTAGCATCACATATCTTCAACCTAATTTAAAATGTTTTTTTGCCTGTTTACGAAGAAGCTTTTTTGCTTTATTTGATCTGATCTATACAATTAGCTTACCAACCTGTGTATGACATTGTTTAAGATTTCCTTTTTATCAAATGAATGTAAAAAATCCAAAAGTATGTTATCTGGTTTTCTTTGTATGTCATTCAAAATAATTACCTGCTTCTTATTTCAATTCATGTTTTACTTATTAGCATAAAATAATACAAAATTGACTTTGTAATATGGATTGTTTGATGTATTAAAATATCTTAACTGTAGAAGAAGAAGCCAAGACAAAATTATATCCATGGACAGCCTTGAAATATGTTAACGAGGCAAAATCTGCTGCATTACTCATCTAATCATTATAGACAACAACAACAACAGGTGCAGAGGGTCCCATGGAGCTTTAAATAACAGTGGATCAAAACTGATGCAAAGCTGTAGGAGAAGCCTGACTTTAATTATTGTGAAAAGGGGAAATAACTCCTGTTATTTTTATCTAATCATAACGTTAAAAAGGTGAACCATCAGATTTTCCTTAGAATTACAGGGTTGTCACTAGAAATATTTTGTGCAGGCTCAATTAACTTTTGAGGAGGCTAGGCTATGCGAGCGCCGAAGGTGCGAAGCATTGCCAGGGGGTCCGAGGGCATGCACTTGACCATTTTTCTTCAAATTTGAGGCGGTCCGATTTTCATTTGAGGCGGTCAAATCGGCCGCCAGCCCCCTCCTAATGACAACCCTGGAATTATCCCAAAGTTAAAGAAGAAAAAGCCTGGACAAAACACACACAGACCTGAAATAACATACAAAGGGCCAATAATTCCTGCTGTTTTTTATCCTACTAAAAAAAGCAGGTGTACAGGCTCCCATGGTACTAAAGACACTTGTTAAGTTTCATCAAACTTGTCGCAAAACAGTCAAAGGCCAGACAAAATTTGGTCTCCTGAGAGACCAAGGGACAGATGGAAGTGAATCATATATGGGCTCCATATACATCATATCTAGGTATAATAATGTTCTACATATAGAAAAAGCATTGATTAGAGTTAGTTAATGTACAGCTTAAAATAAAGAGTCCTCATAAAAATGGTTTTGTAGAAATTGTTAGGAAATGATTGTGAAAGGATAGAAACTAAAAGCAACTAGCATTATCATATAAAAACTTGTTAAAATCTAATTATTGTGTTTAAGAATAGTATTAAACTTATATTAATATATACTATTATGTATAAATAAGACAATATATTATATAACATCAGATAATGTTTATGTCAGCAGGTTTAAACAATTGGTTATTTTAATGATTTACATTTGAAACCAAGCTTTCTCAAAAGCTACAGCACCCCTACCACCTGCCTCCATCAAATGAAGATCCTTCTTAACCAGTCAAACTATGACACCATTTTTCAAGATGAAAGTTATAAGATAAATAATTAAATAAAATTTGGAATTACACGATTTACAAATAAAAATCTTATAATAAAAAAGATAAATGAAGTTAATTATAAGATGGGTGATTATGGAATATATATACTATTGTTAGCTAAAAGTATCTTCTATACTAGAACAGGGTTAAACAAGACAGAGAGCTAGTCCCTTATTCTAAATAAGAAAATTCATTAAAATAACCTAAAAACAAGTTTAATCAATAAAGCAGGCATTTTAAAACAATTGTATCGGAGATCCACTAGTTAGTATTTTAATGACCAGCTAATAGACATCGTTATATCTCTACTAAATGTGTTCATGATATCTACACAGGCATTACTATGTCACATATACAAAGGGGGATAATCATGTTATCTTGTTTTCTTCACTTAAAAAAAACACTCAAGATCTCCCAATGTTACTTAGAAAGCCAACTTTTTATGTATCATTTCTATTTTCTTTAAGTACTGACTGTTTATAAAGAAATGTTTTGTCAATAAAAAGATAGAGAACTCCTATGATATATTCTGAATGTTGAGTACTTTGTAACACCTGCCCATGCTGCATGAACTCATTTACAGGTGTTGTCCATTTCACTGCTAAGACCTACATAGGTTTCAGACAGCATGTTTATCAGGAAAACAAACATACCAGGAAGGTGGGGACTTTGTTCGTCTTGTGCTTATCAAAGTCCAACTTGTTTTCCTCCTCGGTAAGAATGTTCTGTATTTTCTCCTTTGTTTTCTGGGACTTCTCTGGGTTAGCACAGGCAAACTGTCGTCCTGGATGCTTCCATCAATCGCTCCTGAAATACCAACATGGCAATGAGTTATTGTGACTGTTTTTGAGTTTTAAAGTTTGACATTTTACTAACAATACTAAAGGTCATCCACATACAAGACACAGTCCTGCTGAATTCTCTCAATCTTGGTCAGTTCTGATGGTAGCTTGTACAACTAGGTCACATGGTTTTTCTAAAATTTTACATAGTGACCTAGTTGTGGACCCCATGCGACCTTGTTACAAACTCACCCAAGATTTCATGCAGGCAAACATTCTGGCCATGTTCAGTGAAGATTGGGCTATAAAAGTAGTCTTTAGTGGGTTCACAAGCTTTTTAAGATTTGACCAAGTGAGCTTCTTTTTGACTTCACGTGACCTAATAACAAACTCATCCAAGGTTTCAAGCAGACAAACCAAGTTTGACGAAGATTAGGCCATAAATGTGACCTCTTATGTGTTCAGAAGCATTTTTAAAGATTTGACCTAGTGACCTATATTTTGACCCCACATGACCCAGTTACGAATTCATTCAAGATTTCATGCATTCTGACCAGGTTTGGTGAAGATTGGGCTATAAATGTGGTCTCTAGTTTGTTCACAAGTTTTTCCTAAAATTTCACCTTTTGTCCTAGTTTTTGACCCCAGGTGACCCAATAGTGAACTCATCCAAGATTTCATGAAGACAAACATTCTGACCAAGTTTGATGAAGATTAGATAAATACTGTGGCCTCTAGCGTGTTCACAAGCTAAAATGTTGATGCTGCACGCTGGTCGAAGGGGTATCAGAATAGCTCACCTTGAGTTTGTTGTGCTAAGGTAAGCTAAATAGCAATAATATTTTGTACCTTGCAAGAAGTAAAATATTTCTAGTTAGAATAGTCTTTCGTGGACTCATTGTTATCTTCACTTCAGCTTTTAAAATACATTATACAGACCAGACAGCACTATTCTCCCCATAAAAACAACAAATCCCCCCACAAAAAAAACAACAACAAAACAACCAAAAAACAGCTAGGAAACAAGGCAGCTGTTTTGGACATTTGCACATTGCCTAATGTTGGCACCTACTGTGTGTTTGCATGTTTTGTGCATTACCAGGCCCTTAAAACATTACCAATCCATCTTGTTTCATGTCTTAATGAGTTTGTAGATCTCACCTCTGCCTTGCGTCTGTTCTCCTGCCGAATTCTCTCAATCTTGGTCAGTTCTGATGGTAGCTTGTACAATGTCTCTGGTGGGGGTTTGTGCTTCTCTAACTTAGGAATCTGTTTCAATCATGACAGAAATTATGAATTATGACTCCCATTGCAGCACAATTGAATATACATAAAAAAGTAAAGACATTCTGGACAGAAAAATTTAATTTTTTTACTGGGGTCAGAGATAATTATCTTGTATCTGATTGGCCAGATTTTAAACCTTGTTAACTATTCAACCATTCAGATTTTGTTAACAATTCAACCAATCAGATTGTTGAGATTGATCTCAGAACATATTAAACACCCAAAACATGTTTTTACACATATATCAACATTTTTGACACATAACCAAAAGTGCAAAGTATATTGTAAATTACAAATAGCTTTCAGGCAATATAACCATTCAAAATAATTCTTACAATAGCCATAATTTGCGAACTTTATACATTTGCAGTGAAGAAGATGATCCATGCAGAATTTGCTGGCATAACTGTGACATAGCTTTCTATAAAACACATATCAATTTAAGACCTTAAACCCCAGGTGTCAACTATATTGTTCATATGTAAAGTCAAATCTCCACAACACTAAGTTTGGTCATTAAAAATGATGGATGGTACAAACAAAGCTTATAAATAGTATTTATTCCTTTTTCATGTAAACACTTAACAATACATTTAAAGTAGATAGAACAAAAATTTAGCTGTACAACAATCAATCCAGATTACATCAACAGATGGTTACACAAAGTGTCAGTGGGCTTTCACACCATCAACAGAGACACACATCATGCTACTGTAGTTGTCATTGAATTTGGAACCCAATGTCTCATCATTATCACAGTGTCCTATGTTTTTTGTATAAGGATGTGGATTGAAAGACTGCATCAAAGCTGGTTTACTTTTTTGAAGTACAATGTATCTAATAACTTGATCAGCAATCTATCTAATAAATAGTCAATCAAATATGACTTTTATTATTTTTGATCTTCAATATAAATTTAATGAAGCATTTTTAATATAATGTGATTTTCTGCAGCTTTCCCAACAACACAGTGTTTTTTTAGGATAGGTCGATCACAATTCATTTAAAACTTATCATTACTTACCAATTGATAAAACATGCTCAGAGAAGAGTGAAGACTTAAGAGTAATAGACTAAGGACACTTAGTAAAAGGTGTTGTAAACTAAAATCTTTTTACTAGTAAATGAGTATGATTCTGGCCAATGTAATAAAAGAACTGACAAAAGATAATCAGTGTGTGTCAATTATTTTCCTCTAAAATATGTACGGTACTATATATTTGTGAATAAAGTACAATAACAACATTACCGAATAGTAAATAATATGCTGGACCAAAGAATTTACGAATTCTGAAGCAACTTTGTTCCTACCAGAATTTACTGTTTATCATAATTATAATTTGAATAAATAAATAATAATGTGCTTGCCATTTAGCATATTTTTTATTATTTTAGAAAGGCAGTTCAAGTACAAAATTTGGAGACATAAACATGCAGCTTTTCTTTCCAAACCTTTTCAAATAAGAAATCAAAACATATATAACATTTAGACAATCACATGACTAACAGTATTGACATATACCTCTGGCTCCTAAATAAAACATGAAAAAAAACATTATATATAAAATTATATCTCTTTATAAAGGTACATATTATTACAAACTATCTTTAAAAACAAGCAACAGGAAGAAAGAATATGATTCCATGCCAAATTACAAAATTAACTGCTACAAGTATGGTCTGAGCACTTCAAGTGAGAAACCTTTAGACCACCTTGTACAGAGTAAGTGTTTCTCCCCAGACAATTGTTTGGAGTTTTCTTGATCAATTGTATTTTAAAGCTTTGTATTTATAAACTAATATTTTTTAAAATTAGAAGTTACAACAGCTGCCATTATAATTAAACACATTAATAATTACATTTGTAAAACAACTAACTTAGAACACATAAGGAACTTACTGGCTGTGGTACTGGTACACTCTTTGGTCGTGGCTGTGTGATGTTAAAGGGCTGGATCTCTGTGAAAGTACAAAAGATTTGTCTGAATGTACATGACTTGTGAGATATCAAGCTGAGCTGCACTATGGAATTGAAAACTATGCAAAAAAAAAGATTGCTCACTCAAGAAAAGTAGAAATCTCCATTGTTAAAATCATAGATGCATATGAATTAATATATTAAAGCAAAATGAGACAAAAAGGTGACAAAGTACACAATATATAGCAAAACAAAGACACTAAGTGTTGATAATTTAAGTTGCTGATAAAAATACCTCTAAAATTCATCAAAACAAGAGCTTCCATAGACAGCATGCTCCATTTTTCTTTATGCTGGAGAGTATAATGACAAGTCTATTTAAGGAAGAGGAATAACTTTTTGAAGATTAATTTTAGGGTTACCTGCTATTTAGAAATGGGTTTCCCTTTTGATAGTCTAATAAGTAATCCAAGTTTAAAGTTTATATAATGATTATTATCGAGTTATAGATCTAAATAAAAATGCCAAAGCAAAAAGAAGGTCATGATAAGAGCACCACTTTTTCTTTTACAGTGGAGATAAAAAATGCAAAAAGACAACAACAATAAAAAAATTGATAAAATTTAAATATTGTATTGTCTATTTTTGTAAAAGCATTATTTCAGCTTCATACCTAATACAATGTTCTAACAAGGCTGGATAATGTAGGATATCTGGATAAACCTTTATGACTAATAAAAAATTATAGAAATTATAAACTTCCTACTGATCATATCTGACTTCTATTTTTATGTTTCATTAATTTTTTAAAAGGTATAAAACTAAACCCTGAAGGACCAAATAAAGGTGACATGCAAGCCTGGATCTTAGAAAACAAATTCAAAGGGCTGATTGTGATGAAGATAATGACAATAAATCCATAAAATGATGAGAGTGAAACAGAAAATAATGTTATCTTTTATCTTTAGTTAATTGATGTATATTGAAAGGGAAATCTCTGATGTTGTTGTTTTTTCTCCATTTACTGTTTATTGATTTATCAGCATTAATTACTGTATTATATAATGTGCATAAAACCTTTTGAACAAAACAAATTTCACAACACATAGTCCTACCTGTTGAGGTAAGCGCCTTCTTTCTCATCTTGCTGGTGTTGACAAGCTGATCCACCATATCATTTAGCTCTGGCAACCATCTGAAACAGTCAACACCCTGGGATAGAGTACCAGGTCAGGGTCTATGACCAGCCATATAGGCCAGGGCAAATGGTTAGAGATCCCCAGTTCCTAACTGTTATGAAATTGAGACCGACATGAGATATGTTTTACAGAAAAGGAAGCTTTACAGTAACATTGCAGTTCTATCCAATCATTTACCCTGGAAGTGTTTATTATTAGCAGTAGATGTATGTAACTATGGGAACATATTTCCTGCACTGACTTAAATAGCGACATACATAAGCTTTTAACAATATGCCAAACTATGCATTTTCAATGGTTACATTCAAATTTCTAAGTGTATGATTGGGCAGATTTACTTTTTTAACTTGGTCAATTATAGTTTGGGGCTTTGTAACTACAAACAAGTATCAATGAATATTTGTCTAAAGGATGCAGTTTTTCAAGAAATTATTACATTAAAGTCTCAATATTATTTTTAACTAAGGATTTCTATGAAAAACCCATTTGGCTGATACTAACTGCTATAAAACCTTCAGTCATCAATATTGGTTATATGGGCTAATCTGACAGTGGTAAACCATGGCTTGCTACATTTAAGCAAAAATATTTGCCACATAAAAAAACTACACACTTATAACAATAGAATCATATAAAGTTCAGTTTTGATTCTCAACTAAATGAACAAGAGGGCCATGATGGCCCTTAATTGCTCACATGAGGACACAGGCTTTTAGTAGGCTCATAGCTGGCATCAAGTAATTAAGAGTTATTCACTTCAGAAATCTTTGGTGAATATTGGACCATTAGGTTGGCCCCTGGATGATAATATTTTCTAGAATTTTACCTGGTAACCAATTGAATCCACATGTCCCACTTCAAAACTTATGTAAGATTTCATACTGGCAAATATTCTGGCCAAGCTTGGTGAAGATGGACCATCAATGTGGCCTCTAAGTGTTTTCACAAGGATTTTCTAAAATAAGACCTAGTGACCCATTTTTTGTCCCCACATGACCCCAATAATATATTTATCCAAGATTTCATGCAGACAAAAAATCTGATCAAGTTTGGTGAAAATTGGGCTATGAATGTGGCCTCTAGTGTGTTCACATGCTTTTTTCTAAGTTTTGACCTAGTGACCTCTTTTGACCCCAAGTAACCCAATAATGGACTCATCCAAGATTTTATGCAGACCAATATTTTGACCAAGTTTGATGAAGATTGGCCTGTAAATGTGGCCTCTAGTGTGTTCACAATCTTTTTGTAAGATTTGACCTAGTGACCTACCTTTTGACCCAACGTGACCTAGTTATGAACTCATTAAAGATTTCATGCAGGCAAACATTCTGATCAAGTTTGGTGAAGATTGGGCTATAAATGTGGACTCAAAAGTGTTCACAAGCTTTTTCTAAAATTTGCCCTGGTGACCAACTACTTGACCACACATGTCCCAATAATGAACTCATGCAAGATTTCATGCAGACAAACTGTCTGGTCAAAATGTTGACGACAGATGACGGACGATGGACGGGTTTATCATCCCACCAACCATGTTTTAGTTATCTGGAGTTGGTGTTCACTTGTAGCAAATATAGTGCTGCCTTCACTGTGTATAGCATGCTGTGAACACCTGACATGATACCACACCCAGTCACATTATCTTGACACCGGGGCCAAACAGTCGAGGAAATACCATGTATTTGCTTGATTGTTAGCAAGGGAGCTGTACCACATTTTTAACGACTTTGGTATGCTGCGGCCCAGGATTGAACCGGGGGCCTCCCGTACCTATGGCTGATACTCTACTGATTGCGCTACCAAGTCTGGTCTAAGATTTTGTTAAAACAGTTATAGTACAATATTTTAATATATTATCTAATTAAATATTAAATCTGCATCAAATCTTATAAAATACCAAATTAAATTATATGGGTAAATTCTGCAGTATGGGACTGTGAAAAAAAGTGTACAATTCATGGGTGAGATTTTGTCTAAAAAAAGCCAGGCAGGAGGATTCTTGTTAAGAAAATAAAAAAAAAAAAGGAAAATTTTGTTACCCACCTTTCTAAAGGGGACAAGAGTTGTGTCTGAACAAAAGAGAACTCATAGTGCTTCTGCCATTCATCCTTCATCCAGGTGTTTAAACTCTTCTGGTTCAAGAAGAAGTTTAGAAACTGAAACCAAACAATACAGCTATGTAGGGATGTGTAAGGTAAGAAATTTCATACTGCTGTAAGCTAGGAGCAAATTGTGATATGTATAGCTATAATTTGAGCAAATTTCTAATATTAAATTTTGTAAAAAAAAGGGAGCAACTTTTGTACAAAAATTTTGTTGAAAGAAAACAAAATATGACAACTAAAATAAGAGTGAAATTCTCCAATATTCAGTTTGGTAACAAGACAGTGTCAAATGTTATAATTCAAAGAAATGACAGTTACTATAATTCTCCAGTGAAGTTCCTATTATTTACAAGTGCCAAAACCCAGTTGTATAGTCTAACATGCAGATAGTCAAAGGAGCCAAATAACTATCTGTGACTTTCGATAAAAAAAATGATTACATTTGTTATTAAAGTTAAAAACTCAATATGAAAGAATATATCTATATATTTTTACGATAAAACTTACTATTTCCTTAAGCAAATATAAGGTGAAGTTTTTAAACTAATTGCTGAAAATGACCTGAATTATCAAACAGAATTCTGTCAAGGCTTTAAATTGTACCAAGGCTTAAAATACATTATTGGGAAATCTTGAAAAAGAAAATGTGAAGTAGCTTTAAATGTGTTCAATCTTCTTTCAAATTAGATTTAAGTTCTATGAATATTTTTATTTAGTCAATGACTGTATTTACAAAGTCAAGAAATGATGTATAAATAAGGAACAACATTATATAAATAAACAAAAATAAATGAATAAAATATCTGTTTGAACGCAAAAACCTAAAAAAAACCATTTAGGACTGGGTATAGGTTAGAACATCATTTCTATTGAGGGGACTTACAACACTGTACAGATTTAAACATATGCAAACCGATTCATTAAGGTTAGGTATGCCAGTTTATATAAACAGATATCACATATGGTTTTGGAAATGTCTATTACTGGTCACAATATAAAGTTTCACCCAGATTATATACTGTTTTATTTTTCTATCAGTGAAATAAATCATTAAAACACTTGCCTCAAGAATACATCTATATCCTATTGGTAACTTAAATATCATATAAACAAGATATCTTAGATAACAGGAAATCATGCTACATTTATCCTGAAATAAAAAAGTTTAAACTTGGGAGATGTTTTAACTGAAATAAGTATCTACAAATGTGTCTAAAGTTATTTTGTGTTTATAATAAGCAAACATCTACACATACCTTGTGCACCTTGTTCACGTCCTGAGATCGACAAAACTTCCTGTAATTGGCAATCCCCAGTTCATCCAGTCGAAACAAGGCAAGATAACATAAGACTGAAAATAACAAACAAAACTATTCAAGTCTCAAATTATTACATTGTATAAAACCAGGGTGTTCGGTAGACTCTGAACTTCAAGGGTCATTGACCCCTCAGTCAAAATTTTTAGGGGTCAAATTCAAATTTCTGAGGGTCATATCTGTGTGTCGTGTAGCACATCATAAAGCGCAAATGTGCTGTTATATCAATGTTGATTGTGTTTTACTATTTACAGTAAATTATTTTTTCTTTTTTTAGAATTTAGGTTTTTCTTCAGCTCTTTCTCTTTATAACATTTAATTTATCATTTTTTGAGTATATAATTATTGTTGTATATACAATTATATCATCGACGACCACATTTTGTATAAATAAGCCTTGATGGGAATTATTGATATTTCTAAGAGTTTGCTTAGGACAAGTAAATAAACAGAATATTGCTAAATAGTGTTTTTTTTTCTGCATCTCAGTTATGAAATTCTAAGAGTTTGCTTGGGGCAACAGAATATTGCTAAATAGTTTTTTTTTCTGCATCTCAGTTATGACAATCAAATAAAAAAAATAAAACATATCAATTAACATTGTTAAATTGTCACCGTTAAAAATAATATTGCTTCTCAAAACTGACATCACTCCAAAACCAATTATAAATGTAAGAGTCGACGTTCTCGGCCACCCAATAACGCATATTTCCTAACTAAATATATCTAAAGGCACCATCAGGCAAGACAACAAGAACCTGGTTTTCAGTACAAAATGTACTGTGTCAAACTTGTAGTCTATGCCCAAAACTAATTTTGAAATATCAAAACGTCAAACAAGCTTTTTTTAGCCATAATTTCAACCATTTAAGTAACAAGTACATTTTTCGTAGATACGGTCAATCGATTTGCCATATTAGTGTGCATAGTTCTAAATCACTGTCAAATTAAATTATACTGGGACGTACTGCTTCGCTCCTTTGCAGTTATCACACATTTTGGTGGCCCAATCAAGTAATTATACAATGCCTACAGTCGTCCTTAATTGCTTCCGATGCATTAGGATGCTACAAACATGTTTTACGAGTAAACAGATGCCAATCAATTAAGATTTATTACTTTTATACACCTCTGTCAAAACGCCATATTGAAATTAGCCGCGCACACGAGCAAACGTCATCGGCAGAATTAGAGCACCTGTTTCCTATTAATTATGCAGGCTCCGCCTACTGTATTGTTTTTCTCCTAGCAGAAGGTAATTGATGCGTGCTAGTGTGTGTGTTTGTGTGTGCGTATATGAATCTGTTCTCATTAATATGCATACTCCGCCCATTGTTGTCTTTTCTCACTTCTTATGAAGCTGTAGGCGATTTTGACCGACGCACGGGTAGAAATTGTCACGGGTCAAAATGACCCCCGCCGCTTTATTGATGTGCGTCATTTAGGTGTATTTCCGAATTTTCGTGCGTCAAAACCCGGGAGCTCAGGTCAAACGAACACCATACTAGTTGTTTTTGAAAAGGTAATAAAACATGCTGATAATTACTAAGCAGCAAATAGTGTAGATCCCGATCAGACAGCTCTAAGCAGGTACCAGATTATCAGGATCTACACTATTATTCTTATCCTGATCAATTTGTGTTTTATCAGACTAAGTGTTTTATCAGACTCGAATACACGCTACATGAATGGCTGGAATGCTGGTTAAGATATAGTTTTAAGTGAACTGGATCTGCATCATTTAGCTAGTCCACATAAATTTGTGCCTAGCAGTCTAAACATCATAAAGTTTTCTAATACAGAGCTCATAGTAAGGCAATAAATTGCTACGCTGTTTATAATGCAAGATCAAGTTTTTCACAGTCAAATTTGTCTTATAAATAAATAAATCACAACCATTTCTTTTGAAATAGTGTCTGATTGTTTGTTATTTACAGTGCTATTTAGATCTGATATTCAGAACTTTCCTTCTACATAACTTAGTTTAAACCTATTTATATAAAGTCAATTGGGAAACATTTTATTTCAGCTTATATTAACACTACTCAACTGTCTACTTCCAGTGCACAGACAGTACTCAGGTACCGAGCACTTGGATAATTTTTATTATACATTGTCTTACCTGTGTATAGATTTTCTTCTGATCTGAGGAAATTTTTGCCATCTCTGGCATAGAAGCCCCTCATTATGACACCCATAATGCTGCTGTAGCGTACACATCCTGAGAACACTTCTACGATGAATGTCTGTTCATCTTCAGTGTAAACCTGTTATAAACATAATAAAAAATAACTATCACTAAAGGTGATTAATACCCCAACATGGGTGCTTGATACTGAAACTGGTATGCTTAGAATCAATGGCATAAGGTAATACAAGACACAGGCACATGTAACAGTGACCTTGACCCCACCAACCCCATTTTTCTATCACAAGCATCAACTTCTCAGAAGCTACAAATACAGTGTTTTATAATAATATCTCATTCCTAACTAAAGTTACTGAGCAGAAACTGTTTTTTTTTCTATTTTCAGTAACAGTGACCTTGATCCTATTGGTATCACTGTCAGTCCCAAGTGTCATTTTAACGGAAGCTACCTATGCAGCAAAGTTCATTAGAATATCTCATTCGTAACTAAAGTTATTGAGTGGAAGTTTTTGCTATTTTTAGTAACAGTGACCCTGACATTGACCCCACAAGACCCAATTTCGAACTTGACCTGTATCTTATGGTGTAACACCTGTGTTCCAAAAAATGTTTAAATTCGGAAACAATGAAAACCAACAGACTGACAGACCAACAGACTTCTTTTGTGGTGGTATAATGAGTATTGTACAGTCAGTGTTACCAATATATATGCATACTAGGCAAGTCATCATTTTACTATCAGCATTATTACCACACCAATACTACTTCAACTACAGCAATTACAATAACCCCATATATCCCTTCACTATTACTACAACTACTACTACTGGTATATATACAACTACCCCTATATTCAATATGCATACTTTATCTTCCACATACACATCAACCCCAATCACTATGACAACTACTTCTACTACTGCTGCTGCAACTACTACTACTACATCTATCTCTGATACTACTACTAAGTGAAAGTCTACTTCTACTACAACTACTACTACTGCTGCCACTACCACCTACTGCTTCTCTTACAACCCCATTTTTGCAACAATTATCACTAGAAGTACATTGAATGTTACATCTGTTGTTATTGATTCTGTCTTTACTGTTGTTTTACTAAAAAAATAACAAGGCCAAGACAGTAAGATCATTTCATAATGAGAACTTACTTGGTGATATTTTAAATACCCATTAACATGTTCTTCAATGGATTCCGTGTCTATGTTGTATGTGTCTAAAACCCTAATGCAGTGTCCTAAGAGGCCTTTGTGGTTCATGGCTGCAGCTGAAATGAAACAAAAAGGATAAAAATAAATCAGCAATGGAAAACTATTAATATCAATTACATATATCAATGTGATGAACAATGTTCCTGTTTATGAAGAAGTATATAACTAAAAGTATTCATAAGGTTACATATTACATCCAGTATATCCTACAGTTTTTAACCTTATAAATTAAACTCACAAGCCCAAACAAAGCTTATAATTTTGGATGGAGGGATATGTGCAATGGATATATGCCACACTACAGGGGCAATCAAATAATGTTAATGAAAAACCTGTGATGATATACGATTATCTAAATAATTACTGATCGTTCAATATGCCTCCAAAAAGTTAAGTACATGAACATGATGCCTGCAGAAATGTTGTCCACACTTTCTACTGAAATACATTTTGTGCACGTGTAAAAGTCATTTATAAAATAATGTTGTTTTTTCTTGTCATTAAGTTATTACAACTAAGAGTTAATTAATTTACTCAACAATAACTCAATAATTATTTATATTTCAGGTAGCTCAAATCTTGCACTGTTCCCTGTAATCACATGAATCCACAGATCAATTTTAGGTACAGAAACTTAGTAGAACTACCTACACCTAGAACAGAACGGTACGGTAAGAGCTCTTTCAGGTATTCCGCAGCCAAACTATGGAACTCCTTACCAGCTGAATTCAGGATATGTACTTCATATAGACAATTGAGCTCCCTTTTAAAAAGCTGGGACGGCCCCGAGTGCAAATGTTCAGCGTGAGGTTGACAGGGGGCACCATCAGTCTGGTTGCGGGGTACTCTGCATGCTTGTTGGCTTATCCTGCTTTATGCCAGTTTATGCTTGTTCTGCTTCGCCTTAGAATCTTAGTTGAGCATTGTTTTTTTGTCTCCTATATGTTTGTTACATGTAGTTACTACCTTTGTACATGTATGTCCATGGCTTTTTAATCTTGTTTTATGTGCTTATTTTAAATGAGTGTTTTACTTAATAATGTTCGCTTATTGATATTATTGTTTTGATGTAATGTCTTATATTTAGGTGTGTTTTAAACCAACATATAGAATCTTAATTAATCTTAATTAATGTTATGTAATAAAGCTTAATAACTTTTACCTTCTTACTACCCATATGCAACTTTGATCTAATGCTCATATCCATGTACTTTTTAGAATTTAATGTTTTTAAGATCTTAAATTTGTATCCAAATTTATAACTCAATATAACTGTTCATAAGTTGTCGTATAAGTGTTTCACATGTTGTATGTATTTTATACTGTCTATGCTGTTATCTGTGCTTGTTTTATTTATTTATGTTAAGTCGGTTTTAAAAGCTCTACAGAGCTTGTGTTTTTAATATGTGTATTTGTACAATTGTATGTTACACATATTTGTTATATGCCTCCGACTTTCAAAATAAATATTACTTGACTTGACTTGACATGGAACGTGCGAGATACAATCAAAAATATTTACTCCATGAGATGATCAGATGGGCAAGTCAGTCTACACACTTTTATTAGTTGACTGAGTCTGTGTCTGTAAATAACAATGGCAATGTTTCTGTTAAGTGCTGGAATCTCCTTAGGTGACTATGTGTGTATGTCCCACATTGACTGCATAAAGTTGAAGACCGGGTTACCGGTGGTACTCAAATACAATTTATTTCCAAGTTCACACGTGGATGCATTCTAATTAAGGAAATAACATAGAAAACAGCGCCAAGTGACTGTTGTTGTACATGAATTTGAATATTGTTGTTGTTGATTACATTGCTGTGTTGAAAAATAAATTTAGTTTGCTGACAAGTGTAAAACAAGATTAGGTCACCGGTATTAGGGCTAACCAGGATAGTTCGAAAATAATTTGAAAGAAAAAACAAACAAAACACCCCACCTTATTTTGGTATATCCGGAAACATATGCAATCAATTAAATCAAATTAAAAGAGAAGCAAATTAAAGAAGGTTTCTAAACACTGTCCTCATTCATTTAATTTATCACCCGACTGGTCAGAGCTTTATAGTATTCATTGGAAAGTATTTTAGAAAACATGGGCGCTGCCATCTTTGTAACTAGGACAACCGGGTAAATAATTTTACATACTCGTTATAAAGAGCACGTAGTTAAGTTGAAACTACTCCTTACCGATATTAAGGCAAACGTTTTTGAAAGACTTAACGAAACAAGCCAGAAAATTAATTAAAACGCACTCTATTTGTCCTTGGGTCATGCAAATCGTGTTTGTTTACGTCTCGTAGACTAATCCGACATTTTGGCGAAGGGCATTGTGGGAACGTTAGAATTCTACGGACACATACGACTTACTTCCGTAAACTCTCGTATATTTGAGACGCGCGTTCGTTGCAGTAGGCTTAATATTTTGTGAGGATTAAGTGAACATCTACATCAAAATGTCTTTAGAGGTAATAAAAAACACGATAAACAACCTTTCATGGATTCAATTATGTGATTTTGTATGACATCGCCTTGTTGTTTTTAAAAATTGCCATGAATATGCCGTTGCAAAAATTCACTTTCGATTGATTGTTTTCATTGCAGCACAGGGAGGTTTCAGCTCCGCGGGTCGGCAAATTCAACGTTTACATTCAGGTCAGTTATTATTACAATTTTCTCCTTTTGCTGTTTATGGAAATGATAAACACCATTGTTTAAATAAGAGCTGAATTATTAAATCTTTCGAAAAAAATCTGTTATCTTCCAGCGTCCTTCATTTGACACCGCAGCATCTGTAGCTGAGTAGCTTAAGACATAGAAAAATGTATTCTTTTATTTTCTTTCCTTCCTTCCTCCTTTGTTCACACTCACGTTCTTTCATAGCTTCTGTCTTATCCTAAGTTTGAAGATGATGATATCCATATTCTTCCTAAGTTCTTTCTCTTCTATTTTTATTTTTTGTATGTTCAATCTTGCTTTTTTATTTATTTATCCTGGTGTGACCTAATTTCTTAGTTTTTAAGCCTCTTTGTCTTCAGCTTTTGGCATTTTAAAAAACAAAAAAAACAACGAAATGATAATGACAAGCCTCATTAGTAATAAATTCTAGCTTTTTTAAAGGCATCTAAAAGCCGTTATATAATTGCCCCCCCCCCCCCCATTTATTCACCCACCCAGCATGTGTGGGCATCTGTTTTCTGATAAGCCAGGCTGCCACAGTCTGTCACAATGTGTCTGTCACACAGGTATTGTTCAAGATCCAAGTGTATGTATGCTATATTTGGAGGTTGAACATAGTCATTCACAGCTTGTAAAGAAAATAGTTGTGAATATATCAATTAAACAATCCTAAATACCAGAAATTATTCTATCAGTTCTTTTTTATTCTTTTTTATTTAATTAAATATAAATCTTTGTTTGTTTTCTTTCTTACTTTGTTGGTTGATTTTGTTATTTCTTATACATTTTGTTAATGTCCTTCAGAGTCATTTTAAGTAATTTTGAATACTAAAACTTGTATCTCTTTCATGTATTTTAAAAATCAAATATTTAACTTTGAAATAAATACATAATCATGCAGTTACAAAATTGACACCTAGTAATTAATGCAATAAAGAATATGTAAGGGATCATAGTAAACAACCCACATTATCACTAACATCAATGTTTATGGATTTGTGTAAAACAAGCCTACTGTCTCACTTCCATACTAGCAGGTAATTTAGTTTTGCATTAACCCATCAGAGGATTTACTGTGACAGATTAGTACTCTATTGGCTAAAGACTCCTTGCAGTGATGACCAGCAATTAGCAGGTCTGGTCACAGCAGGTGGGGCCTGGCTCAGTGGGATACCACATTCCTTTCGAGATGCCTTTAACAATTAATCAGAGAATATCTTTCAAGTAGTGAAATATCAAGTTAGAGTACTGACAAACACCGTATTTAGGAGAACATTGAATTTTGGTAATGTGACCAATATATTATCTTACCATGTCTTTATTATTTTTGTCCTTTTTTCCCATTCTTCCTATATAAAATGTTATTTTTTATTCATAAATACAAATCAATTGTTTTAAAAGTTATTGTTATATTTTTGTTCTGCTGATTTTTTCTTCTAAGTGATTCATATTGTAATTTTCTTCTAAGTGATTCATATTGTAATTATCCAAATGTTACCTAAAATTGATAATTTAGACTGCTTGTTTTCAGCTTTAGAAATAAAATCATTTACTTTCTCAGAAACATACATTTAATGACTAAACAGGAAACATCCTTAATCTGTAAAATCTCGCACCAGAGTGAAAAAAACCCACCCAACACTGCAGAACTTTGGAGAAAGTCAAGTTTGAGTGTCTTCAGTATAGTTTTATTATTTTCATATCTAAAATACGCTTTTCTTAAATAATTGCCCATTTTAAATAGTTCCATAAATCAATGCCATGACACACTTTGCACATAGGTAGGTGCAAATTTACCTAGTAAGAGTGATGGAAAATGGGAGATTGGTGCATATATTTGTGTGAGGCAAAAGGAGAAGAAACTAGGTATGTGTGGGGAAAAGAGAGAATAAAAAGAAAGAGATGAAGAGAGAGACACAGAGAGAGAGAGAGAGAGAGAGAGAGAGAGAGAGGAGAGATGAAGTTAATTTTTTTCCTGCTGAGTTGGTTGTTTACTCCCTAGGTTGCCACTAGTCTGTCACATATTTTAGCTAATCCACAACAAGCTGATCTATTTACTATATTAAACTTAGTTTCAAGGTTGAATATGTGTACCTCCCGCTCACAAATAATGGCGGTAAATATGTCCTCCCCTTGTAACACATTTACATAAAGAATCAAGACCTTGACTGCCATTGTTTACTCCTGGCTAGCCTAGACATGATGTTTTACCTTGCTGTATGCACGGTTTAAGTGAAGATTCATAATCAGTCATTACGTTTAGTTATCCAGTGTTGTTGAAATTTGAGTTTCATTATCATATTTCAGTATTTAGGTGTTTTTTTAATGGTCTCATAAAGAGTTTGTCCCTTTTTTGTGTGCATATGAACTAACTGGCAGACAGGGCATTTAAAGAGTGAATATAATATATTTATGGAAATTGAAAAATATAATGTATTAATTTGATTATCTTTGTCTATCTCCTCTACAATTTGTATATATACAACCTTATTTGAAGCATTGTCTCGGATATTGATTTGTCATTTTGAATTTAAAATCAAGCTGCCTGTATTGGTCTCTTGCAGAGTATGTATATAATATATAATATATAAGTTTGAGGTATAGAAGTACATAACAATGGTAGAGTATTTTTCAGTATATGTAATACTTGTTTTGTATCATATCTGACTAGGTTGGAATTTAAAAGACATTATAATAGTGTAGACATGAAATACTGTCAGTAAGATTGAAAGAAGCAAAAAGATAGAGAGAAAAATGTCTTCTGTACACCTGTTTGAGTATGCTGCAGGTTGATGGTTTCAGTAACACTGTTATCTTTCACTATGTAGTAAGATAGATTTCAGGAGTACAGTATTCAACGGCAGTATTCCCATTTTCCCGAGCCTCACTAAGGTGTAAGTAGGTGTTGTACTATTTACATGCTTGCCCAGGATCTGCCAAATGTATAAGGCATATGTTGGATCACCTTACCACACACCCACTACGAAGTTGGCACCTTGGTTAGCCAACCTATGAAATAAACAGGCTATTTCGACACGTCTTCCAATGCAGAAAGTGCAAGCTCCTATTTAACATGCATGGCCTATTGAAATAGGGAAAATAGTAGCAAATCAATTTTTTATTGATTTGGACTAGAGCCCGCTGACTCACAAGCAGATATTCGTCTACAATGTTGTGCTGTGCCCTATTATTGGAGTTATTTATAGAATGTCAACAAAGGAACTTTTTCATTGGACATTGACTCACTATTAGTACCTGTCTTTGTTAAAAACAGAATATCTCAGGTACTTGGTATAATTGACAGAATATCACCCTTCTTTTTCAATACAAGTTTGTTATCTGCATGCTTTGAACATTAAAGTAGATAATGATTGAACAGGCTCACAAGCATGATGAAAAAAAAAATATTTTGTAATTTTAATGAAACTTTAGATGATGCCAAATTTATTTAATGAAATATCTATATAATTATAGAAACTCAAGAAGGCTAAAGTGCTTGAGAAACATTGGGTCTGTGCTTACAAAACCCATGCTTTATGATCCAATAAGGCAATCTCTAAAGCAGATAAAAGTCTGGTTAAGATTGTCACTTGATAATTGCAACTAAAAAACAAAAACATTAATAATATCAACAGGCATTGTCAACATGAACATAATTAAAAAGAACATAATTGAAAAAATACAGCTATATCTGTGTACTACATTTAGTGGTACTTATTGTTAAAGATTACATGCCTTGCAGATCATCCTAACCTCTGCTGCCACTCTGAAGATAAAAAAACCCCCATAGGTTTTCATAAATGATATGAATGAGGTTATATTATTTTGGTTTACTTTTTAAAATGTTATTGCCATAAAAGTTTTATCTAAACTGTAAGTCTGGAAAATGTTAAATCTAAAGAAAAATATTGATTCGATTGTATAACATTTGAATCCTGTGGAATATTCTAACATTGATATAGATATCAATTTACACAAACATGATCCAGTGTAAACACACATGATCTTCATTATGGTTCCCTGTTTTTTAGGCAGTGTTGCTTGTGACAGCTTCTGGAGTTATGAGAAAGCTGGATTTTGGAAGCAAGAAAGATTGCCCCTGCATGACCTTGACTACCTGTGGTCAGTAAATGCCTGGGGAAAAGTATTGCATTTAAAAAAACAAATATATAAGACGACATTTGTGTCCAGGCATGCTTCAGATGTTCCCAATAATATTGTTATCTGTTTTAACTAGATGTTCAAGTGAAAATATATTGTGTAATTCATATATTCATGAAATATAGACTTATGAATGAATAATGAGGTGCAGGAATATCACTCGGTAACTAGACAAAAGGGTCAAAACAGGGAGCGAACTGTTATTAGAACAAGGGTTCCACTGACAACACAAAATGATATTTGCGATATCTTGCACAGGGTCTCACTGCTTTCTGCGGCAGTGAACCAGGTTAGGTCATTCATATCATCTCAGCCTAATGCTACCATGTGCAATCAGAAAGGACTGAAGCATTTGGGATTTAGATTCAGATCACAGGGGTTGAATAGGTGGGAGTTAATTTCAAACTCAGTTTGTTATGGTCGTAACAAATATCATTTATGAGCATTTGTGTTAGACCTAACTTAAGGTAAAATGCAAAATCATATAGAAAGCAGTGTTCTGTCGAAGATTGAAAAACAAGGAGACAATTGTCCCGCCAACCTTCAAAAATTGGGGACTTTTCCAAAATCAAAGGGGACAACAACATTTTGGATAAAAAATGACAAATCTTATCAGTTTCAGAGTAAATCAAAGTGATCATATTTTGATGCTGTTGAATTAGATTCATAAGTCATTGTTATGTTACATTTCAAGTAATCTACATTTGGGTATTCTAGTTCCCCAAGCAAGTCTGACTGGCAAACTTTGAAGTGACCGCACCATCTTGAGCAATCCAAAAGATTTAAGAATCAAAAGAATGGCTGCCCCTTGAGCACTTACTACTCTATCAACTGATCTTTACAGGTGGTCATTTAAACGTTCTGTGAGACGAGCCAACATGGTTAATTGACATTTAAATTTTGTACATGGCATTGCTTCTTTTCATTGTATTTAATACAAATACTACATGTCATGAAATTGTCTCTCTTTACTGAAGCCACAAATATTTACTTAACTAACTCTCTTGAATCTTCCAAACACTTTCCAAACAGACGATATTACTTTCGAACTGAAGGTGTTGTTCTTTGTATCTGTTTACCTTTATCACCAAGAATCTGCTTGGAATCATTAGTTGTTGTTGCTGAAACATTGGGAGGTTAATTTTTGTTTGATTTGTTTTCTTTTACACTGGTCTGTTACTGAGAGAAACTCAGAATAGTTCTGTTTGTTTTTTTCACTGAACTGGAAGCGATTTTTAATGTTTACAACTTCTCAGGATGAAGAAAGCGCACTATGTGATTCAGCCAATCATATGGCATAATATGTGCGATTCCCTGCTACTGCAGTTGGGCACCTGCATAAGTAATGTGCCTGTTACTGTTCAATTGTTATTTCTTCTTCATAGTGTGTTCAAAATTAGCTGGGAACAAGGGTGAATAGTCTCTTTATAATAGTTTCTCTGTGATATTTATTAAACTGATACATCTTCCGACAATTTTGTTGCATGGTCATCAAATTTTACGAGACATTTATTTTTTATACGAGAATATCGCATGATCATGGCCGCGGCAGAACACTGTAGAAGTATTGAATGTTTAATTACATTTCTGTTGTCTGATGTTAGTAACTCTGATTCATTTTTTGTCCCAATGTATAATCGAGACACCTGTGGTTTAGTGGTTGAGTCACAGATTTTTAACTCCTCTGACTGCTCAGCCTCTCAATGCATGGTTTCGAGTCCCATTCAGGGCAAAGGACTTAATGTGGGAATGTCTTCTAGCTGACCTGCGGTGTGCAGGTAGTTTTACCCAGACTTTTGCCTGGGGTCTTCCTTCACCAAAATAGCAGAGCTTTGCTATGATGATCATATTTTGTCTGCGATGTATTTCAAAATCAATCGTGTCCCAATGTATAATCTAAATTTTAGAAGAGGTTTTTCTTTGCAGCTGAAGACTTGCCTGCTTCCTGTGACAAGTGTCATAAGATTTACAAGACCAAATCTGAGATGGTTTACCTCTTGAGCTTGCTGCATTTGTGAATAACTCATATATTTGCTCATTATTTACTAACAATTTTTTACAATGTCAACAACACATATTTGTAGAGACTTGGCAGCAAATGGTGAGTTCAAGAGATTGCCCAACAGTAGTTAGCTTTTTTTTAACACTATTTGTCCAAAACTTAGCAGTATGTGATAAGCAGGTGAAGAGTTCAACAATGCTGTGTTTGCTTCAGTATGCCTGTATCAGGCCCAAGGTCACATTTTTGACTTGTATGTAGATTCACCTTTTGTTATCATCTCAAGAAAATGTGTCACAAAGACATGACAATGTGGTGAAATGGGCTTTATCAGGTCAACAACTGCCAACTTTACTGCCACTATTGTTTGTTAATGTCTATATTTCAGGTGAATGATACTGTGGTTAAGTATGCACAAATGCTTGGAATTAACTATTACAGAATTACCAAACAACCATTAAATGGCAGGGTTTGGCACACACATTTCCATCATGATGGTCAGCAGGACCAATTGCAAATACCAGTTATCCTTCAAACATTTTATTTGACTTTTAAAATGATGAACACATGAAAAGATAACAAATAATGCATTTATTTATAAATGTTATATTTCTTCAGTGAGCTTGATTAGGTTGGACATGAGCAAAAAGTTTGACAAAATTTCACAATGTTTTGAATTGGCAAAAAAGGATAATCTGCAGTTTTTGTTTTGATATATTGCCTAGAATCTGGTAATTAGGCAGATAGTAAATATACCATGAAGTTCATAACAGATTGATGACACTTCATTGTGTACTAATACAGAATAAAATGCTCTTTGGTAAATAATCTTACAATCATTTCATTATAATAGTTGACAGAAATTACTAGACCTTTTTTCACCTGAACCTTTTAAAGATAATAAGTAAAAATTAACACCAAAAATCACCTAGAAAGATTAAAAACATTCTATTATTCATATTAAACTATTTAGACATTATTGCCAAAAGATTAAACTGCCAATATAATTATATTCCCGCCTTGTTACTTAGATTTGAAAATAAAATTCATGTTATTGCTATGCACCATATGTGTTGAAATGAGGAAATGTGTAATCTTAGCTGTTCCTTCAACCCCAAATTCCCCAATTACACCTTAATTAATTTATATATTTAATTGCAGCTGAGTGTGTTAAGGCTTAGGGTGTATACTTTTATAAAGTTTTATTTTCTATGTAAAATATATTATTGTTAAACATTGCAAAACTGCAATATATGGGGTTAAATGCCTTCTTTGTTATGAACTGTCCCCTTTAAAAGAGAACCAGTTTCCCTTTACTTCTTATAATTTCAAATGGCACAGTTTGAATGCTTTGGAATAAATGTAGGTTTTTTATTGGCCTTTTCTCTATTTAACTATAAATTGAATCAATGAGAAAGTTATTTACTATCACTTAGATTACTTGTTTTAAGAAGTCATATTTTATTAATGAATAAAATCGCAAGAGGATAAAAATTGCAGAAGAAAATGTAGAAAGTGTTATGTTGAGGAATTGATAGGCAGAGCACTTGGAGTGATAATTCCATCTGGATCTTACTTAAAGATAGTCACCTTTTGGTGGCAATAATTTTATTACTATACTTTCAGATTATTGTAAAAATAATATTTTTTAAATAGTTTATTTGTAACCTAGTTATGATGACTTTTTGAGTCTATATCCTGGGAAAACAACACAAAAGATTGCTGTAGGGCCAGAATGATGTGTGACTATTGTTTGTTGAAGTCCTGTCCTGGTTTCCAGATGATAGGACATGATTATTGATCTGAGAAGATTTCAGTGGTAAGCTGCTTGGTGATGTCTCGGAGAACAGACTCCCAATGATTCTGTTACTGTAGCCTAGACTGATTCGGCCTGCCATTGAACCAGTGTACATTTTCCTCAGTCCTGGTATCAAACTTTACAGCACAAACCTTGATTGTCTCAGTGATGGCCATATAACCATGGTAAATTGTTGATTTGGCAACAGATTTTGCTCTGTTGTGTGTGGATATGAACTCCTAACAGTAACAGCACTGCCTTTGCATCATTTGCTTAATGCCTTACATACTTGTACACTGTTTATTCCAGGTTGTGTTTATTTTGTGTTGGTTTCAGGGTTTAAACATGATTTTTTTTTAAGTATTCTATTTATTCTGTCAAATGACTGAACAAAATTAAGGTTGCAAGTGCTAACACACTGCATTTTTATTATTCACTCAGATGAATAATCTTAATTCTAAGCCTACAATTTAGTCTCAAATTTATTTCTGTCAGTCATGTGAAGTTTAATCAGTTTAAATGTTAAGTCAGCTTCAAGCATTCTATTAATTCCCCAAGTCTTTTGTAAAATGTCTTGGGTTTCCATGCTTCTCATACATCTGAGGAAGATTCTAGAACTTGTTGACTTCATGTTATTGTTGTGCTATTTCATGTGTTCACTGCATGATGTGATGATGGTAATCACTTTATCTGCCTCATGTTAATAGCACCCTAGTTTATTAATCACATTAAACAAAATGATAAACTAGCATCCAAGCAAATAAATTGACAATGGCCTTCATAAAGCTTCCCAAAGGCATTCTCAAGTGGAGGCATCTACAGCAGGACAAGAAACTTGATGAACCAAGATGCCAGTTTTGGGCCATATCAAGTTTAGATCTGTTTGTACTACACCAGGGTTCCAGGAAGAGGAAGTAGCTGAGAAGAGAATCTGTATGAGATAAATGAGATTAGCTTCTGTAAATTTTTTCACTGAAATTTGAATGGAAACAGAATAATGATTATGATAGAAAAACATGATTAAATTTAATGTACAACACTAAAGAGGCTACAGTTTTGATCCAGTCTTCACCAAACTTAATCTTCTCATCTAGTCTTCTCCAAACTTGGTCAGTGTGTTGTTTGCATAAAATCTTGGATAGGTTTGTTGCTAGCTCAAGTAAGGGTCACAAAGAAGGCCACTAGACCAAGGCCAAGAAAACCCTTGTAAACATCGTAGCGACCACATTAATGGCCTAATCATCCCAAAACTTGGTCAAAAACCTGGTCTCTGGAAGGTGTGTATTTAAATGTTTGAAGTGATACACTGCTTTCTCTTTTGGCTATGCGACAACTGGCAATTTACCAGTGACTTAAATGAACACTAAATTATTTCTATATATTATTTTCTTGGTTAAAGGTATTACAAATGAAAGAATTTATGTACAGTTAGTAAATTATTTCACTGTTAAAGGTGGTATCCTACAGTTTGCTTATATTTAATAGATGTAACAACATACTACCCCTGTTCTAAGATAATTGAGTATAATTCCTACATTAGCTTACACTTTAGCATAAGCAAGGGTTGTTTTCAACATGACCTCTAGTGTAAGACAGTAAAAATTATGAATTATATAGCTTTAAAGGTGGTATCTGATGGTTTTGACGGTAGGTTTTATCGCTTATACAATAAAACGAATTTTGATCCTGAAAATACTGTTTACTGGTGCCTTACATCCATGTGGAAAGACTCTCCACCTGTCGTTACATAAATGTATTTCCTATTTGAGCTACGCTGCACAGTAAGCTTTTTCAGCTCACGTGAGCACAAGGTGTTCAAGATGAGCTTTTCTGAAACCTCCCTCTGTTGTCCATAGTCCGGATGCGACAGACGGTTTCAAATATTTTAGCTTGGGAACTTTCTAGAGGCCACAGTTTTTATCCAGTCTTCATCAAACTTGGCCAGAATGTTTGTCTGCATGAAATCTTAGATGAGTTCATTATTGGGTCGACTGGGGTCAAAAACTAGGACAAAAGGTCAAATTATAGGACAAACTTGTGAACACACTAGAGACCACATTTATAGCCCAATCTTCACCAAACTTGGTCAGAATGTTTGTCTGCATACAATTTTGAATGAGTTCGTAACTAAGCCATGTGGGGTCAAAAAATAGGTCACTAGGTCAAATCTTAGAAAAAGCTTGTGAACACACTAGGGGCCACATTTATAGGCCAATCATCATCTTACTTTTTCAGAATGTTTGTTTGCATGAAATATTGGATAGGTTCATTAATGGGTCATGTGGGGTCAAAAAGTAAATCACTAGTTCAAATCTTAGAAAATATTTGTGAACACACCAGAGGCCACATTTATGGCCCAATTTTCGTCAAACTTGGTCAGAATGTTTGCCTGCTTGAAACCTTGGATGAGTTCGTTATTGGGTCACGTGGGGATAAAAAGGAGGTCACTAAGTCAAATCTAAGAAAATGCTTGTGAACACACTACAGGCCCCATTTATGGCACAATCTTCACCAAACTTGGTCAGAATGTTTGCCTGCATGAAATCTCGGATGAGTTCATAACTGGGTCACGTAGGATAAAAAAGTAGGTCACTAGGTCAAATCTTAGAAAACGCTTATGAACACATTTACCAGCTAATTTTCATCAAACTTTGGTCAGAATGTTTGTCTGCACGATATCATGGATGAGATCGTTATTGGGTCACATGGGGTGAAAAAGTAAGTCACAAGGTCAAAACTTAGAAAAAGCTTGTTGCCGTGTCTTGAACACGCAGAAAACCAAAACCCATATACTTTTCAAAGTTTCAGTGGATCCTCTCATGGTAAAGAACTGAAGTAATAATATCAGTACAATTAGGAAATGTTGACTAAATATGTTTACAGAAATTATTCTAGTCCATCACATTGAATATGCAAATTCAATAACGAAAAGGTGATAAACATATTACAAGCTATAACATTACTGAAATCATACAAGTACAATGTGTATTTGCTTATTACAAGCCACAAAGTATGTTGCTAAACACTACGGTAAAGATTGAAGGCCTGCATGTAAACTTTCGAAGAGTTTTATGAACAGTTACGATCTTAACAGATAAAAGTACACTGGCCACAATAATATTGGTATACTAATGAAACAACCTTACACCATGAGGCGGCAAAAAACACAAAAGATCGCAGTTTTCTCTGCCAGCAGAGCCATGTGACTAAACTGGAAGAAGGTAAAAATGTGGTTATTTAACCCTAAGATACAATATTACCCGCAAAGACCGAAAATACCGACAAGAGGATTAAGTGCAAGGCAGCACACTTGTGAACATACTAGAGGCCTCAATTATTGCCCAATCTTCACCAAACTTGTTCAGAATATTTGTCTGTATGAAAACTTTGGATGAGTAAATTATTGGGTCACAAGGGGTCAAAAAGTAGGTCACCAGGTCAAATCTAAGAAAAAGCCTATGAACACACTAGAGACCACATTTATAGCCCAATCTTTACAAAACATGGCCAAAATGTTTGCCTGCAAGAAATCTTGAGTAAGTTTGTTACACGGTCACTTGGAGTCAACAACTAGGTCACCAGGTCAAACTTTAGAAAAACCTAGTGAAAACACTTAGAGGCCATATTGATAGCCCAATCTTCACTTAATTTGGCCAGAATGTTTGCTAGTATGAAATCTTACACATGTGGATTCAGTAAGTTACTAGGTATAATTCTAAAAAATGTTATCAGTCCAGTGGCCACAATAATGGTCCAATCTTCATCAAAGATTTCTAAAGTAAATAACTCTTAATTACTTGATGCCAGATATGAGCCTACTAAAAGCCTGTGTCCTCAGGTGTGCGATTAAGGGCCATCATGGCCCTCTTGTTTTACTAATAAAACCACATGACCATTTACTCTTGAAATCACCTAACATAAACAAACAGATATCAGTTCTGGTGCATATATCTGTGTTTAGCTGAAATCCTTATTGTGCTTGTTGAAAGATTGGGATGGAATGGCAATTAAAGCGATATATTTCATGCTTTTTCTGTCTTTTTAAGAAAGATTATAAACTGCCTTTTCTCTAACAAAAGTATGAGTTTTTGTGGCAACTATACCTAAATTCCTCAAATCAGGGGTAAAATGATACTACATGTTTTAGAGATAGGTAAACATTTGGATACATTTGAAATATCTATTCCAGCTAGCTATCTGCCTGTCTTAAAACAATGTCTTGTAACCTTTGGATGAAGTTGTTATGAAATAAAGAAGAATTTTATGTTGGTTATTAACAGATGTTGCATGCTATGGATAAAAAAAAACAGTTGCCTAGCACTATACGAGAGCTGCAGTAAGTTTAGCAGCAGCTGGTTTATTCATCTGGCAAGGAAGGCCTGTCCAGAGTGTGAAGATGGGATCAATACTAAGGAATAAGTGTAGCTGATGCTCCTCTTTTAGAGACATCAATATATCGAATACAGCCATTTATAACTGCCATAGTCCCACAGTCCTCAATGGAGGGTGTGCTTCCATTAGTGAGATGGTTCCCAACACAGCTCAGTATTGACAGGAAATAGGACCACATATCAAAAGTACCAGATTCTCTATATTCTTATATGGACAAATATATGATTAGAATACATCAGGCTTACTCTGTAGTATTTCAAGATTCATTTTCCATTTTGTTCTTGTTCACAATTGGGGTTGAATAGTTCACTCAATATTGCTCTTTATAAGAGTATAAGATTGTTTTAGGGATGCCTGTGACCTAGTGGTATAGTCACCCATTTGAAACTCCTCTGACTGCCAAACTTCTTAGAGCATGGGTTTGAGTCCCATTCGGGGTGAAAGACGTAATGTTTTAAGGTCTTCCACCCTGACTTGCGGTGCACCTATGGTTCTATGCAGGTCATGGCTAGGGTTTTCATTCACCAAGTAGCTGGACATCGCTATAATGATCATAAATGGTTGGAGCAATATATTGCAATAACAAAAAACAAAAGATTGATTTAATAACACCTGTCTTGTGGTGTATGATGATGCCCTGCATCTTTATGTAATGATACCAGAAAATGTTCTAATGGTGGCGCCTTGTTGTTTTTATTTGAAGCTCTTTCTTTGCATTAACATGCAATTGTTTCCTGATGACTTTTTAGGCTCTTTATTTTTTGTAGTGTCTCTCACGTTTGTTGTTATTTATTGCACAACATCAGTATGTTATCCTCCCTAAAGAATGCTTTTGGGGACTGCAATCTTTTTTATCAATTTTGGAAGAGTCACTGAGACTATTTGACCTACATACTCAGACTTTCTATTTTTAATTGTTAATTTTAAAAAATTAAGTAACATGTAATACATAACAATCAAACACAAAGTATGGGATAGAGTTATATTATTTAATATATTTCATTCACTTCATATTTAGCATTCTGCCATAGGTTAATAGTTATTTTTTAATGAATATTATTTTATCCATGCATGTTTTGATGATATACCAGTTATTGGAAAGTGTTAAACGGTAACTTCCATCAGATCCAATATTAAGAAACCTCTAGCCAATAGGTAAACAGAATAATGTTTCTCATACTTTTTTCTTTCCTTCCCTCTAATGGGGTCTGTCATACCATTAACTAGGAATAGTTATTCAGACCAGGCTTGGTACATGGATGGAACTATTATGGTCATATAGTAAGTATTAAAAGAGATACTAAATGCAGATGATTTGTAATGAAAAAATGGTAGCACTCAGTATTTGCCTAGCTTTCACTATGTATGAATTACAAATGCCAGTTGGCCCAAACCAGATTTGACAGCAATAAATTTCCTTAAAAACAACACTTTTGCTTTTGTGTTTGACTGCTTGTTTTAATTAAGCAGAATTATACTACTGTTGTACAGTAGTTCTACTACGACCATAGATGCATTGTATCCAATGAAAATCCTGATTGGGGTATGGCGTCAAACAGAGAGTTTCCATTCAATAACTTCAGTTTGTATTAACCAATTTTGCTGAAACTTTGGATATAGCCAATTTGCATGAAGACCTAGCTTGGGATTGGATTTGGGGCCCAGTCGTGTTAAGGTCAAGGTCACTTTTACTAAAAATAGAAAACAGTTTCCAGTCGATATCTTCAGTTTGAATAAAGCAATCATACTAAAACTGGATAATAATAGCAAGCTTTCATGAAGACCTATCTTGGGATTGGATTTGGGGCCAGTTGGGTCAAGGTCGAGGTCACTGTTACGAACAATAGAATAACAGTTGTGTTAAATTGTAAAATCATTGAAAACCTGGTTTCGAGGCATGGCCACTTTTTTTTCCTTTTTTTAAAAAAACCCCCACAGCACCCAATTATTTATATTAAAGTAATGTCCAGCATATTTAGTAGAGGAAGAAATAAGACAGATGTCTGGTTAGAACCACCGCTGCACCTCAGCTGGCAGACCTTTCAACATTAAGTCATTCCCCCAGAATGGGACTCAAAGCCATGCATTGAAAGGCTTAGCTGTCAGAGGAGTTACAAGTCAGCAACACTTCTACTAACAATTATAGAATTGCTTATGAAAAAATATCGCTGGATAAAGAGTTAAGATATCTACAAAGTTCTGTTATCTGCTGATGCTGCTGCTCACAGTCTTTCCCTGCCATGCTTCATAGTTTAGTTCTATTTTCAAAACATTTGTTTAGGTGAAATACAGTTGCATCTATACAGCCAATTGAAAGTGGTCCTACCTTCGTGGGCATGGTTCAGAATTACTCAATGGTCTTAGGATCTCCTCTGAGAAGTATGTCAGGCTTGTTCAGACCATCATTATCACAGGAAAAGGTTATTTTGGTCTAGTGGTTAGAGATATTTATGTGTAGGTAGCACTAAAGTGTGGTCTGATCAACATTGTAAAGGGCAAGTCATTGATTATTCTCATAGAAAACTGGAGAGTTAACAATTCCTAGTGAAAATGAATTTGGTTTGCTCTTGATTTTACAGGTTTCAAATCATAAAATTTGTTGGTAATGGAGGATTAAAACTACCAACATCGATGACTATTTTTTTTATTAGGCTGCCAAACGAAATATCCATACAAATAGTCACCATCGATTTTGTTGGCATTTAATCCCACAATTCTCAGTGAAATGTTTTAGTGGCATAAAACGTATATTATAACTGATATAATTATATTATTGTCACATGGGAACAGTTTTAATTACAACAATCAAAATATAGAATTGGATTTAAAACAAGACATAATAGAGAAAATACTTAACTCTCATATTTTTTTCTTATTTATAATCATATTAATTGTAAATTGATATTAAGTACCAACATTTTCTGTAAGACATGGCAGCCAACTAAGCAGAACTAGTGCAGGTAGAGATCTAGCAGGAGCAGGCTGAACTAGATCTTCAATAAGTCTTCTAGGGCAAATATGTTTATCCTTAAGCTCTGCACTTCTAGAAAAAATATCTATAAATCCCCTCTGGCAGACTGTCTCAGAGTGAAAATAGCATCTGATTGCATGACTTTGTCTTATACTGTAACTGCCTACCTTCTCTGTGTCAGCCATGTGGCAGTATTTGTCATTCTGCTAACCCTTATCATGCTACATTAGTTAACCTATATTACATTAGTTTTCCTATACATTAGTTATCCTATATCAAATTATGAGTAAACATTACTCACAACTTATGCAAAGACCTTTTTAAAGAGACTTAGCAGCAAATAGTGCAAATCCTGATCAGACAGATCCTAGTGGGGGATGATTTATCAGAATATTTAACATTTGCCTTAGTTTGATTATTTGATGCTTAGAAGGCTATGTGTTCAGGTTGCCAATGTAGGAGATGTAGAACCAGATCTGTCTCACTGTCTCCTGTCATTCTGAATAGCTAATTGGCAGCCAGTCACAGGGGGGAATTTCAATACATGAAATACAGAGGCATGCCCTGTTTTGGTTAACAGAAATCTTTCTGGGTGTCGCCAATTATCATTGGTTTCTTATGATACTATAGTTTTAGATATCAATCAGTTTGTCACTGAAAAAGCAGCTCCAGTCCAAATCCAACTTGTTTGGAATTATACATATATATTATATTATAATCAGAATGTAAAACATAAAAGGTTACCCACATTTTAAATGATTTAGCTATCAGAACAACCTAAAACTTTAAAATGTTAGGTCTTAAAAAATAACAAGTAATATAATATTTCTTAAGATATTTTTTTGTCATCTTAATTGGAAATTCTGAATGTCCATCACAAATAAAACTACAACAGTTTGGTAAACTATCAAAGAAAAATAAGATTAAGTTAAGTTTAATAACAATATAAAGTGTCAACACAGTCAGCTAGTAAGTAGTTGGTGCTTTGTATAAAACATCAGAGAAATAATGGTGACGTGTTGTTATTTGGGCTTCGTATTTGTCAGAATCATTGACATCATATGTGTATCAGTACAAAAATGATTGATATATTATATATCAGGAAATACATGTCAGTGTTTATTATTGTTTTTTTTCTTGTGTTTACATATTAATCAACTATTGCCAGTAGTATAATATATACAATCTTTCTACTATAACATGGTGTTTAGTATTGGTCAAGTTAATACAAAGGTGGCTGTTTCCTTTAACATTAAAAAATCATGGTATCTTAAGTATATATATGATTAAATAAATACTTTTCAGCGGGACATTTGTTCCTTGGTATGAAAACTTAATTATTCATGTCCTACTGATGAGGCCAGGGCATTCAGATATTATTCTGCTTTAAAAAAAGGTGATCTGTATTTATGCCATCAATTGTGCCCATGATTTTACATTTCTCATGCTTTCATTTTCATCATCACCTAGGACATTTTTCAGAAGATCTTTGTTTTATCATTTTATATGATAAGTTTAGCAAATAAGAATAATGCATTAAATGTCATTTCTTTTCAAAATGCAAAATTTCATAACACCCCACTCCTTTCAAATGACAATTTCTTCACTTATCTAAAATAAGACCAAATGACAATTTCTTCACTTATCTAAAATAAGACCAGCAACCCTTTACTCAGTTTCCAACTACAGTCACACTTGTATTAAGTAGCCAACCAAGGAACAGCCTAAAATTCTCTGCTTAAAACTAGTTGGCTGCTTAAGACATAATATGACATTATTGTTTGCCTATTACTGGGAGCCTGTTTGCTTACCAATAAGTATTACATGTACTTAAATAGTATATCTACTGGAAAACTGTTCATATAAATATTTACCACAATTATAGCTACTTTTGGAATGTCAACGTATGATTCAGAATATCTGAAGTTTCTATCTAAATCAAAGACATTTTGCTCCATAATTAATAGTCTGGTCATGCAGATACAAAGCACACAATTTAAAATTAGTCACATCAAATTTATACTGAGTGTACCAACATATTTGTCAAATTGTAGTTCAACAAATCACTGAAAAGTTTACCTATATTCGGACGGCCATGTTAAAAAACAGCAAGCAGTGTGTTATTAGTCGAAGTAAATAATTTTAAACATAATTTAAACAAGGTTTGTATCAACAAAAACCAAAAGTGCACAAATTTTATGTACATGTAGTCAAGTAATTTGATGGTGTCAATCTATGCATGATTAAACTTGCTCATAAATTAACGCTTCTGCTATCAGTTTCATACACTACCATAAATGCTGAATATGTATTGGCTGAGGCATTTTTTTGTGCTCTGACTATCAGGTTGATGATAACAAGGAATCCCACACTAAAACTGCAAGCTTAAATAAGGTTGCAGCAAGTTTGCGACAAGATTGCGGCAAGATTGCAAACAAGCGTGTCGCAACCTTATTTAAGCATACCAACAAGCAGGTATTTCTCCAAATTCTGGCCACAAATTGATGAACCAATATAGCCTTAGCAAAAAAAAACCTTTCAATATGGGAGAGCTGTCCCAGTACTCTGTGACAAGTTCAATTTTAACATAAATAAACAACATAAATTCTGAGAATTTATGTAGGACATGTATGTACATATAACAAATAAAGTATGGGAATTTCAATTGGAATAATAACATGAAGCAACTTATTTATCACATATTTTCAGCACAGTCTAACACTCAAGATGCCACATAACATTAAACTTAACTCCCTTTTGAAAGTACTGTCCGCAGGCATGAACCCACTTATGGTGACATTTTACCCTAGCATCATATATACACATTTAATTAACCAGTCCTTATTTAAACCTTTGTTGAATAACAAAGTTGCCTGCATTAAGTCCTCATGCAATTCAAACCTCTGACCATGCAGCTTGGAATTATGCAAAATCAAGTGATGCAAGGTCAGTCAAGGATGGTGGATGGTGAATCATATGGAACCCAAGCACATCAATTTTTTGTGTAGGTCTGGCAGTGTGGGCTTGTGCATTGTCATGGTGCCATCTGACCATTTATGCCGCTGCATACAGATCCAGCCACTTCCTCTGGATAGTGTTCATTATATCTCTGCCTGCAATATTATGTTAAATTTTAATTCAGATGTTTTTATTTAATTGAAGTAAACATTTATTTTTAAGTTGACAGTGTTCTTTAGTGTGTTAATTAATCATTTTTAATGACTATTAATCAGTTTTAAAGTTACCTTCGAATAGTATACAGCATTTATGGTCTGTCCCTTGGGAGCTGCTTGCATCAGAATAACTCCATTTTGATAGAAAACAGAAAAAGATGATAAATATCACCTTTTCAGTTGATTTTATCATCTTTGTCTCTTAGGAGTTGGTGTTCCTGGAGTCTTCCAGATGCTTAACTGTCGCTTGCTCTCTGGTTCAAGGTAATGGAGCCAGGTTTTGTCTGATGAAATGACCATGACTGTGAATGTTTCATCTGTCTTTAGCAAGCATGGAACCCAACACGTGCGTATGGGCGACACGTTAAGCTCATTAGAGAGAACTTGATGAATAGTTGATTTGCTGATTCTGGTTGCTTTTGCCACTTCTTGCAAGGTTTGGTGATATCCATGATTTTTCACCATACTCTTTATGTGCCACATTATGACCGGCCAGTCAGTAATTTCGCATTTTTACACTTCTCTTTCCCATGCTATTAAACACAAGCAGTATTGAGACATTTTTATACAGTTCAGTATGCTGCATATGACTAAGCATCTGCACTGGAGTTATTCCCATCTGTGCACAAAACTGACAATGTGTCCACTGCGCCGCAAAATTTTCTAATGCCTTCCTTATGGAAACCTTCAAACACAGAAGGCAACTTCAATGGATGCTAATTATTTTTTATATCTTTTGAAAAATGTCCGTGTATTTTAAGGGCGGAATTCTTGCTTAATTCTAAATAATGATAATCATGAAATAGCTAGTATTAATACCTGGTTCCCCCACCCTCCACCACCAAAGATAACACTATGTTGTATGCTTACTGCACTGCCATTAGTCAATAACAGTCTAATTCCCAACCCTTTCCTGATACCATTGCAACTTAAGGCTGTGTCCAAATGCCTAAGGGTGAAAGGCGAGGGTAAACAAGTCCATTCATTATCTGTGTCCAGCTGGCTAGACCCACCCCACCTCTGCTTCCTTCCCCAGGGCATGACAAATCCATTGTCCGGTTCCCATGGGCCATCATAGAATTCCTGTGTTTGTTGCCCAGCTAATCAACAGTTTCGAAATTCCCAATAAACAGGATGATGATGACATCCGTAAAAACAACACGCATAGGTAGTTACTCATTTCGTCATTTTTGACCTCTTGCTGGTTATGCAGTAATTATATCATAAAGATAACTTGTTAAAAATGTTGTTTTAGTTGGATTATTTTGTGAATGGAAAATGGATCGTTTTGTCATCAGAAGGCAAGTTATATGCTAAATTCCTTTTCAGCCACACCCTCATCCCATGTCTGCCGCTGAATTTTTTTGCAGTTCTAATTTCAGCAAAATGTGCATCTTTCAGTATTAAGTATTTAGTTCTGAAGTGATTGAATTCACAAAGTATTTCTCCATAGGCCATGTGTTTCTGTTTCTAATATAAATGTAATTATCTGGCTTACAATCAGATAATATAAGGATCATTACAATTTGATTTCTCTGGCCTAAACGTGTGTTTCTTGTTTTGATCCAGTTTTTCAGGGGCATGGATTGAATGTAAATATTTGATATGATATTGCAAGAAACTTAATTAACCATTTACTCTATGGTAATGACTCACATCCTACATATGACTAGTGTAGATCAAGATCAGCATCTCAGTCAGAAATAATGAATCCTAAAGCGAACAGGGATAAAGTAAATAAGGTAAATAATCTGAGCGGAGTTTTTTTTATTAACCTAGTAATCCAAACACAACCACAAAGTCCTGTCTTTGTTAAAATGTATATATATATAATCCTATCTGTAGTAATAAATACGTGACCAGAAAGTCAGGGCTACCAAGCAAAGATATTGGTAGCCCAGTGGGCTACCCTGGGCTACCATGTAATTTCAGAATTTGCCGTGCCCTGCTTCCTTCAGCTTATTAACCTACCACTGAGTTCACAATGTGAAACAAGATAAGACCACGTTCCAATTTTTGCTGCCTTAAAATTCGCCTTGCGTCAAGTAACTATAGGTGTGTTTGAAAATGGAATAGAATAAAGTATTCAGAGTGATCTGGGATTGCTGAAGATTATAAACATTGCTTTTACTTCTAGTCACAGTTGCATGTAGCTGCTTGCACAAACATTTGTAGAAGGATGTCAGTCAAGAGCAGTGTGTTTCTATGCATAGCTTATGTTGATGAGGTGCATACAAAATGATTGTGAAGTCAGTTGAGATCTGTGTTTTTGTACACATTGTTAACATTGTAATTGCTGTGCCTGTCACATCGTATTAATGTAGTAACCCTAGGATTCACTGACATTATAGTAAGATTCTGCCTCCCGAAGTAATATAACATAACTTTAATTTAAAAAAACATTCTTCATTCTTAGCTTTTGGCTACAACTGCATACAAACATTGTTTAGCAAGACTTGAAAGCAGCAAAAAGTGCAGATCCCGATAAGACTGCTTCCAGCAGGAGCAGCCTAATCTAGATTTGATAAGTTTGAGCTTAGCAGGCTATGTGATTGATGTGCTTTGCAAATGAGGCCTTAAAATGAATAATAGTGAGCCTGGATTTGACAGCTGATTTTATTTGTATTTTGTCATTGTCTTAACAAAAATGCAATGTCACAGTCTATGAACAAATAAAGCACTGTTGAAATTGTAGAGTGATCAAACCTTTTCAAGGTCTTATTCTACAAAAGAGTATTAAAATTTAAGTACAGTTTGCTGAACCTTATATAATATATAGATTTATATATGTATATAGATTAACATAATGCTGAGTAATGCACATTATTAATAACAGATCTTGAAAACAGCAACAACATATCTATTGTGAACCTGGTTTTCAACGAAAGTCCTGGTTATTAGATTGGGGTTTGGCGGGCAGGCAGCATCAAACAGAGGGTTTCCGGTCAATAACTTCAGTTTGTATTAACCAATCTTGCAGAAACTTTAGATAAAGCAAGCTTGCATGAAGCTCCAGCTTTGGCTTGGATTTGGGGCCAGTCAGGTCATAGTCAAGGTCATTGTTACTGAAAATAGAAAAACAGTTTCCGGTCAATAACTTTGGATTAACCAATCTTGTTGTAACTTTGGATATAGCAAGCTTTCACAATGACCTAGCTTAGGATTGGATTTGGGGCCATTCGGATTAAGGTCAAGGTCACTGTTACAAAAAATATGAAAACAGTTTCCGGTCAATAACTTTGGATTTACCAATCTTGTTGAAACGTTGGATGTAGCAAGCTTGCATGAAAACCTAGCTTGTGATTGGATTCCAGGCCAGTCAGATCAAGGTCAAGGTCACTGTTTCTGAAAAAAGAAAAATAGTTTCCAGTCAATAACTCTAGTTGGAATTAACCAATCTTCCTCAAACTTTGCTTATAGCAATCTTGCTTGAAGACCTAGCTTAGGATTGGATTTGGGGCCACTTTGGTCAAGGTCACAGTTGCTAAAAAAACAAAACAACAGTTTCTGCTTTTTAATACGTGTTAAATTGTTGAAAACCTGGTTTCATGACCCGGCCACGTTTCTTGTTGTAAGGTATAGTAAAGTATCAGTATGTATAATTTATTTTAAATATATTATATATAAATATTATATCTATATTATATATTATATAATAATTTATTTGGCTTTAACATTGTCAATATTTTGATTTTCATTTCAATTTGACTTCTTTACACAGTGTATTTACTACATGGAGAAATAATATTTGCAGGTATAGTTTGCTCACAATAAATTGGTTGATGCATTGTAACAATTTGAAAAAAAAAAGAAATAGTAGTGTTTGCTATATTGATAGTTACTTAAGAAAGAAGTTATCACACTAGCATGAGGGGGTTCTTTTTGTCCCTGAAGCAAACAATTTTTTCTTATTTTAAGTCAATGTCACCACAATGTCATTTACATTGACCACCTGCTTTACATCGTCAGCGTAACAAATTGGCAGTGACAAGCAGGTGTATGTTTGACTGAAATGATCAATAAAAATTGTGTGAACACAATAACCATTTAATTTAAATATATACTTAATGTTTTACCAGCAATTTATCATAAGATGAGTGTTTCTCTTTTAAATAGTCATTCATGCTCTTAACATTGTATCTTACACCTGAGTAAGATTTCGGGTATACAATTATATCAAACTTTGTAAACAACCTTTCTTTTTTTGAAAAAAATCTGCTAATATCTATATAATATTATGCAACATTGTTCCCCATTGAAATAATCCAAATAAAATAACTTTGTTTTATGTATGCAATTGATGTCATGTGTGCAGCTGGGAGCTGGTCAGAATTACAATATTAAGTAATTATAAATTTATTATATTGCCTAAAAATAAAATTGTAAGCAAATAACTTCAAATTTAATATTGGTTATTACTTCCTCATGCATAATAGAGGTAAGCCAATTGAAAATGAAGTTAGAATGTTATCTGACTGCTTGAGATTAAACAAAACTGTAAAGGAAAACTGTGATAGAAAATGTGATATGAAAGTTAGGTGTGCCTACTTAATTCTGGTTTTTACCATCATGCAGATTGATTTCACATGGGAATAATGATTAAAAGGATTGCAGTGTTTTGTAATTTGTGCTAAATGAAACATCTGAATAGAAGATGGTAGCTGCATTGGAAACAGCTCATCCTACATTCTTGGCATGCATTGTTCTCATTATTTGACAGTGAAGAAATGACTGATGATAATGTGAATGATTCGGTATGCGATTGTATTGTACTACATGAATAGAAATATTAACTGAAAAAGTGTGAAAATTTTTTTTTTTCATTCTGCATTTAACATTATCCATGTAAGTAGTAAAAATTCTTCTTGATTTGAAAACAGGCAATATGGTGTATCAAAATGTTTTGTTAAATGTTTGCAGAACTGATTACTTTACATGACTTATTGAAAAACTCCAAAGGAATTTGTAAACAATTTTGCTTTCAGTATTATATTTACTTCAGAACAGACATTTTATTTTATGTGTGAGCACCACAGATGAATCATAGTGATGTCAATTGTGCAACAAAAGCTTGGCATATTATTTATGGTTTTCTTTCTTCTGTTTTCAGGGAGATCTTAAACACAGTCATTTTATTGTGTTGACAGTCCATGATTTGGGATGCAACCGTAAGTATTGGAATACTACTTTAAACATATTATTTTGGTAGACAAGAATATTCAAGACCCACTATACTTGCTAGTAAGATTGATTTCTATACAAAAAGTTGCACAAATGGACATATTTCCTTATCGAGCTGCATGTTTTCTTTCAGTATATACATCATTCATTGTTAAAGACCTCAATTTACACAATGTTTTGGCCTGCACCCTTGAACAGCATGAACAGTACAATTCTATACTCTGTTGGAACACTTGTATGTTGATTATGTTTGTAAAATGTACCAATGAACTTAAATTTTCAATTTGATTAACAATATAATATATACCCTATTTCTGAACCAAATGTTGCAATATTCTTTCATCATTTAAAACCAGGTTTGTTGAAGCAGTCAATAATAGAACATTAGGCAAACACTCCTTTATCAGGTGCCTTTGTAATTTCTTACAAGTCAAATTCACTACATGATGTGATAGATTCACCACATGATGTGATAGATTCACAGCATGATGTGATAGATTTACCATATGCTGTGATAGATTCATGGCATGATATGATATATTCACCACCTGATGTGATAGATTCACCACCTGATGTGATAGATTCACCACCTGATGTGATAGATTCACAGCATGATGTGATAGATTCACTGCATGATGTGATAGATTCACCACATGATGTGATAGATTCATGGCATGATGTGATAGATTCACCACATGCTGTGATAGGTTCACCGCATGATGTGATAGATTCACCTCATATTGTGATAGTCAGAAGTCAGTTATGTAATGTTTTCCTAGCCATTCACTTGTAACTGATTAAATCTAAAAGCACAGCTTAGTCATCTTGATGTCATTATACAGACTGTCATCTCAGAAAGGCATTGACTGCCATGTTATGGTTCCTTGGGTTGCCCTGTGATTGTATTCTAGGACTGACTGGTTACATCCGACTCTGGCTGGTTCAGTTAGCACCCATTAATCACATATGGCTTATAGATGTCTGGGTAACAAATGGAAGATTTGTCTTGGGTTACAATAAATGCAATTTTTTTTTTAATATATTAATACATACAATGAATTTCTCATTATAAAAGGTAATTTAGAGAACATTTACCAAGATTTTCAATAGATGGAACATACAATGCTTTTGAATTATATCAAGTTCAAGTTCAATTCCTTCTAAGCTTGTTTCAGGCAAAATAGATAAAATGCTATCTGAATGATTTTAATGTGTTGTGTAGATGGAGAAATGTGGTGGTGGTTGTGGTAGCTGTAGTAGTTTTATTACAGATTCATGTAGTTTGGGCAGTAGTACTACTACATATAGCAATATGAGGTAAGGTAGTCTCAGGATGGCATCCCATTTTGATAGAGGACAACACCAGATTTCTTCCAGGTGCGACCAGATACCTGCCTGATGAGAACCATCAAATCAAACTCAGGTAGCTTACATTAAGCAGTATCTGGCTATGTGGGGCCTAGATTTAAATTGGCTGAATGGTTACTTTTATGTCCCTGAGTTTCAACTCTATCCTCCAAGCTCATATTGATCAGACTTAGCCATATAATTCACATCTGCCAGTTCCTAATGGGAGCTGTCTGATTAGGATCTGCTCTATTTGCTGCTAAGTTTATAATTATATATCTTGTTTTGCATTGTTAGTGAAATACTCTTGTTTTAGTATGGGTTACCAATAAACCTTGAAGCAGACTATGGATTAGCTGTCTCCACATATTAACCTCCCCTTTACTGTTTTACATAATGAGTATGTACCTTGATAAAGTTGAGACAGAATAATGTGTCTGCCCTGAAATGAAGTAAATCATAACAAGCAATGTGGATGATAAATGTTTTCTGCTTTAATGAGACAGTTCTTGTTCATCAACTGTAGACACAGTACATCAGTAGGGAATGCTCAAGTATGGTGTCTTAATAATGCCACCAGACTTTCATGAATGTTTGTATTGCATAAGTATTGCATACTTATTTAAATGTACTTAGCAGCAGTGTTTCATAGATGTTTGTATGTATATCAGCAATGAGGCATAAATGTTGGGTATAAATATCAGCTGATAAAGTACTATAACCAACAAAACCAGGTTGGTGTTTCCCACAAATTTGTCTTGTAATCATAAAATTGTACTAATTCCCTTTATGTGATTGATTGGAGTAAAGTCTAGAAAAAAAATCCATATACCAATTTGTACAGTTTGTAAATTAACTATATTTGAAGTTGTTTAGAAAGTAAATTTATGTGCAAGGTATTTTATTTTCTTAAATGCATTTAAGTATCAATTTAAAATGAAAGTCAACAGGCCAAAATATTTAAAAAAGTTACACAAACTCCCTGGTGAGAATTAAAGTATGACATTGGGCATTGTGATCAGTTATACCATTTATATAATTACATTCTAAAGACTATGAAACTGTTGGAAGGTCCAGTAACGTTTGGAAGCTACTGCTCTTGTTGATCAAAATGTTGAAAATGTTAAGGTCAAACCCATTAATGTTTTTCAAAGCTGTCATGTTCACTGTTTTGTTGTTGTATAACATTCTCTATTAGTATGGCTGGCTAAAACCCAACAGTTATTACACTGGTTTAAACTGGATTTGTGAAGAAGGTTCAAGTACAATTAAGCAGAAACTTACCCTCCATATTTAACCCCAACATCTTCTATGATGCGTTTTTATGGCATCGAGCGAAACTCGAGGGCACATAGGTTTATGCTTTGTTTACTTTTTGCACTGAAAGATGCCGCAATAATGCCGCATCAAGATTTGTAATCTGTAAGCGGATGAATTTGTATCGTAGCTGCAAGAATAATTGTTGTTTCTTCTATTAATAACCTTTTCAATATAAATGATGGTGGATCCCATCCCTATTGACATTCAACCACTTTTAACGGCTTTATAAGCTAAGGTCATGTTTTTCAGGACCATTTTCTACCTTTGACCTTATGTTTCAGATTACTCTCATCCTTATCTGAAAAATATGATTTTATTATGTTAATGAACGGGAAAAGAGGCAGCCATTTTGATGATTCCGAGGCAGGCAGGAAATGCAAAATATTCAGTTTAATCTATAGCCCATAAAGGTGTGGTATCTTGAGGAATCTTTAACACCAAAACAACCGAACATTGTGTCATTAGTGTTTGTTAGTGTTTACAAATAGAGGAGATGGTCAAATGTGTCTGACCTAGTTGTTGGTTTATAATATTGACATTTCTGTAAATCACATGTTGGCAGTATGGAAATATTTATGCATTTCAAAAGAGCAGTTTAACTGAACAAACACTCATGCAGCCAAAAACTCAAGTGAGGCCACCATTTTCACCCTGTGGCATATTTTAAATGAATTACCCACTGGTTTCATACCACTCCATGAAAGTGGTAAAATGTGTTTAATAATTTCAAAATAATAATGATTTATTATCAACAGAAACCTTTCTGCATTAAAACTTGGTCATTTAGTGTTGTAGAAATCACAATGTTTTTACTCGCACATTAGTTACGACCACACAAAAAGCAATTAATTGACATGCATTAAGAGACCACCTGTCTTAAGAGACCACTTTTGCCCTGTCCCGAGGGCGGTCTTTTAATACAGGTTTGACTGTATGTCAGAAGTCTCTGAGAAATGGAAATAAACAGTGCTAAGTGCAGAGCAGGTATTATTTATAAAATTATTAATGGCAGCTCTGCAGTTATTGTGGAAAATGGCCCTTGCCAATCAGAAGGACTGAAATTATGAGAAGACTTTGGATGTCACAGATAAAATAAGGCAATATTTATGAAAGCATTTAAAGAATGCTTTGTCTGTACATACATTTGTGTACTGATTGTAAACACTCTGAACTGTTTAACAGTTATAGTTTTTGTTGAACAGACAAATGCATAATAGAGATTATTGTGTGGCCAAAAATAAGAAAATAACAGGCTAATACACCGTAAATAAGTGCAGTATGGTTATTATTTTGATAAATATAAGTAAAACGGCCTTACCTAATAGTGTAACACAGGGTTTACATGATTCTTTGTAATATACAATGTTCACGAAAACTTCATTGGATTAATTTTCTAATAATATACAATATATGTAACATTGTAACAAAACATCTAAGTCATACAAGATCGTCGTCAACACAATGTTCCAACATAAACAATATGGCTAAAGGCAAAAGATGTAAGAGACAACAGAATGTATTTCTTAGTGTGCCCAGAGAGGACACAATCTGTTTCAACATTACATCAACATTACATCATCTTCATCCATGCACAGATCTAACATAACATATTTCATACATTTGGTGATGCATCACTGTAATGCTAAGGTGTAAGATGTACACAGCACAAACCCTTTTCACTTAGCCTCACAAATCACAGTCATTCAAATGGTTTTCTTCTAATTATGCCACCCACCCCACCCCAGGAACAAATATGGAATACACATATGAATCATTAACTTAGCATTCTTATATATGTTATGTTATCTCTGTGTCTCTGTAGCTTGCATGATGAGAGAAAATTTTGCTGTCTGCTTTATAAACTCTAAACCTACTTTCCATAATTGCTATTATGCACCAAAGCATAACCTGATACTGACTGGATCTATTTTCAGTCAACATAAATGCATCTAAAATGAACTTACCCTTCCCAAAACATTTCTCACACTGATTCACTATTTTAAAGGATATTGATTTGGTTTCAGGTTTTTTTCTGTTTTGTCTGCCAGTGTTTTACTTTTACCAAAGACACACACAAAATTAATCCATTTCATGACTGAAATATGAAACTGAGTCTATAAATTAAGCATGTAGGACTAAAATTGACATTTAGTCAAAACCCAGATGAGCTAGTTCCCACAGGAAGCTTGCTGATCAAGAGCTTACTACTTGAATCCGAGTCTCTAGCAATATATCATTATACCAATTATTGTAGTTGTTGAAAAGCATCCTTGAATTTATTTAGGCAACAATTGTAGAATGATTTTAATAAACAAAAACAAAAAAATGAGGTTCTGTTTTGTTCACTGTTTATACTCATAGGTTTTGGTTTCACTCATCAAAAAAATCTATTGCAAAGTGTAGAAATTATTTCCTGAGTTGGAAATATTGTCTTAATAATAAATTACACTTTTGTGGTACTCATTCTTCTTTCAGTTCAAAGCATCAACAAAATAAGGTCTGCCACATCCCTCCCATCCTAAAGGTCATCAATCATTTTTATCCCACCATCTCTGTAAATATCGGTTGATATAACCCGTGTGATAAAGATGAGCTTTATCAACCGATATTCGCGCACCTGCTCTGAGCCGGACTACTTTTTTGACGAAACGATCAGGAGTGTTTACGAGAACGAAACTCATCTATCCCGTAATTATGCTTGTGGTCACCCCATAAATGTTCATAATATAAATATTGATGAAATAGAGCAAAAGAGGCTATTAAAAAAAAGAGGATGCGAGCGGTTTCGATCTCTGACCTGCAGGATTGAAAACTTAAGTGGCAGCGTCTTTACCGACTGAGCTAACCGGACAGTTCCTCGCAAAAAAAATGAAACAACATGTATTACAGGAACATGATTAAAATTGTTTAGTAATAGTAATAAAATCAATAAAAGTACGAATTTGTAGTCTGCAAAAATAAAAACAACTCTCGAAATATCAGATCATGCGAGTCCCCGTTGTTTTGATGTTATTTAGTGTGAATTTAAAGAATGTGATGAAGAATCGTGTAAAAGCCTAACTTCCTAAGCAGTGTTGAAGAAATGAGCTACGAGGATTTCGAGGCAAAATCTGGCTTTAATCCGAACATTTTTGAGAATGAAATTGATCTTGAATCTGTGGTGACTGTCTCAGATTGCAATCATCTGCCTAATCTTAAGGCAGACCCTGATGATCAAATGTCGTTACATGATGAACATTCAAATGGTTTAGATAGAGCTCGATCTTTAGTCGAACCAAATACAGCTGACTGCACAGATCTGGACAAATGTGCTTAAAAATCAGTTTCTAGACGTAAACATGAACACCAATCCACCACCTCCACTCCCAACATTTCTTCAAATTTCGCAAGTCATCCTGTCAAAAACACAACTATCTTCGAAATTTTAAAGCGCTATATTCAATGTTCATAATTTCAATGTCATTAACAATTAAAATCCATGAGCTACTGTTTGTTACAGCCACAAACACACACACAAACCTCGAATGTAATTCGCGTTCCTTAAATGCCAAGTGCGTAGCTCAACTTTAATGCTACACGGCCTTGACAGTACACACTACATGTATAACTTTACACGAGGGTGTGATTTTTGTTGTTCTTCTTTTCCAACCATTATTTTCAGTTATCGTAATCAATAAAATTACAACCTTGTGTATAGCGCAAATAAAATAAAAGAAATAACATGTTTATTGTTTTATTTTTTTATTGTAAAATAGAACTATTTCTTATAGCCGAATTACTCTATTGCTCGCGCATGAATTTCGTGTATTGTATTGAAATGTCAGATTAACGGAGGAGCAGTAGCGGTAAATTTAAATGTTTACCTTTGAAAAGCTGTTGATGGTGGGATAAAAAGAATACCAGGTTAGTGTTGATATAGATAAATGTTTTCATGCTCGGCCTGAAAATCAAAAAGCACTCGGCAAGCCTTGTGCTTTCTGATTTTCTTAGCCTCGCATGATAACATTTATCTATATCAACACTAACCTGGTATTCTCTATGTGTCACATTACATTTTTAATCTTTCATGTATTAAAAATGCTTCAATGTTCATATCAGACAATTTTTTATCCTATTTTTCCCACCCATGTTTGTTCTTTTCCCTAAATAGGTCAAAATATTTTATCAGATGTCCCTTAATTTGTTTCGTTTTATCTTAAATTCCCATGCCAGCTGTGACAAAAATGATAAAAGTACTCATAAAATGTTAAACAGAAACACATTACAGCAGTCATTAGTGTTTGACTGAAACTCCGCCCATCAAGAAATGATAATTTTTTGTTACATCTGACCAGCAGAACTAGATTTGTGAAACCAGTCAAATACTTATTTCATAGATTAGCACAAACTCCGAAGATTATGTAGAAGAGGAATATTTTTAATACTTTACTTTTGTAGGGTCCTTTTCTGAGCATTTAGTCACTGACTTATTGCTCATTAGTCCCTCACTGCATGGATGCATGGCCCAGGTTGAGGTAAGGTTTTTCATCTGGGGATTTCTTTCAGCTGACATGCTGTGTGCTGGATGTTTTCTCCATCAAATCAAGCCAATCTGAGCATAATTGTATTAGTGTGGTAGAATTAAAAGTCACAAAGTCTACATTTGGACAAAAAGTAAAGAAATATTTGTCAGTCAGACATCTTTAGGTAATTATGTCCTCACAAGGATCAGCCATTGTATGCATCGTGTGCAATGATTTCTATAGAACTGTGAATTTTCTTCCCCAGAAGAAGAAACAATGAATATTTTCTTTAAAAAGGTGAATAGTGTAGATTAGAGTTTTTTTGTTCATACAAACATTAATTTATCCAATTACATTTTACATTTCTTTAGATATACAACCATTACTCCCTGTTCAAAAGACATAACAAAAACATTAGCTGTGTTTTGATGACATCATATGCACCATATTCCTTATATCTGGAAGCCTCATTAGCACAGACAAGGTGGTTAAAATTAGTCTTTTAAGGTATATACTTCACATCGTTTTACTTATTTTGTCTAGTGATTTGATCTTAAAGCATATTGAAAACCAGGAAGGTTAGGTGAGTGACTTGGGGTCATGATGACCCTCTTGTTCTTTATGTGTGTGCTTGTGTCTGTTTGTACTTGGATACGGGTTTGTGTATATTTGGGTATGGGTGTGTGTGTGTGTGCATGTATCTGTGTGTGCACAGAAACAGGTTTGTGTGTGTTTGCAGTTGGGGCATCCCTCAAAAAAGCATTGCAGACGTACATATATATTACAAAAGATTTTAGTTATAGATACCACAGAATATTTATCATTCTTAACACATTTCTCAAATATTGCTGGTAACTTTAAGCATTGACTATATGATGATTTAAAAGATTACCCTTGTAAAAGGTGTTGGCTTGGAGCTTTAATTAATTTTTTACAGCAGCCAGTAACTGAATCTCTGTATAATCGTATTCTGTATGAGCTACAATACAATATTAAAAAGGGGAGGTAAGTGTGCAGTGCCGACCATTGTGCAGGCCATTGTGTACACAGCTGCAGGAAACTGCAATCACTGGTTGTATTAGCAGCCACTTCCTGCACACTGATGATAATCAGGGGAACTGTTGTATCAATACCATCTCAAATATCTCCTTTAGCTGATTGCCATCTTGTTCTTGTGTGTCCCCATCATAATAGCCTGATATAGCCACATCCTAGGCACTGGTCTTCACTTAACAGGCTTAATGCATCTCGGACATGCAATTCATTGCAAGTGGTACAGTAAAACGCTATGCAAGAGAACATTAATTTGTTCATAGCTCAAAGGAAAATGTGTTCTTTGCTCAATAATTGCAACTTGTGTGTTTTGTTTGAATCTGAATGGTTCATATGGTATATATTTTCTGCTGATGTTTTCTAAGAACATCTTAGTATACAAATTTTTTTTTTAAAAATATAGCAATTAATAAAATACTTTATGTTACTTTTGTGTATTTCATGATGTTTTTATGTACAAATTAGATGTTAGGAATTTGCATTTCATACCATGCTAAAACCCACAACAAACACATTCAATCCTTTAATAATAAATGGACTCATATTTTAGGTTTAAGATCATATAATGTCTTAATGATAAGCGTGCTATACAATCTTTAACCATATTGCATTAAAACAAGCTGCATCTGGCCATTTTCATCCTCCTCCTGCCAAATCCAGAAATACCTAGAGGACTTCAGGTTTTATTTGAGCACCCAATTCTTATAATGTATCTTTCAATGATAAAATGATAAAATGATTCAAGCCATATATTTATATTACTTTTATGTTCAAAGGACTTTTATTTGAAAATCCAAAAGTAATGTAAAAATCTCATAATTTGCATCAACCATCTATTTATTCCATATATTTTCTATTACTTTTTATGTTCAATATGCAGTGTCAAAATTTAATGAAAACTAAATGAATACAATGCATGGTTTTAGTAAAAACAAAGTACTTATTGCAACACGGATTTCAGTGATATTGAACTGATAGACCAAAAATATAACTTAAGTGTGCATGACTGTTTCCTTGTGGATGTCACTAATATTTGCTTCATGGCCCAAAATGCAAAGACAAATAATTTTCCTGGTAATAAAACATATTGTCATGTGAAATCATAAGACATCATTTTTATCATATTTAACAAACTGGTATGTAATATGGTAAAAGGATAGATTGCTAAATTTGAAATTGATGAAAGATTATGGATACACAGTAACATTGCTCAGTATGGCTTATATGCTGTCATTGACTGGTGCACAAGAAATCAAAGTGCTGAAAAGCACTGATGGGTGGTGTAAGTTTTACCCCATAAGTGATTGGAATGCAAACAATGGTTAATTAATACTTAATTCTTCAGTTAATCGATTGCACAACATATTGTAAAGCGACAATTGCTTAAGGTGCAAAACAGCCACCTCTTTAAAGATTATATATTGGAATAAAAAAGTCTCAACCATCACAATATAGAAACCATTAAACATACAATACTTGCCATATCATTGCATTTTACCTAAAATAAGGTAAACAATAAATGCTCATAAGTGCACAAGACACAGCCACATATCATATTAGCCAGGTCTGCAAAACTTTATATTGACCAAAACATAAGACTTTAGTTGTTATATTACATACCCTATTAATTTCGTTGTCACTGTTGTACCTTATTAACAAGCCACCTGTGCTTCTTATTTCAACATAAAACTTCCAAAGATGTTGATCCAATTCACCAGAGTTCATTTCCTCAGTCTGTTATAACATTTTCTCTCGTTAGACACTCACTGCTATCGAGGTTACACTTTTCATTCTTTTCTATTATACATTTTCCCTTATTTAACATAACAAAATGCTGTTGTTTTTTCTACTGTTTTTGATGGTGGCACACAGTCATCTTCATAAGAAAAGACAATAAAAGTGAACTGTTGAACAACATATGGTTAAAAGCTGGATATACCTAACTAAAGATAGAATTCATGTTTTCAACTGGGGTGGAAATGTGAGTTTGCTGTTCAATTCACTACCTCTGGCAATTGTAGTTTAGATATGTTAGTAACCTCATATATTGAAAGGTCATTTCTGTTATGTGAAGGATAGAGTCTATTTAGACATTTCTATAAAAAATAGAAGCCGAAACGAGCACAGCGAGTGCAGGCTTCTATTTTCTATGGGAACGTGTTAATAGATTTAGACTTAGAAGTCCCTGCCTCACTTCTACAGTTCTACCAGGATGACAAAAATGCCCATAACTCTGTCAATCAAACTGTCTATTGTCTTGATGTGTTCAAACTTGTCGTCACAAGGGGAGGAGTTAAGCCAGAATGCGTGAATTGTTGCACATATGCATTTGAAAATAAAATCATTTAGTAAAATAGATCAATCTGTTTTATTCATTGTAAAATAGGAAATAGAAAGGAGTTCTATTGAAATAAATCACTGAGGAATCTGAATTTTCATAGCTTCTGATTGGTGACAAATGTAAGATGATTTCTTATCATTGTTTCTTCCAATTTGTACTTGGTTTTAACAAGGATGTTTCAAAGTACCTGAATTTATTTTAGTTATAGTGTGTAAATTTCAGTTTGCCTCTTCTTTGAAAGCTCTCTTTGTTTTCAATAGTCGCTGCTGGGCTTTCTGATTTATTGATTTGACGTTCTTCCTTTAAGTAATTCTGTAGTAAATTTATCCTCCTTCCACTTAGAATACGTGCGTGAATGAGTTTATTGATATTTAAATATATTTTCTTCACATGGGTTATTGCAGCTGTTAGCTGATGGAATGTAAATATTTACATAAAGTAATGATGTAACAGGTTTAAGGTTAAAAGTGGTATCAGTTTTCCATTTTCCATATATTAAATACATGTAACATTAACTTACCCCTGATTTGGAGTATGTGAGCATTATTTCAGCATAAACTCAACACTTACATGTAAGTCTGCATAATTTTGTAGTTCCTCTATTGTTAGATATTACAAAAGATGGCATTAAGAACACTATGACTTTTTATTCTTTTCAAATGTGTATATTAGTTTGATGAGTATATCTGCCAAAAAGTAGATCTAGAGCAGTTTACCTGGATGATGAAAATAACAGCTGCCTAGCTTTCTCTATGCAAAGTATGCAGTTGTGTACACATGGTCCTCCAAAAATGAAAAGATGACAAGATTAAATCAGCAACAAAAATCAGTCACTGGTACTAGGGGTAAGGTGTATATACAGTCAACTCTCGTTATCTCAAAATCGGTTATCTCAAATTTCCGGTTATGTCAAACTGTTTTCTACGGTCCCGTTTTTTCCCCTATAGTTTCTATATAGTTCGACTCCGCTTAACTCAAATTCGGATATGTCAAATTATCGGATATCTCAAACTAAATTGTTTGTCCCCACACGTATAAAACTGTTGAAATCAGTTGGTCTATCTCAAACTTCAAATTGCTATTAGATGCAAAACGGCAACAATAGTGATTTTCACACCTACCGTGAAACTCGCGAAGATTTGGGCGCGAGTTTTATCGCCAATTATTGGCAATCAGGATTTCACATTATTTAGAGAAGAGGTTAATCGATTATTATTTAATTAGCTGATTTAATGAACAACAATTTCGTTAATCTATTAACGCTGATTGAAGTGTTTCAGTTTGTACTTGTTGTTGTAAAAGTTTTTGAGAACTTGCAGGTATCAGCTTTAGGTATACATAATTAGGCCATGCACTTACGACGACGCAACAACCTACAATAAAAAGAAGAATATTAAATTACATTGTAAAATATCTAATAACACTTTAAACATGCAAAACCACACAAACTTGCAGAAACTTAGTGTACAGTGGCAGATATAACAAGGAATTTCAGTCATTACCAGTCATCGTGTAGCAGGTAAGATTTTTAAGATTTACACAAACTATCCTTAAATTCAGATAACTCAAACTTTGGATATCTCAAACTATTTTCTACGGTCCCTTGAAATTTGAGATAACGAGAGTTGACTGTAGTTGTCAACTAGTACCCCTATTTACACTGAAAAATATGTAAACGTGTTAATTCGATTTAGTGACAATTTTGTAGCTCTTTGTAGTATTTGATACAAATACTCAAATAATTCTGTCCTCGGGACAATCACACATTGGTAGTATCTGGTGGAGCGATATGAACAGTATTGCAACTTTTTGTTCATCCTTTACTTTTCTTGATTTGTAAGATATAATAGTTCTTGCATTTAATTTACAGATAAAATATTAATATCTGTTAGGATGATGTATTGCTTGGCAACATTTAACTGTTACTGATGCATGTTTCTGTAATAGGCTTCCATCAACAAATTTTCCAAAGAACTTGTAAGTCCCAAATATCCATGTGTTTGTGTTTGTATAAAAAAATCTCAAAGAAAAGATGATTTCATTTTTGAAACGTATAGATTGCCATTTAAATGTTGCCGTGCTATACTAAACATTATGTTACAGGAATGGATACTTGTTTAATCATAGGGGTTTTTGGACATAAATTCAGGAGACAATATGTGATTAAATCCTTGGTTTTAATATTGCTTTATATTAGGGATGCTAACGGTTACTAAAATTGTAACCGGTTAACCTTTCAAAATAACCAGTTTACCGGAATCTGGTTAACCGGGTGTAAGTTCTTTTTGTACACTGTTTCAAATTCATTTTTATTGTTAATTTACTGTGTTAAATTTGTGAAGAACTTGTATAGGCATTATTTATTGCATTTATGGCATATATAGCTAGATATAGTTTGTGTTATACTTTTTGTTTTTATTAACTTAAATTACCAAGATGTGACCTTCACTTGAAAGTGTACCCACACCAAAACGCTTGCATGCGACAAGCTCGTCACAAGTTTGCGACAAGTTTGCGCAAGCTTGCCGCAATCTTAATAAGATTGCAATTCTTAAATATTATGGTCGCGGATGCGAGCACGCTCGCTTGCATAGAAATTAAGGTTGCGGTTAGGTTTTGTTCGCACACTTCTCGCAATCTTAAATACCATTAAGATTGCGAGAAGCTTGCGGTCTTGCAAGCTTGCAATCTTATATTCCACTGAAGATTGCAAGAAGCTTGCGATCTTGCAAGCTTAAAACTAATTATTATTAGGATTGTGGATAGGTTGTGGACTTGCAAGCATAAAATTATTCCAAGACATTAAGAAATTTATTTTGTATTTCTTTAAAGAAATAACATTTGAAAGAGAACTTGACCAGCATGACCAGTTCCACTTGCAGATATACAGCAAGAAAGCTATGATGGCCCTGTATCGCTCACCTGAGGACACTGGCTTTAAAATTTAATCACAAGACTAAATGTTCACAACTGTGCCTTGGATTCTAGTGATTACAAGTTATGTTGAAGCAAATCTTTGCCTACAGTTACACATCCAGATTTATTGCAAACAAAGATTTTGGTCAAGTTCTGTGAAGATTAGGCCCCCAAAAAAGTCTTTTAATGTGTTCTCAAGGTTTTTATAGATCTGACCAAGTCACCTACTATTTGACCATGTGACCTATTTATTAACTCATCCAAGATTTCATACAGACAAACATTTAATGACATTCTGACCACCAGTGTTGGTTAAGATTGGATCAAAACGGTAGCCTTTAAAGTGTTTACGAGCAAATTGTTAATGCAGCTAGATGGACAGTTGGTTGAAAAAAGCTTACCAGAATGTGACATAAAAAAGCTCTAAATACTAACTGCCAATTTTTTTTTAAATTTTATTTTGTCATTATTTATTATTAAACAGAAATCACACAACCCTATACAAAACAGTCCCAGATTTACTCTCCCTAGAAAGTAATTTGGTAATGATACCCTACTCCCATCTTGATTTTTTTTATAGAAAATCCAAAAATATATTTAATAACTTGACAACAATTGATCCCTAAAGCAATTCCAAACATATTCTTCCCATGAGATAGTTAGTTAACTACTTAATCTGATTAATCCTCAAAAAAAATAAGATAATGAACTAAACAAAATAAAATGTATTTAGTAACAGTGACTCAGTCCTTCAAACTAATTGACAACAAAATCAATCCCATACTTTGGCATCCCATAAACAAGTTAACTTTCAAATTTGATATCTATCTAAATCCTGAGTAGACATGGAAAGCAAACTGCTGTTATGAGTTACAGTGACCTTGATCTGACTGATCACAAAAGCAATTTTAAGCTATGTTATCATTAAAGACAGCTACAAAAGATTTGGTAATAATAGCTCAGTACAATATTTATTTTTTTGATCTCATTCCAAAGATGTCAGTTTTTTAATAACTTTTTGTTGTCTTTCGAAAACCTGGTTTTTAATAACTTTTTGTTGTCTTTCGAAAACCTGGTCAAGTAGATTTACAGTCTAATATCTAATATGACAACAAAACAGACAGTAGAGTATCATGTTAAAACCACTCTTACTTTATTGGGAATGTGAATAAACACCATTTAATAATAAAAGTTTAAAAGTCGCTTTTACGGTGTTTTATTAAAAGTCAATCGTAACTTTCGGAAAATAACCGAAGAAATCGCCGAGCGGTCCCGATTTACTACAATAGCACATGCGCAGTCTACACTTCCGGCCGCGCCAATTTTTAACGAAATGAAAAAAATGTGATGAAAAAGATGAAAAAATGGACTTTCCTTCACTGGACTACTAAGCAAAGGTGAGACATTGATCTACTTAAACAAGTATAAGAAGCACCACATTTTAAATCAGGTTTTCTGAACGTAGTAAGTTTAGTACATTAACGGTTTAGAATGCAAAATTAACGTGTTAAATATTTTCGCCATTTTTTTCAGTTCCGACATTTCACCTTAGTTTTTACTTATCACAAACGTTTTCTGAAACCGTTGACTTTTCCATAATCACGTGTTTTCTACTGTATATTTAATTTAAGCTTCAGTTAGAGTTGATACGGTTCTGACAAGTTCAAACGTAAGACATTTTTGTATTATTGTTTATTTTAGAGTGACCTTATTAACGGTAATATCCAGTTACCGGACATTCATATTACACATGGATACATAGCATACTATAGGAATAAAGGCACATAAAACGGTTACAAGTGGCTACACAATATTTTTTGTTGTTGATTACATTGTTGTGGTAAGAAAATAAATTTAGCTCACCGGTAATAGAGATATCCAAGATAACTTGTACATGATGATTGAACACATACATAACTGTGTTTGCTAGTATGGCATTGCCACTCATGTAAAGTATTTTATTTTCTGTAATAGTTTGAAACAGCCAGATGCAAGTGAACAAAAAAAGAATCGGAGATGCAGACGGATGTCAATAAGGAGGTCAGTGAAGAGCAACGCATGGATGACAGACAAAAGGTACTGAGATAACTATGTAACATTTTGACCATTTGTACCAGTTCTTGTATTAATGCATTTGCTACCTTTTAGCACTACCATGTTTATTATTAATTGCATGGCGCAGCTGTTGGTACATGAAGATGTCAATCTTTGGAAATCATATGTTGTTTTGATTTTGTTTGATTTTTTGTTACATCGCACGGACACATTTATGGCCATATTGGCGACGTCCAGCTAATTATTGGTGGAGGAAAACCTCCCTACATAGAAGTTCTCACCCCAACTAGGACTCGAACCCACGCGGTGAGGGGCTGAGGAGCTTCAAGTCAGCGATTCTAACCTCTCAGCCATGGGCGCCACTGTTTTGATTGCAATATTATAATATTAAAATTAGTTGGTATATTTTAAATTTAAATTTCCTTTGTTCTCTGTATTCACTTACATTAATAAAAAAATAATCTTGCTGTAATAATCATACATTTTGAATTTACTGGCTTTTTATTTATCTGTGTGTTTATGGTTGGCCTGGTGTCAGGATAATATGACTGGATGTGGTATCATGTTATTTGTTCATGGCATGCTATACACAGTGAAGGCAGCACTATATCTGCTTCAAGTGAACACCGTCTCCAGATAACTGAAATACCAGTACTACTGTTGGTGGCTCAATAAACCTAATAAACAATCAAACCACCAACAATTTATTAGAAGATAGTGTTCAATTGAAGCCAATATAAAGCTGTATTTACTGATTTTAGCATGCCATGAACACCTGGCATGATACACCCAGTCACATTATCCTGACACCTGACTGACTAGTCATAGAACTAGCTGTATATTTGCTTGAGTATTAGCAAGAGAGCAATAACACTACCATTTAACATGACTTTGGTATGTTGCAGCCCAGACTGAACCCAATGCCTCTAGTACCAGGAGCCAACACTCTACGGATTGCACTACCAGGTCTGGTGTTTTACTTTTACCCCTTTGTGCATATTAATGCTTATAAAATAACCAAGATAGTATTTTGTTAAGCTTTACTTTTTAGTTAGTTCAGCATTTCTCAGCTGAGATTTTAAACATATAAAATATGGGGGTGCTTTTGCCTATAGCTCCTGTTATTTGTTGCTGTTTTCAAATTGCTGTTTTAAAGAATAGGCAAGTTTGCATCATGACCAAAGCTGTAAAAGTTTGTGTCAGCATCTAATTAGGTTTTTTGTTTGTTTCCTTGTTTTTTGTAAAATTTCCAATCTATTTCTTTCAATCTTTGAACACTTACTCTGCATCAAACTTTGACTGAAGGTGCCTGTGTGGTACAAATAACACAAGACCCTTACATACTAAATAAATCTTTCATTGCTAAATAAAAAATCAGGTAATGAAAAAAAAATATTAAATAATGCAGAATGTTGGATTTTTTTTCTTTTTCAGACGTAATTGGAGAAAAAATACATTTGCTGTGCAGGTAAGAGGAAGGATGCAAGATTCCCTCAAGCTGAACTAGAGTTGTCATCTGAGAAATCAACAAGAACTGACTATAAACTGTTTTTGAACACAATACCTGTGGTACTATTTCTTGAGTGCATTGTATGTATTTTATTCTTAATGATAAATAAATTGATACTTAAGTTTGATTTAATCATTTAAAATCCTATTTGCTTGACCCCCGAAAATGGCTTGTCATGCTTTCTCATATTAATAAGTGCTTAGCGAGCTAAGAATATAAATTAACTGATAAGCATCTTTTAGTTGTTTCCTTTAATAAATGACCACTTCTTTGTGTTCTTTGCCATTGTCTTTAATTACAGTGGAATATATTTAGTATCTTTCTGTTGTGTTATTTTCCCTGTAAATTTTTTGTTGCATCGGATTTTTAAGTGAAAACCACAAATGTTATCTAGTGATTTTATTTATGTCAATCTAGCCACAACCTTAGCCACTCAACGGATTTGATCAAGCAAAGAAAAAAAAAACAACCCACAAGCTTGGGATGATAGCGCAAGCTTGCAAGCGTGCCAAACCGCACGCATGGGATAAGTGAGCAAGCGAGTCAAACCGCTCGCTTGGCATGATTGCGCAAGCTTGCAAGCGAGCAATCAAGCTCGTAAAGGTTCCTATCGCAACCTTGCAAGCTTGCCAAGCGTGCAAGCGAGCTTCTAAGCGAGCCAAATCGCTCGCTTGGCATGATTGCGCAAGCTTGCAAGCGAGCAATTAAGATCGTAATGGTTCCTATCGCAACCTTGCAAGCTTGCCAAGCGTGCAAGCGAGCTTTTAAGCGAGCCAAACCGCTCGCTTGGCATGATTGCGCAAGCTTGCAAGCGAGCAGTCAAGCGAGCAATCAAGATCGTAATGGTTCCTATCGCAACCTTGCAAGCTTAATTTTAAGATTGCGGCTTTCTTATCGCAATCTTACCGCAAGCTTAAATAAGATTGCAACACGCTTGGTTGCAATCTTACCGCAATCTTGTCGCAAACTTGTCGCAAGCTTATTTAAGCTTGCGGTTTTGGTGTGGGTACATCGCCATTTTCGGATAAACCGGTAGCTTTATAGTGGTCTATTTTGCAGTCACAGAAAACTGTATATAGAATACATCCTTAAGTATATGCTGCGTTTGTAACATAAACTGAATTTTTAAAGCACACTTTTGATTAATAATCTTTGATTTATACTAACCTTTGATTTATACTAGCTACTTTCATTTGCATTAACATAAATGATGGACTTCGGTTGCATACTTGAAGGCTTATAGTTAAAAAATCATTCAAAAGTACATTTTCGCAGACTAACACACATAAAGTTTGATTTGTTAAAATTAATTTACTCAGAAACATTTTACATTTTCCTGCTATCTATGCAGAAGGGACCAAATAATGCAGATTTTGAAATACATTTTAACAGAATATTAAACTTGATTTGCATTTGTAGTAAATTATTTAAATTGTGCAATTCCATACATAAGTAATATGTGCGTCTTAACAGAATGACTATTTTCAGTGAACTGGTAGCATTTAAATATCTGCCTCCTGACTGTTTTACTGTTTTTTTCATGTGGATACTAAGCTATTTGAGCTTTAAGTTAAAGGAGATATAGCATGTACATTGCCAGGTTAACATAACCTGAAGATCAAAAAGGTTAACTTTTTCAGAAAAGGTTAACCAATTAATCAATTGACCGTTAGCATCCCTACTTTGTATCCATTTAACATTTTCCACTTGAACCATTAATTGTCTGTTGCAATTTCTTAAAATGGCCTAAATACAATCTTAATATATACTTTTTCTTTATATCACAACTTTTTGCTTAAAGTCAGGGTGGTAAAAAAAAAGGAAAAAAAAAGAGAAGTAAATAGCATGGATCAAATCTTACATAAATAGTCATAATCAATTAAATAACTCTTTTTTGTGTTAGAGTAGCATCTCTTTTGGAAGTAAAGAAGACTGTCATGATTAAATATAAACCTTTTTTATATTTAGATGCCTGTAACATAACATTGTACAAAATCTACTTATATATTGATACTGAAATCTTCCGAGAAACGACCATGTATGATCTAGAAACAAATTTTGTGGGGTAGCAGACCTGAACGCTCCTAGCAGCTGTGCATACACATCATGTCATGCCTAGCTATGTCCCTGTATAATATGATCTCAAAAGTAAATGGTCACATGACTGAGCTTAGTAACTTAGATAGGAAATCGATGTTTTGATTGATGAGTGGGCTGTCATTCTTTACTCTTATCATAGATGTATTTACAACAATAAATACCCATTTGAAGTACTCTTTCAGGTGATAATGATTAAATTTGGTAATTAGAGGAAAGAAAATGGAGCCAACTGTTGGATATCACCTATTAAATATGAAAGGGATCCAACTACTTCCTAGTTTGTGTCAAGCTCCCAAGCAGCCCACCTTGGCAGTCATACTTGAATGATGGGAAATACAGCCTAATGCTTGGATGATTGGGAAAACAGGCTGCTGGACAGAGGCTACTTCTTGCAGTGTTTTGCAGTTAACAGGAAGTTGGCTTGTTTTTATCTGGTACAATTGGCTGCCATATACTGATGCTCACACATTACCTGCTACAATTGTCTGGACCCACTGACAGTAACATATGGCAGGAACATGTTGTATCCCAATGCAAACACTTTTTGCCCATGTGCAACAGACATTTATTTTCATTTAGGGAAGATAGATGATACTTTGCCATTAACAGCACCATTATGCTTCTATGCAGACTATATAACACATGGCATTTGTAGTTTTCTATTTTGTATACAGTACTTTATATAAAACATGGTTGTTATTTTGGAAATAAATACATATTCTATTGGGGAAAAAAGAATAAAAGGTTAATCACTTTTCATGGAAGCATTTTAATAAAAGATATAATGAAGAAAAAAAGATGAAGCAATTATTCATTTGTTGTGAACTCTTTTCATTCCATTTCAAGTTAAAAGTATTTTTGATTTGTGTTGCTTTTATTTGTTATCAGTTCAAAAAAGTTACAAACCAGATACAACAGCACCTGTAGTCTATACCCTTGCCTGACTTATATCAGTAGCACAATACAACCTTGCACAAATGTTAAATACCCTTATTTGACAAAATCATTACACTGTTGGATATCAGAGAAATAAATTATCTTGATTATTTAAATAGCAGCTCCTTGTAAGAACCATTACTTTGCCTATACTGGAGATCGATAAGATTGTCAAAGAAGTCAATAAATCAAGCACAGTGGCAAATTAGTTTGCATGACAACAGTTCCACAATCATATAAATCTTATATTGTTGGCTAATAGGGCAAATAATAAATGTAATAAAGTGAGTTATTAATGACCAGAACAGGCTAAGACATAAAGGATACATCAGTAAGATGAATCTTGTACCATGATAGAAAACTATGTATTCCTCATATTTTGCAAAGCATATTTTGCCTTTTATTGCCCAATTAAAATGTTCCATCTGCAGAGAAGCTGTGATGAGAATATGTATGCATAAAAGTGTTTATTTTTTAAATATTAGCTTAAATATAAAAACAGTTTATTTTAATACTGTATTAATATATAAAAACAAGTCCAGGAATGATGACTTACTTCTAAGGGCAATACTGTGATGGTTCCCTTGATTAGCAGTTTTGTCCATTGTTGCAATCATAGTGGTAATATTGAATTACTGGTATCCTACTGTTAATAACCTGTACTAAGTAGGGCTTCATACTCATATACAGTATATATAAAACACTGGTATTTTAGGATATATAGATGTATATCAGATTGAACATTGCTGTATCGGCAAGAAATATTGATCATGAACAAAATATGTGAAGAAGAAAGACAACACTTATCTTTTTCAGAAAATACTTCTAGAAGTACTTGACCGAAAGTTTGTAAAATGCTAGTAGAGATAGATCGACTTTCATTTTTCCTAGAGTTGGAAGTTGTGAAACGACCGGATATATTCGCTTTGAGCGGATATATTCAGTTACTTTCATTTGCACTATTAACTGAGATGTAAGGCTTGCATGTTTGAGCAGTTTGTCATTCAGATGAACAAATCCCTCTTCAATTACTTTTATCATAAGAAATTTAAATAGGTAAACAATATAGTATAATGTTATCTTAGGTAAGTAAAGTGCTTTGGGAAAATCTAATTGGTATTCAATATGGAGGCTGTCAAAACTTTTAATATATATGTTTGAAAACACTGACAGAGTTTGACATCGTATTTTTGAAAAAGAAATGCATTGCAGATGTAGGCAGAAACATTTATTAGAGATTAGATTGTTACCTGTTGACAGACAACATCTATGCCTAATGAGACTTTAAACGTTGAAATTTCCCAAAATAGGCTTGTCTGATTTGCATAACCGTCATTAAGAAATTGTGAAACGATGACGAGAAATTGGCAAAATTAGCAATTAGTGGTGAGGTTTATATTTATCCATAAGAAAATGGAAAATCTTACCAATTTCTATCTTTTACACTTAATTTGATTAGACATATATCTATGATGTTACTTCACAAGAAATAGCCTTCCGGTATTTTTTATTCTTGCCAACATGTGATTTTATTAAAAACCTTTAAAAGGATCACTGATCTCATTTGCCTAAGGTAAAAAATTGTAAATTCAGGAGATGGTTGTTTTTATAAAATTTGAAAAGAAATAAAATACTTTGGCTTTATCCTATGAGCTAATTAATAAGAGTTTTATGTTGTAAAATAATGAAATCAAGACCTATCTGAAAATTTCTTGAATGCTGATGAATAGGAAATTAAGTTAATGGGGCATTAATACAGATCACCTTATTTTTTCAAGAAAGCAGAAAAATATCTGATTGCCCTGGCCACATCAGACACAGCTGAATTCAGTTTTAACATTAAGGAAGAACTTTCCCCCTGAAAATTATTGACTTAAGCGAATAAGCATATAATACTGTTGATATCATGATTTATTTTTAATGTTTAAGAAAACAGCCTCTTCTATGTAAACTTGACCAATACCATAGTAAATGTGACAATGTTATAGCAAAAGGACTGTTTGTATTTATGTATTTGCTATAGCAACCTATATAGTTTATTAATTAGAATAAACAAGAAGATACAGTTATATGCACTTACGTATTACATACATGTTATATGATATAAAAAATATAAATTGTTTTGTATCGATACAAATATTATATCAGTAATTTTGACTGATAAGGAGCCCTAGTACTAGGTCTTATTTATCTTCTTATATCTGCATGAAAAGGTGCCTTGAATATTGTTAGAGACGCAACAACAAATAGTTCAGATTCTGGTCAGACATCTACACTAATAATTGCCTAAGCCTAATCAACCTATGCTTTAGTTTGGCTAAGAATTAAAAAGTCAAATTTACAACAATTGACTATTCATGTGAAGTATTTCTGATTCATATGTTTTGTGGCATATTTAAATATCCTTGTATTTGTATGTATACAGTTTTACTATGAAAGATTTATATTGTTTTATAAATTCAACAAACCCAGATGTAGGAATATGATACAAGCCATGTGTACCAGTGTTCTATGTTCTGTAATGTTCAGCTATTATATATTCTACATGTCAGATGCCATAGTTTTTGCTTTTGATACCAGTGTTCCATGTTGTATTTGTTTCTGTCCTCACTTGATTTCATGCACTTAACATTAGAAGAGTATAGGAATACTTTGAATATTTTTGTTATGCAGAATTGTCATGGATTAAGAACAGAATATGAAATTCGTGCAAACTGTAAGTCTCTGCAAATGGAAATCGACCCATCTACTGAGGTTAAAGTAAATATCCCCAGTCAGTTAGGAATTGAGCATCTCAATATTCAGGAGACATTTTTTTTGTTCAACTTAATCTATACTGACTATAAAAGTGATAGAAAACAAATAATGTCTACTTCACTTTTTTTATTTGGCTCTGGAAGCTTCTGTCAGCTCAGGATGATATTGTGACTGTTTCTTGATTTATCAGTACAAAAGACATATGCTACAATAACTTCATCACATCACATAATACCTTATGCTTTGAAATTAATGAGTCTTTTCCTTAAACATGTTGAGGTCAACTTAGGAAGTTGTTAGTCTAAAGAATATGTTATAGCAAGTGTTTTTTATGTCTAGCCCGGCTAGATGCAGAGTTATATAACCTTAATAATTCTGCATAATCAATGAAACAGTACATCTTATGCCATATTTTTAAAAATCAGCATATCAAAACAGTTGCTTTAATGTTGTTCCTTTATTAAGAAATAAAGATAAGTTGTTTTACCTCAAACAGTAGAAATATCTAAAATACATGAAGATGGATAATAGAGGATAACAAATAAACATTGTTTTCCAATAGTGCTAATTAGAAACAGTAATTATACCCCCACCACAAAATGGGGGGGGGGGGGGGCTATAATGGATTTGTTTTGTCCCTACGGTCCGTCCGTCCGTCTCCATTATCGTTTCCGCTCTATAAATCCTATACCAATTGAAGGATTTTCTTTAAACTTGGCTGAAATGTTCACCTCAACAAGGGGATGTGCAGAACCCATGTTGCCCATGTGTCAGCGCAAGGTCAAGGTCACAATTGAAGGTCAAATATCAAACAATTAAATATTAGACATTATGTCGTGTCCACTCTGTAAGTCCTACACTAACTGAAAGATTTTCTTTAATCTTGGCTCCAAGGTTCACCTCAACAAGGAGATGTGCAGAACCCATGTTACTCTTTTGCCGGCTTAAGGTCAAGGTCACACTTGAAGATCAGAAATTGACTTAGAAAATATTCTTAAATTTTAACATGTATTTGAATATTTCTGAAACTAGAAAAAGTATTTGCTTGAAACTTAAAATATATATAAAGTGTCACAATTAGGATATGCAGGTCAAGTTTCATGACTCTGTATTGTATTTTGACAAAGTTATGCCCCTTTTAAGTCTTCAAATTTACATACAATCAAGTATTAGCCAATATGTCGTGTCTGCTCTATAATCCTATACTAATGGAAGAATTTTTTTCAAACTTTACTCAAATGTTCAACTCAACAAGGTTATGTGCAGAACCCATGTTACCTCTGTGCCGGCTTAAGGTCAAGGTCACACTTGAAGGTCAAAATTGACTTAGAAAATGTTCTTAAATTTTAACATGTACTTGAATATTTCTGAAATTAGCACAGGTATTTGCTTGAAACTTAAAAGATATATGATGTATCACAAGTGAGATATGCAGGTAAAGTTTCAAACTCTGTATTGCATTTTGACAAAGTTATGCCCCTTTTTAAGTCTTTTAATTTACTTACAATCAATATTAGACAATATGTTGTGTCTGCCCTATAAATTCTATACTAATGTAAGGATTTTCTTCAAACTTAACTCAAATGTTCACCCCAACTGGGCAATGTGCAGAACCCATCTTACCCTTGTACCAGCTTTGTCAAGGACATTGGTGGGGGTATGAATCGCATTCAGCGATAGTTCTTTTATTAATTAATTGTGCTTCATTATCTATTGTACAAAAAGAAATCTAAAAAAAAGCTTGGAAAAGCAAGAACTACACTTATAAAAATCTTTACTCAGTAACATAAATATATGTTTCTGTACACGGGAACATTTCGGGCTTGGTTATCTTTAGCACTATTTTTACCATGTTCTGAATGGCAACCGAACAGCTCCCAACAGGCGGTCTACATTTTTTGCCTATTCTTTGTCAGTATGTGCTTGAGTTAACGTTTTGCTGTCATTGTGGTTAAAATGTGACTAAACTTTTAACTTGAGTTATCCTCTCCATCTGAAGAAACGAAATGAGGACAACAATAGTTGATCTTTTAAGATCAGTTCTCCATTGGTAATCATCTGGACCGTAGTACAGTAGGTACTTCATTTGAAACAATTAGTTCTCAACATACTCATCATATAACCACATGGTATAACACTGAAAAAATTCTTTCTTACATCTAAATAAAACTGAGCTATATGTTATAATACTTTGTTTTGTATAATGGATAGGGAGTAAGATTTTTAACCAAACAAAAAATGAAATGGTAACTTTAGCAATGCAGTTGACATTTTAGGTATGGGAGAGCAGTCTGCTGAATATTTGAGCCAAACATCCAGGTCACCATATTGATTGGTTTTAATATGCCGCTATCAAAGCTAATCTTACTGAATTGAATAGTAGACTTTATACCAGCTGCAATTGGATTTAAGAAGAATCTTCATCCATAGTTATTTTTTAAAATTAATTTAAAACATTTGGTCTTATATTTAAAATGACATTGATGTTGATTAGTGTAGATTTTGCTAGTTTTATGTCTCCATTGCCATTTGCACTGCAACACCAACAGTGCAGATTTATCCATTGTTAGATTTAAAAAATCATGAAAAAAATCAACTCAACATGTCCATTTATGTGCAGTCGTACTTTTATGCCACAAGTACCCCAGATTGATGCTTTACTTGTTGTATTTATACATAATAGTTAAACCTTGTGCCTATATTTTGTTCAGTTATTCCTCCCTTATATCTCCGGGCTAAACTTTTGTTCTGTGTATTTCAGACAACAGCTGGCAGCAGTTCCTGAACCATGACTCTATGCAAGCAATCAGAAGCCGCGCTGCCTTCGTCCATGTGGATGTCCCAGGGCAGGAAGATGGTGCACCAGACCTGCCCGCAGAGTAAGTCTACTCACCTTAAACATATACCAGACATGCAAAAATGGGGAGAATCAATATTATATTAATGTAGTATAGTTCCTGATCAGGCTATCACACTAATTTCTGCTAAGTTATAATATGTATTTTGTCATCGCACAAAATTGTTTGTGAATAGTAATTAAATTGTATTGATGCAGCAGGCCAAGATTTAAGTTTTAAACAACCCCAGACCTGTCCTCAAAGTATGTCTTTTCTCCCTCTCAACCTGGGGAAAGTTTCTACCCTTCTCATAATGTAGCCAGGCCATTAGAAGATAACCTGCCCAGGTAGCTTAACCATAGAGCAATTGTTTTACAGCAGTTCAGGCCCTTAAATGCAGTACATGCAGACCAAAGTGTATATCGCCACATTTTAAACTCGCCTCATGCAGATGTTATATATAATTTTCAACCAAACTGTATATTGCCACATGGTAAACTTGCCTGATGCAGATGTATATAGTTCTTAACCAAACTGTATATACCACATGGTAAACTTGCCTTATGCATATGTTATATATAATTCTCAACCAAACTGTACACTGCCGCATGATAAACTTGCCTCATGCAGATGTTATATATAATTCTCAACCAAACTGTATATACCACATGGTAAACTTGTCTCATGCAGACGCTATATATAATTCTCAATGAAACTATATGTTGCCACATGGTAAACTTGTCTCATGCAGACGTTATATATAATTCTCAACCAAACTGTACATTGCCACATGGTATACTTGGTTCATGCAGATGCTATATATAATTCTCAACCAAACTGTACATTGTCACATGGTAAACTTGCCTCATGCAGACGTTATATATGATTCTTAACCAAACTGTACATTGCCACATGGTAAACTTGCCTCATGCAGATGCTATATATAATTCTCAACCAAACTGTCATTGCCACGTGGTAAACTTGCCTCATGCAGACGTTATATATAATTCTCAACCAAACTGTCATTGCCACGTGGTAAACTTGCCTTATGCAGACGTTATATATGATTCTCAACCAAACTGTCATTGCCACATGGTAAACTTGCCTTATGCAGACGTTATATATGATTCTCAACCAAACTGTATATTGCCACATGGTAAACTTGCCTCATGCAGACGTTATATATAATTCTCAACCAAACTGTATATTGCCACATGGTAAACTTGCCTCATGCAGACGTTATATATAATTCTCAACCAAACTGTATATTGCCACATGGTAAACTTGCCTTATGCAGACGTTATATATAATTCTCAACCAAACTGTATATTGCCACATGGTAAACTTGCCTTATGCAGACGTTATATATAATTCTCAACCAAACTGTATATTGCCACATGGTAAACTTGCCTTATGCATATGTTATATATGATTCTCAACCAAACTGTACATTGTCACATGGTAAACTTGCCTTATGCAGATGTTATATATAATTCTCAACCAAACTGTATATTGCCACATGGTAAACTTGCCTTATGCAGACGTTATATATAATTCTCAACCAAACTGTATATTGCCACATGGTAAACTTGCCTTATGCAGACGTTTATATAATTCTCAACCAAACTGTATATTGCCACATGGTAAACTTGCCTTATGCAGATGTTATATATAATTCTCAACCAAACTGTATATTGCCACATGGTAAACTTGCCTTATGCAGATGTTATATATAATTCTCAACCAAACTGTATATTGCCACATGGTAAACTTGCCTTATGCAGATGTTATATATGATTCTCAACCAAACTGTATATTGCCACATGGTAAACTTGCCTTATGCAGATGTTATATATAATTCTCAACCAAACTGTATATTGCCACATGGTAAACTTGTCTCATGCAGACGTTATATATGATTCTCAACCAAACTGTATATTGCCACATGGTAAACTTGCCTCATGCAGACGTTATATATGATTCTCAACCAAACTGTATATTGCCACATGGTAAACTTGTCTCATGCAGATGTTATATATAATTCTTAACCAACCTGTATATTGCCACATGGTAAACTTGCCTCATGCAGAAGTTACATATAATTATCAACCAACCTGTATATTGCCACATGGTAAACTTGTCTCATGCAGAAGTTACATATAATTATCAACCAACCTGTATATTGCCACATGGTAAACTTGCCTCATGCAGAAGTTACATATAATTATCAACCAACCTGTATATTGCCACATGGTAAACTTGTCTCATGCAGAAGTTACATATAATTATCAACCAACCTGTATATTGCCACATGGTAAACTTGTCTCATGCAGAAGTTACATATAATTATCAACCAAACTGTATATTGCCTCATGGTAAACATGGTAAACTTGTCTCATGCAGACGTTATTTATAATTTTCAACCAAACTGTATATTGCCACATGGTAAACATGGTAAACTTGCCTCATGCAGACGTTATATATAATTCTCAACCAAACTGTATATTGCCACATGGTAAACTTGTCTCATGCAGAAGTTACATATAATTCTCAACCAAACTGTATATTGCCACATGGTAAACTTGTCTCATGCAGATGTTATATATAATTTTCAACCAACCTGTATATTGCCACATGGTAAACTGGTCTCATGCAGACGTTACATATAATTCTCAACCAAACTGTATGTTGCCACATGGTAAACTTGTCTCATGCAAATGTTATATATAATTCTCAATCAATTTATATATTGCCTCATGGTAAACTTGTCTCATGCTGATCTTATATATAATTCTCAACCAATTTGTATATTGCCACATTGTAAACTTGTCTCATGCAGATGTTATATATAATTCTCAACCAATCTGTACATTGCCACATGCAGACAGTTCCAATAAGTACCAACAGTATATAGTTATGAGGAACATTTATATGGTATTTGATTTGTCTACATCTTTTGATGGGTGAAAATAAGATAAAAGTAGTCTGAACTAGTTGTTCTAAAAATAATTTTTACAAAACAAGTTCTTGCTTTTCTATTTCAAAACAGAAAAAAACATCGAATAAATCAACAACTTTGTTATGCTATATTAAATTATAGTACACATTTTGCACTTGACAAGTGATCGGATATTCTTGTATTTTGAAGTAATTCAAAAGTTTGACTTAATTGGATGTCTTTATTTCTATAATTAGACCTTTTTATGTAGTAATTTGATCATCAGAACATTTGTGTGTTATTCATCTTAATGACATGCAATAAAAGAATGAGGCTTGTATAATTATTTAATTCTTGCTCAGATTTTTTGTCAGTAAAGCTTTCTATAGATTACATTTCTATCAACATGTTTGTGTCAAACCAATACTTGAGAATTAACCTAACAGTAAAGGGGCGCAACTGTCCACTTACAAACTACCTTTTTAGTACTTTCTTTGCCTGATTACTTTCAGCATCAGATAGTGCAATAATTCCCTTATTATTTCTCAAAACTATGGACAAAAAATTCCCTTAGTATAGCATATGACTTTTTGGGACATTTTGCTTCCAAATGTTTGAATATTGAGAACTATTTCATGAATCATCTAAAACAAAATTTAACTTGTCTGTTTTACTTAGAAATGTGAAATGAAAGAATGAAAGACATGTTTAAGCAATAACATCCCAGTCATTTCTGTTACAGATAGGAAGTTTATGTTTGTGGTATTGTACTAGTTTCTTTTGTTATTTTCTTTAAATTTTAAAACATATTTCAAAGGACCGGACCTGGTAGCGCAATCGGTAGAGCGTCGGCTCCAGGTACGGGAGGCCCCGGGTTCGATCCCGGGCCGCGACATAAGCAAAGTCGTTAAAAATGATAGTGGTATAGCTCCCTTGCTAACGCTCAAGCAAATATAAGGGTAGTTTCACGACTCGTTGGACCGATGTCAGGATAATGTGACTGGGTGTGGTATCATGCCAGGTGTTCACGGCATGCTATACACAGTGAAGGCAGCACTATATCTGCTTCAAGTGGACATCCTCTCCAGATAACTGAAATACTGTTGGTGGGACGATAAACCCAATAAACAGAAATTTCTTTAAAACAGAAATCCTTTAAAAATTCTAACTCTGTATTCTTTACTTGAAATTTCCCAATGTCATGGACTATAGTCAGTTTCTCATTTTTGTTAAAACACCCCACCAAGTCTACAAACTTGGTAGTCAATAGCTTTGCATTCATTGTCATTAAATAATTAAGCAAGATTACAGTGACTTCTTATAGGATCATCTATACTCTGTTCTTTGATTTTCTTTCTTACCAGTTATATGTATTATTTCTTTATTATACCATTTCATTTTGACTCATTTGATATTTTGGATACCTAACTTTACCACTTCCATCTCATTATGATGAAGGTTGGGAGCATAATTTCATAGAACCGATGCTAGGTGCGGTAGCTGAAGTACCTTGGAGAGAGACTATTTGTGTGTACATGAATCGTAGTGTGGCATGTTCTGGTGTGTATTATGTTTAAAAATAGCAGCTGTGTGTATTTTGTATAAAATATCTGTTGTACTCAGTGTAGACATAAGAGCCCAAGTCTTGGAGGCTTTCTATGATGGTGTAGTTGGTGTATTGTGCAGACTTTTGATCTTGCCCACGGATTGTTATCTTTTTTAACTGATTTATTATATTTCCAAGAATAGAGTTATGGTTGTAGCTTAAGAAGTTGTACAGTACAATAAGCAAACTTTATAAAAAGAAGTAGAAGTTAGACAAAAAGCTATTTCTTTCATTGATAAAAAGGTTGCTTTAACATGTGAAAAAATATTATCTAGTACTGTTCCAGCAATATAAATTTTTGTATGTAAATAGTTTTACTATTGCTTAGTGAAGTAAAATTCTGAAAGCCATAAAACTGTGATTTTAGTTTTTAGCTCACCTGAGCTTATGTGCAGTTCATGCTATTGTGTTTGCCCACCAGTCGGCTTCTGTCTCCCGCATCTGGCATCCGGCATAATACGTCCGTCAACATTTTCAAACAACATCTCTGAAACCACTGGGCCAAATTCAACCTAACTTTCTCAGAAGCTTAATTAAGCAGGGGAAACTAAAAGTTGTTCAAATAATTTTGATCCATCAAAAAACATGGTCGCCAGGGGAGTGGCTATTTTCTACATATGCCAATATAGGAAAACTTAGAACATTTTCTTTTCAAAAACAGCAAAAGCTACAGCCTTGATATTTGGGATACATGTTCTTTGAGTGGCTTTGTATGAAGATTGTTCAAATAATTCTGATTTGTCAAAAAAGTGGCTGCCAGAGGCTTGGCCATTTTCCATATTATGAGGCGATATAGGAAAACTTAGAAAATCTTCTTGTTAAAGTCATGTTCTACAACTCTAGTTTATGTTAGAATACTCTTCTTTTAGAAACAACATTAATTGACATCATTGTGACATCATGACGTCATGTATTTACTTAGCAACGTTATTAGTATTTTATCTGTGTGAATCATATTGTGGAGTGATAATAAAGCGTAAATTATCCAGTGGTGTTGGCGTATAATATCTGGTGTTGGTGTTAACAAGTGGTAGCAGAGGCGTATAAAGAAATCCTCGGTGTCAGAAACTAAAAGAGCTAGAACCTAGATATTCAGTGCACATGTTCCTTGGATGGACCTGTATGAAGACTGTTTAAAGAATTCTGTCGAAAAATATGGCTGCCAGGGATGTGGCCATTTTCCATTTATGGCTATATAGGAAAAATTAGATAGCTATTCTTGTCTGAAACTGCAAGAGCTTGAGCAGTGATATTCGTTACATATGTTCTTTGAGTGGCCTTGTATCAAGATTGTTCAAATAATGTTTATTCATCAAAAAACTTGGCTGCCACATTTATCTGGGACTTTATCAATACATTGCCAATGCCTTGATTTTGTTAGGCTTTGGAGTCCTTTGGAGTCCTCAACAAATACTCTCCGGTGACATTGTAATCTTTTTAAAGAGTTGAGGTTCTATGTAAAATGAACTCTTAGCCAAGGTTACATCAGCTCTTTGTGAGGGAGAGAGACAAACAGGTAGGGGACGTGACTACCATCACATGTTGATTATGTTACCTGTTCGCTGTGCTCTAGTTACACTGCCGTATGGCTAGGTTTAAACTGTTGGTTCATCAAAAGCTTGTACTTGCAGTGTATTTCCTTATATATTTGCATTCTGCAAAAACCCCAAAACAAATCATGAGCAGCATAAAGGCCCTATTATCGCATATTCCTTGTCATTTAACTATGTTTTGTTATCACCCCCTCCCCTTGAACACAGAGATGTTGTTGCTGTCTTTTAATTATCATACCTTACCAAATGAGATGGCTGCTATTGTAATAGTTACTGTACTAATCCTGTTTCCCTGGATTCACCATTACTAGTTTTTATATATATTATTTTACTTGAAGGGAGTCAATTTATCCAAAGTGTTTGGGTAAGAAATAAAAAGCCAGAAGTATCAAAATTTTATGTTTTATCCTTAGAGTAACATCAATATTTGTTATCATTTATCCTACGGTTAACAAAAGAGCAATATTGACAAGAGAGAGTGAGAGCATGTTAAATAAAAGTAAGAAAAGTGTAACTTGATCAAGACAGGAGGTAAGATTTACCTTTAGTTGCCAATGACCAAATAGCCGATGTGAAGTGTGTGTCTATATGTTTGTGTCTGTGTTTATCTGTATTGAAAGTGGCTCTCAAGCTAATCATATAATTTTTGTAAAATGACCATCAATCAGGTGGATCATAAAGGGAGGTAATTAATTAATACCGGTAAATATATAGTATTTTTTTTGTATTTTGGGTTTAACGGCACACCAACACTTTTAAATATATAGTAAACATTTCTGCCACACTATAACTTGAATATAAATTGTTGATAGATATGTAACATAATATGATCTGTGACACAAAGTTGTGAATAATATTATAATGTTTCATTTGGTATTTTGAGTTTTAGATGAAGGGAAGGTTTTTAAATGCTTCTTTTTTAGGGAAGGTTTTTAAATGCTTCTCTTTAAACTTTTTCCTCCAAAGCAAAAGTTGTGAAAACCGGAATCATTATTGTGAGAAACATCACTCAGTCCTACTATCCATACCCACAGCCAGTCAGTCCTATTGCTTCCATTATTAAATTTAGGGGAAGGAATCTTCTTGTGAACCATTACCATTTAAGGCTTTAGTATGCCTTGACCAGACATAAAAACTACAAAATATTTCTCCAGGGATTGCCGCCTTGACCAGACATAAAAACTTCAAAATATTTCTCCAGGGATTGCCGCTATCTACTGCACCATTAGTGTATAAATGGTCCTGTCTGACAGATGGGGCTTAAATAAGTTACAAGTAGTAAGTAAAATACTCTAAACAATTGAAAATATGAGTATATTTATGAAACATAAGTAAGGTTGATTAGTGGATACAGATGGGCTAAGAAGCAAGTTGTAAATGATTTATACAACTGACATTAGAAGTGCATTTTAGAAGTGAGGTAAAAAGTAGGTCACAGGATCAAATCAAAGTATAATTGTGATCACCCTAAAGCTACATTATGGTCTAATCTTCATCAAACTTGGACTGGAATGTTTGTCTGTATGAAATCTTTAATGTGTTTGAAACTGGGTCACATGAGCTCATAAAGGAGGCAAGTTAGCCAAATCATTAAATAACCCTTAAAAACCATTTTTAGAACTATTCCCCCCTGACCTTTATAATAATTTTAGTTTGCATAGGACATCTTGATGGGTTAATTTGTGCAAGAATTTGCTAAACACAAAAACTTGTGATCACTAGATGCCAAAGGTACAGTTGTGCACATTTAGTCTTTTTATAAGATTTAAAAGCATACCGCAAGCCAGGGTCCTCAAGTAAATGATTCAGGACCATGATGTCCTTCTTGGTTTTTTATTTGCCCATCAAATACCATTATGGATTAGACATTTAAATGAAGTGACAGCTTAATTTTCTTTGAACATGTTCATGCATACATATTGGTGTTAAGGTTTACTAAGCAATTAACATAAAAACATATGGACAGTGTTATTTATAGTATGGTTGTAAAAATGCCATGAGTATGCATAAGTAAATTTACAGTCCAGAAATGGTGTCAATAGTTTTTGAGTTACTTAAAAGTGAAACAATGTCACTTATGCAAAAACATTTGGGTTCGAAAATGAAAAAGTACTTATGCTCATAGCTGACCTAAACTGTCTTTACCACAAAAAAAAATCTCAAGATCATATATTGTTTGTTATTGACCTGACTTTTCCATTCCTAATCCATATAAGCTTTACTATTGCAATTGATTCTCGTAGAACTTAAGTACATCCATTATTAGCAACATGCTGGAGCTTGTCACCTATATTATTGAGTGCTCACAGAAATTTGCATATTGAGAAACTGAGGCTATTTGCAGACATTCATAACACTGATTCTATCGGTGCTAATTTGATAATTTGGCTTCTAAGTTGTTATTTTTCATGCAAACATTGCTGAAAACATGAGATTTTAGTTTTCTTCTTTCTATAAATACCCTATTAAAATTCTAAATCTTGATACAAATATACATGGATTGTAGAGACATTCCTGTTACATTTTCATACTGTAAGTAGCTAAATGGCATGTTAAGATACCTTAAGATTGTCTATAAGCAGCAAAATAGTACCACAGCCAAAATGAGCCTATTATTATCGAGCTTATTATTATCAATTCATTTGTTGTGTGTGACAAAATCTTTATGAGATGAAAATTTAATGTTACATGTATGTAAAACATTTCTGTAAGTCAAATATGTTAATTCTAAATACGTAACACATTAAAACACTATTAAAGGCCTTCCGGTTTTGTATTTTATTCAGCTTTTGTTTTTTAACCCATTCTGTTTTGTCTCTTGATTACTGTACATACTTTTTTAGCTCACCTGAGCACAACATGCTTAAGGGGAGCTTTTTTGATACCCCTTCGTCACTCTGTTGTCAGTTGTCAACAATTTTGCTTGTAAATACGCCAGTCAGTTTTTATCCAGTCTTCATCAAACATGGTCAGAATGTTTGTCTGCATGAAATCTTGGATCAGTTCATTATTGGATCACCTGGGATTGAAAACTAGGACAAAAGGTCAAATTTTAGGAAAACCTTGTGAACACACCAAAAACCACATTTATAGCCCAATTTGCACCAAACTTAGTCAGAATGTTTGTCTGCATGAAATCTTGAATGAATTGTTAATTGGGTCATGTGGGGTCAAAAAGTAGGTCACTAGGTAAAATCTTAGAAAAAAGCTTGTGTACACTCTAGAGATCCCATTTATAGCCCAATCTTCACCAACTTGGTCAGAATGTTTGCATGAAATCTTGGATGAGTTCTTAATTGGGTCACTTTGGGTCAGAAAGTAGGTCACTTGGTCAAATCTTAGGAAAAAGCTTGTTAACACACTAGAGGCCACATTAATAGCCCAATTTTTACCAAACTTTGTCAGAATGTTTGTTCTTATAAAATCTTGGATGAGTTAGTTTTTGGGTAACATGTTGTCAAAAAGTAGGTTACCAGATCAAGTTTTAGTAAGAACTTGTGAACACACTAGAGGCCACATTTATAGCCCAATCTTCACCAAACTTGGTCAGAATGTTTGTCTACATGTAATCTTGGATGAGTCAATTTTTTGTCTCACCTGGGGTCAAAAAGGAGGTCACTAGGTCAAATTTTAGAAAAAGCTTGTAAACACACTATAGGCCACATTTATGGAGCAATCTTTACCAAGCTTGGCCAGAATGCTTGTGAACACACTAGATACCAAATTGATAGTCCAATCTTCACTAACTTAGTCGGAATATTTGTCTGCATTAAATCTTGGATTATTTTATCATGGGGTCACGTGGGTTCAGAAAGTAGGTCAGTAGGTCAAATTTTAGAAAAAGCTTGTGAACATGCTAAAGGTAACATTTCTGGCCCAATCCTCACCAAACTTTGTCAGAATGTTTGCCTGCATGAAATCTTACACAGAGTTTGTAACTGGGTCACATGGGGTCAAAAACTAGGCCACTAGATCAAATCTTGAAAAACACTTGTGAAAACACTAGAGACCATCTTTTTAATCCAATCTTCACTAATTATGACCAGAATGTTTGCCTGCAAGGAATCCTGGGTGAGTTTGTAAGAAGGTACATGGGGTCAAAAACTAGGTCAGTAGGTCAAATTTTAGAAAAAAACACGTGAAAATGTTTAGAGGCCACATTGATGGCCGAATCTTTACCAAACTTGGCCAAATGTTTGCCAGTATGAAATCTTAGATATGTTTTGAAGTGGATCATGTGGATTCAGTAGGTCACTAGTTAAAATTCTAGAAAATGTTACCAGTCCAGTGGCCACACTGTCCAATCTTCACCAAAGATTTCTAAAGTAAATAACTCTTAATTACTTGACGCCAGATATGAGCTTACTAAAAGCCCATACCCTCAGGTGATTGATTAAGGGCCATCATGGCCCTCTGATGGCCCTCTTAACTAAAGATCTTTAGATACATGTAAACTTTTAAAATGAAAAATACAATTCAATTCTGTTTCTTTGTCTTCTTTTTTATATGCCTATATTACTTGAACAAGTTAATCTGTTCCATTGCTTTTGCATTGTCTTCTCATCAATGTTTTTTCTTGTGTTATGTGGCCCCTCTTACTGTCTGTTAGCCCATATAACTGCTACATTCTTGCATTACTAGCCTTAGTTCATTTGCTTACGATTGCATGCACACATAACAAATCATGCTGCTAGAGACTCAGCAGCAAAAAGTGCAGGTTCTGATCATACTGGTTCCTGCAGGAAGTTGGCTGGATCTACATTGTTAGCCTAAGCTTGCTAGTGTCATGGTTTGCAGATTAAGCATTAGATTCTGTTCTCCCTGTAGATCTAATATCCATCAATGTATCAGGTCAGCCTCCTGGGTTTGGACTGGTCTTTGAACAGATATTGATTTATTGAACAGCTCCAGATAACATGAGTCAGTAGCATCAGATGCTGATTTTTTTTTTTATAAAGCCCTAACTTTAACATTTTGTTAAGATTACTGAACAATAACTAAATTGAGTTTAGCAAAATTATTTAATAGTTTGGAGTAATAAATAAAGGATTGAGCGTAAGATATGTTCTCTTAAACCATTTTTCTGCTAAGTTTGCTAATAAACTATACTAAAGCTGTAGATTATATCTAAAAATTTTCATACATATGTAAGAGGACATTTTGATGGAGATCTTAATCATAAACTTGCTGAATAAATGAGCTGGCTAATCTCGGTCAACCATTTTTGTTTAAGCCTATTCCATTACTGTTAATGGCTGGCTAAGAGTTCAGTATTAAACATTGTTGTTCACTGGAAGCTATTACTTGGTTTAGACACAGATCAAGATGTTGGCCCCTCCTTAGCTATAGTGAGCTCTTTTATTCTATAGCAGCAAGAAAGCTTCATTTCTGGCCCAGCCTTTCTGTCTGTAACATAATTATAATGATATGCTGAACTTACCTGTTTCTTCATATAAGCACAGGATTTTAACCCAGTTAAGGCTAATATTGATAGCTCTCACTTTTTTTTTCTATTTTTGTCTTGGTCTAACAGTGTACTTGTTGCTCTTATCTACACTTTTCTTTGAAAACATGTAAATGAAACAATTACTTTGTCTTTTGAAAATATTGCTTTGTTAAATTGAGTCATTTTCTTAATTTTTCCACACACATTTAGGAAATCAACAAGATGCTTAAGCAAAACCTTTCAGGTTAATGAGACACTATTAGCACTTTATTTTCTTGTCTGGCACAAAGTGACAAATATTGTTACCTTAATTAGTTTAACGACGATCTGAATCTTAATAACTATAACTTCATTGGTGTTAGGAGTCCGACTTAATAGTCTCTAAGAAGTAAAAATAACTGGATTATTTTTTTTTCCCTGGAACAGTGGATACAATCATTTCATTTAATTTTTTCTTTATCCTTTTCAACAAGCCTAAAAGGTAGTGACATCTAGTTAATGTTTTACAAATGTTTGGAATGGAATGCTTGCCCATTGTAAAATCAATTGTAATGAAGTAACAACATACTAATGCTGTCATGTTGCACTCTTTGCTGACGCTCCTGAAGCAAAGGTGTTTGATAGCATTTTCAGAGTAGATATGCAGGCAGTAAAAGCCATTTGTCCTTGATTTGTTAAGTTACATGTGTATTGCATATTTTACATCTCATCATTTATTTGTTTCATCACAATACAGATGAGAGAATTGGACATTTCTTGTGCAGACATTCGGGCATGATAGGCCAGTAGCATAGATCCAGATAAGCTAGCTCCCAGCATTCCAAATCAGGACCTATACTTTTTAGCCTACCCTGAACACAACGGGCTCCAAGTGAACTTTTCAGTTAACCCTTTGTCCGATGTCTGTTGGTCTATCATGCATTGCGCAACAATTTGATTGTAAACACTCTAGAGGCTAGTTATTATCAAATCTTTACCAGATTTGGTCAGAATGTTTGTCTGCATGAAATCTTGGATGAATTCATAGCTGGGTCACATCAGGACAAAAACTTTGTCACTAAGTCAGATTTTAGAAAAAAAACAACAAACTTTTGAACACCTTGGGGGCAACATTTATGGCCGAACCATCACAAAACTTGGTCACAACGTTCTCAAGATGAGCTTTTGTGATACCGCTTCGTCCGTCATTCGGCGTCTGTTGTCTGTCATCAACATTTTAGCTTGTGAACATGCTAGAGGCCACCATTTTTATCCAATCTTCATCAAACTTGGTCAGAATGTTTGTCTGCATTAAATCTTTGATAAGTTCATTATTGGGTCACCTGGGGTCAAAAAGTAGGTCACTAGGTCAAATTTTAGGAAAAACTTGTGAACACACTAGAGGCAACATTTATAGGTCAATCTTCATCAAACTTGGCCAGAATGTTTGTCTGCATGAAATCTTGGATGAGTTCATTCTTGGGTCACATGGGGTGGGTCACTAGGTAAAATCTTAGAAAAAGCATAATGAACACAAAAGATGTCCCATTTATGACGCAATGTGAACACACTAGAGGCAACATTTATAGGTCAATCTTCATCAAACTTGGCCAGAATGTTTGTCTGCATGAAATCTTGGATGAGTTCATTCTTGAGTCACATGGGGTGGGTCACTAGGTAAAATCTTAGAAAAAGCATAATGAACACAAAAGATGTCCCATTTATGACGCAATCTTCACCACACTTGATCAGATTGTTTGCCTGCATGAAATCTGGAATAAGTTCATAACTGGGTCACGTGGGGTTAATAAGTACAATGTAGGTCAATAGGTCAAATCTTAGAAAAAGCTTGTTAACACATTTTTTGTCCAAAAACCTCAGCCAAACCTTATTTTCTTGGGATTCATTCTGTCACTACATAAACCAACTCATTCAAGTACCAGCAATATGGTGGTGAAGTCAGCAGATAAGGAACACTATCTCTTTATTTGGCAGGTTATTGCACATCTTTATATAGAGTAATTTAACTGAACTCCATTTCACGGTGGAGAATTCTATCTCACATGCATCCTCCTGTGAAAGGGCTTTTTTGCTACATAATTCTTTGTATGTTTGCAATATCCTAACCATCTCGTGTAGATTAAATTGTTCACAGTTCAGATAATTGCAAGACGATTCACTATATTGCTTATCAAGTCTGTGAAATCTATCTTAAAGCAGTAAGATAAAGGACTTCTGGATGTTTACTCATCTGTATTTCATGAGCCAAATTCTAAGACAGAAACTATGTAGAGAAGATCATGTTTGAAAAATACATTATAGGTTTTCCCAAGAATTGCCATCTTGACCGAAATGCCAATCAACATAATCCTGTGTTGTAAATCAATACTGGGAACCTTGTCTGTAGAAAGACTGTTTGTATGTATTTGTATTATCTAGCATACAGATTATTACAGTAAACATGTGTTTGTCTAATGTTGATTACTTTTATGTCACCCTGCCTCTGGTAGAACAGTGAGTAGAACATCATACTCAGTACTGTGTACCCAGGGTTCAATCTCTGGCTGAAACCTTACAAAGGTGCAAACCCTTAGCCTGCTAAGCACCAGTTGATCAGGCTTAAGCAAAAACTGTTGTGAGAGTTGTCAGGTCAGGATCTTTACTACTTTGCTCATATGTCTAATATGTCATCGAATGCATGAGGTTGAATTAAAAATAAAAAAATCATTTATGTTATTGACAAATTTTATAGGTTAAAAGTTGAAATATAGATTTTATTGTTTTCTTCGTCTTAACGGTATTCTTTCCAAGACTACTTGGTTTGGTGTCAGGAAAAAAGTGCTTATGGTGATCATGGCAGTGGTTCTTAGTGAAAAGGGCCATATATTAAACCAAGTACCATGTCGGAATAAAGAAAAAAGATTGTTGCTGAATTGTCAACTGGGTATTATACATTTCCCCCTATTTTAGGTAAAGGTCTATGGATGGTGTTAACCTGTCTGTGCTGGGACATAGCTAAGTTGGATCATTTTGCACTAGTATTGATTCATTGCATTATGTTAGCTCTTGTATAATTATCATGTCTATCAGTTGTCTTGTATGCCCAACTTAAATAACAAATGAAAGCAAATCAACAAACAACAGCAGTAAGTCATTTTGCACCACCCCAATGGTTGCATTTTGTGTAGTTACACAATATACCTGATGCACTTTTTTTTATTCCAAACATGTTTTCACAATTTTTTTTTAATGGGCCAGCTTTTTTTTTAGTAAATGCCAAGTAAAGTTAAAAAAAAAAAAAACAATATTTTTTGACAATTTTTTTTGGACAGCTTTTTTTTTAAATGGTAAGACATCGTGTTTTAGTTAAGTTTAACAAATAACATTAATGGGCAGCAACTAAGCTGCCTCTGTCTGGATAGACATGTAGCTTAGAATGCCCAGCTCTCATATGGTGCATTTTTGCTACCTCGTTATCCGTCATAGGTCATGCGGCATCAACAAGTTGATTGTTAACACACTAGAGGCTACAGTTTTTATCCAATCTTCACCAGACTTGGTCAGGATATGTTTGTCTGCAAGAAATCTTGGATGGGTTTGTAACTGGGTCACGTGGGGTCAAAAAACGAGGTCACAAGGCAAAATTTTAGAAAAAAAACTTGTGAAATGCTAGAGGCCATTATTATTTATTGTCCAATTTTCACTAAATTATGCCAGAATTATTTGCCTGCATGAAATCTGTGATGAGCTCATAACTAGGTTACATAGGTTCAAAAAGTAGGTCACTAGGTTAAATCTTAGAAAAGCCTTGTGAACACACAAGAGGCCACATTTCTCACAATCTTCTCTTAAATTTGACCAGAATGTTTGCCTTCATGAAATATTTGATGTGTTTGGAACTGGTTCACATATGGTCAGAAAGCAGGTCACTTGGTCAAGTCCTAGAAAATGTGATCACTCCAGTGGCCTCACTTATGGTCCAATCTTCACCAAAAATTTCTTAAGTAAATAACTAATAATTACTTGACCCCAAATATGAGCCTACTTAAAGCCCATATACTCAGGTGAGCAGTTTAAGGGCCATTATGGCCCTCTTGTTTGTATTCAGGATATTTTGAAAATTTAGTAGAAATAATATCTCATTTACAAGTCTTAGTGTCTTTTTTAGCTGCTGGAAAATGAAGACAATCTGACCTCCATGTTCTTTAAAAGTTTTTACTTTACTGGTAATCCTCTTAGCCAGAAACTATAAGAAGGTGTAGTATCTTGACAAATGATCATAACACATCACATTTCAGGCATCATCTTAACAGATATTAAAAGTAGCTTAAGCACCTAGTTTGATAAGAAGATTTAGTTGGATTCATTTTCCATTTCCAATCATATTGTCATTAAATTTATTGGGATGTCTTTGCTCAATAAAGAATAATCATCAAAGTTTTCTTCTTCTGAACAGCATTGTAGCATCCCTAAAAAGACATTGAATTCAAAAGTTTGCCCTGTTACAAAAATTTTGGCAACAAAATACTGATTTAAAAGTCAGAAAATAGCAAGGCATAGCTTGAGTAAAATCTATGTAGCTGCTATTCGACTGCTATGTCAAGACCATGTACCTGCATTGACACATGCAACTGTTTTCTTTTTCATTATTTATGAGCATAAATATGATTGTGATAGCAAAATACACAATTACAGTGCTTGTAGAATGCAAAATACTGAGTTGTGATCCCAACATAATGATGCCTTATATCTTTAGGGAATTGATTTTTGTGTTAGCTCTGCTCTCAGTTTAGCAGCTGATAATCTGATAGAGGTCATCAAAGATAAACATCCCCTTTCTCTATTAGGTTAATTGCTGGCTTCCTTCAAATCAAAACTATTATATTAACTCGAAATCAAAACCATTACAATACTGTAACAACGTGAGTTTTATCTCTTGTTCTAGATTGTGATTTTGAAACAACAAAATGACGACCATGTAACAGTTTAAATCCTCTGGGAAGTTGTTGATCAGCATCTGAGTCAGCAGCAACATTACAAATCAATTTTGCATAAAGTTGTAAGCCAAAAAAATAAATGAATTTATATGAAAGTATTAACTTTGTAGCAGTATTATGGCTATACATTTTAACTGCTTCACCTTTGGGTCTATGATTTTAAATGGAATTGCTTGAGGCTAAAATTAGGACACATTTGATGAAGTGGAGAATAAAAAGCAAGCTATATCTTCAGTAATTGGATGTATTTATAAGTCTGGCAGAATCTGGTTGATCTTCTAATTTTGATTGTTTTTAGTTTGCCTTTGAACAATTGGAGCAGTTACACAATGGTTGGTTACACCAAACAAGGGAATTGCTTTTAACCTTCAAAAGAGCAGCAAGTCAATTGTTTGTTACAATTAACTAAGAAATTGCAGATTGTTTTCTTGTGTGAAAACAAAACAGATAAGCAAGACATTGATTTGTTAACAAGAAGAAAAGGAAGTTAACTGGGTCTGTTGTACATGATTAGAATGGATCATTGAGGATTGACTTTGGTTTTTAGTTTTAACCTACTTTACCATATACCGTGTTCTGACTTTCTGATCTTTAGTATTAAAAGTTCCTGATGTTTATTTTATCTCCATTACAAATTACTGTATGTATATCCATGTTATTATCGTTGTTCTTTCTGTCTATTTCAGTTATGTGTTTCCAACTATGCAGAGCTTGGGTGAAGACTTGATTTGTGTCCTGGACCAACTTGAGTGAGTACTGCCAGGAGCTAGAACTCTCCCCATCAAAATTTGACATTTGTCATTTAAATTATATACAAACTGTATATCATACACAAGAAGTATTAAATAGAACACAAATCATTTAGATACCAATCCTATCAATATTACTCCATTGTCTTACAATGGCTTAGGAAACTCTGCTTACATCATTAGCTTATAGAATATATTTATTGTTAGATGGATATTGATATATTTGTTGTGACCAACAGTGCTATTGTAGAATGTAAGGTTTCTCTCATAGCAGACTTTGGCTATTCAAGAAGCATTTACTTCCAACTGTTGTTAGATAAAAAATAATGTTTTGACTTGGGATATAAAGGAATATTGAATATCATATTCAAATAGGGATCAGGGGATTTGAATGATTAATGTTTCTTTTTCTCTTTTGTTGAGTTAGAGATCAAATTGAGCATTGACATTGTGAATTGAAAGCTCAGTTTTTTCCCCAGCATTCTTCTAATTACAAACATCTAAATTTTCAGACTGTTTTATTGTTGGGCATAGGTCTACTTTATACTCTTAAATGGTGTAAGCTGTATATATATAATTGATCCCTATTTTACCTTTCAATAGTACAACATTGATGACATAACATAATCTATAACATTTAATGCTTATATGTTCATTTGCAAGAATTAGTTTTCTTTTTCTGAAGAAATTATCTAATACCTGACATTGGCAAACTTTTTTCTACAAGTATACAGTAAAAGTATACATTTTGTTTATCATGCTTCTCGAAAAGAAAGTTAAAAATAAATTTACAATTACAATGTTGCTTCCTAAGAAAGCCCCCCATAGATTATGATCCTACAATCATCTTCTGCTGCAGTCTTGAAAAGGAGACTAATTCACAATAATTTGAAAGTTAAAAAGCAGCCAGGAATCGATTCACGGGTCTCTTGATAACTGGTCAAGCACAACCACAACGGCTATGGTGGGTAATAATGTGTGTACTTGTAACTAAATGTCAAGACAGGTGACCTAATAATAATATGTGGATTATACCGAGCTTTGGTACTCAACCTAACGTTAACTGTAAGTTTTGCCAGTAACAGTTTTAAATTTTCATATTACAAATCTTAAAGGTAAAAATGACAATGAACACACATTTACTCACCCAAAAAAAAAAAAAAGGTTTTAAAAGGAAAGTTCCACTTTGCTTTGATTATTGAGCTACTTACACTTGTCCTCGAAATTAGGCTAGTAATGCAAAAATAACCCACATGTTACAATGCAAAAAAATGCACACTAAACATAATGACAAATTATCTTGTTACATGCCACTTTGATACAAATTTATTCTGAATATTCGAATATGATTTAAATACACTTAATGAATATTCAAATACCATTTCTGACATTGATTTATTCATTGTTAAAATTGTGTGTCAGTTCCATATACAATTATTAAAAGTTGTCAAAGTTACAAAACTTGATAATTTTAATGTTGCATTTAATGTTGCATTTACATAATTAGGTTTATGATCTTCTCTTTAAGCCTGTATTATTCTTAAATTTAAATCACTTAGTTAACAAAGTTGTTTTGTCCTGAACATGTTTTATTGAAAGTTGAATTCTTTCACGCCATGCTCAAGGGTAGATTTTGTGATACCACTTCAGCCACACTAGAGGCCACTGTTTTTATCCAATCTTCATCAAACTTGGTCAGAATGTTTGTGTGCTATCAAATCTTGGACAGGTTAGTTATTATTCGTATTATTGGGTCATGTGGGGTCAAATAGTAGGTCACTAGTTCAAATCTTAGAAAAAGCTTGTGAACATACTAGAGACCCCATTTATGGCCCAATCTTCACCAAACTTGATCAGAATGTTTGCCCTAATGAAATATTGGATGATTTCATAACTGGGTCACGTGGGGTCAATAAGTAGGTCACTTATTCAAAACTTTGAAAAAGCTTGTGGACATACTAGAGGCCACATTAATAGCCCAATCTTCACCAAACTTGATCAGATTGTTTGTCTGCATGCAATCTTACATATGTTTTGAAGGTCATATGAATTCAGTAGGTTACTTAGTAAAGTTCTAGAAAATGTTATCAACCCAGTGGCCACACTAATGGTCCAATCTTCACCAAAGATTTCTAAAGTAAATAAATTTAATTCCTTGATGCCAGATTTGAGCCTACTAAAAGCCTGTGTCCTCAGGTGAGTGATTAAGGGCCATCATGGCCCTCTTGTTATGTTCAACTTTTAGAGAATTCTGGAAGCAAAAGAAAAATATAGTATAAATAAATTTTACTTTTGCCCTGATGGTTAGATTATTACAATTATGATCAGGAATAATAAATGCAAAATTGTAAAAAAAAACAACAATATATAGAAGACACATTGCATTAACTTTTTTACTGTACTTGTATTTCTATACAGTTGTTTATACATGTAACTATAATAATTGAACTTGTGCGTTCCTAATATTAGCTTGCATTGCTCACAGCTCAGGCCAACTTAATGTTTCTTTAGATTTTATTGATTTGTTAAGACGTATTATTGTTGAGGCTTTATAGTACTGTGAAAGGAGCTGATAGTTTAACATTGCATGCAAGGTCTTAATGACACAGATGCATTTCCAGGTTTAATGGACTTTCATTTGATGATGTTCTACTGATTTAGGTCAATAGTGATTATTTTACCTTTTTTCTTAGTTAGGGTAACATGCTCTCCAGGATTAGGTACCATAGGTGGGATTTTTTTTTCTACTCCATTATAAACGTTTAATATTCCTGTGTAGAATCAACTCAAACGTACTGTCTCCTCATACTGATGACCCTTTGATTGATTGACAAGTTACAAGGTCACAGCTGGAATATGTTATAGTCGTTTACACTAATATCGCAGGTCTAAAATTTTACCATGGTATTACCAGAAGTCAGTATTTCCTAAGTAGGTCACAAATGGCTGAAGTAAACTTTTCATTACCGTACCTTTACAATACAAAGTGCAACAATTTTTGTTTTTACAGACCTAAAAAATGGTAGGGTAGAGCATATTTTTAGGTATGGTTGGGTGACCCTAACATAACAATTATTTTTTTAGGCCTTATGAGTCCATAGGATGCATATTTTCTGAAATAATTGGTCTTAATAAAAAAAAAATGGGTCCCTATATATAAGGTATACCATTTATTATTATAATATTACCTCATCTATCAAATTTTATCTTTACCTTTTCAGTAAAGCAACAATGAATAAGTTTTTAGCCAGTGTTATTGAATTGTACATAATCTTTTAGTGTGAGACAATAAGTCATCAGTATCATTATTGTTTACATCCTGTTATATCACTAACTTTGCAGAAAAGTGCTATCAGCATTTACTGTCTCTCATTTAACTGCAGGAAACTTTTCTTTTTTGGAGGCATCACAAAATATCTTACTTACAGTTTGTTTACAAACGGGGACAACACGTGTTTCATATGACTTATTTATTAGGCCTGTTTCCATTGAGTAATCCATCGAGATCAAACTAATTGGTGGATAATTAACAAATGTATCTGGTGTCTGGTGTGCATACACAGTTTACCCAGTGCATATGTAATTTCTTTTAAAATGGATTTATTGTTTTATCATCGTCAAGTTCATAATGCAAATTTCAATTTGGTTTTTCGTGAAAGGTCTAAATTACATGTGCCCTTGCTGACCACATATTTATTTTCTTGGGTCTACAATAAAAAATGTGCATCAGGAATGCTGGAAGCAGAGATAAAATGATCACTGGGTCATTTATTCCAACATCTCTTAACTTGTGGATAAACTTTTTTAATGTTCAGAACCTACAATTCAAATAGGTCTGGTTAATTATATGTTGTGGTGCTAGATGTGTATCTGCTTTCTTGTTGATGCCCTGTTAATGGCCTTGGGTTAGTTTTTGTTCATGCTTCAAACAGAATGGCATTCTTTACTGTATTTAATATCATAAAGTAAAAATCATAATTGAACACAGTTTCATTATTTGTTTAAATTTTTTACATGCATAAAACATGTTTAATAGGGGTGGTAGATTAATGAACCCCATGTAAGCCTCAATGATACTTTTGAAGTGGTATTTTGAGGAAGTTTCTCGGACTGTTACTGTTTGTTGGAAAGTTATTATTTATTTCATCCCATATAAGCTGATCATAATGAGGCTTGATATTCTATTAGAAATTACTGTATTTCACATTATAAAAATAAATTTGTTACTTACTTTCCTTATAGCATGCAGGTGTAATGTGCAGACAATATACCGTAAAGTTTCATAGATAAGACGCAGGTTTTTGCCCCAAATTATGATAAAAACGTGGGGGATGCGATGCGTCTTATCCATGCGAAGTAAAGTTTTCCTTTTTTTCCCCAGACCAAAATTGACACTTAGACTAATCCGACCGCAGAGACTATCACCGATAGTATCAGCCATAGACAACTGTATTGTGCTATTTTAAGGGAAAAGTTATGTTGTTTTTACCTAAAATTTTACATTTAACATTAAAAAAGAGACATTTAAATTTGTTTCTGTATAAAAAACAAAACAATATGCAATTATTTTTTGGAAAAAAATTTCACTTTATTCTAACAAAATCGGCGAAGTTTCATAATCCGGAAATGGTTATTGAGTTTTAGTGAAACGGGCATATTCCTTGACGACGCTGATCGTCTAAGTAATATGGTATTATTCAATTGATCAATTTTGATTTGAAATTTGTTTTATTTTTAATGTTAACTACGACTAAATTTTAAGTTGAAATTAAAACCCCACTTAACAACAACAATAAAATATGCATTGGGTGTTTGTGCAGACAATTTTTCGCACTTCTTTCACACTTCTTTTGATGTTAATAGATTGTCCATCATCCGTAAGTAATTACAAAGGTGCATAGAACTAATTTGTTGGTAAGCAGTCACTTAAATACCTTGGTGTGAAAATGAACATTTAAAAGCCTTTAGTTGTTATTTTAATTGTCATTTGTGTGTTTGTCCCATGTGCTGAGAATTGTTTTTATGACATGCTGCAGTGTGAAACAGAATGTTCTCTCATGTGTAGGGCTTGGATAGCCGCAAGAATATCCTGTCTGGCGTGTAAACGATATACTGGGGTAGAGTGTCAAAACGTAACACAATACACATGGTCTTACTAGGCAAACAGTCACGACTTATTATTCAAGACACTTAGAGAATAATAAGCACTCGGCGCAAACACAGATTTATGGAACAATTGGAACATGTTCCCCTAAGTCAAATCGAGCAAGGCGGTGACGCGGGAGTTGCGTAATGGCGGCAAGATGGATTAGTGAACAGGGGATGCGTCTTGTCTTTGAGAATGTGCTTTTTTCCTTGATTCTAGACTTCTAAGAGGGGGTGCGTCTTATCTTTGTGTGCATCTTATCAATAAAACTTTACAGTAAAATCACTTCCTTTCTAGCATGCAGGTGTATTGTGTAGGCGATATACAATCACTCAATCATAGACATATGATATATGTAGTCCAAGTCAGCAGGTTCTACAGTTTACTCATCACACAGTACTTGAATTAAATTTATCCCAGCTCAGTTGCACATAGGAGAAAAGTACATGTTATTTTAGTGAATGAGGTATTTTCAAAACATCTTTTGTGTCATGTTTATAAAGGTGTATTAATTTTTTGTTGAAAACATGCTTCTCTATAGCATGATAACTATTCCCAAAACAATATTATGGAAACAAATGGATTTGTGTGATTTTGATCATCAGTAAATGTTGTTTCTTTTATGATGATATCTGAGTGTTGCCAAAATTCTGTTATAATTAGAAAACCCAACAATTGAAAGCTTGACAATAGTTCACTTGTAATGATACACTTAGACTTATATGATTTTGAACAGTTTGCAATAAATAAATCCATAACATTAACTTAAAAATAGACACACTTCAAGACTTTCAAATGATATTCATTTATTTTTATGAAAGTTACATCTGTGATTAATGCCAACATTTTAAGACAGTCAGTATGGTACAATCTTCTACTTGGCTTTCAGTAAAACACATTCAACACTTCTACACGAACTTATGGTTATATAAATATTTATGGCAAATGTTTGCTAAATGCTTAACAGACCAATCTACCTATTATTTGTGTAGGAGTTGGCATTTGATCGTATGTTTGTCAGGTATACAGCTTGTAAAATAGATATTTGATAGAGCTGTCTGTTCTGATATGAACAATCTCAACATACATCATCATCTAGACACTGGGTAATAAAGTGTACAGAACACTATCACATACAGTATATTAATTCAGGCCTATATACATCATGTTAGATCATACAGCATTACAGATCATGCCAGATCAAGTAACTTTTATAGAATTGTCTTTAAATCAAGCCCATAGCTTGACATAGCTTTCATTTTCTCTCTTTTCTTTTTAATGACCAAGACATATTTTTGAATTTTTCAAGGGAATTTACAAGTCCATGTCTGTGGTTCAATAATCAATCCTGCCTATCCATCTCTGGAGACCATAGTGCCAGTTAGTAAAGCATTATAACTAGTGCCAGTTAGTATAGCATTATAACCTAACTTACTTTTTCTAAAAGTTTCTATTAAATTGTTAATTTCAAGCTCAAAAACATGAAGCATCCAACACAAATATTCTGCCATCTATTGCTATCCTTGATTTGACCTGCTGTACTGTCATCCATTATAATAGCTCTTCTTCAGATCTGAAGTCATTATAGCCTTGTAACACCACCATTGATTAGTTCTATATCGTTAGTTTGTAATTTACTTCTGCATGATTTTACCCGATTGCTGATACCACTAATTAAAGTTTCTGTCCAAGAAATGTCTTTATTAGGTAGCTCATTTATTACATGGCTTAATACTAACAATCATTAAGACAAAATGTCAGTGATATAGCTCAAAGAAAAACATGATACAAACACTACATTTTTATTCTACTTTTTATTTTTTTCCCTAAATTTTCTTTTTTAAAATTATCAAAATGGATTATTATGTCTAAAAGATTTATGGTCATACAACCCATTAAATTCCCATAGAAGATGTGGGTAATCAATTCTGATTTTGCGCCCCAGAAATAAATAAAATGCCCTGTGATGAAATCGATAAGTATAGAAGACACATCTTTACATAGAACTACAATGTTCACAAAGTCTAAGTGTTAAAGAATCAGAGAATGTTTCAAGCATCTACAAAAAAAGATGTATTAGATGACAGAATATAAACATAGCAAGATTGATGTTTCATCTCTGTCAGAGTCAGATTTATTAAATTAAGTCCATACATTGCTAACCATTTGGCTGACACAAAATAAGCAGTGTAAGTATAAATACATGTTAAGTTTAACCAATGTATGTTATGAAAACTTTGGCTTATGCCTCAGTCAACTTCCCCAAATCTAAACAAGTCTATAAGAATTTTCAGTTGATGCTTTTTAAATAAACAATAGAAATTGCTTTCACAGCAGCACTTGACCATTTCTATGTAATATTTGTAAGATTATAATTAATCTTTAGTAGCACTGAACATTATCATTTCTATTTAATATTTTTATCAGTGATTTTCAAAAGTCTTGTCCTATCAACAAAGACATAGTATTATGTTTGAACAATGTATGCCCTCGACTAAAATATTTGCCTGGGCGGCAAACAGATAGCCACTTGTACTGACTGTTACATCTTCTGGGAGCTAGATGGTCTGGAGACTTTCTAACATTCTTCCTAGATAGCCAGTTATGGTGGTCTAACTACACACTGCATTCATCCAGGGTTACATGTAACTCTTTGCCTGCTCAGCAGGATTTGATCTGGCTTAGGCAGTTATTGTAGGTCCAGATCACCCATCTCCCTCACTGTTTGATCAGATCTACCCTACTTGGTCTTGATCAATATATCTTGTAACCTCTGCATGAAGTTATAAGCAGATAGTAGTTTAGTATTGGTGCAGTACAAATGAAAACCATGAAAAGGGTCAATCCATTTGTGACAAATACATGTGTCTGTGGAGGGAGGCAGTGTTCCTTAGAGAGACTGTGTCCAAATTGTCTAGACGAGGACAAACAATCAATAGAAATAATCAAAAATTGTTGTTTTGGAGGAAGAGTGTAAAGTAAAACCTTTACAGAAAATAGTTATAATCACAAAAGTTGGTATAGGTATAGACATGAAGTCCCTTGACATTTGCCTTGAAAGCCAAGTCTTACAAGTAAATGTTCACTATTGTTGTAAGGAGGAAATGAAAAGTACAAACAACATAGTTTTTTAAAAACTGTAAATGTTTTTAAGAGCTGTCCAAGACATAGCATACACTTTTTGTCTAATGAAATCAAGTTATACATATTTCACAGCTTATACAAGCTCAAAATTTATCATAAATAAGTTACAGTGATTTGTCAATGACATCAGCACTGTCATAATCACAACACGGACCAATGACAGTCACCTCTAACTATTTTATAATGCAGTAAATATATATTACAGAACAATTCTACAAGTATCTGTCTTCTTTAAACCATTGCCCTACGCACATTTAATGATTGGATGTTGAAGTTATTAGAGCCCTGAAAGTTTTAAATGTTTAAATGCAGGAAGTAAGTTTACTTGAGGATGAATGTTTGAGGGGAATCCCTGTGAGCAGATAAACATCTTGGAATGTTCTAGTGACATGTTTGGAGAAATCTTTCAAGAGGGCACCTCTGGTTTCTATCAGCAGTTGAGGAACTCCACAGAGCTAGAGCTGTCATGTATACCTTACATGCTTATTGGCTGCCTGCTTGTACCCGAATTTTTTTTTTTTTACAGAAATTGCTGTATTTTGAGGGACACTCAACTCCAAATTCAGCACATTGAAATCATGGCAACAGTTGAGTGTTGTAAATAGATTAAAGTTTATTCTGAATTATTAGAAAGATGAAAATGAAGGAAGGAAATAGTTTAATAATAATTTATTTTTATATATTGAAACACAGAAGTGTAATTTCAAATATAAACTTTTAAGAAAGGGAATATTCTTACGCTTCTTTCTTACCTGGACTAGCTGTCATCTTGTCTAAATTTAAAATTGATTTTAAATTAATATAAGATATGATAAAAAACAACAAGAGTTCAGCATGGGCTATTAACAGAATGCAGCATGGATTAGGAATGACTTAGACCAGTACATAGGACAGGTGTCCCTAGGTAAGGAATGCTTAGAACAGATGACTGCTGTTGTGGGTTGGAGTGTGGTTTTACAACATGATATCCATCACACTTATTTTATATCAAATATGCTGTTTATTATTCTTCCAGGTATTTTATTGCTGTAACTGTATTCTTTTTACAGTGTGAAGCAAGTGGTTGGCTTTGGAGAGGGAGCAGGGGCAAATATCATCGCCAGGTTTGCGGTAAGACAATTGTCCAACAATCCAGTTTAGGATTTAGATTAAACAATGAATGTATACTAGAGCATACACCTGGAAAAACAATGCTAAATGTGCCACAGGGTTAGTACCATTTGCAAGTTTTCTAAAGCCTGAAAAAGATTTAATTCAAACAAGATACAACACAAATTTGCTCTGTTTACTCATGTGCCTCACATATCCACACTCTTCCATTAAAGATACTTAATCTTACTGAAGTTCCAGTTGATAAATTGGCAATTTTCATAATTCTTAAAGACAATATCAGGCTTTTTAGGTTAGGGGACACGTTGCTTTCATTAATTGCAGTTACAGCATTTTGATACTTTTGCTTTTGTTACCATTTTTCTTTTTCTTCCCTTGTCACTGGTTTGAATATTGACTACTTTTAATTATATTGGCACATAATATAAATTTGCTTGTTCTATTTTTAGACCATTGGACCATTATAAACTTTTATGGAGATATTAAAACAACACTATGGCACTGGAATGTTTATAGGACATAAACTTCATACACAGGAACCCTTCCGCTTTTATAGGGAGACTCCCTTTTGAAAGATTCAAAATTATTTGAAAATGAGGTGTTTTACCCATTTCCAGAAATCTTCCTACCTGGAAAGAGTTAACTTCCTTCTTTGTTTATATGAAAATAACAAAGCTCCTACTTTTAAGTGAAAATCTCCCACTTTTGCATAAAAATGTATGAAACTTGGTATATAATACCTCCAAGAACACACATAATAGTCCACTTGAAGCAGATATAGTGCAGCAATCATTGAGTATGGCAACACCTGACATGATACCCTACCAAGTCACATTATACTTACACTTGGCTGACCAGTCGTGGAACTGTCTTTATATGTGCTTAAGTAATAGCAATAAATCTAAACCACTTTCCATATTATCGTACATGTAAACTTTTTCCGAGGCCAAAGTGGGAGATCTTCATATGAAAAATAGGAGATTTGCTATTTTCATTTAAACAAAGAAGGAAGTTATCTGTTTCCAAGTAAAGAGATTTCTGAAAATGTATCAGACACCTCACATTTTCAAAAAATTTTGAACCTTAAAAGTGGGAGTCAACCGCCAAAAGTTGGAAAATTAGCATATATGTATTATACAAAATGTGTATGTCTTGGCATTTTTCGAGGGTTTTAGGGTTTTCTACATGGTGCTGGCAAAAACATATTTAGGTAAGATGCCTTTCAGGTTGTTTGCAGTTTGTTGGTGGTTCTACTCATGCAAATGCCCCAGGTCTTTTGTAACATTTTTCTTATATAGCATATCTTAGGCCCTGAAAGTTCTACAACACTACATATACGAGGGGGGATCAATAAATTCGCAGAAAAGTGTTCTCTGTTTATTTAGCATGCGTGCGTTTTCAGTAATTTTGTTTACACATTTCAACATCATTTAATTCTGCTTAGATCCGATAATTTCACAGGGATTGCTTATACACTTATCGAATTATTTTTACTATAGTAACATCACCTAGCGAATCCCGGCCCAACGTCATTTTGACGTCAACGATGTCGAAACTGCCCATGACAACTTACCGCTAAGTATTGTCCAGTTTGTCTAGTCCTTTTCAAAATATTCACCCCTAAACGATATACACTTCCTACACCTGGCTATCCAGGCATCTACAAAACTTCTCCTAAATGACTCGGTCTGAATATTCGAGATTGCGACCTTCACTGCAGAGGAAAGTTCGTCAATGCTGTCGAAGTGGATTCCTCGGAGGTAGCTCTTGACCACAGGAAAAAGGAAAAAGTCACATGGTGACAGGTCGGGGCTGTACGGCAAGTGGTCTAGAAGTTCGAATCCCAGCTCCTGTATAGCTGACTGTGTAATTGCTGCACTGACACGGGGCATTGTCATGATGGAAGATAATGGATGGCAGGTGCTCGGCCCTTTTCTTCCGCATGGCCTGCAGGAAATTGCGCTTCAAAACCTGAAAACAATAAAAAAACTGAAAGGACTCCAGTCTATCTGAAAAATTAAAATAAGTATATTTACCTGTAAAAGAAATGACAATATTATTTGTAATAAGATTACGAAAGTTATCATCACTCACCTTCGTATAATAGGCAGCGTTGACTGTCCAGGTGGCATGCCGTGGGACAGGATCACACCTCTTGCGTCGAAAAACACCACAAACATCTGCTTCTTCGCTGCCTGGTTCACCTTGAACTTTTAGGGGAAGGGGAGCCCGTCGTCTTCCACATAGTCAATTGGGACTTGGTTTCCGGTGTGTACATGCTGATCCAGGTCTCGTTGGCAGTCACGATTTTCTCCATGAAGGCATATCCTTTGCGCTCATACTGCTGTATCATCCGTTTACAAGACTCATTTCTTAGCCGCTTCTGCTCATCAGTCAGTTGTTTTGGAATCCAGTGTGCACAGACTCGTCGCATGTTAAGTTTGTCATGGATGATGTTAAACACTGTTCCGTAACTACAGTCAACTCTTTCAGTTATCTCGTAAATCGTAAGGCGCCTATCTTTGTCCAGCAGATCTTCGTCACTGGGCAGCCGCTGCGCTCGTCATCACCAGTGTCTTGTCGACCCTCCTTGAACCTGTTATAACATTTATAAACCGCCTTTTTCACTGATGAATCTCCATAAGCCTGTTGTAGCATTTCAATAGTTATTCCTCGCGAAATTCCATTTAACACGCAAAATTTGATAGCTGATCGCTGTTCGACACTCATTTTAACACCTGTCATCAAAGAATACCACTTTTGTTAACCTTCATGACGTCATAAATAATTGTGACGTCATGAACGTCATGCCTAATAATGGCGGAATCTTCACTGATAATTTGGTTGACGTGCGTTAGCTACGAGATGAATGAGACGCCAGTGATTCGTACCTTTGTCGATAGGAAAATATGGAATTTTGGGCCAAGATGACGTCAATGGCAGTTACTAAGGAATCCATTCCTCAAACATAAATAGGGTCTCTGGTCTATAATTTTACGTATCAATAGACAACATATGGATTGGGTTCATGGAGAAATTTCATTAATGTACTTTCATAAATAACTAAATAGGAAACACTTTTCTGCGAATTTATTGATCACCCCTCGTAGATATCAACTAGAAAACAGCTATAAAACAACTATCCTTTATGCAAGGATGTATCACCTTGTCATAGGTTGTTGTTATGTTCTGGAAGAAACTGCTGTATGTCAGGTAGATGTAATGTTTGTTACTGCTCATGTCAGCATGCATACATGTATTATCTCTCTGCATATTTTCCCCCTTTAAAGTTATGTTTATCTACAGTTACCTTGAAACCTCTTGTACAATTTTAGACAATTAATCTTGTTATTGCAGCTTTATAAACATGATTGCACATAATTTCACATTTATACTCTTGAAAATGTCTTTCTTCACACACCAGTAGCTGGTTGAATATTGCTGCATGACCCATTAAAGCAGCCTTCTGTAGCTTTTGTGATTTTTCTTGAAATTTGTGAAATCATAAACTAAAAATTACATCTTAATTTTTTGTCAAACAAAAATAAAGTCAGTACAGGACTATCATATTATGTTTTTGAAGCATATAAAAAAGTAAAGATAAAAAAATGGCTAATATAATGTTGATAATTGCCATTATTCTTTTTTTTTTCTCTACCAATAATTATTTAGCCAATAGGACCATAAGTGTCTTGGTGTGTCTTGGTGTAAAAGATTTAAAAAACAAAGCAATATTATTTGTAATTTCTATCATTTCCCGTAAATAATCTGCACAAGTACAGATTCCACTTCATGGTGTTCACAAAGGCTAAACTAGTTTCTTGTTTCCTGACAACAAGCCAGTCTTTGTGCAGTGAACATTCATTTTTTGTAACACATGTCATGAAACAGTTGTCATGTGTGATAAACTGAGAGAAATAATTTTTCATAGCTCTCTCTCTCAGGTCGAGCAGTTAAGGTTGTTTCAAGGGCAGTATCAACACACTAGTGAAATGCTGAAGTATCTTTCCATCAGCCAGTAGCTACTTTGTCTTAACTTAAAGGATGAAAAGTCAATTAAATCTACCTTTCTACCAAATGTTATCTCACTGAGATATGGTTATCACTTGAGTTCAAGTTCCTGTCAGGAGAAAAACCTTTCAGCTAACATGTAGTGTTGGATTCTATCATCCACGAATAATATGCAAAAGGCCATTACTGTTATCATGTTCCTATGTCATATAATTATGTTAAAACAATGTTGTTGAAATATGCCTAATATTATTGTGTGTTACACTGTAAAATACCTGTGGATGCCAAAAAAAATGAGCCTTATTGTGCTGTTCTCTATATTTGAACTTCATTACACCAACACCTAGTATGTATGTCTTGTTTTTCCATCACCCAAAGGTAGCAATCTGTCATCGTGTTTAATGCTCTGGTAAATAGGTCATGACATTATTGTATATAAATGAGCATAATAAAAATGTCAGCATTTCTTCGATATGAGAAGTATTGTGTGTTAGTAGATTACATTTTTTACATTCTTACATTTAACACTTGATAATCAAGTTGCCAAATCTGAATATATTGTTTTGGGAAATACAAAACACCAATAATCATGGTAATTATATCAACATCCAGCTCTGATAAGTGAGACAGATCCAAATGCTATATTTAACCTTGTAAACAAAAGCAGCTCACACCAAAACAAAATTCTTCATTACTTATGTCATGGTTATGTCATTCTATTGCAGTAACAAATGGTACTTCATGAGAATATATTCAAGTCATTAGTCTGCAGAGCATAGTTTAAAGGCCTGACAGGATATATCTTAATACCTTCTGTATGATAGGAGCAACTATCCTTTGCCATTTGAAAAGAATTTGCAGCTCCTAATATTGCACAGTTTAACAAGAAGCAGTCAACTCATGTTTAAGTCTTGTCTCCTTTTAGATGGCCCAGCCAAAACGGGTGTTGGGAGTCTGCCTCATTCACTGTACTGGGACAACTGCGGGCTTCATGGAGTCTCTCAAGGATAAGGTATATAGTCCGAGCTTATGGTCAGTCTTAAGAATGTCTATGTTTATCTCTTATTGCTGAATTAAGTAATAAACCCTACTCACTGCTTATTTATCTGCTTACAAATTGATGCCTAAGGTGCATGGACATATTGCTAGAGATTGCGGTAAATAGTGAAGGTCCTGATCGGACATCTCCCAGGAGGAGCAGGCTTATCTAGATTTACACCATTTGCCTAAGCCTGGTTGATTCATGCTGAACCAGTTAAGAGTTAACATTGTAAATGTGTAAATGAAACATGTATATGTAATATTATATATTTATATATTTATTAAATAATATCTTTATTTATTTCTCTGTCATGTTATATTTATAATAAAAGGCTCAGCCTAAAATAAGTCTACTAAATTAAGCCTAATTGTAAGTACCATTACATAAAGGACTGTGCAGGTAGTTTCATTGGTTCATGTGTCTAAGTTTAAATGTTTATGCTAATGAAAATACTTACCGGTATTGTGCTGAATAGTTGCAGGTCAGTGACACAATGGGTCATGCATATGTAGTTAAAGGTGGTGTCTTCTAGAATTTTCTATTGCAGCATAAGTCTGTGATTTGTCAAATCATGACACAAGCTCCCCATTTCAGGAAGAATCTTAGAAATAAATCTTAATGGCCAGTCATGAGACCTTTTATAAAGGTGGTATCAAACAGTTTGGACCAAAATAGTTTTTCTCAAATAAGCAAATGTAATTGTTATCCTAAAAAGATCCTGTAAAATGCTGCTCATTGATGCCCTAGATCAGTATGAACAGTGACACATAAATGCCCATTTCTCATTGCAAACAGTTTTTTTCTATCTGAGCCACACTGCAGAGATAATTGTTACTAAGAAAACTATGTGACAACTCACTTTTGAGATTACATATTATATCGTCATTCTGGTAATCCGCTCTGACATTGATATTTATTTTTAGCAGACACCCCATCGTGCTTATTTATTCGATATATTTCGAATGATTAAACTTTTTGATTTTTTTTATTGTGACTTTTACTGTCTAACAATATAGGCAGTCTGAAAAAACATCTTTTTTTATACTAAAGTATGAGTTTATGCAGAAATTATGCCCGAGTTCCCCAAAGCAGTGGTAGGGTATAGGTACCTGAATTTGATATAGGCAAACTGTTGGATACCACCTCAAATGCTGTAGGTCTTATGGCTTTCATTAGAAAGCACATTTTAGAAGAGGTCTTTGTGGCAGAATGACTTAAAACCAGATCAAGTGTTTTTGTTAATCCTGCCCAATCTAGCACTGCTCAGGTTTTTTGTACATATTGATGCTGGTAAAATGGTCAATCCAATTTTATTTTATTTTAAATTCATTTTCATATTCTTTAAAAAGATCCTTTGGTGTAAAATTCAAACCTTTCCCTCAATTTTAATATCACTTGTAGTAGTTTCCTTGAAAAAAGAACATTGTGTAGCTGTGTTGTTTAATGTCTTGAATTACATTTAATCAATACAAGATATACATGTATTCGTTATATACCATCTCTAAAGCATGATAAAATATTGCTGAAGAATTTAATTTTGAAAGGCATCAATAAAAAAGAAAAAAAGTGAAACAAGAAAATTGCTTATTGTTTGCTAGGCAGAAGATTTTAATATGTTTAAGGTGTTTCTTTAGTGTATTGTCAGGGTCTTCCATCTTGTCATATCTTGATAGATGTGGAAATGTCCTCTTGACTTAGACTAAATGTAGGCTGGTGTAATAATGATAAACTGAATAGCCATGAGTAACGGAGTGTGTAAAAAAACTTTATTCCTTGAGTTGTACAGACCTAAAAACAAACATTTACAATCATTAACACAGCAGTCTTTACAAAATTTACAGTCTTTAACATTTCCGTCCTTAATTGTCAGTCTTTACTTTGAAATTTTAGTAAAATAACCATCTTTATCTTGCAATTTTAGCAGAATTGACAGTCTTTACCTTGCAATCTTAACAGAAATGACAGTCTTTACCTTGCAATTTTAGCAGAATTGACAGTCTTTACCTTGCAATCTTAACAGAAATGACAGTCTTTACCTTGCAATCTTAATAGGAATGACAGTCTTTACCTTGCAATTTTAGCAGAATTGACAGTCTTTACCTTGCAATCTTAACAGAAATGACAGTCTTTACCTTGCAATCTTAACAGAAATGACAGTCTTTACCTTGCAATCTTAATAGGAATGACAGTCTTTACCTTGCAATCTTAACAGAAATGACAGTCTTTACCTTGCAATCTTAACAAAAATGACAGTCTTTACCTTGCAATCTTAACAAAAATGACAGTCTTTACCTTGCAATCTTAACAAAAATGACAGTCTTTACCTTGCAATCTTAACAGAAATGACAGTCTTTACCTTGCAATCTTAACAAAAATGACAGTCTTTACCTTGCAATCTTAACAGAAATGACAGTCTTTACCTTGCAATCTTAACAGAAATGACAGTCTTTACCTTGCAATCTTAATAGGAATGACAGTCTTTACCTTGCAATCTTAACAGGAATGACAGTCTTTACCTTGCAATCTTAATAGGAATGACAGTCTTTACCTTGCAATCTTAACAGAAATGACAGTCTTTACCTTGCAATCTTAATAGGAATGACAGTCTTTACCTTGCAATCTTAACAGGAATGACAGTCTTTACCTTGCAATCTTAACAGAAATGACAGTCTTTACCTTGCAATCTTAACAAAAATGACAGTCTTTACCTTGCAATCTTAACAGAAATGACAGTCTTTACCTTGCAATCTTAACAGAAATGACAGTCTTTACCTTGCAATCTTAACAGGAATGACAGTCTTTACCTTGCAATCTTAACAAAAATGACAGTCTTTACCTTGCAATCTTAACAAAAATGACAGTCTTTACCTTGCAATCTTAATAGGAATGACAGTCTTTACCTTGCAATCTTAACAGAAATGACAGTCTTTACCTTGCAATCTTAACAAAAATGACAGTCTTTACCTTGCAATCTTAACAAAAATGACAGTCTTTACCTTGCAATCTTAACAGAAATGACAGTCTTTACCTTGCAATCTTAACAAAAATGACAGTCTTTACCTTGCAATCTTAACAGAAATGACAGTCTTTACCTTGCAATCTTAACAGAAATGACAGTCTTTACCTTGCAATCTTAACAAAAATGACAGTCTTTACCTTGCAATATTAACAGAAATGACAGTCTTTACCTTGCAATTTTAGCAGAATTGACAGTCTTTACCTTGCAATTTTAACAGAAATGACAGTCTTTACCTTGCAATCTTAATAGGAATGACAGTCTTTACCTTGCAATTTTAGCAGAATTGACAGTCTTTACCTTGCAATCTTAACAGAAATGACAGTCTTTACCTTGCAATCTTAACAGAAATGACAGTCTTTACCTTGCAATCTTAATAGGAATGACAGTCTTTACCTTGCAATCTTAACAGAAATGACAGTCTTTACCTTGCAATCTTAACAAAAATGACAGTCTTTACCTTGCAATCTTAACAAAAATGACAGTCTTTACCTTGCAATCTTAACAGAAATGACAGTCTTTACCTTGCAATCTTAACAAAAATGACAGTCTTTACCTTGCAATCTTAACAGAAATGACAGTCTTTACCTTGCAATCTTAACAGAAATGACAGTCTTTACCTTGCAATCTTAATAGGAATGACAGTCTTTACCTTGCAATCTTAACAGGAATGACAGTCTTTACCTTGCAATCTTAATAGGAATGATAGTCTTTACCTTGCAATCTTAACAGAAATGACAGTCTTTACCTTGCAATCTTAACAGAAATGACAGTCTTTACCTTGCAATCTTAACAGGAATGACAGTCTTTACCTTGCAATCTTAACAGAAATGACAGTCTTTACCTTGCAATCTTAACAAAAATGACAGTCTTTACCTTGCAATCTTAACAGAAATGACAGTCTTTACCTTGCAATCTTAATAGGAATGACAGTCTTTACCTTGCAGTCTTAACAGAAATGACAGTCTTTACCTTGCAATCTTAACAGGAATGACAGTCTTTACCTTGCAATCTTAACAAAAATGACAGTCTTTACCTTGCAATCTTAACAAAAATGACAGTCTTTACCTTGCAATCTTAACAGAAATGACAGTCTTTACCTTGCAATCTTAACAAAAATGACAATCTCAACCTTGCAATCTTAACAGAATTGGCAGTCTTTATCTTGCAATCTTAACAGAATTGACAGTCTCAAACTTGCAATCTTAACAGTAATGACAGTTTTTACCTTGCAATCTTAACAGCAATGACAGTCTTTACCTTTGCAATCTTAACTCTTTGCCTAGTTAGCATGAAGGCTTAGGCAAATAGTCTTACGTACAGGTCAGCCAGCTCTAGCCAGAAGATGTCTGATCAAGAGCTATACAATTTGCTGTCTAGTCTTTATAGATGTCTGAAGTTTTGAGCAGGTAACTAAGCATTTATATTGTTAACTTTAAATGTAGCATGAGAAGTATTGACACGTTTCTTATGCATAGTTAGGTACCAAATTGAAATGAATGTTCATTTAATTTTGCTATATTGTTATGCTTGTAGCTCCTTAGTTCCTCAGTTTTGTAATAAATTGACATGTGGGCATAAAATCTTCCAAGCAAGAATGCTTGCAAGCTAGATTGCAATGTGTCAGGTTAAAAGAATCATGCCAGTTTACAAAAGACTGCACACTATTGCTTTGCATGTCATTTTTTGCAGGTGATTGGCTGGAAGTTGGACCACATTGGTATGAACCCCACAGCTGAGGCTTACCTGGTTTTGCACAGATTTGGCTCAGTAAGTGCTCTAATTCCACATCTTTGTCATCACCCTCTCTTTATATCCTTGCCCTTCATGCTAGCTAGCCATACAGTGAAGTTTCACATTTGACCATTGGGTATTATCAGTATATAGGTAATTTTATTTTATTTTCTCTTTTTAATTTTGATTACAATTTATTTGTTCATTATTTGAATACTTTTCCATTTTTTTAAGAAGTATGTTTACGTAAAATAAGTATCATTCAAGCTAAGCTGTAAAAAGTGGTGATGGTAATACTCCTTTGTTTATGATCAACTTGTTAGAGAAATTATGCTAACTGGTCTTGGGTCATACTAATGTCAGGCATATACAGCATCTAATCGTAGGAGACTCCACTCTATCTGCATGATGTAAATACTGTCTCCACATAACTTAAACATTGTTGAAAATAAAATCCAACAAATAAATCTTCATGTTAGCAGAAATGTCAATTCGATAAGTCATTTTTACTGTATTGACAATTATTTTCGCTATTTCATTTCTGATTCAAACTGTTTACTTCTACTGTTTACCACATTTATTCACTGATAATATTGTGTTTTTATTGTTTTACAATATTGAATATAACCATTTTACATAGGGGCCACCCCATAGAAAACATATTAAGAACGAGCACTAATGTATGTTTGTTAAAGAATTAAGCACATGTTTCCAACTAGCTTCATTTTTTGGACAAAACAGGCCTATATTAAATTGGTCTAGTTATTATTGGCCAATCAGATATGCTTTCTTAAGAACAGATAAGGAATATAAGTAATTAAGAACATAACTGGTCAATTGTCTCAGACTTGGCCATTCAGTGTATTTGGACTGTTTACTAATTAGATGACTTGAATCTATTGACCAGTTAGAAAGCTGGAATTTGAGCCTTGAAAAGATAACCATAGATGCTATTTCTTAGAAACAAAAGTCTGTGCCGTTTTATTTATATTCCTATTTGATGCCTATGGGTTGACTCATGTCACATTTCATTCTGCCTTATGTTCTTTATAAAACCCTAATCATATCATTTCATGAAAATTATTGATTAAAATTTTCTTAAAAATATTAGTTTATTTCATTTGAGTTTACAGATTTTGACATATACTGAAGTGTGAGTTCTTTTTAATAGGTAACATTATTTTTAATATCAATAATCTAAAACATAGTTACACAAATTAAAACTGTCATGATACCAAAATGATTCCCTCTACTTCTACTTTTACGTCTGTTTATGTGCATTATTTTGATTTTCAATAACTTAAGTATTATTTTGTTAAAATTTCTAATTAAGTGGCATATGCAGCTGGTTTGTGTCCTAATTAAGGCAGGATAAGACAATTTAACACATTTGTCTCTCAATGTCAATTATCTCGAGCACCATTATGTCTTATTATATTCCCTTGATGAACAAGCTGCACAATGAACTAATTGTTTGTTGCTTGTCTAAATGCTTTACTGGTTTATACAGTTATGAGAAATTGTGCATTTTATCACCTGTTTACGCTTGCAAGTATAAGGTATTATACTACAGTATGTGAAGAAGGCAACCACAAACAAATCTGGGCTCCACACTCTGTTAAACTTAGTTGTGAAAACAATCTTTTAACTTGTCACTTCAAATTAAATCTAAGATACAATAAAAGATAAATTTGAACAAATATAACTGAAATATAATTTGTTTTCCATGACCATTAAGTTTAAACATAAGTAAAATATATATTGCTACTATCTTGGGATTGAAAATTTGCGACAAATTAGGGTGGAGTAGTAATATGACAAAAGATACACTGCATACACATATATCCCTGTTAAATGAGGGTGAGAAATAACATTAGGCAAATTGAAAGGGAAATTAAGTTTGTGAACAATGTCTTAAAACACTTCAGGACATTGTTTGAATAGGTGTCAGTAACATATTGATAATTGATTGTAAATCAGTTTGTAGAATATATCGGATTAACTCAACTTAGCAAATATTTGCCATATAACTTCAAGAAAATGTATGTATTTTCAACTGTCTTGAGTTAGACTCTCAATGAAATAATGTCCCACCCTGAGTTAGACTCTCAATGAAACAATGCCATACCCTGAGTTAGACTCTTAATGAAATAATGTTGTACCCTGAGTTGGACTCTCAATGAAACAAACCATACCCTGAGGTGTACTCTCAATGAATTAATGCAGTTTCCTGAGTTAGACTCTCAATGAAACAATGCTGTATTCTGAGTAAGACCCTCAATGAAACAAGGCTGTATTTTGAGTTAGTCTCTCAATGAAACAAACCATACCCTGAGGTGTACTCTCAATGAATTAATACTGTTCCCTGAGTTAGACTCTCAATGAAACAATGCTGTATTCTGAGTAAGACCCTCAATGAAACAATGCTGTATTCTGAGTTAGACCCTCAATGAAACAAGGCTGTATTCTGAGGGGGACTCTGAATGAAACAATGCTCTACCCTTAGTTTTGAGGTGGACTCTCAATGAATCAATGCTGTACCCTGAGTTGGACTCTCAATGAAACAAGGCTATACCCTGAGTTAGACTCTCAATGAAACAAACCATACCCTGAGGTGTACTTTCAATGAATCAATACTGTTCCCTGAGTAAGACTCTCAATGAAACAATGTCATACTCTGAGTTAGACTCTCATTGAAACAATACTGTATCCTGAGGGGGACTCTCAATGAAACAATGCTGTATTCTGAGTTAGACCCTCAATGAAACAAGACCATACCCTGAGTAAGACCCTCAATGAAACAATGCTGTATTCTGAGTTAGTCTCTCAATGAAACAATACTGTATTCTGAGTAAGATCCCCAATGAAACAATGCTGTATTCTGAGTTAGACCCTCAATGAAGCATTGCTGTATTTTGAGTTAGACCCTCAATGAAGCAATGCTGTATTCTGAGTAAGATCCTCAATGAAACAATGCTGTATTCTGAGTTAGACCCTCAATGAAGCAATGCTGTATTTTGAGTTAGACCCTCAATGAAGCAATGCTGTATTCTGAGTAAGACCCCAATGAAACAATGCTGTATTCTGAGTTAGACCCTCAATGAAACAATTCTGTATTTTGAGTGAGACCCTTAATGAAACAATGCTGTATTCTGAGTTAGACCCTTAATGAAACAATGCTGTATTCTGAGTTAGACCCTCAATGAAACAATGCTGTATTCTGAGTAAGACCCTCAATGAAACAAGGCTGAACCCTGAGTCTGACTTTAAGTGCAACAATGCAGTACCCTGAGCTTGACCCTCAATTAAACAACACTATGCCCTGAGTTAGACTCGAAACAATTCCATAACCCAAGTTGGACTTCTAATGGAACAATGCCTTACCCTGAGTTAGACTCTAAATGAAACTATGCAGTGCCCTGAGTTACACTCGACAGAACAATACTGTGCCCTGAGTTAGACTCTCATGAAACTATGCAGTGCCCTGGGTTAAACTCGACAGAACAATACTGTGCCCTGAGTTAGACTCTCAATGAAACTATGCAGTGCCCTGAGTTAAACTCGACAGAACAATACTGTGCCCTGAGTTAGACTCTCATGAAACTATGCAGTGCCCTGGGTTAAACTCGACAGAAAAATACTGTGCCCTGAGTTAGACTCTCAATGAAACTATGCAGTGCCCTGAGTTAAACTCGACAGAACAATACTGTGCCCTGAGTTAGACTCTCATGAAACTATGCAGTGCCCTGGGTTAAACTCGACAGAACAATACTGTGCCCTGAGTTAGACTCTCAATGAAACTATGCAGTGCCCTGAGTTAAACTCGACAGAACAATACTGTGCCCTGAGTTAGACTCTCAATAAAACTATGCAGTGCCCTGAGTTAAACTCGACAGAACAATACTGTGCCCTGAGTTAGACTCTCAATAAAACCATGCTGAGCACAACTTAGATACTTGATATATGAATTGATATGCTACAACAACAGATGCACCAAATTGCACACATTTATTGTCACTGCATTTATAGAATGTAATTAAATAACTTTCTTGGTTTTAATCCCCTGGTTACTAGGGCACCATGTTGTCACTACTGGCACAATACCCATACAGAGTCTCATTGTTCTAATTTTTGTTTTTGTTGTTATTGTTGTTGGTAATTTTCCCAATGAAACTTTTTTCTCAACTTTAGTGTTTTCAAAACATTATAATTTTTTGAGTGCCTACTTATACATATTGGGATGAATTAAAGGTCTAACTTGGGTATACATTAAAAACTCGTATTTGACTTAGCTTGAGCCCAGATTTGTTATTTAGTGGTTTGTAGACATATCATAAAATATGACATTGTGTTTGTTTTGTTGTGGTCAGAAGATTTGGTCTTGTCAGACATAGAATTGCATCTTTAGATTATGAAACATAATGATTGCCCATCCTTTGCTTCTGTTTGTTTTATGGTCATTTTAATTTACCTGTTTGATGTCAGTCATGCCTTTTAAATGGTCTCATGATGCTCTTACTTTTTTGTTTCAAGATTTGTGTTTGCTTTAGTTGTTTTCATGCTTAATTTTGGTCTTAATTGTTTATTTATGTGTAAATTTCCCCTTTCTCTCCTGCTTGACAGTATTAGAAGGGAGTTAACTCTCTGATCATACTTTAACATGTCAGAGTTACCTCTCTTATACAGGTTTCTTGCATCATTTTATCATGAATACATATTTAGCAAAAAGAATTCTATATGTGTGCTAGTTAGCTGTGCTAGGCAAGCTTAAGTTTCCATGTTTTGCTTGTACTTTTATCCCAATAAATAAACAACAACAATACAGATAATAATAAATAATACATGCACACACTTTGTCCTAAATAACCTCAGTTAACAAGACTAGCTAGAATTCTCCAAGAAAACTTCAATACATTTAGTGTTTACAGTGCAAATAAGATGTTTGTGCTCATGTTATGCTCTGGCATTTTCATACAGCCATAATAAAGCAATATAAAGTGGTTCATTTTGTTAAGAAGAGTTGAGCTGTTTAATATCTTGTTTTCATTTTCATACTGCTTGTATCATAATTAATACAGCCATAGCCACAAAAAATTATTTCATGTCATTTGTATAAATCATCTTTTTATTTCCATATTTGTCATAAACATTTATCAGTAAATTAATTCCCTTAAATAGAACAGACCATTATATGTTGAATCTAATCTTGAAAACTACTGCAGTAGACAGAGAGAGTTGTGTTCCTTAAGGAGGAGCAGATATATAACTAGTGAATGTTTTTTTGATCTTTATAAAGCTATAGTGAATGATTTTTTCTTAAACACTCGGAAACAGCTGCTTAAAGTTAAAGTGGCTTCTTGGTGAATGGATTTAACAGACCCTATCATAAGAATCCATTGTAGACTTGTTTATCTTTACTTTTATTTAATATAAAAAAATAATAAACACATAAAATGTTATGTCCTTGCCCACAATAACACCAATAGCATGAAGGTATATGCCATGCTAACAAGCCCCTGATGATGACATCTTAACCATGGATTGGCATCTGATTGATTACTTGCCTGCCCAGTGTTCAGTATATTCAGCCATGACTGTTGTATAACTATGACTGCCATGCTTATTGTTACTTCATCTTCTTCTGTTGTACAGCTGCACGATACGGTGAGTCTACAGAGTTCTCCCCCTTTGTTGCTCATTCTCTCACTTTATTTACTACATTTAATAATGTATGAAAGTGAGTTTTAACCACTAGCCTTTTTATGCCACTAGTCTTATAATACCTTTAAAAAATCTTCACTATTGCACAGTTTGCATTTTTATGTTGATTTTTTCAAAACAGAGAATTTACCATAGTAAGTTTCCTTTGATGTAAACAATGTTTACATGTGAGGTTCAGACCCAGCAGAAGCATTATTGATTAATGCCATTTTCCTGATAACAGTGTTTTATTCATCACTTGTAACAAAAATATTAAGTTCATGTCCTTTCAAAACAATTTTTATCACTCACGGTAAACATATAGTGTAACTGATGAAGTAATATATTTTATGATGCAAATTGACATATTAAAAGGCCCAATTACCCATGTTGTCTGTGAATTTGTTTCTATTACAAATTTGAAGTTGTTATATAGTGCACCTTTCTGCTGAAAGGTTTATAACCAGAGTTGCTTGTTGTTTTGTTTCCGTTGCAAGTGAGAATGCACTTGCATTTTGTTGCTGCTACAGTTTGTTGACTGGCAAACCATAATGCTTCAGACAAGTTTGTTTCCAAGTTCTAAGATTCTGTTATATTCACCAACAACTAAGGTCAAGGTTTGTTCATGTTTTTTATGTTTTTTAAGTTTTGAACATATATATAACAGTGAAAACACTTTTTTCTTTTAAGTAAATTAAGGGGAAAGAAGAAATGAAAAAAAACAACATTTAAAATCATTTTAACCTAATGGACAAAAGGTTTTGGGGATGTTATTAAAATAGTTTAGTGAATCATACACATTAAATGTCATAAAAGTTAACTTCATTTGAACTTAATGTAATACCTATAACCAAACTCTGGTTCAAGTACATTTTAAGATGAGTTTTTACAACTTAAATGCTAAAAATTGTACTTTTTAAAATGCATTTTAAAAGTCTTGTCAAATGTAAATGCCTATTTTGAGAAGTTAAATCAAATTCCCTGCTGCTGATCGTACATATGCTTCTTTACTGGAGAATGCAAATTATTTGTACATGTCAAATATATATTTTTTCATTTGTACACCAGAGCATACTTTTTTGTATTCTTGTGCTTATATGGAGATAAACAATCACAATAAAATAATGCCCAAGGGGGAGAACTCACAACTGCCTTCAACTGGATAGTAGAGTTTGCTTTCTTGTTCTGTTGTACTTTTTCATTACAACAGGTTCTGAGCACTCACTTCACATCATCACTATGATGGTCACCCAATTATCTTAACAAAATCTTTGTCTTGCTTTTTGAAAAATCATTTTTTAAAGATTGTACTCATTTTTATAACCAAATTGACTTTGTTATATCTCTATATTTAGCACAATATAAGATGTATTTGGAAAAGATGCCATTTTGTAGCATGCCCTTTATCATTTTACCATTTAACTGCTGAATTTCAGACATATTCTACCACCATTGAACATATTTTGTTTCAGTGTATTATGCATTGCTTAGCAAGTGATTACGTAAAAACAATAGTAGCTAAAGCATATGGACAGTTTAAAACTTGTTATTAGGTCATATTGATCTGTCTATGTTAATTTTCATTTTAAGACATGAGTTCCACATTAACATGTTTGTTAACATTACCTGTAAGGGTAAAATAGATATCTCTGGACTTACTTTAATTTGAGTGATTTTTGTTTATGAGTGATGTTACTTTGTTATTATTGTAGTTAAAGGTTGCATTTTTTCTACATTTCAGTTGTAGCTACAGGTTGCTTATTAACAGTGACACTAACCATTTTGTATGCTGTTTTTTCTCACTCATTGATAATTGTTCACTGTTTCCACTAGCTTACCTGTTATTTTATATATAATTTGTCCCCATAGATTATTTAACAGCTTGTTAGACTGTTACTGGTTTTATTTCATGCTTTTGAGCAAAGAGTGAGAAATACCAGTGAAAGAAAACATTATTATTTCACTCTGGCCCCCAGTGAAATGATAGGGTTATCAATTTCAGTCATGATCCCAAGGGAGGTAATTAGGAACTTCTGATTTTCATAAAGTTAAAGATGAAATAAGCATCAAATAAACAGACAGTCTGCTGATTTCATTGTATGATCGTATCGTATTTCACTCATGGTCATAGAAAATATTTTAACTTGTGGCTGCGCCATTTTTAAAATGTATTTTTCTATGACTACTTGTGAAATAAAATAATGATCATACACCACTATCTCTATATCATATTACAATGCAATGTTAGAAATAACAACTGTTGAAACAATTCACAATTTTTAATTTTTTGCATCAAATTTCATTCATGATTAGATATGATAAGGTTGCAATTATCAAATGTTTACATATTACACAAAACTTAGGGGACAAAGCAAACTCTTCTGAGCCCTAACATGAATTCCCCTAGTGTGCTGAATTTCTCGTATCTCAATAGGATGAAAGTAGCTTAAAATTTGTGCATTGCCTCCAGTTTAATAATTAAGTGACTTAAATTTCATCAGTTTAAACCATCCAAATATATTTTTACATTTAGATGTACCTGTAGTTTAAAAGGCCATTAAATACATTGTTTGACATACTATTGTTCAAAACTGGAACAGAATAGCATCTTAATTTTTTCGTTTAGTTATCGAAAATACTTTAATATTTTTGTGATGTTAGTTATGTCATAGTCACTTTAAACAGCTTATAAACATGTCACATGATCAGCAGTCATACATGGGAAGTTTTTCTGAGTTCAAAGCAGGAGATTTTCACTTGCAAAGTGAGATATTTGTCATTTTTATATAAATAAGCACAAAAATTAAGTGTTCAAGTTGGGATATTTCTGAAAATATGTACGACACCCCTCATTTTAAAATCATTTTGAAACTTAAAAGTGGGAGTCTCCCTCTACAAGTGGGAGAGTTCACATGTATGAGCAATAAGTCACATGATGACAGCTGGTCCAAAACAAATCTAGTACGGAATAACACCCCCAATTCAATATTTTCTTAGCAAGTATTTGTTAAATTTATATACAATTTTCAAATTAAATGTTGCAGTTGTCTTATTTTTCAAGTGAAAACAGACAATTTTATCATTTTCAGGTCTTTTGATTACACTTTTCCATTATAATTGTTGCCATGCAATCAGCTAAGTCTGCTAACTGAAAAAAACTCCTCATGCTTTAAGTAACATAAATTTAATTTATATTGTAATCATAATACTGTTGACATTTCTTTGTGATATTCAGCAGTATATTTCAATTCAAACACAATGTTTTCAAAAAGATGTTAATTGTTTTTTGTTTTTTTAATTTAAATGAAACTTATATGCCTACAATGTTGAATATCAACTGAATTGGTAATACAAGATTTCACAGACTGAATAAAACACACAAATAATAGCTTTCAAAGTACGCAATATTTTAATAATTTGTGTGTTCTTACCCTTACGCATTTAGATACTAAATCAGTCAGTTTTGTGACCAAAGGGTTGTATTATAATATTGAAAGCTTCACTTTTTTTTTTTCATCAGTCTGTCTGTCTGTCCATCCATTAGCAGTTTCTACTGCAGCTAACTCCAGCTTAATTAATAATTGGAATTACATAAAATTTGCATGAATGATTGATATTGATGTATAGTTATGCATGAAGGTGAGATGACTTGGATGGCAATGTCTGTTCTGTAGATTTTGCTCTTTGTTATTTTTTTTACTAAATTAATGGGGGGACAACTCCTAATTTATTATTCCTCAAACTTTCTTCATACTTACTTGGATGACTAATATTGATATAAAGTTGTTCATAAAGGTAAAATACCATATTGCGTTTTAATTCCAAAGGGCATCCATTGTCTAGAGGTTAAGACGTTGGACTCCAGCACAGAGGGTCCCGGGTCCAAACCCTGAAACTGACCTCTCCTGGAGCAAGACTAGTTACTGCACATTGCTCCAGGTACTCGTAGTTGAGTACTGGTTCTACCCAGGAAGTGGGCAGTTGAGAGGGATTAATAATATAAGTTGACAGATCTTTTTTTTCCAATTGACTATAAGTTAATAGGCTTAAGCTAATTCTGGAGTTTATGCCTTTTTTTTTCAAATCATATTTCAGGTGCAGGATAGTTCTCTTTTTTATTTATTGGAAGTTAATTCAACAAGTTAGTAAGTTTTTGCATACAAGGTGGCTTGATAACAAAAGTTTACCAAATTTTTTATTCAAAACTGCTATGCAGCTAAATTGAATCAAATTAAAATGAAAGCAATTGCTCAAAATCTTGATTCTTTTCCCTCGTTTATATATATAACTGCAAGTTCGACACTAAATGGCCACAATGATAGATGTTATCTCATAAATAATATAGATAATATAGATCATGTTCTGCCAGCTCTTGCTGGGAGCTTTCTGATCATGATCAACACTATTTGCTGGCTTAGTCACTACACACATGTTTTGTTGTCATTGCATGAAATTGTAAACTATTAATGATCAACTGTTATAAGTCATTCACAAAAACAGCCAGCTAAGAATTAAAGGAAAATGAACTAACTTTTAAACATGTTTGCATTGCAGTACAAGGGCTGAGCGTTTCTAGAGTTACTTCCCTTTATATGTTGTGAGTTCTGCAACCCTCATGCCACAATGAAATATTTATGAACCCTCTAAAATGTTCTCCTATTAACAACCTTATTATTTTTCGCCTCCATTGTTTACTTTCCAACAGTGCCTAAGACTTAAGAGCAATGAGATGTAAAATTTTAATTGTTTTCAATAATTGTATCTTGTCAGCCCCACAGCCCCACTGTGAATATAAAATAAATTGCCTCATCCTAACTGCATCCTATGTGTGCCATACCAAAAACCAGAAATATCAACATTTTTTATGAATGATCATAATCATCATATTCTGGGAATTAGCTGTCAAAATATGCTATGAATAAGATGATTTCACAAGGGGCACAAAGAAAATTAATATTTCTGGATTTTCTTTTGAAGTTTGCTGGCATTAAGCCTCTTGGCCAAAATTGTATTGGGAAGTATTCTAGATTAGTGACTTGGAAGATCAATTATGCCTGTTCAGGAAAAGCTAGAGAAAATCTCTGTCTTGTTAGCCTGGATATCATGATCATTATTTGTTCTTTTTTGATGGCATCAGTCTCGATTTATTGTTTGGAAGTGGGACAGCTGTGGAGTTAGTTGCTGGACTAACAACTTATAAGGCTCACATACTTGGGAGTTTAAAGTGCCACATAAGCAAAAATGTTAAGAGGAATATACACCTCTGAATTTGACATTGAAGTGTAACATTCCTGGTTAAGCAAGCAACAACATTAAATAAGAACTGAAAGTTACAAATGAACTTACCTTTGTGTATAAATAATAGGTATGAAATACAACACATATGTACATTTACTTAGGGAAGGAGAACAAAAGGGTTAATCCTTGGAAGAATAAACTACTTCTTTTATCATGAACCATATGATGTGGGTAGGGTGATGATGATTACCTCTCATTCAAGTTTACTTCCCAACTTCCAGTTATAGCACCTTAATTACTGCAATTTTATTTGATGAACCTCATTCATTGTGTTCATTTTTTTTTCAAAAGATATATTTGGTTTTGTTGATTGTTTGTTTTTATTATTCAAAGCAAAAGAAGAATTGTTTATTCATTAAATGGCTAGTTTGTTTGATTGCTATTGGTTTTACCTGATTACAAGCAAAATAGGTTTTGATCCGTTCTATTTTGAGCCATCTGATTGGTTCCCTTTCTATGTCTTGTAATTTCTTTGACATTACTTCAAATAACCTTTGTATATAATTTTAGCAAATAATTAAAACATTGAAATTTAACATGTATCAAGCACCATGACCTTATTTGCCTACAGAGTAGGAGGTTAATGAATTGAGGAGGGTAGTACGGGAGGGGTGGGTCTACCTAGCTGGACACCGCCTCCAGCTGCAGTGGTGATGGAAGAGGTGGGGATTAGAGTCTTGCTGACCAATGTCAGTGTCATAAGACCATGTGTTTACCACTTTATGATATTCTCCCTGTGTTACATCCTTGTGTACTTGAAGCAAACTTAGTCATCAACTACCCTTTCTGCTGTGATCTCACAGCATAGTGTTATTTGAAGTGGGATGGGGGGGAGGCACTTGAAAGAATGTCATTTTCAATGCGTTTAAGTACAGGTTTTTTATTATCAACATACCTGGTTAAATGGTTCTTTAAGCTCTACTGTTGCAGAAATGGATTACGCAGTGTGACTATGGGCATGTTTATGGTCAGCTTATTGCATCAATCTTGTTTAAATTGGCCAGATAATTGTATTGTCCATTGTCTAATGGTGGTCTGCTGGATAAACTATATAGATAGTGATCTGTAATTAAGCTTGTGGCTGTCTGTTGCGGTCACTCAATCCTTCCCAGATACAAGCCTTCCCAATTATTGATGGCCCACACAGTTGCCATAGCAACAAGGCAGACATTGGTTGTGTAGTCTACATGGAAACTGTCAGCAAGCCCAAATGGTCTACAGTTTACATGAGTTGGATATATAACTTGTTGATAAATGAGTGTTAGGTTATTTTAAATGTATTTTTATATTGAAATGTGCATTACAGTTATCACAATCTGTTTCCAAGGATTTAAGCAAAAGAGCTCCTAAGCCATTACTTCCAATGCGGTCCTTGATGCCCACTTCCTGAGCAGAACCAGTACTCAAGTTTTGAATGTCCTGATCAATTTTTGTCAAAATGTCTTCTGAGTCTAATTGCTTGGTAAGGTATTGGGTTTGAGCCTGGGTTCCATGATCACGAGTCCATAGCTCTTAACATAAGACCACAGACACAACTGTTACAACAGGACCCAAAATTGTTGTCTGTTTAAAAAAATGCCCACTGAAGTGTAAAATTGCAATATCAAGGATATAGCTTAACCTTCCATAATTAGTAAGAGTAGTAGAACCAAATTGTCTCACATTTGTATTGAAATTGTATTGTTTGTGAATATTAACCCCGAACTGATGAATACATTACATGGTAGTTGCACACGCTCCAATATCAGTTGTAAAATAAATTAAGAACATGTGCTTGCCGAAAATATTTCGCCGTGATAAATGATTTTTTCGTTATTCACGAGATTTTCGTGCTGTTAAAATGGTTAGCGCGGGAAATTGAACCAGCAACTACCGTGTAATGTATTCATCAGTTCGGGGTTAATATTCACAAACAATATCAAGTTGTAGAAAAATGCCAATATTAGAATTTTAAGAAATAAAAAAAACCATTGTCGTTAGATTTGCTACGTATATGTCGTTAGATTTGCTATGTATATTCACACCTTCATAATACAAAAGACACTCTTTATTCAACCCAACTGGACCTGGTAGCGCAATCGGTAGAGTGTCGGCTCCAGGTATGAGAGGCCTAGGTTTGATCCTGGGCATACTTAAGTCAATAAAAATGGTAGTGGTATAGCTCCCTTGCTAATTCTCAAGCAAATTAAAGGGTAGTTACATGACTGGTAAGCCTGGTGTCAGGATAATATGACTGGGTGTGGTATCCTGCTAGGTGTTCATGGCATGCTTTACATAGTGAAGGCAGCACTATATCTGCTTGAAGTGGACACCGTCTCCAGATAACTGAAATACTGTTGGTGGGACGATAAACCCAATAAACATAAACTATATTCAATCCATAATTTGGATCAATCTGTCTTGTTCACAACCTTGATACAAGACATTATTGTGATGCAACATAATTATTATGCAATCTTAATTGAATTTGTATTCCTTGTGCCTTGTTTGCAAATAATGTAATGGATTGCAGTAATCTTAATGTCAGCTTCGCTGGAAAATTTTCATCAAACCCTGGACCAAAAAGCAATTTAGCACAAGCATAGCATGATGTTTTCTCCAGCATAAATGTTAGAACACAGAAAGATAATTTATCACATCAACTTTGACAAATGGATAATAATGAGAAGTATGTTAGGAAGCTATAATCATGACTAATGTAACCTGAGACTAAGTGATAGCAAACTGAGTCTTTTTCAATCTAGCGTATTTCATTTTTCTATTGCTGTAGCAACAACTAGGAACAAACCCTCAAGATTTGTGTAAGTTGATTATGCATTTGAATTGCTGCCGTAATGCAATATATTTCAGTTTGTATTTGGATTTAATTAAAAAGCCAAGCAGACTCTTGAAATGGGACCTTTGATTAGATTTTCCCTCTTCAATAGTGTGTGCCAAGTTTTCCTTTTGTAAGGTTGTTGTAAAAGCCTGTGGTCTCTAATAAAGATAAATCAACATGTTTAAGCTACCAATTTCGTTCTTCCAGATAGGGGAGCTATGCATCTTAATCTGTCTTTACCTTGGTGGTTGCCATAACAATGACTTAACAAGATGAGAACGTTTTGAAACACTGCTGTGATTCATAAATGTGGTGAAAAAATTCTGTATGCCTTATTGGTCTTTGATTGCTAAATAGAATCATTGCGGGAAAAGCCTTCATCGACAGCAATATAATTATTTCTGCTTTTCATATCCTTGTTTTATGTTTATAGCTTCTGTTTATGTATTAAGAGACCACCCTTGGGACAGGGCAAAAGTGATCTCTTAAGACAGGTGGTCTCTTAATGCAGCATGGTTACTTTTTGGGGAGAACCACACTTGAAATTTACAAATTGTTTTGTATATGCAAAAAGTAGAGAAAGCAATAACATCAATATATTTTATTAGTGTAACAGAACAGTTAAGCATGTAAAAGTCAACTAATGTCTATAAAAATAAATACATGTAAATCAGCACATAAATATGTATATCAAATGTTATGTTTGTGCAGTTCGTATTGTGTACAATTCCTCCTGGATTTTCACAGTCAGTTTGCATTTTGTGCTAAATCTTAGGTCATTATGTAATTAAAGTATATACACTACATTATTATCAAGTTCCAAACAACAGTTCTAAAATCACCACTAAGCACTGAAATTGTTATGAATGGTAGTTTGTTTCACAGATGATCTCATTCTCATGTCAATTAGAATGTTCTCCATGTCCTGGCACTGACACCTGATGTCTGATCGCATCCAAAGACCAACAATAACACAAGTCGTTCAGCGAGTCATTTTGAGTTGAACGTTTAACTCATTTCACTTCCGAATTTCCAGGTTCATATTTGTCCATTATTTCACGTTTTTGTTTTGCAATGTTCTGAATCTGCGTTTTTACGACACCAAGCTCAGATGCAACAGCACGACAACTTTTCCCACTGTCCAATAGTTTGACAACTTGGACACGATCTTCTATTGTGAGGCACGTTCGTTCAGACATGTTTATGCGTAAAGCAATGAAGAACAACTGTTCCAGATATTCCATTATATTACTGTATCCAATTGCAGTTTGCGCTTTATAATTTTTTAACAAATCAATTACTTCTAATTAATACATACATAACTTTGTTTTACTTTTAGAAGAAACAGAAGTCAGAACATGAACAATAAGTGTCAAACAAGCGGTTATAGGGCACACTCGTTTAATTGTGAATCTAGCGGGGGCTTGATGTGTACATCGAGCCAGTGATATTACGTAATTTCCCATTTTGACACGGCCGATTGCAGTGATAAGCAAAGAAAGGCAAACATGTCAATTAATTGCTTATTGTGTGGTCGTAACTAATGTGCGAGTGGATTAAGGCGGTTGCCTATTAGGGGATAATTAAAGCATGTTTGACATGCTTATGTGCGGTCGCTGGACGCAGTTCAAAGGTGGGCACTTATTACATTACAATTACAGAACAAATATGATTGGGCGGCTTTGAAGTGGTCGTATAGAGCAGGTGGTCACCTGTAAGGGGTGGTTGCATGGTCAGGTTTGACTGTATTTGGAGAGGGTGTCCTCTTGAAGCAGATATATTGCTGCCTTCACTGTGTAAAGCATGCTGTGAACACCTTGCATGATACCACACCCAGTCATATCCTGACACTGGGCCAACCAGTCATAGAACTAACCTTATATTTGCAAGGGAGCTATACCATTTTTAATGACTTTAGTATGTCTCTGCACAGGATTTAACCATGGGCCTCCAGTACCTGGAGCCGATGCTCTATCCATGGTGCTACCAGGTCGGGTGTGTTGTTACAGTTGTGTGTGTAGGGACAGGGAAGGGTTGATGGATGATGGTGGCAAGAGATTGGGCTGGCCAAGAAGTATATAATTTAGGGGGTGGGGGGAACCATCAAAACTCTTATACAAAGAAGCATTGGCAATATATATTTACTTAGTAGATTTACTTTGCGATAGCAATGCCTGTAGAGAAAAAAAAACGTTTTACTTTCCTAAGTCTGGCAAATTTATTATGTGATTTAGGAATATTTGATATCTGAACAGGACAGTATTTCTTGGACTGGATCCATACATCAAAAATATACAGTGTTGGCAGAAATTGTATTTTGTCTCCCAGATGTATCTATTGCATAATGGTTTAGTGTTTCAACACACAGGCAACAGCAATTGATGGAGTTATTTATATGGTTTTGCTGGCATTAGTGGCATTCTGTATAAGCTTCCTATCCCATTGTGTGAAATCCAGTTTGCTTCGAAATTAAATTTTATGCATGGAAGGGAATACAATGTGATTATTTATCAATACAATCTTCCTTCTGCAACAAAACCCATTGCACAGCAACTTCAGACATGACATACAGGTTTTTAAGTCTTTTTGTGGCATTGTAAATGTTATTGGACATTTCTATAGAAGCAATTAATTTATAATAGATCTTATGGTGATTCTTGTTTTTAAATTGAACTATCTTGGTTTCTGACATAGGTTTAATATTTTGTATGTCATGAGTAAATATTTCAAAATAAAAAAGATAAAACTTTCCTATGATGACATTAATTAAAATATTGTAAATAGCACAAGCTGCCATATTATATTTGTACCATTTATTAGAATAAGGATTATTTTTGACATAAAGTTCACAATTTCACTAAAAACCTTTATTTTTGGTCAATGCAAAACTCTTAAAAACTAAATCATTGAATAAACAAACTTCAGAGTACCTACATCTTAGAGAAGTTGAGTACTCTACCAAGTTGTCAGATTGGATAATAAATATTCATATGGAGTTCAAATGTCAGGACCCTTTTTTATGTATTCAGACCTTTGTTCCATTATTGTCTGTTTATTTTGAAGTGATTAAGTTCAGTCTGTCCTTACTATTACCAGTTCTGGTATTATTCCTTCCAATCTTGAGCAACATCTTTACTGCATTTATTAGCACAACTGTTCAAGACAATAGTACTGTGTTCAGGACCTGTTATGGTAAACCGGACCTGGTAGCGCAATCGGTAGAGCGTCGGCTCCAGGTACGGGAGGCCCCGAATTCGATCCCGGGCCGCGACATACCAAAGTCGTTAAAAATGGTAGTGGTATAGCTCCCTTGCTAACGCTCAAGCAAATATAAGGGTAGTTCCACGACTGGTTTGCCCGGTGTCAGGATAATGTGACTGGGTGTGGTATCATGACAGGTGTTCACGGCATGCTATACACAGTGAAGGCAGCACTATATCTGCTTCAAGTGGACACCGTCTCCAGATAGCTGAAATACTGTTGGTGGGACAATAAATCCCAAAAACAAAACTGTTATGGTAATATAGTGTTAAAGTAAGGTAGTCAGACTACAAATAACATCATTATGGCTGAAATAATGAGACATAGCACTTTCATCCCTAGAGACTTCAATGTAAATCTAGAATAAGTTGAAAATGACAACAAATAGAAATTGACTCCATTCTTCACTGACAGAATGGGATCTTAATGGTCAATGTACTGGCATTTATGTGAAGCCAGCTTGAATAATAATCTGAGATGTATTTACTGAAGATTTGTGTTTTTTAAATGAATAATGATAAAACTCTATCACATTAAACATTGTTCTTAGCATTTTCTCATAAATGTTGGCCTTTAAACAACTTAAATACAATTCATCATAGATACTTGTACATCTTAATGTAATAGCATCTATTATAGTTCCATTCCATTTACAATGCATAACATAAACATACTGAAAAGGAACAGGTTTGTTGTCATCTGATAATAAAAAGATGTACTAACCACCTTCAAGTATTTATATAGCATGCACTTATCATTATAACATAAACCTGTGGAATAGATGCAAAGGTTCAGATTTTTTATTCTCTCGCCTATACATCAGAAAGTTGTATCTTATATTGATGACCAATCTGCTCTTGTGTACACTGATTATAGAACTTCTGAGAACATGCTTATATTGCAGTTGATTAGTTACTGGTATTACTTGTATTTTTTAAATGTTGATACAAAATAGTGACACATCAATGTTTGTCATATAATGCTTGTATGTTATACTATTTATAAAATAATTGCTCCATATATAAACTTCTTTAAAAAATATAATCATAGGTGTAAAAATAACAAATCAATTTGTTGATCTATTAAGTGATTTGAGTGTTCTTAAAGCCATTATTATGTTTTTGGTGCAGTTAAGTGATGCAGTCATTTGATTTTTTTATCTGCAAATTTGTTGATGTATAAAAATATTAATTTGGATGTTTTTGTAGGATGCTGTCTACCTTGAAGAGGTGAAACTGTATATAAAATTGTAATACAGAATCATACATTTATAGCCTAGATTATTATATGCTGGGTTTGGGTTTAATGCTGATTTGTAAAGACATGAATAATGCTATTTTACACCAATGCTTAATCGGGATGGACTGTTAAACGTACACTGTTGTATACATTACAAGAAGAGGCTTTTTACTAGAACTGTTACCGTTTGTTACTTACAAGTTGTAACTAGTTTTTGCTATGCCTTTTATAATCATATGCTTATACAGCTATAATTACAGATGAAAACTGAGGTTGTTTTTAATTCAGTATCTTATAAAACATCATGTTTTAATTATGGCTACAACAAATCATACAATAGTTTACATTTGTCATATGCTAAGAATCTTTAATTACCCTTTTTTGTTTGACTCACAAAGACAACCATTATGGTGATTTTACTAACATTTTGCCTACACAACACCTCCCATATTATATAACACAAAACACCTAATAGTTGTTGAATACTAACCAATCCTAACAAGAACATATTCAGGCATGATTAATTGTCAATGTGTATTCAGATATGTATATAATTGCATGATCTTAAAAAAGCAATGTGCTTATAACTGCATGCTGAGGATATTTATACTGAAACATTTTATAAATGAAAATTGATATAGGATTTTCTTAAAACATTCTTTCCTAATAAAGTTTCTTAAACAAAATACTTGTATTTGTTTTATTTTAAGTATTTTATTATTCTTCCGGAAGTATAACAGTTTAAATTTTATACAAAAATAATGGATAAATGTACTTGTGGCTCTATCTAATGGTTCAGAGTTAATTTATTGCTTACACTTTGATATATAGGTTAAAAAGTACCATATCTCGACTTAGATAGATTTAATGTCTTTTATACATTATGAATGAAGACATATATTTTAGCTCAGCTGAGCACAACATGCTCGAGGTGAGCTTTTCTGATACCACTTTGTCCGTCGTCCGTTGTCTGGCGTCAACATTTTAGCTTGTGAACACGCTAGAGGCCACAGTTTTTATCCAATCTTCATCAAACTTGATGTGAATGTTTTTCTGCATGAAATCTTGAACGAGTTTATAACTGGGTCACTTGGGTTCAAAAAGTATGTCACTAGGTCAAATCTTAGAAAAAGCTTGTGAACACACTTAAGGCCCCATTCATGGACCAATCTTCACCAAACTTAGTCAGGATGTTTGTCTGCATGAAATCTTGGATGACTTCCCAACTGGGTCACGTGAGGGTCAAAAAGTAGGTCACTAGGTCAATTCTTAGGAAAGGCTTGTGAACACACTAGAGACCACATTTATAGCCCATTCTTCACAAAACTTGGTCAGAATTTTGTCTACATGAAATCTTGGATAAGTTCGTAATTGGGTCACGGGTCAAAAAGTAGGTCACTAGGTCAAATCTTAGAAAAAGCTTGTGAACACACTTGAAGCCCCATTTACAATCCAATCTTCACCACTCTTGATCAGAATGTTTGCCTGCATGAAATCTTGGCTGAGTTCATAACTGAATCACGTGGGGTCAAGAAGTAGGTCACGAGGTCATATCTTAGAAAAAAAAGCTCGTGAACACACTAAAGACCACATTTATAGTCTTCACCAAACTTGATCAGATTTTTTTTTACTGCATGAAATCTTGGATGAGTATATTATTGGTTCATGTGGTGTCAAAAAGGTCACTAGGTCAAATTTTAGAGAACCTTGTGAAAACACTTAGAGGCCACATTGATGGCCACATCTTCATCAAACTTGGCCAGAATGTTTGCCAGTATGAAATATTACATATGTTTTGAAGTGGGTCATGTGGATTCAGTAGGTTACTAGGTAAAATTCTAGAAAATGTTATCAACCCAGTGGTGACACTAATGGTCCAATCTTCACCAAAGATTTATTAAGTAAATAACTTTTAATTACTTGATGCCAGATTTGAGCCTATTAAAAGCCTATGTCCTCAGGTGAGCGGTTAAGGACAATCATGACCCTCTTGTTATTATAACTTTATTTTAACTTTAACTATAGATATCTAGATATTGTATGTTTTTATTTAGCATTTCCTGATATTCATACAGGTTTTGCAGTAAATGGTTTGACTGGAAAATAACAAAATAAGTCTATAAATGTTTTCTGTGAAGGTAAAATGATAAGTTTTTGTCAGTTTTATCTGGATTGTAAATACAATTTGTTTATTGCATCTGTCTTATTTCTGTTTGCTAAGAGACACATCATTCAAAGAAGTTATTGTTTTCACAAAAATTGAAAATTCTTGGATTTTAAATAGTGAATGTTTTTTCTTTTAGTGTGTTTAATTTGAGTAAGAGCGAACATGTAAAACAAATGTTTCATGTAAAAGCATTCTTTGTTACTTATAACATCTGGCTGATAGAATTGTTCATAGAGAAAAACAATATAATAACATTGAAATGTTTCAACTTACAGCAAAGGGCACAGGAGACATTGCTATGAATTGTTTTATTTCTTGTTTCTACCATATTAGAATATTTAAGTAGAGAAAAAGTTTACAAAGTAATGTTTGCTAGAAAAATGAAGCATTTACATTAATTAATTCTTCACTACCTAGACCAATGGAAATTTCCGTTGCATTATGGCCTTCCCCCATACCATATAAGTCGTCTTTTTCCGTTGCTACAGCTATATAGAAATAAAGAATGCTGGCATACTTATGCAAGGCTATTTGATCTGTAAATGATATGTTCATTACCTACCTTTTTCATTACCTACCAACAATGAAGAGCATAGGACTTTAAGTAAGTAACTGCAAGTTTAATGCAACAAGATGTTTTGCATGCAATATAAGCCTCAGGCCTGATGCAGGGTGTGTTCTAGGTGTGGAATACGGTGGTCCAGCAAGACAATCTGCCATACATGTGATGACAAACCTGGCCTATGCATTGGCTGCTTTGAACGATACCACACTGTGTTGAACTATTAGTGGCTGTGAGTAGCCTGAGAGGACTTGGTTACGAACCTCAATGGCAGTACAGAATATATATGAAGCATAGCAAGCCATGCTATCAAAATAGTATATATAGTATTTACCAATAAAAGTTTTGATGAGCTATGCCAATTTTCCCATATTTCCCTTATTTACTCTCAGTGTATAGCTGCATACAGAGCTTGGTTGTGAAAAGGTTAACCTGAATTTATAACCTCAACATTTTGTCCAACATTCTGTAAAAAATTATCCCAAATAAAGAATCAAAACTGATAGTATGCAATATTGTTATAAACTGTCAGAATTAAAGTGTTAAGAGTCCCATACTTACTGCAACTCTATGTTCATCCTTCCGTTCAATTTTCATTCAGTTAAACTTTGCCACTTTACAGATTATTATACAGGAGTACAACCTTTAAACCAATAAGGTCAATGTTATATTATGTTTACATTTAAAATTTTGCATTATTCAAAACATAATGCAAATTCGCAGGACAGTTCTTGCTGAAAGTATATTGAATTTTAAATCACACATGTGGTTGAAAGCTTGTTTTAAAATTTAATTTCCTAAATATATGAATGCTCTGTTTTAAAATAAAAATGTTTGGAAAGGACATTCCTTGAGAAGTCAGCAGTGTTTGTACGGCTAACATAATTAGACATTAACATTGCATTGCACTATGTATTGTGTTCTTAAATACAACATTTGTGTCACCTTGAGTTTGTATTGTAAATAGAATTGCTGATTACATTGTTTAATTTGAAAGGCTTTGCATTAATTTGATTTATTGGTCCATCCTTCAGTACACCTACTGATTTCACTGCATATAAATTTGGTACTCTGTCCTTTTGATACATTTTACCTGTTGAAATTCAAGAGGTCGTCTACATTTGTGAGCAACATTTGAACTAGCAGAATTCTGTTTTATTGTGTCTTTTATGAGATCTAGAACCTAGCAGCAACAAAGGTTTCTATGTTTGTTATACATGTAGGCGCAGAATGACGCAGTGAGATCAATAACTTAATGTCAGTTTTTAAAACTCAGATATCACTTGAATTCATTCTTTCTGAGTTTTGGTTCCTAAAAAGAAGTGAACACAACTCAAATACTTCAGACATGAATTGCTTCTTTGTTTAACTTTTAAAACACACAGAGAGTTGCTTCTGTTATTTTACCAGACGATTTTGTTCTGAATAACAGTTTTGTCAAATTCCCTTATTAAGTGTTAACTTAAAATAAAAGTTACTTTTAATTTAAAACATAGCACTGTCTTTTGTGCATCATTTAAAACACTATTATAAACATGTTTGACTTTTTGTGACTTGCTAAGGACATTAAATTTAGGACTTCTTTACTTGATTTAAGTATTTCAAGTATTGTGCATCATTAAGATGCATGTGCTTATTATAGAATATGTTTTCAAATATTGCCTTTCTTTAAAATTTGCTGTTAAAAGCACATCATTGCTTGTTTGTGACTTTTGCCTGTTTGCTAGCTCTGCCTTTTGTTGAAGGTTTACTATTGACCTCCTGTTGAAACCCTTGTTTGCTATAGGTACTTACTATTGTCTTTACTTGTTGTGAGCAGTTTGACAAGGCACAAAACAAGGAAGAGTTGAACAAGGTACTGCAGTCCTTCCAGGACTCACTGCGCTCCAAGATCAATCCCCACAACCTTAACAAGTTTGTCCAGGCCTTCATGAAGTAAGTAGCAGTTTGTTCCAGGGTTTTATTCTAACATCAAGTAAGATGGGCATGTTAACTTTTCTTTGCTTGATTTGCTAATAAATCTACTTATATAGAGAATAAAGTTTGTTGCAAGTTTCTGCTCTGTTTATGGAAAAACAATTTAATTTTCTATAAGTTCAACTTCTGACAAAGCTAAGTAAGGCTTTATCTTACTGAAGTTTGCAGATTTGAAAAGGTGCATGTGTATCTTTTAATTTTATTTATTTAAATTGATTTTCTCTCATTTTTATAGGTATACATTAAAGTTTATATGTCAGTTATTCTTCATTGGAAAAACTAAGTACCCTCCTGGATTGAAAAATACCTTTTAAAAGAACATTGTAATGGTAACCTTACCAAGAGAATGGTTAGAGTCCAGGCATCATTTTATCAGGCCTTTCATAATTACCAGACATATGCTGATAATCATTTTCTTGCTATGTTCTGTCAAAAAAATAATTGCACAATGATGTTTGTTGTCCTGTTGTTGTGTTTTGTGTGTGTTATTTTTAAAACTAATTCTTTGAGTTCATTTTGTTTTTCTAGGCGAACCAACATTGCTGACCATATTGAGAAGTTAAAGTAAGTTATTTTCCTTTTGTTTTCTGTCATGAAATGAAATGGCCTATTGGAAATTAAAAAAAAAAGGCTAAAAAAGGCTTTGACAATAAACAAGATTGTAGGTTCTCTTTTGTGTATCATTTCTAGCAAAATATAAGGAAATAATGTTAAAACCTTAAAACAATACAAAATATATATTTTGAGGGCACACTGCACTTAATACTAAACATTTTTAAACTACAAAGCAATTTTTAAAGGAGAGGTTGCATGCAATGCCTTCTTTGTTTCATTGTTGTTGTTTATAAACATTTTTACAAGGTAACAAATCATTCTTGCAACTGTTAAGTAATTTTACTTTAAAGAATAACTTAATTGATAGACTTATGCTGACATTATTTGATTATATAAGCCAACTCTTACTTGTTAAAAAGTAAACTAGGCTTTGGTATTCTAAAAACTACACGTTCTTGATGAAAATTAGTTTCTTGATAGCTAGATGCTTGAGAAACAGTGTTTCATTTGAAAAGTTATATCACCTTTCAGCTCTGAAAGAGGCACTCTTTGAGTTTAAGCACTATTTATCTTTAATTTAAGTTAAACTTTATGTGCATGTGAACAGTGGTCCAGTGCTGATGGTGACCGGAGACAAGGCCTCCTTCAACCACACCGTCCACCACCTGTACAGCTACATGTCCCAGAAACTGGACAAGTCCAAGATCGAGTTACTGGAATTTGAGGGTGTGGCAAATGTCATTGAGGAGAAGGTACGTCATTTAGATTGACAGGGTTAAAGTCTGTTCTGCAGAAATCTTTTTACTCTAGGTGTAGGGGTGTAACAATATATCGTAGCACAGTTTACTTCTCGAGAATAGTTGTATGAATAGTGCGATACGTTAGGTACAAATCCTACATTGTTCTCTTGAGTTCACTTCAAATCTTTGTTGATTCAGTAGTGGATTATTATTTTACACCTGGAAAATGATATAGTGGATCAAGATTTAGCACATTTGTGACCAGTTTGCAACACTGTTGCAACAACACCATTGTACATCTTCCGTAGCATTTTCCCCTGGTAGCCACGTAATTTTATCTGTAGCTTTACAGTTATGTATAATTTTGATCCACTGTGTTAGTTAGGTTAATCTACTAGTTAAATCATTAAATATGTGGATAACCTTTTATGTCATACATTCTGATTATTGACTTATGGACATATAAGCTCTAAGTTTCAGTAAAAAGCTGTGCTAATCATATTGTTTAACTTTAAGTCATAGCGTACCTATATGAAAAATTACGATTATTTTCAAAATATGATTACTGTGATATGTATCGTACCTGTGTGTTTAAATTGTGAGGGAGATATATCGTTACACCCCTACTAGGTTATAATATTCCTTGCTATGCTGTATTGTATAACATACATGTAGCACATCAAAATGAAAACTATGTGAACTGATAGAGAATCAGAAGCAGAAAGTACAGATCCAGTTCAAAGATCTCCCAGAGCTGGCTGATATGAAGCTTCGGTTTTTCAATAATTTGCCTTGATCAGTTTGTTCTTAGCAGGTCAGGTGTTACTTATACATATTTTATATCAAACCACATGACTAATGACTTCTTTGAACTTGTTGTCATGTGAAATTCTATTGTTGTAAGGCAGTGGTGTAGCTTCCTTTGGGCACTGTAGGCACAGCCTAGCACAAGCATGTTTGTTATTGAACAGCCTAGCATAAGCATGTATACATATATCATTCATAAAATTCATATATACTGTATACGCCCGTACCAGTACATGAAAAAGTTATGTCAGAGTTACACTATGCACTTGGAACTAATCGAAGTTGATAGAGCAGTTAATGTTTTAAATATATAAAAATTAAGCATGGCATAGTATGGTCCACCTTACCCACATATCAGTTTGCCTGAATTTTGTGCAAGCATGGGTCTGAACCCACCCCCTACATTAAAAGTGCCCACACAGGCTTTTCTGTCAAGCTAGGCCTCTGTAAGGGAAAAAGTGAATATAACTTCTGCTTCTTCAGAAGTAAATTAGCACCAACTTTTTACAACTTTCAGAATTAAAATGGCATCAGCAAGACAAAAGAGCATTCAAGTCTAGTCATCAATTTCAGAATGTAGTATCGCATCTGAGATTTGTCTTTCATATAATCTATGTAGTTGAGCAAAAAATCTCTTGATCTTTTTATAAGTTTATTTGGCCATTAAGTTTAAAATGTGTAGAAATTGGCTGAATGCTTTATATTTATGTATGTGTCTGTTTTTATAGTTTTGCCCCAGAAATTAGTCGATTGCTTTAAATATTTATGTCACTGTCAAGATTTCAGCCCCCAAAAAGGGCTGAGCTTTAAAACTCACCCAGTTTTCGTCAAAACCTGTTGGACAGTGGCCCAAGTAACCAAAATCAACTTTTTTTGATATTGCTGATATTTTAGATAACTAGTGACATTTTTATCAATGCTTACGCATACAGCCTTTCGCACATCCATTCTAATTAATGGCATAGCATTGTGTGCATTTTGGGTCAAAAAGCTACTGTGTAAAAATTTAATATTCTGTGATATGAAATCGGATAATTAGTTAGTAAAACAATGAAATGAAAATTCAACCTAGTCTGTGTTTATAATTATGTCTGCTTACATTATTTTTATTTGAAGTATCGGTCTATACAGTTTCTCTGGTTTGGAACATGGAATTTATACACTCTATACCGATATTCGTTTCTGGTCTATTGAACACATCGAAAATGCTTCTTCTACATTTTGACGGTGCAAAACTGAGATTCAGGGTCTGAAAGTTCAGATGCAGACAATGACGTGGGCACCGAGATGTCTGTTGAATTCATAATGTCTAAACTGGCGTCATTTTGTAAATGAAGGAATAAAAGCATGATTGGAAAAACTAGCTCTCTTTTGTGTCAATATGCCAAAATCATACAGGTCCATAAAAATTTGTTCTGGACCAGTAGATATTGCAGGCTTGGTGGACTAAAGGTCTAGTGTTTTTTTTATTTCTTTCAGTGAAGGTTGCTCACCTGAGCACAACATGCTCAGGTGAGCTTTTCAGATACACATTCATACAATGCCATTGAATTTGGATAAAGAATTCGTAACTGGGTGTTATGGGGTCAAAAACTTGGCCACAAGGTCAGATTTCAGAAAAAACTTGTAAACACACAAAAGGCCACATTTATGGCCCAATCTTCACTTAACTTGGCCCTAATGATTGCTTGCCTGAAATTTTGGATGAGTTACGTTGGGTCACACAGTAGGTCGCTAGTCTTAGAAAAACCTTGTGAACAAATTGAAAGCCACATGTATGGCCCGGGCTTTACTAACCTTTGCCAGAATGTAAACCTGCATGAAATCTTTAATGAATTAGTTACTGGGTCACTTGGGGTCAAAAATTAGGTAACATTTTAGAAAAACCTTGTGGACACACTAAACCTGGCCACATAAATCTTTGATATGTAACTGAAGTTACATAGGGTCCAAAGGTAGGTCACCTGGTCAAATCTTGGTTAAACCTTATGAACAGAATAGAGGCCTCATTTATGGTCAAACAAATGTTGGCCAGAATGTTTGCCTGCATAAATCTTTGATGAGGTCGTAACTGAGTTACGTGGGGTCATATGGTAGGTCACTTGGTCAGATCTTGGTAAAACCATACAAACAGAATAGAGGCTTCATTTATGGTCAAATCTTCAATAAACTTGGCCAGAGTGTTTGCCTTCATAAAATCTTTGATGAGTTTGTAACTGGGGACAAAAGTAGGTCACTAGGCCAAATCATAGAAAATGTTGTGATCAGGTTAGAGGCAACATTTATGAATCGGTCTTCACCAAACTTGATCAGAATGTTTTTCTGCAAGAAATCTTGGATGAGTTCATAATTGGGTCAGAAAGGGTCTAGAAAATGTAGCGATCACCCCAGAGGCCACACTTAATGGCCCAATTTTGACCAACAATTTCTAAAGTAAATAACTCTTTAATTACTTGACGCCAAATATGAGCCTACTAACTGTCCATGTCCTCGGATGAGCGATTTAGAGCAATCATGGCCCGTTTGTATAGTTATATACGTGTCTGTTTCTAATATTTAGCCTCGGTAGTTTTCAGAATGCTTTCAAATATTTATTCAGTGTTGGTTTTTTTTCTATAGTAAAACCACAGAAATAGGCCGAATGCTTAAAATATTTTTGTTTCTGTTTTTTTTTTTTCAGCCCCAGAAATTGGCTGAATGCTTCTTGTACTTCTGTCAGGGACTTGGAGTTGGTAAGACACAGAAATATGCAAACCTTTGATGATGAGGAATTCTTCAAGTTTTTTTTTATTTCTTCCTTTAAACCTTAATTTACTTTTTGACAATGACTTTTTTTTACACTACATAACCCACACTTTAGCTTGTTGTTAAATAATCTTTTGATAAAATTCTCCTGTAACCTTATCTGGAGGCTTGATACATGAAGATTCAATAATCCTGTCTCTGTGACAATTTTTGTGTTGACAACCTCAAGTAATGATATCCTGAAGGATCAACTTCCAAGTATATAGGCCACACTCATAGACCATTGTTTACTCTTGTCATGCTGCATTTTTATTGCATAATATGTACTTTGTTATTTCATTTCCTCAATAGCTCTATATTTAATATATATTGATAAATACTTACAGCACCAAACAGTGTAGAATCTGCACCAAACAGTGTAGATTCTGATCTAGGCCTTCACTTTTTGCCTAAACCTAGTCAATTTGTGCCTAGCAGTCTGTGTTATGTCATGGCACCAGTTTCAGTATGTAGTGTTTTCTTTTATCCGAAGACTGGGGATATTTACACACAGTGGCTTAATTCTCATTGTCATCTGTTATATGAATCCTGGTTGAATGGTTGCTAGATCCTGATGGTTAAATGTACAAAATCAGACAAAGTGAATATTGTCTGAAACTTACTAAATCATTAAATGTCCATTTCTGACATTTGTGTCTAAAATCTAATTGCTTCAGTCATTTTTCTCTTAGTAAATCTTTTGTATTCTTGAATAAACAATAACATCCATATCATTATTGTCATGAGGTGTAAATAACTAAGTCACCAATTGGATGACCAATCACATGGATTTCTTCATTATTTTCATGACTCACATTAACTTGCTGATTGATCAAAACTGACAGAAGATGCAGATCATGTTACATTTCATTGTTGTTTTTCATAATTGATTTGTAACGAATAACATATGTATGTTGTTAATTTATGAACTGAATGAGCTAAAATAGACCAGTTTTACAAAAGTGTCAAAAGTATGTTGTTAATATATGTTGGCTGTTAGACAAAGTTATTTACTAGAACATATAATTGGTGGAACGGCAAATGAACAGTGTGGCTATTGCATATGTCTATGTTCCCAAAAACAGAATTATATAGTGCAACATAAATTGGGTAGTTGTGTTAACAGTAATAATTTTTTGGTTGTTTGTGGGTTATTATATATTCTATAGTTGGAAGTCAAGAAGTAGTTTTAGCAACAAGGGCCTATTTTCTTCTCCCAATAATGGAATATTTGATAACAACCCACTCACAACCAAAAGGTATTTCATATATTATTTTAAGTTAACTGTAAAATATGCCCACTCTCACAACCTCACATACACATAACATTGTTAAAAAAAAAAAAAAAAAGCACACTAGAAACTAGTTGTCTGTTGCTCCCCAGATGGTGTTATTTTAAATAATAATTTGGTTTTTCCTCCCAGTTGGTGGTGTTCCTATGCCAGGAGTGACCCGCAGCGCGTCCATCGATGCAGAAAAGGGCCGCCTGGCAATGCGTAACCGCAGCATGTCCATGGAGGAGGCAGACCAGCCAAAGGGAGTCTACTCTACTAGCCCAACCAGGTTCGGTAGCCCTCCTAAATATGGATCCAGCCCTGCTAAGTAGTTCTAGCAATCTCTCTCACTGCAATACAGCCACATTATTATCTTTCGCTGGGCTGAACCAAGTCGAGAGCCAGGATGTTTTTTTTTTGTTTGGCTGAACTTAATGTTTATTTTTTTTGCTGGAGTGCTTTTGGATGAATTGTAAAAAGGCGAATGCCAATATTGTCTACATGTGGGCAGATATGTTATATATGATATTGATATGTTTGTTTAGTCTTTTATCTGATTGATTTTCATTTTTTTTTTCAATTTTGTAGAAGGTATGTTCTGTTGTAAAAAGGCATGTCATATTTGATTTTTCAAAAATTGCACTTATTAGTTGCAATTAAATTGTGTTTTACATTTTAACAATAAGAAATAAGTAAAAAAGGAAATAATTATTTTATTAAGATATGTGTATCTTATTTCAGCAAACATCATTAAAAGGTTGTACAGTGTTAACCCCTTTTTTCTTCATTTACTTGCTTTGAAATGATTAAAAAATTATGAAAGTTGCAGATTTAAATTGACTTTGTGTTTTAAGTTTTCTTGTTACTTTGATAGTTGGTGCATATTTCTGTTTTGCCATATGTTTACATTTTATTTAAAGTTTTGTTGTTATGAAAACAATGCTAGTATAATTTTGTGTGCCATTAGTTAAAGCATTAAGCCCAATGTATTATTTGAAGACTAATTTACTTCACTAGTGCTGCAACAAAAGGTTTTCAATTGATATTTGCTTTTTAAAGATTCTCACTTTTTTTTTAAATAAATCACCTTTCTTCCTTAAATTGTGAAAATTAAATACTCATTATTTTCATTTCAGTAAAATAAAATAAGCAATAAACAAAGACCTGAATATTTATGTGAGAATCATTTTAGTAAGAGTAATAATGGTATTCTTGATTTACTATTGATGTTTGCATGTCCAAAACTTCAGATAAATGGGGAGTATCAGACCAGTTTAGCTATATATATGCTATAATTCTCAACCAAACCCCTTATTTGGTATTACTTGGTATTGTGACTATCTAATAAAATGTAAATGATGAACATGGTATAAGGTTTAAACATTTAACTTCCTTGTAGAAAGACATTCTCCCTTTTGTCGAGAGTTTTGGAGTTAATAACATAAATGTTTGATACTTAAGTTTTGCCAACAGCATGGAAACATCTGCACATTGAATTGTTAGATGGAGCACTTTGTTATTGACGGCAGGTCTGCGTGTGTGTTACCCCGTCCAATCATAACCACTCAATTCATGTTGTTGCCGACCAGCTTGCTGCCAAATCAAATCCTCCTAAAAACTAAATGTTTCTAACTGCTTTGTTCAAAAACTATTGAACAGATTGTAACTTGTGTTATTGTTGTATTGTAGTGAATAAAATGCACCTAGGGAAATCTACCAAAAGGTTTGCATTTGTGTTGTTTGTTTCTAATATTTATTTTTTTCTATCATTGGGCAGATCTGCATAGAAGCAAAACTTTAATCCATATGACAGAGACATGTTTTGTTTCACACTGTGTTATTTTACCTGTGGGAAATGTTACTAGCATTTAAAATGTCCTTTTGAGCATAGAAATAATAGTAGAATAATACATTAATAAGAGCTTTATTTAGCAAAGATGCAAAAGCCTTGTACATGCCTAAATTTATGACCAGAGATAGTTCAATTATTCAAGTATGTGGTTTTGTCAGAAACAATAACAGAAACTATAATGGTAAATTGAGCTTTATGCAGACTTGCTGTTACATGTATTCTTTTATTTATCATTATTGCTGACAAGCGTAACACTTATTTACCAGATCTGCTTCGAAAACATATAATGAAATACTAAACATAGAATCTCAGAATATTTAGCTTATCTTTGTCTTTTAAAGTTAACTTAAGCTTTAATATTGACAATCTCAGATTACAGTGATTCTTCTTTATTTTTTTTGTAAATCTTTCCTACCATTATCAGAACAAAAATATAACATTAAATTGAAGTTTGATGTGTATTTAGCATGCTTCTTAATTAAAATGTCAGCAGTGCCTTCAATAGCAAATCTTGAAATAGTTCACCTATAACCCTAATATCACCAGACTGGTAGATGAATAAAAACTTTTTTTTTAAGAAATGTGTTCTTGTTATATTGTATCTATATTTTTTTCTATTTGTGAAAACTTTTCTGTTACAATATTTGGTCGGCATTACCTTTAATACATAATAAATCTGCTGACTGGCTTACTGTATGAGCATTAAATTAAGTAAATTAATAAGCACCAAGTTGTGGAAAAGTTAAACTATGTTGCATGGTACCTGCTTAAGTAGAGTTTATTTTTTCAACTTTGAGTTACTTGTCGTAGATGATGCTTTTTGAAGACTTTAAAACGATATATTCAGTTAATTTTGGGAGTTTTTTTGCTAATGGACAGTAATTTAAATTGTATTTCCTTAAGTATATACTATTTGAAAAATATTCATAATGGTATGTTTGTGTAATGAATCTTGTGCAATTAAATTAAAGACATTGTTATTCTGTTTGAAGCAATAAACAAAAAAATGATATGTGTAAAGTGTTTATGCAATCAGTTTTAAAGACCTTACTGTTTAAATGTTTAAAAAAGGTTGTCTAGTCTGTATGGATGAAACATTGTTTTGTTCATTATATATAAATATAATGCTATACCTCTTTTTTTTTACAATTTTACTTTTCTAGTCTTTATTTTATATGCTTGCATTTTTAAAAGTCTAGTCTTAAGTATAAAACATATTCCTGTGAAAAAAAATTGGTAACGTTTTAAAATTCACATTTCATTTTTCATACCATTTTTAAACATTCAACTATAATTAAAAGGTTAAAACAAGAGTAAGGCAAATTATTTTTTTAATTGAATAAACATGTTTTCTTGTAAATTTCTTATCTTAAAACACACACAAAAATATCATTTTAACTAGTGAAATTGAGATAAGGCTTAATTTAACTTTACTGTTTTCCAGAAAAAATAAATATGTGTATTTTGAGCACAAATGCTTTATTCACACCAAATATTTACTTTGCTTTCTCATTGCAAATCATGTAAGTACAGTTTTTCCATCAATCAGCCTTAAATTACACTGTAATCAATGCACTCCACATGTTTCACTGATAAAAATGAATTTAGTTAAAAAGGATTTATTGCTTTTGTGTAATGTTACTTTAAAATAACTCTAAATTTAAGTTCCACATCTTTTCTTATAGCCTATAGTTCTGCAGGTTTTAAGTATATAAATAACATACATGAATATAATATTTATACAATAAATATATTAAGTTTTAACATTTTGGTTGTACTAAGCTAAGCAAAATGTAACAAACCTTGGAAGTATTTTTCACAAGCCATAATATTTGTTTTTCCCCTGTTGTGTTTTTTTTTTTTTTTTTCATTGATTTTTTTTACTATTAATTTTATTAATGAAAACCTTTTTGTAAGGACACAAATTCAAACCATTCTCAATATTTTTGTAGTATGTTAAAACATAATATATAGTTTCTTTAAATCTTAAAGTTGAAATTTTTAAAAATTAATCAAAAATCTATTTTAAATTAGAATTAAAATTGTTTTTGTCTGGTGACAAATGCTCATTTCTAGCTTCTGCTCCCATTGAACAATTGTAATTTCCTTTGGTACAGCCGCTACCATCATCATCATCATCATCAGCTGACAGTGAACTGCCGAGCCGTAGATGTTAGAGAAGTAGACGAGGAATCATAATGCTTCAGTTCTAATTCAATGTTGCCATGTATCCCATAGATATATATATCTATATATACTCACTATTGAAAAGACATTCTTATTGGATTATAATGCAAACCATTTTAAGATACTCTATTTACTAGATATCGGCATCCATGACAGTATTGCTATATCACACAACATTTTCCTGATTCCATCAGTATGGCTCTAGGATTATATCTGTTTATGGCATGATGATTTCCCTCAAATGTTGGGTGTGCAGTTTACCAAAAAACAGTCTGTAGGAGGTTTATCATCAATTGAATGATACATTGAAACCTTTTTTTGAATCTAATTAGAAATGTCCATATGTACTGTATGTGTTATTCATTAGGATGTCATGTTAAAACAACAATCATAATGCAGAAGAAGCATTTAGTTTGAATACTATTCGATGTTGTGTGGTACAGTTTAACTGTTAGTTTTTATGATGCCTATGTGTGTATATGCTTTCTGTCCAGAAGGATGAGATTTCCCTGTTTCAGATTTAACTTCAGCATTGCTTTATTGATTTGTTAAAGTAGTTGGTAATTAACAAAAATTACCTATGAAGTATATCTTTCATGTTTGCTTTGCTTAAAATGTCAGCTGTTTTTAATAGACCATTCCTACTAGTTAAAATTGTAAAAGTTATAATGTGTCTTTGCCCTTTATGGGCATAGCTACATGTATGTAAGCAAAGATACAGAAAATAGCGTTGAAAAATTCCTGGTGTTTTCAAACTTGTGCGAATATTGTTGGTAAAAAACTTTACTTTATTCTCAAATGTTTAATTCAGTGTGCTTAACAATATTTGACATGTTAATACTGCCATTATATTGACACGTTGGTTTGTTAAACAACTTGCCATTCTGCAAATTGGTTAACGGTTTGAATAAAGAAAATTTAGAAGGTTAGAAAATGCACAGCACATTGTGTGTCAAGTGAAATAGAAACATGTATGATTTAGATGGTTTGCTGTATTTGTACATAGCTTTGTTCAAGTTAGTTTCCTTTATCTACATTCAAACATGAGATGATAAACATATGCCTTTTTATGCATAGATGGTGTGAGTTTTACTGTTCAGATTTCTCTTTAGATTTTTGTGTGTAATTCCTACACACACCAAAAACTTTACTCCATTTGTTTCAAATGATATGTTCAGAATATTATATAGTCTCCGATATATTCTGATTTTTGGTTGTTCCCTCAAAACCAAACATTCCCATTGTCAATATTAGTGTTTAGACCACCAATTGTTTTGTTAAAATATTGCACTTTGGTTGTTAATGAAATTGTTTTGATTTTGTTCATCTCATGTATTTGTTGGTGTGTTTGAATTTTATTTTTTACTATTGTAGTACAACTGGTTCTGTTTCAATAATATGTTTTTGTTCATTTAGTCAAATTGTAACCGGATGTTGGTAAGGGATATGCCATTAGTATATTATAACTTTCTCTATATTTGTAGTATTAAATTACATAACTAGTTATATTGGAATCATAGGATTAGTTAATTGTACTACAGCTGAATATTAAGACATTGATTCTTACTGATATTTTTATAGAAAGAATGTTAAAAATTTGATTACTAGATTTAAAGGTAATGTTAAAATATGTTTATTAAACATTTTGAAAGTGTAGAAATACTAAACATCCTCTACAAGTGCCATAATTTATTGATATTTTGTCATGATTATTGGTAAGCCATTTAGACATGACAATCTGGTTGGAATACTGCAGGCTTAGAACGCCCAATAAACAGAAATGTTTATAGTTAGTGTATGTCACAGCCCTGTGAATAATTAAGAGTTGTTATTTTCAGATCATTGCAAGATATCAGATACCTTCAAAATGCTTGCTGATTTTTTTTGACTTGATATATCTTGATGGAATCGAAACGTTTCGATGAGAAAGATAGAATGACAAAGCTAAAAAAAGCGAATTCGGATTTATGTTGACCTCGTTTTTTCTATTTTTACTTTTACTTTTTAATGAACTAGTGTTTTTCTTTTTTGTTGTTGTTGCTATAAAGATGGTGTAAGAGGAGTTTTATATACATGAACAGCAGCGATCTTTTTACATCCAGGGCCCTATCTTCTATACTCTCCTAGTTTTATCTTAAAATCACTTGTATGTACAGTTGTATCTTAACAGGGATAAATAAAACACCATTTTTGAAAGATTGTCTTGAGTTTTTCATTAGTAGCACAACAAGAGAAAATTCAAAGATTCGTTTATACTATTAACTACTATAATGTAGATATATATAGATATAAAAAAGTTCTTAGTTATAAAACAATTATGCTAAAACATTTACAAAGCGAAGGTTTCATTTCCTGGTTTCTCTTTGCTTAAAAAGTCCCTATGTCTGTAACTGTTTTGATTTAATTGAATAACTAGTCAGTCATTTAGCAAACGCACATGTACAACTATAACAAACGTTCATCACCGCTAAAAATAATAAATCTGTCTGTCTCTCTCTCTCTCTCTCTCTCTCTCTTCTCTCTGTCTCTCTCTCTCTCTGTCTGTCTCTCTCTATATATATATCTAAATCGGCAAATGAAACGACAAATCACAAAATTAAATTACAACTGAAACGACTCATCACATATATGAATATAACAAAGACATGAAACGATGTGCAAATCATTACATGAGAAATCATTACAAGATACAGCACCACTAACTGGCACTCATTCGTTTTCCACAATGTAATAGCAAAACCTCAGATATTATCTGGTCTTATATAAACACATGCACGGAAATAGTACACTTTAATATTTTCTTCAATTATATGAAGAGTGTACAAGACATGTAACTTAATCTAGAACACAAACAATATTAAGATGTTAAATGAAAACAGCCATCCATTTGAGATACAGGCTCGTACAAAATGACAGCATACACGATATAATAAATATATGGTGCAAATAGAGTATGGTATAAATAGAGATTATGTGATCTAATGTCCATCATGTACGAAAAAAAGACATTAATACATATAAATACAAACAAACGTGAGGGAAAAAAACTTCTGAAACTTAAATTTGGAAATACATGTGATTAAGACCTTGGCTAATTGAAAAACGATGGGGTTAGATACATAAGACGGCAGCATAAAAACAAGAGAAATATGAACTAACTGACACACGCACGGGAATGGTGCATTTGTAAACCATATAATACGAACATGCATACACGTATACATGTATTTGATATAAAAAACAACAACAAAAACGCACAACAACAGGATTGCCGAAGACTTTCGCTCTTTGCTATGTCAATGTAGCTACAATCTCTTTTTTTTCCCCGTTCATCGTGCGGCCTCAACAATTTTACTGTGGACACGCTAGAGGCTACAGTTTGTATCCAACTTTCATTGAACTTGGTCAGAATGTTTGTCTGCAAGAAATCTTGGATGAGTTCATAACTGGATCACCGTAAGGTCAAAAAGTAGGTAACTTGGTCAAATTTTAGAATAAGTTTGTGAAAACACTCGAGGCCACATTTATGGTCCAATCCTCATCAAACTTGCTCATCAAACTTGACCAGAATGTTTGTCTGCAAGAAATCTTGGATGGGTTTGTAATAATTTAAATAAATAAATGTTCGTCGTGGGGTCAAAAAGTAGGTCACTAGGTAAAAATCTTAAGAAAACCAGAGACTACCCTTACGGCCCAATCTTCATTAAACAGCCAGAATGTTTGCCTTCAAGGAATCTTGGGCGAGTTTGTAAAATGTCACAAGGAGTCGAAAAGAAGGACACTAGGTCAAATTTTAGAAAACGCTTCGAGGCCACACTGATGACCTAATATTTACTAAACTTGGCCAGAATGTGTGCCAGTATGACATCTTAGATATGTTTGGAAGTGGGTAACGTGGATTCAGTATGTTACTTGGTAAAATTCTAGAAAATTTTATCAGCCCAGTGGCCTACACCAATGGTCTGACCTGCACAAAAGATTTCTAAAGTAAATAACTCTAAATTACTTGACGCCAGATACGAGCCTACTATCAGCTTGTAAAAGTCCTTCGGTGAGCGATTATGGGCCATCATGGCCCTATTGTTTCTATAATACTAATATTTAACTCCCAATACATGCGAAGTTGATCAGTTCATGACATAAGATGCGTATATACATAATTTGTCTTAAATATCAGTAAACTTAACAATCACTGATTTAAATCACTGTCAGTTAACAATCTACGGCGTTACTGCCGTTTTCAGCATTTCAAAGCACATTTTAAACATTTTAATTACTGTATCGTGCGATTTTAGCCAATGTCAGCGGGCTTTTCTGATTAAACATGTATAAGTTTATATTTTTATTGCATAAAAGTATAAAACAACAACAAATACGTCTTTTCCTAGATAGAATGTTGTATGACATTTCGGAAAACATTGGATAACAAAACCTTTGATTGTAAATTTAAGACATTATTTTATCGTTCATATGGCTCATGTATATAACAAGTGATAAAACTCATGAGAATGATCGTTCAGATGGATGTAAACGTTCAGATGGATATAATTGTGAAGATGGATATAAATATATGTTACAAATGTCATCAAAGATAGACACATGGTCGTTTAGCTAGATATTAACGAAAGTGTATCATATATATAACCTAAGACACAAGACAGATTGTTCAGATGGCTGTTTATGTATGCAAATCATTTATGTAATTAGACATAGTAACCAAAGACTGATCGTTCAGATTGCTACTAACCTTCAGATGGCTGTTTATGTATGCAAATCATTTATGTAATTAGACATAGTAACCAAAGACTGATCGTTCAGATTGCTACTAACCTTCAGATGGCTGTTTATGTATGCAAATCATTTATGTAATTAGATGTATAGTAACCAAAGACTGATCGTTCAGATTGCTACTAACCTTCAGATGGCTGTTTATGTATGCAAATCATTTATGTAATTAGACATAGTTACCAAAGACTGATCGTTTAGATGGCTACTAACCTTCAGACGGCTATTTATGTAAATCATATATGTAATTAGACATAGTAACCAAAGACATAGAAGACTGACCGTTCAGATGGCTACTAACCTTCAGACGGCTATTTATGTAAATCATATATGTAATTAGACATAGTTACCAAAGACATAGAAGACTGATCGTTCAGATGGCTACTAACCTTCAGACGGCTATTTATGTAAATCATATATGTAATTAGAAATAGTAACCAAAGACATGGAAGACTGACCGTTCAGATGGCTACTAACCTTCAGACGGCTATTTATGTAAATCATATATGTAATTAGACATAGTAACCAAAGACTGACCGTTCAGATGGCTACTAACCTTCAGACGGCTATTTATGTAAATCATATATGTAATTAGACATAGTTAGCAAAGACTGATTGTTTAGATGGCTACTATCCTTCAGACGGCTATTTATGTAAATCATATATGTAATTAGACATAGTAACCAAAGACTGACCGTTCAGTTGGCTACTAACCTTCAGACATCTATTTATGTAAATCATATATGTAATTAGACATAGTAACCAAAGACATAGAAGATTGACCGTTCAGATGGCTACTAACCTTCAGACGGCTATTTATGTAAATCATATATGTAATTAGACATAGTAACCAAAGACACAGAAGACTGATCGTTCAGATGGCTACTAACCTTCAGACGGCTATTTATGTAAATCATATATGTAATTAGACATAGTAACCAAAGACATAGAAGACTGATCGTTCAGATGGCTACTAACCTTCAGACGGCTATTTATGTAAATCATATATGTAATAAGACATAGTAACCAAAGACTGATCGTTCAGATGGCTACTAACCTTCAGACGGCTATTTATGTAAATCATATATGTAATTAGACATAGTAACCAAAGACATAGAAGACTGATCGTTCAGATGGCTTCTATCCTTCAGACGGCTATTTATGTAAATCATACATGTAATTAGACATAGTAACCAAATACTGATCGTTCAGATGGCTACTAACCTTCGGGAGGCTATTTATGTAAATCATATATGTAATAAGACATAGTAACAAAAGACTGATCGTTCAGATGGCTACTAACCTTCAGACGGCTATTTATGTAAATCATATATGTAATAAGACATAGTAACCATAGACTGATCGTTCAGATGGCTACTAACCTTCAGAAGGCTATTTATGTAAATCATATATGTAATTAGACATAGTAACCAAAGACTGATCGTTCAGATGGCTACTAACCTTCAGACATCTATTTATGTAAATCATATATGTAATTAGACATAGTAACCAAAGACTGATCGTTCAGTTGGCTACTAACCTTCAGAAGGCTATTAATGTAAATCATATATGTAATTCGACATAGTAACCAAAGACATAGAAGACTGATCGTTCAGATGGCTACTAACCTTCAGACGGCTATTTATGTAAATCATACATGTAATTAGACATAGTAACCAAAGACTGATCGTTCAGATGGCTACTAACCTTCGGGAGGCTATTTATGTAAATCATATATGTAATTAGACATAGTAACCAAAGACTGACCGTTCAGATGGCTACTAACCTTCAGACGGCTATTTATGTAAATCATATATGTAATTAGACATAGTAACCAAAGACATAGAAGACTGATCGTTCAGATGGCTTCTATCCTTCAGACGGCTATTTATGTAAATCATATATGTAATTAGGCATAGTAACCAAAGACATAGAAGACTGACCGTTCAGATGGCTACTAACCTTCAGACGGCTATTTATGTAAATCATATATGTAATTAGACATAGTAACCAAAGACTGACCGTTCAGATGGCTACTAACCTTCAGACGGCTATTTATGTAAATCATATATGTAATTAGACATAGTTACCAAAGACTGATCGTTTAGATGGCTACTATCCTTCAGACGGCTATTTATGTAAATCATATATGTAATTAGACATAGTAACCAAAGACTGACCGTTCAGTTGGCTACTAACCTTCAGACATCTATTTATGTAAATCATATATGTAATTAGACATAGTAACCAAAGACATAGAAGATTGACCGTTCAGATGGCTACTAACCTTCAGACGGCTATTTATGTAAATCATATATGTAATTAGACATAGTAACCAAAGACACAGAAGACTGATCGTTCAGATGGCTACTAACCTTCAGACGGCTATTTATGTAAATCATATATGTAATTAGACATAGTAACCAAAGACATAGAAGACTGATCGTTCAGATGGCTACTAACCTTCAGACGGCTATTTATGTAAATCATATATGTAATAAGACATAGTAACCAAAGACTGATCGTTCAGATGGCTACTAACCTTCAGACGGCTATTTATGTAAATCATATATGTAATTAGACATAGTAACCAAAGACATAGAAGACTGATCGTTCAGATGGCTTCTATCCTTCAGACGGCTATTTATGTAAATCATACATGTAATTAGACATAGTAACCAAATACTGATCGTTCAGATGGCTACTAACCTTCGGGAGGCTATTTATGTAAATCATATATGTAATAAGACATAGTAACAAAAGACTGATCGTTCAGATGGCTACTAACCTTCAGACGGCTATTTATGTAAATCATATATGTAATAAGACATAGTAACCAAAGACTGATCGTTCAGATGGCTACTAACCTTCAGAAGGCTATTTATGTAAATCATATATGTAATTAGACATAGTAACCAAAGACTGATCGTTCAGTTGGCTACTAACCTTCAGAAGGCTATTAATGTAAATCATATATGTAATTCGACATAGTAACCAAAGACATAGAAGACTGATCGTTCAGATGGCTACTAACCTTTAGACGGCTATTTATGTAAATCATACATGTAATTAGACATAGTAACCAAAGACTGATCGTTCAGATGGCTACTAACCTTCGGGAGGCTATTTATGTAAATCATATATGTAATTAGACATAGTAACCAAAGACTGACCGTTCAGATGGCTACTAACCTTCAGACGGCTATTTATGTAAATCATATATGTAATTAGACATAGTAACCAAAGACATAGAAGACTGATCGTTCAGATGGCTTCTATCCTTCAGACGGCTATTTATGTAAATCATATACGAATTAGACATAGTAACCAAAGACATAGAAGACTGACCGTTCAGATGGCTACTAACCTTCAGACGGCTATTTATGTAAATCATATATGTAATTAGACATAGTAACCAAAGACATAGAAGACTGATCGTTCAGATGGCTTCTATCCTTCAGACGGCTATTTATGTAAATCATATATGTAATTAGGCATAGTAACCAAAGACATAGAAGACTGACCGTTCAGATGGCTACTAACCTTCAGAAGGCTATTTATGTAAATCATTTATGTAATTAGACATAGTAACCAAAGACTGATCGTTCAGATGGCTACTAACCTTCAGAAGGCTATTTATGTAAATATGTAAATCATATATGTAATTAGACATAGTAACCAAAGTCTGATCGTTCAGATGGCTACTAACCTTCAGAAGGCTTTTTATGTAAATCATATATGTAATTAGACATAGTAACCAAAGACATAGAAGACTGATCGTTCAGATGGCTTCTATCCTTCAGACGGCTATTTATGTAAATCATATATGTAATTAGACATAGGAACCAAAGACTGACCGTTCAGATGGCTACTATCCTTCAGGCGGCTATTTATGTAAATCATATATGTAATTAGACATAGTAACCAAAGACTGACCGTTCAGATTGCTACTCACCTTCAGACATCTATTTATGTAAATCATATATGTAATTAGACATAGTAACCAAAGACTGACCGTTCAGATGGCTACTATCCTTCAGGCGGCTATTTATGTAAATCATATATGTAATTAGACATAGTAACCAAAGACATACAAGACTATGATTTTTCAAATGGGTATTAACGTATGCAAGTTTTTTTATGTAATCAAAGATATATTGACCAACGACGCAAGAGATTGTGTTTTTGTTACAGTTACTTTTCGAAAAAAAGAAAGAAAGCCAAACTGTGCAAGTAGCTTATATGGAAGACAAACATTCAATTCGCGTATGTCAGAACAGATTCTTGTATGTCAGTTCTAACAGATTCATGTTTGTCAGTTTGTTGCTTTATGAGATATCTTGTCAGGGAAGAGTAAATATTTTGCTTAGATCTTACAAATGTTCAGAATCTACCTTGTGCGATGTTTGTTCAGGGGTTATATACCTTGCTGTTGATATCTTAGCTAAAAAATCTCACAGCTAATTGTAGTCCAGAGACAGTAATAATGACGCGTTCATCAAACATTTGATGTGTGATGTGGTGAATCTACAGCCATTAAGCAAATCCTGTATGTCCCGTGGTCTCCACTAATGAGATTGTGTCAATATATCATACAGCTGTATAGTGTAGGAAATTAGGCCAACATCTCAATAGGACGAACGTAAATATATTCTTGCTGGTTATATGGTCAGCAGATCACCGAAATATTTAGTTCTTTGTGTAATACGAAGTAATTTTCGTTATGATGTTTTGTAAAAAAATTCTTTTTGTGCCACAAATTAAACAAGCAGCATTTCAGCGTAGCTGTCTTACCCTACCTATGACTCATTTAATACAGCTTGTTGAAGATAAATGGCGTGTATAAAACAGTCTTGAATATTCTGAAAGATTTTCTTTGTAGAAATCACGTACTATATGAAAATAATATAAACACGGTAAGTTGAAGGTAAATATGATCAAATATCAGGTATCAAAATGAAAAAGAAATGTTTAAAGCGGTTATATTTTAATAATTTACCATTTAAATTAAATATTTATCATTTATGCAACTTAGTTTTTGGTTCATTTTTCTTTCTGTAGCTGATACTTCAATGAATGTATAGAAACATCTGATTTAGTAAATGTATAGAACCATCTGGTTCAATAAACAATGAAACATCTGGTTCATTAAATGCTCCAATCAATGCACATAAAGATCTGGTTCAATAAACAATGAAACATCTGGTTCATTAAATGCTCCAATCAATGCACACAAATATCTGGTTCAATAAACAATGAAACATCTGGTTCATTAAATGCTCCAATCAATGCACACAAAGATCTGGTTCAATAAACAATGAAACATCTGGTTCATTAAATGCTCCAATCAATGCACAGAAAGATCTGGTTCAATAAACAATGAAACATCTGGTTCATTAAATGCTCCAATCAATGCACACAAATATCTGGTTCAATAAACAATGAAACATCTGGTTCATTAAATGCTCAAACCAATGCACACAAATATCTGGTTCAATAAACAATGAAATATCTGGTTCATTAAATGTATGGAAACATCTGGTTCAATAAATGCATGGAAACATCTGGTTCAATCAATGCACGGAAATATCTGGTTCAATAAATGCATGGAAACATATGGTGCAATAAATGCATGGAAATATCTAGTTTAATAAATGCATGGAAACATCTGGTTCAATGAATGCATGAAAACATCTGATTCAATGAATGCATAGAAACATCTGGTTCAATGAATGCATAGAAACATCTGATGCAATATATGTATGGAAACATCCGGTTCAATAAATGCATGGAAACATCTGGTTCAATAAATGCATGGAAATATCTGGTTCAATAAATGCATGGAAACATCCGGTTCAATAAATGCATGGAAACATCTGGTTCAAGAAATGCGTGGAAACATCTAGTTCAATAAATGCATGGAAACATCTGGTTCAATAAATGCATAGAAACATCTAGTATGGAAACATCTAGTTCAATAGATGCATGGAAACATCTGGTTCAAGAAATGCGTGGAAACATCTAGTTCAATAAATGCATGGAAACATCTGGTTCAATGAATGCATAGAAACATCTAGTATGGAAACATCTAGTTCAATAGATGCATGGAAACATCTGGTTCAATAAATGCATAGAAACATCTGGTTCAATGAATGCATACAAACATCTGATACAATATATGCATGGAAACATCCGGTTCAATAAATGCATGGAAACATCTGGTTCAAGAAATGCATGGAAACATCTAGTTCAATAAATGCATGGAAACATCTTGTTCAATAAATGCATGGAAACATCTAGTATGGAAACATCTGGTTCAATGAATGCATAGAAACATCTAGTATGGAAACATCTGGTTCAATAAATGCATGGAAACATCTAGTTCAATAAATGCATGGAAACATCTAGTATGGAAACTTCTGGTTCAATAAATGCATGGAAACATCTTGTTCAATAAATGCATGGAAACATCTAGTATGGAAACATCTGGTTCAATGAATGCATAGAAACATCTAGTATGGAAACATCTGGTTCAATAAATGCATGGAAACATCTAGTTCAATAAATGCATGGAAACATCTAGTATGGAAACTTCTGGTTCAATAAATGCATGGAAACATCTAGTTCAATAAATGCATGGAAACATCTGGTTCAATAAATGCATGGAAACATCTGGTTCAATAAATGCATGGAAACATCTAGTTCAATAAATGCATGGAAACATCTAGTATGGAAACATCTGGTTCAATAAATGCATGGAAACATCTAGTTCAATAAATGCATGGAAACATCTAGTTCAATAAATGCATGGAAACATCTGGTTCAATAAATGCATGGAAACATCTGGTTCAATAAATGCATAGAAACATCTGGTTCAATAAATGCATAAAAACATCTGGTTCAATGAACGCATAGAAACATCTGGTGCAATATATGCATGGAAACATCCGGTTCAATAAATGCATGGAAACATCTGGTTCAATAGATGCATGGAAACATACGGTTCAATAAATGCATGGAAACATCTGGTGCAATGAATGCATAGAAACATCTGGTTCAATAAATGCATAGAAACATCTGGTGCAATATATGCATGGAAACATCCGGTTCAATAAATGCATGGAAACATCTGGTTCAATAGATACATGGAAACACCCGGTTCAATAAATGCATAGAAACATCTTGTTCAAAATATGCATAGAAACATCTAGTTCAATAAATGCATAGAAACATCTGGTTCAATAAATGCATGGAAACATCTGGTTCAATAAATGCATGGAAACATCTGGTTCAATAGATGCATGGAAACATCTGGTTCAATAGATGCATAGAAACATCTTGTTCAATAAATGCATAGAAACATCTGGTTCAATAAATGCATGGAAACATCTGGTTCAATAAATGCATGGAAACATCTGGTTCAATAAATGCACGGAAATATCTGGTTCAATAAATGCATAGAAACATCTGGTTCAATAAATGCATGGAAACATCCGGTTCAATAGATGCATAGAAACATCTGGTTCAATAAATGAATAGAAACATCTGGTTCAATAAATGCATGGAAACATCTAGTTCAATAAATGCATGGAAACATCTGGTTCAATAAATGCATGGAAACATCCGGTTCAATATATGCATGGAAACATCCGGTTCAATAAATGCATGGAAACATCTGGTTCAATAAAATGTGTTTAGATGCAAAGCACGCATCACATGGGTTTTAAATATTGTTAAAATATGTTCGACAAGTGGTTTAATAGTTGTTTTCCCTCACGTGGTCTTCTCTATGGTGGCATACTTTCGCCATCTGATATTTTTGTAACGACTACAGAGGTAGTGATATAAGCTCTCCACACCAGCCTCGCTACTGTGTTAACTCTTTAACGACGGGGTTTAAGCGTTTTCCAAAAATGCGCGGTTAAGCAACGGTTACTGTGGCCGGTGTATGGATGTGTGACCGTTGGAAAGCACCGACATGCGTTACCTTGGCGGCAGCGGTGGGATAGAGTTAATTGCCGGACTTGAGTTTCTTGCCCACGGAACTTCCTCGGCCGAGTCTCGGGACGAGACTTCTCGGAGAGGGGCAGTAATGTAACGACCACAGAGGTAGAAATATAAGAACATCAAACCAGCCTTGCTGCAGGGTTAACTCTTTACGACGTGGTTTAAGCGTCTTCCTTCTTAAGTTGCCACCACTTAACCGTTAGCCTATCATTGTGAAAATAGATATGTATACACTTCTTTCATTTCCGCTTCTCTATTGATTTTAATAACAGAATTATACAAAAATATGACAATCGTCACCGTGAGTTTTACAATAAGATAATATTTGCCCCACCCCCTCCTCCAACAACAACAACAAACAAACACACTAAACAATGGTATAGGCATGGCAACACATTGAGACGTGACATTACACACAATTGGTGAAACACCCATAATTAAGCTTGATTGCTTGGTAACATAAATCATGGGCGGTGATAATACGTATCGCTAAAACCTCGATATGGTACTGTCCGGTAGACATTACCCCTGCTGGTTTGTTAATACATGCTGTCTTACATAATAAGGAAAAACTCTTTTTAAATGATAGAAATTTAGACTAATTTGATGCGCCAGGTAAGACGAGTTGTAACCGAAGGCTGGAACGATGAATATTTTATACTTTGAACATAGCATGTTCTTGGGAAGATGATATCAACTGTTCAGCGAAGTTTATTTAAGGATGAATCGAGTCGTCATTTTTGTCTTGATAGATAAACAGTAACAACTTGCAAGTTTTTACAGTTCGCAACTATTACGAACGGAAGGTATCATAGGAAATGTAAGATGTCGTACATCATTTAAAATTACTAGGAATTTATTTATTAGAATTTATAAATTATTGCAAAGTGATTGGTGTAAAAAGCCGAACCATGGTATTTGAAAATCTGTATTTCTACAATCATTTTTGAAACAGCGCTATTACCTTGATTTTTTTATAGGAAACATTTTGGTATAACTCGATCAAATTCTATGACTTCAGAAATCTTTGCCAAGATCAAAATATTACATTTTGTGTTTTAAAATTCGTCTTGAATGGCTATAGCATTCATCATTACAAAATACTGCTTATAAAAGTGTTTCCGCAATTGAATTTCTATTTTAAATGAATGTCTTCATATCTTCTCGTTTACGACGGAAAATTAAAGAAGAGTGATGGATACTTGTTATTTGATATCATTTCCATGCAATACAGTGCTAAATTCTTTTATGCAGAGGAGACATTCGATTGGGTATTTTATTTTCCTTTGTTTGACGTTGAGTAGAATAATCAATATGATACTGAGAACAATAACATTTATTATTTGACAATTTATCCAGAAATTTTCAATTACAGAGTTCATAACTTCCAGAATAACAGATCTAAGCAATATCGTCTGTATATGTGATGTTGTTCAATCCAGTGTAAAAAATCTATGATCAGATTGACGTCCTACAAACCACACTTTCTTTTATGTTGCAGTAAGATGTAATGTATGATACAGTATGTACGTAAATAAACATATGAAAAATGAGGCACTAAAACATTGTTTGTATTTTTTTTCTTATAAAATGTGTTTTTCTTTTCATATTTTTTGTCTATGTGCGTGCTTGTGTGTGAGCGCGCACGCGTGTGTGTGTCAGAGTGCGCGCTTGCACTTGTTTATTGAAATGAGAAGTAAAAAACATCTTTTTTTTCATTGAACCCAGATTTTAAGAGAAGTACAGAAGTGGAGAAAAGTGAAAATGTTTTATTCTGTGAGCGTTTATGTAACCTTTATTTTTCATTATAAGATCCTAGCAGACTGACTTGCCATGGCAGGGCTGTCGACGTTATAAAACATAACTTTTTTTGCACGTAGGCATATTTAAAATGATTGAATAGGTAAGTAAGGAAAGGTCCTATCAAAATTTTCACTGATATTTAAGTTTTATCTTTCTACAGACAAAGGCAAACAAGGTAAATGTAAATGTAACAATCAACAACAACAACAACAACACAGAGACGAGACATAACACACAAAAAGAAAAAAACAGTTACCGCCTTGGAACGGTCAGCCGGCAAAAGGGTAGACTGGGATGCTTAAACCTGGTTTGTGGAGCGCTCCAACCTCGCACTTCCTGAAGGGTTTTCTATCAAACAGTGTTAATAAAAATATCCCGTCAAAGTGAAACAACTAACAGTAAGCACCTGCATCGGGAGTTAAAACAGATACAATGAACCTATATACATAATAATTAGTAATAAAATAAACTATCAACATATGTACAGTAGATAAAAGCCTCGGCAACCTAAAAATTCCAAATCAGAGAGTATTTTCAAATAAAATAAAACAGTATAAGCGCTGATATATAATAAGAACAATATAATGACGTCATACAATGCCATGCCGTCATATGCCAAAATTGCAACAGTGAAATGTAAAAAACACGAAAGAAATCATCGAATTTTAGAAAACAACCCAAATCAACAAAATTAAATGTAGTATTGTTAAGAGTTAATACGTTTTAAAAACCCATATAAAAGCCGAGGATTTATCCGCAGTTGGCATAATATATATAGTAAAGGTACCAAAAGTCCTGATGTTATACCTACATTGCAATATCACGAAAAGGGTATGGAGACTGCTTAAGTTATCTCACCTATATAGGGCACGACACGAGAGATGAAGAGTCAAGAAATCCAACAGTGACTGTCCAATAATGGCTTTAAGTTAATGTTTTCATATAGTCTTAACGACCTGTCCGGTTATCGTGTTATTTAAAAGCATTGCAAGTTCTTGACTGTTAAAGGGTCAATTGCAAGCAATGCAATACAACGAAGGATTCCCGGGTTGTAACCGTCTCAATACATTTTCTGATCAGTTTTGTAAAGTGGTCTGAAAAGACCCTTGATTTTCTTTAACTTGTATAAAACATTTCCATAAAATGCCGGATGCGTTATGCCCTTCTGCATAATTGTTTTCATACTGCTATTATACTTAGAAATAATAAAACCATTGCGGTGAAAGAATTTTGAAAATGCCTTCCTTAATTTATGAAATCCTCTACTTTAGTACAAACTCGTGCAAACCTTGTAAGTTGTGATATATAAATACCATAGGAGGTAGCACGAGGTGAAACACCATCAAGGTATGGATAATTTACAATACTAAAGTTGAAATCATCTCTCTTGTCATAGATTTTAGTAGAGACGTTGTCAGTGAAAATATCGATCTCATTGTCTAGAAATGCTGCATTTAAATGTCCGTTATTTGCTTTGTTAAGGGTAAGTTCTGGAGGGTAAATCAGATGGATCATTTGAGAAAAGAAAAGATTATCTATAGTAAGAATATCGTCAAGATAGCGTGACGTTAAATTGAAAGCCTCTATAATGTGGCTTTGGTTCGAAGGGGACAAAGTTAACATGAAATCACGTTCAAAGCAGTAAAGAAACAAATCTGCAATTAATGGTGCACAGTTGGTTCCCAAAGAAATACCAGTTACTTGTCTAAATAAAGTATCACCGCATTTTATGTAAATATTGTCTAATAGGAAACGTAGAGCTTCACAAACATCCGTGCAAGTCCACATAGTAAATTTTTCTAAGAAAGTGTTGGTAAAATGCATTACTTTCATGACATGCAATATATAGACGTTGCTCTCGAGCAAATGTTTTCTCAATAAGAGCAATCAATTTGGTCTTAATTTAATCATGAGGCAAAGAAGTATACAACGTAGAGAAATCGTAAGTATTAAATGAAGAGCAATGAAAGTTTTAAGTACGAAACATGTCTAAGACTCCTTAAAATAAAAATGGACCAAAAAACGTTAATTCCTGAATTTTCATACATTTTTCACAATATATAACAACGTGATTGCGAACGGCTGTAAGGCAAGACGTAAATTGTTTAGATATGCGTGTAGTGGTGCTGGAGCTGGCATTAGCTATGAATCGTGACTTGTATGGTGTTTTGTGAAGCTTAGGAATCCAGTACAGTGAAGGAAGTTTTTCTTGCGTTGATTCTATTTTGACATTGAAATTATGCAATATCTGGTTATGTTTGTCAATGACTGTTTAAAAGTCAAGGTTGCTGCTAGAGTAAGAACTGGTGGTGGATAACTCACAAGTACAAGTACAAATTTATCGTGGATATTTTGAAAGGATTGTTTTAGATGATTTATGTGATAAAGCGGTTTTTAGGTAAACTAGAAGGATGGGAGCGGTAGAATTTAACGCGATTTTTTATTATCTTAAAAATGGCTTTCTTCCAAGTATTGAGTGCTACTGTATCCGTGTTTTCTCTCTTATACCAGCGATCGGTTAACAAATAAATTGCATCAGCAATTTCTTTGCAGCAAAGGTCAAAATCTATTTCATCTGGCAGGCGATATTTCGGACCCTTAAAGAGTAATTTTCTTAATGTATAGTCATCGATGATGTTTAAATCCCCAGTAATGATATGGCCAGAAGGTAAATAACAGAAAGGTGAAGTTAAACAATTACAAGAATCTTGAGAAGGATCATTCAGGTCTGCTACTGTTTGGTTGTAATTAAAAATAAGACCTCTAATGTTTTTTTTTTGTACTTACAACAAATCAAACGAGCTCAAACGGTCTTTGTTAACAAACCATAATGAAATGTTAGCCCACATTATTTGGCACCGGTTGTGGTGGTGAAAATGATAAATATGTGGTTGTTGTAAAAAACGGTGATAGTGCTGCTGCTGATGATGACGATGCTGTTGACAAGATGCTGCTGTTGATGGTGCATGTAGTTGGGATGGTTATATTGATTATTATGTTGATGATAACCATGTTATTGATAATAATAATGGCAAAGATGCTGGTCATATTGTTTTTGATGATATTTGTGATGCTGATGATAGTGTTAATCTGCTGGTGGTGATGTTTCTGATGATTATGAAGATGATGATGGCCATTGTGAAAATATGATGTCGATGATGATGAAGTGGTACGATGATTATGGTGGTGGTGGTTGTGGCGCAGGTTTTAGTGGGGATGATGATGTTGATGTGACTTTTGGTAACGATGGTGGTGAGGAAGATTATGATACTGGTGAATCTGATGATGATGATGGTGATGATGATAATAGTTATAATGTTCATAATTATGATGGTGATCATTATATTTGTAGCAGTCATGACAACGATGATGATAATGATAACCCTCAAAGCGATGGTGGTGAAGATGCAGGCCCTCCTGATTGTGATGATATTGTTAGCAGTAAAAGATAATAATGATGATAATGATGACCTTGATGGTGATGTGATTATAATATAGGTGATGTGATTATTATATAGGTGATGTTATTATAATATAGGTGATGTTATTATAATATAGGTGATGTGATTATAATATAGGCGATGTGATTATAATATAGGTGATGTTATTATAATATAGGTGATGTTATTATAATATAGGTGATGTGATTATAATATAGGCGATGTGATTATAATATAGGTGATGTTATTATAATATAGAGGTGATGTTATTATAATATAGAGGTGATGTTATTATAATATAGAGGTGATGTTATTATAATATAGAGGTGATGTTATTATAATATAGGTGATGTGATTATAATATAGGCGATGTTATTATAATATAGAGGTGATGTGATTATAATATAGGTGATGTGATTAAAATATAGGCGATGTGATTATAATATAGGCGATGTTATTATAATATAGAGGTGATGTTATTATAATATAGGTGATGTGATTATAATATAGAGGTGATGTGATTATAATATAGGTGATGTGATTATAAAATAGAGGTGATGTTATTATAATATAGAGGTGATGTTATTATAAAATAGAGGTGATGTTATTATAATATAGAGGTGATGTGATTATAATATAGGTGATGTGATTATAATAGAGGTGATGTTATTATAATATAGAGGTGATGTTATTATAATATAGGTGATGTGATTATAATATAGGTGATGTTATTATAATATAGGTGATGTTATTATAATATAGGTGATGTGATTATAATATAGGTGATGTTATTATAATATAGGCGATGTTATTATAATATAGGCGATGTTATTATAATATAGGTGATGTTATTATAATATAGGTGATGTTATTATAATATAGGTGATGTTATTATAATATAGGTGATGTGATTATAATACAGGCGATGTTATTATAATATAGTTGATGTGATTATAATACAGGCGATGTTATTATAATATAGGTGATGTGATTATAATATAGGCGATGTTATTATAATATAGGTGATGTGATTATAATATAGGCGATGTTATTATAATATAGAGGTGATGTGATTATAATATAGGCGATGTGATTATAATATAGGTGATGTGATTATAATATAGGTGATGTGATTATAATATAGGCGATGTGATTATAATATAGGTGATGTTATTATAATATAGGCGATGTTATTATAATATAGGTGATGTGATTATAATATAGGTGATGTTATTATAATATAGGTGATGTTATTATAATATAGGTGATGTGATTATAATATAGGCGATGTTATTATAATATAGGTGATGTGATTATAATATAGAGGTGATGTGATTATAATATAGGTGATGTGATTATAAAATAGGTGATGTTATTATAATATAGGCGATGTTATTATAATATAGAGGTGATGTGATTATAATATAGGTGATGTGATTATAATATAGGCGATGTGATTATAATATAGGTGATGTTATTATAATATAGGCGATGTTATTATAATATAGAGGTGATGTTATTATAATATAGGTGATGTGATTATAATATAGGCGATGTTATTATAATATAGAGGTGATGTGATTATAATATAGGTGATGTGATTATAATATAGGTGATGTTATTATAATATAGGTGATGTGATTATAATATAGGCGATGTTATTATAATATAGAGGTGATGTGATTATAATATAGGTGATATGATTATAAAATAGGTGATGTTATTATAATATAGAGGTGATGTGATTATAATATAGGTGATGTGATTATAATATAGGCGATGTTATTATAATATAGAGGTGATGTGATTATAATATAGGCGATGTTATTATAATAAAGGCGATGTGATTATAATATAGGTGATGTTATTATAATATAGGTGATGTGATTATAATATAGGCGATGTTATTATAATATAGAGGTGATGTGATTATAATATAGGTGATGTGATTATAAAATAGGTGATGTTATTATAATATAGAGGTGATGTGATTATAATATAGGTGATGTGATTATAATATAGGCGATGTTATTATAATATAGAGGTGATGTGATTATAATATAGGCGATGTTATTATAATATAGAGGTGATGTGATTATAATATAGGTGATGTGATTATAATATAGGCGATGTTATTATAATATAGAGGTGATGTGATTATAATATAGGCGATGTGATTAACATATATAGGTGATGTGATTATAATATAGGTGATGTGATTATAATATAGGTGATGTGATTATAATATAGGTGATGTTATTATAATATATGTGATGTTATTATAATATAGAGGTGATGTGATTATAATATAGGCGATGTTATTATAATATAGAGGTGATGTGATTATAATATAGGTGATGTGATTATAAAATAGGTGATGTTATTATAATATAGAGGTGATGTGAATATAATATAGGTGATGTGATTATAATAAAGGCGATGTGATTATAATATAGGTGATGTGATTATAATATAGGTGATGTGATTATAATATAAGCGATTTGATTATAATTTAGGTGATGTGATTATAATATAGACTATGTGATTATAATATAGCTGATATGATTATAATATAGGTGATTTGATTATAATATAGGTGATGTGATTATAAAATAGGTGATGTGATTATAATATAGGTGATGTGATTAAAATATATAGGTGATGTGATTCTGTGGACAACGATGATAAATAAGATGATGTTGGTGAAGATGAAGATGTTTTTTTGGATGGTGATGGTGGTTATCGTGCTGCAGGTACTGGTGGCGATTGGTGGTATTATGATGTTATTTTTTTAAATAACAGTGATGGTGCTGCTGCTGCTGCTGCTGCTGATGTTGACATGATGAGGAGGAAGAGAATAATGATGACGATGATATGCAACTTCATTGTAACCGTTACTTAATAAAAGCAAGATACCTGAAGTGTATGATGGCTGACGAAGCATTTACATTATTATTAACATAGGTAAAAGTTGATCTATTTATTATATTTTCCGATAAAAACTCATATATGCAGGCAAGTGTAATTTATTATTTCATAATTTTGATGGAGTAAAATCTGTCACCACGCTGCATTAGAGGCAGGTAAATGTTCGGAATAATTCCTTCTTATGAAAGGACATGGCCCCCGATGTCCGTTATTATCATGAGACAGGGTATAGCGCCAGGCATGTGTACTGAATAGATGCCAACCTTACTGCTTGCGTTTACTGCTATCTCGAAAATAGGTATAGAAAACAATACAAAACTTGGTGCTTCGGTTCATGTTTCTGCTACGAAAGTTAGAAAATTATTCACTGTTAAGATAGTATCATGATAAAACGAAAAATTGGAACGACGTTCCAATTACGTTTCTGTCGCTTTCGACACCGTCCAAAGGTAAGAAAAAGTTGGATTTCGGAAGCACACAGGATTGACCCTGTATGACCTTGACTACTCGCTGTCAGTTATTTATGCCTGGGAAGAAGTAGTGCGTGTATATAACAAATATGTACATGTATGTCTAAGGAGACTGGACGCGTCAATTCTGTCCAGGCATGCTTCAAACGTAAACATTAATATTGTCCGAGACATATGACTGTCTGTCAAAGAAACAAAAAAGTTTTTATGTAAACAGAGATATCTTACACTCGTACAGGGCTGCGCATTGCACTCAGCAATCCGCGGGAAACTGGCTTCTGTCTTTCTGGAGCTCGGCGTTCAGCGAATATTTCCTTGTATTTCCTTGCTGGTCTCGTGCGGCATGCATAATCAGGGGCGTGTCTAGACGACATTTGTGTATACGCACTCCAGCTAGGGGGGTCGGGGCATGCTCCCCCTTTTTACTACATAACGCTGTAGGTGCATTCTGGGGCGTTTTTAATCATAAAAAATTGCCAATAACTATCACTTGAAATAAAAAAAAAAATACGTCACATTTTTTCAGGTGTCTTTATAACGTCTCAGGATGTATACAAAACATTTTTTTCCTGAAAACAAGTAATAGTAGTAAAATTAAGACTATATATGTATATAGTCAAACAAGAAGAAGATGGATGTAAATTAGACATTTGTAATTAAACCGTGATCAAATATCTAAATTAATGTTAGTTACATAATCAGAACAATAGACATGTTTAGAATGAACAGCGATGAAAAAAGTTTCAAACGTATGAACATATATGCACGCACTCATGGATGCAAAATTATGAAAAACACTGTCAAGATTCAATAATGAATACATGCAGGTCAAAGGCGAACAGTGCTCAGAACTGTTTTACAGCAGAAGACCAAAATACATCATTGATTACAGAAGAAGTTGTACAAAATCTTAAATTATAATATTTATTTGAATGATGAAAACCACTAGATCTTACAGGTAGTGCCTAACCCGGGTTAGGCGACGATTTTATTCGCTTTTGGCGTTTTTATTTTTTTAATTTCTGGAAGCCACTATACGCACGTGCGTAAGTGCGTAACGGCAGGCACGCCCCTGATAATGTGACGCACTGCATGTCGTTGATTCGCTCCCACTAACGCAGTGGTTCACCGTAGATAAACAGGCACGTATTCTTTGTGAATTCGAAGTGCTAATGTGAAGCTTGACCCAATATGGACAAACGTAACACACATTCTGAACATCTTATCGTTAATTAATGCTGTAATCCAGATAATCTTTCTACTGAGACAATATAAAAGTGATTGTAACTTAAAAGGACATTTGCTCCCTCATCAGACAATGTGAACTTACATAAAATAAATAATGAATAACGTTATGCATGACCTGATGTGTAGAAACAAAACAAAGCTCTGTCTGTTTAAATGTTATCTTATTTTTTAAAAGATAGCACTGCTAAAAGTTGACTTCGCGGAAAGCTACTTTTCGTAAGTGTGTCCATACAAGACATGCAATGAGAACTTCCAAGAGACCTATCAAACACTTCACATCTGTCTTTGGACTAAAATGACTGTAAAATCAATGTAAACAATAACTGCCATGTCTACTTGTAAATGATCAAAAGTTTCCTTCAAAATTCATTGTGATATCGAAAAGTTCAATCAATAAATCTGGTAAATATACCCGTCTTGGTCATTTTTAAATTGTTGCTGATATTCAATTCTATTTTATGGGAACGTGGTTTGAGGGGCTGGTTTGGGGGTTAGGGGGTTGTGGTGGTGCTGGTGATGCTAGTGGGGGTGGGGGGTGTGGTGGGGGTTGGGGGGGGGGCATAAGCTGTATCGATGTAAAACCAAATATGTTATATCATCAATATTATAGAAATCATAATAAATCTTTTTTAAATTAATTTTTATCAAAAGAGCAGTAGGCAGAGAACGTTGCATGCTGTATTTAGATTTTTACCTTTAGCATAAATGTATTTTGTATTTTTCCCGATTTATTTTAAATACTGTAACTTCCAGTGCAATTTAAAAACCTACATGTAAGTGAATAGTATCTCATCAGTTTTATATAATATCATGTAATTTTTCTAACATCAGCATGATATCTTTGGTAAGGAAACAGTCTGGGATAACTGCTACTCATAAAATCGCTTGCAGACGTAAGTTGTAGCATGATAATGTTTGTAAAACGTTCACCCAGCCATGTAATAGAAACTTCGCAGCTTCTCAACTGAGTGAGACAAAATCTACATATATAGAGAATATGCGAAAATGAAGGGAAAGCTGATATTGACGCCGCCCTACACGCACTAAAATAACAAGCTGGTACAGTTGAATCAATTCCACAGAAAAAAACAACATTACAGTTAAACTGCAAAAATAAAATTATTTGTATACAGAGTATGTGTTTGTGAATGAACACTTTGGACCGTCTCTTCAACCTCCAAATCGTTTTAAAGATCCCTATTGAAGATACATTTTGTAATGTTGCACAAATCTTTTCGCGAAAGAAGTTACAAATACTGCGTCAGTCAGGTGTTTACAAATGCGGCATGGTGCATTATTTACTGCATCATGCATCCTGGGAAAACTAAATATATCAGTCATCGAAGACAAAGTACATAATAATGTGTTTCCTTTAGATCGACACTCGTACATCCATCATGATAAATAGAGGGATGAACGATCGAAAGTAAAAGTTCATATTGCACATTGTGATTTCAGATTCTGTATTCACTCCTTCCGGAAATCTTGTACAACCTTTCTATTTATCGAAACATTGCCATCTTCAATTATTTTCAACTATGAAACCACAAGTAAAGTGTACAATGTGTTATTGTGTACAACATTACTGATGATCTATTATTAGATTTTTTTTAACTAAGTTGAAGTAATGTTTTGTTTTATTACGTGTATTTGCCTTGCGCACAAGTGAAATTACTGTTAGATTAGATGTAATTCCAACAAATATTTTATTTCTAGGTTGTCATAACACCTTCTGAGCATCAGAGATGTAATGTAAAAAAAAGGTTGCGAACGAATCGCTTATTGTGCATTGTGTGGGCCTCAGAATCATTCCGGCAGACGCAGATGTATAAGACGCATTGACAAAATTAAATTTTACAAGATTTGTTTTGTAAAACTGATTCTATAGTCTTTAGAAAAGTAAAAAAGTCGGGTGTTTTCATATCAGAGAAACGTGATGCTATCTTAAATATTTACAAGCTACTTAAAATCAGAAGTACGGTCTATCTTAGTTGACTTCTTTGGTTTATTTATGTAGGTTAAATTTATCTATTAATTCAGGTTTTGAAAACCACACAAGCTCAAATGAGCTTTTAAGCGGATGTTGTTGGGAAAGGGTCTTTGAAAATGAGAATGTTCAGTTTGTGTACTTGATTTTTATTAACAATCATAACTTGCATGGATAAAATTTCATTTTATAATGTACGGTACTGTTTACAAAATACCACACAATAACATTGATACTAAATATGATCATATTAAAGTTAACTTGTCGTGTCTCTTGGAAAGTTAATATATCCTTTGAAGACAACGTCTGGTCGTAACATTCCAATAAACAAACGATATATGTAAATTATACATCCAAAATCAAATAAAGATAGGAATTAGTCACTCTTTTGCCCGAACGCTATGTTGTTATGGGAGAAAGATTTTCACAAACTAAACATTAAGTTCAGAGTCAGCGATTAATGAGAATGCCCAGCTAACGATATCTGACCAGTCAGCACGTTGTTGCTATTGATAACCGGGCTAGAAAATTAATCTTGATCCAACGGTCACAGTTATGACATGTTCCCAAAGAATTTGATGTATCCCCATCCATTTAAGCAAATCCTGTATGCCTAGTGTCCCGTTCTAATACAATTGTGTCAATAAATCATGTACGGCTGTATAGAAATGTGTCGTATAGAGTATGAAATAAGGCTAACATCTGAGTCGGATGAATAAATACATATTCCTGCATCTATATAACAAATAGATCACCAAAATATTGTAGAGTTATTTTTCCACGAAGTGCTTTGAGCTTTGTCTATTTGCAAAATATGTTTTTTCTTTTATTAACCCAAATTTCATTATCGGTGCTTTCATTTACTAAACTGTCAATTACTTGTGTACTTGCGTCCTTATTAATGTTGTGAGCGACTTAATATATATATGCTGATTTAAAACGACAAAAGCATTGAATTTGGGTATCTTATAGAGTATGTGTAAAACGACATACTAGGAGTATACAATCATGCATGTAGTAATGTACACATGACTTAATATGATGTGACGTCATATGTTCGTTTTGCTCTTATTCAAGATTCACAAAATTTTAAGTTTAGAGTATATGTATAAATATTATGTGTCTATGGTCTCTCTATGTATACCATATTGTACCTCAGAAGATCATGGCATATGTAATAAATCAATAAAAGGTTTTGTTTGTTTTCTCTGATATAAATTTTATGACAAACAAACTTATATTTTGTGTGTTATTTTGTGCTGTTTGAGGTTTTTACTTTCATTTGGACAATGGTGAGTGACTATAAGAATTTATTATCGAGATTAGAAAAAGAGGGAGAAAACATATTATAACCCATCGAGTCTTCTTATATTCTTATATCTCGTATAAAGTACCTTTTTCATTAAAAAAATAAAAGTGACTTTTACAAGTTTATCATATATTGGACCATCTATATGTATTTTGGGGTACTGAGTTAGGCGATGCTGCTGTAAAATTGCACGTATTATCAACTTTTTATCCAAAGTAGCCATTCAAATATTGCTTATTACACATTGCAATATATGGCTTCTTCTAATGTTTGTTAATTGCTGCTTCATCATGCCGCAGATGGACACTGCGGTCACCAGGTATATGGTCTATGCGTCTCTAGATTGTCATACTTACAAAAGAATTGTGACATATTACATGAAGATTATAACATTTTTAGGGATTCTTCTTTTTAAAATCGCGAAGTTTTCTGTTTTTACGTGGTTTTTTCTGTGTACAGCCAAGCCATGTTGCGTGGAAATTGCTAGCATTAATATGATGGCAGATCGATTCTTTTATTCAAGACCTGGAAGTTATTAAGCAAGTCTCGATCTATAACCGAGCTAATCTCCGCCTGCCTGTGTTTTTATCATATCACAGTATTGCCTTGAGATTGAACAGAAGCGATCGCCTCTATCAATCGTAGGAGTAAGCATGAGGCTTCTGTCAAAGATTATACATTTTCCTTGATCTATACTGACAATGTGTCACGCCTCTCACCATATGATAAAATGGAATATATTGGATATACTGAGATGCATAAATGCTGAACAAAGAAAATAATAAATCATAGCTGAAGTCAATATGAATATAAAATATACAGCCCGTGACAAACATCATAATTACTAAATTTTCGCAGCTTGTATTTGAACCCCCGACCCTAAATTACCCTCAAGAAATGAAGGTTAGAGCTCTGTAAAACCGTTTTAAGCACACCTTGCCGACTGACCGTAAGAATATTAGGTGCGCCCTATTTTGTATTATGTCTCGTCATAGGTTTGATGTAACATTTACCATTGACTGGCTTGAGAATACTTTGTTTGCCTGTGCCCTTCTAAATTTAATATGCTTTGTAGTACTCATAGGACTTTGTCATATTTTCTTATTGAAATGAGTATGTTTGTAAAGAAAGTTGTGCAAACAGAAAAGTCCTTTGTACAACAATTATTACACCAAGTTTCAACGCACTTCGAGTCATATATACACTAATTATTAGATTTAACATAACAGTTGTTGACATTTATAAAAAGTATTAGCGTTATATTGCAAATAATGTACATATTATAGACTGCTAGCGAAGTGACCAACCATCATGATATGAAAGATAAAAAGCAACTCAAGAAAAATGAAAACAAGTTGTTCTTGAGGTCTGCACTTAAAAACTCGATACTAGGCCCTCTTCCCTTTATTTTATATAATAACGATTTCGGATTAGATGTACAAACCTCTATGGCTCAATTTGCTGATGACTCAACATTATGTGCATGTGGAAAAATATTTGATTGAAATTCAATTGTAGCTTTAGATAGATGTAGATTTAGTGAGCAATTGGTGACAACTATACAACATGATATTTAATCTTCAGAAAACAACATGCATGACAATTGGACCTAAACACAAGGTAAATTCTGCAAATTGTCTATCACTTTTTGTTAATAATGATAAAATAGAGAACATCAGTCATCAAAAACATCTTGGAGTATATGTTGATCGTGAATTAAGTTTGGAGACACAAGTAAATTACATATGTACAAAAGTTTATACTAAAATAGCGTCATTAAAATGTTTACCATACTACTTAAATGATAAAATGGAATCTCTCTTCTTTTATTCAAACATAATGCCATTCATTTAAGACTGTTGTCTTGTACACTACGTAGACAAATTAACATGATAACTAGACTACAAATGCGCACCACTAGAATAATATTAAAACAATTAAGAAAACGTAGTCAGCTAAAGTATTTACTAATTTAAAATGGCTCACTTTTTAACAATCGTTGTAAATATCATGCTGGACCTACGATTTACAAATATCTACATAAAAAGGTTCCCGATTACCTGCAAGAACTTGCACGGTTTGCACATACACAAGATATCATCTAGGTTATTTTCAAATAATAGCTTGTCTCCTTTCTGTAAAACCATTTTTTATAAAACAAAGATGTATTGTGAACTTCGCTAACTCAGTTTGGAATGGCACGCCTAATAACATGCGATCTGCATGCTCATTAAATTTCCATTAACGTTATATGTTATACGACTGGTCTAAGGATTACTGATAAAATACGATTACAATTCATTTGATGATTAATTTATTTTATATGACACAGTTCTATAAGTAATGCAACATATATTAAAATCTTCAGACACGGGACGAAAGCATTCACACACCAATCAACAAAACAAAACATGTCATAATACAAAATAGAGTAAACCGAACAGACTTGGAACAGTCAGTCGGCAAATGTGCCGACTGCGGTGCAGTGAAAAGACAAATCCTTTAAAACATGAACGTTGTAAGTTTTGACGGTTCATTGTACACACACGAAACTAGGACAATTTTTCGTAACGACAATTTTTTCGTAACCGATTTTCATAATCTCAAAATCGGACAACTGTTCCTGGGCAGTGAATACGACGAAAACGCTTATTGTGTTTAGTTATTTCACTGCTATGGTGCTTTTCTTTCTAAGTTAGCACGCCCGACCGCCCATATTTCTGTCACTACGGTCTATCTCTAGGTCTGAATTTCATTGTAAAATTATAGAAGACTAAGAATAAACTTTGAATAAGGTTTAAATAAAACTAAAGCAGATATCATGTACTTTTCAATGATTCAATACAATTTTACATATTTTCTCATTACTGTTTCCTAACATATTGTGAACAACATTTCATGCATTTAAAAAATCAACAATACCAAAACACTTCACCTAATTTAAATAAAACACATTTTAGAATTTATGAAAGATTGTTGTTATCACCGTGCTTGGCATTCTGCGATGGAAAATGACATAGTAAATTTTTGACTGCTGAGATACGTATTGATCGTTCAGAAGTTACCACTCAATCAAGTATTAAACCTTAACCACTCTCCAGAAAAAATATTACTTAATTTCTGTAAGGAAAATATTAATATATGACAAATACAAAGATTGCATCTTCAATATGTATGTCGGGAAAAAATGTTGGTAATTTGCTATTTTCACATTTCCATATAAACCACGTTGTCCTAATAAACATTTCACGATTGAAGGATGTTATTAGATATACAAGGATGACTCTATGAGGTCGATTTTTATGTTTTTTCTTTTATTTCTTTATTTGTATTATACCTTGATTTTACATATTTATGTATTTTAACGTAAATAACACATATAATAGACCAATATCTAAATCTAAAATTTAGACAAAATTGTAGAGAACATATATTTTTATTGTTGGACATAAATACAATGTGATAATGGTATGTTACAGTACAAACGAATCGATTAATACGGCTTTTTCTTAGACAGAATTATAGCTGTTTGTTGCCAATGTTGCTTTCAGGACGTTTAGGCAGTGTCTGCCGTAATCCGATTAACACATCACATGCTGCATTTGGCAACACATTTAAATTATGAATGCGTCCCTTACACTTAAGGTTATTAGCTATTGTATGAGCGTTAGAATGATAAACACATACAAATTAAATTTAACTGCTGTTAAGATATTCAAGGTACTAATATATACAATTTACTTAACAAGAGACCAGAGGCATTGAAAAGCTTCTCTCTAAATCCACACAAAGCAGCAGGTCCTGATCAGATAAGACCTATACTTCTCAAAAATATTGCATCAGCATTATCTCCCATTCTCCAACAAATATTTCAGAAGTCCCTAGATTCTGGAGAGTTACCATCTATTTGGAAGGATGCCAATGTGGCACCTGTCTATAAAAGGGTGATAAATCAAATCCAGTAAATTATAGACCAATATCCTTAACCTGTATCCTGTGTAAAACCTTAGAACATATTGTTGCTTCATCCATCTCCAAACACCATACTGATCTTGACCTATTCTATGAGCTCCAACATGGATTTAGAGAAAGGAGGTCTTGCGAGTCTCAACAACTGATGCTTCTTGACGATCTAGTTAAATCTCTTAATCTGAAGAAACAGACTGATCTTATCTGCTGGACTTCAGCAAGGCTTTTGACAAGGTTAGCCACGAAAAACTTCTGTTTAAGCTTCATGGCTTTGGCGTCAGAGGTTCTTCTCTAGAGTGGATTAAGGGTTTTCTCGATGGTCGCCACCAATCAGTTGTTGTAAACGGGTCTTCCTCCCGATCTATACCTGTCTCTTCGGGAGTTCCCCAGGGATTAGAGCTTGGTCCGCTACTATTTCTTGTTTACATAAATGATCTTCCTCAGAGGGTCAAGTCCAAAGTAAGACTATTTGCAGATGATACTGCCATATACTTAACCATATCATCATCTTCCCAATCTGAAATACTGCAAAAAGATCTAGACACACTGGAGCACTGGAGCCAAGAGTGGGACATGAAATTTAATCTATCCAAATGCCAGGTCCTCCATATTACAAGAGCAAAATCCCCGCTAGACACTAAATACTATCTACATAACACATTACTTCAGTCAGTCTCCTCAGCAAAATATCTTGGAGTTGATATCTCATCAAACTTGTCATGGGACACCCACATTGATCGAATAACAAAAAAGCAAACAGTACTCTGGGCTTCTTGAGAAGAAATACCAAACTACACTCTGAACATTTAAAAACTACTGCTTACAAAGTTCTTGTACGGCCGCAACTTGAATACTGCTCCTCTGTCTGGTCACCCCACACTGATGCCTTCACAGCACAAATTGAATCGGTCCAACGCAGAGCCGCCCGATGGGCAAAACATGACTATGGCCAAACATCAAGTGTAACAAAAATGCTACAATCCCTAGAATGGCAAAGACTAGATCAAAGACGCATAGATAATAGACTCTCTCTGATGTATAAAATCACCCACAACCTTATAGCTATTCCAATCAAAGATTATCTGATCCCCTTGACAAGACAGTCACACCACTACCACTCTTCTGCATATAGATTAATAAATGCTTCCACTGACTATTATAAATTCTCCTTCTTCCCCCGTACTTGTTGTCCACTGGAATAGTTTACCACCAGATATCCCAGCTTGTACCCTGCAGCAGTTTAGTCAGACAGTCTGTCAGATTAAACATATTTTTCATTATAAGCAATATGCAAACATCTTTTATTTTATTTCTTTATCTTTGATTTCTTATCTTTGTTTCAGTTATTATGTCTTTAATTCTTTTGTCGTGTTCAGTTCTTCTAACTTTCTCTGCAGCTTGACGCGCAAATGTCTAGATCCCCATCAGGGGTTTGATATTATTGGAAGATAGATAGATAGATAGATAGATAGATAGATAGATAGATAGATAGATAGATAGATAGATAGATAGGTAGATAGATAGATAGACCCCGCTGCAGTTGTTCGTAAACGTGACATTGATGTTCTGTTTAAATATTCGACCATAATGGCACATAATTCATTCGTTAAATTAAAAGGTTTCAAAAATGGAACGAATTAGTTCGCCCAGGCATACAATGCAGCTTGTTTATAAAAAGAGGTGTTTCCAGGCAAAGCAAATCACTAATAAAAGGTTATTATTTTTGATTTGTTTTAATATTATGCGATTGTCACGAAATCGCAAATATCCTACCGGGTAATGGGAAATGATTGGGTTAAAGACAATAAACATACGAATATTAGTCGGCATGATTAAATCTTTACAATGCTGATATGAAAATTCAGATAGGGACTGTATTTGCCACAATCTAAGACATACCCGATATTTTTACACTTTCTAAAATTTATATTTGATTACTAGTGACATTGCTTATTTTTATTCGTTTAGTATATCAATTTTACTTAATCGTTTCTTGCCCGAATTAACTTTTTCATATAACACCGCGCAAATCATGCTTTATAGCTTATGCAAGCTTTAGCTCCACACGTACATAGTGTTCTGATTTTTTGTCATTGTACTTGATTTCTTTCGCTGTAGAAATTTCACCCATTTGCTTCTAATTACGCCCCATTGCAGACATATACACGTAGTTTATTACCTGGACTGTTGTATTTCAAACTGTCTACACTTTTGCCGAGTCATTTATTGTTTGTAAATAATATTCTTTTACAGTAATATACCAATGATGCCTATTGTAAGATTTCTCATCTGATGGAATATGTTCACTATTTGCTCACCCCCCCCTCCCCGAAAAAACAAACAAACAAATATTAATAGCAACACCAACGCCCACACACCAACAAACCTTCCAATGAGAGGTTGGGGCCCTTTACCCAAATTGCTCCAATAGTTTCAAGGCAGTTAGTGCTCTTCTTTGTTTTCGTATATCCTGTTCATTTTTTGTATAAGGTTTATTTAACTTCCTTTGTAAATTATAGAAATAAAGTTGAACCACACCAATCGATCGTTTTGCCGACAAATCTTTCCAAGGAATTAACTGTTGGGTTTGCTCTATTTGTGTCTTAGTGTTTTGGGATATTTAGTACTTTTGACTTGCGTCTTTACGCCGTTGCATTTTTTTTTTTAATTTTAGATAGAAGTGTTGTTCGAAGGTTAACAAAACCCTACTTCTGATGAATCTGCTATAGCTTTAGATTAATTATTTTCTACACAAGGAAAACCAAAACGTTTCTGACAATGCTTACACAACACAAATAGGACTACTCGTATATTAACGGAATTAAAATCTCTATCAACAACATTTGCCGCATGTCCCGGTGCTTGGGAGAAGCATTCAACTTGACGTCAATGCTGTTGGTAATTCCACGTCATGCTCGTGTCGCTGTGAATGAAAATTACATTTAAATAATTTCCGTCTGGTGCAACATTAAAAGCAATCACAATACCGTGTATAAGTCATGCTACACCATATTGTTGTATGATTAATTGTTCTGCTCTTTTATTTTCTAAAAGGGATTTAAAACTCAGGTGTAGGTCCGGTGAACCGGATTTTTTCCCAAATACGTTTGGTAAATTGAAAATATTTATTCGGTGTTCATTCTAGTAAAAGAAGCAGATTCAAGTCTAACTTGCGAGGCTCGCCGATTTCGATTACCTGTCGAATTGGTAACATTGATTTGTGCAACAAACAAGTAGTATTCTATTTATCATAACATATGTTCGATAACAGTATCATTGTTTAATGCTTCTTTTATGATTTATTTAAATATGATTTTTAATGTTTTCAGGTGCACACATTTTACTTCAACTAAAAAAATATACTACCAGTCATTCATAAACTAATGTGCTTCAGTGTCAAATTACATATAACTTCGTAGTAAGTGTTCAACAGTGTCAACAAACTAAACTGGATGTGTAGGGAACCATGTCTTTATCAATTCCTGTTTAGAACCGCCAAATAGTCTGATTTTTTACAGTTGTATTCGACTAAAGTCGGTGAATATATCAGAGTGCATCAGAGTGCATCAAAGAGTCCTAATTTCGCGCTATCTGGAGTCCGAATTTGAATTGCACTCTACCAAAATTGCATTTATTGTACAAATACTAATTTAAGCCATATTGTGTAAAACTTAAAACTTGAAAGACACATGACGAAGAGTTTAATGTTAATCATATCACCACGTGACACGTGACGTTATGACAGACATAAAAAGGGGACATAATTCATTCCAGAACACTTTCTTGTATAGCCAGTCCCTTAAATACTATCATCTTATACGATCTGAAGACGTTTGGATTGTCAATTGCATCATAAAGTCAATGTTTTAAAAAATAGTCCGCTCGAAAACGTAAGTTCTATCATACTGCTTATTGATAAAATCAATGTTACCGCAACTTGCTTAATATATCTAATATCCGAAATGATATTATATGCAACAAAATATTACGTCTCTACTACAAAACGTTGATATATTTTTTTTCGTTTATTACAGTAATTTTTTTTCTAAAAGTGAATATTACAAAGTAACATAAAGAGAATAATCTTGTTAATGTCACAATAAATATTAATCTATTCACAACATTTAGTCTCTTAGACCCTGTCATTTAATCGAGAATAAATGTATTTGGAAAGACTCTTTTTTTCTATTTTTGGCAATGTCCCTTTGTAGCGTTATGTCATTTTATGTATAACTTGTGAGTGTATACCTTTGTCTAGTGCTATTATAATTTTATATGATTGTTAATCATAGTTCATTGACATATTTTCACAATTCTTGACAACTGAATCGATACGCTAAAGAGAACAATATCAGTCAGTGTTTGTTGATTTATTTTATTGCATAAACATAAATCCCCATTGACTTCTATTCCTAAACTAAGATATCCTTATACAGCGTGTTCTGATTATACTTCCTGCAATATTACATGATGGTTATATGACTAGTTTTAAAGTTGTTAAAATAACTTCGACTGTTTAGTTGCTGTGGAATTTAGTAATACAAGTCTGCTTTGTCTTATATATTCTTATTCATGATCACAACAATGTTACTTGTGCAGTGTGGAGGTCGTAAAAAATCTCCCCGTGCATGTAATCTATGTTGTCATTTAATTCATCCTATAAGGATTGTTACGTGTATTTCCTTTTATGGATATTGGACTTTGGTTCCTCAATTCCATCTCCGCATGAACAGAATGCTACAACCATTTGCTCTTCTCTGGTCTTTCGTTTTCTTGATTCAGGAATTAATTTCATTTACTATTAACGTTTTTGTAGGTCTTCTAATTGAAATAATACCTATCTCTCTTCTTAACACTATGTTGGCATTATTTTTCAATGACGTCACTATTTTCGTCATAACTTGTCAAACAAAATGTCAGCGTTTGGACATTTATTCAAATGGATCGAATTTTTTTTCATTGCTTGCATTCGAGAACCCCCCCCCCAGAAAGTGCGAGGTTAGAGCTCTGTAAAACCGGTTTAAGCACCCCAGTTAGTCCATATTGCCGACTGACCGTTCCAAGGCGGTAACTGTCGGATTTGCTCTTATTGTTAAATGACTCATCATAGGTTTGTTCTCACTTTTACATTTGGCGTGCATGTGAATGCCTTGGTCCTGTATCGTTTCAATTTTTGTATATGTTGGAATGCTTATAGGACTTTGTCTTATATATTCTTATTGTATAATGTTCGATATGCTCAATAAACGGAAAGGTTATTAGTCCCAATATTTTTATTTGAAAGTTCTCCAAAAACTAAAAAGGTTTGTATTTGAAAAACCTGTTCAGCCGACGTATTGACTTGTTAAATGTTACCGCCTAATCTACTAAGAGTTCAGTGTCTACTCTGCTTATGCTGACACTACTTGGCATAGATCAATCAAGCTGAATGCAACTAAATAGACAATTAATTAAAATGGCGTTCAACCCATTAGGCTTTGTCAAGAAAACAAAACAGTTTGTTTTTGGCATGTCGTGAAAGTACTTCAAGTAGAGATTATTAAAGTCAAGTCACACTCAGAATGCATTATGTAGCTTTTGACTGTCTGCAGCAGATATATGAAAAGCATTATGCTTTTACATTTTTTAATAATGTATTTTTTTATTGATGGAGAAGCAGTCAAGAGGATATTGGATGGGAAATCGTTTTATATATCCATGTCTTATGGTCGAGGTTTTCACTATTAAATGCATCTATTGACACCGATACTTTTATATTCTTTGAACACATACTTTGACCAAATAACCATAAAATACTCGTGACGTCGACTTATACTACTTAACAATAAAACTGGGATGTTTTGTATAAGTATACACAATCACATTAGCTCTAAACATTCGAGAAGAAAATAATTATGGCTTCTACTAAAAAACGGTTTTCTGGTTATTTTCACCGTTTTCAGTTCTGTATGTAAAGTTTAAAACAAAACCAGTTCCCGCAATGATAAACAAGAACATTTTCCGTTATCTTGTTTAGACTGTTATGTACAGTAGTACACCAGCGTTTAAGGTTACGCTAGTCAGGTTAAGGGGCTGTTTATCGTTGTAGTATTAATGATGACGCATTCGCGTAACTGCTTGAAAGAAAAGGGATCATGCTAGAAAATTCATTTGTTTATTTTTAACTGGGTTTTGTGAATGTTCTTGAGACTTCTGCGTTCTAGAAATTCTTTGGGTCAATATAAGGGCTTGTTAGCCGATTTAAGTTTAAGTTTGGACATAAAGTTTGGACATATAGTTTGGAAATACTTGCAGCTTCTATATTAAATCTTTCTGTTTTCGAACTTATGTAGACTTATTATATTCTACCGTGATATAAATATTAAAGTATTGGATTTGGAATTATCTTAATTATATTCGTGTATTGTTCTACCTTTGGATTATTTCAACCGTGCGTATCTACCGAAAACTCTTCAGGTTTATTCGACGTTAGATTATTAATCGGAATGTTAAAGGGACACCTCTTAAATGGACAATCTGTAAGCTAACATTTATTTTGCATTCTCAAATTTTGTCTGATATATTTGTTATAATTTGTTACGCCATAGATTTATTGTTTATTAAAATAAAACATTATTGAAATAGTTTGTTGCTGGTTTGTACTTTCTGTTACACCATTTCGTCGTTTAGTAAACGTGCCATTTTATAAATAAATCTTAAATAGCGACACCGGTCGCAACAAGATTTTATCAGTAAGATTTGTCTAAGTGAGTGTATATTTACAATGTTTTTAATTGTTAAATATTGTTGCACTATTGCTGATACTATTTAACCTACTTTTGTGTCTATCAACGACATTGATATAGCCTGGAAATGTAAATTGTCTGACGACGACCCAGAAAAGTTCAACTGTCTGACGATGACCTTAAAAATGTCAGTTGTCTGACGATTTGACTTTAGAAATGCCAATTATCTGACGATGGCGCTGAAAATTTAAATAGCCTGACGCTGACCTTGGAAATGTCAATTGTCTAACGATGACCCTTTCTGCTTTGCTTTGTCTCGCTTTTAAAGTTTAATTAAGAATTGAAAGGAAATGCTTTTCATTATGTGCGCAGACACAAGCAGCGTATCGGAATTAAAACGCTGTCATCCTCATACTCAGATATAATTTCTTGTTAATTTTTAGGGAAATTGAAATTCCTGTTTCTATGGTATGAAATCACAAAATAATGAGATAAGACAAAATATTTGCTTACGAAACCTAATTCAAGAGTATTAATATAATAATAATGATGATGATGATGATGATGATGATGATGATGATGATGATGATGATAATAATGTTTACGGTTAAAATAATAATTATTATTATTTTGGCCGTAAACAAACATAAAGTTCCTTAAGCTATTAAAGCAATAAATCTAAATATGAACATTACTGCTTCCAACCATTACCCAGGAGTGTATTTGAACGTTTGTTTCGGCAAGAGACAAAACGTACTTTCTATATCATACATGGAGTTCTAAATCACTGAACTAATACGTTTGTAAATAGTTTTAAAAGTTAGGCAAAATGAAAATACATTAACAACTTTTTCACGACAACATATACAATGTACAGAAATGTAAATACACGTTTACTTTAACTCATATTTACAACTAAGCAAATTGACATTAGATCAAGTTGTGTGTACAAACTGAGTTAAACCCTCTCACGACAATACTGATAATTAAAGTATTATGTTATATTTAGAGGAAAATGTCGATGATAATAATAAAAAAAACTTACTTACTAATTGAAGGTCGTTTTTTCACATTTATGATGTGTTACAATGCAACTAGGTCGTTCATCTGTATTTCTGTATTAAAGTAATTTATGATTATATTTTTCCCGACCCAATCAGGCACGGCTGCTCATCGATAAGATACTAATTGTTCTGTCTGAGCAGGCATAATAGGAGTTTTCTAGAAACGAACATACAATAACCTTTTGTAGCCGGAACCCACTTACTAGTTAGTAACGCCCACAGATAGTTGAGGTTTACCGAATCTATAACCCAAACGAGTATTCTGAGGGTTGCTATGGTCAATTTAAACCACTCATCCGTCTATTTTCTGTTGTTTTTATTGTACGTTATGAACACGATTATAGTGTTTGAGAACATATTTGATGATTAAACAAATATTTGTAAATAAAATAATTGGCACACAATCCATTGGTAGATAAGCAAAGGTTCTATGGATATATATATATTGCAATTTGCTTTTATAGAATTAAGTCTTCGTGGGTACTATTCTTTAGATAACATTAGACTGTATCCTATCATTGTAATAATATTAATCCCAAACTATTATTATTATTTTTAATGACGTACGTAGCATTATGTTATTGATGTCATACTGACCGTCGTATGTGAAAGAAACATGATTAACATATTTAATGCCAAAGTATGATAGGATACCATGAATAATCACATTGATGTGTATTCATATGTGATAACCATTGGTAACTTTATTTAATCTCCTAATTAGTCATCGATTCGCAAATGTTTGTTGCTGTTTTACATCGTTTCAAATTTACAACTATACTTTTCAAAGAAAAAACAACAACAATAGGACACACACAAAACTCGGCATTTTTTGTAATGACTTAAATAGAATTAAAAATGTGTACATTATTAAAATCAAACTGTGTTAGTTTCAGTATTCGAGACACTCATGCCAGAACCTCTATTTATCCAACTGTGCAAATATCCATGTGCTTGATTCTGTAAAGAACTTCCCGTAATAAAAAAAAACAATATATCCTTTTTTGTAGTTGCGATGACTTCCCGTATACCCACATGATATATTATTATATAATAGATTTTGGTAAAGCATTGTATATATTTCCGGAATCTTTGTTCGTTCTTGTTTCACGGTTTGCTTCAAAGCTATTTCAATGCCCTTGCTTGGTGTTATCAGTTATTGACACAAAATTTATTCCGACATTTTTATTCCATTTGAGGAAACATTATCTGATTATTGTTTTTGCGTCGTGTTTTGAGAGTAATATGTCGATAAACAAATTGCGGAGTCTTGTGAGTGCAAAAGGTGTAAAACGTTAATATTGAGGATTTCCACATGGTATTTAGCTAAAAGAAGTAATCCTTCTCACCAAATAAAACTAGAGAGAGAGACAGAGAGTCAGAGAGTCAGAGAGACAGAGAGAGACAGAGAGAGGGACAGAGGAAGAGAGACAGAGAGAGACAGAGAGAGAGAGAGAGAGAGAGAGAGAGAGAGAGAGAGAGAGAGAGAGAGACAGACAGACAGACAGACAGATAGACAGACAGACGGGGAGTGGGGGTGGGGGCAAAGGCGAAGGGAGAGAAAGAGAGAGCAAAACCATATAGCAGGAATCCAACCTGTTTTTGCAAACAATGTAAAAATGAGCAGCAGTGAGTACAAAAACTTTCAATATATATATAAATATTACTTACAATACGATAAATGCCGTGACAAAGTATATCGAAAGAAAAAAGCAGAACAAAGTAAAATAAATTGTGAAGCAAAATGTCTAAGCTGGCAGTTACTTATAGATTTTGTTTCTTGTAAATTGTATTGCAAAAGAAACAAAACAACTGTGAACGGTACATGTAAGGCGGTAAAAGGGTAAACCGGTGTACTTAAATTATGTTTCTGTCAGACCTTGGGGAACTTGAGAACGTTCTTAAATGAAAAACGTCTTTGCAAGTAAACCCAACATTTTTGAAAACAGTTATCTACGACGGAAAGGTCTTAAAACACACAAACAGACGGAAAGCCAAAATGTTTTCAACTTACAATTATACAGAAGCATGATTTCGAATTTTTATTCAAGAATAGAGCCCAAGGAAATATATGCTCCTAATCTTTGGCAAAATATGCTTTCCTATCTTTCCACAATTGTCAAACATCAAATTCATGGTGGTTTTTTTTCATTTCTGAAGTTCAGTGTATTACTCATGCATAATAATTTCCCTTCAGTTGATTGTCACTCTTTACTGGTTTGGCATATTTTGCCCGAATGTTACATAAACAATATCTTAACAAGTAAATATCCTTCAGATGGACTTGATTGAACAGGGCATACGCATTTTAAACAAAAATCAAAGTATATAAAATTCATAGATATAATCGGTTATCGAAAAGCGTTAACAAAATAAGTTAATTTAACTTGATTTCTAAACGACGATTCATTATGTTTTTATACTAATTTGTAAAAGAAATTAAATTTTCAAAATCATGTTAATGTAAAACACTGCGCCTGACATATACGTTGATATTTGAGCTATTTACTTTAGGGATATCGAAATGTTCAATTAAAAATTATCGTGGTTGTGTTATGTCTTTGGAAGACAGTCAGTCCCAGCCATCTGATATATAAAAAGGGGCATTTTCAAACATGTTTGACAGAAGTATATAGATTTTGCAGTTGTTGTTTAAACTTTATCAAAATAGAGAGTAAAATATTAGATAAATAATCAACCAAAATAGACGGATTAATCGGATATCATAGGTTTAAACTTTCTTGGCACAAGCATGTTCCTTACTGACACAATGCTGCCGTGCAATAGCCTGTAATATATAAACTTTTTAATCTAAAGTAGTAAGCTGTAAGATGTTAAATACCGCAACATTTGACTCTTTGAATGATTATTATTTCAAACTAATTTTTGATGTTTTTTTAACAGATAAACACTGTCGAGAAACAATTTAGATAACAATGATTTATTTCACTGACAACATGCGTAACATAAACAAATAATTCATATACATGTACCTAGTCAATGTCCCTTTGGCGAATGTTTCGACTGCAATTGTACAATATTATTATAGCAAGGTTAGTCCTATTTCTAATACTCTGAAGCCGTCTACTCCGAGATCAATTGGACAATATTATGATAGTAGGGTTAGTCCCAATTCTTATACTCTGAAGCCATCCTCTCCGAGATTGTAATAATAATACTTTAGTCTGTTAAGAAAGCCAAGCTTATCACTCTATGATTAGTCTTGTCCCTCCCCACATTATTATTGTTTACGAAAAAGAATGGTATCTACAGCAAAAGGATTTTTGTTCATGTGACAGCTGTCAAATACTTCATTTCTCCGATGGCCGTCGTAAAAAGTCAGTCTCATAGCAATTATTGGCATTGATCTTTTAGAAGTTAGACACGTGAATTTGCTTATTAAGTCGTACAGCCTACAGTTCTTACAATTTACGCAAAGTTTTAGACTCAGTAAGCTAAAAAACAATGATGATTAGACTATGTCTTATGTAAGAAAAATGATCATCTACCTCTATAAGCTTAAATCTGTTCATTTTATTACTTTATCATTTTAAACAATCTTAGTTATTTGTCTGTATGCTTTCATTTTATTATTCAGCATTGAGATTATACTGATGTGAGACAATGTTATCACTTTGCTGTCCTTTTCTAGACAATGGACTAACCTTAAGGGCTTGTGAACATATGATCAAACTAACACTGCTCATCAGATTGAACAAAACAGTGTGCTCATATAATTGTTTTGAAGTAGTTTTATATACTGGTTTTACGTTATACGGTGGGACTTACTGACAAAAGGTATCCAATCTATATATGTTGAATGGAAAGAAACTTATTCAATAAAAGGCTTGAAAAGTAGAACTGTTTTAAGACGGCATAGTTTTGTAATACGCGGCGTCCATTTAGAAGCTTGAAACTTGCAGCATGACTTTTAAATTAAAGGTCTTTAATAGTCTACACCATTTTCCCAAACACTCAGAAAAAAATACGCTTATAAACTTTTGACATATTCCTAAAGCATGAAATAGGTGATTTGATTTATCCACTCTTAAAGCAAATATGTAAACTCTTTTTCTCATAGGGACAAGTAAGTGTCAGTGAGTCATGCAAGGGAATTTTTAAAGTGGCATTTGAAAAGCTAATACATCACTACATGCATCACCATTTCAGCCGTCAACAGTTTTTTAATATCCATGCAGAAAATACAAATTCCCAGAATCTCTCGTTCAAGTTTTCAAAGCATTTGTTATGAAATATTAAAAGCTTATAAGTCCAGTTGTCCATGCTGATGACGTTGTGTCAATATACAATGTATAGCAACATGGTATGTACAATATAGAGAAAAGGTCAATATTTCAATAATATAAATGGAACGAATTCCCAAATGGCTGCTACAAACTTGTTGTACTTTCGTACAAATATTGTAAGCAATAGAAAGCACTAGATGGTTTTAACTGGGCTTTTATGCAAAACGAATACGGCACGTTTTAACCATCGAATACTAAGGTTTGTATTTTATAGTTTGGTTTTCAGATTTCGGGTCAATTGTCACACTAATAAGCTTTAACATTTGTTTTAAAATTAAAGGTCTTTAGTAACGTGTACAATGTGTTTCATTTTCGAAAATATGACAATATTATCCTGAAATTTACAAGGAATGATGTTTACACAAAACAAGCACTTTCCTGAAAATACGATATTCTTCGAAAAATTACACTAATATCACTGAAGAATAAACACATGAAATTAAGCTCGCAGTAAATATAACTAAAATGCAAACATTTTATTCTTAAAAAACATAGTATGTGATAACAGCTTAACTATCGCAAGAACTTACCGTGATTTGATAAGGTCATGATACTTAGTATACATGTTGCAAGTATTCCAAGTACTTTTTTTTGTTTAGGACCATGTCATATTATTCTATTATTGCAAAGTATCAATGCAACAGCTTTATGTTTAATTGCTTTCCCCAGTTTCCCACCAGTTGACTAGTAATATTAAGTATTATTATATGTTTATATGTTTATGTGTAAGACTTGCACACAGTTAATCCTCTATGATGATAATTCTGATAAGGCACGATAATATAAAAATTTCCTGAAATTATTGTCAGATTTTGAGCACATAAAAATATAGAATGGAAATGAATCCGATTATTTCTTTTTTTTCCGAAAAACAAATCATACTTAATGATAAATAATAACTTACATAGACTGTTTTAATAAATATAATATGTTTACGTTTTTCGTACTTTCAAATGTTAGCTACAGAGGCTTAACTTAACTTGCTATAATTGGAACGTCAACCCCAGTTGGTCCTTTTGCCGATTGACTGTTCCAAGGCGGTAACTGATGGTTTTTCTTTATGTGTGTTATGTCTCGTCTCTGTGTTTTTGTCATATTTGCATTTACCTTGTTTGTCTTTGTCTATTGGTAGATAAAATTTAAATATCTGTGAAAATTTTGATAGGACCTTTTCTTATTTACCTATACTTATTAGATTACTTGAAATTGAATGTATAATGATAAGTACATCTCAATAAGGAAAATGACACACAACATAGCATGGTTCATATCATTGACTATACAGACCAGTATAGTGAGTTCGGAAGAATCGCTAATTATAATAATACAACCTAAATACTCTTGAGGAAACAATATTTTCAGTTAGGAAAATTCTTTATTTACAAAAAGACAAATATTTTATTGAAATATTTTAGCAAAGTTAATGTTCGATATAAGACAATTGTCCCCGTAGAAATAATACGCTTATATGATGATGATGATGATGATGATGATGATGATGATGATGATGATGATGATGATGATAATAATAATAATAATAATAATAATAATAATAATAATATCTTTATTTTACGAAGGTAACTCATAAGCTATATACATACACACACAGCAAATAATATACATCTTTTCTAACAGAGGCCTTCGACTAAAAATAGAAATAAAATAAAATGTGCAATGAAACAATTGAAATACTTACACAAATTATAATGAATACGGCTATTAAATATCTATTACAAAGATCACATTCATACAAACAACATTTATCATTGTTATCAAAAGTGATTAAGTGAGTATAATACATGTATGTTATCATATCATTCAAGCAATCACAACGGTACTAGTCTATTACGTTTAAAACTATATAAGAACACGAAACAAATTGAAGATATTCAATATAATATCTGACCACAAACAGTGATATACACTTGTTATGTTTGGTTTGTTTGTTTGTGTTTGTTTGTTGTTTGTTTGCATGTTCATTTTTGTTATTGTTTTATTTGTTTGTTGTTGTTTTTATTGTTGTTGTTGTTTTTGTATTAGCATTTAAACATATACATAAATTGGTACACAAAATTAAACAAATTGATAAGCATCACACATGTATGCACTTACATTCACACTAGTTGTCTCATACATAATACGAGTATTCACAAACATAATGTCTACATTAGTTTAAATGAAAAATGGATGTACATATAAAACAAATATACCGGCATTAGAGAAAACCCTTAAATATTCAAACAGTCACTGAAAAGAAAATAACATAGGTATAATATAATTTCATGTAATGGTAATATACCAGCAAAGTAGTGCCATTACATATAGGGATTGCTAAATTGTCAATTTTACGGTACTTTCTGAGTTGTAAATTGTTTTTCTTTCCTTGTTAATATATCACTGCCTTCTATCGCAGTGTTTCAAATAGAAAATTTTTGTATGAAATTTTAAAAATATGAATGGATTTTGACATTTTTATATGAGTCGGTATTTCATTTCATACATTTATACAAAAATAGGAAAACGTGTCTTTGTAATATTTTGTCATCGGCCTATATTCCAATGCAAGATCCTTGTTTGTCATAGATCTAAGTATATATTGTCCCTTGCATATATTGTTTAAAAACTTGATAATATCGAACATATAGTTTGGTACCAAGTAATGCATTGTTTTATATACTAAGACAGCCGCGTGATATTTACATCTATTTTGAAAATTTAAAACTTGATATTCTTGAAATAGTTTTACACTAGGATACCTTTTTGGTTTACATTAAATAATTCTCATAATTCGATTTTGAACTGTGTTAATTTTGTTGATTAGCGTAACGCTAGCCTTCCCCCAAACGGGACAACAATAATCAAGAATTGACAAAATATAGGCGTTGAAGAACATTTGTTTCATGTCGTTAGTTAGATAGTTTATGATGTGTTTTAACAGTATTATCTCTGAGTTAAGCTTTTTGCATACTTGTTCAATTTGTCGATTCCAGCTCAAATCTGAGTCTACATAAACTGCAAGAATTTTCTGACAATCAACCGATCGTAAAACTGTGTCGTTAATCGTTAAATGTAGCAGCGGTTGTTTATTTTTCTGATGTTTAGATGCTAACAACTTGCAGCTTGTTTTATCAGGATGCAAACACATGTTATTTGTTGTACACCATCTCTGTATATGCTTAATATCTTCTTGCAATTTCACTTCAATTTCCTGCACATTAAGACCAGATTGATAAGCAGTCGGGTCGTTAGCATAAAGATCAATGTCAAATTCAGGGCATACCCAGAAAATATCATTAATATACAACAAAAATAGGATCGGGCCTAGAATGGATCCCTGAGGCACCCCAGATGTAATAGTAAGCTTTTCTGATTGCGCAATACTAATCTGCATCTGTTGTTTCCGATTTGATAAGTAGGATTTGAAGAACTTAACCGTTTCGTCAGAGAACTGGTATAACTTTAGTTAGAAGTACTGAATGGTCGACCAAATCAAAAGCTTTGCGAAGATCGAGAAATACTGTCCCTACAACGTATCTATCGTCCAGATCTTTTAGCCAATAATCTATAAGGCTAATCAGTGCTGTATTACATGAATGTTTTTTCCAGAATCCTGACTGGAATTTATGTATGATGTTTGTTTTCTCTCGATACTGATGAAGTTGATTCGCAATGTGTCTCTCGAAATTTTTTGATAATGTCGGTAAAATTGAAATGGGTCGGTAGTTATTCATATCATCTTTATCTCCAGTTTTTAATATCGGTATTACTTTTGCTTCTTTCAATAAGTCTGGGAAAATGGAAGTTGCAATACTATTATTAATTATCGAAGTAATAGCTGTTGTTATGACATCCCCAGTGCTTTAGTGTTTTTACTCCTATACCGTCTAATCCGGTGGATTTATTTGTATTTAACTGGTCTATTAATATTTTAACTTCTCTAGGATTTATGTAGTTTATGGCAAATCCGTCATTATGCAGTGATAACCTTAATTTTTCTTTGAGTTGAATGAAGTCTGCTTTAACAAATTCTGTTTTTGTCACGATATTTAAAATATTGTTTTGGGTATAACGACATAATTGTCTTTTCTTTGAAATGAAATATCTTTAAGGCTTTTCCATAAGTAAGTAACGGATTTGTTGTTTTGAACAGCCTTATTGAAAAATAATTTCTTGCTCTTTTTTATTAGAGATGTAACTATATTGCGTTGTAATTTATAGTTGTCAAAACTCCTATTTCATGAAATCGGTCTCGCTTAAATATTTGCCTTTTTATTTCTTCCGTAAACCATTCTGGTTTCGTCTCACACTTTATATACTTTTCTTTGATAGGGTCGTTGGGATCTACTATTGTTTCAACCTTGCAAATACCAACGTTAAATAAGTCGTATTGAAACAGCAGCTCATTAAAATTTTTAAACGATCTATACCGTAAAGTTTTGTGTTCAGTGGTTGTACTTTTATATACGTTTCGAGATTCAACAGTAAACAGACGGGATAATGATCACTAACTGATAAAGGTGGTACAAAAATCTGATTAATTTTTGTCTTATCCTGTGTGTATAGATGGTCCATTATTGATTTACACTTTTTAGTAACTCTAGTGTACTGTTCGATATGTTGTTTTAATCTGTAAGTTAAAATGGATTCTTCCCATTTTGAATTATTGTACTTAAGATGCGTATTGTGAGGATAATAATTAATATTTACGTCACTAACTATAAAGTATTCCATGTTTAGCTGGTCTACTAATTCCAACTGTGAAAAATAACGTTCAATCCATATTTGTTTTGAATTTGGTGATCGGTACACAAATTTAACAGAAAATATTTATTTATATATGCAACTTCTATCCACACTGACTCTATATTTTCTACTTCTAAGTCAACACGTCGTTTGTACGTTAAACTTTCGTTTAAATATACAATCAAGCCACCACCTTTCTTTCCTACCCGATCTTTTCTTATAAATGTAAATCGACTTATACTTAAAACGTCATTATCTATGGTTTCATTTAAAAATGTTTCACACATTCCGAAAATATGTGGCCGGATTGTATTACCTAGATAATACCTTATCTCACCAAGGCTGGGCAGCAAATGCCTTATATTAAGATGCGCTATATGCAGACCTTTCTGTTTATAACAAAAATATCTTGTAAAATGCCATTACCTACATTATCACTTTCGTAATCACTTTTGACATAATCATCATCATCATCATCATCATCATCATCATCATCATCATCATCATTTCTATCGTCAGCTTTGTCATCATTATCATTTTAGCCAAGCCTATTTACATGTATCAAAATATCAGGCGTCTATTTGTAGGCGTATTTTTTAAATTGACAGATCTTCTACACCTTATATTTGTCGTCGATTTTAGAAACACGCATAGCCATACACAAAATGTAATCGTGTATCTACAAGCTAAAATATTCAGACATTATGGTAGACAAAAGTTATAATTATTGTTAGGCATCGCTAATATCCAAATGTGTCTGATTCAAATCAAACGGATCGATCAAAGGGTAATCTTTATATTAAACACCATTACTTAAAGGTAAAGGAAAAAAAACTTATGTAATTATTGAGAAGAAATTTGCTATTACACGCAGAATTTTAACTACGAGAGCTGAACAACAATCCCGGCATTAACTAAAGGTCTGAACACGACGACGTCATCCACGTTAAAATCTAGTCAACATCAGGAATAGATTATACTTTCCGCAACGTTATAATCGCTCCTTAATCTCTTTTAAAAATAGGTAGTACATTAACATCTCTTAAAACTGAGAAACATTTTGTCGTGCACATGTATTGTTTTACGTTTTCACAGAAGACAGTCTTAATGCGGTCAATTGTAGTTTAGTGCTTGGCAAAATGGCAGGGAAAATATTAAACTTAAATATTTTAAAATATTATTAAAAAAAGGCATCTTTATGTTATGTACTGTAGTGTAACTTAAGACTTTACTCAGTTTAGAAAACCTTGTGTGAAAAATATGTGTTAGAATATAGCCTAATGATTCAGAAAATATCTTGCTAGACTTACTGGCCATTCGTGTTTTTAATTCAATTGTTTTAAAAGTTATGATAATGTCAATAATATTTTAAACAATATTACACAGGCACAGAAATACACAGAAATACAACCAAAAAAAACCCTTCTAGTGCATAGCCACTAAAACGCTTATTGACGTTGCAGACTCATTGAAATTATGGCGCCTCTATCGTTCTTTAACTGCAAATGTGTGCCAATCATCTGTGTCACTTTTATGACCTTTCATCACTGAAAGTGCTGTTCCTGAAATGTGTTATTTATTATCATCGTTTGTGGCGGTCTTAGAATTAAACAACACACACGCGCACGCACGTACGCACGCACGTTCAAACGCACTGTGATTGCTATGCATGGCATCAAGGCATCAAGATGATGGCAAGGTGGAACATTAAGCTTGTTGTCCACTTGGAAATAAAAACAATGGTAACATCATTGATGGCTTCCAAAACTATTGTCTAAAGCGAAAGGCCATGAAATGTTGATTGTATGGAGACTTGGATGAAGCTGTCGTCATATGGTTTAAAGCTACAAGAGCAAAAAACATCCCTGTCTCTGGATTCAGACAAAGCAAATGAATTTGCCTGTAAAATGTCCTTGACAGACCTTTATGCATAGACTGGATGGCTCGATAGATTAAAGGAAAGCCATAGCATTGCTTTTAAGAAAGTCTGTGAGAAAGAAACAAATCTGTCGAAGTTAATACTCGGGACTTTGTTATTTGGCAGGATCATCTTCAGGCAAAACATGAAGCAGGCCATATTTTCAATGCAGATGAAACCACACTGTTCTATCATCTTTTGCTTGATAAAACTCTTGAATTAAAAAACAACTGCCAATGCTTGTTATTTGGTAAATCTGAGAAACCAAGATAATTTAAAAACGTTAAGACATTGCCTGCTGAGTATAGAGCAAACGCAAATGCATGGATGACAGGAGACATTTTCCAAGACTGGCTTCGGAGACTTGATGGTAAAATGAAAAGGCAGAGACGCAAAATTTGTCTTTTCATTGACAACTGTCCAGCTCATCCTTACGTGAAAGGGTTACAGGCTGTCGAACTTGTGTTTCTTCCTGCCAACACTACAAGTAAGACGCAACTTAGGAATCATGGTGTAAGCCGCGAACTACGGACTCACTACCGCCAACTGATACTCTATGCGCTTGTGAGGGATGATGCTACGGACCTCAAAATCAGTGTATACGATGCCTTGGAAATGAGGAGCAGTGCCTAGGACGACGTTAACCAGTGACTATCAGAAACAGTTTCCGACATGACAACTTCACTGTGACAATTTGAAAATGAAGACTCGGCTGATGACCATGAAAATGACATTCCGCTTTCCAAGCTTGCTGCACTTGAGTTCACCGAGACAACCATGAAGGAATTCATCACGATGGATGATGATCTTCCTGTATGCAACGACCTTGTCGACGAGGACACCATTGAGACTGTCAGATCAAACTATCCAAAAGAGATAGAAGAGAAGGAAGAAGATGATGAAGGAGTAACAAGCGATAAAAGGAATTACCCAGCCATTGAGTTATTATAATGCTGTATCTGTGTTAGAATTCCACCTCAGACGACAGGACAACAGTGCAGATTCAATGCTCTCATTAATTAATGCAATAATTAATTAATAGGCGGTCCCGACGACTTCGCATTGGCGTTTGCATAACTTTAAAACGTTTTAATTGATACTTGTGTTAAAATGCGTCATGGGCATTTGTATGGTGGGGAATGACGATAATGCATGTGGAGACTGTTAGAAGCAGTGGCGGGGAATGACGATAATGCTTGTGGTGACTGTTAGAAGCAATGGCGGGGAATGACGATAATGCGTGTGGTGACTGAAACAATGGCGGGGAATGACGATAATGCGTGTGGTGACAGAAGCAATGGCGGGGAATGACGATAATGCGTGTGGTAACTGAAGCAATGGCGGGGAATGACGATAATGCGTGTGGTGACTGAAGCAATGGCGGGTAATGACGATAATGCGTGTGGTGACTGAAACAATGGTGGGGAATGACGATAATGCGTGTGGTGACTGAAGCAATGGCGGGGAATGACGATAATGCGTGTGGTGACTGTTAGAAGCAATGGCGAGGAATGACGATAATGCGTGTGGTGACTGAAACAATGGCGAGGAATGACGATAATGCGTGTGGTGACTGAAGCAATGGCGGGGAATGACGATAATGCGTGTGGAGACTGTTAGAAGCAATGGCGGGGAATGACGATAATGCGTGTGATGACTGTTAGAAGCAATGGCGGGGAATGACGATAATGCGTGTGGTGACTGTTAGAAGCAATGGCGGGGAATGACGATAATGCGTGTGGTGACTGTTAGAAGCAATGTTGAGGAATGACGATAATGCGTGTGGTGACTGTTAGAAGCAATGGTGGGGAATGACGATAATGCGTGTGGTGACTGTAAGAAGCAGTGGCGGGAAACGACGATAATGCGTGTGGTGACTGAAGCACTGGCAGGGAATGACGATAATGCTTGTGGTGACTGAAGCAATGGCGGGAAATGACGATAATGCGTGTGGTGACTGAAGCAATTGCGGGGAATGACGATAATGCGTGTGGTGACTGAAGCAATGGCGGGGAATGACGATAATGCGTGTGGTGACTGAAGCAATGGCATGGAATGACGATAATGCGTGTGGTGACTGAAACAATGGCGGGGAATGACGATAATGCGTGTGGTGACTGTAGGAAGCAATGGCAGGGAATGACGATAATGCTTGTGGTGACTGAAGCAATGGCGGGAAATGACGATAATGCGTGTGGTGACTGAAGCAATTGCGGGGAATGACGATAATGCGTGTGGTGACTGAAGCAATGGCGGGGAATGACGATAATGCGTGTGGTGACTGAAGCAATGGCATGGAATGACGATAATGCGTGTGGTGACTGAAGCACTGGCGGGGAATGACGATAATGCGTGTGGTGACTGTAGGAAGCAATGGCATGTAATCATAACAGCTGAATTTTGTACATTTCTTTTCAATTTAGAGAGAATATGGCTTGTTTAATGTTTTGAACATTGAGGTTGGGGCATGAATCTGTCTATTGCATTCAGTATAAGTAAAGAAATCCTCATTATTGTTGTCTTGCATGCCTACACATTGTAAAAGAACATAACATATTAAAGTCTAAAAATAAAAATGTGAGAAAATTCTGCAAACGTTTTGCTCAGCTATCGTATATGTTATTGTAGACAATTTGACATGCAAAAGATGGCAGCGATACAACATTTCTGTTCTTTCAGATAAATTTATTTAAACCTTCGATCAACTTCTTATCTAACTTTCAACAGAAGACCCACCACAGAAATACAAATCGCCCAATTGTCTTCACAAATGCAGAAATGCTACCAATTTCTTGAAAAGACAAACATCATTTGTTACGAATGAGTTGGAACATTTGCATACACTCAGATTGCACTTAATAACCTTTAAGACTAGGTTCAGAAGAACCCAGGTTTGACCCTAGACGGCGACATAACAAGGGTTGGGGCATACTCTTGCCAACGGTCAAGGAAATATACGGGTAGCTCTAACACTGGTCGGCACAGTGTTAGGATAATATGACTGGGTGTAGGTGCCAGGTGATGTAGTGGAAAGTCGCCTACATGTTTCCCGTCTTGTTACTGCTTAGCCTCTCAACGTTTGGGTTCGAGTCCTGTTAGGGGTGAAGGACTTTATGTGGTAAGGTCTTCCAGCTGACCTACGGAGCTGTATAGAATGTATACAGCTATAAACAAAACCTCGTATTTGATTTTCGGACTTAACACATACACTAATCTGAATACAACTGTAGAGAAACCTTTAACATTACACACCGGCATATTTGTGCAAAAGTAACCACATATTTTTCAAATTAAAATTGCTCAGATACTAATTTCATCTGTTTCACATTATCGCTAAGTTTGACAAAGAAGTTAAGACAGCGCCGCTGAACAGGTAATACTTAGCATGGTGATATCTTCTCAAGCATAACTTGAAATATAATGAGTTCTAACACAAATGACCAGGCCAGATTCATTTGTATATTCTGGTTAGTATTTACAAAGACAGATCTAAACATGACAGAGATTTGCGAATGTTGACGTCTTTTCTGATCTCACTTTGTGCCAGTCAATTTCATAGATATATGCTTTATGCATCTCTCGGGATGGATGTCTGTTGATTAGAATGTCCTGATGTTACAGTGGAATGGACGAGAACGAAATATTGCGTATTCTAATTCTGTTATATCTAATCTTTTCTGTTCATGGAACGAATGATGTCTAAATCAATAACAGCAAAATAAAGTGAATAAGCGAACAACAAACCATTTGTTGAGAAAATGCCGCTAGAACAGCACACGAAATAGGGTGACGCGCTTGTTTTCCCCTGTTTTAGGAAGTCAACCTTCATTGCAAAGAATCGAGGGAAATACTCTTGTCAATGTTTCGCTGACCTTTATAAAAGTATGCTGTATATATTATATATATTGCGTGTATGTAAACCAAATATAAGATAAAATATTTCTGTGAGTACCTAGTGTACCTTAATAACTTTACAACATTATATATTGGAGAATGACTAAAGGGTAGTTTGGCTTTTGGTAAAAAGTATTTGCCTACGATAGAGGTCGGGCATTATATCCTTCTTATCTATAATTCTTTTTGTAAAAAAGTGAAACGATTAAATAGGGAATAATAAGTCAGTAGCAGATATGATTATAGTTTATTCAGCAAGGGAGAAATAATTTTTTGTCGAGCCTTGGCGAGACAAAAAATTATTTCTCCCGAGCCGAATAAACTATAATCATATCTGCTACTGACTTATTATTCCATTTATCCCGTCACTTTTCAATTTTAAATAACACTTTTAAACTTTATGCATATAAATCATATGTTGTTATTTTGTAATTTGTAAAAAAAATAATAACTGCTCCCTAAAAAAGTTTCTTACGGCCGAAGTACCACATAAAAAAGAGTCCCATAAGTCATTGCTGTTTTTATAAAAGTAAATCATCAAAAAGAAAAAAATATCATTTGAATTGAGAACATACAGTATATATTTTTTTCTTTTTTAATATTCCGTATTTTTTTCTTTTTTTAATATTCCGTATTTATCTGTTGAAATAAATACATCATCTGACACGACAATAATTAGCTAACAAAATAGCTCAGTAGGATAACGTGTCTGTATTTCGCGTTGGAAAGTAGCGGACCCGGTTCAAATCCACCTCAAGACATTTTTTTATTAAATCCACGTAAATTATTATAGATATTAAAAATACATCTGAATTGACAGATTTTCAGCAAAATGAAAACAATATCAATTATAATGAATAAATTAAACTTGACGAAACGTTCTTGTAAAAGTAGTTCCTTGACCTTACATATTCATACACCTACTGACCTAATAAACCTAAGTTTATTGGACCCCCCTTTATTAGGTCAGTTGAGGGCGTAGTGACGGGATAAAAGAATAATGTATCCAATGCCCTTTAAGGAACGAAACATCCATGACGGGACCTCATTCATTTTTAACATGAAATAGACGTGTGCCCAAAAGACAGATGTCTGACTTTGTATCTACATGTGCGTATTGTGTCAAAGCGGAAATTAAGTATTCTCTAATATGACAATAGGAATAAATAATATGGGTGTAAGACATTTGTTCATTTCATAATAATATATACCATTTTTGTTTCAAAAGATATTTCCATATACCATTTCTACCTGGCCTTTAAACATTCATATATTACCCATATTATAAAACCCTGTAAAATATTATACTCTCCCATAAAAGACTACATGTATATATGCTAATGAAAATATTTGCTGCGTCCTAATTTAAATTCAAAATCACATAGTTAGATACAATCACATGCTACAATATTTTTAGAAACAATAACATTTGAAGAAAAATATTTCGAATAAAGACAAGCAGACTACAAACGAAATGATTTGTTAGAAAAAAGTCCGAATTTATAGTTACTTGTAGTGTGAATTGCTTTTAAATTCAAATGTAAAATCAGCTAAATATAAAAGTTTGTTTTTGGTTTGCTTAAAGTGTCAAAAATGTTTTGATATTGTTATTTCACTTAATCTTAATCTTACCCTCGGTAAATTACTAAAACAATAATGTCTCTCCAGTTCATGACGTATTATGTTGGAATAAATCTAATTAATTAATAATACGAGCTGCGTTGTCATAAATAGTCTAAAAAACACTGCAGTCCTATCTAAACCATCGATAAACATTTTAATTGGATTTATCTTAGACTAAGAACGATTGCCCTTTAGAGATAGTATCTTAATCTACGATTGAATATATATGAATATATACGAGCCCACTGCCTTTGTTAGTAATTGTTTGTCTATTATATACTGAGAGATTGACGTGTGTGGCATTCATAAAATTCTCCATGAATCAAGCTCGACCATCGAACTGCTTTACTTTGCTGCATCAATCGTCTGTAAAACGTTAATAGAATTAGTTCAGTCAATTTAGGGACCGATACTTTTCCGCTTCTAACGAAGTTTGCTCATCCGGAGAAATTTAGCCTCAATTAGGAAATTGATCACCTTGATATGCAAATTAGCTTTTCTCTCGATGTCATAGATCTGTTTTGTAACTTAAGGAAATTGTTGCAACTTAAAGCAAAATTCTTTAATATATATTCCAGTTAATCGAATAACGGATATACGCATATTACGTTTTATTGAATAAAGTATTCAAATGCCACACTTTTTGTCTTTAACCTTTGTTAAAAAATAAATAGTTATATGCATAATGTGTCGCTAATTAGTTCATCTCTAGCGCAATTTTCAACTTTTCTAGCGGATTATCTTGACTTCCGGTTTAACTTGTATTTGTGAAATAGTTTAGCGTTATTGCATATTTTGCAAAGAAATTAGGACAAAAGAAAATATGACATATTTTACAGAAAATATGATGTCCGATATTTTTATGTTTATCAAATATAACACATTTGGTTGGCAAACAATTATATTTCACGAAAATTATCATCTCTTCCTTTGATGGGCATGTATTTTTTAAAGTTGTGCCTGTTCTGCATTGATGTAACGGTTTTTGGATCGTAAACGATGTGTACTTTTGAAATTCACAAGGCTAAGAAACAACAACAGCAACAAAACAACAACAACACAACACTAACCATGAAAAAAATCTACAGAATTACAAGTTAGTTAAATTATGAAATGCATTAATCATCAGTAGCTTAGAGGCCGATTTGCGGGTCACAGTACACAAAAAGAAACTGCTGGCAATAATGTTTACATAGCTTTATTATAATATATAAGACGGTGTATTTTATACTGTGTATGCGCTAGGCTAGTGGCAGATTAGAGCGGTGTATTTTATAATTTGTATGCGCCAGGCTATTTGTAGGTCTGAGCGGGTGTATTTTTTAATTTGTATGCGCCAGGCTAGTTGTAGGTCTGAGCGGGTGTATTTTATAATTTGTATGCGCCAGGCTAGTTGTAGGTCTGAGCGGGTGTATTTTATAATTTGTATGCGCCAGGCTGGTTGTAGATCTGAGCGGTTGTATTTTATAATTTGTATGCGCCAGGCTGGTTGTAGGTCTGAGCGGTTGTATTTTATAGTTTGTATGCGCCAGGCTAGTTGTAAGTCTGAGCGGTTGTATTTTATAGTTTGTATGCGCCAGGCTAGTTGTAGGTCTGAGCGGGTGTATTTTATAGTTTGTATGCGCCAGGCTAGTTGTAGGTCTGAGCGGTTGTATTTTATAGTTTGTATGCGCCAGGCTAGTTGTAGATCTGAGCGGGTGTATTTTATAATTTGTATGCGCCAGGCTAGTTGTAGATCTGAGCGGTAGTATTTTATAATTTGTATGCGCCAGGCTAGTTGTAGGTCTGAGCGGGTGTATTTTATAATTTGTATGCGCCAGGCTGGTTGTAGGTCTGAGCGGTTGTATTTTATAGTTTGTATGCGCCAGGCTAGTTGTAGATCTGAGCGGTTGTATTTTATAATTTGTATGCGCCAGGCTAGTTGTAGATCTGAGCGGTTGTATTTTATAGTTTGTATGCGCCAGGCTAGTTGTAGATCTGAGCGGTTGTATTTTATAGTTTGTATGCGCCAGGCTAGATGTAGATCTGAGCGGTTGTATTTTATAATTTGTATGCGCCAGGCTAGTTGTAGATCTAAGCGGTTGTATTTTATAGTTTGTATGCGCCAGGCTAGTTGTAGATCTGAGCGGTTGTATTTTATAGTTTGTATGCGCTAGGCTAGTTGTAGATCTGAGCGGTTGTATTTTATAATTTGTATGCGCAAGGCTAGATGTAGATCTGAGCGGGTTTATTTTATAGTTTGTATGCGCCAGGCTAGTTGTAGGTCTGAGCGGGTGTATTTTATAATTTGTATGCGCCAGGCTAGTTGTAGATCTGAGCGGTTGTATTTTATAATTTGTATGCGCCAGGCTAGTTGTAGATCTGAGCGGGTGTATTTTATAGTTTGTATGCGCCAGGCTAGTTGTAGGTCTGAGCGGGTGTATTTTATAATTTGTATGCGCCAGGCTAGTTGTAGGTCTGAGCGGGTGTATTTTATAATTTGTATGCGCCAGGCTAGTTGTAGGTCTGAGCGGTTGTATTTTATAATTTGTATGCGCCAGGCTAGTTGTAGGTCTGAGCGGTTGTATTTTATAATGTGTATGCGCCAGGCTAGTTGTAGGTCTGAGTGGGTGTATTTTATAATTTGCATGCGCCAGGCTAGTTGTAGGTCTGAGCGGTTGTATTTTATAATTTGTATGCGCCAAGCTAGTTGTAGGTCTGAGTGGGTGTATTTTACAATGTGTATGCGCCAGGCTAGTTGTAGGTCTGAGCGGTTGTATTTTATAATATGTATGCGCCAGGCTAGTTGTAGGTCTGAGCGGGTGTATTTTATAATTTGTATGCGCCAGGCTAGTTGTAGATCTGAGCGGTTGTATTTTATAATATGTATGCGCCAGGCTAGTTGTAGGTCTGAGCGGGTGTATTTTATAATTTGTATGCGCCAGGCTAGTTGTAGATCTGAGCGGTTGTATTTTATAATTTGTATGCGCCAGGCTAGTTGTAGATCTGAGTGGGTGTATTTTATAATTTGTATGCGCCAGGCTAGTTGTAGGTCTGAGCGGGTGTATTTTATAATTTGTATGCGCCAGGCTAGTTGTAGGTCTGAGCGGGTGTATTTTATAGTTTGTATGCGCCAGGCAAGTTGTAGGTCTGAGCGGGTGTATTTTATAATTTGTATGCGCCAGGCTAGTTGTAGATCTGAGCGGGTGTATTTTATAATTTGTATGCGCCAGGCTAGTTGTAGGTCTGAGCGGGTGTATTTTATAATTTGTATGCGCCAGGCTAGTTGAAGGTCTGAGCGGTTGTATTTTATAATTTGTATGCGCCAAGCTAGTTGTAGGTCTGAGCGGTTGTATTTTATAATGTGTATGCGCCAGGCTAGTTGTATGTCTGAGCGGGTGTATTTTATAATATGTATGCGCCAGGCTAGTTGTAGGTCTGAGCGGGTGTATTTTATAATTTGTATGCGCCAGGCTAGTTGTAGGTCTGAGCGGGTGTATTTTATAATGTGTATGCGCCAGGCTAGTTGTAGATCTGAGCGGGTGTATTTTATAATTTGTATGCGCCAGGCTAGTTGTAGATCTGAGCGGGTGTATTTTTTAATTTGTATGCGCCAGGCTAGTTGTAGGTCTGAGCGGGTGTATTTTATACTGTGTATGCGCCAGGCTAGTTGTAGGTCAGAGCGGGTGTATTTTATAATTTGTATGCGCCAGGCTAGTTGTAGATCTGAGCGGGTGTATTTTTTAATTTGTATGCGCCAGGCTAGTTGTAGGTCTGAGCGGGTGTATTTTATACTGTGTATGCGCCAGGCTAGTTGTAGGTCAGAGCGGGTGTATTTTATACTGTGTATGCGCCAGGCTAGTTGTAGGTCTGAGCGGGTGTATTTTATACTGTGTATGCGCCAGGCTAGTTGTAGATCTGAGAGGGTGTATTTTATAATTTGTATGCGCCAGGCTAGTTGTAGATCTGAGCGGGTGTATTTTTTAATTTGTATGCGCCAGGCTAGTTGTAGGTCTGAGCGGGTGTATTTTATACTGTGTATGCGCCAGGCTAGTTGTAGGTCAGAGCGGGTGTATTTTATAATTTGTATGCGCTAGGCTAGTTGTAGATCTGAGCGGGTGTATTTTTTAATTTGTATGCGCCAGGCTAGTTGTAGGTCTGAGCGGGTGTATTTTATACTGTGTATGCGCCAGGCTAGTTGTAGGTCTGAGCGGGTGTATTTTATACTGTGTATGCGCCAGGCTAGTTGTAGGTCTGAGCGGGTGTATTTTATACTGTGTATGCGCCAGGCTAGTTGTAGATCTGAGCGGGTGTATTTTATACTGTGTATGCGTCAGGCTAGTTGTAGGTCTGAGAGGGTGTATTTTATAATTTGTATGCGCCAGGCTAGTTGTAGGTCTGAGTGGGTGCATTATTTAATTTGTATGCGCCAGGCTAGTTGTAGATCTGAGCGGGTGTATTTTATAATTTGTATGCGCCAGGCTGGTTGTAGATCTGAGCGGGTGTATTTTATAATTTGTATGCGCCAGGCTAGTTGTAGGTCTGAGAGGGTGTATTTTATAATTTGTATACGCCAGGCTAGTTGTAGGTCTGAGAGGGTGTATTTTATAATTTGTATGCGCCAGGCTAGTTGTAGGTCTGAGAGGGTGTATTTTATAATTTGTATGCGCCAGGCTAGTTGTAGGTCTGAGTGGGTGTATTTTATAATTTGTATGCGCCAGGCTAGTTGTAGGTCTGAGAGGGTGTATTTTATAATTTGTTTGCGCCAGGCTAGTTGTAGGTCTGAGAGGGTGTATTTTATAATTTGTATGCGCCAGGCTAGTTGTAGGTCTGAGAGGGTGTATTTTATAATTTGTATGCGCCAGGCTAGTTGTAGGTCTGAGAGGGTGTATTTTATAATTTGTATGCGCCAGGCTAGTTGTAGGTCTGAGAGGGTGTATTTTATAATTTGTATGCGCCAGGCTAGTTGTAGGTCTGAGAGGGTGTATTTTATAATTTGTATGCGCCAGGCTAGTTGTAGGTCTGAGAGGGTGTATTTTATAATTTTTATGCGCCAGGCTAGTTGTAGGTCTGAGTGGGTGCATTATTTAATTTGTATGCGCCAGGCTAGTTGTAGATTAGAGCGGGTGTATTTTATAATTTCCATGCGCCAGGCTAGATGTAGATCTGAGCGGGATTTTTTTTTTATAATTTGTATGCGCCAGGCTAGTTGTAGATCTGAGCGGGATTTTTTTTATAATTTGTATGCGCCAGGCTAGTTGTAGATCTGAACGGTTCTATTTTATAACTTGTATGCGCCAGGCTAGTTGTAGATCTGAGCGGGTGTATTTTATACTGTGTATGCGCCAGGCTAGTTGTAGGTCTGAGAGGTTGTATTTTATAATTTGTATGCGCCAGGCTAGTTGTAGGTCTGAGCGGGTGTATTTTATAATTTGTATGCGCCAGGCTAGTTGTAGGTCTGAGAGGGTGTATTTTATAATTTGTATGCGCCAGGCTAGTTGTAGGTCTGAGCGGGTGTATTTTATAATTTGTATGCGCCAGGCTCGCTGTAGATCTGAGCGGTTGTATTTTATAATTTGTATGCGCCAGGCTAGTTGTAGGTCTGAGCGGGTGTATTTTATATTTTGTATGCGCCAGGCTAGTTGTAGATCTGAGCGGTTGTATTTTATAATTTGTATGCGCCAGGCTAAATGTAGATCTGAGCGGGTGTATTTTATAATTTGTATGCGCTAGGCTAGTTGCAGAACTTAGCGGTTGTATTTTATTTTTTGTATGCGCTAAGCTAGTTGTAGGTGTGATCGGGTGTATTATTTAATTGGTATGCGCTAGGCTAGTTTTCGTATTTTTTGTTCAATTTCTAATAACTTAAAAAAATATACGTTGCTTTTAATGAAGTATTTTTCAATCTTTGCTAGGTTAGGGTTTAAACTATATATCCAAAATACATGTTAACGGCCATTATATCAGCCAAAAGGGTATAGGGCTGCTGACGATTTATTGTGATTGATCTGCAACCGATCGGCAACCGCCGGCGTACCACTCTGTGATCTCGCCGCAACATCTTTATTAAAAGGAATGAAATCACTTGCTGCAATTGCAACCGATTTGTAGTTTTGGGAGTGTTTGAAATCTCTCTACAACTACGGTAACTATCGCGTACAGTGTCAATACGAATGTTGAGATTTGACAATCGATCAACTTCGTTTATCCAGCGATTGTCACCCAGTAGCTAGACTGGAGTGACAAGGGTATTTGACTACCTGCCTTTTGAAAATGCTTAAGTAGAACGTTTAAGATTCTGGGTACCCTAGATCGACAAGAACTCATGGTTTATAACCAAGGAAACACTGAAGTGTATAAAAAAAGTTCGTTATGTTGACCCTTCAAGAACTTTTTCGATTTTCTTTGAGTAGGAACAGTTAAATTTTGGCTTTTACTGACCCTTCTACATCCTTGTGACTACTGACTGGTAAATGCACCCACCCATACGACCGCTTTGCTCATAAAATGGTCGAGTTTAAAGTAGGAGTGAATCTTTTGTGTAGCGGAAACTAGGTTTGCAATGTAGTTAGTAATTGTTTGCTGTAGGCAGGTATGGCGATCATAGTAAAACATGGTGTTAACAATTATATGAATGTATCCAGCTTTTATCTAGTTAAAGAAGAGCCTAATTCACCGAGAAACAATTTACTTACAGCGTGTAAATTTGTGTATCAAATCATAAAAACAGGTGACAAAATAGTTAAAATTACGGTATTTAAAGAATTACACAATCATTCACACATTTGTTAGTAAATGTGATGGTTAAATTGGAATTCAATTAAATTCTAACTTGCGATAAATGCCATTCTATGTTATTAACTGTTTTCAGGAGATGCTCGGTTCTGTATTCAACAACATCATGTCTTCTAGATTAATTGGAGTTACTGACCTCTAGAGAGGACTGTAAAGCAAATCTCCTACGATCTTCTATAACTCGTCGATAACAAACCAATTGCTTGTATTGTGTCTGAGTAGGCACACTGAGGGCTGCCTAGAAGTAACATTCGTCGATGGAAACCATAGTTTTGTAAACAGAAGCAAAGAGCTTATTAGATAATTACGCCCACTCGTGGAAGCGGTACTGTTGGCCAATGCGGTGGTATGTTTGTTTGTATAGTCAATAAATATAATATAGAACCTTACACAAACCGATAGCAATCACTCAGATTGTTCACGACTGATGATTTTTCGAGCAAGCACAAAGGCATTCACATGCCTGTCGAATCGAAAAGTTACAGTAAAAACTCTTCCGATACGTTACATAGAAAACCCAGCAGTTACCGCCACGGAACCAGTTTGATGAAATTAAAACAATTAAGTCGTTAATTAAGTCATTGACGACATAAGCTAGTTATATAAGTCTGTTATTGATTTTATTTTATGTTGCACTGCTAAGTCCTATATTCAATGTACTTATTTCATGATACGGAAAGTAGCAACAAAAAATAAATTATTACATTTCTGCAGTTTAGGTCTTGATAGCAACGTGCTTTGTAGAAATTGTATCAGAATTTATTTTACCTTTTATTGTAGCATATCGAATTATATATGAGCAGAAATGTTAATAATCCAACATAAAAAGTTAAATGCTTTTAAATATTTTGCGTTTACTATGTTTCCACGCTTATAAATATTTTACATTTAGTAACATATACTTAAATGAACTCTTAACTGGGCACTGATGGCAAGACAGACAAAAGACGTGCAAAGATAAGAAAGTTTTAATTTAATTGTGTTTAGTTGCTGAGCACTTTTCTCGTATACAAATTGTACAAAGTTATGTTAATGTATTTACTGTTATTTTGATTGTAAATTGAATACTTTGCCGAATTAATCTCGATGCTGGTGCTTACTTTTAGTTATCTCACTTTCATGTGGTTTTATTTTTACACTTGTTATCTTTGAAAAAAATCACTATAGGATGTGCAAGGTTGGAGAGCTCCGTCAATTAAGTTGAGGTTCTCCATCGGTCATCTTGCCGTGCTTCCGTTCAATGGAGGGTAGAGTGGCATTTGTCTGTTTGTATGATCCATCTTCCCAGTGCTATGTGATTGTATATTCTGTTGTTACGTCGTGTCAATACAGTCTAAGCCCTGTTGACAACGTCCAGCAGATTCTAGGCTAAAGATTATCTCAGGCAACTTTCTGGGTAGAACCACCTGCGCAACGAAGATGAGCTAAAAACGTTCAAACATGAATTTCTTGTTACGACCGAGACTTGGACCGACGCGGTAAAGAGGGCTGTGTAGTTATTGAGATTCCTACCGCTTGGCCACGTGCGGTCTATGTTTTGTGACAATCCCAACTTTTGTGTGTGCCTATCTAAAGTCGTCATATAAATTTCAATGTATGTGGTCATTCTAATAGAACCTATTTTATTTTTGTATGTTATTATAAAATGTTAACTAAAACTGCATACATCATTGAAGGTAGCAATATTCCATTAAGAAATCAGTAATGATGAGCTAATGAATCATTTCCAGGACATAATTCATAAAGCGCTCACGCCATTGGTTAACCTTGGGTACAAAAACCTTGGCACCTTGGCAGGTTATTACAGTAACGCATTAAAGATGTGATAATGTACTGCTAACAGAAATTTTAAACATCAACAATGAGCAACTGAATGTGGATTTATGTGGAAAGAAAGAACAGACTACATTTCATGTTAGAATGATATTAAATATTATAGAACATGTATATTATCTGCAATATAAATAAAACATGTTAAAATATTCTTAGGTAAGTTGTTTGTGTTTGAAAGTTAAATTCGCCATTCTGCTATTATCTTTTTCTTAAATAAATTATGCAATATTTACTGCAGTTCAGACGCAGTGTTTTACATTCTAAATAACAGTTTAAATCGTTTAGCAGTTAAAAATAACACAAGAAAAACTATTTGTCGATCAGTTTGAGAGATGTTAAAATGTTTTCCAGTGGAAAACGGAAAAAATATTCAAATGTTATTGTATCTTTATTGCTTGTTTATGTATGATTCAAACCTGTTACCAGTAATATGTCAGTTCAAAGGTCAAAGTGTTCCACTGACTGCTGGAATTTTATATGGTTAATTTTGACTATATTTCTGGATTAATGTTTATACACATTCTAACATAACCTTTGAAAAGTTTTGAAGAGTTTTAGCTGACACTTATCTTTTGTATTTAGGTCCATAGAATCTTTTTGTATTAAAAAAGAAACAAGGTTAACGATCAACCCTAGATTGAAAATATGTTTAATGAGTAGCATGGCACTGTGGTTAAATATTAGAAGACCATGAGACATTACGTTTGACCTCATTCGAAATGGTGACGCATGCTCATCCGGGTAAATATTAAAGTTGCCCTTATCGGTAAAAGTGACATATTGCATCCATAATACCATTCTAACCAAAGAAAGCAGAACATAACCAACGACCAGAACACAAAGTTTATGATGCAATTCTACTCCTACCAATGTAACCAACGACCTGTACATTCAGTTTGTGATCTAAGTCTACGCCTACCACTGTAACGAACGACCTGTATACACAGTTTGTGGTCTAAGTCTACTCCTACCAATGTAACCAACGACCGGTACACAGTTTGTGGTCTAAGTCTACTCCTACCTCTGTAACCAACGACCTGTACACACAGTTTGTGGTCTAAGTCTACTCCTACCTCTGTAACGAACGACCTGTACACACAGTTTGTGGTCTAAGTCTACTCCTACCACTGTAACCAACGACCTGTACACACAGTTTGTGGTCTAAGTCTACTCCTACCACTGTAACGACGACCTGTACACACAGTTTGTGGTCTAAGTCTACTCCTACCTCTGTAAGTAACGACCTGTACACACAGTTTGTGGTCTAAGTCTACTCCTACCACTGTAAGTAACGACCTGTACGCACAGTTTGTGGTCTAAGTCTACTCCTACCACTGTAGCCAACGACATGTACACACAGTGTGTGGTCTAAGTCTACTCCTACCACTGTAACCAACGACCTGTACGCACAGTTTGTGATCTAAGTCTACTCCTACCACTGTAGCCAACGACATGTACACACAGTGTGTGGTCTTAGTCTACTCCTACCACTGTAACCAACGACATGTACACACAGTGTGTGGTCTTAGTCTACTCCTACCACTGTAGCCAACGACCTGTACATACAGTTTGTGGACTAAGTCTACTCCTACCACTGTAAGCAACGATCTGTACACACGGTTTGTGGTCTAAGTCTACTCCTACCTCTGTAAGTAACGACCTGTACACAGTTTGTGGTCTAAGTCTACTCCTACCACTGTAAGCAACGACATGTACACACGGTTTGTGGTCTAAGTCTACTCCTACCACTGTAATTAACGACCTGTACACAGTTTGTGGTCTAAGTCTACTCCTGCCACTGTAGCCAACGACATGTACGCACAGTTTGTGGTCTAAGTCTACTCCTACCTCTGTAAACAACGACCTGTACACAGTTTGTGGTCTAAGTCTACTCCTGCCAATGTAGCCAACGACCTGTACGCTCAGTTTGTGGTCTAAGTCTACTCCTACCACTGTAGCCACCGACATGTACACACAGTTTGTGGTCTAAGTCTACTCCTACCACTGTAACGAACGACCTGTACACACAGTTTGTAGTCTAAGTCTACTCTTACCACTGTAGCCAACGACCTGAAAACACAGTTTGTGGTCTATGTCTACTCCTACCTCTGTAACCAACAACCTGTACACACAGTTTGTGGTCTAAGTCTACTCCTAACAATGTAACCAACAACCTGTACACACAGTTTGTGGTCTAAGTCTACTCCTACCACCGTAGCCAACGACCTGTACACACAGTTTGTGGTCTAAGTCTACTCCTACCTCTGTAACCAACAACATGTACACACAATTTGTGGTCTAAGTCTACTCTTAACAATGTAACCAACAACCCTGTACACACAGTTTGTGGTCTAAGTCTACTCCTACCACTGTAGCCAACGACCTGTACACACAGTTTGTGGTCTAAGTCTACTCCTACTACTGTAACCAACGACCTGTACACACAGTTTGAGAACTAAGTCTACTCCTACCAAAGTAACCAACGACTTGTACACACAGTTTGTGGTCTGAGTCTGCTCCTACCTCTGTAACCAACGATCTGTACACAGTTTGTGGTCTAAGTTTACTCCTTCCACTGTAGCCAACGACCTATACGCGCACTTTGTTGTCTAAGTCTACTCCTACCTCTGTAGCCAACGACCTGTACGCACAGTTTGTGGTCAAAGTCTACTCCTACCTCTGTAATCAACGACCTGTACACAGTTTGTGGTCTAAGTCTACTCCTGCCACTGTAGCCAACGACCTGTACGCTCAGTTTGTGGTCTAAGTCTACTCCTACCACTGTAGCCAGCGACATGTACACACGGTTTGTGGTATAAGTCTACTCCTACCTCTGTAAGTAACGACCTGTACACAGTTTGTGGTCTAAGTCTACTCCTACCACTGTAAGCAACGACATGTACACACGGTTTGTGGTCTAAGTCTACTCCTACCACTGTAATTAACGACCTGTACACAGTTTGTGGTCTAAGTCTACTCCTGCTACTGTAGCCAACGACATGTACGCACAGTTTGTGGTCTAAGTCTACTCCTACCTCTGTAAACAACGACCTGTACACAGTTTGTGGTCTAAGTCTACTCCTGCCAATGTAGCCAACGACCTGTACGCTCAGTTTGTGGTCTAAGTCTACTCCTACCACTGTAGCCACCGACATGTACACACAGTTTGTGGTCTAAGTCTACTCCTACCACTGTAACGAACGACCTGTACACACAGTTTGTAGTCTAAGTCTACTCTTACCACTGTAGCCAACGACCTGAAAACACAGTTTGTGGTCTATGTCTACTCCTACCTCTGTAACCAACAACCTGTACACACAGTTTGTGGTCTAAGTCTACTCCTAACAATGTAACCAACAACCTGTACACACAGTTTGTGGTCTAAGTCTACTCCTACCACTGTAGCCAACGACCTGTACACACAGTTTGTGGTCTAAGTCTACTCCTACCTCTGTAACCAACAACATGTACACACAATTTGTGGTCTAAGTCTACTCTTAACAATGTAACCAACAACCCTGTACACACAGTTTGTGGTCTAAGTCTACTCCTACCACTGTAGCCAACGACCTGTACACACAGTTTGTGGTCTAAGTCTACTCCTACTACTGTAACCAACGACCTGTACACACAGTTTGAGAACTAAGTCTACTCCTACCAAAGTAACCAACGACTTGTACACACAGTTTGTCGTCTGAGTCTGTTCCTACCTCTGTAACCAACGATCTGTACACAGTTTGTGGTCTAAGTCTACTCCTTCCACTGTAGCCAACGACCTATACGCGCACTTTGTTGTCTAAGTCTACTCCTACCTCTGTAGCCAACGACCTGTACGCACAGTTTGTGGTCAAAGTCTACTCCTACCTCTGTAAACAACGACCTGTACACAGTTTGTGGTCTTAGTCTACTCCTGCCACTGTAGCCAACGACCTGTACGCTCAGTTTGTAGTCTAAGTCTACTCCTACCACTGTAGCCAGCGACATGTACACACAGTTTGAGGTCTAAGTCTACTCCTACCACTGTAACGAACGACCTGTACACAGTTTGTGATCTAAGTCTACTCCTACCACTGTAGCCAGCGACATGTACACACAGTTTGTGGTCTAAGTCTACTCCTACCACTGTAACCAACGACCTGTACACACAGTTTGTGGTCTAAGTCTACTCCTACCAGTGAGCCAGCGACATGTACACACAGTTTGTGGTCTAAGTCTACTCCTACCACTGTAACCAACGACCTGTACACAGTTTGTGGTCTAAGTCTACTCCTACCAGTGAGCCAGCGACATGTACACACAGTTTGTGGTCTAAGTCTACTCCTACCAGTGAGCCAGCGACATGTGCACACAGTTTGTGGTCTAAGTCTACTCCTACCACTGTAACCAACGACCTGTACACAGTTTGTGGTCTAAGTCTTCTCGAACCTCTGTAATTAACGACCTGTACACACTTTGTGGTCTAAGTCTACTCCTACCACTGTAACCAACGACCTGTACACATAGTTTGTGGTCTAAGTCTACTCCTACCAATGTAACCAACGACATGTTCACACAGTTTGTGGTCTAAGTCTTCTCCTACCAATGTAACTAACCAACGACCTGTACACACAGTTTGTGGTCTAGGTCTACTCCTACCAATGTAACCAACGACCTGTACACACAGTTTGTGGTCTAAGTCTACTCCTACCACTGTAGCCGACAACCTGTACACACAGTTTGTGGTCTAAGTCTACTCCTACCACTGTAACGAACGACCTGTACACAGTTTGTGATCTAAGTCTACTCCTACCACTGTAGCCAACGACCTGTACACACAGTTTGTGGTCTATGTCTACTCCTACCACTGTAACCAACGACCTGGACACACAGTTTGTGGTCTAAGTCTACTCCTACCAGTGAGCCAGCGACATGTACACACAGTTTGTGGTCTAAATCTACTCCTACCACTGTAACCAACGACCTGTACACGTTTGTGATCTAAGTCTACTCCTACCACTGTAGCCCGACCTGTACACAGTTTGTGGTCTAAGTCTACTACTACCAGTAGCCCGACACCACAGTTTGTGTCTAAGTCTACTCCTACCACTGTAACCACGACCTGTACACAGTTTGTGGTCTAAGTCTACTCCTACCACTGTACCAGCGACCTGTACACAGTTTGTGTGTCTAAGTCTACTCCTACCACTGTACCAACGACCTGTACACACAGTTTGTGGTCTAAGTCTACTCCTACCACTGTAACCAACGACCTGTACACAGTTTGTGATCTAAGTCTACTCCTACCACTGTAAGCAACGACCTGTACACACAGTTTGTGGTCTAAGTCTACTCCTACCACTGTAACCAACGACCTGTACACACAGTTTGTGATCTAAGTCTACTCCTACCACTGTAGCCAACGACCTGTACACAGTTTGTGGTCTAAGTCTACTCCTACCACTGTAACCAACGACCTGTACACAGTTTGTGATCTAAGTCTACTCCACCAGTAGCCGACCTGTACACACAGTTGTGGTCTAAGTCTACTCCTACCACTGTAAGCAACGACCTGTACACACAGTTTGTGGTCTAAGTCTACTCCTACCACTGTAACCAACGACCTGTACACACAGTTTGTGGTCTAAGTCTACTCCTACCACTGTAAGCCAACGACCTGTACACACGTTTGTGGTCTAAGTCTACTCCTACCACTGTAAGTAACGACCTGTACACAGTTTGTGGTCTAAGTCTACTCCTACCACTGTAGCCAACGACCTGTACACACAGTTTGTGGTCTAAGTCTACTCCTACCACTGTAACCAACGACCTGTACACACAGTTTGTGATCTAAGTCTACTCCTACCACTGTAGCCAAGACCTGTACACACAGTTTGTGGTCTAAGTCTACTCCTACCACTGTAGCCAACGACCTGTACACACAGTTTGTGGTCTAAGTCTACTCCTACCACTTGTAGCCAACGACCTGTACACACAGTTGGTGGTCTAAGTCCTACTCCTACCAGTGAGCCAACTACATGTACACACAGTTTGTGGTGCTAGTCTACTCCTACCAGCTGAGGCCAAGCGGCCTGGACCACACAGTTGTGGTGCTAGTCTACTCCTACCACTGGTAACCAACGACATGTACCACAGGTTTGTGGTCTAAGTTACTCCTACCATCAGTGAGAGCCAGCGACATGTACACACAGTTTGATGGTCTAAGTCTACTCCTACCAGCTGTAGCCACGGGACCTGTGCACACAGTTTGTGGTCTAGTCTACTCCTACCAATGTAAACCCAACGACCATGTACACAGTTGTGGCTAAAGTCTACTTCCTACCACTGTATCCCAGCCGACATGTACACAGTTTTGGTGGTCTAAGTCTACTCCTACCACGGTAGCCCAGCGACATGTCACACAGTTTGGTGGTCTAAGTGCTACTCTCTACCACTGTACCCACGACAATGTACACACAGTTTGTGGTTCTAAGTCTACTCCTACCACTGTAAGCAAACGACATTGTTTTGTACACACAGGTTTGTGTCTAAGTCTACTCCTACCACTGTACCAACGACCTGTACACACATTTGTGGTCTAAGTCTACTCCTACCACTGTAAGCAACGACTGTACACAGTTTGTGATCTAAGTCTACTCCTACCACTGTAACCAACGACCTGTACACAGTTTGTGATCTAAGTCTACTCCTACCACTGTAACCAACGACCTGTACACACAGTTTGTGATCTAAGTCTACTCCTACCACTGTAAGTAACGACCTGTACACACAGTTTGTGATCTAAGTCTACTCCTACTACTGTAACCAACGACCTGTACACACAGTTTGTGATCTAAGTCTACTCCTACCACTGTAAGCAACGACCACACACTTTGTGGTCTAAGTCTACTCCTACCACTGTAGCCAACAACCTGTACTCACGGTTTGTGATCTAAGTCTACTCCTACCACTGTAGCCAACAACCTGTACACAGTTTGTGGTCTAAGTCTACTCCTACCACTGTAAGTAACGACCTGTACACAGTTTGTGATCTAAGTCTACTCCTACCACTGTAAGCAACGACCTGTACACAATTTTGTGATCTAAGTCTACTCCTACCACTGTAAACGACCTGTACACACAGTTTGTGGTCTAAGTCTACTCCTACCACTGTAAGCCAACGACCTGTACACACAGTTTGTGGTCTAAGTCTACTCCTACCACTGTAACCAACGACCTGTACACACAGTTTGTGGTCTAAGTCTACTCCTACCACTGTAGCCAACGACCTGTACACACAGTTTGTGATCTAAGTCTACTCCTACCACTGTAAGCAACGACCTGTACACACAGTTTGGTCTAATCTACTCCTACCACTGTAAGCAACGACCTGTACACACAGTTTGTGGTCTAAGTCTACTCCTACCACTGTAAGTAACGACCTGTACACAGTTTTGTGTCTAAGTCTACTCCTACCACTGTAAGTAACGACCTGTACACACAGTTTGTGGTCTAAGTCTACTCCTACCACTGTAAGCAACGACCTTACACAGTTTGTGTCTAAGTCTACTCCTACCACTGTAAGTACGACCTGTACACACAGTTTGTGGTCTAAGTCTACTCCTACTGTAACCAACGACCTGTACCACAGTTTTGTGGTCTAAGTCTACTCCTACCACTGTAAGCCAACGACCTGTACACACAGTTTGTGGTCTAAGTCTACTCCTACCACTGTAACCAACGACCTGTACACACAGTTTGTGGTCTAAGTTCTACTCCACTGTAACAACGACCTGTACACACAGTTTGTGATCTAAGTCTACTCCTACCACTGTAACCAACGACCTGTACACACAGTTTGTGGTCTAAGTCTACTCCTACCACTGTAAGTAACGACCTGTACACACAGTTTGTGGTCTAAGTCTACTCCTACCACTGTAACCAACGACCTGTACACACAGTTTGTGATCTAAGTCTACTCCTACCACTGTAGCCAACAACCTGTACACAGTTTGTGGTCTAAGTCTACTCCTACCACTGTAAGTAACGACCTGTACACAGTTTGTGATCTAAGTCTACTCCTACCACTGTAAGACCACCTGTACACAGTTTGTGGTCTAAGTCTACTCCTACCACTGTAGCCAACAACCTGTACACAGTTTGTGGTCTAAGTCTACTCCTACCACTGTAAGTAACGACCTGTACACAGTTTGTGATCTAAGTCTACTCCTACCACTGTAAGCAACGACCTGTACATACAGTTTGTGGTCTAAGTCTACTCCTACCACTGTAAGTAACGACCTGTACACAGTTTGTGATCTAAGTCTACTCCTACCACTGTAAGAACGACCTGTACACAGTTTGTGGTCTAAGTCTACTCCTACCACTGTACCAACGACCTGTACACACAGTTTGTGGTCTAAGTCTACTCCTACCACGTAAGTAACGACCTGTACACAGTTGTGATCTAAGTCTACTCCTACCACTGTAAGCAACGACCTGTACACACAGTTTGTGGTCTAAGTCTACTCCTACCACTGTAAGCCAACGACCTGTACACACAGTTTGTGGTCTAAGTCTACTCCTACCACTGTAAGTAACGACCTGTACACAGTTTGTGATCTAAGTCTACTCCTACCACTGTAGCCAACGACCTGTACACAGTTTGTGGTCTAAGTCTACTCCTACCACTGTAAGTAACGACCTGTACACAGTTTGTGATCTAAGTCTACTCCTACCACTGTAAGCAACGACCTGTACACAGTTTGTGGTCTAAGTCTACTCCTACCACTGTAAGCAACGACCTGTACACACAGTTTGTGATCTAAGTCTACTCCTACCACTGTAAGTAACGACCTGTACACACAGTTTGTGGTCTAAGTCTACTCCTACCACTGTAACCAACGACCTGTACACACAGTTTGTGGTCTAAGTCTACTCCTACCACTGTAACCAACGACCTGTACACACAGTTTGTGGTCTAAGTCTACTCCTACCACTGTAGCCAACGACCTGTACACACAGTTTGTGGTCTAAGTCTACTCCTACCACTGTAACCAACGACCTGTACACACAGTTTGTGCTAAGTCTACTCCTACCACTGTAACCAACGACCTGTACACACAGTTTGTGGTCTAAGTCTACTCCTACCACTGTAACCAACGACCTGTACACAGTTTGTGATCTAAGTCTACTCCTACCACTGTACCAACGACCTGTACTCACGGTTTGTGGTCTAAGTCTACTCCTACCACTGTAGCCAACGACCTGTACACACAGTTTGTGGTCTAAGTCTACTCCTACCACTGTAACCAACGACCTGTACACAGTTTGTGGTCTAAGTCTACTCCTACCACTGTAACCAACGACCTGTACACACAGTTTGTGATCTAAGTCTACTCCTACCACTGTAGCCAACACCTGTACACACAGTTTGTGATCTAAGTCTACTCCTACCACTGTAACCAACGACCTGTACACAGTTTGTGGTCTAAGTCTACTCCTACCACTGTAGCCAACGACCTGTACACACAGTTTGTGGTCTAAGTCTACTCCTACCACTGTAACCAACGACCTGTACACAGTTTGTGATCTAAGTCTACTCCTACCACTGTAACAACGACCTGTACACACAGTTTGTGATCTAAGTCTACTCCTACCACTGTAACCAACGACCTGTACACACAGTTTGTGATCTAAGTCTACTCCTACCACTGTAACCAACGACCTGTACACACAGTTTGTGGTCTAAGTCTACTCCTACCACTGTAACAACGACCTGTACACACAGTTTGTGGTCTAAGTCTACTCCTACACTGTAAGCAACGACCTGTAACACAGTTTGTGGTCTAAGTCTACTCCTACCGTAAGCCAACGACCTGTACTCACGGTTTGTGATCTAAGTCTACTCCTACCACTGTAGCCAACAACCTGTACACAGTTTGTGGTCTAAGTCTACTCCTACCACTGTAAGCAACGACCTGTACACAGTTTGTGATCTAAGTCTACTCCTACCACTGTAAGCAACGACCTGTACACACAGTTTGTGGTCTAAGTCTACTCCTACCACTGTAAGTAACGACCTGTACACAGTTTGTGATCTAAGTCTACTCCTACCACTGTAAGCAACGACCTGTACACACAGTTTGTGGTCTAAGTCTACTCCTACCACTGTAAGCAACGACCTGTACACACAGTTTGTGGTCTAAGTCTACTCCTACCACTGTAAGTAACGACCTGTACACACAGTTTGTGGTCTAAGTCTACTCCTACCTCTGTAACCAACGACATGTACATACAGTTTGTGGTCTAAGTCTACTCTTAACAATGTAACCAACAACCCTGTACACACAGTTTTGTGGTCTAAGTCTACTCCTACCACTGTAGCCAACGACCTGTACACACAGTTTGTGGTCTAAGTCTACTCTACTACTGTAACCAACGACCTGTACACACAGTTTGAGAACTAAGTCTACTCCTACCAAAGTAACCAACGACTTGTACACACAGTTTGTGGTCTGAGTCTGCTCCTACCTCTGTAACCAACGATCTGTACACAGTTTGTGGTCTAAGTCTACTCCTTCCACTGTAGCCAACGACCTATACGCGCACTTTGTTGTCTAAGTCTACTCCTACCTCTGTAGCCAACGACCTGTACGCACAGTTTGTGGTCAAAGTCTACTCCTACCTCTGTAAACAACGACCTGTACACAGTTTGTGGTCTAAGTCTACTCCTGCCACTGTAGCCAACGACCTGTACGCTCAGTTTGTGGTCTAAGTCTACTCCTACCACTGTAGCCAGCGACATGTACACACAGTTTGTGGTCTAAGTCTACTCCTACCACTGTAACGAACGACCTGTACACAGTTTGTGATCTAAGTCTACTCCTACCACTGTAGCCAGCGACATGTACACACAGTTTGTGGTCTAAGTCTACTCCTACCACTGTAGCCAACGACCTGTACACACAGTTTGTGGTCTAAGTCTACTCCTACCACTGTAACCAACGACCTGTACACACAGTTTGTGGTCTAAGTCTACTCCTACCAGTGAGCCAGCGACATGTACACACAGTTTGTGGTCTAAGTCTACTCCTACCACTGTAACCAACGACCTGTACACAGTTTGTGGTCTAAGTCTACTCCTACCAGTGAGCCAGCGACATGTACACACAGTTTGTGGTCTAAGTCTACTCCTACCAGTGAGCCAGCGACATGTGCACACAGTTTGTGGTCTAAGTCTACTCCTACCACTGTAACCAACGACCTGTACACAGTTTGTGGTCTAAGTCTTCTCGAACCTCTGTAATTAACGACCTGTACACACTTTGTGGTCTAAGTCTACTCCTACCACTGTAACCAACGACCTGTACACACAGTTTGTGGTCTAAGTCTTCTCCTACCAATGTAACTAACCAACGACCTGTACACACAGTTTGTGGTCTAGGTCTACTCCTTCCACTGTAGCCAACGACCTATACGCGCACTTTGTTGTCTAAGTCTACTCCTACCTCTGTAGCCAACGACCTGTACGCACAGTTTGTGGTCAAAGTCTACTCCTTCCACTGTAGCCAACGACCTATACGCGCACTTTGTTGTCTAAGTCTACTCCTACCTCTGTAGCCAACGACCTGTACGCACAGTTTGTGGTCAAAGTCTACTCCTACCTCTGTAAACAACGACCTGTACACAGTTTGTGGTCTAAGTCTACTCCTGCCACTGTAGCCAACGACCTGTACGCTCAGTTTGTGGTCTAAGTCTACTCCTACCACTGTAGCCAGCGACATGTACACACAGTTTGTGGTCTAAGTCTACTCCTACCACTGTAACGAACGACCTGTACACAGTTTGTGATCTAAGTCTACTCCTACCACTGTAGCCAGCGACATGTACACACAGTTTGTGGTCTAAGTCTACTCCTACCACTGTAGCCAACGACCTGTACACACAGTTTGTGGTCTAAGTCTACTCCTACCACTGTAACCAACGACCTGTACACACAGTTTGTGGTCTAAGTCTACTCCTACCAGTGAGCCAGCGACATGTACACACAGTTTGTGGTCTAAGTCTACTCCTACCACTGTAACCAACGACCTGTACACAGTTTGTGGTCTAAGTCTACTCCTACCAGTGAGCCAACGACCTGTACACACAGTTTGTGGTCTAAGTCTACTCCTAGCACTGTAAGCAACGACCTGTACACAGTGAGTGGTCTAAGTCTACTCCTAGCACTGTAAGTAACGACATGTACACACAGTTTGTGGTCTAAGTCTACTCCTACCACTGTAGCCACCGACCTGTACACAGTTTGTGGTCTAAGTCTACTCCTACCACTGTAAGCAACGACCAGTACACACTTTGTGGTCTAAGTCTACTCCTACCACTGTAAGCAACGACCTGTACACACAGTTTGTGGTCTAAGTCTACTCCTACCACTGTAAGTAACGACCTGTACACAGTTTGTGGTCTAAGTCTACTCCTACCACTGTAAGCAACGACCAGTACACACTTTGTGGTCTAAGTCTACTCCTACCACTGTAAGCAACGACCTGTACACACAGTTTGTGGTCTAAGTCTACTCCTACCACTGTAAGTTACGACCTGTACACACAGTTTGTGGTCTAAGTCTACTCCTACCTCTGTAACCAACAACATGTACACACAATTTGTGGTCTAAGTCTACTCTTAACAATGTAACCAACAACCCTGTACACACAGTTTGTGGTCTAAGTCTACTCCTACCACTGTAGCCAACGACCTGTACACACAGTTTGTGGTCTAAGTCTACTCCTACTACTGTAACCAACGACCTGTACACACAGTTTGAGAACTAAGTCTACTCCTACCAAAGTAACCAACGACTTGTACACACAGTTTGTGGTCTGAGTCTGCTCCTACCTCTGTAACCAACGATCTGTACACAGTTTGTGGTCTAAGTCTACTCCTTCCACTGTAGCCAACGACCTATACGCGCACTTTGTTGTCTAAGTCTACTCCTACCTCTGTAGCCAACGACCTGTACGCACAGTTTGTGGTCAAAGTCTACTCCTACCTCTGTAAACAACGACCTGTACACAGTTTGTGGTCTAAGTCTACTCCTGCCACTGTAGCCAACGACCTGTACGCTCAGTTTGTGGTCTAAGTCTACTCCTACCACTGTAGCCAGCGACATGTACACACAGTTTGTGGTCTAAGTCTACTCCTACCACTGTAACGAACGACCTGTACACAGTTTGTGATCTAAGTCTACTCCTACCACTGTAGCCAGCGACATGTACACACAGTTTGTGGTCTAAGTCTACTCCTACCACTGTAGCCAACGACCTGTACACACAGTTTGTGGTCTAAGTCTACTCCTACCACTGTAACAAACGACCTGTACACACAGTTTGTGGTCTAAGTCTACTCCTACCAGTGAGCCAGCGACATGTACACACAGTTTGTGGTCTAAGTCTACTCCTACCACTGTAACCAACGACCTGTACACAGTTTGTGGTCTAAGTCTACTCCTACCAGTGAGCCAGCGACATGTACACACAGTTTGTGGTCTAAGTCTACTCCTACCAGTGAGCCAGCGACATGTGCACACAGTTTGTGGTCTAAGTCTACTCCTACCACTGTAACCAACGACCTGTACACAGTTTGTGGTCTAAGTCTTCTCGAACCTTTGTAATTAACGACCTGTACACACTTTGTGGTCTAAGTCTACTCCTACCACTGTAACCAACGACCTGTACACACAGTTTGTGGTCTAAGTCTTCTCCTACCAATGTAACTAACCAACGACCTGTACACACAGTTTGTGGTCTAGGTCTACTCCTACCAATGTAACCAACGACCTGTACACACAGTTTGTGGTCTAAGTCTACTCCTACCACTGTAGCCAACAACCTGTACACACAGTTTGTGGTCTAAGTCTACTCCTACCACTGTAACGAACGACCTGTACACAGTTTGTGATCTAAGTCTACTCCTACCACTGTAGCCAACGACCTGTACACACAGTTTGTGGTCTAAGTCTACTCCTACCACTGTAACCAACGACCTGGACACACAGTTTGTGGTCTAAGTCTACTCCTACCAGTGAGCCAGCGACATGTACACACAGTTTGTGGTCTAAATCTACTCCTACCACTGTAACCAACGACCTGTACACAGTTTGTGGTCTAAGTCTACTCCTACCAGTGAGCCTGCGACATGTACACACAGTTTGTGGTCTAAGTCTACTCCTACCAGTGAGCCAGCGACATGTGCACACAGTTTGTGGTCTAAGTCTACTCCTACCACTGTAACCAACGACCTGTACACAGTTTGTGGTCTAAGTCTACTCCTACCAATGTACCCAGCGACATGTACACAGTTTGTGGTCTAAGTCTACTCCTACCACTGTAGCCAACAACCTGTACACACAGTTTGTGGTCTAAGTCTACTCCTACCACTGTAACGAACGACCTGTACACAGTTTGTGATCTAAGTCTACTCCTACCACTGTAGCCAACGACCTGTACACACAGTTTGTGGTCTAAGTCTACTCCTACCACTGTAACCAACGACCTGGACACACAGTTTGTGGTCTAAGTCTACTCCTACCAGTGAGCCAGCGACATGTACACACAGTTTGTGGTCTAAATCTACTCCTACCACTGTAACCAACGACCTGTACACAGTTTGTGGTCTAAGTCTACTCCTACCAGTGAGCCTGCGACATGTACACACAGTTTGTGGTCTAAGTCTACTCCTACCAGTGAGCCAGCGACATGTGCACACAGTTTGTGGTCTAAGTCTACTCCTACCACTGTAACCAACGACCTGTACACAGTTTGTGGTCTAAGTCTACTCCTACCAATGTACCCAGCGACATGTACACAGTTTGTGGTCTAAGTCTACTCCTACCACTGTAGCCAGCGACATGTACACAGTTTGTGGTCTAAGTCTACTCCTACCACTGTACCCAACGACATGTACACACAGTTTGTGGTCTAAGTCTACTCCTACCACTGTAAGCAACGACATGTACACACAGTTTGTGGTCTAAGTCTACTCCTACCTCTGTAACCAACGACCTGTACACACAGTTTGTGGTCTAAGTCTACTCCTACCACTCTAAGCAACGATCTGTACACACGGTTTGTGGTCTAAGTCTACTCCTACCTCTGTAAGTAACGACCTGTACACAGTTTGTGGTCTAAGTCTACTCCTACCACTGTAAGCAACGACATGTACACACGGTTTGTGGTCTAAGTCTACTCCTACCACTGTAATTAACGACCTGTACACAGTTTGTGGTCTAAGTCTACTCCTGCCACTGTAGCCAACGACATGTACGCACAGTTTGTGGTCTAAGTCTACTCCTACCTCTGTAAACAACGACCTGTACACAGTTTGTGGTCTAAGTCTACTCCTGCCAATGTAGCCAACGACCTGTACGCTCAGTTTGTGGTCTAAGTCTACTCCTACCACTGTAGCCACCGACATGTACACACAGTTTGTGGTCTAAGTCTACTCCTACCACTGTAACGAACGACCTGTACACAGTTTGTGATCTAAGTCTACTCCTACCACTGTAGCCAGCGACATGTACACACAGTTTGTGGTCTAAGTCTACTCCTACCACTGTAGCCAACGACCTGTACACACAGTTTGTGGTCTAAGTCTACTCCTACCACTGTAACCAACGACCTGTACACACAGTTTGTGGTCTAAGTCTACTCCTACCAGTGAGCCAGCGACATGTACACACAGTTTGTGGTCTAAGTCTACTCCTACCACTGTAACCAACGACCTGTACACAGTTTGTGGTCTGAGTCTACTCCTACCAGTGAGCCAGCGACATGTACACACAGTTTGTGGTCTAAGTCTACTCCTACCAGTGAGCCAGCGACATGTGCACACAGTTTGTGGTCTAAGTCTACTCCTACCACTGTAACCAACGACCTGTACACAGTTTGTGGTCTAAGTCTACTCCTACCAATGTACCCAGCGACATGTACACAGTTTGTGGTCTAAGTCTACTCCTACCACTGTACCCAACGACATGTACACACAGTTTGTGGTCTAAGTCTACTCCTACCACTGTAAGCAACGACATGTACACACAGTTTGTGGTCTAAGTCTACTCCTACCTCTGTAACCAACGACCTGTACACACAGTTTGTGGTCTAAGTCTACTCCTACCACTGTAAGCAACGATCTGTACACACGGTTTGTGGTCTAAGTCTACTCCTACCTCTGTAAGTAACGACCTGTACACAGTTTGTGGTCTAAGTCTACTCCTACCACTGTAGCCAGCGACATGTACACACAGTTTGTGGTCTAAGTCTACTCCTACCACTGTAACGAACGACCTGTACACAGTTTGTGATCTAAGTCTACTCCTACCACTGTAGCCAGCGACATGTACACACAGTTTGTGGTCTAAGTCTACTCCTACCACTGTAGCCAACGACCTGTACACACAGTTTGTGGTCTACGTCTACTCCTACCACTGTAACCAACGACCTGTACACACAGTTTGTGGTCTAAGTCTACTCCTACCAGTGAGCCAGCGACATGTACACACAGTTTGTGGTTTAAGTCTACTCCTACCACTGTAACCAACGACCTGTACACAGTTTGTGGTCTAAGTCTACTCCTACCAGTGAGCCAGCGACATGTACACACAGTTTGTGGTCTAAGTCTACTCCTACCAGTGAGCCAGCGACATGTGCACACAGTTTGTGGTCTAAGTCTACTCCTACCACTGTAACCAACGACCTGTACACAGTTTGTGGTCTAAGTCTACTCCTACCAATGTACCCAGCGACATGTACACAGTTTGTGGTCTAAGTCTACTCCTACCACTGTAGCCAGCGACATGTACACAGTTTGTGGTCTAAGTCTACTCCTACCACTGTACCCAACGACATGTACACACAGTTTGTGGTCTAAGTCTACTCCTACCACTGTAAGCAACGTCATGTACACACAGTTTGTGGTCTAAGTCTACTCCTACCTCTGTAACCAACGACCTGTACACACAGTTTGTGGTCTAAGTCTACTCCTACCACTGTAAGCAACGATCTGTACACACGGTTTGTGGTCTAAGTCTACTCCTACCACTGTAATTAACGACCTGTACACAGTTTGTGGTCTAAGTCTACTCCTACCACTGTAACCAACGACCTGTACACACGGTTTGTGGTCTAAGTCTACTCCTACCACTGTAAGTAACGACCTGTACACAGTTTGTGGTCTATGTCTACTCCTACCACTGTAAGCAACGACCTGTACACACAGTTTGTGATCTAAGACTACTCCTACCACTGTAAGCAACGACCAGTACACACTTTGTGGTCTAAGTCTACTCCTACCACTGTAAGCAACGACCTGTACACACAGTTTGTGATCTAAGTCTACTCTTAGCACTGTAAGCAACGACCAGTACACAGTTTGTTGTCTAAGTCTACTCCTACCACTGTAAGTAACGACCTGTACACACAGTGTGTGGTCTAAGTCTACTCCTAGCACTGTAAGCAACGACCAGTACACACTTTGTGGTCTAAGTCTACTCCTAGCACTGTAAGTAACGACCTGTACACACAGTTTGTGGTCTAAGTCTACTCCTAGCACTGTAAGCAACGACCTGTACACACAGTTTGTGGTCTAAGTCTACTCCTACCACTGTAACCAACGACCTGTACACACAGTTTGTGGTCTAAGTCTACTCCTACCACTGTAGCCAACGACCTGTACACACAGTTTGTGGTCTAAGTCTACTCCTACCAATGTAAGCAACGGCCTGTACACACAGTTTGTGGTCTAAGTCTACTGCTACCACTGTAAGCAACGACCTGTACGCACAGTTTGTGGTCTAAGTCTACTCTTAGCACTGTAAGCAACGACCAGTACACAGTTTGTTGTCTAAGTCTACTCCTACCACTGTAAGTAACGACCTGTACGCACAGTTTGTGGTCTAAGTCTACTCCTAGCACTGTAATCAACGACCTGTACGCACAGTTTGTTGTCTAAGTCTACTCCTACCAATGTAAGTAACGACCTGTACGCACAGTTTGTGGTCTAAGTCTACTCCTAGCACTGTAAGCAACGACCTGTACGCACAGTTTGTGGTCTAAGTTTACTCCTACCACTGTAAGCAACGACGTGTACACACAGTTTGTCGTCTAAGTCTACTCCTACCTCTGTAACCAACGACCTGTACACACAGTTTGTGGTCTACGTTTACTCCTACCACTGTAAGCAACGACGTGTACACACAGTTTGTGGTCTAAATTTACTCCTACCACTGTACCCAACGACCTGTACACACAGTTTGTGGTCTAAGTCTACTCCTACCACTGTAAGTAACGACCTGTACACAGTTTGTGGTCTAAGTCTACTCCTAGCACTGTAACCAACGACCTGTACACAAAGTGTGTGGTCTAAGTCTACTCCTACCACTGTAGCCAACGACCTGTACACAGTGTGTGTTCTAAGTCTACTCCTAGCACTGTAAGTAACGACCTGTACATAGTTTGTTGTCTAAGTCTACTCCTACCACTGTAAGTAACGACCTGTACACAGTCTGTGGTCTAAGTCTACTCTTAGCACTGTAAGTAACGACCTGTACACAGTTTGTGGTCTAAGTCTACTCCTAGCACTGTAAGTAACGACCTGTACACAGTTTGTGGTCTACGTCTACTCCTACCACTGTAGCCAACAACCTGTACACAGTGTGTGGTCTAAGTCTACTCTTAGCACTGTAAGCAACGACCAGTACACAGTTTGTTGTCTAAGTCTACTCCTACCACTGTAAGTAACGACCTGTACACAGTCTGTGGTCTAAGTCTACTCCTACCACTGTAACCAACGACCTGTACACACAGTTTGTGGTCTAAGTCTACTCCTAGCACTGTAAGCAACGACCTGTACACAGTGAGTGGTCTAAGTCTACTCCTAGCACTGTAAGTAACGACATGTACACACAGTTTGTGGTCTAAGTCTACTCCTACCACTGTAGCCACCGACCTGTACACAGTTTGTGGTCTAAGTCTACTCCTACCACTGTAAGCAACGACCAGTACACACTTTGTGGTCTAAGTCTACTCCTACCACTGTAAGCAACGACCTGTACACACAGTTTGTGGTCTAAGTCTACTCCTACCACTGTAAGTAACGACCTGTACACAGTTTGTGGTCTAAGTCTACTCCTACCACTGTAAGCAACGACCAGTACACACTTTGTGGTCTAAGTCTACTCCTACCACTGTAAGCAACGACCTGTACACACAGTTTGTGGTCTAAGTCTACTCCTACCACTGTAAGTTACGACCTGTACACACAGTTTGTGGTCTAAGTCTTCTCCTAGCACTGTAAGCAACGACCTGTACACAGTGTGTGGTCTAAGTTTACTCCTAGCACTGTAAGTAACGACGTGTACACACAGTTTGTGGTCTAAGTCTACTCCTAGCACTGTAAGCAACGACCTGTACACACAGTTTGTGGTCTAAGTCTACTCCTAGCACTGTAAGTAACGACCTGTACACACAGTTTGTGGTCTAAGTCTACTCCTACCACTGTAGCCAACGACCTGTACACAGTGTGTGGTCTAAGTCTACTCCTAGCACTGAAGGCCTGAAGGCTGTTTTTTCCACAAGTACATTTGTATAATAAAACCCGCTTTTGGAAGGCCAAGGCGATGACTTTAATAAGGTGGTATTGGTATGTGGGCTGAACACTTGATTCTATCAAGATAGAAAGTTAACCTTTGGGGTTTTAGGACTTATTGTTTGTGCAACATTGATGAGTAATTAAGTAAAGGTATTGTAAATAACTAAATAAAATATTTACTCATTTATGAAGAAAATTATGAAGTCATAAAGCAAGACAAAATTGGCAATTTTTAGGTTATATACAACAGGCGTTGTATAAATTCAAAACTTGAATGTTTGTATCTCTTTACAGGATAAATAAAACACTGTGAAATAATATTAATGCCGAAAATGTTTAATCTTTGGTGTCTTTTCTTAACAAATTATAAAGAGTGTGTATTGTGCTTTTAAAAAGCCTCGCTGAGAAAACCTCCAACCGGCTTAAGGATCCCTATTATCTTAAATGGTTTATTTACATACCATTTGCCTATACACAATAAACATTTTATCTAAAACTATCCTTAACGGTAAATATGTCACTAAATATTTTCGCGGCGAATAATATCAAAGATGTTTAGGATAACGAGGAAAAATGTGCTTTTCACAGCGGACAACACAAAACGAATAGAACACACCAAGTTGTTCAGATGTGTCTAAAGTCATGTCCGTTTGTTGTGTACAGAAGCTTTATAGAAACATCTTTTAAATCAAACATTAACGCAACCTATACGGCACATGTATGCCATATTTTCATAGCTTCTAGCTTGTAAACTTTGCCAAAATCTGCTTCTCTTGTGCAGGTACTGTCAAAACAAGGACGTCATGTTGAGACAACGAAAAAGAGAAGGAACATTTTAACTCATGAGTAACATGCTTTCATCATGAATAATTGTTGCCAATTGGCTTAAGACTTTTAATCACCTCATGTGGCGCACTCTAGAAGAGTCTCGTGGAGGAAATGCACCGGAATACTTGTAGAACATAGTCTCCGACGGATGGCTAGACCAACAGCAGCTTGGGCAAGCAGCTAAATACAAAAATAACTGTAATGCTTTATGGTTGTCTGGACTAATTTGTCTTACGTTAAAGGATTTAATTAACCCTTAAACCTTAACCCTTAAGTTTCAGTGCTTCTGTGCATGTAGCAGTTACCTACCATACCTAACAGCTACGTTTATGAGTCGATGAGTCTCTGTTTTTACAATATTTGCTTATCAAACCGTCGGTCCGAGTTCGATTTCCGCTCAGTGCTTTTTTAAGCTCCGCTACGTTACTGCTGCCAGTCTTGTGATCAATGTTTGTTTGGGATTTAGCATTGCTGCCTGAAAATAGTCTTTACATGCCGAACTGACTTCATGACAAACAGCTGCGAATTGCTATAAATGCCAGCTACTTTTTTATAATTGCACGTTACACATTATTATTGCAAGCTACAATATTAAAAAAACGGAATACTCAAATCATTTCTCTGAAAAGGTCTTACAGAAGAGCATAAGAGGCACATGCTCTTCAGAGCGGCGCCATTGAAGCGTTTTCTTCGGGGACGGTAAGGTGTGACGGCATCACTCAACCCTCCATACGCGTAGCTTGCCATAGTTACATGTATGTATGTAACCAGTATCAAACAGCTGCATTTTTGGGCCGGCTCTATAGCTTAGTGGTTAACATTACAGCTGCATTTTTGGGTCGGCTCTATAGCTTAGTGGTTCACATTACAGCTGCATTTTTGGGTCGGCTCTATAGCTTAGTGGTTCACATTACAGCTGCATTTTTGGGTCGGCTCTATAGCTTAGTGGTTCACATTACAGCTGCATTTTTGGGTTGGCTCTATAGCTTAGTGGTCACATTATTGGTCTATCGCTCCATCGACCCGGATTCGAATCCCGCTGAAATCTTTTGCTTCAACTATATTCAATCTTTCCTGACTTGTTTATTTATCAAAAATTATAGACGTTCATAAACAATTGGTCAAGTTTGCTTAAGATTTGCAATCCAATAGGTAAAAAAATAAACCACATAGCAAAAGGACGAGTTTCTTTTCATTGTTCCCAAAAGAACATCCGCTGTTCGTGTGTGATACTGTGTAATAATTTGGCCTAGGTACGAAAAGAAACCGTCGCGCTATGAACAGGCGAAATGCCACTTATAAGCACATTTTAATATTAGATGTTAAACAACCATTCGTTCCAAGACATCGTTTCTGTGTTTTGCTATTTTAATCCCTTATCACTGGAGTTGACTTTGCCATAGTTCATTTATATTGAATATAAACAATTGTTTTACATTCCGGATCCATGCCCGGTTGAAAACATAATGAATGTCTGAGAGGCTAAACGCTTTTAAAAATACCATGAGGCCAACGGCTGGTTGTTCCCATTTGTAGAGGCAGCTGTAAGTAAACATTAATTTTTTGTTGATCGTAATACAAGGATTAATGATTATATGTTTTAAAAACTTTAAAGCAAATAAATCACTTTGCAATGACGCATTATATAGTCAATACATCAAATGCAATTCAATGTATCCCGGCATTATGAACCCCAAACCACAGAAACGTATCAAATTGAATACATATGTAGTTTGTTCTATGCGCCAACCACGATGTTTTGTTATAACGTTTGTGTACCTAATGTGATTAAGTATTAAAATCGTTTTATTTATGCATAATTTATGACATTGTGTCATTTCGAAGACGGTAAGAACATAAATCTATCCAGAAAGGAAAATAATAGTTATTTTAGGTTACTCGTAAACATTTAAAATAGGACATGACACCAAAATCTCATTTAAACATTGATTAATGCAAACAATTTCAAGGCAATGTAGTAATTGGCTGGTGCTTGTTGGAAAACTGAATAAGCGTCCGTAGATTGAGAAAGTGTTACACTGGATAAAGTGCTAGTCTGTTGTATTTACATTTCTTGTTATTGACTAACATGGTGTATATTGTTACTACAAAAATACACATCAGTAAACTACATTTGCTAAAAAGGTATGTGACATACATGAATAAAGTGTAATAATAACGATCTTTAACTTTGACTTATTTTAAATTATTGACCAGGATCCATCATAGCTTGAACAGATCATGGCGATGTGCAGCCTACAATGGAAATGCAGGCCGACATATGCTGTCATACGTATTGGATTCGATTCGTTGTGGGAAGGTGATACCTTGTGTCAGTTGGCTGAAAATTTCCTTGGTATGCTGACATTACAACACTCAATGTTACTAATACATACTAATTTGTGCGCTTATGTGCTTAAAATTAAAATCAACAACAGTTTTAATTTAATAACCTAGTGGATCTCTACCAAGATAAATTGTATCATTCTATCAACTGTAAATATAAGTCACAAAAATGTACTTTAGTGGCAAATTACATCTGAACAAGTAATTACGTCAATAATCGCACATTTTTTTTCAAACTCTGTTCATAATTGTAATAAGGAAAAGCTTTCCTTATTGGATGGTCAAGGTTTGACATAACTTGGTAGGATATCCAGGCTTTACGTAATAACAACCCTCAGTAGTATCGATATAGTAGTGCTTGTGATCAACAGGTACAATCATGCGCTTCATTAAGTCGTTTTTGCCTGCAGATGACAACTAATTACGTGTTATCCTGGGCCTGCTAGCAATCATTCCTGTAAAACGACATTACTTCCAGGGAAACAAGCTATCTCTTATAGAATGCCAGCAAATTGTTTTATGATTAAAATGTCCGCCTCCAATGATAACTAAGTGAGAAGCTTGCTTTGGATATCAACGTGAAGTTACGTGACATTAATGTTTAAATAAACATTCTGATCACCAAAATATTGGAATAAAAATACAAAAAAACTCTGTTATCATGTACATGCATACCGAATTGCAACGTCGTGCAAAGAATTACAGCCATTTTATAACTCATATTCAAATAACAGAGTCAATATATACCGCAGGTATGTCTAATAAAGGAGCCTAATATATATTTATTAACAAAAACGTTTCCTGGCATTGCATCGACACTTATTACGTTTTGGACGTAAGTGCTCATTGCTGTGATAGTGATATTGTTTCAAAATATATGAGTTAAACACTCTTAAATGTCAAAAATGATTGATTCTTGACGTTACTTCGAGAGTGTTTCATTGTGAAAAAATGTTGGTAAGAAATTAAACTGTTAAACTAGTTGGAAAAACACATTTAAGTTTGAAGAAACTTCACCCCTTTCAGGGGTACAACTTTTAAGAGTACCATTAATCCGGTCGTTTATGTGCGTTTACCGTACCATGTGTGTGTACAAGTCGTGCACGAATCATTCACTTCGCGTGAAAGAGGAAGGAAAATAAGAAAAGGTCCTGTAAGATTTACCACAGATATTTAAATCTAAACTACCTCAGGACAAAGGCAAACAAGGTAAATGTAAAAGTGATCAAAAACTCGTAGACGAGACATAACACACAAAAAGAAACAAACAACAGTTACCGCTTTGGAACGGTCAGTCGGCAAAAGGACCGACTGGGGTGCTTAAACCAGGTTTGTGGAGCGTTCCAATCAACCCACACTTTCTGAAGGTTTATATATCAAACAAACAGTGTAAATAAAATCTCCCATCTTAGTGAGACAACTAACAGCAAGCACCTGCATCGAGAGTTAAAACTGATCTAATAAAAAGACAAAATAACTAGTAATATAATCAATTATCTTCATCTGTACAATATGTATAGTATTGTACTGTACAAAAGCCCCGGCAACCTACCAGTTTCAGATGAGTTAGTAGTTTGAAGTAAACAGCCCAAGCGATGGCGTGTAATAGCAACACATTAATGACGCCATACGATGAAAGAGCTGTCAAGATGGGAAATTAAAAACGCACACAAAGGAAACCATCGAATTTTATAAAAAACAACCCATACTCACAAAACAAATTGTAGTATTGTAAGGAGTTCATAGGTAATGAGATTTAAATATTACGTTATAAATATCGATGATTTATCCGCAGTTGGCATATTATATATAAAAAGGTACCAGAAATCCCGATGTTATACCTACTGTGTAATCTCACGTAAAGGGTATGGAGACTGCTCAAGTTGTCCCACCTATATAAGACACGACTAGTGAGATGAAGAGACATAAATGCAGCACTGACTGGCCAATAATAGTGTAGCGAGGATAATCCATATTCACTAGGTATCTTTATCAAACGGTAGAAAATAGGACATCGTGTGTTATATCAATCATAATCCTCTATAAACTTACACAATACACATCCCATAACATAGCACTCGATATATATGATATAGGTGCGGATGTGTAGCCGTTATTCTTTGGTATAAATACAGTGCTATGATATGGTATAAACTATTCTAGTATGTCGCTTAATATTCAAAGCTTCAGTAAGGATGAATAACTTTAGATCTACGCAAGAACAACAAACTAAATGATCTCATGCGTACAGTGATTTTCGTAACTTAGCAGATTATAGACGAAATAAAATCCCCACAAAAACAATCAATATTAAAAATATTCAACAAGGCAACACACGTGTAACTTTCCTGCATAGATACATCTTTTAATTGCACAATTAAACCATAGAACACTTGAAAGCACGTGTGTATGTGTATAATACTAGTTTCTCGATTCTTTCCATATACATTTTACTGCACATCTTTAATGTTTGTGCTACGACCAATTTACGTGTAGTATCCAGTGTCAATTATAGCTTTGTAATTTATTTAACTTGTATAATTTACAATTTAGTGGTGTTTGCAAATATATTCATATTTAACGCATGCATTGGCAACAAAAACAACATTTCCGAACTAAAACTGTCCCACTCTTTTGGAATAGCTGAAAAAAAAATCCGGTCATTTTCCTATCCGGACTGAAACCGTCGCATCGCGTTTCCTATCCGAGTAAAATCCTTTTCGTCACTTTTGATATCAGTACAGTATACATATTACAAAAAGAATGAGCTATTTTCCGTTTTAGAAAAATAAACAACGAAGATTATACCCTGACAATTTTAGAATAGTAAACAGAAGTTAAGTTTGGACTTTATAACACATTATTTAGTTTGCTTTGATGAACATTTACTTAACTATAGTTATTGTTTATGTTGTTATTATATATGTGATTTACTTAACGTTTAATTTTATGATGCGTTCTGAACAACATGATTACCTGGTAGCTCATTGTTTATATATTTAATGTGTTATCTTCTGATTCTCTCTCATTTACCCTTCCTCAGGACTGACAGGATTCTAAAGCTAATCAGGTAACTGAATTTTTCCACGAGTTCGCGATGGCCATGTTAGACAGATTAGATAGTAGTAAGAGAAGCCGTTGACATTTACAGTTTGAATGTTTCAACACATAGTAACGCTTTAATCTCCGATATATAAATGTAAGTGAACTATAGATCAAATATAGACCATGCATATTTTAGCATTCAAATCTACACAATAAGGAAATATGACAAAGTCCTATGACCATTGCAACATATACAAACATTTGAAAAGGCGTGTTCACTTGCAGACCAAATGTAAATGTGATGAGTCATTTAACAAAAACAGCAAACACAAACTAACAAGATTTAAATATTGTCACATCACAGTGAGATACAAATGTTTATACATGTAAACAAGTAAATATTTTGTATTCAAAATGTGAACTTATAATTAATGATAATTGACAAATGATTTTCAAATCGGTCCTGGTCAGGTACTTCTTAACTCATACCCATCTTGTGGAGCTGCTGCTGGATTGAGGATTTAGCAAGGAATGAATGAACCCACATGAAGGAATTTCTTAGTTAATGCTTAAATTTATTAAGTTCTTAAGTTCTGTATGTTTCATTGTCATCAAGAGAGAGAATGAAGGAAAGAGAAAGAGAAAGAAAAGAAGAGATATTGAGAGAGAGAGAGAGAGAGAGAGAGAGAGAGAGAGAGAGAGAGAGAGAGAGAGAGAGAGAGAGAGAGAGAGAGAGAGAGAGAGAGAGAGAGAGAGAGAGAGAGAACGAATGACGCCGTAGTATTTATGTATCATTTGTTTATTTAAATAAACATAGCTAAGCTTTACGTGTCTAATATAGGGAATAACTGGTTCCTAATTCTATCTGTAGCTATTAGTAATTTTAGAAAAAAGACGAAATATAAATGTTAATTGATATTTACATTGTAGTAAAATTACATCTTTAACTATGGTAATTTCTCGTGCAAAAACACCTAGCTACTAACTGAAAAGGCTTCATTGTCAGTTATCAATAATATATATGTTTTCCCAAATGTCAAATACAGTTTTGAAGTCTCATTGTGTGTATATGGATTCAAACAACATGTCGCGATGTGTACAAGTTCTTGGTGTTATCTTTCCTCTCTGCAATATTATAAAGTGCTCATGGGCGTTATCAGTCTACTCGACAACAGTTGTCTACTAAATTATGGATGATGTTTCTTTCTACTAGCTTTTGATAAGTGCGAACGTGCTAGTATGTAATGCTTTCGACTGACTCTTTAGGGTATCAGACCTGTCAATGTTTGATACAAAATTGATGTACTGTTGTTTCTGTACGGATATATGTAAACAGTGTTTTTGCATCAATAGTTATAATTTTCCAAAATTTCATATATATATGCTTGTGTCAATATATATGTATTATATATTATGTGAGGTATAATATTATAATATATATATATAAAATTACACATTCATTTGTCCTGAAAAAAACAAGTTTTTTTCTAGTTTTTTTTTTTCTAGAATATGGTCCGAAAAGAGTTTTTGTATAATTGTTAATCCCACCAAGATGACCATAACGATATTCGACAAGTCAATATACAGCCAATGTATTATTCAGTGATATAATGGAACCACACATGTAGGGATAATGGCCTTTCATAGCAGGCGCCTGCAAAGACCTAAGCACACCTTTCTTTGACCCTGTTATAGCTCCGTCGAGCTGTCAAAAGTCAGCACGGTTATATTCCTTACAAATCCATCTCTAGGCAAAAGTCCGACGGATATCAGCAATATTCGCTAATGGACCACATTTTTAAAGTCTTTTTTTGATAGACGATGTCGTTTTACGATTTATAACAGGTTAATTGGGAAGATAAACTCAATACATAATACTAATTATTGTATTACAATTCACAAGACTAAATGGTATAGGTATGGCATAATATGTTCCTTGTTACATCATACTTTTAGACTAATTTGACGTGACTGGATGTACCTTTAAGAATGGAGTGCCTTGAATGTATTCTCAGTAGTTCTAGGTAGTTATAATTGGTCAGTATTGGTTGGAATGAATAGAAATGATACTTTGCTACACACTGGAATAACTGTGTAATATTAGAAAAAGACGAAATATTTATGTTAATTGATATTTACATTGTAGTAAAATGATATCTTGAACTATGGTTATTTACTCATATCCGTTCAAAAGAACTAAAATTCACTGATATGCATTTTGGTGATCCCTTTTTACTTGGCGGGTGTCATGCAGAGCCCCGTCGGATACCCACGCCGGACTATTTCGTTTTACTACAATCGTCGACCGTGGATTTATTGATAAGGTTTCTGTCGTCTTATCGAACTGAATAGAACAAGGATGGGCTAATCATTATACTGCTTACAAAGTCCATACTCTTCAGCGTGGAGCCTAGAAGTATATTAATGGCTGCGCCAAGTACCACAATCGAAAGGAACGAGCTTTATCACTGGACTGCAATCTTCATTGGATTATGAAGCGACCAAAGCAATATCATCCCCAGAAACGGCGAAAAATGAACTAAATATTTCAAGGGCGATGAATAGAGAGTGGGGTATATGAATGAACAAAACTTAGGTAAACATTTTTCTTTCGTAAAAGGCACTTTGGGTTGTCAACAGAAATACGACAATCAAGTTTTCTAGTGACGTACTAGATTATCATCCAATTATCAATAATCTGCTGTCAGAAGGGTTCTTCTTTTCAAGGGTGTCTCTATGCCAGCCTGCGCTCCAGAAGATGGAAATGTATCGTCGATTGGCGCGTGCCTAATCTTTCAAAAGCCTGTCAAAGAGCTCCACAGTAAGGTAGTTGACAAATGTGAGAAGCGTAAATGCGTATTTCTGAAGTCAATTTTTCTATAAACAATGTAAAAATCATATGATTCCGTCACTGGTATATTTGCAAATATAATTGATTATCGTAATAGAAGATCGTGTACAATTTTAAGTTTTGTAATAGTTCTGGGAATAAGAAGATAAATCCTAATTTGCTTTGATTTGTCCTTGTAAATATATATTCTTCAGCTACAAACTATTTTATAAAACATGGAAACCAAATCCATGTCTAAATATATATCTACAAGGAGATTCAAAAACTAATATGTTTATGTAAAAAACACATAATATGAATGTAAAAATCTAAGCAACGATTAAATGATCAGTTTCAGTTTCAAAAAAAAATGCTATTATACTTTATTAGTGCAAAAGCTTGTCAAGATATGTACTTCTTCACTAAGCAGATAAACTTTCCTAATATCGGCACGAAACATATATTCTATTGTGTCTGTTTGATTAAAGCGAAAGCAAATAAGAACAATAAAAAGACACGTAAGACAAAAGACACGCTTATAACATTACATTTCGCGTTGTCAGGCGACAAGAACTTAAACAGACGCTTAAAACCAGCAGCGAGACTGCTTTAAATTGCTTTATATGTCTACCACTGTGACCGTTACTGACTGAGAATCATCATATTTGTTAACTTAATTAAGAGATATCTCGGGACTGATAACATAAAACATACGAAGGATAAATTAGAACACGTGATAATCTGCTTTCGAATGTTATCTATTTCAAAAGCAAAATATCAGTGTACATGCCTTTATGTTACATTGATGCTTGCGATAATTAATGTTAACACCCTTGCAACAAGAACACTGGTATCAATTGCTTTAAATATAGAAAAGTAATGATTTGATGTTCCTCGCTAAACAGTCGATTTGTATGCTAACGAGAATTCACACTGAAAGAGAAACTTTTTATTCATTATTTATTGGATCACTCGGGCCAAACAAAAAGACAACACACATGCGGATAAGTTTACAAATTTATGCAATAATTAGAATAGGATACGATTAGCAATTTGTTGACAATCCTAAGTCAAACCATTTACATGTGTGCATGTAAAATGTTTCGCTGGCAAGCAGTACATAAAGATTGACACATGTATATTTGATTAAAAAAAGCTTTCTAAGAAAAAAAATAGTTTAAATTGGATGTAATGTCTTTTGTAGGCTTATTTTAAAAATATGGTTGTACATGTTTGGCTTAAAGGTAAAAATCCAACTATTTAATTGTATTACCGTTTCTCAGAGAGTAGATTCTTTTATAGTGAGTATAAGTCACATATAATTTACAATTCCTTAACTGACCCAAACTAACATGAAAACATTTTTCACGTCCGAAGTGATATAATAAGTAAATTAAATTTTCGTTTGCATAACTGTCGGTATTGCCTCAGCACTATTTTGGGACTACTTTTTGTGAGGAATAACATTCGTGCAATTATGAACGTCAATAAATTCTAGCTAATGTTTCCTTTGCAGTGGTAAACTATCGCATGTTTATATATAAGTATACAGGCAAGTTTTATAAAAAGGGTCTTCAAAATTAGGTCAATACTGTCATCGTTAAGAACGTCAGTGTAATTACTTTTCTGTGGAGGAACCAGGCCATATAACATTAAAGGCAAAACTTACACATTTTTAATTTTACTTAGAAGAAAAGTAAGGTCCGGTGCACAAAGGTTCTATATCCTGCAAAACGTATCGAACGTTCGGAACATTAGGAGCTGAACTTCTTCTAAACAATTGCTATTCACTACACTTTGCCTGTATTATCTTCATCACACTTGCAATTATTAGATTCATTTGACAGATACTAATTATATCTTATTCCTTATGGAGATTGTTTAATATATGTCAGCGTTAACTAAACTGGGCTAACGAAAATTGTTTTGACATATCGTGGGAGGGTATTGCATTAAATTGCAAAAGATTGACGTCAGCAGTAATTAACAGTGCTTGTACAAATTGTGGTTGTTTACCTAACAGATACTAAATGTGCATGTAACAGATAAATTTGTACAAATTGTGGTTGTTTACCTAACAGATACTAAATGTGCACGTAACAGATAAATTTGTACAAATTGTGGTTGTTTGCCTTACACATACTAAATGTGCACGTAACAGATAAATTTGTACAAATTGTGGATGTTTACCTAACAGATACTAAATGTTCACCTAACAGATAAATTTGTACAAATTGTGGTTGTTTACCTAACAGATACTAAATGTGCACCTAACAGATAAATTTGTACAAATTGTGGTTGTTTACCTAACAGATACTAAATGTGCACGTAACAGATAAATTTGTACAAATGGTGGTTGTTTACCTAACAGATACTAAATGTGCACGTAACAGATAAATTTGTACAAATTGTGGTTGTTTACCTAACAGATACTAAATGTGCACCTAACAGATAAATTTGTACAAATTGTGGATGTTTACCTAACAGATACTAAATGTGCACGTAACAGATAAATTTGTACAAATGGTGGTTGTTTACCTAACAGATACTAAATGTGCACGTAACAGATAAATTTGTACAAATGGTGGTTGTTTACCTAACAGATACTAAATGTGCACGTAACAGATAAATTTGTACAAATTGTGGTTGTTTACCTAACAGATACTAAATGTTCACCTAACAGATAAATGTGCTTTGAAAATATGTAAAAAAATAATGTAAACACATTTTCCAAATAATAAATTTATCATTTAGAAACTGTTCATTAACATTATCATATTTATGTCACATCATTAGAACATTATTTAGCCACTTCATTCCTAGTAGACCGTTCACGCTCACTATAAAATCAACGTGAGATTTATTTATTATTAGAAAAACACCACTGCGACGTATAAGGCTATTGTCCCTTTTCACGCGCTACATTGTCACCGCAATGATGTAATCATTCTTAGCTTGTTAAAATTACATAAACTCTAAACACAATTTTATATGTAAAGTGTCTGTGTATGTAAAATGTATTTCACTCGTCAAGCAATCTTAAAGATGTGATATGAGCAACAAGTTCCAACTTTGAACCCGCGCATTTTCATATTTTGCGTGAACTTGAGTATCGACAAAAGGAAGACAAAAATACGTATGTTTACGAGTGAAAATCACATTTATGACTGTTAAATACACATCACAAACATTTTGCATACTAAACACACTAGATACCTTACGGTGCAGGATTTGTTTCAAATTACGCTATATCGCTTATATATTTATATATTATATATCGTCGTGTCTCTGTTACGACTTATAGAACACATCCTGACAATAACTGACGCGTTTATATGAAGCCTGGTCAAATACATTCTATTGGGTAATATGAAAATTCTAGACAACTGTCAAATCCGAATTTAGAATCCGAAATAGCCTCACGAGTCAAAAGGAAAAACAACTTATGTTTACTTATATATATATATATATATATATATATATATATATATATATATATATATATATATATATATATATATATATATATATTTTTATTGGGTTTATCGCCCAACCAAAAGTATTTCAGTTATCTGGAGACGGTGTCCATTTGAAGCAGATATAGTGCTGCCTTCACGGTGTATAGCATGTCGTGGACACCTGGCATGATACCACCCCAGTCATGGAACTACTCTTATATGTTCTTGAGCGTTAGCAAGGGAGCGATGTCACAACCATTTTACTTTGGTATATCGCGGCCCGGAATCGAACCCGGGGCCTCCCGTACCTGGGGCCGACGATCTACCGATTGCGCTACCAGGTTCGGTCAATATATATTTTTGTTTAGCACGTTTAATTTTTTCATGAAAACAATGGGCATCATATTTTTACTGCTTTCAACCATTGGCGGATTGAGATGGAGGCGAACCAGGCCCAAGAACCACCCGACCATTTTGAAACCAGTGACATATAGAATATTTAAATATCACATTTCTTTGTGGCTGATAGCACGCAGTCCATTCGAGATTTGTAATGGCAACGGAGGTGCTGCCGAGGCGGGCTTGGTTGACAATACGTGCTATCATTATCCTTGAAATGTGGTAGTTATTTTATCATACCGAAAACAATGAAACAAAGTAAAAATGTGAGCATTAACAAATGTATGACGCCAGATACTCGTTTAAATATGCGCTCATTTTCAGAAATACTCCGCGCGATAATATCTCATTGGACATTACGGATTATTAATTGAAATATGGAAATACTATATATTATATATCTCACTGAGATAATTAATTGGGGACATAAAATAAACTTGGCATTTGTCGTTAAAACATTTAATGTATACTACAGTATACAGCATGTATATTACAGTTTTTCAACTAAATGATATGTACCGGACGTGGTAGAACAATCGGTAGAGCGGCGGTTTTAGACTAGGTCCCGGTCTAGGTCTCGGGAGGTCTTTGGTTTAATCCCGGGCAGCGACATACCAAAATCCTTTAAATAATAATAATAATATTAAAAATAAAAATAATAATAATGATAATAATAATAATAATAATAATAATAATAATAATAATAATAATAATAATAATAATAATAATAATAATAATAATAATAATAATAATAAAATAAAAATAAATAAATAATAAAAATAATAATAATACTATTGTTAAAATGATTATTATATTACTCCAGAACACTGTTTCCCTCTATTCAAATGTATAATGGATATATGCGAGTCACGAATACTGCTTTCTTAGCGCCATGACTCGGTTGCTAGTACAAGAGTACTATATGTCAAATGGAGTACTATACCAAATGGAGTACTATATGTCAAATGGAGTACTATACCAAATGGAGTACTATATGCCAAATGGAGTACTATGCCAAATTGAGTACTATATGTCAAATGGAGTACTATGCCGAATGGAGTACTATACCAAATGGAGTACTATATGCCAAATGGAGTACTATACCAAATGGAGTACTATATGCCGAATGGAGAACTATACCAAATGGAGTACTATATGTCAAATGGAGTACTATACCAAATGGAGTACTATACCAAATGGAGTACTATATGCCAAATGGAGTACTATGCCAAATGGAGTACTATATGTCAAATGGAGTACTATGCCGAATGGAGTACTATACCAAATGGAGTACTATATGCCAAATGGAGTACTATGCCAAATGGAGTACTATATGCCAAATGGAGTACTATATGTCAAATGGAGTACTATACCAAATGGAGTACTATACCAAATGGAGTACTATATGCCAAATGGAGTACCATATGCCAAATGAAGTACTATACCAAATGAACTACTATATGTCCAATGGAGTACTATACCAAATGGAGTACTATATGCCAAACTTTGCTATGTAAGAAACAAAACTACAGAAAAAACGTGGCTCGAATGCTCCGTTAAACAAGATAGGACACCATAGTAGTTCCTTTTGTAGACTTATCCCATTGTTCCAATGTTATTGGTTTTACTGTGTGTGCCGTGGTCTTGTCACTTTTACATTAAATAGTGTGTGTGTGTTTCTGACTAGCGAACTTTCAACTAGTATTACATGTTTTTCTCAAAACATCTTTTGGTCATATTCTATTCCTATTAAGGTAACAACAAAGATATTACTAAATAAGGATGTCATTTACCGTAACCGAATTATGCCTAATATGTTTATTATTTTTGAAGCGATTTTATAGACAATGAGCGACGAGAATACGCATTAGTTTGCCTATTTGTTCAACACTTGTGTTATTACATACAAGCACGAGACATCGCATGATTAAACAATACTCTGGATAATAGCAATTCATATCAATAATAAGTATATGGCAAAAATACACAACAAAACATAAAACTTTTTCAATGTTATCGCCATATTGTGATCGTTAGCTCTAAAACAAGTGACAATAAGTGTCGGTGACATTGCAATTAACATCTCATTGACAATAAGGATAATGTCTTGACCAGCAGTTACCAGACAAGATTAATGCCTTCGATTTTCAAGGCAGCCTTTTTTGCTGGCGTTCTCGGGTTTGTATGATTGATTGTGTTGTCTTACTTGGAATGTAACTGTGTTATTTTAACAGATGTGTTCTTCTGCAATTTTAACAGAGATAGAACAATTTCATGTTACGATGATTTTATTATCTATCTATCTGTCTGTCTGTCCGTCCGTCCGTATGTCTGTCTGTCTGTCTGCCTGCCTACTCGTAAAAAAACTCTCCCACCCACTATCCATCCGTCCATCCATTAATCCATCCATCCCAATCCATCCATCCATAAACCCACCCACCCTTCCATCCATCTATCCATCAACCCATCCATCCATGGATACATCAATCCATCCCCATCCATACATTCATCCATCCATCCATCCACCCGCCCATCCATCCATCCATACACACAAACACACACACACACACACACACACACTCACACACACACAAACACACACACATTCACACACACACATTCATACACACACACACACACACACACACACACACACACACACACACACACACACACACACACACACACACACACACACACACACACACACACAAACACACACACACACACACACACACAAACACACACCACAACACACACACACACCCACACACACACAACACCACACACACCACACACACACACAACACACACAAACACACCAAGACAAACACACACACACACCACACACACACACACACACACACACACCCCCCAACAAACACACACACACACACACCACACACACACACACACACACACACACACACACACACACACACACACACACACACACACACACACACACACACATGTATGCCATTAGGTTATATGTATATGTACGTTTACGTGTTTTTTTTTTAAATAAGTAAACGCGCACATAAAAACTGTTTTTATACGAGACACCGTCAGTAACCGATATCAGGTGTGAGTCTATAGCTAGCAGAGCTGAACAATGTTGGTGACATTGGGTCAATGTTTAACAGGCGTAAAAAGCAATTTCCAGACACCGTATTTCTAGTAGGTAATGAACCACTTCCAGCTTAAGTTCCCTGGACTGGAATTTTTCTCCTATTATTTTTGAGACTAATGTTCCTGAGACGCCATTTTCAAGCCTTGAACAAAAGTGCTTATTGTAAACTTGTAAATGTCAAACATACGCTTAAGTAATCTCAAGTTGTAACATAATATATAAATAGAAAACTTAAAATATAATAAGGTAATGTGAGAAATGAATTATAAAATATTACATGGCATTAGGCAAAGAAATTCAAAGTGTTATTTGCTTTAAAGGGAAATATCTTGATAGAATGAGTTAGATAACAATATTCATTACACACGTGGACATTTTTATCCTTGTTAAATGAATATGAAAATATGACAACGTCTTAAAAGGAAATATAAAATGAAATACAATTATTTACCAGGACTACACGAAACAATAGTATGTGTTCAAATAAATGTAATATTGTTATCTTTGAACAATAGGAAAAATATAAAAAGGTTCTATTGCAAAAGACTATTAGTATTACTGAAGCTCTTTTGTCAATTCGCATGTTAAGATAAGCCAGATACTGACAGAAATGATTGTGATAACAATTTCTATGTGAGAAAGCTATTTAAATAGGTAATAAGACACATTACAAACAAACAAATACGACTATTTACAAACATTTGTAACAGATATAAAATCAAGCTTTTGCGACATGCTTATTGTCTAGATGATTACATGCCGTTAAAATATTGCCACAGTGATGTAACTCTAGAACCCTTGTCTATCTATCTACCTTAATGAGCTGCAAACATATGTGTGATCAGATTACATCCGACCTGGTGACCTGGCAACCCCTCTACAATACCCCTGGGAATGGAAAAAACCTGATTATCTTATATTAAGTTATATGAGGTGGTACTGAGTTGTCGACGTCCAGCGTCGGAGATCGTTCGGGACGGTTCTTTAGTAAAAAACCCGTTCCTTTTCTGATGCCAACAACTAATTTGATAAGTACGTCTTCTCATCTTCCAATTTTCTTACTTGTATTGATTACAAACCCGTCTTCTTTTAACGGCAAGGACAACAGCGATGGGACGTAAATAACAAATTGGCTCCTTAAATGAATATAGTTGATGCGCTCACATTCATTGTATGCTGAGTCTGCATAGTGAAAAAGGAAAAACCTGTGTGGTTGCAATACGTGTGGCTGCAATAATTAATTATGTTTTAGATTATTGTGAGATATGCAAAGTTGTCGATATCACCTTTATCAAATTGCTTATTATTTTGAGGAAGAATACAATACACAGGCATAAGAATGTTAAAAGGTATGTGCCGTTAAAAGGTATGTGCCGTTAAAAGGTATGTGCACGTGGTCGCATCATATTTAAAGAGATGCACGACACTTGCGAAACACTTCAAAAGTACAAAACAGCTGCATGCACTTGATAATACTGACAATGACCTTGTCGAAATTTTAATGTTCAGCATAGTTCCTTTTTGTTCAAACTAACACAAGACCTAATTAATCACTAAAAGCAGAAACACATGTTGGCGTAGCCATTAAGTTTTTTTTTTCTAGCTACGCAATTTTCTCCTCACGGAAATAATGTCGCATCTAAGAAACACATCTTTGGACGACGATTGATTTATAATCAGCAGCCGATGGGGGAGATTCTGCCGCTTTTCTTATCTAGTGGTCGATTTGGGTAATGATGTTAAAGTAAGGAATGTTTAGTGCCGATAATTAATCTGGTATACGATTACCATATTCCGATTATTCCTTGGCGTGTCTTAACTATGTATGAAACAGACGAAATTTGGATTTAAGTACAAGAAGAAAATTTTATTTAAATAATCTAACGGAAAACGTCAACATCATCCGCTTATTATAATCAAATTTTTATTTCATTTACTTTCAATTTGGTTTTGATTTCATTTTCACCTTAGTTTCCTTAATTGCCGAGAAAGTATTCAATAGTAAAAATTACTTAATTGCACTAGGTAGAATTTCTATACTCGACCATAAAGAGACTCGTGAATTTGATGCACTTATTTGATTTTATTATTATCCTATCTATACAACTGAACTTTGATATTTTGTATACATTTTTTTTATTTTTGCACATGATACATTTTCTTAATAAATGGTTCTACCGATGGTATCGATGAGTTATTTTAAGAAAAATTTCAATCTGATTGGCTGTACGCTGGCGCTTTTTTTAAAATTAAAGTCGCAGAATAGAGGAAGTAAGTACAGACTGATGAGAACCAATCGATGACATCCTATTATCAGAGACAATTCCAATGTTTTGTTAGAACTTACATGTACTAACAGTCATTTCAAAATTAATTGGAATGTAAAAGGTGTCCAGGTATTTTTCCCTTCGTGTTCGGCTATCTTTCTTTTTTTACCATTGTTTCTTACATGATAAGGAGAAATTACTGTATTTCATAAATAACCTCTGTACGTCACTGAATAGCACGTCTACTATCAACGGAGCAAAGATCTGTTTATTCATGTTATTATTAACGAAAATGCTAATCGTCAGATATATAATCATCCATAGACACATTCGGAATTAATATTTTATTTATAAGATTGACACAAAGTCAGACAAGAATGGACACGGGAAATCTTAACATCACATAAATACATATTTCATTACACCTGGTCAGTTAGAAACTTGTATTCATAGACGGGCCTTTGGTCATTAGTAAACCGCACAGGTCAGTACAAGTTACATTTTACTTTCCAATAATACTTTCATGTAATTGCTATCTGTCCCTTTTAATAATTTAGATTGGCTGCTCTAAATATATATTGTTAAGCAGTAGCTTAGCTGTTTGTGAAGTTGGGTGACTGCTTTAACCGTTGCATTTGTTAACTTTAATGTGAAAGGTATTTAATTGATATTTTTACTAATCTTTCTATGTATGAAGTTTTAGAGCTTTAATTTTTTTTATTAAACTTTTATACACATTTACAAATATAAAACACATTTATTTCTATGTTTTTGAAGAAAAATGAAACATATCTTATGCCTACTAAAACAGAATTATTGTTGAGCTGGTCAAAATGTCCATGTCATTTCCCAGCCTTGACATTTTAAAAAATGTCAAAAATCTTCGAATCCAATTAGCTTTAAGCGTAATATTTAAAGTAGCTAAACTCTAAGCGTTCGGATAAATTTGAACAAATATTACTGTCAAACAAGTAGATACAAACCGTATCATATAACAATGCATTTTAGGGAACATTAGTGTTATTTGGATTTCGGATATACTTATGGATACAATTAAACAACAGAATATGTCACTTTGAAATTAGTTTCACAGGGACCAGCATGCATCTTCACATTGTCAGAAGTAAAGGTAAAGTTTACAATTGTTGAATAATGCAAACGTCAACATAACAACGTTTCCCTCTTACTATTTATACCTTCTTAAGAAGACATCACTGTAAATGAGATTAAACAGTTAAGAACATAAAGTCTTACTTAAGTGAATGCATTAAAAGATTATTTTCAGACTGGTGTCTTAATATCTGAAAGTAAGGGGTTTCCGTGAAATGACAATGAAAAGTCATATGATGTTAGATCTGTTACAAAAAGGCACACGGCTAAAGTGCATGTCAGGCAACTTATATAGATCAGTTGTTTAACTGTCAAAAATATTTATTACATTACAATATGAACATTCGAATACTATGCTAGTTTTCTTTATGAATTCCACTATCAAAAGAAGACCAACAGAAACGTGTACAAAAATGCACACTGACTACTCCCGAAAACGTCTTTAATAAAGCTATATAGATGAACCCTTAAACAGCCATACAGTTTTGTTTAGAACCAGTACTTAGACTTAATCGCTAAGACGTTTTGTTTCAAATTGATGTGTTTTCATTTCACTGTCTGTTTTTGAGAAAACTCCCAGAAACGAGAGGTAAGAAATCGTATAAACCGGTTTATGATTCCAGTCGGGTCTATCTAGTGCAATAAATGTTGGGTTTGCTCTATTTTTTTGCAATGTCTCGTCTCATCAAATCGTCATATCAATTGTATATATCGCTGTCTGATGCTTTTGCAGAGTTAGTTTGTTAGAGAATGAAAGTTCGAGGTTAGAGTTCTCTCTTTTAAGGCAGTCCATTCGGTCCTGTTGCCAACTGACCTTTCCAATGTGGCAACTGTTGGGTTGCCTTTATTTTATGAAATATCTCGTTTCAGATTGGTTTACTGGTATAGTTTTGTCTAATGCCTTTCCGAATTTTAGTAAATGCTACAGTACTTAAAGGACGGTGCTGTTCTGATATATATAGCACAGTATTAAGTAAATAAGCACCTAGTAGTAAATGAGCAAGAAGGTATTCAAGGATTGTGCTCCAAATAGGGTTGTATTTAGTAATGCAGATGCATTATAGTCTTATTTATATGGAAAACGTCCACGAAACGCGGTGTAATAACGATAAAAAGGAGAAAGGGATTAAAGGGTACCTTTGGTGAGAGCCTCTTTGTCACTGAATGCGTCTGCAGTAGTTTTCTTCAAGATTGACATCAACTCCTCTTCTTCAATTTACAATTCTGTTCAAACATACATTTTAGGAATTCTTACCGATTTGGACAATTATATACGCAATGTCAACTGTTTGAAACGTTCGTGACAAATATAAAGAGACAAAACATTATATCCGAGTCTGATGAAAGTTATTCAATGAATATATTTACATCCAGCCACGCAACGATTTCCCCATTGAGAACGTCGAGAAATATTTCAATTTATACTGACAATTCTGAAGAGCTTGCGTATTTATGTACTTTAGATTATTTTGGTTTTGTTTATAGAAGTACATCACAGCAATACAATAGGTCCTTCAAATGTGGTCATTTTATCCATGTCTAGTCTTGTGATAAAACCACCGGCGCAGCGGATGTCAGCTGGAGGACCTTTCCATATCAAGTCCTTCTACCGGGATTCGAACAGTCAAGCAGTTAGATAATTTACAATAGGTAAATAAGAAAGGGCCTATTAAAATTTCCACAGATAGTTAAATTTTATCTACAAGTAGACAAAGGCAAACAAATATATGTAATATATATAATATAAATGTGACAAAAAACACAGAGACGAGACATAACACACATAAAGAAAAGCCATCAGTTACCGCCTTGGAACGGTCAAGTGGGCAAAAGGGCCGACTGGGGTGCTTAAACCTGGTTTGTGGAGCGTTCCAACCTCGCAATTCCGGAAGTTTTTTCTAGCAAACAAGCAGTGTAAATAACAATATCTTGTCAAAGTGAAACAACAAACGGTAAGCACGTGCATCGGGAGTTAAAACAGATACAATGAACTTATATACATAATAACTAGTAATAAAATAAACTATAAACATATGCACAGTATGATCAGTACATAAAAGCCTCGGCAACGTAAAAATAAAAATTCCAAACAAGAGATTAGTTTGAAATAAAACAGCCCAAGCGCTGATATATTATAAGATATTATGAGACCAAATAAAACAACCCAAGCGCTGATATATTATAAGAACAAATAAAACAGCTCAGGCGCTGATATATAATAAGATCAATTTAATATGGCATATAATGCCATGGCATCATGTGCCAAAAGTGAAATGTAAAACATACGAAAGAAAACATCGACATTTAGAAAACAACCTACCAACAAAATAAAATGTAGTATTGTTAAGAGCTAATAAGCTAAAAAAAAAAAGCACAGAAGTTAAGAATATGTTGGAATATAATGGCTTAAATTTGTCCAGCGGTTACTCGACAAGATTGATGCCTTCAATGCATTACTTTTTATAATGATTTTATTATAATTACATTTATAAATGTCTACAATTGGTTTTAATGTTAAAAATACTGATCAATCTGAATGGAAGAAAGTAATGTTTTGAGATGTGACATAAGTTAAGAAGGAAGTACTTGCGATTCATAAAAGAATTTAACATACTACTACTAATATAATTTTCAATATGTTTTAATTGTTGCTTTAAAATACATAGAACACAATAAGCTACGGCAAGGAAATAAATAAAGAAGAATACACCCTTTATTTTCTTAATAATGCATTTTGCAAGGTTTGTCAAATCAGTTGTGGATTTTATAGAAAAAACCTTAACGTTTAACATTTTCTGTAAAACAGAAGCAAAGAAAATATAGACAACTCAACAAACTAATCCATGAATTCTTCATCATAGGTACGTTGCTAATAACGTGTTTTATCGTTTTATCCTACATTATATCGCTTGCGGACCATGAGTTTGCGCAATTAAATATATAAAACTTTATTCATTAATAGCTTATGTCTGACAGGCACTTTTCTAAAATAAAAAAACACATAAATTTCGGAATTATAGTAGATAACATTGATAAGAAAATATGAAAGACCCTATGATACATGTAGTCACTACACATACACAATTTAACCTTGCAGTAGACAAAGGCACATACACGTTAAAGCTAAAAGTGATGAGACAATGAGACATTGCGGTCAGTGAGCAAAATGGCCGAGCGAAGAGCTTAGACCGGGCTTGGAAACTCAACATCGCAAATAACCAAAGAGACCAACAATTTGAATCAATGTGTCCCCTCAATGTAAGACAACGTTACCTAAGCACCTAGTAGGGGGTTAATAGATAAACAAAATACTATTTACAAGCAACATCACATGAAATCCAATGGATTCCAAATGTAAACTGCCAGTTTACAGGTTGACAATATCTACTATCACAGTGGCACCCATGATTTAATTGTTGAATGTAACGGAAAACACCAAGCTAGTGTAAGTTTTTTTTTACTGTAAAAAGACAAAACAACACAATGCATACGGTTCATTTGTTTTTCAACAATGCAATAAAGAGATGACGTATTATTCTCTATTTGGTAATATTGTAAATAACAACAGTGAATATTTTGTCAGGGTAATATTAAAATAATATCAGGGGATGTTCTGTCAGGGTAATATTGAAATTACAACAGACAGTATTCTCCATCTGCGTGGTAGTTAATCATTTCAAATTTAAAGCATATGGCCATTTTGAAATAGAAACATATGATCTTAGATAGAACAATTTCTTTATCGACCACGTGCACATTTTTGTTCAGTACTTTAAATAGAAATATCTCATTAAGAGTAATGTGCTACCATGCTTGTTTGCTCGCGAATCATTTTTTAATGTAGCAGCAGTTTAGACTTCGTCGCCAAAATTTACTTCGTTGTCACATTTAAACACAGGGACAATGCATTTTGTGTTTTATCGACAGGTTTATTAAGTAATTGAAGCTAGGAAACAATGTTTATTACCCTGCTTGATTCCATATTATAATTTTTATTTTTTTCCATAATGAATAGAAAGTCTGAATCTATAAGGTTGCTATTAAAATATAGATGTCGGACCGATTTGATTGAACCTTATAATAATTTTTGGCTACATATCAATTAAAATCTGTTATAAAACGACATTGGACAACAAGAAATATGAATTTAATAACTTTTTCAGTTATTCTATAAAAGAGTACGAATATTATTAGGAAGAATCATTTTTAAATCATTTAAATCATTTGAGCCCGGCTATATTCAAGTATCTCTTAAACACTGACCGATGTCGGAACGTCTATGTTTTTGGGTGATTTTGCATTAAATACATTTTTCATTTATTCAGTAAAATAAGAGTACGAATATTATAAGAAAGAATCATTTTTAAATTTTCTTAATCTTTGGATCCAGGCTCTACTCAAGTATCTCTTAAACGCTGACCGATATCGGAATGCCTATGTATTTGGACGATTTTGCAGAAAAAAGAAAACTCACGCCTACTCATGTTCAGTGAATCACTATGCCCATATCTCTTTACTGAACGCAATTCTTTCGTCTTGAATATTCGTTTGAATGGCTGAACTCAATATAAGTTTTCTTTATTAAACTAACAGAAACGGTATTTCCCGAAAGTCAATGCAGAAAGTCGGACTTAGGTCGCAGCCTAATACATACTGGTAAGAACTTGTTGGTAACATCCTATCAAAGAAAGGTTTAAGATATTTTGTGATCCCCTACAGACAGATATGTAGGTGAAGCCTCGCATATTAATACATGTCGTATTATGATGATTACATAAGATGAAGCGTACATTGTATAAATCCACTCTAAAAGACTTAAGGGACTATAAACCTAATATTTAATTAATAAAATACAACACAATCTCATATATCTACAGATATTCAAGGCAGTATACAACAATTTCTATGTCTATAACGCTAAGAATAAATGAATATATGCAACGATTTCTAGCTTCAAATATATTATTGTGAGTTGTCGGCACACAATTAAACAATAGATTAGTCAACAAAAGTATAATCATTTGTTCTAGATCAGTTATAAATTATGCGTTAACTATGCATGCTTTTAAAATAGATCTTCCAAAAGATATTCATATACAGAAGATTTAATTTAAACGTGAAATTCGTCTTCAATGATAGATTCACAATTTAATTTGTTCTATCGTCTTAATTAATTGTCTCGTATCGTCCAATTTCTATCTTCCGAGACGAAATGAATCATCTTAACGTTTAAAATATACCTCGATGTTTTCTGTATAAATGCACACATACTTCCTCAATGTTATATCTTCAAGGTTTTGTGTGTTTTAATCTTGTTTTACAACTTTTAGAGTCTGCGTTCATAGTTTCAAGTAGATGGCCAGCGATGGTCATTAACTTTACAGTTTTGCAAAATATTTTTGTTACATTTGACTAAATTTCGGCTAGAAAACATCACATCGGGAAATTAATGGATTCATGCAATCTATTTCAAACGAAAAATTTGTACTGGCATTTCTTTAATTCTTTTTAGAGAAACAAGTTATTTTACAGTTCGTGCTGTTCTGCGTAACAACGGAGATAGGACCATTCACTGCTGGATTTGGTGTACATCCCCCGACCCATTAAACCCCGTTTTGCCTGCTTATGACCTGCATTGATGGATGAATATTTTTCACTTCACCATATAGCTGCTTCAAAGCTGATAATTGGCCAGACCATAGCATCGTAAAATTAAATAATAACGTCAAATGGAAGACTAACAAGGCATTTAAAATTAGAAATCATCACCAGCACTCTAATACAGAAACAAACGAGCAATGCAAAGGTATCTGTCGAACGGTATTGATGTAAGCCTTATAATTAGTATAATTAGTATACCATATTAATATTTCGTACTTAAAGAACATTAAATATTATATCAGTCTAACTAGAAAATCATACATGTAGGCCATTGCAATTGTCACTAAAATAGCCCCTGACAGTGGTCTCATAGAGAAATCTCTTAGTGGCGCATGTCGTTATTCTAAGTGACACTGACGTGAATAAGCACGCAACGACTGAGACTTTGAGATTTGGTCAGCTTTCAGACAAAATAATCGAAGAAGGTATATATATAATTATCTATCTTATATTTTTTTCAAATACGAAAACGTACAAAGAAAAATTAAAGAAAGTATAAAATTGTTAACAATTAGTTAATCTGTGACCATGAACATATGTTGCTGCAAAATCGCAATATAACACATTTGTTAAAGGTAACTCGACTATAACTTTATTTACTTATTTATTTATTTAAAGGAGGTATCTGACAGAATTGACCATTTTTGTTCTATTAAACAACCGGATCAATTAATGTAACATGAAACTGTATGCGAAACACTGTTCCTTTGATACCTAAGATCTGTGTGAAAAGTATATCCTATCATCTCAATCACTTTCACAAAATATGAAATCTTAAACATACCTACGGAACAACGTTAGCTATTTTCAAACCAATGGCGCTTGAAGAAACAACGTGACCAATTATTTCCGACATCACGTGACGTCATCAGTTGAGCTACCAATGACATTTATAATTTCAACTATTACAACAAACGCAAAGAGTATTCTTTAATTTTCAAGATTATGATTGTACCAGATTAAAATATAATTAAAAATGGGGCTATCTGCGCATTTGCTTTTAGATTCGTAGCATAATAAAGGATGCACTCTTTTTTATCAATCTATGGTCCTTTCCAGATGACGGCATACACGTGTTCTACAACATTCAACAAAACAAATAATATCGTGACATTGTCATCTATTTGAAAAAAAATGTTCGTTCTGAGTTCTGCAAAATGGGTTTGTATGTTGTCGAAGTTTGAAATATTGTAGATAACATTGCTTCCAGTTTATAAATGTGCTTTCTCATTGATAATTTACTTAGTACTAGAACATAAAATGACATATTCTCGATAGACTAACGAAGGGGAATTTTTAACATAAAAAACGCACAAAATGACAAGGCCACAATATTTGATTTTATTGTGTTTTGGATTAATCAATAAGATATTCTGGTCTCTTACTCCTCTAACCATATATTAAGTTGCACAGTATGTGTGTCAAGAGCATATGTTAGTAACAGTTTAGTTTATTATAGTATAGGGCTGATATATTTGCTCTTAACGTCACGTGACCTTTTGTACAGATAATAAGGAGTGACCAGCGCCGATTCACATACGTATGTACAAAGAAGCTGCATGGTATCTTGATTGAACTTGATTTATCATCATTAAGTGGGTACATCTCCATTTGACTAATTGTTCTTGGACACATACAACAAAGTCAAGCAAAATTGAGTTCTTGAGCAACATACGATATGTTTATATAACAGGCCAAGTACTTGTTGTTAACGATACATTGTGCATCTTTATGTTCCTATCGAGTTGTAAAATGCCCGTCTGATTTACCTTAACTTTAAGATTTCTTTGGCAAAATTATTTTTATGACTGGCCGTTTAAGGTCGCTTCAATTTAACTGTTAGTGTTTTTCTCTCTGACTTGACCTCCTGTTGATCTTTTACTTTGCATTTGCTTAAACATCGTCGTAGAGTTCGTTCATTTTAAACACAGATTGAAATTATTAAAAAAAACTTCTAAACTTCCTTAAAATGGATTGATTGTAATATATATAAAAATAAGTTTTTCTATTTAATTGACGACGTATTAACTTCAACACTCACTACTTTAAAATTCATTATCAAAGTTATGTTATAAATACTGTTTTTTTGCAGAGTATCTGCAGTGTGACTTTTTGCGAACTGGCATTTGGTATAAGATTCTGTGTTAGGACACACACAATTGACAGTACCTTTTACTAAAAGTCAAATTAAAATTAGTAACTTTATTGGCACCAGCGTTTGTATTAAACATCGCAGAATATTTTCATTGGGATACCTCAACAATGACTCAACAATAGATTGTGATGCGTTTTTATATTAAAGAGAAAATGTCAATGGAGAGAATAGGTCCTTATAATTTGCAATGTTTTCTCGAAAAGAAATGCGATCTTATATAAACTATGGCAAATAACAACATAACAAATTCTTAATAAAATTTAATATTTTAAAACAAAACAAAATCATACAGAAAAGTAAGACGTGGTTCCTTCTATTAAACATCTAGAAGAATGTTTCAGTGAAGTTTGCAGAAACATTTAACAAACATTTAACAAATTGTGCATTCCATATAGTTCGAACAGAAAATTGTTTGTGTTTCATTTTCTTTGAAATAGTGTGCATTGGTTTTGTTTCTAACACTTCACTATCATCATATTGCCTGATGATTACAGAATTGCATTGTAGGAGTATGTACACATCGAAACACACTACTGTCCAGGCAATCTTTAATCCGGATACTTGTATCTGTTAAAATTGTATTTCGACAAATTCTCTTAATAATATATTAACTAGTAACAGTCTTACGGTATGTTCCTTATATAGATCAGTTAAAATATAATCATTCAGCTAAACAAAGCATAAAACGTAGTGAATATTGCTAGAATAGTTCAGGTTAAATGTAGCGAAATTTATAAGCAGTTTAATTATATATTATATGTTCAAGGTAATTTCACCATCTTATTATCACAGAGAACGGAAAAACAAGTAGGCATAACTTTCTCCAAGTTTCCAGAAAGTTGTCTATGCGGAAATTGTGTCGTTTCTCGGAAACCAAATGCTTTGCTCTTAAAGCAATTGCATTATAATCTTTAGGCAATATTGGATCTTGACCACTTTGGTTTGTAATTTTATCAGGTAGTTTTTTTTTCTGCAAAACCATTAGATCTGAATGGAGGTTTTGTTGTCATAATATAATAGTTAATACGACTGGCGAATTTCGTGAAACGGCTTTTTCCTTGTCTTATAAAAACGATAAATGGATTTACGCACAAACATTTCCTATTTTCTTTATTTTTATTGATATCTATTTTAATCCTCATGGCACTATATAGTCATGTTGATTTGTTTTGCTTGATCTTGGTGTTACTAGTACAACAGTTAATCACTGTGATTATACTTTTACCAATGCAATCTCTTTATGCTGAGTGCATAATAATTTTGTATCACGAGGAATATGTCTAATAACTTTATATAACTTACAACTTTATTTTTTTATTTTTTTATGTCACTCCGTATTAAATGCATATTGATCTTACATAACTTAAAAAAGACATATTAATGACTTCGTATGTAAAATAAGCTATTATGATTATAGCGATGTATAAACATCTATACTACACCTTTATGTGTTTTAAGTACGCAACAAGTCTCTTATACATGCATTTGTATTTATTTTAAATTTTGAAGGTACAGCTCGTACATGTATTGGGATGTGGATGCTTTTCATCAGTTTTCTCAAACACCTGTATATGGTAGCCATCATTTTTATTACGTTTTAGCATGAAAATGATCTGTCTGATTTTACGCCGGAGCTGGATTAATTGTCGCAGACTGGATAAAGTCACTTGATTGGATAACACATATGATTTCATCCAAAACTGAAGCAGAAAAACATAGTTATGAGTGCCTTGTTATAGAAATAAGGGATTTGGAACAAAGTTGTATACGGGTTTAATAACTATCTATCTGTTTTATATCTTTTAAGCTTAAATTTTGAAACTATTAAATTTTTAAGTGTGAAACGGGGTTTACACTATCCAAGAAATCGACATATAGTAGTACATAATTTGCAATGCTGAAATTTCTGATCGTCAGAAATTGTATTATCTCAAGGGATGCGTCAGGTATACTTCGTTTTCTTAGATTGACATTCAGTCAGAATTCAATACAGGAAATAGATATATATAAATCGCAATACGTTTCTTCTGGGTGTCCAATATTTTATATATTCTCAGTTACTGGTGCTATTAACTTACCATAATTATACATGGGCCTAGCTAGAGAACACCTTTGTTGTTCTTCAAATAGACTTTTATTTGGATTTAAGAGAATACAGTTTCTTCATTCAAGCTTAAAATAAAACATTTTGAAAGAAATCTTGTTCTTTGGGGGCAATAGAAACAAGTAGAAGTTAAAAATGAAGATTAAGATAAGCACATTAATTTGGATTATATTTCCTTCTGGGGTTGTGATCTAAGGGTTTTCCGATTGTGATATTTCAGAGAACAGATACTTTTAAGACATTTTAAAATTAATTAAACGTATTTATACACATGCAATTTTGGTAAATTGTTTATTTTAAGGCATATTTGCAAACATTAACAATTTATTATGACTCTTAAAAATGATGTCTCTTACTATAATTGTATTGAATATACAAGATTTATACTTCTGAAATACATGTTTTACAAAGTAAAATTTGAACGGTTAATAACACTAAGGTTTATCGAAATATACTAACAAATTAGGTCAAGTCATACTGTACCTGTATTGACAGAATGAAATGATTTTTTCATGAGCAAATTCTCTTATGTATGCATTATTAATTAAATTCGCACTAAAGGTGAACATATTCATTGTTAAAAGATTAATAGCGTTGTAGTTTATTTACGAAGTAATTGTACTGGTTTACCGTCTGTTTCATAATGTGTTCAACTACTGAAATACGTAACTGAAATTTTTTCCGGTAATGGTATCGTCCAGATGGTGTCATATCTACATTATGGTGCATGATGCATTTATTGTTTTTTGTTTATTTAATATTCTGACAGTCTATCTAAAAGTTGTGCCTATTCATATAAGATCGAACATTCCGAGACTGAAAGTGGTCAAAGTCTAAATCAAGGCATATTAACATGCTATGTCATTTCTTGGGGTTTTAGGTCCAATGTGGACAGGTTGTCAATATTGCTATAATTAAGCACACAAAACTGCCTGATTACCACTGCTTATTACTCGGTGTTTCTTATTAAAAATGTGATAAAATGTATAATTTAGTGCAGTCGATATTGTAGTCATTTAGTAGAAATACTGTAGCATAGATATGATCAGTTTAATAAAGTCATTTTGCATGTGATTTAATTGTCAGTAAAACTAAAATTGTCACATTGTCTTGATTTGATTTTATGTTAGTAACACAAAGACTAGAAACTGATTGTCATCTATAACTGTGACAACATTGTTCCAATATAAAACGACATATTTGTTGCTTAAATAGATATGGTTTTGCTTATCTGCTAAGATATATCTCGGAAAGATTCCCTTGCGAAGAAGATGTCAACAAATGTTTTGAAGTGTTGGTCATATCAGATCCAAATAATAAAATTTCAAAAGGGTGTGGCAAAAGATGCAAGTTCTTGTTAATATTAAGGAAAAGGACAAGGAATGTTTCGTTAAACTAAAACTAGAAGAAACACACAAATGGTTTTAAAGTAATACACATATAAACAGGTGTGAGTAGTATGTTGTGAATCTACAATGAAAAAAAAATGAACCATACAATATAAATTTAAACCAACATGTGTTAGACTAGTAGGGTAATGTTTATATCTTTAGAAACTGCTGTGTTTCTGTGGATAAAATGTTAAATTGCGTTTAAATAAAAAGAATTAATCAACTTTTACAAAGTAAAGTATATTTTTAGATTCTCGTCAAATGTTAGAAATTCATGAGTGCTAATTTGCATAATTGACATATGACCATACTGTTCATTCAATAGCCTTTAACTGAGTACAAGTTTTATACTTCTATCACCCTTTTTGCAAAAGGTTAAAACCATTTTTCTGAACATAGCCTCCTGTCTAATTCAAGACGGATGCCATGGAAACCATTATTTTTCATATAGCCCAAATGAGTACATTGGAGTTCCTTTTTCCAGACACCTAAAGCAACATTTTGGTAGCCCATGAAAAAAGTCTAGGAGGAGTGTGAGCGCGGTAGCCATACCTTCTTGTCCGGAATAATAAGCTCTAGTATAAATGAGGCATTAATTTATTTGACAATGGAGATTATTATGTTTTAATGATAGAGGTACCAGGACGTCCATGGCCGATACACCCCTTGGACAAAAAGGTCAAGGAACACGGCTTACTGAGCACGGAAGTCAAATTCCCAATATAAATTTGGGTTAACTTTTTGTCACAAGGACCAATCAGGATTTACAGAGATTAACAACTTTTACAGAAATAAACACAACTTGGAAAAATGTTTGTGAAGTCGCAGAAGGACCATTAAATGTCGTTTTTATGGCAAAAGGTAAAAAACCATCTGCCCAATGTGTAGTTTAAACACAACAATAATATATAATGAAATGAACATGAAAAAAAATCCCGTTCTAATTATTCACCAATGCACTTCATACAAGTAAAGCCAATATTTGATTTAAAATATGTCTCTAATAGGCGCCTGTGTGGCCCTGGTGAAGACAAACCACAAAAGTGTCTCGTTTGTTCGTCGTATACATATTCTATCAAATTCTAATGAAACTTGTATGTAACAACAAGTGTTTATCATAGACATTAAACTCGCCATCCCTTGAAATAAATGGCCTTTGTATTGCAACACATTAGTGTCTTAATTAAATTCAACTATAATCATGAGCTCCGCTAAACATTAAAACCATTCAACGAAATTTAAAATTTTTAAACACTGATTTGAACGATTAAGCAGTATGAATGGCCGTCACTTCTGCCAAATGAAGTTAAGTGATAAAGTTAGCTTGTTTTCTTCCAAAATATATGAGTTCACAAATAATGTTCCTTGCTCCTTGCTCCTTGCTATGGCGTACAAGTTATGTTTTGCCACAATCACATTTCTCGAGTCGCCAGTCTAGTTAACTGCACGAGGGGATCACTCGGCTGATTGATAAACTAAACGGATTGCTTTTTCCAATTGTTTGCCTTTCCTGTCACTATAAGATACATCCCCGGCAATTTATCTGTCATTTTAAATGGCCTAAGTTACATTATCTTAATAACACTTTCTCGATGTTTCCTTTGCTTCACTAGTTATGACAGAAAAGATTGCACATTTTGTTTGCTGATACAAGAGCCTATTTATATGTGCCTCTTATGGGATGATTAATTAGTTAAATCCGAAGAATGTACAATGCTTTAGCCGGATAAATTCTTACAGCTTCTCAGTCAACGTTTTTGCCCACTGACTATTCCAGAGCGATAATTATGTGTCTTTGTGCTATGTTTGACTTTAGTGTCCAGGTTTTACATTTAAATGCCACTCATATTTGCTTCTACGTCTAGCTTTTACTCCAAGTTTAATGATATGATAATTAGTATAGGATGATGTCGTGTTACTAGAGTCTGATACGATATGCATGTTCTTTTAGTGCTACTAGCCAGTAAAAGACACCTGATGGTAGTAATTATAGATAAGAATTTAAACAAAGTCCTATCAGCATTGCAACATATACCAAAATTTGAAAAGGCACAGGACAAAAGGTATTCACATGCAAGGACATTTTAAAGTAAGTACAAATATGTTATTTTACAAAATGAGCTAACCCAACAGTTACCGCCTTGGAACGGTCAGTCGTCAAAAGGGACCAACTAGTGTGCTTAAACCAGTATTACAGAGCTCTAACCTCGCTTTTCCTGAGAGATTTCTCAAATGCAAGATGAGTCCTATGAGCATTGAAACATATACCAAAATGTGAAAAGGCACAGGATAAAGGTATTCACATGCAAGGATAGAAATCCTGCAGGTACAATTCATGTCGTGGGACCATTTGCATACTATTTGAAAAACATATCTCTATAAGATAAACATGCACCAAAATGTTGTAGTATCATACTATTGGTAATCGGAAATCTCTATAAAATAAACGTGCACATATATGCTTTAATATCATACAGTTGGAAATAAAAAATCTGTATAAGATAAACATGCACAAATATGTTGTAGTATCATACTATTGGTAATCAGAAATCTCTATAAGATGAACGTGCACATATATGCTGTAATATCATACAATTGGAAATAACAAATCTCTATAAGATAAACATGCACAAATATGTTGTAGTATCATACTATTGGAAATAACAACTCTCTTTAAGATAAACATGCACAAATATGTTGTAATATCATATTATTGGTAATTTAAATCTCTATAAGATAATCAAACATAGATATGTTGTAGTAGCATACTATTGATAATAAAAAATCGATATAAGATAGACATATATATTGTAGTATCATACTATTGGTAATATTAAAGCTCTATAAGATAACCAAATACATATATGTTGTAGTAGCATACTATTGGTAATATAAAAGCTCTATAAGATAACCAAATACATATATGTTGTAGTAGCATACTATTGACAATAACAAATCTCTATATAATAACAAATCACTATAAAATAATCAAATACATATATGATGTCGAAGCCTACAATTGATAATAACCAATCTCTATAGGATAAACACATATGTTGTAGTAGCCTACCATTGATAATAACCAATCTCTATAGGATAAACACATATGTTGTAGTAGAATACCATTGATAACAACCAATCTCGTATAAGTATTTGTCTTTAAATCTGTATCCCTATTACATGTTAACTATGTTTAAAGTACTTTAAAAGTGTTTTAATACTGTGAAGATCAACACTGTTCTCTTGTTCTCTTCACTGGCACTGATATCGTTTTCTGCATCGTTTGCTTACAATGTCTATTTGCATTGAATGTAGACGACATTGCATTTAACTGACATTGATACTAATATTGCAAAATTTAAGATTAGTGCCAAATATAGATTAAATGACATGCCGTTTTTTTTCTGACAATTCTTATCTTCGATTCTATGCAAGCTTTTGCAGTTTGTTATGTATTGGTCCTATTAAAGTAAGGAAACTTTAAATATGAAATCTTAAAAAAATATTTCTAAGTAATAAAGCTGCCATTTTATAGCTAGACTAACTGTAAATACAACGTTTTTTATTATTTTTTTTACAATTTAGATAATTGTATAATGTCATCTTAAATGCTGATCAAACCATTTCTTTTTGCAATCATATAACGGCGTTTTCTTAAATTTATAAGAAAGCACAATATGTAAAAATGTTCGTTAATATCAAAAAAACATTTCTGTTTTATTCTATGTATTCGCCATCTCTAGTAAGTTATAAATTGTTTACTCAAGATTTATTTTAAGAGTTATTGTTTGTAACTGGAAAAAAATGCAGCTAGTGTCGTGTCAAAATGTGATTAAAACCTAAGTGTTATCTGTTTACGCTAAATAATGCACCATGAACGATTTGTCAGTCGGAGTTCGCATTTAATTAGAAGTAAACATTCATGCATTCCTTTTCTGTTTAAAAATGAAACAACAATTAAAGTTACCTGACTGTACTTCATATATTTTGCATAACATAACATGCAAGAACTCTATTCTTTAATTCTGAAAGCGAGTTTGTGCTTACTATTAATACTCACTCCATTTATACAAAGGTCTTTAAGTAAATAAATATGTTAAAAAGATAAAAGAATAGCAAATACATGTAGTAGCAAAAAGTAATAAAGTAATAAAATATTAAACGTGACCAGTCCTAGTGGGCATTTTTTCCAATGTGTGTGTCAATAAAACTATGCTGAATGAGAAAATGGTAATCGACTTTCTGAATGCAGGAATATATATTTCCTCATGTGTATCGGTAACAACTACTAATCGTATTTCTTATTGATATAAGGTAACATAATGAGACGATGTTCTAAACATTTTTAGGAATAGAAAAAAAATAGCCTAAAATCAATTATGAGTCAAATACCCATATATCCATCGTTAGTGTTGCAAATTGTTAAAGATATATTTGTTATTTGGCGAGTAATTATTTATGTCAACATTCCTTAAACACACATATTGCATTTAAAACCTGTAAAGTAGGCAGTTAAGTGTTATTTTTGTTTTTTATTAATTAAAACAGGTCAGTTTATGCTTACGTATTTACGTCGACACGTTAAGATATCTATTTCCTTCTTTTTCATCAGTAAAATCTCAATTTAATTTACGTTCTCATTAGATCACACATTTTTACAGTTTATATCAGATTAACTATTCTGTCACATTTATCGTCAATATGAGATAAAGGTTGGTACATTGAATTATTGATATTCCGTGCGCCAAAACACATTATGTATACTTCTGTGCAGTAGAACGAGTTTGGTCTACTTGTTCATTATCTCCACATGCATCAGCAACAAAGCTCTAAATTATGGATGTTGTAAAGGTCGGTCTGTGATCACTGGCATGAGTCATCAGACGACCACAACACACAAATATACATATGGCTTGCTTAAGAAAGGTCATACGGCACACACGTAATAAACCAGTTACGCTGTTTCTTAAAACAGCTTTTTTGCAAAAAAGTGTTAATTCATGATGAATAATTTAAAACAGATTAATCATTTAACCTTTCCAAAATGAGTGCTAGTATAATAGATTATAAAATATAACCAGCACTAAATTAAACAAATATATATTCTTAAATTTTATATAATTTAAAAGATTATACTCGTTTAGCAATGTTCTTCGCATATTTACATTATCCTGTTCAACAAAGCAACTTTACGTGTAATGTCTGAATTCGCAGGATTTCAAATCTGCAATGCATTGGCGCATTGAATAAGCAGGCAAGTCTTCAGATGCAAAAAAAAAAATCTCATCTAAAATATAAGTTAGGCAAAACTTACAACCGAGTTTTAAATCTAAGATATAAATAAATAGATCAAGGTCATGTAGGGTTAACCCCTCGTGCTTCAGCTTTCTTATAACTCGGGGCGGTATCGTAAGCGACAGCGCTCAAAATGGAGGCCTAGTTAACAAGGGTATATATTGTATCTGTATATTCAACAATCATTTTGGAAACATTTCTTGAATCTCTCTGCTTTTCACATTTTCTTTGTTAAAATAATATAAATAATACCCATTCTAAAATAATTAAATTCATTTGAAAAGAAAAACCGGTGTCAATATGCTATTTGTCCAGGGTCTGCAGCAATTATGGGCATACTTTGATGTTTTAATAACACATGTTATCTTTACAGTATATTTTTATTCAATACTATTGAACGTATACTAGTACAATACCCTTCAACCATTGCGGAAGCTGTGGCCCAGATACCGCCTTTGAGGATGCGTTTTTTGTCCAGGACTGCAATATGCTACCTTCGCCAAATCACATTTATACAGATTGAGCTGATCATAAGAATATAAGACGAAGTCCTATGAGCATTGCAACATATACCAAACTCCGAAAATGCACATAACAAAGGTATTTCACATGCAAGCCAAGCGAAAAGCAAGAACAAACCCGTGATGAGTCATTTAACGAAAAGAGCAAACCCGACAGTTACCGCCTTGGAACGGCCAGTCGGCCATATGGACCGACTGGGGTGCTAAACCGGTTTTACAGAGCTCTAACCTCGCACTTCCGTCCGAGTTTCTTAAATGCAAGCAATGAAAAGAAAAACGATCTATTTGAATACAAAGTGTCCAAGCGCTGCTATTTTCTTTAAAATATGACGAAAGTAGTGACGTCATTGAAAAATAATGTCCACAAAGAATTTTGTATTATTTCGATTTGAAAAACTACACAAAAATGGTTGACTATAACTAAATTAACTTTCTGAAGTCATGAACAAACATGACCAGAGACGAATAATTGGTTGTAGCATCCTGTTGATGTGGAAGATGGAATTGAATAACCAAATTGTCGACCGATCGGCAGTAGTTCTGGTTGTGGCATAATTTGCTCCAAATTCACTAATGAATCAATATTTGAGCGCTTCAAAACAAGGTTAAAGCAACCCAAACTGTCCTTTTGCCGACTGACCGTTCCAAGGCGGTAACTTGCTGGTTTTTCTTTGATGTGTTATGTCTCGTCTCTGTGTTTTTTTTTTATCAAATTTACATATATCTCTGAATGCCTTTGTCTAGAGGTAGTTTAGATTTAATATCTGTGGTAATTTTGATAGAACCTTATCTTATTTGCCTATTTAAAAAGCCTTACTCAGTAGATATATATTTGTGTCTTACACACATATGATACACGCGTCAAGATGGCGTCAATCAAAGAAAAAACCTATCAAACGCGATGATTTTCCAGGGATAGTCATTCCAATGGCCATTGCACATTCTTCTAAAACCACCCTCCTTTACATTTTTAAGTTGTGCAAGTCTACAGAAAATCTTATTTCGTTAGAAACACCGTTTATCGCGAAAGCTGTAGAGTAGCAGATACTACACATGCAAACCGATCTTGCATGAAGACACTCAGCATTGAATAGGCTATATCTTTATGAGTTACTTAACAATTTTCATTCTCTGTAATCCATTACCAGGTGTAGCTAGTGCAATTTAATCGTGTTTTTGATAATGCAAGGAGGGATGTCAGCATTTTTTCCTTTTACAAAGTTATTAAGAATAATTTTTGAAATTTGGAACATTCTCTGTCAACATAAGATGTATTCATATTTCAGTTGTGTAAAACAAACTTCGTTATTTATACTTCATGTAATTTTACTATTTCTGTCCTAAAAAGACCGGCATCGATAAACATTTGTACTATACATAATTCACTATAAACAGAGCCAACTATATCAATGTTATGAAGCACAAACTAGAAATAAGATTTCTTCTAATATGCTTGATGAAACAATAGTTAGAGAAATAAATATCAGATAAATGCTGTAATTAAAATTTAAGCTAGTTTTCACTTAATTAACATAACTTTTTCAAAATATTAATTTGCGAAGCAACATAAACAATAATATTAAACATTAAAATAACATCAAGTTTAGTGATTAAGTCCTGAAATAAGGAATTTGTGCTTAAATATTGTTAACACTGACGTCAAACCGTGATAATTGTGCAAAGTAGCTTACACTAACTAACACTCTAACTTGTGGCACCTGGTGCGATTGACGTATGTCACATATCACATCAGGACTTTATTCTTTAGCATCAAGGCAATTTTGTGCGGAAAATCATTAAATAATGTTGGTTCAAGTTCCATGTAGCTTGTCTCCTCAGGAAATAATGTCCTTTCTCGGAAACTTAACTCTGAATGTCAATATATTGGTTAATAACCTGCAGGCAATCCTGGCAAATGTTGTTCATTGTCTTATCTAGTGGTCGATTGTTGTAATATTGCCAGTGTTGGGCAGACATTTATACCAACACATAGTTTATACGACTAACGTATTTCCTGGCACAAACATTCTGTGTTTGACAAAGACACCACATTTAACACAAGAAAGTAAGAGGGTCGGACCAATCAAAAAGAAAATTCATTGGCGTATTGACACTTGTTTCCATTTGACAGTACCAGCCAAAATAATATTTTAACCATCGTTTCACATGATGTTAATTATACATGAACACTGTGGTTATAACAGTGTACGAATCGTTTGAGGAATAGAACTATATTTTGATACTGACACGCTTGTCAAAACTACGGTGCATTATGACGTTGTGAATGTTTCCCACATATATCCTATATATCACAAGGATCATCGCTACCATTATGTATTGGAGTGGTAGATTCAGCAGCGAAAGACCTGTCTACATGTTTGAATGCCGGAGATTACTCGGATAACGGTTGCAGACTGAATAGAGTAAATTAGCACTGACGCAGGCTGAACATGTTAAATCAGCACTGATAAGAAGCAGAAATAATTGTTTATAGGTGTCTAGCAGCAGCTACTCAAGAACTGAGAACTGAGTAGTATATTTATCACATCCTTATTCACTTGCTTCCCTTTTTGCTTATTATTGTGACGATAACAAAGTATGTCATTGAAAGTGATAAAGAGAGGTTTATGGCGGATATGGCAAGGTTTTTAAGTTCTTTCAACATGTCAAAGAGTACGATTTGTAATGCTTGCAATAAAGAAAATGTCGTATGGAACATAATATTCCCTACAACTAATATATTTCCTAGACAGACAAATAAAAAAGACCCCCGCACCTCCACTTATACACACAAAGACATTGTGGTCAAACATAGTAAATCAGTTAAATACAAATTTAATTAAATCTGTATCATTATGTTCTATATATTATTATCACAGTTAATTGGTATCACAGTGTCACACATACAGGTTCCTTGTATCACAGAGCTAAAATATTTTGTCATAGTTAATTAGAGGTTATTTTTACATATGATGACGTACTAAAAATTCTCTCGCAAATACAAACAGCTGTTGCATAATTAATTACAAGTTGTTATTAGAACATTTTAACAAGAATAAATTACAGATCATGGAAGATACTATAAATTAAGTGCGATTATATTAAAATACTCTTCACTTGAAAATAAACCTTAATTATTAACATATATTTTTATGACATAATATAAATTCTGTCTAAAAGATCTGCTGTTTTTTACAACTTTAAACTGAGAGCTAAAACTTTTTTCAGAATCTACTGGTACATGATGTTTACTGTATTTTTCGTTTCCAATAATGTTTGCGGCGCTTTAAATACATATTTTTCCGAATTTCTCTTAAAGATAATGTAACTTTACAACAACAGAGCATTGACGCAAAATATCAAAAGTCGCCATCGTATTCTTGTTCTATCATTGGAAATTTTCCCAAAACAAACCAAGAAACAGCAACACCTTATTGTTATTAAAAGATTGAAAATGCCGTTTACTTCGGATGCTTGGGAAAAGTTACGAATACAAACACCAGAATATAGCATAACATTTCATTTGTACACAGTACGTCGTCGTAACAAATGCAATTACAATTAAACAAATCATACATAGACATATAGAACGTTCACAATGTCATGTGACAGGTAAAGATGTAACAAAGCTGAAAGCTGAAAGCGTCGCACTTCATTGTTTATAGAAAAAAGCATAGTGCCTTTCTTAGGACCTTACCAGGAACGAGTATAAAAAGATGCATGGCGACAATATGCGGAACATCAACACCAGAAATCCTCTTTTAGAAACATTGCTTGTAATGCGTCATACTTTTGTATGGTTGTTAAATGTATAAATTATCTAGGTCACGTATTTGGAACATAACTAGTTTGTAAATTCCGCATGATGCTTTGCAAATGAGACATGTATCAGCTCTGAATTCTATTTTTGTCAACCTTAAATTAATTTAAAAGAAAGAGTTGATAATAATTCCTTAACCGATTCGACAATCGTGTTCGTCTATAGCACCAAATAGTAGGTTTATTTTGGACGCATATCTTGGTCTAATTCTATGTCAGATACGGTGCTTGATCTGTCAATCACATTTCTCGGATCGCTAGAATAGTTAACTGTATATTTGGGGAAAAACAAGACAAATAACGTAGCTCGACCAATTTCAGAAAATCTTTTTCAGATGGCAATGGTTATCGTTCAGCATTAAAAGACGAGGAAGGCATGTGTGATTAACAAAGAACAATTGCTAAGAATTATCCCAAGGGACCAAAAGACAACGATCGACAAACAGAAGTTCAAGATTTATTTACACATTCATATTATGCGTACGATTTTACACACGGAGTGTTTCGACGTCCGTTTTGTAACACATGTCTTATGCCATTTTTGAATTATAAATGATGAAACATGTTGTCTGCATATATATTAAATTGTCTGTTGTTCTCCAGTTGAATATACCAGTAAAATTAATTTCAACACTAGTTTATCATTTCCTTTGTCGCTATATGTCTGTTAGTTATGTTTATACCAGTTTTGTTTACTGTACACACACTATTTCTCACATAGCTATTGTATTCTTTGGAGTTTCAGGACACAAACACCATTTGTATAAATGTACCTCGTGATGTGATGTGAGGCAAAAATGTCTGATAAAGGCTCCTGTATGCAGTATATAATCAAATACATGCCTAAAACAACCAGGTGCGTATTTTTGTTTTGTCAGTAATCGTGACCAGCATGGATGAAAAAAATATTAGAGCAGCTTTTATCGTATACGTCTGTATGTGAAATATATACATTTTAGGACTATTGGGGAAAAATTATATTGTATATAAGCAAATGTGATATACTCGGATATATTATTCTTTTAATGAGTCTTAATGATTAAGAATTCTGTAACATTTGATTAAGCGTTTATAAAATATATAGAAATGCATTAAATTTACCTTAATTTATGTGAATATATTTTGGTCCTTAATTTATATTTTTTCAAAGTCTCTTATCTCATCCAATTTTAGTTTACAATTTGTGACAACATTCTTTAACAATTTGACGGAGGTTTTTATTAGTTGCAATCCTGATTTGTATTTCAGGATAATTATAAAACTTCTGGACCGTAAAAGCAGGAACGACTTAACGGGTTTCTAGCGTTAAGCTTTTATCCGCATGTTTCTGTACAATATATAAGAGTTTTACTTACAAAAACGTTTTATTTAAAATGATTTTTAGCACATTTATGGAAAACTACCCAAAACACAGCAAATACATGCTATTAAAGATAAAAAAGGACCATTTAGTGACAGCTTTTACATAAATACATGCTCCTTTATCAATGTTTCCCCCAGATATATAATCACTTTCTCCTCTGTAATTCGAAGAAAATAACACATTTTCAATCTGACAGAAGAGAAATCGATGCCGTTAATATTTTGAAGTCAATTGTATTTCATAATAACAATTGCTTCAAACGTTGATGATTAATATAAAAAGACAAATTAGATTTGGACTTTTGAACGCAGATATTTACACCAAGTCACGCAATTAATGTTTCTGTTGAATATATCAAAACGGTTCATTCCCTTGCAATGCTGTTTCTGGTTTGATTGGGACGTAGGCTCATTTTTATGTGTTTAGAAAAAAAGTGAACTATAATAACACGTTATATTTCTTTTCTAACAGTTTTAAAATATCTGGACTCATTCATTTATTATTAAGATATATTAAGATATATATATAAATATATGTATATATATACAATTTGATAGACTGTTGTATGATTTATACGTTTTAAATATACCAGTTAAAATATTTATTTGTCCTTACTTTCTTTTTTTTATATTAGGATCTTTACTTAAGTTGAAAGTTTAATATCGTTAAATTAACGCTCTTAATGTCATCCATGTTTAATTATGAACCCAGTCTGCCTTTTTACGTAAAAGATATAGTTTGGATACAATCTTAATATGTTTAAAGATGTAAACAAGGCTTGTTGAAACAAGCTTACAATTACAATGATATGATTTTAATTTTTTTACACATGACGAGGTTGTTTAAGAAGTGCAAAACAGTTTAAAACTTGAGGTAGAAATAGATAAAGCGATAAACATGTGGGTAACACATCAAATGGATAAAAACACTGAGACAAAATTTATTTGAATAGAGACACTAGTAAGGATGGACGGCATCAATAACAACAAAACAAAGACTGAAATAGGAAATAACTGCATTTTCCCAACGCCACCCAATAAACTATGTTGACATAAATACAGTGGTGTTAAACACACTTATTATGATCTTGACTATAAACATGCAAAAGGCCCCGAATCGATTTTTGACACAGTAATATGAGATACAACAAAAATAACAACATAAGTATAGAAGCTTGGTCTTAAATGTTATTAAACTACTTGATTTTAATATGATTTAAGACAGAACCATGAAGAGTGTATGTTCTATTGTTCTGCGCAAACTAAGTTATTCTCCGGACGAAACAGTTTGAAATACAAAAGAATGAGAAAAACAGGCAGGTAGAGGGTTGCACATCAAATATCCCCATGGGTATACATGGATCTTAAAATTCCATATAGGCAAATCGTAAGATGTTCATTTAAAAGGCACCCCAGGTGCGTAACAATTATTTACATTTGTGATGATATATGATTAAAGTGTCAGTTAAGGCATGGCTGGAGACATACGTTCGGCGTGATGTTGTTTTGATATAAACTATGGTCGTTGTCTAGACCAAAGGCTGTTTATTCATACATGTCGCACTGCGCAGAATATGTCGAATTAACAGAACACTTCGGTTTAAAGTAAAGAGATTTACGATAACGATGCATAACATTATTAAAACCGCAGCATGTTTTCCGTTATTAAATAGTTTAAATCACATTATCTGAAATCCTTAATAAGTGGTTCTTTACATCACTGTTTAGCATTTTCTTACTCGTGTACACCAATATCTAATGTGTTACTGTCCAATAAATAACCTTGAGAGAAAACCCATTTAGTTAATTTGAAATATTAAGTGTCATTAATAGAAGTCAGCGTATTTGTAAGGTATTAAAGAGGAGTCATTTTGCTTTTTAATAGACAATTACTTGTAGATTTATTTTCACAATTACTTATGCGCGACATCTGATGAAATACCATTAAGAGAAATAAAACGCAATATTTTCAGTTTGTGTTCAATGTAATAAAAGCAGATATGAACGTGGGGATACTAAATGCTAAGTACATTTCATCATTTAAGAAAGCCTTCAATTTACACAAAACACTTTCTGTATTAATTAAAACAAAAGCTTCAATAACAAAACAAATATGCCTGATAAGCTAGAGACAGAGAAAAATAGGTTAACAGTATAATTGTATCACGTCTTGACTGGGCTGTGATCGTGTCTATACTAGCCGAGTGTCTGTAACTACTTTTTCTGTTAATTTTATTTAAAAGATGAATGTGTCTAAATTATATTTATTTTCAATTTTGTTTGTCATTTCATCGAACAAAATGCTGAGATTTTAAGTAGTAATACAATTATGTAATGTAATTTCGATCAATATATTTTTCAATGAGCGTGGCTTGTTGCCGAAATGAAACCATTTTTAGTGAAATTGACAAATAACTGAGACTATTCAGAAATTGTATATTCCTAAAGCTGTTAGAAATATTTCAATATTATATTTCATTATGCCTAAAAATATGTTACCACCATTCTGTCATGCCGCTAGTACAATTAGAGAATGAAAAAAGAAAAAGCTTCTGCTTCGTCTTTTTACAACGTTGCCCCGTTCTTTATTGACATTAATAGTCAACATTTATTATTAGACAAACTATTAATTGTATTCTGTGATTGGTTAAAGAAAGCCATTAGAATGTAAAGTTCTGTTTCCACAACCCAAGACATTTAACATAAACTAATGAGCCAATACACATGTTCAACACGAAATGTATGCAATGAATTTATATCTGCATCGAACAAAGTGGACTTTTTAAAAGAACCTGACTCCAGACTATTTAATGTACATACAGACATACAGATTTTATAAGCTGGCATCTGCAGCATTAAATATTTCTAATGTAAAGAACCATTAAAGGAATTTATTATTACTTATCGAAATACATGTGAATTTGAAGTTATGTACAATCGGGTCATAATCGGATTTGTACTATTGTGAAACAGTATGTAAGAGTATGTACGAAAAATGTGCATATTTTAAAATTCAGAAAATGAGGCAAAGGTTAAATAATACACTATTGATAAAATTATCCAATGTTTATTAAGTATACATTGGTAAAATGAAACATGCAGGCACATAATATATAATTCTATAACAGCAACGTTCAAACGGCATGGGCAGAAACTAGGAGTGTCTGAGTAAATAAGAAAAAGGTCCTATAAAAATTCAACAGATATTTAAATCTAAACTATCTCTAGACAAAGGCAAACAGGGAAAATGTAAATATGACAAAAACACAGAGACGACATTACACATAAAAATCAAAGACACAAACATTTAGTAATCTAAGTTTATTTTTTCTAGCTTATGATAGATTCTATGTTACTTAGCATTTGTATATCTGTGAAAAGTTCAATTTAAAATGTCATATACAGATCATTACAATTATATATGATTTTTTTTGCATGTGTTGTAAAGACAGGACACTATAGGCCTTTTCATGTAGAAATTCTCTGCTTTGTATTATATGCCGAAAGAAAAAAGTTTAAACAAAGTTATTATTTAACCTCATACCAGAGACTTTTTAAAATTTTAAACATATATTTAGTCATAAGCCTATGTTGCATGCTAAACATATAATGAAACAAACCACAAGTTTAGCATCATTTACGAAAATGAAATGAACTACCCTGATATGTCATATGTTTTTAAGATGTTATCGTTTGTTTTTGTAATGTTTATAAATATGTCCTTAGCACCCTTTTCCTCTATTGACGTCATTCACTTACAATTAGCACAATAATCTCCCACCATCTGTCAATACCATTTGTTTAAGTCCAATTCGACCCAAGTTTGCAGCTATCCGCTAACTCACACCGTGCACTTAAGTTTCTGTCAATTTCACCATACGTACACTGTTAATTAGAGGTTATTTTTACATATGATGACGTACTGAAAAATTCTCTCGCAAATACAAACAGCTGTTGCATAATTAATTACAAGTTGTTATTAGAACATTTTAACAAGAATAAATTACAAATCATGGAAGACACTATAAATTAAGTGCGATTATATTAAAATACTCTTCACTTGAAAATAAACCTCAATTATTAACATATATTTTTATGACATAATATAAATTCTGTCTAAAAGATCTGCTGTTTTTTACAACTTTAAACTGAGAGCTAAAACTTTTTTCAGAATCTACTGGTACATGATGTTTACTGTATTTTTCGTTTCCAATAATGTTTGCGGCGCTTTAAATACATATTTTCCCGAATTTCTCTTAAAGATAATGTAACTTTACAACAACAGAGCATTGACGCAAAATATCAAAAGTCGCCATCGTATTCTTGTTCTATCATTGGAAATTTTTCCAAAACAAACCAAGAAACAGCAACACCTTATTGTTATTAAAAGATTGAAAATGCCGTTTACTTCGGATGCTTGGGAAAAGTTACGAATACAAACACCAGAATATAGCATAACATTTCATTTGTGCACAGTAAGTCGTCGTAAAAAATACAATTACAATTAAACAAATCATACATAGACATATAGAACGTTCACAATGTCATGTGACAGGTAAAGATGTAACAAAGCTGAAAGCTGAAAGCGTCGCACTTCATTGTTTATAGAAAAAAGCATAGTGCCTTTCTTAGGACCTTACCAGGAACGAGTATAAAAAGATGCATGGCGACAATATGCGGAACATCAACACCAGAAATCCTCTTTTAGAAACATTGCTTGTAATGCGTCATACTTTTGTATGGTTGTTAAATGTATAAATTATCTAGGTCAAGTATTTGGAACATAACTAGTTTGTAAAATTCCGCATGATGCTTTGCAAATGAGACATGTATCAGCTCTGAATTCTATTTTTGTCAACCTTAAATTAATTTAAAAGAAAGAGTTGATAATAATTCCTTAACCGATTCGACAATCGTGTTCGTCTATAGCACCAAATAGTAGGTTTATTTTGGACGCATATCTTGGTCTAATTCTATGTCAGATACGGTGCTTGATCTGTCAATCACATTTCTCGGATCGCTAGAATAGTTAACTGTATATTTGGGGAAAAACAAGACAAATAACGTAGCTCGACCAATTTCAGAAAATCTTTTTCAGATGGCAATGGTTATCGTTCAGCATTAAAAGACGAGGAAGGCATGTGTGATTAACAAAGAACAATTGCTAAGAATTATCCCAAGGGACCAAAAGACAACGATCGACAAACATAAGTTCAAGATTTATTTACACATTCATATTATGCGTACGATTTTACACACGGAGTGTTTCGACGTCCGTTTTGTAACACATGTCTAATGCCATTTTTGAATTATAAATAATGAAACATGTTGTCTGCATATATATTAAATTGTCTGTTGTTCTCCAGTTGAATATACCAGTAAAATTAATTTCAACACTAGTTTATCATTTCCTTTGTCGCTATATGTCTGTTAGTTATGTTTATACCAGTTTTGTTTTCTGTACACACACTATTTCTCACATAGCTATTGTATTCTTTGGAGTTTCAGGACACAAACACCATTTGTATAAATGTACCTCGTGATGTGATGTGAGGCAAAAATGTCTGATAAAGGCTCCTGTATGCAGTAAATAATCAAATACATGCCTAAAACAACCAGGTGCGTATTTTTGTTTTGTCAGTGATCGTGACCAGCATGGATGAAAAAATATTAGAGCAGCTTTTATCGTATACGTCTGTATGTGAAATATATACATTTTAGGACTATTGGGGAAAAAATTATATTGTATATAAGCAAATGTGATATACTCGGATATATTATTCTTTTAATGAGTCTTAATGATTAAGAATTCTGTAACATTTGATTAAGCGTTTATAAAATATATAGAAATGCATTAAATTTACCTTAATTTATGTGAATATATTTTGGTCCTTAATTTATATTTTTTCAAAGTCTCTTATCTCATCTAATTTTAGTTTACAATTTGTGACAACATTCTTTAACAATTTGACGGAGGTTTTTATTAGCTGCAATCCTGATTTGTATTTCAGGATAATTATAAAACTTCTGGACCGTAAAAGCAGGAACGACTTAAGGTGTTTTTAGCGTTAAGCTTTTATCCGCATGTTTCTGTACAATATATAAGAGTTTTACTTACAAAAACGTTTTATTTAAAATGATTTTAGCACATTTATGGAAAACTACCCAAAACACAGCAAATACATGTTATTAAAGATAAAAAGGACCATTTAGTGACAGCTTTTACATAAATACATGCTCCTTTATCAATGTTTCCCCCAGATATATAATCACTTTCTCCTCTGTAATTCGAAGAAAATAACACATTTTCAATCTGCCAGAAGAGAAATCGATGCCGTTAATATTTTGAAGTCAATTGTATTTCATAATTACAACTGCTTCACACGTTGATGATTAATATAAAAAGACAAATTAGATTAGGACTTTTGAACGCAGATATTTACACCAAGTCACGCAATTAATGTTTCTGTTGAATATATCAAAACGGTTCATTCCCTTGCAATGCTGTTTCTGGTTTGAGTGGGACGTAGGCTCATTTTTATGTGTTTAGAAAAAAAGTGAACTATAATAACACGTTATATTTCTTTTCTAACAGTTTTAAAATATCTGGACTCATTCATTTATTATTAAGATATATTAAGATATATATATAATTATATGTATATATATACAATTTGATAGACTGTTGTATGATTTATACGTTTTAAATATACCAGTTAAAATATTTATTTGTCCTTACTTTCTTTTTTTTATATTAGGATCTTTACTTAAGTTGAAAGTTTAAAATCGTTAAATTAACGCTCTTAATGTCATCCATGTTTAATTATGAACCCAGTCTGCCTTTTTACGTAAAAGATATAGTTTGGATACAATCTTAATATGTTTTAAGATGTAAACAAGGCTTGTTGAAACAAGCTTACAATTACAATGATATGATTTTAATTTTTTTACACATGACGAGGTTGTTTAAGAAGTGCAAAACAGTTTAAAACTTGACGTAGAAATAGATAAAGCGATAAACATGTGGGTAACACATCAAATGGATAAAAACACTGAGACAAAATTTATTTGAATAGAGACACTAGTAAGGATGGACGGCATCAATAACAACAAAACAAAGACTGAAATAGGAAATAACTGCATTTTCCCAACGCCACCCAATAAACTATGTTGACATAAATACAGTGGTGTTAAACACACTTATTATGATCTTGACTATAAACATGCAAAAGGCCCCGAATCGATTTTTGACACAGTAATATGAGATACAACAAAAATAACAACATAAGTATAGAAGCTTGGTCTTAAATGTTATTAAACTACTTGATTTTAATATGATTTAAGACAGAACCATGAAGAGTGTATGTTCTATTGTTCTGCGCAAACTAAGTTATTCTCCGGACGAAACAGTTTGAAATACAAAAGAATGAGAAAAACAGGCAGGTAGAGGGTTGCACATCAAATATCCCCATGGGTATACATGGATCTTAAAATTCCATATAGGCAAATCGTAAGATGTTCATTTAAAAGGCACCCCAGGTGCGTAACAATTATTTACATTTGTGATGATATATGATTAAAGTGTCAGTTAAGGCATGGCTGGAGACATACGTTCGGCGTGATGTTGTTTTGATATAAACTATGGTCGTTGTCTAGACCAAAGGCTGTTTATTCATACATGTCGCACTGCGCAGAATATGTCGAATTAACAGAACACTTCGGTTTAAAGTAAAGAGATTTACGATAACGATGCATAACATTATTAAAACCGCAGCATGTTTTCCGTAATTAAATAGTTTAAATCACATTATCTGAAATCCTTAATAAGTGGTTCTTTACATCACTGTTTAGCATTTTCTTACTCGTGTACACCAATATCTAATTTGTTACTGTCCAATAAATAACCTTGAGAGAAAACCCATTTAGTTAATTTGAAATATTAAGTGTCATTAATAGAAGTCAGCGTATTTGTAAGATATTAATGAGGAGTTTTGCTTTTTAATAGACAATTACTTGTAGATTTATTTTCACAATTACTTATGCGCGACATCTGATGAAATACCATTAAGAGAAATAAAACGCAATATTTTCAGTTTGTTTTCAATGTAATAAAAGCAGATATGAACGTGGGGATACTAAATGCTAAGTACATTTCATCATTTAAGAAAGCCTTCAATTTACACAAAACACTTTCTGTATTAATTAAAACAAAAGCTTCAATAACAAAACAAATATGCCTGATAAGCTAGAGACAGAGAAAAATAGGTTAACAGTATAATTGTATCACGTCTTGACTGGGCTGTGATCGTGTCTATACTAGCCGAGTGTCTGTAACTACTTTTTCTGTTAATTTTATTTAAAAGTTGAATGTGTCTAAATTATATTTATTTTCAATTTTGTTTGTCATTTCATCGAACAAAATGCTGAGATTTTAAGTAGTAATACAATTATGTAATGTAATTTCGATCAATATATTTTTCAATGAGCGTGGCTTGTTGCCGAAATGAAACCATTTTTAGTGAAATTGACAAATAACTGAGACTATTCAGAAATTGTATATTCCTAAAGCTGTTAGAAATATTTCAATATTATATTTCATTATGCCTAAAAATATGTTACCACCATTCTGTCATGCCGCTAGTACAATTAGAGAATGAAAAAAGAAAAAGCTTCTGCTTCGTCTTTTTACAACGTTGCCCCGTTCTTTATTGACATCAATAGTCAACATTTATTATTAAACAAACTATCAATCGTATTCTGTGCTTGGTTAAAGAAAGCCATTAGAATGCAATGTTCTGTTTCCACAACACAAGACATTTAACATAAACTAATGAGCCAATACACATGTTCAACACGAAATGTATGCAATGAATTTATATCTGCATCGAACAAAGTGGACTTTTTAAAAGAACCTGATTCCAGATTATTTACTGTACATACAGACATACAGATTTTATAAGCTGGCATCTGCAGCATTAAATATTTCTAATGTAAAGAACCATTAAAGGAATTTATTATTACTTATCGAAATACATGTGAATTTGAAGTTATGTACAATCGGGTCATAATCGGATTTGTACTATTGTGAAACAGTATGTAAGAGTATGTACGAAAAATGTGCATATTTTAAAATTCAGAAAATGAGGCAAAGGTTAAATAATACACTATTGATAAAATTATCCAATGTTTATTAAGTATACTTTGGTAAAATGAAACATGCAGGCACATAATATATAATTCTATAACAGCAACGTTCAAACGGCATGGGCAAAAACTATCTCTAGACAAAGGCAAACAGGGAACATAAATATGACAAAAACACAGAGACGACATTACACATAAAAATCAAAGACACAAACATTTAGTAAACAAAGTTTATTTTTTCTAGCTTATGATAGATTCTATGTTACTTAGCATTTGTATGTCTGTGCAAAGTTCAATTTAAAATGTCATATACAGATCATTACAATTATATATGATTTTTTTGCATGTGTTGTAAAGACAGGACACTTTAGGCCTTTTTTATGTCGAGATTTTCTGCTTTGTATTATATGCTGAAAGAAAAAAGTTTAAACAAGGTTATTATTTAACCTCATACCAGAGACTTTTAAAAATTTTAAACATATATTTAGCCATAAGCCTATGTTGCATGCTAAACATATAATGAAACAAACCACAAGTTTAGCATCAATTACGAAAATGAAACGAACTACCCTGATATGTCATATGTTTTTTATGATGTTATCGTTTGTTTTTGTAATGTTTATAAATATGTCCTTAGCACCCTTTTCCTCTATTGACGTCATTCACTTACAATTAGCACAATAATCTCCCACCATCTGTCAATACCATTTGTTTTAGTCCAATTCGATCCAAGTTTGCAGCTATCCGCTAACTCACACCGTGCACTTAAGTTTCTGTCAATTTCACCATACATACACTGACGAAACGTGCCATTATGTGATCAATTCCGGAAAAGACGTTTTTGAATGTTTTCGTAACATTAACTTTTACAATGCATGGGCGGAATGCTAAATAAGAAAGACAGTTTTGCATGCAAAGCATGTGCATTTTCATCAGCTGCACTGCGGCTTGGCATAATAAACTATGTCTCATTTAGACAGGGACAGGGACACTGAATCAGTGCGTATCATTAATTTAGAGCACCTGTCTTTGTTTAAAACGATTTCATAATAACATCATAACAAGTAAAAAAAATAGATAACACACCTTTCTATTTCCTTCGGACCGAAAACGAATTTTAAACACTTGAATTGCTATCCTTTGTCTTGCAGAAAACTTTGTATGCAAGATGAATATAAAATAATGTAATCTAAATGATAATTTAAATAAAATGATTTAAACAATAATCAATAATCTAGATGTTAGTCGATAGTTACTCGAATATCATAACGACCGTACATATTAAGGGCGCTATTTTCGGCAAGAATAGGATCGTCTTTTTGTAGTTTTTAAATTGGAAATTGACGAGCCACGAAGAAACATTGTGCAAACAAAACCACTAAATCGTATCTACATGTACCTACATTTTAAGATAGTTAAAACAATTCAATATCAATATTTACATTTATTTTTTTTTAATAAAATACAAATATGTGATTGCTCTTATAACTGGATTGATAAACGTATTATAAACATAAATGATTAAAAGAGAAAAAACGTAATTTGTAAGACTTTATGCCATTTTTTACGAACAATTTAAAATATATTTCCTATCTCAATAAAACTGCATAACACCAGTTGCACAAATGCCATAACTAAATTAATGCATTTACTCTTTGAACATTTTTTATATAAAACCAAGACATATCACGGACTTCATAATAAAATACTGAAATCATATCACTCAGCAGAAATCTTCTTGACGGGAAATCAATTATATTGACCCAGCTATTGTGAATCGTTGGACATCTAAATCGTGTTAGGAGATATTACTTCTTGGTTTAAGGTCGAGTTATAGTTTCGTTTTAAAACAGACTTAGTTTCGACAATAAGTGTGCTAGTCATAGATATGGTATCTGGCTTAAGATCTGCTGGCTCTGAATACATAGTAGGAAACCGAGCTGGTAGCCAACAGAGACGGGGTACAGGTTCACCTTACCTGCTCTGCCACCAGGAGTGTGTACCAAGTGTTAAAGAGAGTGAAACACCAGTTGATATATGGTCACTTGGCTGATGTCGTGTACGTGAGCAGTTTACCTGTATGATAGGTATTGTTATTTCTGGTTTACTAGTGACTTCCATGAAAGTTTGAATAAAAACTTAGAAAGTTCAATCACAGCTAGAGAGACAGGTGGTAGTTAGAAAAGCCTAGCATAGGAGTGTAGGGAACTGGCGATATACTTTACTGTCCTTGTGAGAGGACGACCGACAGAACCGCTTCAACACAAACATATAAGCAAATACCGCCAGGACCTTCCGAGAGGTGTTGAAGGATGAAAAGTCCAACAGAAATGACTAAACGGAAGCGAAACGGCTTCCAAAACGCGCAACGACAATGACTGGAGATAGCACATCTGCAGTGCAAACATCTGAGAAGGAAGAAAATCCACAAGTAGCGGAGCGGCTGCCAGTCATTTGAAAAGTATCAGCAACGCACAGGGTTACCTGGTACGACGTGGAAAATCTAGTCAGGCGTCCAACCACCGTACTACACGTTTCTCAGCTCCTGTTCTTTTCATTGACGGGTGTGGCTGAAGGTATAATAAACTATGTTGAAGAGTTCCTGACAGCACAAGAGTACAAACTAATGGTTATCCCACGAATAAATACTCGCCAATATTTGTCCCAATAACAAACCATGACTCTTCTTCCTTTGGCTACAAAAGCAATGCTTGTACAGAGTCCCATTATGTTGAGGTAAGAAGAACCTCTGATCTTCCAAGAGGCCTGGTGTACACTACCACCCAGACAAGACATAACTCCAATCAATAAACAACGATACCCAGCTTCCTCTGAGTGAAAGCTAAGGATGAAGTAGCCCAAGATAAAGGACAGCAGCTGACTTGCATAAAATCCTGAAAATTACACTTAACAGGATCTTTTGACCAAAAGTTAGAGGTATTTTTTTCCATAACCTACAATTTTGGTAAGAAGAGATTTGGTCTGGAGAAGAAACTACAGCCTTACCAACGTCCAAACCGATGGGAAAAACTCGCAAATTAACGGTGTTACATTACAGGGTGAGGAGATTCCATTTCTTAACAATAATCATTTCAAGTATCTCGGAATATGGGTTGATGAATCTCTTTGGACAGAAGCAGCCAAGAAAGAGTTCAAAGAGCCAAATATAAGCTTAAGAAAGTTTGAGAACACTAGACAAGTGTGACCTAACAGCGAAGTTTAAGCCCTGGATATACAAGCATAACTTGCTGCCTAGACTTGTCCGGCTATTGACGGTGAGTGAAATAACAGTCAGTACAGATGAGAAGATTGAGTAAAATATTAGCTAAAGCTGCCGAGAAGGCAACAAGCTGCTTTGGCAAAGCAAGGTGGCATCAAACGGAGAACCTTAAACACTCTGAAATCAGGAGGGTGTACCAAATGTTCAATAGAGCGAAACACCTCTTGAACGTTGATCACTTTGGCTGATGACGTCTACGTCAGCAGTTTATTCTGAATATTGCAACATGTCGAGTTATTTCATATATTAAAGTAAAGCCACTGTGTTGAAATGCAAAACATAACTGCCAGTTATAACTTACTTCATTGATGGAAAAAAACGAAAATAGAAATACTATGTCTTAGGTTAAGTAGCACAAAATACAATTTCTTTGGCTTATATTTTTTATTTTCTAGTAAATATTCCTTAAGTATTAACTCTCAGATTTCCAAATCTAGTAAATTCAAAACGAAACTATACTAATATCCATAACAAAATCCACATATACTTAAATGTGATCAAATATAAGACGTTAGTACTTACATGCTTAAAGTTTAATTTATTAGCAACTGTGAGCAAATGTACGTACAGTAAAAGTAGAAACACCTTCTAAACCCTATTGTTAGTACGGCAATGTTCCGTTCATCTCACTTATATAATAGACAAATTTGAAAATCACATATAGAATATATTGCGCTAGAATTTTTATTTGTAAATAGGTACATATTTTTAATTTAAGAGATATAACTATGTATTATCATTATATGCGGCAGTGGCTCACTGTCGTTCTATGATTTATGTATGTACATAAGTTCATTATATCTGTTTTAACTCCCGATGCAGGTGCTTACTGTTAGTTGTTTCACTTTGACGGGATATTTTTATTTACACTGTTTGTTTGATAGAAAAACCTCCAGGAAGTGCGAGGTTGGAGCGCTCCACAAGCCAGGTTTAGGCATCCCAGTTGGCCCTTTTGCCGACTGACCGTTCCAAGGCAGTAACTGATGGTTTTTCTTTTTGTGTGTTATGTCTCTGTCTCGTCCCTGTGTTTTTGTCCCATTTACATATACCTTGTTTGCCTTTGTCTACAGGTAGATAAAATTTAAATATCTGTGGAAATTTTGATAGGACCTTTTCTTATTTACCTTAATTAAGTACACAATCCAATTATGCATATCCTGAAAGATTTTCGATTTTCGATATTTTCCGTCCAGAAGTTTGGTCTAGCCTACAGCAGTTTCCGGCCCATTACCCGGCTGATTTATATACGAGATCTTTTCACATGTTGTTAAGATAAAAGATATTAAAAGTTGCAAATCAAATTTGCTCATATAAAACACATTAACTCGAATAATGAAGTGTTTTACTACATAAGTGCTATAATTAATAACGAAAGAGTATTTGTCCTGTTGAAAAGAATCCAATAACGATTAAGTTAATATCCACACAAACAACAAACATAAAATCTATGAAAAGTGTAATAAATGGCAAATTGTAGACAGACCAGAAAAGTTTTCCTTCTACATCTAAGGAACATCTAAATAAGGCTCATTCAATGATTGACAGTGAGTAAATAGTCTCGTCGAATATGGCCACTCATGCATATTAAAAATTAATGTGCTTACCGACCAAAGCGTCTTCAGTCGGTTGAAAAGACATACAATTATGAGAAACGGCTTGCAAACAATCCCTCTTTATATGGCTGCCTCAAATTTATACCCTAAATATTTTTGAGCCACATATGTCTATTATCATTCTTAAATAAATGTTACATTATAATGTGGACAAAATGTTAATTGTGGCTTTAGTTTTATAATGTTATATCTTAGCTCCAACATACGTCATTACTTTGTAATTTGAAATAGTCTGGGTTTTTTTCAATACAAACACTATTAAAATATTTACACAACCCTTATTCATTTTGCGTTCGTTATTTCTAAAACACTTGTCTGGATAGAAATAAAAGCGTCTTTATAGGTATTTTAGTTCTTCAATTTCCTACAAACCCTTGTTCCTGCTTAGGTTAGTCCTGGGAAGTCGATGGAAATGGTCATGCCTGTAGGCTGTGTCTACACAGACGTAACAAAACCATTTTAGAACAAGAAAGATCATGGTTGTGCGATATCTTAAACGCCGCAGAGAACACGTGCTTTAAAATAAAAAAAGAAATAGACGGTAAATCTGCAAGGAAGGTATGAGCTAGGCTGTCTCCTAGTTTGCCTTTTTTCGTGTTGTCTGCTGCATCCTTTTGTAATTACATTGTTAGAATAGGCATACTAAGTTTCTTTCGCTAAACAGGCCCTCATCATTAGCTGAAAAAGCTGCGAACAGCTGCGATTTCGTTTAATTGTTTGCAACGCTATTGTTTCCCTGAACATATTATTTAAATCATAAAAAATTTACCATAGCGGCGCCAACAAAAAAAGGTTCTAGCATTCACCGACTTGGGTTGTCAAGCTGCAGATGAAGTGGTTTTTACGAAAGGAAAACTGAACTTCTGGAGCATGTATCCATTAAAGAATCAAAGAGCACATTAGCGCTGTTTGGGCGGTGTAAGCTTGACGCTGTTTGCTATCCCTTGTATGTAATAAAATTAAAATTATTCCGTAGTAAATCAAACAAAATCGAAAAGCAAGTAATCAGCTGCAAATTAATACCCCATCTAAAATATCGATTATACGTTATAACAAATGTTTCATCAGAGTAACTAACATTCGATAATACAAACCATTCTATTAAACATTCAATTCGTTCAATATTATTTTGCAGATTTACTTAAATTAATTCTAAAATAAATGCTTATACATGTTACCGGATTCGACAAAAAATCAACTTGCGTTTTACAATGTACTCCTACCTCATGCGCCTCAGTGATCTGAATATAAAAACCCCGATGTGCCATTCCTCATCAAACGCGGGCGATAGGTTTAGATAGAGATGCTGAGATAATTTGGTTGGCTTATGTTATTGCATACCCTGGTTCAAAGCCACAGAAGGCTCCGAGCGGGATATCGTAACACTCATTCTAATAGTTCGCTCGACATTTCGACTCTTTCGTCTCGTCAAAGACTGATATTCGTATGCGGCATGTATATCTGAATTACACAATATAATTTAAACCAGTTTAAACAAATAACAACATTTATGTTAACAATTGAAGCGTATTGGCTTTTAAGACATGATATTAGTTCTGTACACGCACTACTTCTTCCCAGGCATGAATAACTGACGGTGAATAGTCAAGGTCAAGCAGGGTCAATCCTGTGTGCTTCTGAAATCAAGCCCTCATAACTCTTTACGGTGTCGAAAGCCACAAATGGTATCTGATTTTCGGTAGACTTAACAAATATGGTTAAACATTTGGTATTTAAGTCTTTCTTTTTAAATAAGCTTCTATTCGGGTGTTTATTAAATATTCCATTGCTGTATATATTTCACAAAGACATCCCCTAAAACTTGTCTATTTATTAAGACAGGCCCCGTGAGCACCGCAAGTCTGCCAAAGTGAATATGTTTTCCTTTGAACAAAACAAGTCACCATTTGATAATCATGTTGAATATTGCAGGAAGGCCAGTAGTATCTGCTCGTTAGATTTAACGACCAACAACTTTATATTATATTTATATTTATACGTATTAGTTTCTTTTATTTTAAAACAATAAAATGCGACAGAAGATTTGTCGGCTTCTAATAAAGCAAGCCAAATATGATTGTGCTCAGGCCCTTTATGATCTTATAAAAGTCTCTCCACCCACCTTTTGTCAAAACAGTATAAATCAGTCACGTTCGATCCTAGTTTTTTTTTTATCTCAAGCTATGCACTATGAACTAACTAGTTTCTGTCAACAACACCACGGTATCTTGTTTTATCTGCAGTTTAAAATATTTTAAATTTAAAATGCTATTATTTAAGCATTCAACAGAACAACAATGCATGGCATGAGACCTTGCTGCGCTAGACATAAAGCCGGTTTCATGCCAGTTGCCTGAATGTGATACTTGCCTCGATTAGATCTCATTAAGAATTAAAGAACAACACAACACAACAACAGATTGAAGAGGATGTTACTTTTGAAATAATTTTAGACGTTCATGTACACCAAAAACACTGCTTAAGTATCCTTATTTATAGTGCTCCCATGACCGAGTTTGTGTATTCACAGCCTTGTAACTTCTTAGCTCCTCACAGTTTTCGAGTCCCAGTCGGGGACAAAAGCTTTCATATGTGTAGGTATTTAGGCCGACATGCGGATTGTTTGAGGATAACCTCAACCGCAACAAGCTAGACGCCATTATGATGATCATTGTGTCGATGGCATGTATTTACAAAAACGTCTTTTTGCTCATTATTTGAAATATAATATGTGAATAAAATGTAAAACAAACCTAATTTTATAGATGACTTGTTCTTCAGATTTAGCTTTTACTAAGTCCAATGCTTAAACATAAAATATAATTTAATTGTAAATGTAATATTCTTTAACACTTTCCCAAAGTTGATTCGAACGTGGTTACACTGGCGTCTTTCTTAACAAAGTTAGTAAATGCATCCCAGCATTTGAACAAAAAGCCACAAAGAAACAATGTACATACAAAATTGTCTTAATGTTTTTCAGATTCGGCCGTTGACTACTCCGTTAATAGAAAACATAGACAAAAAGGTAAAACTACAATAGATCTATTTTTTACACTCTTCATTAATATTGTTTCTCGTTTTAAGAAATTTCAAAATTCAAACAGAATAAACCACAAAAAAAGTATAAAGTATTATGCATGATCTTATGAAGATGAAATCGTAAATAGTTTTTTTTTTCTCAGGAAAGGATTGAAAATATTGAAAATAATGTACGAGGTATTATATCTATATCTTAAGACTAAACAATAAATTAAATTAAACTGTTGCCTATCAGAGACAACAATAATGTCCTTTTCTTACTTAAACCTTCTTTTCGGATAAGACAAGTTATAAATCCTTTTCTACGACTTACGAGACCATTTTCCCTGTCAGAAAGTCAAATTAACATCTTTGCGGTATCCATCCTGTCTTTGTAGATAACCCTTTTCTTAGCTCATATTGCCTTTTCTGGGATTTAGCTTAAGTTAAACGAATGGGTGTAAGAATGTGCAATTGTTTGTTTATTTAAAAATATATAGTTTAGCATAATTAAATATGCACGTGGTGTATGAGAAACCGATTTATTACCAACAATATCTTTGTGCTCTAATTTTGTCAGCAAAAATTAACCGTCGCTAAGGTTCATTTCACTTGCAAAATAGTATAAGCATGTGGCACTTCGATTTTCTATAACCTATTCATGTAGTATCAATCGGCCGAACATGCAATGCGATCTCAAATATATTAAATATTTACATTTTTAAGATGATAGATCTGTTGTCATTTTCTTTATTGCCGTTTCAAGAGCTCACTGATAATTGTCTTATCTGCCAGTTCATGTGTTTACTCTTAGTTGTCTCACCTGCCGTATCAGGAGCAAACTGACAATTGTTTTATCTGCCATTTCATGAGCTACCTGTAAGTTGTCTTACCTGCCATTTCAAGTGATCACAGATAGTTTCTCATCTGCCATTTCATGAGCTACCTGTAAGTTGTCTTACCTGCCATTTCAGGTGATCACATATAGTTTCTCATCTGCCATTTCATGAGCTACCTGTAAGTTGTCTTACCTGCCATTTCAAGTGATCACATATAGTTTCTCATCTGCCATTCCAGGTGCTACCTGTAAGTTGTCTTACCTGCCATTTCAGGTGATCACAGATAGTTTCTCATCTGCCATTTCATGAGCTACCTGTAAGTTGTCTTACCTGCCATTTCAGGTGATCACAGATAGTTTCTCATCTGCCATTTCATGAGCTACCTGTAAGTTGTCTTACCTGCCATTTCAGGTGATCACATATAGTTTCTCATCTGCCATTTCATGAGCTACCTGTAAGTTGTCTTACCTGCCATTTCAGGTGATCACATATAGTTTCTCATTTGCCATTTCATGAGCTACCTGTAAGTTGTCTTACCTGCCATTTCAGGTGATCACAGATAGTTTCTCATCTGCCATTTCATGAGCTACCTGTTAGTTGTCTTACCTGCCATTTCAGGGGATCATAGATAGTTTCTCATCTGCCATTTCATGAGCTACCTGTTAGTTGTCTTACCTGCCATTTCAGGTGATCATAGATAGTTTCTCATCTGCCATTTTATTTGCCTTTCATGTTCAACTATAAAACAAACGGGGAGAAAACTATTCACTAAACTAAACTTAAACTAAAACTCATTTCATTTAAATTCCAAAGTTTATAATACAAACAAATACCATTACGGACAAATCATTAAAACAGGAACATATGATGACTTAAGAAATTCCATTTGGTATTTGAGTTGCCTTAATTTGGTATTACCACGACATACTCTCAAGTAATACCTACGTGATAAAATTACCACAGAAGACATTATTCAAACATGAAAGAGAAAGCGGAAAGTAATCAAATGCTCCATTCAAACAGATATAAACACGTTCAATGTGTAGTGTTAAACTTGTAAAGGAAGGGAAGTCATCCTCTTGATATATTAAAAATTTGCTATTTAAAATGCACCAAAATATCTTATATCGTGCTTCGTATTAACCTTCAGACTCATATGAGACACACTAGCCGCGACACAATATTACCTCTAAATCTTAAGATTATATCGCTGGTATATGGTGAATGTTAAGTAACAATGAGCACATATTATGTGCGCCGAATATTGAAGCATTTTTAAAATGCTATTTCTCGGTACTCTGCTTGTTTCATTTTGCATGTACCAAACCGGAAACCCTCAAGGTTCACCCAATTCAAATCTACCCATTTATAAATTATTGAAAAACACGATTTTCACATCCTTGATAAAACCAGTATTTTACGTTCTAAGTACCTAAAACAATGTTAAGTAACTAGTCTACCTCAATAACATCGCATGGTTGGTTTCGGGGTTTTTACTGGTGACTTCCAATCCGGTGTTCGGTATTTCAGCCGCGGACGATCACATTTGGGACATTTGTATATACCCTTGTCAAAATTGGATTATATCATTGGAAGTATTTATTCAGCCACTGACAATTGCATATACTCTTGCCAAACTATGAATATCCCACTGAAGTTAGTTATTCAGTAACACAGGTATAAAAATACGTAACATATTGCCCTAAAATTATTTACGTCATTTAGTAATGTTTTTCAAGCGGTAGTTTCATTGCGTATTTTTATTTCAAGATAGATTTTGGAAAAGCAATAAACAATAGGCTTAATTTTGTGGTTATTGTTATATGCCTGCAACAGCTGTTCTCGTGACGGCACTTACAATATTTGAATACTTTTATACAAAAGAAAAAGAATATTCAAGTTGTTTAGCATTACGAATGAATAATTTGAATTTTTATAAGCCAGAAAGTTATTCATAGTAAAATGGTCCTACTATGTTTCTCTTTAAAGTTAATACGTAAGTTGAATAAAGCGTGTACGGGCATACTGTTTTGTTTTTGAAGAGTGTTGTAGTGATTATTTAAACAAATATATGTCAACTGATTGAGTTAATTAAATTGTGCGTTGTCAAAAGTATTTTATAATTTATAATATTTTTATTAAAAAGGCGCTATCTTGAACAGCAAAAAACATGTCTAAATGTCTTATTGCATTATATGAACACGACAAATAGTGCAGAACACATCTATAGAGATGCCCTGTGCAAGCAAAATTAAAGTTCCATTTCCTTAGCCTATTTCATATCATTTACAGTTAGAAGAAAGCTCAAAAATTAAAATACTCAATCGCAGTATATCTTTTATACATCAAGAGGATTTCATGTAAATAGGCATTTGGTCTGACTTTCAACCCGTTTTCTCTTTAACTGAATTTTATCAGCGATTCTTAATCAACAACACCGATTCCATTTGAAATAACCCAATTAAAAGGCTATCCAGGTAAAAGGCTACCATAATAAAAGGATATCCAGATTAAAGGATTCCTAATTAAACGTACAGGATACAGGGATAAAAGTATATCCTGATCAAACAAAACCCAGAAAAAAGTTTATCCATGCAATTTACACTTTGCCAAGTATATGTCGGTTGAATCTAAAGCTACCTATGATGCGTATACGTACAAAGGATTAATTAGTGCATTGAATGTAATTAATTAAAACATAAGCAAAAAATCATGTGATGTGTAAGTAGTTTTATAAAATGTTTATTATGTTACATATGCAAAATGTAACATAACCCCGTAAACGTAAAGTCTGTAACATTAAACGCCATTCGAAACCGTAGTTTGAATTGGTTATCTTTTTAAAATGACATTCTAGATTAACTGTGAACAGTTTTACACAATTTTCCAACTTCTGCTTGAATGTCAATCGCCTATAAACATTTTTGTTTTCCTGGAGTCTGTTCATTCTGAATAATATCCTCAAGGCACGTCGGCTTCTTCGACTCTAACAGAGAAGGTTTGTGCGAATTAATTCTCCTACAGGGACCAATTGAAAAAATACATGCACACAGTGTGGTCTGTCAGTAGGGACTTGGTCGACACTTTTCGCCAGGCATTAAGGAACGGGTTCTCATAATGTGTAAGAAAACTACATGGTTTTCCTTTTTGATAGAGAAGGAAGAATATTAACATCAAAATTGCAAACAGCTTTTCTTATAATGCTGATGCTAAAACTAATAATGCTTGTAATGGTGCTCCTGCTGCCTATGATAATGAGTTGATATGATGCAAAGTTGGTGTTGTTAGTTATAAATAATTTCATCAATTGTTTATTTGTACACATTTATTTTATTACCAAGGCAAAGTATCAACATATAAAAGAACAATATTAATAATATAACTTTAGTAACGATTATGTAAAGATATTCTTGTCAATTTGAACCTTAAGTGTCTGTCTTTTAATTAATCAACCATGTCGGTCATTAGCAGTTTGTTTCCCTGATGTTTAGTAGTAAACCTTTAAAAATTAATATCCGTTTGAGTCAATTTATAAAATTTTACAATTAATATAATTCTACAGTACACTCGGACATATTTTGTGATTGTCGTTGCCTATGTGGATAAAACACTAATGTTTTAAGGGTGTCAACGGGTAGCCGTTTAAAAGGATAACAGGATACCGCACGTGTATCTGGATAACATTGTGCTATTCGGTTGACACTATAAAACGCACAGACTTTGAAATAAATATTATCAAATGCCCGACATCGCTAAATTGGGTTTCCAACACTATCATTCTGTGGTCAATTATATCACCGCGCACCCCCGCAATCTTTTCCGCTGCGACAACGTGAGTTGGTAAAAACCAAATGTGTTATTGCTAGGGTGTGTGTGTGTGATTTCATAATGTTACCGAACACACATTAACGTCACGTGATGACATTAATCAATGCCAATGCCGCCCCGACCCCTCCTCACCACCACCCCTCGGTTAAGCCGGGCCTGTATACACACTTTTATAAACACCATGTCTTATGTATATCGTGCGTTCTTTCATGTGTATGGATTTAAAACATCTTTATCTTTATATTATATAAGACATATTCGTATCATTGTAATAGTATAATTACCTTTTATAATATGACCTCATGTGACGAAAACTTTTTATTACAAATTACAGCTTATTACAAATTGCTGTTTTCCTATTAGCAATCATTCAGATGTTTATTATGCTATATCATTTATCGGTGTACATATTGTATATAGATTACCGAATTGTCAGTTATATTGGTGCAAATATAATGTTTATAGATTTTTATTACGATACAGTTGCTTGTTGCAAATTCACGAAGTGCGTGTTTCTTAAAAAGCGCCCAATTCGTGTTATAAAATAATTCCCATGCTATTGACACTTAAAAATCATTGACCCCATCGTCTAAAGATCACATTCAATTGTAATCAAGTTATCCAGGCATGTCTTTTACTATGGCTAACGGACTCATTATAGTGTTATTGTGTGGTGTCATTAGTTACAACTTTCAATTTAGGAGATATCTGACACTTTAAGGTAGATAAAAAGACTTGGTTTAGTTTAACAGTCATGCTTGCCAATATTTTTGTGGACGGTTTTATCCAAATTTATACTTAACTTATCTTGCCTATGAAGCAAGTAAGAATCTATGAAAATATATAAGCCAGTATTTCTTGACAAATGATAAAGTAATTGAATCATTTGCATCAGGTTTGCTTATTTTTTATATTGATGAAATAATGCATTATGTCGAAAAAACGAAAGTCGAATGTCATGTGTAAAAAAGCCGTATCGAATCGAATATTCCATGAAGTCAGTTATCTTGCAATTTAGTAATAGTAAAAAGGCCATACAGGAAGAATGTTTGGTTATTTTCCACGAAAGACAAGCAATACGGATTTTGATCGGTCGGTGTCAGCCGATGTAAAGTTATAATTATGTGATTGCTTGAGTCATTATAATATAACTAGAATATTAGTCAAAATAGTTTTGCCAAGACGAAATCTTTTGTTGACTAATGGCAATACAAACTAACTTTGGTATCCAGGTTCCAAGTTCTTGCATGTGTTGCCCAGAACGACGATATGAAATATGCAATGGCACACCAACAAGTGACAAGCTAATATTGTCAAGCAAAATTTATTTATTTATTTATTTATTTATTTATTTATTTATTTATTTATTTATTTATTTATTTATTTATAATATAGAAGGCCAAATAACTTTTGATTAAATGCATCCAATCAAAACTTGCAGGAAAAAAAACATTTAGCTCTAGTGAAACAATTTATTTTTAAAATAAGTTGTTTTTGCAGAAAATATTTTTGTTTGCTGAAGCTTCAATGCCCGAGGCATTATATTTGTGTTTAATTAGAAACTTGATCAATTTTTTTCAATTGTACAATCTCTCAGTAACTGGTCGTGATTAAGACACAGGAGTAAAATTAAATTTAGAAAACGATTTTATTTTATCTCGGTCACAATACCATCAACGGATTAATTCTTTAATTCTTTTATTGGTTTCTAACTCCCGCTAGTTCTTATTAATCTCATCAAGCATGAAGAGTTAAGCGAAATACTTCTGAAGATTAAGCAGTCATAAGTATAGATACTGAATCAGACAATCCTGGCCTGACTATGTCATACTGTTTAGACTAAAAGTTTTTCAAAGCTGCGGTTAGTGGAGTCATCATGGTGTTATTGTGTGGGTCTATCGTTACATATATTGTGTTGTTGTTGTGGGTGTCTATCGTTACATCGACCGACATATAAAAGTGTCGGTGTGCTGTAACCCCCCCCCCCCCATCCCGCACTCCAAAATATAATTACTTGCTTGTAGAATTGTAAAATTTGTGAATAATTAAAGTCCAATTCATCGAATTAAAGCATAGAAGGATTTAAAATCATCAATGTAAACAATTCTAAAATGGAAACAGAATTAAAGAAAGAAGGTTTAATTAGAACTAGCGTAGAACATGTTGGTTGGAGGACATGTCACGTGGCAAGTGATATTAGGGATTATATCTCAATCGGAATTACTGAACGTTCACATGAACAGGAGCTATTTATGAATAGACTCCCCTGAATAATTCATTAATGCAAGTAGAGTCCTTCCATTTGTTTTAGTCAATTTTTATGCTTGTGCTCTTTGGAGTATATGCTGATTTTTATGCCTTTCCTGTGATACCCACTTTAACCATTATCAACAAACACTTTCATTTTCTTTATTTTTTAAAAAAAAATAGCATATCTCTGTAGATATTTGAATGAATTTTAAGTTTATGTTTATGCAAAAGTAAGAAATTTCACTGTTTGCAGTTCCAAAAGATCAGTCCATGAATTTCAAATAAAAGGACCTACCTATGTTTGAAATACCTCTGATATTAACTAACACGGGAGACAATGTCATTTAACCAATGTACCGCATACAACTTGCTTTATCCAACAATGTGTATGTTTCGAGATAACATTTAGGTACCTTCTGATCTTAAACAACATAATATGTAACAGACAGTGTGCTCTTTCGTTGAGAGCTATGAATTGTTCTAAAAAAAAGAAATAACAACTTATGTGTCTGTTTGTAAAATTATATCAAACATATGAGGTTGGAAATAGTGTACTTTTCATTTGAAAAATGTAAATTCATCAGCAAATTGTTAAAATGCTGCTTTATGCTTTATCTTTAATACCTTATTCTTCATCTAAATTATACAAAATTAGTTCTCCCTGAAGTAACCCCATAAAACGATAAGAATTCTACATAATATGTTTTCGTTGTTGGCAACGAACAGTTTTTAGACAACATAAACTCATCATGTACCTGTACAACAAGATGTGCTTGTTAATATAAATGGTTTGCCTCGCAAACTCTCATAGGTTATAACAGTTAAATGTAATGGTGTACAAGTAAATTAAGCTGAATATAAACGTCAATAGACTTATTATGCAAGCGGCTCCCGTTTTTGGAATCATTATATTGTTTCATTAAATACTTTATCAAGTACTCATTATTTAATAATCAATGCTTTTAATCCCTAGCTCTGTGTTAATCCCCAAATATATTAATCGAACGAATAGTATAATTGTATCTTTAATCAAATAAATAATAAATTTAATAACAAAACACTTTGAGAGGTGATAGTCATTGTATACATGTCCGTTCAAAGAAGGGTCAATAGACGTCCCGTTCACCTAAGGACCTATATATGATGCACACTTATTGCACTCAATACCGACTTACACCAATACTATTTTATTTTGGTAAACGATCTGAAATCTGTTTAATTGGCTTATAAATATGTATAACCAGAGCTAAGGACAGCTTTCATGCCTGGTGTCTTGTTGTTGTCTTAAGAAGGATTGCAAAAACAAATGAAAATAATAAATTACTCGCTGCAATAGAAATGGAGCTTTAATACATGTTATTGTAGGGAACAATTTATAAACGTATTCGAATAGTCTTGAGGGTTAATTAAATGACCCCAAAAAGAAATTCGTGTGATTTCCGTTAAATTATTAATGTTACCAAATGCAGGGACATCGATATTGACGCTAAACTGTCTTGATGCAGTCTGCTGGTTGTAGTTGCAACGCACCTTAAAGTCAACTATTTACTTGAGAGCTCTTTGTTTCAGACTATGCGGTGTTACCAAGCCCGAGAGTGTCACGGGGAAAATTCCAGTCGGAATAACGGCTGCGATTCAATCGGTATTACCATGAAGCTAGCGCAAGGATAGTGTAATTGAAAGAGGCGATGTTTAGTGTACGCCGGAATATCTATAGCGCCTTCTGGCAGTACAGTTAAAGTGGGTTTACAGACCAGCTAATGAAATATCTTAACAGACCAATTTTTATTTCAAGAGGTTAGTGCGTACTTAAAAACGGCAAGAGGAATAGTTTCGCAAACTGCAATATTCTTCTTTAGTGTTGTTTGATCAGTTTGCACGAAATTGTGTTTGAAATTGACAGTGTGGATATGTATCTGTAAGATTTAGCATACATACCACAGAAACATGTTTTCCATATAAGTGATAAGAAGTATTATTGTTGTGATATCAAGCTTTTGGATAATATCAGTTGGGTTTTCGTCAGAATCTACAAAATCATAAACAGTAAAATGGAAACAAAGAAGAGCAAATCTTCTCTGAAGAGGATTAAAAAGGTATTTTGATGTATATAAGCAGTCTCTTGTATTGTTATGAATGATATTAAATGTCAAATGGGCAATTTGATGCAGTTCCAGAGACACGTTGCATGTGTTTCGTGTTCGTATTTTTTCTGCTTATTAATTTTAGAAGCTAATCTAATTATGACAATTTGTACAAAGCAAGCTTGACATTTTTTTCATATTTCTGTTTTTGTGACATATAAAATATGTGCATATTATGTGTCATAAGAAACAGCAACATTTATAAGCTGAAGAAATACGAACATGAAACACATACAATGTGTTTATGGATATATGATTATAAATAATATGATATATAAGCGCGTTTCTTTCTGTACATAAATATAACCAATTTATGCTCCTCGTCGTTAGATTAATTGCGCATATATGACCGAGCAGTTATTCAGTTATTCACGTTAAAACATACATTGACGTTTGTTTTCACATGGCATTATTTACCAGGTATAAATAAATGATATATTATTTCTTTGACAAGGAGCACAGGTGTTCGCTTGACTTCTTTTATTATTGATATACAGTATGTCATGTAACGTTAAACGTGAATATTTGATAAATTAGAAACATTCGGCGAGAAGAATATGTATATGTATTTACCTGATCGCTGACCAAAGTTATTGATTAACGTATAGAATAATGCTATAATAACTAAATTATTTTTCTTCTTAAACAAATTTATTACACTTTTGTAAATGCATACTAGTGTTATAATCATTATCATTGGGCTATATCACACTTGTACCAAGCAAAAAGAAAATACTGTTATCTTATTCTTTTACCGTGAAGAATTTCTTTTAAAAATAACATAGCCATTAAACCATTTTAAGATGTTTCAAACTAAAATTTACTAGCTAATTCTTAATGTACAAATAATGGTTTTACTGTAACGCTTTCTAAGCAGAAACAATTATTTCCCAAAGGCTGCTTAAGTAAATGACAATTGTTCTGAACGATTGAAGTATGCAGAGATAAAAATAACTGCGAATGCGACAAAAACGACTTTATGATCAAATCATTTTTAATATATGTCTTTGTATTGCTAATTCAGATACAATTTAGTTTGCACATGAATACCTAATACAATTTGCGAAATGCTTAGATCGCGGATAAGGGATCGGTATCCTTTGCATTATTTACTTGGATCTAAAACGCATCAATGTGAGCCTCACACGTCCGTGAGATAACACTTATTAAGGCAATCTCGTTCTATTTGGAACATCACGTTTTTAGAGGTTCCATAGTGAGATTTCATCAACACCCATCAGTGCTATGCTAAAACACATTCCATTGGACCATCGGCACGCATCGTTGTCTTGTTAAATAGGTCAACTGCAAGCCAGGAATTGTAAGGAGCAATTTGACATTTCGAGAACGGCAGCTCTAAAAAACCATCAAACCCGGGGTTGTTTATCTCTCTGTACGGACCCGATGAAGATATTGCCAAAACATCAAAGTATCATAAAAACACGAGGAATATGCCAGATTTATTGTCCAACCTATTTTCTTCCCGTGTTCCTAATTTTACGCCCTACTTAGTTAGGGAAATGAATTTTTCTTGTGATAATTTTAGTATTGCTGACGAACAATGCAATATTGTGCAACGTTTATTTGAATCAATTTTGCGTTTAAACACAATTTTAATGTTTAAAAATTTCTTTATTTTTGAATATTTATGAATGATAGTAGTTGGTATTCAGAATCGCCTTAAGTTATGTGTTAGTAATAATAGGTAAATAAGAAAAGGTCCTATCATATTTTCACAGATATTGAAATTTTTTATCTACCTGTAGACAAAGGCAAACAAGATAAATGTAAATGTGACAAAAACACTGAGACGAGACATAACACACAAAAAGAAAAACCATCAGTTACCGCCTTGGAACGGTCTGTCGGCAAAAGGGCCAACTGGGGTGCTTAAACCTGGTTTGTGGAGCGCTCCAACCTCGCACTTCCTGAAGGTTTTTCTATCAAACAAACAGTGTAAATAAAAATATCCCGCCAAAGTGACACAACTTACAGTAAGCACCTGCATCGGGAGTTAAAACAGATATAATGAACATATGTACAGTATTTACAGTAGATAAAAGCCCCGGCAACCAAAAAATTCCAAATGAGAGAGTAGTTTAAAATAAAATAAAGCAGTACAAGCGCTGATATATTATAAGAACCATATAATGACGTCATAAATGCCATGACGTCATATGCCAAAAGTGTCAAAAGTGAATTGTAAACAATACGGAAGAAACAATAGAATTTTAGAAAATCAACAAAATAAAACGTAGTATTGTTTAGAGTTAATACGTTTTAAAAACATATCATAAACGCCGAGGATTTATCCGCAGTTGACATATTATACATGATAAAGGTACAAAAAATCCCGATGTTATACCTACTGTGCAATCTCACGTAAAGGGTATGGAGACTGCTCAAGTTGTCCCACCTATATAGGGCACGACTGGAGAGATGAAGAGACAAGAAATCCAACAGTGACTGTCCAATTATGGCTTTAAGTCACTGTTTTCATATAGTCTCAACGACCTGTCTGGTCATCGTGTAATTTAAAAGCAATGCAAGTTCTTGACTGTAAAAGGGTCAATTGCAAGCAATGCAGTACATCGAAGGATTCACGGGTTGTAACCGTCTGCAATACATATTCTGATAAGTCTTGTAAAAAGGAACATATCAACCATATATAGACCTCAAAGGTGGTATCCGACTGTTTGGACCAAATCTTTTTTTTATCCTAAACGGGCATATTTCTACTTGTAAAGAATCCGCGAAATGCTGTTTATTGGTGTCTTAGATCTGTGTAAAAAGAAGAACATAAAGCCATACTCACCATAACAATCATATTTCCAGTCTAAACTATGATGCACAGTTATACATAATTTTTACCAAGGCAACCCACTTAACCACTTTCTTTGGATATCACATTATATCATCATCCGGGTAATCCTCGCAGACGTCGGATTTTTTCCCCCAGAAATCCCTATCGTGCTTATATATAGATTTGGAAATAATGAACATTAAGAGCGAGTTATTTCACGATTTGTACCTATTTAAACTCTAGAGAAATTATTTCCAGAATCCACAGAACAGTAGTAAGATTGTGTTGGTTATATTTTATACAGGTTTACTGTAGGATACAAACTGTAAGACCTTTTAGGTGCAATAACATAAAAAATAACATTGTGCGCTTTCCAACTGCCAATAACTGCCACATCAAAAGCTCTACAAAATACATTTTTTAGGATAGAAATGTTTTTAGAGGTTATAACAATTAAGTATTTGTTTTGAAAGTAACCTGGGGTTTGATTGTTCGTCTAGATACAGCCATTTTTATAAGCCAACATGCAACTCAGTATCATTTTTATTTAGGTAATTGCAAAACACTTTTATTCGACTAAAACTAATACATAATATGTATATTATACTAAGGTGATAATCCCAATTTCTGGCTAATATTGATTTTTTTCTCAAATACTTTGCAAGGACATTTTATGGTCGATGTATCGAAGACCAGCTATTTTGGTGAAGGAAGATCCAAGACCCATATCTCTTTCATATTAAACCTCTATACTCGAGGATTAAATAACATGTCAGAAGTGGTACATTTAAATGGTAAATTGAACATTATCAATAAACCATGTTATCTTAAATAATTATAATCGAAGTTTTAAATACCGCTAACAATCAATGAATAAAAGATGTTTACTAAATGGTTTTAGTACTCATTTACGACCTACTTTTAATAACATTTGCCTTAGCTTCTTGCCATATAGCTGAACAGTACAGAGTTTCTACACACATTCTTGCTTTAAAGTTTGCTTTAAGATTCCATAACCTGTCTCTATGCTACCGTAACTAAATATATGTGTTGGTAAAATATACTGAATCAAATACATGCATAAACATCAAAGACTTGGCAGATAGTGTAAGTTGAACAGAGAAATACATTTGATTAATTGCAATTTACTATAATTTTGTTTAAGTTTCTGTATTCTCCTTTCAAATCGATTCGTGCTTTTCTAGCAATTCGTGTCCTTGTAAATTTCGGTTAAAGTGTTGATTAAATTTGTAAGGGAAGCGCATTTTTCATCCAATGACGTAAACCTTGTCTAAAATAGATACTACAATGTGTTATGTTGTCAGTGTAGAAGTTATAGGTGTAGTTTGGCTAACCAGCGGATATGTATCAATTTTAACCAAGAAGTATGAAAAACATACATATTAAACATACACACAACATGTCGAGAAACTGTTAACCGTACTTGCAATGTTATATATAAGGTTAATTAAGGTGGCATTTTCCTTCACTTAAACAAACACGAATCGAAAGTAAAGCCCTTCACATATACAAATCAATTTAAAGAATATAAATACTCAGGTATGTTAACTGCTAACGCTTACTTTATACAGTTATACTTTTGCAACTTTTAAAAGGATTAATTTTTACGCAAACAAAGAAAGTTTTGACATCTGCTTAGTTTTCAGACCGCATCCGCGACATCTTTGTCGTAAGGCTACAAATCAACAGGTATGCTTATACTGATTCTATCTATAAAGTCTATCGGGCAAAACATTCCTCTTTATTTAGAATACGGATCAGATATTTATTTAAATGGTTAAGTTCGACATAGTTCAGCTTTAACAATTAATCAACATTTTTGGCATATTACTTAACGTCTTTGATCATTTACAAGGTGTGTATGGCAAAAGCAAGGAAACGACAAGACCAACATGCATTGTAAATTAAAACTGACTATGACCATTAGTCGGAAACCGGATCAGCTTGTGCATAGAAACGGTGAAAATCCAAACCTAGTAACGTAACCTTTATCAGCAGTGCTATTCCGATGATGTTAATATACATGGGATTGTTTGCGTGGATGTGGATATCAAATACAATGCCTTAGTTCATGCAGGTGCACAGAGAGACGCATTTATTGATGTCAGATAATGATTCCAGTGTCCTCAAGAGGCTAGTAATATTTCGATATGATAGTGGAACAAAGATCTCTTGATTTCCGGGTTGTCGAAGAAGTACATACCGAACATGCACCATGTTATTAAAAGCGACTACATGTATAACGGTTTAGAGCCAAAGACTAATGTATGAACAATAAAAAGTAAAAACTGGCAAAACAAAACAATTATATAACAGCCATCATAATAAAACAGTTTTGCCTTTTTTACACTGGTTTATGAATATCATGAAAGTTATTTTGACTGGCTTATTTGTCTAATATCAATAATACTACCGGCAATATTTCCGTCGTATCTGTCATCTCGAAGGCATATTGCAAAGTATTTCTAAACCTAATAACATTACTAGTCCAAGTTATATGTTGCTATATATAATCATACTTTGTTATATTTTCTATAAGATATCCATTTTACTTAAGATTGAATGCAGCATTTAGGTTTAACACGTTACAGAATCCTTGTCATACATTTGTTGTTACCAATGTCGTCATACATCATTTTCAACAGTTACTACAGTAATAATGATTATGCAATTCTTTAACATTTGCTGTTGTGTGAACACCGAAGCAGTGATACTAAGTGTATTGTTATAATGGACACCTTATGTAAGACAGCGACCAAGCATATAAAATGTTTTAATGTTAGCCAAATGCCAAACATAAACACATGTGCAAATTAAAGATAGATTTACCAACTTCAATTTTCACAAGGCTTGTTGCAGACTGATGGCTATAATCAGCATTTTCTGTTGTTTTTAAAATATATAATGTACCTTTCTTTTTTTTTTCGAATTCAATTTCTTGTTTATTGTTCCAGAAAAGACTTGTATTCTGCATATAAAACAAATGATACCTTACATCATTTGACTGCAAAATACAGAGAGACCTAATCATATCATAGCAGATGAGAAACCAAAGATTAAGTGAACTGCATTAAATTAATGTATTTAAAATAAGATTTCGACAAGCAACATCTGAACAACACATGTAGAAACATATAGTCAAGCAAAAATATCAGCAATAGAATAGTACAGTATAATTTCTAAGTTCAACAATGTGTTACCTTCATGGTAGCTACAAAAGCAAACTTAAAATAAGCAATTAACATTGAGCAAGTGCCTAAACATGCGAATCTTTTCTTAGTTCTACGGCATGGAGTAAAAAAGGGTTTGTCTTGTTCACCAGTTTATCGTTCGACCTAACCTTCGGCGTGTAGTTTTAATTACTGATGTAAACAACCTTGGCACATAACATATGCTGGGCTTTATAAGCATTTAGGTACAAGGCTGTACAATGAACAAAGTTTAATTAAACCATAAAAGCAGTACACCTGTGATTCAGTGCGCAAGTACAGACATGTTAACTGTATGAAGATTTAACCATTTAATACAACTCTTAAACTAGAACTTCTTTATCGAGAGAATAATCATCTCGTGAACATCGTCTTAGGTCTGGATTTTGGAGTCAATCTGGCAAAAAAAAAAGGATAATTAACAGGAATGTTATGTCGAAAATATTCAGCGTTTTCTAAAGAAAGCCGATAAATCGAGAATATCAGCAAGGTACTACAAGCTGAAAAAAATAGTAAGGAAGACATTCGCCCCCAAATCAGTACTGAACACATAGGGTTAAGGAATGAATGAGAATGATCAAGTGTACCTCTAGGAACTTGTACTTTTCCACATTGAACCAGAACATACCTGCTGTTTAAATGAAATGACTAGACATTTACAATTTTATAAAACTATTTTCATAACAATTTTTTATAACCTTGTTAACACAGATTCAAAAAGGTGATGATGGTTTCTTGCCACAATTCTTTTTAAACAGAACACTTATCAGTATTTGAGTATGGTTATAAAGAAAAGACCATTATCAACTATTTGCAAGTGGTAGAACATATTTTGACTAATTATTTTTTTAGAAACGATAGATGCTACTTTGCAAGTATGTGTTTTTTCTCTTTTCACAATATCAGGCTTAAATCTAATAATTCTTACCTTTTAATTTGTATTTTGTTATATATACGTTTTGTTTATTTTAATGAATTGTGAAAAAATAGTGGAACAATGAAATCTTTTAACAACTGGAGTAATAAATTGTTTAAAGTTTTCGAAAATGTTACTATTATTTGTACTTCTATAGCAACATTTCCTTCTTCCTTGCTTCGTCGTATATGTCCTCTACATTTTGAGTAATCGGAGCATTTGCTTGAATCAAAGACGCGTTAAAAATTACTAAAATATAAAGAACATGTACATGTTCTAATATATGTATACGTGTGTTTACAGAGTTGTTTCTCTGGACTCATCAACAGCGTAAGATACTTTTGTAGTTATACTGTGATCTCACAGGGTTGTTTATAAGCACTATGTCTTTCTTGAATATGACACTCAGTGTTCTAGAGTTTCTTTAGATTCTGTCATCGCATGTATCACGTCTTATCAATAAGTCACATGTGCTGCCGTGTCGACAAAACAAATGTTGTGACTTTGTTTTAAATCGCACAATCTAAGACGAAATCAAACATTGAAACTTAATACATAAATCAGCTTAATATAACTTTGACCATTTATATTGATAAATCAGTCAACGTATCATCCTATATTTCTTGTCATTAGAAAATATAACTTTGATCATTTATATTGATAAATCAGTCAACGTATCATCCTATCCTTCTTGTCATTAGAAAATATAACTTTGATCATTTATAATGATAAATCAGTCAACGTATCAACCTATCTTTCTTGTCATTAGAAAATATAACTTTGATCATTTATAATGATAAATCAGTCAACGTATCAACCTATCTTTCTTGTCATTGTTTTCTTATTGTCAACTTTCCAGATACCTTGACGCTTTTGTTATGATAAGACTTGCGTTTTACTTTGCACAATCACATAAACCTGACAACAAACCAACGAGTCCTTGTAGATTCTGCATGGAACTTTTCTGACGTCTCTGCTATGGATTACGCTTTAGCAACTTGTTTCTTTCACAAAATCATTAACTTTAAAATTCGTGTGGAATTCATCAATCATAACAACTCTTAAATTTAATTTATGAGCATACTATAAATTAATACACATAATTAAATCAGCAATAACGTCTCGTAAAGCATAGACCTTAAAATTATATATCTGTCTGCCCAAGTCTCGTTTTTGTTTGTTTTCTTTTTATAAATAACTACTTGACCAATGTACTTTCCCATGGATTCTACTTCATTAACACAACTCTTGAATAGATCTTTTATTACTTGCCTACGTGTACCATTTACTTATTTAATTATATCCTTTAATTCAAAGAACCTTCAGTTTCGTCGCATCGAAAGCTTTTGTCTGATAAATTAAATCCTGAAATGTTGCACCACCTGTATCTAATTTATAAATACGGAGTAATGCATAAATGTTTTCTAAATTAATTTTTGAAGGCAAGGGACATTTATTTGACATACATTAAGATTTCATGACAAATAAATCAGAACAAGTATACACATTTTGACCATTGTAATGTAAACAAAAAATAGTGTTATAATGAATCGTTTGTCACTACAATTGTTAGAATTATGTTATTATTTTAAATAAATTACTAAAATATATGCACTTTTGAATGTTTTTTTTTTAAATATAACCATGAACAGAGTTATAGTTTCACAGAGTAGTAATCTTTCTATAACCGGTACAACGTACAACTGTCGCAAAATCAATAGCGTTAGGACGTTCTCCTCAATATATCTATATGTATACATGTATATCTTGCTTCGTAGATTATCGCAATTCACATATTAATACAAAATACGCCGCCTGGTCTATAATATCATCCACGTCAATAGCCCTGCTGACTCAATATTGTACTCTTCCTGTCGGAATAACAACTAAGCTTATCCATATTGCAATTAATTGCTACCAACGGAATTCTGTGATATTATCGGAACCATTATGTCAAGGTTTGTATCGTAGCAACCATGAATTGTGCGAAACTACGATGTCACATCTTTAGTTAGCATCATTACGAACACACATTAACTACTTTGAATTCTGAGCCACTGTAATCTCTGTGTTGATGTCGCTTCTTGTTAGTTAGAACACAGTTAGCTTAAGAATTATATCAATAACAAATGTAAAATGAATCCCGTAATACATAGTGGATTTATTAGTTCTGAATACTGATATGTAGGTTATATTTACAAGACATTTAGAATACAATAACGTAATGTTGTTCAATAAGTTGGGTCAGTACTTTAATGAGATTAGATCAACAAGTTATTTTGAATATCATTCTGTAGGTTGTGTAAGTTGTGTTGTTTTTTTCAAAACTATTAAATATTTGTTGATTGGAGTTCTGAAACAAAAGTTATTTAACTATTTAAACTATTTAATCAAACCATGAACGCCACGAAGAACACTCTTGTATTAAACCGAGAATATGCTTCCAAAACACACGATACTGTGAAGTACTATAAAAAAGGACAAATCAGTCGTCTACTCATTGCTATTTTCAACTGTTACTTTTACAGACACTGTCATGGTCGGCACTGAGCCGAAGTTCCCGAGATGCCATGAATAGAAGCAAGAGTATAGACCACCAGATAGAAGCAGAGAAAGAAAAGAAACAAAAGGAAGTTCTCCTCCTAATTCTAGGTAACAATAGATAGTCATTAAAAAAGAAGTCGTGAACATACAACAAGAACCGCAATTTAAAAACTTATATAATCTGAGGTGCAACAGTTTTATATTTCAAAACCGACAAGATGACATAAAGTTGTTATCTGTCTTGTCAATAATTGAACGTTAGTCAATCAGACATCATTGATTATGGATTCAGTGATGCAACGATGTGACGGCGATGGTTGTGGTTATCCTGAACATGGGTAAAATTAATCCTTAACATTTCTGTAAAGAAGTTAATGTTTCCAGCTTCTGATTGTCCTATGACTTTTCGATATGTATACCCTATTTACAGCCCGTTCAAGTATTCTTTCAATTTAATCTCTAATTGGTCAGAGCTGTTGAAAATTGCATACTAATGTTAAACTGTGTTCTGACATATTGAGACTTTCCGTTAGTATTAAATGATATTTTCTTTTTATGTAGGGGGAGCATGTTCAGGAAAGAGTACATTTGTAAAACAAATGCGGATTCACTATGGAGATGGTTTCCCAGATGACGAGCGACTTAAGTATCGTAACCAGGTGTATGACAATGTAGCCAATGCTGGCAACAAGGTCCTTGAGAACATGAAACTCTTGCAGATACCATTTACAGACCCGATCCTAGAGGTATGACAGTTCTTGAGAGCCTCAAGCTATCTCTTCGTATAGTAATATTCTTCACAAAACTAACTTTCCTGGTAAAACACAAAAATTCCAAAATAATGCATTTGTGTCGCACCAAGAAAAGAAGTTAAGTCAATATCACATTTATATTTATTTATGTACATATATATTTGAACACTGTTGTCTTCAAAACCAGTATGCATTTGTGTTATGGTACCCAATTAATTAATTATTAAATGGAACAACAGTTGGCTTTCCCCATATTCTGCCAATATAGGCAAACCAAAATACATAAAAGTATTTTTGATCAAATTAAAGGTTACTCAGTTACTCGAAGGACGGTAAAAATGCATTTAGTTTTACCCTAGCCTTTTGTTCGTGCGCCAGTGCGCAAAGACTAAAAAGATTAAATTTATATTTGGTTCATATTTGGTTTTGTTCATACATATAACAGGTATTATCCAGCACTTTGAACCAAGAGCGAAATCGAAAAGACGAGCAATATCGTTAACGTAAAAGGATTTGATAAAAACCTTTAGTTGTATGGGCATGGTCATGTATCACCCCCATTAATTAGGCATCGTAACAGGTCTAGTAACATACTGAGAAGGCCAACATTTAATTTGGTGGATTGAAATCAACAACAAATTCACTCTAATTTACGATATAAAATGTGGATAATTTCTTATAGTAAGCCGCGTTTTAAACATAATTCGGTCGATTTTTTTACATAACGATTAGATTAAACGTCAGAATTTAATGCTATATTTGGTGGCTATTCTTATTGCATCTATAACAAAGATTAGAAAATGATGAGAGGTCATATCAAGAATGACGTTTCGTAATTACCAGTGTCTCTCAGTTGACGTTGAAGTTGTGATAAGGAATTGTCTTAAATTAAATCAAGCCTCTACCAATATCCAGAAATCTTAACAATATATCCTCAGACAATTTTGTGATCGTCAAAAGTATTATAAATAAAGAATTGTCGGATATATACGTTAACGGAATAGTCTATTTCTATGGTCAATCGCGTCTAATAGGATTCATATTTTTAAATAATATTTGGCGTGTACACATAAAATATTAAGCTCACGATAAAACTTACTTTTACTTTTCGATTGATAATTGCATTACATTAGGCATCATTTCTGAAATTGTAAGTTGAAATTTTTTTTAAAAGGCGACAACAAATATGTACATAAAAAGTCACACACAAAAGAATATAGACAAAGAGTATAAAAAAAAAACTCAATGAAAAGAGTGATCAAATTGTGATGCTTTCAGTAAATATCATTACGGATCTGTAACATTTTATGCAAGAATTTCTGAAAGCCGATGGTTGTAGCTTTTTTTCAATGTAAGAGATCGTATAGTCGAAAAATAATCACATTTAAAGCATAGTTGTGATAATAACATCAATTTTATTTATCATTTCTAGTGTAAACTACACTTTATGTAGAGCATAACTTTCCATGATTCGCCGTATTCGCTGAAGATCGTGGTGTAAGTTTAACCATGTTAGTGAATAAAGGTATATAATAGTCAAAAAGTACCATGATAAATCAAATATAAAGCGCATTGGATAACAAGCAAGTATTCAGCTGCAAAAGCACCTCTTCAAACTAGGTCTAAAATGTATGCACATAAATGCTTCCGGATGGGACAAAATGCTGTGTTTAAAGTTAACATTAGTCTTCTTCGATATACAGATTTGTTTTTGTACACGCTCTACTTCTTCCCAGTAAAGCAGTCAAGGTCAAAAACTGTCGATTACTTTCTTCCAGAATTCACCTTTCTCATATTTTATATCGTTATATATGTTATGTCTCAGTGTTTATCTGGTATTTTTATTTTACTTTGCCTGTTCGCACTTCCGTCATATTTAGTTGTAATGTTAATTTTAGAGACATTATCATTTGAAATCGTAATAATACACTAAACCGTAAAAGTTGAAATATTTTAGCAACAAGCCGCAGACTTCCAAAGACGAAATCCTCTTGTCAACATCAAGGAGCTGTTCAAAGACATGTCAGAATCTGAAGATCTGGAATCGCCCAAGGAGTCCAAAGGAGCCAATGGTCTGCTGGCCATGGCATGTTCGGAGCTCACAAAGAGATTTACATACCTGAATCTGAAGTGCAATGGGTTAACCAGAACTGACCAGCGTCTTCTGTTGACCCTCAGCTCTGACCCAGGATACCAGAAGTGCTACGCACAGCGAGCGCGTTTCCAGGGCAACCTAGCATTGACGCCGCAAGAGATTTAGTAAGTTTAGAGATTTGTAAAATTAAATATAATGTATATACACTAGATATGAATTCCAACATGTTTTATTCTATATGTTTACATGACAAGCTCGTTTTAATGCAACATAATGAAGATCAAATCAACTTTCAGTGCAGATCTGTTTTATTTCTAAGTTCCCATTTAAATATATTGCGTTCAATGAACAGAAATAAGTTTGACAATCGCAACGTAAGGGTTTGGACGAAATGAACAATAAAGCGAACCTATATATTTTGAATCTTTAATAATAAGAATATGAGTCCTATGAGTATTGCAACATATACCTAACTCCGAAAAAGCACTGAACAAAGGTAGTTCACATGCAAGCCAAGCGAAAAGTAAGACCAAATTTGTGATGATTCATTTAACGAAAAGAGCAAACCGCCAAGACAGTTACCGCCTTGGAACGGTCAGTCGGCAATATGGATTGACTGGGGTGCTTAAACCGGTTTTACAGAGCTCTAACCTCGCACTTCCTGACGAGTTTCTCAAATGCAAGCAATGAAAAGAAAAACGATCTATTTGAATAGAAAATGCCCAAGCGCTGATATTTTCTATAAGTTATGACAAAAGTAGTGACGTCATTGGAAAATACTGTCCACATATTATTTCGATTTGAAAAACTACGCAAAAATGGTTGACTAAAAATAAAATTAATTTTCTGAATCATAAATAAACATGACAAAACATATATTTTGTATAATTATATAGAATACATTTGGAATATGAATTTAATTTAGTACCAAAGAAACGTGTCAACATGATAAAACGCGCATGATATTTTGGAAGAAAACGTGTTGCTATATATAATTAAATATATAAAAAATATTATAAAAAGATCCATTAAAATAATCATTTGCCTTATTCAAACTTCTTTTTTTATCTGTACTTTTTTTAAAGGAAGTGTTCCCTGTAAAACATCTTCATTTGAATAGTACTTACTATTCCAATTTCCATCATATTTGATAATTTTAATGACCTTATCATTACCCAGTTTTTTTCTCTTATTGTCTCTCCAACTTTTAATTAAGCATGTTCTTTGAGACTGTAAAGGAAATGCAAATTTCGTTTAAAATTTTTTTCATGCAAGGTATTCACGGCATGATACACACAATGAAAACAGTATTATATTTCTGCTTCAAGGGGAAATAGTCTCCAGATAACTAAAAACTGTTGACAGGACGATAAGCCAAAGAAAACAAAAACAACGAAACATTTAGCGATATTTTACCCGATTATTAAAACACTGTAACTATTATATATTCAGAGAACTTGCTTTTCCTTTTCATAAATGATTTTCTTTGGATATTACCATTAGATTAAACATAAAGACCAATGAGATCGAATTGGTCATACATCGATATAACCAGTGTTTTGATTTTAAAGTGACATAATTGCATACAATATCCAAATGCAAAAATGCTTAAACACTACACTAACAGGCAAACTTATAAATTGATCATTCGTCAATTTAAATATTTACTTTTGTTCTAATTTCAGTTATTTACAGCAAATCAAAACGATTCTCGGTGAAGAGTACGTGCCTAGCCAGCAAGATATCCTTTTCATCCGGAAACCAACCCTTGGTGTGATTGAGCACATATTTCAGATCGACAACCTTAATTATAGGTCAGCTTTCTGGTGACTTGATTTTATTTTGCAAGTGGAGATCTATGTAAAAATAATTGTTCCTCATGTCCACATGTTAATGCACTGGACTTTGGAAATTCGTTCATTTTTTCTTCTTTATGCATTGTATTCTTCCCTTTTCAATTAAAATCATATAAGGTAAGTTTGTTTGCAAGCTCACACAACATTGTTGGACATTGTTTCAAAAGCCTCGTGACTTGCTACTGGTAAAGCGCGTTCTTCATATCGATCTAGCTACGTACTGCTGCTAGAGTAGGCAAACAACAAGATGTGTATGACAGTGAATAATTAATGACACCGTATTAACGGAATCTGTCTGCTGTTAGTGAGTGTTCAGCCTTTGACAAAATACTTCGATTGCTGTTACATATGAAGCTAAATAAGCTATTTTATGAATTAAATTACTGACACATTTCATGCATACGCTCACATATTAAATGAGATGATATGACAAGAGATAGTGAAAGACGGCGAGAGACAGAGACAGACAGACAGATGGACAGACATACAGACAAAAATACAGGCACAGAGAGACACACAGAGAGACAGAGAGGGACACAGAAAAAGGGAGAGAGAGACAGAGAGAGACAGAGATGAAGAAAGAGAAGAGCGAGAGAGAAGAGATAGAAACGATATATTTAGAAGCTTAAATTTCTTTTATGTGACTTGGAGCTTTTACAGTGTCTTTAGATTTGTATTATGACCTTTCCTTAAAGGGTAATTGATGTTGCTGGACAGAAAAGTCAAAGGAAGAAGTGGATCCACGTGTTTGAGAATATCACTGTCGTGATTTACTTTGTCTCCTTGAGTGGTTTTGATGAAGTGCTCGAAGAGGACGAAACGACGGTAAGTCAGCATGATTGGCTAAGATTGCTTTCGCCTAGACTAAAGTAATGGTTGAGTCCGTGTATATAATGTGACATACACTCGTAATGTTCAGTTACTTAGTTGATAGGTTTAACTGCACGGTTTCTGTTTATAACTGTTTATTCATATAAACAATAACCAAAAAGCCGATAAATTGGCCAAAACAATTATTCAAGTGAACTTCGGAAATCTAGATATTCTGAACTCCATGTTACGGCAAGTGAAAACAGTGGTCATTGTGTATTACAATTTTCATTCAAACTGTAACAACATTGCATCCGATAGTTTGTCAATAAAATTACACGAACAAAAACATCAATAATTTTTCTTAGGACAATGTAATCTACGCAATCTCTGCATTGGTTGTTTAACAATTATCAGTTTAAGTACATACCAATGGACGTGTACGGTCGCTTACTTTTAACACCAACCTACTATTGCGTTCCATAAGCCACTACCTTAATTTACTGACAATTAACCCTAGCCTTGATGAAGGAACGTATATGAATGGTAACGAATTGTACGGCGACTGCTCTCATAAGTTTTTCATTTCCAATTGCCAGAATCTTTGTACAGAGGTCATAGCTTCACTAGTCACAAACTGTATGGTGTCGACTTGAAGCATACACAGTACTTTGTCTTATAATTGTTGCAGAACTCCATGACAGACAGTCTGGCAACGTTTCGGGAGGTCAGCCATAACTTATATCTTGAAAAGACAGACTTTCTACTCTTCTTGAACAAACATGACCTGTTTGTAGAAAAAATTAAGTCTGTCCAGCTAAGCTCAGTTTTCCCTGAGTTTAAAGGTATGTGATAAACATAATTTTTCGGGTTAGTTTGTGTAACAACAATTTCGTAAGTTTTGTCAGCTGTAATTGAAAGTAACATTATTTTGGGAATGTGATATCATTTTATAGGTTATTGTTTAAACGCATTAGAAGTTATTTTTGATTGGACTGACAAAATTGCTAAAATCCTGTTTTCTGTTATCAGAGCTTGAATATATGCTAAAAGGTACCAGGTTTGTGAGTTAAAGCTGTTTGTCTATGAATTTCCAGGTGATAACACACCAGAGGTCTGCGTGAAGTACATCCGAGATCTTTTCCATCAACACCGGCCATGTCATAAACAAGTGTATACGCACGTGTCCTGTGCAACCGACGTCACTATGATGAAAGATACCCTTTCCAAAGTTCTTGACATTGTAAACGAAGTCAATCTTCGGAAGACTGGCGGGGTGTTGTAAAGAGACAAGTTTTAGAATTAAAAGGAACTTTTGATATCAAATGAAAAGTCCAATTCCTCCATATTTTGCTTAAAAAAAGGTAATAGTAAAATAGATATAATACAACGGCGATTTTGAGTAGTCAAACTTTAATTTTTATTAAAATATTTTATGTAACTTTTAAAGAGTACTTAGGATGATTATTTTTATTATTATATGCACGTATGGAGTCTGCTTGACCGAAAGTTATTGGATATTTTTGCAGGTTTTAATTCCAATGCCATTTTTAAGAAGTATCGATATTAATTTTCTCTTATTAAATAAATGCATGCATTTACAGATTTGTATACTGGAATTGACAAAGTCAGTCTATACTTGGAATAGATGCAGAATTTTATTGCTGTGTTAAGGTCTATTTTAATTAGAGTCTGGCAAAGTTCATGAAGGTATTGTGAGCAATCTTAAATTACAGAGTTTGTGTCTAAATATTTCTATTGTTGTGGTAGATGTGTATATAACTATGTACATACATGTACATACTGCTCTATCAATTGTTTTCGGCTATGCTGGTAAACATATATGATGGCATTTAATATTTATCTAACAATGTGATTCTTGTGGCCCTACCCAATTGTTAAAAGAAGCTTTATAGCATATTTATATGAACTGCATGATGTATATACATAGTGACAAATATTATTTACAATAGAAAGCGAATTAACTGTCTCTTTAACGTGTGTGTAGTTCACTTTCCATCTTTTATCTTAGCGTGATTGCTAAACCTGTGTAAAATGTTATTATTGGCTCATTAAGAACAGTATCACATTGTGTTACCTGTTTTCTATATATTTCCGTTATAAGAATTGTACGTTATGCGTAGAAACTGATAATGATTAACATGGACTCCTCGCTTAAATGATATGCGTAATAAGTACAAAATCAAAATTTAAAATGGTATTGGTATGTTGCTTGATAAAATATTTTGAGCTTTTACAATTGAATATGGCACACCGGTTTTATCATATCAGTTGAAACTTCTGTGTTATTCTTATGCACAGCATGATTTTAAAAGGGATTCTTGATTTTATTTTATCGTCCTTCTAGAAATTCCTCGGTTTTTCTCAAGACTGTAACACTGACTTACATGAAAACATACAGGTATCACATATATTCGATATTGTTCGTTAACAAAAATGGTTAACTTTCTTTTTATATTGTTTTCATTACAAAATTATGCAATAAACTCCTTATAACTGCATAATCGGCTTTGTTTTCAAGTCCAACTATATATAACACTTATCCAGGAAAGAATAAAAATGTTAGAAAATTTAAGGTCTCATAATGTTAGATTACCCCACTAAATGAACTGTCGTATCATCGCGTAACTTAAAAGCAATGCAACTTATAGACTGCCAATGTAATCGTTGCAAGTAATGTAATACATAGAATCATTCAGTCTTGTAAACTATTAACAAGTAAATGTTGTAAGTAGTTTTATGAGGAGCTCTCAAACTTATTGAGACGCCCTAAAACTTATTGCTTTTGTTTGATCCGTATAGAGTATTTTCACTTAATGCTGGATTTCTTTAGCTCTTTTACAATGTGTTTTACACCTTAAAGCATCAAACTCGGTAAAATAATTTGAAGATGAGAGTCACAATTTTTAAATTTATAAAACTTATAATAAAATGTTTTTTTGCATTGAATTCTTCAATTTTATTTCAATCTCGTTCAGACCTCATAAGTTGATACATGTAAATATAGACACAGTAGAAGCTAGCACGAGGACAATCTGTATCAAGCTATAGAAAAATCATAATATTTAAATTGAAATCGTCTCTTTTGAATAAAGTTGCCATTGAATTTGGTGATCTCAATACGAAAATGTGACAAGGTCCATAGACTATCATTTTAAAACGAAACAGTAAAAGGGATGACCTAAATTTACATCTATTAAATGACGTAATTAAATAAAAAATAAAAAAGTAGTTACATTATTAAATATATTAATGTCCACAGTGTAATTATGTGCTAATATAAGTATTTATTCTTATTAGAATATCTACGCAAATTTCTAGATTGCCAAAGAAATTATATATATGAATCCAAACAAAATAACAAGAGAAGTGAAAACGATTAAAGCATCGTCTTCTTGTTTTAATAGACTAAAAATACGACCGTTTAATGTACGTCATTATACATGTTACAATACTGATAAGCTGGATTAAATACAAACATGGAATGTCTAGAAATGCAGCATTTGATTGTCAAACATTAGGTTTGTTTGGGATAAGTGCTGGAGGGTAAAACAGATGGATCATTATCGCGAAGAAATGATTATCAATTGTAAGTGTATCGCCAAGGTATTGAATTCCTCTTTAATATTGCTTTGGATAAAAAGAGATGTAATTGACGTGAAGAAACGTTAATAAAGCAGAATGAAAAAAAAAAAATTGATCCACAACTGGTTCACTAGGAATACTTATCACGTGTCTAAATAAAGTGCCACCAGACTAACCAAAAAGTAATTAAGTAGAAAACATAAAGCCTTACACACAAGCCCAGGTTTTAAATTGATCTAAAATGCGTTGAGCAAAGCGGATAGACGTTGAGCAAACTGGATTTTAATGAGAGTTAACAATTTGGTCTTAATCAAATGCATTAAGAGGTTAAGAAGTATAAAATATCGAGAAACTAACTGCGGAATAATGAAAAGTATGAAATTCCTAATTCGGAAGAAATTTATAGACCAGTCCTGAGTTTTTCTTACATATTTTCAGAGTGTTTTACAACGCGATTAACCGAAGTAAAACGAGATATATGTAGTGTTAAGTTATAAGTGGTGGTGATAGAGTTTTCATTTGCCTTGAGTTTGACTTTGATGTTGTTTTTGCAGAATTTAAATCAAGAACCGTAAAGGAAGCTTTTACCATTCAAGCACGATGCTAAATCTTTGCAACAGCTTTATATGAATGACTGACCGATTTTCAAGGTTTGTGATCATGTAAGAATTTGTGGTAGAAAACTCGGCAGTCATACTTTTTGTAGCAAAAACTTAAAACGAAAATAATGTTTTAGAGGTTTTATCTGCACTTACAAGTACACATGTATCATGGTAAGTCTGAAAAAAATGTTTTAAAGTATTTCAACTTGAAATTAGCGTTTTATGATAGACATTTAGGGTCGACAGAAGATTGTTAATTGTCTTGAAAGTAGTTTTCCGTTCTTTTACATGATCGTTCCACAAACAGATTATATGCGTTTGCAATTTTCTATACAACAAAGTACAGTGTCAAATTTATTCAAAAGTGATACATTTACGAGTAAATTCCGTGACTTATTGTCTTTAGAAAGTTTAAATCAGTAATGGTCAAAGATAAGAAAATAACAGAAAAAAATAAATTACAGTAACAAGAATCTTACAACAAATTTTTAAGTAGAAGTTAAATTCAGTTTGGATGCATTGTCATTTTATGTTAAGAACAACAAAACATGTGTTAGATGTTACACCATATCCTCTATTTAATTTGAAAATCTCACAAACGTACAGACAATATTTCATATAACGTTATTTAAAGAAACGACCAAAGCCCTACAGTCAGACCCCTTTATAATTGTATAATTGTCATTTTCGAAAATCCGCCGAATTCAGAGATAATTATCCTTTCAGACAATCAAGTTACAAAAATCAATACTTATACGTTATTTTGACATATATGATGTAAATTGCACTGAATATATTTAAATAGATACTGGGATTGACTTAAGAGAGCGGCTGTAATTTGTAGTTGGAATAATTTACATACAATTTAAACTTAAACGATTGCAATCAAATCATTTACTATTATTTTATAAGCTGATGTTTTCTTATTCAAACAAAAAATTAAATCACTAACAAATCTTTTTGAACAAAGATAATTTAAAAAAGATAAATGAAACAACAATCAAATCAATTTAACTTAATAAAATACAGCAATAAAATATAACATTTGCTGTTTGCAAGAAAGGGCCAGCTGTTCTGTTTAATCGATCTAGTAATTCTACGATCCTGTGTTCCAGCGACCGGGGTTTAACTGTATTTGATATAAGACCTCTGAAGGAGGTTTTGCAAACAAATCATTGGGTTTTCTTTGTTTTTAAATGATCCCGATATATACGGTTCAACGTAGTAATTACCACCGTTGATACACTTAACATTCATTGAATGACGAGTGTATTCTGCTTTTTCTATCACAATGATGCCCTAAAGCATTCGTGTACTCTTTAATTATGCTAACCACATTATATAAATGATGTATTCGCATGGACTTCTTTTCCGCTTCAATGGCCAAAATAATAAGGCACCTTAAAGGCAGATTTGTTACGTTTACAAAGTAAAGCATGAATTCTAGATTGAATATATAGTCTGACACAATCTTAAATAGAAGCTTTTTTTAGTTTATTTTCTAATTATGAGTTTAATATTTACCATGAAATCGGCGTTATCTACGATCAATTAAATGAAAACAAACTTGCTAATAATAGGCAATTACATCGTCTTACGAAGATCTACGTTCGATAATTATTTTTAAAGAATATGGCGAACAAACAAGATTACAATTATTTATATATGTTCAAATGATAAATATACTGTATGTCTCAATACAAGGCAAATATAATTGTGATAGTCCATGTGTGTTTTGTACAAACCTATTAAAATTTCGAAGATCACAATTGCAATACGACACTACACGTTAATACACCTTAGAAAGGCTCCATATTATATATCATATAAACAATTTGTTAAGGACCTAACTGTTATCAATGAACATAAATCACCATTCGCTCCTATTTAGCACATGTCAAATGACACCTATGAGTCACTTGATTAGTAAACTGCAACTGTAATTGTTCCTGCACTGAAGGTAAGAAACGAATACGTAATATTAAGGTTGAAACAAAGATCGATAAGCGGACTAAGTCGTCTCTGTACTGAATCTTATGTTCTTTAATATACTTTACATTATGTGTGTAAAAATAAAATCATAGAGTCTCTCGTGTATTCTTTATTTTTTAATTATTTAAAGCAAATCATGAAGATTGAGATCATCGCAGAAGAGTACGTGCCGAGCCAGCAGGATAGCCTGTTCATTCGGAAACTATCTCTTGGTGTGATTGAACCGTGTTTTAAATCAACTACATCTATTACAGATCACTTAGGGTTGTTGATATCTTTCCATCCTCTTGTGCAGGAACAGAAGCTGAAAAGAATTGATTCCTATATTCACAAATTCATTGCACTCTACTTCAAACCTGTTCAAGATAACATTTAATCCGACAAAGGACATGCTTTTTAACATTCAGCATGCATGTATGCATTAAATATGCGTTGAATTGGTATGTTTTGGCAATGACTTGACGAAGTAACACACACGTTTTAAGAACTAACTGATCTAAGAAAGTATGTTTTCTTCGTATATAAGTGTCTTAGGACAACTTGATTCCCTGTATTGTTGTGATTTCACTGTTTTATGTTTTTCCTCTTAATAAAGTAGTGTACGATTGTGAAAATGTTTAAATACGCCTTTTCAGCGCTTCAACGCAAAACTTCTATAACGGTTCGTTTTTTAAAAAAAATTGTATCTTTATTAACTAATACCGGTAAAAACACAACATGCATGACAAAAATAATGTGTTTCTACTCGGAGCTTTTAACAAAGTATATCGACTGTCGCTACTAACGAAATTTAAGGTTACATGATTTTCTTTAATGCTTCCATGGCACGTATTACCGACATTATGGCAACTTTCATCCATTTTAAAAGTATGAACCTTAGAGCTAACTTACGCTTATTTTAATACCATCTCCCTTCTACTTACATTGTCATTGTCAATGTTGTAGTGTACTTTAATTTAATACAGTACACTTTGGTGAAGTAACAAACATTTATAGTTTTTTTTAGAAATTGTAAATCGCCTTTTTGTCTTCTGAGTTTTGAGTATTATTTTGCCAAAATACATTGCGTTCTTCAATCATGTAAAATGTTTTGCGTTTACATCTATATGACAGACATGCATGGAGCGTTCGGGGAGTCAGCCATCGCTGGTACCGTGAAAAGGGGACCTCTTTCTCTTCCGGACAGAACATATTGAGCTAATTGTTTTGAACTTGTTGCAGTAGAAATGGTTTATTTGTATCTGAATCATTGATTTTAATTAATTATTTCAATTGATGTTTAGATGTGTACATAACGCTTGAGCAAATACACGCTCGTACTTCTTTATTCATTAGTTTCGTCAATACCAGTTAAAAATATGTCCAACTTTTACCAATCAATGTGCTTCTAAACGTCCTATTGAGTTTGCAAAAGGAGTAAGTGGTGGATATAACTCCATGAAGTATATACAATGTGTAAACGATTGAAACAAAGCGAATTAACTATTACATGCGTAGGCACCTTATTCTTATACGTTTTGTTTGAATATGTACATACGCTGATTGTCTTCATTGTTGGGTTTAATTGAGGCACTGCCATGCTTCATTGGCTTAAAAATTACCAAAGGTATGCCGAAGGTGGGAAATACAATATACTCTTACTGAATTTTAAAGCGTAATAAATAAATTGCCATATTGTTCACATCTTTATATTTGTATGAACATTTTAAATGATTGAAGAAATGGGGTCGATAGTTTATTAAAAAAGTCAAACTTTTACTAGCTTTCTATAAAAGTTCATATTTGTGTTTCATTCAGAAAGTTACAAATTAATATGTAGAAATAAATGAAAGCACTGAAGGACATCGAAGAATTGTTTAACAAAAGTATTTAGATTTTATAATCGCCTATCATACAAATACTATTAAAGACACTCTTCTCACATGCATTTAATGTGCATCTCTTACATGAATCACACATTACAAAAATTTAATTTTAAATCAAAATTGCTGTTCAATAGTCATCTTATAGTGACCAGTTGCACGACTTTACGCTTTACATAAATTATAACTTCAAGAGCTTGAGCAAATCAAGTAAAATAAAATGTAACGCACTAAACTAATACTATTTAAACCATAGGACAACTAAAACCTTGACACTTTAATTTTTTAAGAGAAATACATAAATGAGTTCCACATAGTATATTTTTTTAATTAAAGACATATGCTAGATATACTATAAATCAGAATAAAGATACACCGTCTTGCTCGTTTGCTATGTAAATCATATCAATTTTCTTCCCATTTCAGTAAAAAATGCATATGTATGATTTACATAATTTTGGTGAAAGGCAGAGCTGCTGTTATGTGTGCATTTTGTTAGAATAGGTTTTAATGTATAAACTATTTAAAGGGTGAATACATGTTAAAATAAATGACAACAAAGATTACTGATAGGCCAAAAGCAATAAAGCAAAATACATTTGTTTAAGTTACACTTCAATATAGAATTTTGAGAAATAGAAACATTAATGTTGCAAACTAGGTTTTCTTTATGTAAGAGAAAACAGTAAATACAGGGCTCCAAACTAATTACAATGGTCATTAGAAAAAAACACAAGCAAGATGAGCTACATGTGACTAATAAAAATAAGGTTACTTTCTAAGGTTTCTAAATCCATTGCGGTTTAATTCAAGCTGTAGATGCTGCTGGCACATGCCACTACATGAAAACTTTTTAATATCCTTTGAACACAACCTTGTCACTGATCAAACAATGTCGACTTATTGTATTCACAAGCTTTGTCATGTAAATACATGGCTGCTAAGGAAGATATGGTTTTACTATGTTCAGCTAAATCTCAGTACTAACATGAGTGTAAGAAACCAAGTTTTAAAGGCCTTCAACCATAAGGAGTCACGTGCTAAATTCTGAATCAATTTAATCAAATTAATCTAAATTTGACACTATACTATTCTTGTTTATAACTATCAAGACCTAAATACAAATATTTATACAACGGATATGTTTCCTACAATAATCAAAACTAACGGAAAGGACATGGGCGAAAAAGGTGCACGGGAAACGCCTTTAAGGACAGAACTGTGGCATTTGTTTAGGACTCAAAAGATCGATATGGTTCACCTTTTACCTCGTTGCATGACTGTGCCAATAAATAGTGTTGCCTGATTAATTACACCTATCAACAATACAGATAATTAACTTCTGGCGCCTGTGTGAGAAAGACGAGATGGCATGAATGCGTAATTATATTTGTTCGACACAAAGTAATATCGGACGATGAACAAGAGCACACCATACACACAATTATTCAACCCTCTGGATATAATATTTGACAAACGACGCTTTCTGAAAACCGTGGCCTTTAATCGATCATGTTTTGTCCTGAAATTTCACCTGTTATTCAAATTACACAAATCGAACACATTTGCTATTTAGACATCAGCATGTGTTGAATGTTAAGATACTGTGTATCAATAATGCTCCTTTGATAGCATTCATTTCTATCAAAATGTGTTTATATTATCCAATTACACACTACAAATTGATTGTGTTAAGTCAACAAGAGATCATTTATTTATTTTGTTTGCCTGTCCGATAATACCAATAATACCAAGACATTGGGTGTCTTCTCAAAGGTCTCATTCAATGTAATTTATTTGTTTGTTTACATCTCATTATTGTCTACGATTTAAAAATCTACTAAACGCAAGTGCATAAGCAATACAATTGCGAAACCTGCTCATTCGAAGCATAATGACTTCATTGATAGTGTGTTTTATTTACCCAAGCTGTTATTAGTTTCACAAATTTAACGCGTATAAAGAATATTTAAGACAATATTCCAAACTATATTTGAATATCAATTTAATTCATTACTGGTTTTTACTCTAACGTCTACTTATCTACACACCAACTTATTCTAAAATTTGTACCACTTTGTTTAAAAAAATATATATCTTATTTGTTTCTTTTAGATACGCTAAGCCTTTTAACAAAACACCAAAAAACGTCATTTATCTTATATAAGGGCAACATTTTACCCTATGTACAATTCGTATTAGTGATGTTCTTTTCTTTTTTAGAGTCTTGTCCAGTTTTCTAGATTACATAGGATTTCTTATTCTACATTGACTATTAACAAAACAATGAATGATACGATATACTTTTACGTATAGCTACTACTTATAAAGACTGGCTAAGTTAAACTCAAACTTATGAACATTTACACGACGCAGGCCATAAATCACTAAATAAAAATAATAACAGAAGGAATTAACTCTTCAACACTTGCAGGTGTTTCTTCTTCACTAAATCCAATGTAAAACTTCTGGGTGGTTTATTGACCAAAAACCGAGTCAGATGTACTACCCTAGGCGTTAATGCTTAGAGGTCAGAAATGCGTTTCACATATAACGCTGTTACATTAATGTCAATTTTATTTTCTATAGACCGGCCGCAATGGCTCATGTGGTAGAGCGTAGGCTTGAGGATCGGGAGGTCGAGGGTTCAAGGGACACCCACGTGTGGACTCACCATATCGTTTAGTCAAAATACTTAATTTCAAATATTTCTTGCAAAAAATACTTAAAATTAATAGTATTAAATGCTAAGATTTAAGATAAGCCTCAGCTAAATAAATCGAATAAACTTTTGGACTATATATCAATCAGTAACCACAAACCCAGAATTCGTAAATCTATCCCTAGAGGATGTCAATGGCAAAAACGTCGCTTACTTATTGGGATTTTATGTGAGGCAGAGTTATTTTGTGGATGAACAATACATATGTGTTAATTTGTGATCTTTTTGCTTTATTTTTATGCAATTCATATGATGCAGTGCAAAGGATAAATTTTCATAATTCTGTTTCTTCTTGTGCTTCTATTTATATTAAACGATACATTTTAATGCATTTTGCCTACAAGTTGATTTTCATTCCGTTAAAGGCATTTTAAAGCGTCAGTGTTAGTTACCACAATTACACTACACTTAGAACCAATCTGCAACGCTGCTATATTTAGAGTATTGTGTCACTATATGAATACAGCATTGAATAATATAGTCGATTTCACTCTTTCTCAGTTGTTGTTATATGATGAATTGTATATGCGCGAATTCTCTTTTTGCTATGCAGCTAATCAATGCATTCTTTCTGTTGTCTAATGTTCAACTTTCAGGGTTTTTTTTAAAAAAAAAAGTATATGTAAAATGGAAAGAAAAGGAAAAAGAGGAAATAACGGTCTAAAAGTCAAAAAGCATCAAGCACTAAGTGAAATAAATCGATATTTCTTTTTTTTTCTTGATTTAATTTGTGCAGTTGTTGCTGCCCGGCATTGAACATTTGTTCCGTTTAGCGGCATTTCAATTAGCAACCGAACATATGGTATCATTAAAACCACTAAACTTCACGGCTGTCAGCAAAAAGACTTGGGAAACTTCTTTGCTATTAAAATATTACATTCAAAATTACTGTAGCCACTGTCAATTTAAATAATTGCACGACCAATGTTACAGTCAAGGCTCTTTCCTTTTGTGAGGATTATGTTTTATCATGGAGAAAAGGGTTGCTAAAACGTAAATAATGTATACTGTTTGTAAACATATGGAGGATATGCAAGGCTGCATTATTATATTGGCGATTGCAGTAAGTTTTGTATAACAGTTTGACCTTGAGCTGTGTATATTTTGCCAAATTTCTTGTTTACTTTTCTTTCTGCAGGGCTGATTTAATGGTATACAAAAGCCACAACCCATTTCTAAATATAAATTGCGTTTGCTTATTCTACTGTGCAAGTAAGCGTAAATTACATCTCGGAAATTTATTTTTCCTACCATGTTGGTATAATTACAGCTTTATCCCGCCTGCCCCGACTAATATATCGTGCAAATCATTATCATCCACAACAATTATACCAACATTTAGTGTATCGAGGGACGTGAGAGTCATTATCTGACGTAAATTAAATTGTTATCCATGAGTACAACTTAATTACCGCAAAATTGTCTCTGTTATCCCACGCAAACTTGCCAATGCATTTCACCATCTTTGAAATGGCACTGATGGCAAGAAGTTTAATTTGTTTAGTCAGGTGTTCTAGTGGATCTGAATGCAGAATTACATCTGTAGATGTGAATTCGATTTCAAATGTTCAATGCATATTGCTGAAGTAATTGCTGTACTATATATGATTAAAACACTAAACTAAGATTCAAAGCACCCCAGTCGGTCCATATTGCCGACTGACCGTTCGAAGGTGGTAACTGTCGGGTTTGCTCTTGTTGTTAAATGACTCATTAGGATTTGTTCTCACATTTACATTTGGCGTGCATGTGAATACCTTAGTCCTGTTTCTTTTCAATTTTTGTATATGGTGCAATGCTCATAGGACTTTGTCGTATATATTCTTATTAATATTCGTGGCTACAGCTATAAGAGAAAAATAACCAAAAGTTACGGCCTTTGAATAGTTAGTCGGCAAAATTACCGATTGGGGTGCTTCAACCTGGTGTATTTCCTTATGGCATTTCTCCAAAGTAAGGAACAATAAATAAAAAAGCAGAACTTTCATATTATATTTACATTTTTACCATAGAAGTAAAATAAATGGAAACATAGACAGAATATTAAAATATATTCAAAGGAAAACGAAACGTTACAACATTTGAACGGTCAACTGGCAGGAGGTCGATTAGGATGCTTAAACCTGGTACGTGGAGCGCTGCAAGCACGCACTTTCTGAAGGTTGCACAGTAAATAAAAATATCTTATCAAATTGAGAAAACTGGAAGTAAGATAACTTAAGAATATAAGGGACAATAGTTATTATCTGGTATTGTTTCATAGCTTTAAAGATTAGATTGTGAAGATGTTTTCTTCTATGAACGCTAAATACTAAATACATACGCGAAATCAAGACCATAGTAATTTGTTCTAGATAATTATTTATTGACAAAATAGTTTGTTTTATTGTTTTGTTTCCTAGAAGTAAAACCCGAATAAAATTGCAGGTAAATTGTCAAAAATGCAAATTCCAAGGTAAATCAGTTAGGTGAAATAAGTTGCTGAAAACGGCACCAATGTAAGCTGATAAAACGGCGAATAGGAAAGTGAATGAATAATGAAATCGAATTTATTGAAACCTTCTCTCGGAAATGACTTCCTCTTCTAAGTATAAGACAGTATATTGATTTTGCCATTAATTACAAAGCAAAGTAGGATATTTTATTCATTGTTTTACTGACTTTACCATTGAAAAAATCCTCAAACCATATTATTAACTTTACATAGCTTTTTCAAAAAAGAGATATGTCAAGGCACATGTTTATTTCACAAGATTTTTAATTTTTACTATCTCGAGTGTGAAAATACACACACCTAGACCATACAGCTAGAGAAAGAGATAAGTTCATTTACACATATTTGTCTTAAGTGAGTAATGTGATACCGTTATAGTGCTTCTTTACATTTCTAAAGCCGTGGCTTTGTCTTTTTACTGGACAGAAGTCAGACTAGGTTTAGGAATATGTCTACATTGGTGGTTTTGATCAAGTAGTCGTCGGAAACGAGATGATAGTTACGTCAGCATCATGCGCCAATATTCTGCTACAGTCTACCGTTCTTAGTATAGGATCTACATAACAAATTATATGATGTTTTATTTAAAATCATCTCGCTTTAAAAAAATACAAATAAACAAATGTTGTAATCACAGTTCGACACATTCATTTATGAACAAATTGTTTTGTGCTAGGTAACAACGATGTTACAAATCTCAGCCAGACTTAGCTTACAATTGTGTTCGATACAATATTGCATGAATGTATTGTTTCAGTATGTGTTAGGATTACTTTTTAAAGAATTAGCCAATGAACAAGTTTAACTACTAATTTCTAACACTAATGCAGTAATATTTATTTTGTTACAAAATAATGTCAATATTTTATATTATTAAATTAACACTATTCTACATGAAAGAGACATCCACCTTCGGTTTGTCACGACTTTTATGTCAACCATCTCACCTGCTAACGGTTAACTTTTCCTATTGATTTTTAAGCACAAATGATACTTTAACTCGTCACGAACTAAATAATAAGAGATAAGCTGTATTGTTCTGCAAAAAACCAGTGTCTTGCAGCGTTTCGACATATTAAACCGTATATATACTTATATCAGAAATTTGGCCTGCCTTCTGTTTCAAAACAGTTATCTGTATTCTGAATTTGAAACGTATGTGTTTAGTATAATTAATTTGTTAAACAAAGCAAATACTGTATTTGAGTTTTTCTGGCATAATATATTTGTATCGCAAAGACTTTATATACAAATAATGAGCCTACTTTTGAAAATGTCTAATCACAAGCAATGCTATGTGTAATTTCTGTTTAAACGCGTTGAATTAAGTGCAATATAAATTCAGGTGTTTTACAGAAACAAGGGTATACACGCGTGTCCTGCAACTGACGTCACTATGATAAAGAAAAAATATGATCAGTTCTAATGACAACTGCAACATTAGGTAAACACATACATATTTTACTTTTTGACATTTTAAACGAAATAAATATTCGAAACTTGATGGCGTGTTGTAATATTTAAAAAAGTTATTAAGTAATAAGGACATATGACTAAGTCCTATGAGCACTGCAACATACGCCAAAACTTGAAAGGGCACAGGACAAAAGTATTCACATGCAAGCATGATTCAGAAAGATCCACTATTAGTTCCTCTAACGTTGCGGGTGAGTTCCTCTAACGTTGCGAGTGAAAGTTATTTAACGCACCTGCAAGGATTAAAATTAATATTTTTTAATTAAATAATATTTTCTTGTATTTACCAAATAATTGTTTAACTCATGTGTCATGTGACACTTCTAATTGTCATTTCTCTATTTATTTCATTTATAATTGTTTATTTTTATACTGTAGAGGCATGAATAAATTTGAAACCTTCGAATCGACAAAGCATATACTTGATTTTGTCTTAACTCATTTGAGAGGAACATGTGCCTAAGGTTGCGTTTAATCAGTTCATATGTTGTGGTATATATCATATTTCTCTGATTACTGTCATACAAATCTACATGTTAAAAATACTTTTCTAAACAGTTTCATACTCTGCTAAATAAAGTATCCATAATTTAATATTAAATAACAATGTGTTTCTTATCTTTCTAACGAATTTGTATACGTATATTAGTCGCTCGTGCATACACACTAAATGATATATTTACAAGTAATGAACGATTGTCTGTGGAATAAACACTGTTCATTCACCTTATTTTCAGGACACATTTTTACAAATATTTAACAAGCAATTAACATTATATAATTTGCTCAAACACAGAAGAAAATTGTGTGTGTGTCATTACTGTACTTAATATGTACAACTTCTATGGAAATCTTTAGAGGGGTTAAATGTAATCTGACAATAAATTCACCAATAATTCGATTAATGAAAGATAAACACCACGCTGGTACTGATTTGATAATCGATATTTGAAAGTTTGATTTCTAAACATATTTTGATCTCATACCTTTAATTTCATTTTATGTTTAGAAAACGTTCACGCTTCCTTCAAAAATGCATTTAGTTTATGAGTGACTATCTGGAGCAAAATACTATACGTAAGGTCACAAAGTATAAGCTGTCATAGTTTTGAGGTATTTTGCCAATGGCATTACTACCACATATGGAATACTCTTGCTTATAATATAATGTTTCTAATTATATATGCAATCGTCATTGGGGTGGTTAATTTGTCTTTGATCAGTTTCCACTTTTCGATGCAGCTGTTTACTGTTAGTTGTCTCACTTCTATAGGATAATTTTAGTTACACTGCTTTTTAGAAAAACCTCCAGGACGTGCGAGACTTGAGCGCTCTACAAACCATGTTGAATCATTCAGTTAGGTCATTTAGTCGACTTGTTGTTCGAAGGCGTTAGTATTAACCGTATTACCAAAACCTGTTATGTTTTTTTAGAAAAACCTCCAGGACGTGCGAGGCTTGAGCGCTCTACAAACCATGTTGAATCATTCAGTTAGGTCATTTTGTCGACTTATTGTTCGAAGGCGTTAGTATTAACCGTATTAACAAAACCTGTTATGTCTAAGGTTTTTTGTCACATTTGAAAACATACACGTGCCTTCGCTGTAAGTATTTCATATTTTAATATGAGTGGTAATTTTCATAAGACCTTTTCATTTTCTTTTATTCTTTCAGATTCGAGAGGGTAAAAGAATAAATAAAGCAAATACACGATTTCAGTAGAGAAAAATGTATTTCATAAAAAGCTTTCTATAAATGAGTCATCTTTACTTCACGCATAAATGATTTGTGCACTAAACCTTCTCTTACATGGTTTCTGAAACTTTGAACATAAAGCGCTATTCTCATATCAAATTATGTTTGCTTGCAATGTACATTTATGAAACAATGTTCAAGCTTGTGATCAGAATAAACATATTCCATATAGAAACTCATTTAATTTCATGACCATCTGCCATTGCTTTCAGGATAATATGTTTGATATATGACTGTTGTAAACACATTTTCGTCACCCATGATTATGATCCTAACTGGTTGATAGAATAATTTGTTTGTTAGTAAATTCGTCCATACTTGTTGCACAATCTGACTATCTTTGATTTTGAATTGGAGCTTTAATAGGGATAGCAGCAAGTACAATACTAAGCCTAGATAAACGTGTATAAATATAAAGAGTCGCACCTTAATTTACTTTCTTTGCTATATTTATTATTTTAGGTATACAAAGATTGAATAACCATCAACTCAGTAGCACCTTTATCTTTACGAGACTTCCCGTTCTTTGATTGTCAAAACTGAGGTAAGATTTCATCATTTTTCTAGTAACAAGTAGTCAAACCATTAAGTTTCAATTTACCACTTAAAAGAGTCCTAAAATCACTTTGATTTAATTTTCAGAAAAAATATGCGGTGTTATTTCTTTCTGGCGCGGAGGGCTCTATGGCTAACACTGCAACAACAAAGAAAATTCTGGGAAACAATCGACGGTCACTATCATTTGAAGTCGCCGAAAAGAAATATTTTTGTGTCAAATTGAGCGACCCATTATTTCACAATACTGTGTAACATGATATCGATCGATAATTGTCTTCAAGCTGCCATTTAGAAGATAGAGAGGGTGTGAACGTTGGGTACTGTTGAGAGATTAAAAATGATAAGTACACGTGAACGGCGTGTGCTATGAAAAAATATGCAACGTTATTGACGATTTACCTTCGCGGCATAAATATAAGTTCTAAAAGAGTGAGAGTGGAGGGGGGAAACTTTACTATGTAGTAATATTTCAGACTGCGCATGTTTTTACTTATATAAATATCCTTACAAACTTCTTTAGTCCATTGAATGATCATAAGCATTTTTATAAAGGAATTATTTATATTTAAGATATGGATTAACTACAAAAGAATAGGCGAGCTATTGAAATAATACCTTTGCAATAAACACGAGATGAAAATATACATTAGATTGTGTTCCTTGAAATCCCAACATCCACGTTTCCTCTTCCTTAACGAAAAAATAGTGGGGTTGGGAAAGAGTGCACCATTGTGGGTACTGCTAAATATAGCGTTAGGTCCTTTTATGAGCCAAAAAAGATATTGTAGACCTTAGTGTTTTGTCCTTTTTGTTGTCCTCGCGTAAGTCAATGCATATTGGTCTGTACATGGTGAAGGTCATAAACCACACGACTGCCATATGGTGACAGTTTCAAACACAGCTGCATAGCGGATGCATGTGTTAATTCTTGCGAAGGGGAAAAGACGCCAAAAACACGGTCACACTTCCTGTCCACTAGACAAACAAGGTGTCATAAAACGGCCAATTAGCTTAATTAGTTGGGGTGTCCGCTCATGTCATAAAATTAGGGATTCAATTAGAGTAGAACTTTATGATGGTATGAAAGGGACCCACGCCCATAGAGAAACATACCCGGTAATATGAATTTACAAAACGATATTTTAAATTAATACATTTCTATCTTTAAATGGGTACAAAAATTAAGTACCCGGTAGGGCCCACTTTAGACCACATTTTGGCATACATTTAGAACATTCAAGCCATGAATGGGAATATAAGACGTAGCCAGGCGTGTAGACCCTCATTCAAATAATTGCAAATCAAGTAAAGTCAAAAGTTGTATGCAGATTTTGAATCGCAGTCCACGAATTCCTATTAATCATTTATACGTAATAGCGCATTATGTGACCGATGCATTAAGAAATAGGGATTTTGACACCATTGTCCAAATTTACAACATTGTTCATTATAAGATATATAACAACTAAGATTAGAAGCATAAGAAAATTTGCTTGACAAAGATCCATACCCCTGTAACTAAAGTAATGATGATGCAAATGACGGTGATGCTGCTGCTGCTACTGCTGATAATGATGACGGTGATACCGATGCTGTTTATGATTATTATGTAAATGGTAAAAACGGTTACGGTGATGCCCATGACGATTACGATGTAGATCGTGATGGCGGTGATGCTGCTGCTGATGATGATGATTAAAGGTGATTATACAGGTAATATGGGATCATGATGATGATCATGTGTGGCCAGATAAATTTAATGGCGGTAATGATTATAATTTCTTTAATATTTAACATGTAAATGGACGTGATATAAGTTCGTTTTTAATACGGTTGTTTTATTTAACTTTCAATTGATGATTGTATACGTGCACTATTTGGCAACTTATGGTTATTCAGACGTTGAACTTTTGTCAATTTCATGATTTTCAGCACTGTATTACGTTCAATTAGATAATACAAAATCCGGAAGTGAAGAGCCCCCAGTTTTGCAAAACAGGTCGAGTCTCGCGAGATTTTCTCACAAAGCGTCTACTTGATCAGCGGAATAGGATTGGCTAGACGCTTGGTTTGAAATGGTCTATTATAACACCAATAAACCAAATAGTTTCCTCATAATAACTGATTGTGGCTGACTAATTGATTACACAAATATGTAAGCATTAAAATTGATGTTAAGTGTGAAGGTAAAGTACAGTAAAGCTTTTGCTTGGCAATTTTTTATATGTTAATCACACGAAGGGGACATAAGTCTGAAAATCGGACCAACTAGTCCATTGAAATCTGAGAAGTAGATCCTATGCAAATAAAGTATTGCGAGCAACGTCAGATCGATGGTGTAGGGATGTATTTGCCTGTTTGCGTGAGAGATATTAACTTCATATTCCAAAGTATATGGACATACTTAGGGAAGCCGCATAAATTTTCGTCAGATAATGACTCCAACGTCCCTAAAAACACAAATAAGAATAATTGTTTTGAATGAATATGTTTTGCACGATACATTTGTCAGGGAAGACAAGAAGCCCGCACTAACCGTGGTTATTGAAAAAGTAAAGAATATATGTCCGGGATGTTTCTTACACTGAAATTACACAATGGAATGAAACAAAATGGATAAATTTGACAGATTATAAATTATACAATGTCAACTGGCATACATTCATCTAACAGGCTGTAATTGCCGACATGCTCTTGCGGATTTGCATATTTTCAGTGTTTCATTTTAACAGTATGAATTTAATTAGTTAATTTTATATCACTTACAACACTGTTTGCATCTGACTTATCTGTCATCTAGACAAAAACAAGACCTTTATAAATCAATATAAAATGAAATATATAAGAACAAAAAAAATACTTTAATTACACACACTTTTAAGCAGTTTAGTTTAAATCTATATATTATTTCCTATCGACAGTTGCTACTGTAATTCTGAAGACTGTTATACTTAAAGAACAGTTGTTATATAACGGTGCTAAACCCTTCTGTCTGAAGCAGCGATGTTTAGTCTGTTTTCTAAATTGCGCCATATGTAAAAAAATGAACATAAACACCGACAGATGTTTTACCGTACAAGATTTGCCAAACCGCAACATTTGCACTAATTAAATTAAGATTGAAATAGCAGCTTTAATGCCCTCAAGCAATGCATTTTGTTGCATGCATCATTTTCTGCCTTTCCAAGAAGAAAGGCATTTTTTCTCTTTTGTTTAAATAGATGTTTATTGTTCCTGAGAATTAAATTGTTTCACATAAGACAAGAACAGCAATACATCAATTGGCAGTAAAAGACAGCGCAAATTGCCCGACACTTAAACATGACAGATCAATTGAGAAAGAAAAAAAAAGAACAGTTTTATCCATAATTAATACTACCAGCACAAGGAAAAAGCAGCAAAGGCGGACATACCAGTAATAGCAGAAGCTAAAGTAGACGGATTGAAGCTAAGCAACTTGTCTGCGGGAGTAGATACAAAGGCCGGCAATAACGCTATCAGTAAATACCCTCATATTGTTCATAGAAAGAAGTCCTACGGCAACATCACATGGTATATCCTGTCTTCTGGTTAACAATTCATGCTGATGAAATCCGCAATGTCGTTTGATTCTGGTTTTGTAGAGTATATAAACAGTATTTGATGATAATCTTATTGTGGTGTTTATAATAATTAGCGATGAACATTATTCAATAAATGGGGTCAATGTCTCAAGAAACCTTCAATAAAGTTCACATTTAGTGTATAAGTGTAAATAAATATAAAATGAACATAAAATACGAATAAATTAACATTTTATTAAAAATAAGGAATAAGAAAGAATGACATAGTTCTAGGAGTTCCATCATGTATAAAGTTAGAAATAATGCTTTAGAATAAGGTATAATGTGACAGTGAAATATAAAAGCGGCAAAACAACTAAACAAAAATAACACAACGATGAACAGAGAAACCTCAATAGTTTTCACATTAAAACGATCAAAATGACCAGATGCTTTTTTTAAAACGGTCTACAGACAATCGAAATTGCTCGAGTTATTCCGTCCTCTGGACAATCATCCCTCGAATGAATCTGGTGAAATGATAATTACATAATCACGAGCGTTTTGTTTGCCGGAAGAAGAAAACGCCATAAAAAATCTTAAAAGCCAAAAATTTCACCCTCAAAACTTTTATTTAAGAATTTAACTTCAATTTAATTGTTCACACCTCGTTGGATATTTAACTATTACTGTCTTTTCGGTAGAGATAACAAAGCATTTATTTTTGTTGTTATGGTGACGTCATAGGCACCGACATGTTAATTTCGCGGGGTTATCCCGTCATACATCCAAGAGATGATCCATGAATAAAAGAACTCTAACCTCGCACCTGCGGACGAGTAGTCTCAAATGCCGATAGTGAAAAAAATATAGCAATTTGAAACTAAACGGCCCAACAGGTGAATTTTACCCAGCGCTAGGCAATGACGCATCAAAGTACAGTAGTGACAACATCTGAAACAATAATGTTCATTTAATATTTCATTTTATATTAGTTTGAGGAAGTAGAGTCATGCTAATAGAAACAATATGCGAATAACTAAATAGTTCAGATAAGACATTAGAGTTATGTAATCGTTTGTAGTTACCTGTTTATAGTTATCATGAATTTAAGTACTATTGTATAACGGGCAGTCAAATGTAAACACATAAAAACAATGAGGCGAGAGTCACGGGGTATCTAACTAACAAGGAAACCCAACAGTTTTTGTTTTGCAACTGTCAGTCAGTGAATAGACAAAATAGGGTTCATTGACTTCTGACGCAGAAACATTGAGTCATGAACAAGCGGAGGAAGGGATTAATCTCAAGGACGCCTCTTAAACATTATTATTTTTACTACTAACAAAACGCATCGAAGCGTTAAGTGACCCGCTACATTAACCAAATTTGTATAGAATTCTGTGGCTGAAGCTTTTAACACGAAATGATATTTTAAATACTAATTAATTTAACATGACAGGCAAATGCCCAGGTAATTTTTCTTTTAGTTACAGGCTAATTCACATGTTTGTCACCTCATCAAACTTTCATTTGGTCCATTTGATATCTCAGTAACATTTGTTAATTATAATGGCAATAATGCAATAATGGCATATATCTTTTGTTGATATATATATGGCCAGGAATTTTTTTTCCTTTCCTGATTTTTTGTAGATACCTTTTTCAATCAATCGTCTCAGTTAAGTATTTTTCAGTCACGCAAATCACTGGCAATGGATGCTACTCAATCACTCCGTCATCAGGATATAACTGACAAGTGCGGGATAAAAATCGATTTTAAGATTGCCTCTAGGGAATTTGTTGGATTTGGAAAAAAACACGTCCCAATTATTTAATTTAAAAAAATTAACTGGTTGACCACTAGTTTTAAGTCAAGGAAGCTAACAATTTCTGAAAAGTGTAGGAGTACAGCCATCAAAGAAATCAAGTCAGTTGACACCACGGTAGGTGTTTGCTTCCATATACACGATTATAGAATAGATTTGAGCACTTATAAACGTAACTTGAAAGTCTTCATTTTTCTGCATTAAGCAACATCTTTTTTCTTGCATTACTAAGTACATGACCTGCTAAAGGATTTTTTGTTTATTTTTTCTTGTTAAAATACGACATATCTAAGCAAATCTACTGTATCAAATGGTAAAACATCTAATTACTAAGTGCAGACTTTGTTTTTATATTAAAAAGTAAATAATAGTACAACATGCCTAACAATATGCCTAAACAATTAACATATTTTTTTTATATTTGTTGATTTTCGAAAACGGCCAATCAATCATGCATGATTAAATTGCACTGTTTCTCTATTTATATTGTTCTTTCTAAAGATATCTTAAATGACAGTGACATATTCTCTGTAAAATGACACATTATTCTTTAGCAGATTCCTTAAAATCGAGCAGCATATATCACTGCCAGTCAAAAATCTATCAACATTCAATTGCTTCCAGACTGCAAATAATTATAAAGCGTCTAACCTCTGGAATTATTTTAGAAGCTTGTCAAGAGATAACTTTTGTTTAACCGGGAACAAGATAATGGGGTTATACAACTTATAAGGGCTTCTTCTGCATGAAGTCCTTGCGCAAAGACGGTGTACATTTTACGAACAATTATATTAATAAACGAACACATTGTTCCACTTGGAAAGATACTTATATTAAAAACAAAGGCTGTTTGCCGTAAACACAATATTTCAGCACTCTAGCAAGAGCCGAACCAGTCTTTTAAAATCATTTTAAATAGACACGAAGTTTAACCAAGCAATGTAAGTAATACAAACTTCATTAACATAGAATACATATAATATTAAATAGATAAGATATAATTTGCTACAGAAATACAGAATAGAAAAAGACGACGCATGTTTTCATCAATAGTATTTCTGCTTAAGAATTATGGAAAACTTACGTATTTTTTTTTTTTGAATTCACAAATACGAAGACATCGTCGATATGTGTTTCTGAAGATGTAGGAAGAAATAACTTTTAGAAATTGAGGGTATTTTCTCTTTTTTCGTTGACTTGATTTTCGTATTTTGAAGGATAAGCGAATCAAAACAAAATTTATTTTTCGACTTAAAAACAGTACCTGTGTCTTTAGCTAGTTCAGGTATTTAAATATATTATAATTTATTTCATAGTAAAAATATGTGTGAATATTATTTTTATAAATTAAATTGCCATTCAACCTACTCCCTACATTGCAGGTGTATTCGTTTATTATAAAATTATTCGTTTATTAGAAAAACATGATGTCAATAAATAAACCAAATAAAAATTAAGCTGAGTACAACGAAAAGAAAAAGTAGTAATAAAACATGGGCAATGATGACATATAAAATATCTAATCAATGAATGTGTGTACATTTGTTTCGTCTATACATGTAACACATGGAAGATATTTTACATGCATATGACGAAATACATTTTTTAGAATAATTTATATTGTTTCTATAAAGACTTGTAAAGAATTGCATAATGTAAATGTTTGTCTATTATAGTTCACACGTTTTGGTTTTACAAAACGTTTGCGTGCTGGCAAGCAATTTGTGTCAACCTCTTAATGTTTAATGACAACAAGCAAAAATATACATGTATCACTTACATGTATCAGTAGCTACTTTAGAGCACTTTACATTTAAAAAAAATTAGAACAAAAATGTGTGCAAACTTCAGCCACAGAGTTCAAAATCACATATGCATCAGCAGATATTGCTTTGACAGTAGTGTTATTCAATTACAGAGGAAATTGAGGATGTCCAACATAAATATAATAATTTATGAATAGTCTCAGAGAGACCGTCGTGATTTAGTTCATATAATGATTTCAATGCTCTTTTGTGCACTAACGATAGTACATGTATAAATGTTTCATATTATTGCGTTTTCCTTAATCTATATATTAGGGAACGAATTAGATACAAGCGATAAGTGTAATTATTCCAACATAATTGTGGAGTTTAACGTCTCTTGATTTCCGGGTGGTCGCGTTATTATTTGCTAAACCTGCACAACGTTAAAAGAATAAACAACTTTCTGTTTTAGACTGGGCTGTGTCGTTATATGTAGCCGTTAATTTATCATTTACGGGAAATTAGTATAGCATTCGCCGTTCGACATTAGCACGACATTTAAAGTTCAGATGTCTTACTAGCACAACACTTGGCGCGAGGTTCAGCTCGACATTTTAACACACAGAATGTAAACGACGTGCTGACACAGAATTCGGATCGACATTCAGCTCGACATTCAATGTGACTAAATTAAAATGAGCTGGCCCAACGTTCGGCATGGCATTCAGCTTGACATTTAAGGTCACCTTGTGTGAATGTCGTCCTGGCACATCATTTGGCGTTACATTTAGCTGACATTTAAAATCAATTGACTTTTTTGAATTTCGAGCTGAGTGCCTGGCCGAATGTTGTGCCAGCACGAAAATTGGACCGTGAATGTCGAACGGCGAAAAATTTTCCTACGTCAAGCTCATTTATTAATCTTGCGAAATTGAAATTAATTGAAAGTCCTTTTTAGTATGAACACTCAATGCAACAGACAGCCTTAATCGATCTGATACAGTTTGTTAGCCTTTTGCACCGGCTAAATTAAATAATCCTTGGAACGTTACTTGTAGAAAAGGTCGCCAGGATATGTCTTAATAGAACCACTGGCGCGCTATACATCAAGTTGAAGTCATCTTGTCTTGAAAGATCTCTCCCTGTCCGGAACTCTAAACCCACGTGATAAGGGGCTGAGGAGTTACAGAACGTTGACTCTTTCCGCTAAGCCACGGACATTCCTCAAGCTGTTTTGCACCTTCCATTCTGTTTATAACGAACAAAGCAACACAATATGTAACCGGTATTTACGTTTACGCTTATGAAAAACATCCCCTCAAAAGAAAAATGTAAAATGGTCCATTCAGAAAACCACATATATACAATTGCACTACTTCTAGATAAAGGAAATGCAACACATGTGTAAATGCAAAAGTGGCCGCTTTTGAATGATCAGGCGGCAGAATGTACCGGACTGGGTTGCTTAAACGTGGTTTACAGAACTGAATGTGCTTACATCGTTGGTCTAACCTTGTAGATCTCAAATCACTTAATATAACATGAGCACTGAAATACAAAATTAATACAAAACAATATCGTATCTAACCTTTAACTAACAAAACTGTCAATAAGTGAACCTTTTAATACCATGCTTAATTTACAGCTGTCACTCATATATAAACAACTATAATACTTTACAGATTTCTACTTTGTAATGATCAGCAGCCAAGTGTTTATAAACAATTTTTATACTTTGGTAAGGAAAATAGGACACGTCTAAGCAAATATAGACAATAATAAACTACAATTACAATGTCAATAGTTATTATTCTCACCAGTTGTGGACCAGACTTTCTCTTAAGTAAAAAGTAACTATCTGCTTCCTTTAAGTTTTATGAATTGTGACTGGGCTCTAATATTAAGGTGAACATTGAAATAAACATTGTGAAGCCATCGCCATTACTCATCACATTATTTTACAATACAGCCGACATCTTTATTTCGACAATGTCAAACTAAATTACAATGTTTGAACAAGTAAAACTCATTCGTGACCAAAACAAAAAACGAATACAGGAATCCAGAATGCCACTATTGAGATAACAATCACAATAACATACTAGAAATATCAAACCTTACTTTAAAATCTTACTTTGGATACATTATCAAACGTCAAAAATGCGACTTTCTTCTGTGACAGTTTTAACCGGAAAGACAAAAGGTCGGTCACATGATCAAAAAGCGTGCGGGTCTAAACATAGACATCGCAGAAAATAAACACAAATAAAATGTCCACGTTAGTACTTTTATTAAATAAAAACAAACACAACAACAACCTGGTTATACAACTCAGTTGCAATGCCCATAATGTGTTGCGGTCTTAGTTTTATAATAGCATAGCATTGAAAGGAAGATATCAGTACCAAGTTAAGCTGTCAACAGCTGATATAGTATAAATACAACTGCAAATCAAAATCAGAAGACTTTACTTTCGTAGTGCGCATTTTGAATGTTTCTGTCCAACCGGTCGGATCATTCGTAGCTTATGTATTTATGCCGATTTATTACTTTGACGCCAACAAAGATAGGGAGATTTTACCTAGACAATCGTATTTTTGAACTCCAACAATGCCTTAGTTCTAAGGCAACGGATCATGAATAAACCACTTGTTCTGTAGGTGATCTTGGCAACGTCTGAAATGTGTTTGTCAGCAGTTTTAATCCTTATCACATTATGTTCTTTATAAGAATGAATGCCATGGTTGTGCATTTAACTCGGTTGACTGTTCATCAGCTTCATGTGTAATTGAAACTTTATTGGAAAATACAATAAGACTCACATTTAATATAGGTGAAAACTAGTAGGTGCTTATTGGGTATTGTAATTTCTTTTTGTTACTGTTTCATAACCTTCTTGCAACCTTTTATACACTTGTTACTTGACCTAAATCTAAGCCTCTGTTACTGCAAATAAAGTGTGTTTCTTTATCATTGTAATAAGCAAAGCATTGGAGAATTTTTCTGATGACCTCACATGTGTGGGTCGTTTGCAGGTAAATTCATCAGCCTGAGAGTCGAGGCCGCTTTGTGTACACATAATTGTTTAGCTTTTACAACATTTGTAGTTTACCAGGTTAAATATATACACAGCATTCACTTTGATTTGGTAGTAGGACGTAGGATCTGTCAGCTGGGGAAATCAGCGTTGCATTGCATACAGACTCCGCTTTAAACAGAAAACAATTTCGTCCCTAGTGTATGTTAAGGTCACGGCCACAAGAACTTGAACTGAGGAAAAAACACACGGTCTATGACAGCTTAAAACAATTAACTTTAAGAGAAACCATTTCATCGCTAAATCATAAATGCAAAACCAATGATATCATTTCGAAAGGACGCCCGTTTCATTATTGTTAAGTTAATCGACGTCGAGAAATTTTTCATATATATACCATACACCTGCATAAAACTGCAATCTTTATTTTTTTTCCAAATCCCCAAAATACACATGACTGTGATAGTAAAATTACACATTTAAGCGACATAATGTCTTTACATTATAGTATTCTTTTGCAAAATCCTATTTTGTCACGAGATTTTTCCAGAAACAGCGGTAGTTTCTGACAATTTATTGAAATCTTCAAAATGTGTCGTTTGTTCAGCGTAGTTTAAAATTTTCTAACTTATTTTTTTTACATTCGATATGTCATTAAATAGTGATCTGTTAAGATCATAAAATGCTGGTTCTGTATAAAAGAATGGCTTTCAAATAAATTATGACAGGTTTCTATGAATATTGCAACATATATTCATATTTGAACATTCACAGAACAAATGTACATTTGTATTCACATGCCAGTCAAATGTAAAAAATACCAAAAACTTGGGCGAGACATTAAATAAAAGAGAGCCAATCCAGCAGTGACCGCCAGGTAATGATCATCCGGAAAAAATAGTCGACATGGGTACTTTAACCGGTTTTACAGAGCTCTAACCTGGCACTTTCTGAGATGTTTCTCAAATGCAAACAGTGAAAAGAAAACAGATCTTTGTCAAATAACTGTCCTAGTGATACGTATTTTAGAGCTAGTACATGGCTGCATTCAAAAACGAAAGTATTGGCATAAATTTAAAATAATACAAAATATCCGCATTGTACATTTATTTGGGATGAAGGGGTAAGCATTATTTCTTTTAAAACAGCTACACAAAATTTTAGACTGCAAAATATAATATTTGAATCAAAAGACAAAACCACCAGAAAAAAATGTGTGAATGGTTGTATCATTCTGTCTGTGTGTATATAGAACAAAAATATCAAACGATCTTATTTTATGAAATATGTACGTCAAGGGAAAATACATTTACTTTCAAGCTTGTTTAAGCATGTGCTTTGAACAATACTATGTATACATATGTTTACAGAGCTGTTTCTCTGGACGTATTACAAATGTAACACCCAATAGTCACATTGTTCTATTATTATGCCATCTGTTTCCATTAACACCTTAGAAATATGGTCAGGCAAGAGGTCTCCTGACAAGCTTCTGTTTGACATTACATGTCGTAGTTTTTTATCTGATGAGTAATGATTAAATCTTCGACTTAGACCCAGTTTTATACACAAAAACACAAATCGAACAAGTAATTTGAGTTCATCGCATAGTCACCCGATACAACTGGTGTTATTATATTAAATAAGAACAAGGTTTAACGGGGTTTGCTTGCTCAACATTTAACCTGGTATTACCATATGATATTGGGGTTAACCTGTTCAAATGATTCTTGTACTGACCAATGATATATAGAGAATACCAGGTTAGTGTTGATATAGATAAATGTTATCATGCGAGGCTAAGAAAATCAGAAAGCACGAGGCTCTGCCGAGCATGATAACATTTATCTATATCAACACTAACCTGGTATTATTTTATCCCACCATCAACAGTTTTTTTTTCAAATGGATCAAAAAGGGAAACATTTAAATTTACCGCTACTGCTCCTCCTCTACATGATCTGACATTCTATGCAATACACAAAATTTATGCGCGTGCATAGAGTAATTCGGCTATAAGAAATAGTTTTATTTTACAATTGAAAAATAAGACAATAAACACGTTATTTATTTTATTTCATTTGCACTAGACATAAGGTTGTAATTTAGTTGAATTACAACAATTAAAAATAATGGTTGGAAAATAACAACAAAAATCACACCCTCGTATAAATTTATACATGTACTGTGTAATGTCACGGCTATGTAACATAAAAGTTGCTACGCATATGGCATTAAGAAACGCGAATTTACATTCGCGGTTTGTGTGTGTTTAATTGTTGATGACATTGAAATTCTGAACATTGAAGTATGTCATTGAAAATTGCGAAGATAGTTGTGTTTTTGACAGGGTGACTTGCGAAAATTTGAGAAATTTTGGGATTGGAGGTGGTGTGCTGGTGTCTGTGATTTATTAGTACATTTGTCCAGATCTATGCAGTCAGCTGTATTTGGTTCAACTAAGATTGAGCTCTATCTAAACCATTTGAATGTGTATCATGTAACGACATTTGATCATCAGGGTCTGTCCTCAGATTAGGCAGCTGATTGCTGCTTTCTATGACAGCCACAGATTAAAGATCAATTTCCTTTTCAAAACTGTTGGGATTAAAGCCAAATTTTGCCTCGAAATTCTCGTAGCTCATCTATACAAAACTGCTTAGGGTTTTATACGATTCATCATCACATTCAGTTCCCACCAAATAACATCCAAACAACAAGGGACTCATAATCTGACATTTTGATAGTTGTTTTTATTTTTGCCGACTACAAATTCGTACTTTTATTGATTTAATTACTATTCCTAAACAGTTTTAATCATGAGCCTGTATTACATGTTGAATTGAAAATGTGTACATTTTCATTAATAAAGCTTTTATATATATTTTTTTTTGTTTACACATTTTCTATATCATTGGTAAATGGAACTTCGGAATATCGCGATGAACTGTCCGGTTAGCTCAGAGACGCTGCTACTTAAATTTCCAATCCTGCAGGACAGAGATCGAAACCGAGCGCATCCTCCTGTTTTTAATGGCCTCGTTTGCTCTATTTAACCAGTCTTAGTAATTATGCAGTCTTAGTAATTATGGACATTTTGGGGTGACCACAAGCATAATTACGCGATAAATGAGTTTTGTTCTCGTAAATATTCCTGATCGTTTCGTCTGAAAAATGTAGTCCGGCTTAAAGCAGGTGTGCGAATATCGGTTGTTAAAGCTCATCTTTAATCACATGGGTTATATCCACCGATATTTACAGAGATGGTGGGATAAAACGCGTTTACGGTGTATGCGTAAAAAATGTGTACTGGTATGTGCGGATTGCAGCAACAGTCATTTTCTATCAAACTAACTTACTAAACATCAAAATATTGCATTTGGCCAAGAAACCTCCGAAAGTAAAAAGAATCTTAGTTCGTGGAAATCGTGCAACAACCCATTATGTAAGGAGATCCTATATGCCCGCTTTACTCAATAACTTAATCCAAACCATATGGTATAATGGTAGTACCGTGTAATGTATAAAACAGTTTAACCCAGTATTTATTCAACAGTATAATCGAATCGGGTGGCATAGTCGTACAAAAACAGATGTTGATTGAGGAAACTCGTCGGTTTATTTTGTTCAGTAGGTACTGAAAATGAATATGCTTACTGTGATACAGAAAGTACATTGTAAACTTAACCAGGATGTGAGAACAGCTGGCGTCCCAAATCATCTCATAAACGTAAATGTTATTGGTTGTTTTTAATGATTAACACGTGCAGATTGAAATTTAAAACCATCAATAATAGTCTGCTACATATAGAGAACCAATTTTTCCTCGTCTATATCGTAGTAACGATTTTTATGCGGTATTACATTGCCACATATGTAGTTAGCATCCTTTCGAAATCAATGTGATGCACGTTGTATTCTGTCTCGCCTGGCTCGTTTTTTTGTATTTTTGTATTGTTCCTTGTTAGTTTAAATACGATTAGTTTGTTCAGTATATACATAGGGAAAAAGATTAAAGATTTATGTAAAAGAATATATAAGACAAAGTCCTATGAGCATTGCAACATATACAAAAAATGAAAAGGCACAGGACCAAGGTATCCACATGCACGTCAAATGTAAATGTGAGAACAAATCTGTGATGAGTCATTTAACAATAAGAGCAAACCCGACAGTTACCTCCTTGGAACGGTCTGTCGGCAATATGGACCGACTGGGGTACTCAAACCGGTTTTACAGAGCTCTAACCCCGCACTTCCTTATGGGTTTCTCGAATGCAAGGATTGATAAGAAAACTGATCCATTTGAATAAGTGTCCTTTATTCTTGTTATGTTCAAAACGATTCAGTACTTGTACATCTGAATGTTTTACACATATTACATATAGATACAGTGATCGACGATCTTAATACAGAAGACCAAATGTTGAAATTTGTATACTGAACTTACTGTTAGTAAATTATGTACGTCACCAATTTTTGTTATATATAATCAAGTATCACGCTTGATATATAAAATCGATTTAAGTTTGATAAATGCACCTTTTAACTAAATCACCGCCTAAAAACATACAGTTAACAAATTGCATTTGAGTTACATTCAGAATTGACTCACTGGAATTAAAACTTTAGCTTAGAAACAAGAAAATCACTTTAAAATATTCAAAAATATGACAAAGCATCTTCAAGACATGAAAACAATTTTTTAAAGGGTAAGATAATCGTTTATTATTAAAAAGGCAAAAATAGTGTCAACTTCGTTTATATTTGAAAATTATACTATTATTATTAATTTAATTTTTAAACACTTTACACGCACTTTTCACAGCTGCAACGTGTTCTAATATCAACAACTAAACACAAGGTAGTAACCGTGATAAACAGCGAGCGGTTACTTGAACGGTTACATCTGTATAAAATACAATAAATATGCATTAAAGGAGCAGTTTGCGAGAACACGCAATTGATGTGGATTGTCGAATGGGCTCCTAAATAAAACAATCTGCACTCACTATTATTGTTTAATACTTTAACACGGAACAAACATGTGATAATGGCAACGTAACAGTAAGTTTGATTGAAATCACGTTTACACTACAAGCATTACTATCTCAAAGGGAAATCAACTAGAACTGGGAACATGCTGCTTTGTTCTATACAGGCACGAAGCAATGTGTTTATCTTTCCAAAAACAGATTATATTTTAATTGGCATTGTTTCAGATCCTGTAATGGTCGGCTTTCAGTCGAAGTTTCCAAAATGTCATGAGCAAACAGCACCAAGAGACAAGGCCACCTACTATATACAAGTATGTATATATGTATATAGATAGAGAGAGAGAGAGAGAGATAGGGTAAGGTATGGTAAGAAGGACTATTTAAACATGTTAAAAGGCTTTCAAACTTATCACAACAGCTCATCCTTTTTTTCAGACCTTATATTACCTGAATCGTTCGATTTGTTTTATCATTTAGAGTATTCAATCATTTTTTTTTTATTATCTGACTCTTTTCTTAAGAGTTCTTTATGATTACAAGAAGCAAAGAATGGTGTTTTCCAAGTAAGCAGTTGGATTGACTTATTGTCTCAATCATTTCTCCCTTTTCCCCCAAAGTTTAATTATAACCGCTTCATTTTATTTCACCAGTCTCACTATATAAGGCACATGAAAGTCATTATTTACGTTGCGCGTAGTGGAACATTGTAATGAACGATCAATCAGGCAACAATGTTTATGGGCAGAGTCATGCAACGCTCTGTACAGTGGTCTGCATCGATCGTGTTTAATCCGCACAACTGCCAAATTACCCTCCTCAATCAAGAGAAAAATGGAAATTAACTAAAGTTAAGAGGACCAACAATCTTAAGGAGAACCAGGCGTAGAGCTTCTAGTTGTCTTAACGTTTGCGTTTTAACATACAAAGCTTGATTTGTTTACTTTCCACTTTCTCAAATATTATGTTTTATGCATAAAATGGAGCATCTGGTCGACATTGTATGACAGTCCCTAAATGGCGATTTACTGCGATTCTTCCTCGGGATGTTAATGTTTCTGATTATTTTATGCCTTGAAAGGTGCATGTTCATGCAAAATTACTCTGCAGCTGCTTACTATCTATGATTATCGACACAAACGTGCGGCTTAAGTGAACTAGATGTATTACAATCTTCTTGAGAACATAGCATTCTTGCAAATATCATTCACAGACGCGGCATGACATGGGGTAGCTGATTACTGGATAAAAATACGGCACTATAAAAGTTACAATTTAAACTCCGCTTTTAATGGTATTGTGATAACCTCACAATTACAACAATCTGAACTTCCTATGCATCAGAATCTACCAAATACTAGACGGACACTCGACTAATATTAAAGTTCGTTTACTTACATGTTTCTGTCTCAGTTGCTTTTATGCCAATGTATCACTTAATGTATATTAACTATTTCGCTGACACAAGCCGCGGGCTTAGTAAGTTCGCGAGAAATAGGCTGTTTAACTATAAACGATAGGACAAGCATTTGCTAATTATAAAGAATAATTTTTATCATTGGTGAATATTTAATATTTATGTCTTAAAAAGAATGTGGACAAGTTTTATTTTTAAACTTTCCTACTTTTATTGAAAAAATATCACGACAATCAATAAAGCTTGTAACATCGAATCATTTCTTTGACAATCTTAATTAAAAAATTTAAAAATAATTACAAACATCCGTTTCTAGAATATGAACTGGACATCATTATTTCAAATAACGTCGCTTCGTGTTTCTTTTATAACAGCGTTATTTAACTATACGTATACATCACCGTTTGAATGGATTGGTTTCAAATCAATGAATATTATTTCCTTTATATGTCATTTGGAAAACCCTTTGGAAGTGAAAGATTAGAGCTATGTAAACTTAAACATCCCAATCGGTCCTTTGTTTCCAACTGACCGTTGTAAGGCAGTAACTGTTTTCCCTGTTAATGTGTACAGTCTTGTCCCGGTATTATTATTACGTGTTTCTTCTATTGACATGTGTATACTGTTTGGGTGGTGTCGCTTGTGACACCGTCGTCCAGAGTTATGGGACCTGGACTTCAGAAGCACACATGATTGACCCTGCATGACCTTGACTACTCGCGGTCAGTATAATTCATGCCCTGGAAGAATAGTGTGTCTACATAACAATATATCTATATCTAAGGAGACTATACGCTTCAAGTGTTAACATTGATTGGCACCAGTTCAAATTGGTTAATTATATTGTGTAATTCAGATATACATGCAGATTTATGAATAAAAAATGCCGCATACCAATATCGTTCATTGACTAGACCAAATGGTCGAAATAGGGGAGCGAACTGTTTTTACAATGTGTGTTTCACTGACTTTGCCTCATCTACTAGGCCGAGGTATTTGCGATATCCCGCGCGGAGTCTTCTAAGTATTCAATGTTTAATAAAATTGTCTTATTATCGGATGTTAGTGACTCTCATGTAACTTTTGTCCCTGTGTATAATCTATGTTTTAGAAGACTAGTTTATTTAATGCTTCATACTTGATTGCTGTCCAATTTCCAATGCGCTGTACATTTGAATTTCCTTTAGAATAATTTTGACATTGATTTCACACCTGTAATCACTGAGTGCCCTAATTTTTCTAGCGTTTATTTTTCAACGTAAGTTGTGGTTTTGTCAAGTTTTCGTATTACAGACTCACATAAAGGTTATATCTACATTTAAATAAGTTCTTTAATGAGAGTATCTGCAGGTAAGATCTACATGAACATATGGAATTTACAGAGTTTAGAGCGACATGAACGCAAGTTAAACACAATAGATAAGTTTTTTTATAAATATATGTATTTTACAAGCAGTAATATCTACATAAATAAGTTATTGTGCAAGAGGTAAAATATGCAATATCCCAAAAGGTAAGATTAAATGAATGTATACATATTCAGAGAGCTAATATTGAAATGCAATTTTACAAGGTGTTATGTTTAAATAAATATATTGCATCTTATAAAACACATGTATATTTAAGTATTGCCATTTTATTTGTTTTAGTTGTGATTACATATTTAAATTAAACAAAATAAATTGACGCTCTGCAATTTTGCTAAAAGCCAATTGTTCAAAAGATTACGCGAATTTCGCCAAATGTCATCTTAAACGTTAATCACGCTTGTGCATTAAATTTTTTATTTATGTTTTAATCTTGCTCTGGTACTTTCCGGTTCGTAGACGTTTTGGCTTTTACCTGTAGGGTTATGACTGCGCTGCAAAATGCAAAATTGACAATAGTTTTCACTATATTACCCCAAACAACTGAACTTAATGTTCTTATTAAGATAAAAGAGTATGTTTGCAAGAAAAGCATTGATGCAAACTATACAATACATCAACGACGGGCATCGCATTTGTTCTTTGATCTAGAGTGAACTGAAAATGTGTTCGAACAATTGGCCTTCACGTGAACATAACGTATACGGCATCAGTTGTATCGCATAATATCTAAAATGATTAAACATACCACAAATGTAATCTTTTATGAAACTTATTTAAGGAATATTGAACGAATAACAATCTTAAAACACTGGTACAGCAATACCCGGTGAGCATAAAACCTGCTTAACACGTTGTTTGAGGTTGACAAAATTGATACGTTATATCCGAAGTATGGAGCTGAAGTAGTACGAATCTGTAACGCCTAATAACCTATCGGAGCACCTCGGACTTTTCTACGCAACAAATTTGTCTGAATACCGTATTTAAAATATTTTGTTGCATTTGGTTGTTTTCTAAAATTCGATGATTTCTTTCGTATTTTTTACATTTCACTGTTGACACTTTTGACATATGACGTTATTGCACTGTATGATGTCATTATATTGTTCTTATTATTTATCAGCGCTTGGGCTGTTTTATTTCAAACTACTCTCTCATTTGGAATTTTTTAGGTTACGGAGGCTTTTATCTACTGTACAGCCTGTACATATGTTGATAGTTTATTTTATTACTAGTTGTTATGTATGTACATAAGTTCACTGTATCTGTTTTAACTCACGATGCAGGTGCTTACTGTTAGTTGTTTCACTTTGACGGGATATTCTTATTTACACTGTTTGTTTGATAGAAAAAACCTTCAGGAAATGCGAGGTTTGAGCGCTCCACAAACCAGGTTTAAGCACCCCAGTTGGCCCTTTTGCCGACTGACTTTTCCAAGGCGGTAACTGATGGTTTTTCTTTTTGTGTGTTATGTCTCGTCTCTATGTTGTTGTTTTTTTCACATTTATATTTACCTTGTTTGCCCTCGTCTACTGGTAATTAAAATTTAAATATCTGTGGAAATTTTAATAGGGCCTCTTCTTATTTACCTATTTAGAATAGAGTAGAATAGAGCAATTGACCCGATAACCACAAATATTTAACGCATTCCATAAAGGGCACCGCACTTCCGCGCAGACGCCAAAATTTAATATTTACGACTATCCAGCAAAATACTCTGATGTTGTAGAATGTTTGACAAGTTTGTAATTGCAATTTAAATTGAAAACGTATTTATCTTTCTACTGACGCAAAGGATGGCAAATAATATGACGTGTTCGACAGTAAATATTTAATGGAGTCTAATTAACCGACGTAAGCCTTTGGTAATTAGTTTCTTAACATTGCAGTTGACTAAGTACATAAATTTGCCTTATTTAATATGAGCGTTGTTTTGTACCATTGTCTTCGTCGTTCATTTATTTACTGTATGTGCACATTAACATATATTTAAGCTTACATATAACCAATAATAAATTGAAGTTCTAAAAGTTTTTATATATTAAAAATAAAAGCATTTGCTATTATGGCAACAATTCATGCTCATTATATAAATCATGTAATAAATATCTAGACGCATCCAGGTGTATTAGCAGGTTGTCTTGCACGAATACGTTAGTTTATTTATTCTCTGGTCGTCAAGGACATGTCGTGGAAATCCAGCTAGAGATAAAAATCTTATTTAATTCATATTGCGATGATGTCATTCAATAAAAGGTGTCGAAAGTATAACTACTTTTGGAGGATAATTAACGTGGAATTCAAGAGAACAGTAAACACGCTTTCAATAGCATTAAACAGGAATGTTTCGAATAGGAAAAAGGGCTTTTCCTGAATCATATATTATAAAGTGTCATATTGATAAAATGTCAATAACATTTGTCGAAGATGTCGAATTAGTTAAATTTATTGCACATTCCGATATATCATTTTACATTACTCGCTCCAAGAAAGAAAATGAAGTGGATATATAAATAAAATAAGCTAAATGCTGAAAAATTATTAAGGTTAAGTTTGAACTTATTATTTTACAGTTGTGTTTAATACATATCAAAATATAAAAAGACCAACGTATTTTAGTCTAGGAAACTCTTTTTATAAAGTTTATGTGTTTACATTTTTATCTTAATGACTTTTTAAGGCAATTATTGGAGAGTTTTACAAAATAGCATGGGCTTCTCATCTTACACTTTCTTTTAACGTCCAATCAGGTGCCAATATACTGTTATAGTTATCTGAATTGCGTTTCATCCCCCGCCGTAGGTCAATCAAAGGGAATTATGACATGACATAAAAAAACAATTGCATTTACTTATGTGGTATTTCTCATATCTTTTTCATATTTTCCTATTCTTTATTTCGGAATTATTATGGAATTAGATAAATAGGGAGAGGAAAAAATTCGTGAACTTATTTTACAGCTGAAAAGGTATAAAGATTAAGTAATGCACGTTTCAGTTATTATAGCTCCAGATTAACCCTATTGACGTGTTTATATAACACACAGTCGGTTTATAGAAACACACGAAAATCAATGTCTGTTATCATGAAGTTAGGTCTTTGGGATGCTGTTCCAACTACATTGTCACACCCTAAAATTCAAAATCATTATATAGGGGGGGGGAGGGGAGAGGTGGGGGGTGTTATCTTGTATTGAGAAGAATGTATTCAGAGATCAATTTTAAGTTGTTTACATTTCATTTTTAAGTCTGATAGTGATGAAATAAAAACAAAAATTACAAAAATAAAATGTACGAAACTATCAGCAAAAGTGGTTTGGTATATTACTAAAAATATGTACACAATTTTGATGTTCTAGTGCTTCTCTGGGTGGTGAAGATACTGATCACTATTGAGGCTGCAACCTATAAGAAAGTTTCCTATACATAACCGTTCATTGTCAAGTACACGTTCGTCTTATGGGGAACTTTATCGTTCAATATCTGGTGGAATTCGGTAACTATCCGATTGTATATGTAACACATTCGGTAGTGTTCGTTTACAGATGCGGTGTTCTACGGTATTCTACATTTAAAGTTTGTTAACAAAGGTAAGCTTACATAGATGGTGAGAGCTGCGTACTTTGTCGCAACTAAATTGACGTCGATATTTTGCTTTAAAGCCACGATCACAACCTGCCGTACGTCGTTTTTGTTCGTACGTGTTTTTGGATGCAACGTGCGCTGCGTTTTTTTCTTAACATTTGGGTAGGACGTGGCATGAGCAGAGAGGACGCACGTCACACTCACGGTGTAAGTACGTGACACGCACGCTACGTCTAGGGGTGAGCGGTTGCGTGTACCGTACGTTTCGTACGTGGGTACTGACAACGTACTTACAACGTACGATCTCCGTGCGATTGCCATGTTAACGCACGGAAGCAGTACTTACACACACTGCTCACATACGGTGTTCTTACTCGCACGCACGTTGTAAGTGCGTGCAAGTAAGGCGAACGTGCGTTTTTTTCGGTCGCTGTTGGCTGATATATATAAAAAGACCCATCGATGCTCCCCAGAAACCATAATTGCTGTTGCCTTGAAATGGTGATCATACAACCGCAGAAATGTGCGGAATCTGCTGCTTCAGGAGCAGCTTGCAGTGACACGACAGGAACACGAGGTTTAATTTCTTGTATTGTTACAGGAGATAGCGGGGCAACAAGTAAGTAGACGCAGGAGATGGTGGGTTTGCCCTTCGATCGAGAGGAGGAGGGTCTTCGTACAATACGAAACGAGCTTTCAAGAGCTCGTGCGTGATTTGAAAGGGGACAACTTTTATATACTTGCACGAACTTGCTCGGTAAAAGTACGTGCGGGTTTTTTTACATTTAAACTGAAGGCGCACGAAGTCAGCACGGGCCACGTACAGACCACGCACGGACAACGTACTTATAACGTGCGTGGCACGCAGAATAAGTACCAATGGGATTTTTTTTTAAAAAAAAAAGACTCGTGGAGGCATTGCGTGTTGCTCTCGTGGACCTACGGAGCACGTACGTGGACGTACGGGGCACGCACGTCACACGTACTGGTGGTAACTCCGTAGCCTGCAAGCAGCTCACACGCAGAAAAAGTTCTGTATGCACTAAACATGGTACATCGTGTCTGCGTGCTCCCAAAAACGTACTGAGGCCGTACTCACCACGTACGGATTCTTAAATTGTGCCTACGTTTCTGCACGTAGACAGCACGCAGTAGCACGTATCCCGGGTTGTGACCGTGGCTTCACTTGTCTATTTGTCATATCCCGGTATAACGAGTAAAGCAACTGTTCGTTTACTTCTAGCTTACGAATAATTCGATCAGATACAACAGAGCACATTCAAGACAAAACATTAATAATTTACTCTGTTGCTTGTACGGATAGAACATTTAAGATTTTGAATTTATCCTCCTATGTGACCATGATACTTTATTCTTCAACTTGTGCTGTCGTAAAGTAACTAACTTACCGTTACTATGGAATGGGATGGGATTTGCCGGCATTTTTGCCGATACTGTGCAGCGACATTTCTATCATTATAGCACAGGGGCACTTATGAGGTGCCCAGGGACTGAACCCGGCCTGTCCATTATACTTACCCCGACAAGTCAGGCGTAATGCTGTCCCCTTAGCCCCGAGCGTTAAGAGGAAATCCACTACTACCAACTTTAAAGACATTGGTTTGAACCAGCCGGGGTTTGATCCCACGACCCCTCGATCCGCAAGCCGACGCTCTACCACCTGAGCTACTGCGGCCGGTTAACCGTTAGTATATACTTGAGACTAACAACAGAAGATATGAATGTGCATATATCCACCCATCATTAAAAGCTTTAAAGTAATTTTTTTTACTCCAAATTGCTGCAATTATGAAATATTTTTTCTTTTTTAAGTTTATCAAAAGGTGTTTCTCGTCCTTATTCTTTCATTCCATTTAACACTTTGTATGTAAATCCAATACACCCAAGCGAAAAGAAAAATGAAAGTGACATTTTTGCAACAAAAGTTATAATATTTGTATATAATATAAATCTGTGAACAACGTTCCGATCTTAAGCGTTAAACTACCTTTGGTTTTGGGCCAAACTCTTTCATTTAATCTCCAGACAGAGAACGCCACCAAATCAGTTACCAAGAAACATTTGAAAATTGTGAAATGCTATCCCAGTAATGGTATCTGCTAAGCAATTCAAGCATAGGTTCCAGGAGATGATTGGATTTGGGGAAATTTAGCCATATGAGCTGACCGATTTGATCATTCTGATCACGGCCTTACTATCCTGTTAAAACTAATGTAGTAGGTCGAACGTCGTAGATATAAGGTCACTAAACTAAATTAAATTTATGCTCTTTAGCAAGATTTCCCACCAAAATTCATTTTTGTATGAAATGAATGTATGGCGATTGTTTAGTAGTAAGTTATGATGACTTCCTTGTACAATCTCATTCATTCTCAGTCTTGCAAAAACATACCAAGTTTCCGGTTATCGCGAGACATTTTACATATTAAGTACACTTCACACGACCTACCTATTCAGACACTTTTAAAAAATGTTACATATAAAGTCAAATACTCATTTATTGGTGTAACAAGTAAATAGTTCTATGTTTAATAAATAAACGTCAGTATTTTAGTTGCCATTGTTAGTTGTGACACAAAACTTCATTGACAAAGAGCTTATCGATTTATAAAAATAAAAAGACGTCAACCATGTTGTCAAAGAAAAATGCGGTTGAGCTAAGTGAGATAGTTTTGCATAGATACTAGTCTTTCCTTCGAAGGCTATCAAAGGCATCGATCAGCACATGCCATTACCGGCCGAACATCCCACATCTTCTATTGCTTCTAGATAAAAATAACAAATTGCAACGAATTCGACGTCTGGGATCGTTTCTAAGAGCTTGCCAAGAAAAGCAATAAATATTGAGAAGTGGGTGATTGTTGAAAAGGAACTGAGATCGTATGGTTGGTTTGAGCGTATTCTGCAAATGATTTTTACACACATAGTTGTCCGCAGGATATATTATTTTAAGGCGAAGACCATGCAAATTTTACAAGACTGTTACAGATAAAAATAATAATGGACCTTATCTATTGCATGCAATGCATGTGATTAACAATTGTGAAGTTTTATCATATTAACTTACATCATATTACCTAAGATAAATATTTATAATGATGTGATTATCAATATTGCTTTTTTTTACATATTTCTGCTATGCCCGGTGTCGTTTCACGGGTCCATCATTATGATTACGGACGTTAACATTTTATCAGTCTGTATAGTAATGTAAGGCTACAACTTGTTCCTGGAAAGTACCATCTGAATGTATATAGTCCATTCATTTATACCATTACAAATGGAACATGCATTAGGATGAGGATGCATGGTCAACAATTAAACAAGTTCATCTCTCCGAAAAAAAGGAACAATTCAAAACCGGACACTGACTTTTTAATTAACCCATAAAGTGATAGCAAATACAGTATCAGAAGTGACATTCTCTTCACGCAAGCTATGTACGCTGCTTGGTGAATGTTTGTCATGTCATGGAGTAAGCTATGTACGCTGCTTGGTGAATGTTCGTCATGTCATGGAGTAAGCTATGTACGCTGTTTGGTGAATGTTTGTCATGTCATGAAGTAAGCTATGTACGCTGCTTGGTGAATGTTTGTCATGTCATGGAGTAAGCTATGTACGCTGCTTGGTGAATGTTTGTCATGTCATGGAGTAAGCTATGTACGCTTTTTGGTGAATGTTTGTCATGTCATGGAGTAAGCTGTGTACGCTGCTTGGTGAATGTTGGTTATGTCATGGAGTAAGCTACGTACGCTGCTTGGTGAATATCGGTCATGTCATGGAGTAAGCTGTGTATGCTGCTTGGTGAATGTTTGTCGTGTCATGGAGTAAGCTATGTACGCTGCTTGGTGAATGTTTGTCATGTCATGGAGTAAGCTGTGTACGCTGCTTGGTGAATGTTGGTTATGTCATGGAGTAAGCTATGTACGCTGCTTGGTGAATATCGGTCATGTCATGGATTAAGCTGTGTATGCTGCTTGGTGAATGTTTGTCGTGTCATGGAGTAAGCTATGTACGCTGCTTGGTGAATGTTTGTCATGTCATGAAGTAAGCTATGTACGCTGCTTGGTGAATGTTTGTCATGTCATGAAGTAAGCTATGTACGCTGCTTGGTAAATGTTGGTCATGTCATGAAGTAAGCTATGTACGCTGCTTGGTGAATGTTTGTCATGTCATGAAGTAAGCTATGTACGCTGCTTGGTGAATGTTGGTCATGTCATGAAGTAAGCTATGTACGCTGCTTGGTGAATGTTTGTCATGTCATGAAGTAAGCTGTGTACGCTGTTTGGTGAATGTTTGTCATGTCATGAAGTAAGCTATGTACGCTGCTTGGTGAATGTTGGTCATGTCATGAAGTAAGCTATGTACGCTGCTTGGTGAATGTTTGTCGTGTCATGGAGTAAGCTATGTACGCTGCTTGGTGAATGTTTGTCATGTCATAAAGTAAGCTATGTACGCTGCTTGGTGAATGTTTGTCGTGTCATGGAGTAAGCTATGTACGCTGCTTGGTGAATGTTTGTCGTGTCATGGAGTAAGCTATGTATGCTGTTTGGTGAATGTTGGTCATGTCATGGAGTAAGCTATGTACGCTGCTTGGTGAATGTTGGTCATGTCATGGTGTAAGCTATGTACGCTGCTTGGTGAATGTTTGTCGTGTCATGGAGTAAGCTATGTACGCTGCTTGGTGAATGTTTGTCATGTCAGGAAGTAAGCTATGTACGCTGCATGGTGAATGTTGGTCATGTCATGGAGTAAGCTGTGTACGCTGTTTGGTGAATGTTGGTTATGTCATGGAGGAAGCTGTGTACGCTGCTTGTTGAATGTTTGTCATGTCATGGAGTAAGCTGTGTACGCTGTTTGGTGAATGTTTGTCATGTCATGGAGTAAGCTGTGTACGCTGTTTGGTGAATGTTGGTCATGTCACAGAGTAAGCTATGTGCGTGTTTGGGTGAATGTTCGTCATGTCATGGAGTACGCTATGTACGCTGTTTGGTGAATGTTTGTCATGTCATGAAGTAAGCTATGTACGATGCTTGGTGAATGTTTGTCATGTCATGGAGTAAGCTATGTACGCTGATTGGTGAATGTTTGTCATGTCATGGAGTAAGCTGTGTACGCTGCTTGGTGAATGTTGGTCATGTCATGGAGTAAGCTGTGTACGCTGCTTGGTGAATGTTGGTTATGTCATGGAGTAAGCTGTGTACGCTGCTTGGTGAATGTTTGTCATGTCATGGAGTAAGCTGTGTACGCTGCTTGTTGAATGTTTGTCATGTCATGGAGTAAGCTGTGTACGCTGCTTGGTGAATGTTGGTCATGTCATGGAGTAAGCTGTGTACGCTGCTTGGTGAATGTTGGTTAAGTCATGGAGTAAGCTGTGTACGCTGCTTGGTGAATGTTTGTCATGTCATGGAGTAAGCTGTGTACGCTGCTTGGTGAATGTTTGTCATGTCATGGAGTAAGCTGTGTACGCTGCTTGGTGAATGTTGGTCATGTCATGGAGTAAGCTGTGTACGCTGCTTGGTGAATGTTGGTTATGTAATGGAGTAAGCTGTGTACGCTGCTTGGTGAATGTTTGTCATGTCATGAAGTAAGCTATGTACGCTGCTTGGTGAATGTTTGTCATGTCATGAAGTAAGCTGTGTACGCTGTTTGGTGAATGTTTGTCATGTCATGAAGTAAGCTATGTACGCTGCTTGGTGAATGTTGGTCATGTCATGAAGTAAGCTATGTACGCTGCTTGGTGAATGTTTGTCGTGTCATGGAGTAAGCTATGTACGCTGCTTGGTGAATGTTTGTCATGTCATAAAGTAAGCTATGTACGCTGCTTGGTGAATGTTTGTCGTGTCATGGAGTAAGCTATGTACGCTGCTTGGTGAATGTTTGTCGTGTCATGGAGTAAGCTATGTACGCTGTTTGGTGAATGTTGGTCATGTCATGGAGTAAGCTATGTACGCTGCTTGGTGAATGTTGGTCATGTCATGGTGTAAGCTATGTACGCTGCTTGGTGAATGTTTGTCGTGTCATGGAGTAAGCTATGTACGCTGCTTGGTGAATGTTTGTCATGTCAGGAAGTAAGCTATGTACGCTGCATGGTGAATGTTGGTCATGTCATGGAGTAAGCTGTGTACGCTGTTTGGTGAATGTTGGTCATGTCACAGAGTAAGCTATGTGCGTGTTTGGGTGAATGTTCGTCATGTCATGGAGTACGCTATGTACGCTGTTTGGTGAATGTTTGTCATGTCATGAAGTAAGCTATGTACGATGCTTGGTGAATGTTTGTCATGTCATGGAGTAAGCTATGTACGCTGATTGGTGAATGTTTGTCATGTCATGGAGTAAGCTGTGTACGCTGCTTGGTGAATGTTGGTCATGTCATGGAGTAAGCTGTGTACGCTGCTTGGTGAATGTTGGTTATGTCATGGAGTAAGCTGTGTACGCTGCTTGGTGAATGTTTGTCATGTCATGGAGTAAGCTGTGTACGCTGCTTGTTGAATGTTTGTCATGTCATGGAGTAAGCTGTGTACGCTGCTTGGTGAATGTTGGTCATGTCATGGAGTAAGCTGTGTACGCTGCTTGGTGAATGTTGGTTAAGTCATGGAGTAAGCTGTGTACGCTGCTTGGTGAATGTTTGTCATGTCATGGAGTAAGCTGTGTACGCTGCTTGGTGAATGTTTGTCATGTCATGGAGTAAGCTGTGTACGCTGCTTGGTGAATGTTGGTCATGTCATGGAGTAAGCTGTGTACGCTGCTTGGTGAATGTTGGTTATGTAATGGAGTAAGCTGTGTACGCTGCTTGGTGAATGTTTGTCATGTCATGAAGTAAGCTATGTACGCTGCTTGGTGAATGTTTGTCATGTCATGAAGTAAGCTGTGTACGCTGTTTGGTGAATGTTTGTCATGTCATGAAGTAAGCTATGTACGCTGCTTGGTGAATGTTGGTCATGTCATGAAGTAAGCTATGTACGCTGCTTGGTGAATGTTTGTCGTGTCATGGAGTAAGCTATGTACGCTGCTTGGTGAATGTTTGTCATGTCATAAAGTAAGCTATGTACGCTGCTTGGTGAATGTTTGTCGTGTCATGGAGTAAGCTATGTACGCTGCTTGGTGAATGTTTGTCGTGTCATGGAGTAAGCTATGTACGCTGTTTGGTGAATGTTGGTCATGTCATGGAGTAAGCTATGTACGCTGCTTGGTGAATGTTGGTCATGTCATGGTGTAAGCTATGTACGCTGCTTGGTGAATGTTTGTCGTGTCATGGAGTAAGCTATGTACGCTGCTTGGTGAATGTTTGTCATGTCAGGAAGTAAGCTATGTACGCTGCATGGTGAATGTTGGTCATGTCATGGAGTAAGCTGTGTACGCTGTTTGGTGAATGTTGGTTATGTCATGGAGGAAGCTGTGTACGCTGCTTGTTGAATGTTTGTCATGTCATGGAGTAAGCTGTGTACGCTGTTTGGTGAATGTTTGTCATGTCATGGAGTAAGCTGTGTACGCTGTTTGGTGAATGTTGGTCATGTCACAGAGTAAGCTATGTGCGTGTTTGGGTGAATGTTCGTCATGTCATGGAGTACGCTATGTACGCTGTTTGGTGAATGTTTGTCATGTCATGAAGTAAGCTATGTACGCTGCTTGGTGAATGTTTGTCATGTCCTGGAGTAAGCTATGTACGCTGATTGGTGAATGTTTGTCATGTCATGGAGTAAGCTGTGTACGCTGCTTGGTGAATGTTGGTCATGTCATGGAGTAAGCTGTGTACGCTGCTTGGTGAATGTTGGTCATGTCATGGAGTAAGCTGTGTACGCTGCTTGGTGAATGTTTGTCATGTCATGGAGTAAGCTGTGTACGCTGCTTGTTGAATGTTTGTCATGTCATGGAGTAAGCTGTGTACGCTGCTTGGTGAATGTTGGTCATGTCATGGAGTAAGCTGTGTACGCTGCTTGGTGAATGTTGGTTAAGTCATGGAGTAAGCTGTGTACGCTGCTTGGTGAATGTTTGTCATGTCATGGAGTAAGCTGTGTACGCTGCTTGGTGAATGTTTGTCATGTCATGGAGTAAGCTGTGTACGCTGCTTGGTGAATGTTGGTCATGTCATGGAGTAAGCTGTGTACGCTGCTTGGTGAATGTTGGTTATGTCATGGAGTAAGCTGTGTACGCTGCTTGGTGAATGTTTGTCATGTCATGGAGTAAGCTATGTACGCTGCTTGGTGAATGTTGGTCATGTCATGAAGTAAGCTATGTACGCTGTTTGTTGAATGTTTGTCCTGTCATGGAGTAAGCTGTGTACGCTGTTTGGTGAATGTTGGTCATGTCATGGAGTAAGCTGTGTACGCTGTTTGTTGAATGTTTGTCATGTCATGGAGTAAGCTGTGTACGCTGTTTGGTGAATGTTGGTCATGTCACAAAGTAAGCTATGTGCGTGTTGGGGTGAATGTTGGTCATGTCATGGAGTAAGCTGTGTACGCTGTTTGTTGAATGTTTGTCATGTCATGGAGTAAGCTGTGTACGCTGTTTGGTGAATGTTGGTCATGTCACAGAGTAAGCTATGTGCGTGTTTGGGTGAATGTTGGTCATGTCATGGAGTACGCTATGTAGATTGTTTTGTGAATATTGGTCATGATATTTTGTAAGCTATATACTCTGTTTGATGAATGTTGGGCATGTCACAGAGTAAGCTATGTGCGGGTTGGGGTGAATGTTGGTCATGTTACAGAGTAAGCTATGTGCGTGTTGGGGTGAATGTTGGTCATGTCATGGAGTACGCTATGTAGATTGTTTGGTGAATATTGGTCATGATATTTTGTAAGCTATATACTCTGTTTGATGAATGTTGGGCATGTCACAGAGTAAGCTATGTGCGTGTTTGGGTGAATGTTGGTCATGTCATGGAGTAAGCTATGTAGATTGTTTACTGAATATTGGTCATGATATTGTGTAAGCTATATAGAGAATACCAGGTTAGTGTTGATATAGATAAATGTTATCATGCGAGGCAAACAGCAGAGCCTCGTGCTTTCTGATTTTCGAGCCGAGCATGATAACATTTATCTATATCAACACTAACCTGGTATTCTTTTTATCCCACCATCAATGGGGTTTTTTTAAATAGATTTAAAAGGGAAAAAATTAAATTTACTGCTACTGCTCCTCCTTTACTTGATCTGTCATTCCAATGCAATACACGAAATTCATGCGCGTGCATAAAGTAATTTGGCTATAAGAAATAGTTCTACTTTACTAATAAAAATAAGACAATAAACATGTTATTCCTTTTATTTTATTTTCGCTATACATAAGGTTGTAAGTTTATTGATTACGATAATTAAAAACAATAGTTGGAAAGTAACATCAACAAAAATCACACCCTCGTGTCAAGTTATATATGTTGTGTGTAATGCCAAGGCCGTGTGACATTAAAGTTGCTACGCACATGGCATTGAGAAACGCGAAATACATTCGAGGTTTGTGTGTGTTTCTGGTTGTAAAAAACAGTTTGCTCATGGACTTTAACTGTGGATGACATTGAAATTCTGAACATTGAATATAGCGCCATAAGACAGTTGAGATTTTGACAGGGTGACTTGCGAAATTTGGAGAAATGTTGGGATTGAAGATGGTGTGTTGGTGTTCATATTTACATCTAGAAACTGTGATTTATTGGGACATTTGTCCAGATCTGTGCAGTCAGCTGTATTTGGGTCAACTAAAGATTGAGCTTTATCTAAACCCATTGAATGTTCATCATGTAACGACATTTGATCATCATGGTCTGTCCTCAGATTAGGCAGCTGATTGCTGCTTTCTGAGACAATCACAGATTTAAGATCAATTTCCTTCTCAAAAATGTTAGGACTAAAGCTAAATTGTGCCTCGAAATCATCGTAGCTCATCTCTACAACACTGCTTAGGTTTTCACACGATTCTTCATCAAATTCTTTCAATTCACACCAAATAACAGCAGGGACTCAAATAATTTGACATTTTGACAGATGTTTTTATTGTTGCAGACTACAAATTCGTATTTGTATTAATTTAATCACTATTCCTAAACAATTTTAATTATGTGCCTGTATAAAATGTTGTTTTCAGTTGTTTTGTTGTTTGTTTGTTATTTTTGTGGAGGGGGTTTTGTGCATGTTTTTGAATTGTAAATGTGCACATTTTAATTGATAAAGCTCATACATTTGTATATTTTATTTATTTTTTTTTGGGGGGGGGGGGGCAAATTTTCTTATATCATTGTTAAATAGAACTACGGAAGTAAGTTAGCTCAGTCGGTTAAGATGCCGCTACTTAAATTTCAAATGCTGCAAGACAGAGATCGAGGCCTCGCTCAACCCATTTTTTAATACCCTTGTTTGCTCTATGTAACCAATTTTTATATTATGGATATTCTTGGGGTGATCACAAGAATAATTACGCGTTAAATGAGTTTAGTTCACGTAAACATTCCTAATCGTTTCGTCAAAAAAGTAGTCCGACTTAGGGCAGTTGCGCGAATATCGGTTGATAAAGCTCATCTTTATCACACGTGTTATATCAACCGATATTTACAGAGATGGTGGGATAAATAGTCTGGTGAATATTGGTCATGTCATGGAGCAAGCTATGTACGCTGTTTGGTGAATGTTTGTCATGTCATGGAGTAAGCTGTGTACGCTGTTTGATGAATGTTGATGATGTCACAGAGTAAGCTATGTACGTTTTTGTTTGAATGTTGGTCATGTCATGGAGTACGCTATGTAGATTGTTTGGTGAATATTGGTCATGATATTGTGTAAGCTATATACTCTGTTTGATGAATATTGGTCATGTCATGGAGCAAGCTATATATGTTGTTTGGTGAAAATTGGTCATGTTATTGAGTAAGCTATAAAGGCTGTATGGTGAATGTTGGTCATGTCAAGAAGTAAACTATGTACTACTATGTACGTTGTTTGGTGAATGTTAGTCATGTCATGCGGCAAGCTATATACGCTGTTTGGTGAATGTTGGTCATGTCAAGGAGTAAGCTATGTACGTTGTTTGGTGAACGTTGCTCATGTCATTGAGCAAGCTATTTACGCTGTTAGTTGAATGTTGGATATGTCATGGAGCAAGCTTTATACGCTGTTTGGTGAAAAAAGTTGGTCATGTCATGGAGTAAGCTATGTACGTTGTTTGGTGAATGTTGCTCATGTCATTGAGCAAGTATTTACGCTGTTAGTTGAATGTTGGATATGTAATGGAGCAAGCTATATATGCTGTTTGGTAAATAATGTGCAAGTAATTGTCCATGAAAGAATTTTCTATCCAATAGGATCGATTGCATTGGTCATGATAATTTTGTTAGATTAAGTTAATCCCGACTTTTTTTCAGCAACACAACAACAAATACCTTTAAATCGTAAAGAAGCTTTAAAGGTATAAAAAATAAATAAACAGGCACTGTACACGTCTTGTCAATAGTATGTTTAGAACAAAATTGGATTTGTTCGGGGCTACTCAAACAAGAACTGGATATGTTTAACAGGTTAAATAAATCCATACATATGTTTAAGATACACATATACGAGAGGGCTTCATGAAAATTTGAAACTTGAACTAAATGAGATAAAGGTATAAACATTCAAAACATAAGGCTTTTAGAAATCTTGAGTTTTGTGAGTTCTTTAAGCAACACAAGAAGTGTTTTTTAACAAATACTACGGTGTTTGTTTCTGGAAATCGTATTTAAGCATCTATGTGTATAATCAATTATGCGATAAACACTTTTCTCCAATGTTTTAGCAAAATGCAGAAAAATGAAAATTTTGGCATTCGTCTAAGTATATGTCAAACAGAAGACTGTCATTATGGTAAATGCAAGTTTCCATTTATTTTTCAGGCTTTAAGGATAGAATCGTACTTCTGTTAATATATATATTTAAGTCAATAGATGCAGTAAACTATTTGGTTTAAATTGCGTATGGTTTAGTCTTCAGACATCTTCCATTAAATGCATTTATCAAAGCCCTTCATTTTGGCAAATGCTAGAAATCTATTCATTTTATAAATAGCAACATGTATTTATTGTAGATTATTTGTAAGTGCACTTAAGCGGAATGCTATTATTTAATGAGGACTCTTTGTGTCTGCGGTTTGCCAATAATTAAATAATTAACTATTCTCTTAAGCAAGCTGTTCAAGCTAGAGCTTACTTAAATTGTTCCAAGTTATGGTTGTACATTGTCTTTAAGTTGGTCATTTGAAAAACATGTTTATGGTTCAAGTTATTATAATAACAGATGTCGATTTAATCGCTGTATCTTGTATTTAAACAGAAAAAGTTGAGTTATTGCTGGACTGTTTTTGTCTAATGTGTAATCGGCTTTAAGTTCCATACATACTTTGAGGGAACGTTTTATTGGTAAACAAGTTTATTGCTTAAACGCCTTGAAATCATATTCAGATTAAAGGAGTGTTGTTAGCTCATTAATTTCAATGTTTAATCCCTATTGTGGTGAAGAACTGATAGTTAGTTTGACCGTTAAAATAAACACATATTATTTTGTATTTAACGGTGGGTTGCTTATCTGATAAACAATGATTGTCTGGATTTAAAAAAATGACGCTAAAGCCAGAATAAAAAAATCACTAAAATGATGCGTTGATCACATACACAATCCACACTGAAACATAACATAAGGAATGGTTCATGTGTGCACCTTAGTCCAATATTTATGTTTACTATAATAAGTTTAATGTTGGAATTCTCGGGTATGCTAGGAATGTTGTCATATTTTCGCAATTAATCGTCAAAAATTTTGTGGATGAAAATATTTATATACACACATTATTCTTACTGAATTATTTATATACATATTTTTCAAACTGTATAATACAATTTAAAACACAGTTACATGTTTAACGCGATTAACAATAAACACATGAATTAACTAAATAAAAGATAAAGTTCTGAATAAATCTTTTAATAAGTTAACGATTACAAGTTTAATACGAAATATTAAAATGTCCATAATTATTGCAGCATAAGATTGGATAACAACTTAAATGCAAATAGGGTCGAAGTGTACTGAATGACTTTTAGTCACTAAATGCATAATTAAACCTAATCGTATAAAATCTTTTCTAGCAATTATATGATATAACTTGGAAACAGTCTGTATTATAAATGGACAGTAAAATACCATACACAAAAGGTAACATAACTTTATATTTTTAAACAAAGATACTGCATTAACAGCTGCATTAAATGCTTAAAACAATATGTACAATCTCAAAGCCTGGCAAACCTTTGCGTAAATTTCAATTTGGAACGCTTGCTTAATCTTCAATAGAATATTTTGCACGGAGCAAACATTCAAGTGACATTTTGCATATTTTATTATATTATTTAATAATATTTAAACTCCTAGAAGTTACACTAGCAATTAAATATTTGCAAATATTTTGCCGACTACTTAACTATAATAAATATAAACATAATAATAAATAATTAAAGATTCATGTGATGTTAAGGAAAGTCCATGTTTTGGAAGTGTTCTCATTATATGATGGTTCTAATATCACCAGACATGCCCTGGAAGTTATTCTTATCCGGTATGCTCTGTATATATGACAACAATGTATAATGCGAAAAAGAGAAATATCGTTTTAAAAAATCAGTGAAGGTAAATGTATAGTGTATTATATAAAAGCGCTCAGAAGCGCTGTCTGTGCGGTGTAAGTTTTACCCTGTTACGCCATTACATTTGTGCAAAACTATTCCGTAGTAAATCACATGTACACCGCATTGGAAACTGGAAAGCAGGCAAGTCTTCTGAAATGCAAATACAGATACAGTAACAATATTAATGTGAATATTCGAATGTGAATATATGACAAAGTCCTATGAGCATTGCAACATAAACAACAATTTGAAAAGGCATAAAACAAAGGCATTCACATGCAAGTCAAATGTACAAGTAAGAACACATCTGTGACAAGACATTTAAAAAAAGACCAAACCCAACAGTTACTGCCTTGGAACAGTCTGTCAGCACAAGGGACCGACTGGGATGCTTAAACCGGCTTTACAAAGCTCTAACCTTTGTTGTAATCACGAATAAGAATATATGACAAAGTTCTATGAGGATAGCAACATATACCAGAATTTAAAAAGACACAGGACAAAAGCATTCACTTGCAAGCCAAAAGTAAAAGTAAGAACAAATCTTTGAAGAGTCATTTAACAAAAAAGCAAACCCAAAAGTTACCGCCCTTGAACGGCCAGTCGGTAAAAGAGACCGACTTTGGTGCTTAAACCGGTTTTACAGAGCTCCAACCTCCTTCACTTCTTGAAGCATGCATGGGCGCCATTGGACATACATATTTATTCTGCAAACGCAAGTCATCTTCCCGTGCATGAATAACTGACAATGAGTAGTCAAGGTCATGCAGGGTCGATCCTGTGTGCTTCCGAAATCCAACTCATAACTCTGGACGCAAGCGACGCCGCCAAATAATAAGTGCATACACGTACAGAACTCCTGCTTCCTACAAGAATGATTCTTTAATTAATTGGATCAAAGATTGACAATATTGTTTGGCAATTGATTTTGCAAATACGGATCGCTTCAAGCGAGCATACATTTGTTAAACCTCTTATTGCAATTTGTTCTGTGTACAGTATGCATGCATTATTGCGCTTGGAAGAATAACTATTTCTTATTTTAATTCAACCGAAGGCTATTGAGCTAGAATGTTTCTTCAAAAAGCGCACGTATTGCAAGTATATCAATGTTTAAGAGGTATTTGATACATAAAACATTTATTAAACTTCGCTGAAATTAAATTTTGATACGCTAACATATTGTAGTCCTTGCATTTTACTAATTTGTTCTGTTTTCCTTTCCAAATTCCTGTCTATAAACATTTATTTTTCCTTGTAATGCGTCGATGTAAATATTTTTAATTCATTTATTCAAAGCTTCATCTTATACAACCCTCAAACATGCCCTGCACATGAGTCGTTGTCGTTTTTTTCACTTACGAAATGTATTTATTATGTGTAAAAGTCTTAACTCACTGAAAGATGCACAGAACGTAAGAAATTAGTAATTCGGCAAGAATAGAAATAGAGCTTGAGGTAGACCCAATTGCAAAATCTTTCTTGTATGTTACTGACAGATTGATTGTTTATATTTAATTGCATGTATTTAAAACGGAAAACAACATGCAACACATTGACACTGAAAAGTAAAATTAAAAACAATCCTCGCATCACGAATAAAATCTAACCTATAAGCAAATAGGTGTATATTTACGAAAAGCAGTCTGCGTAATAAAGTGACAGAAACGGCCTTGTATTATTGTTACTAGGTTGTCTTAAATTTATATTATATGTTGTTTACGTTGGAATTTATAGGCTTTTATTTTAGGAAATTAACATTTGTTATTTCAATAGAGTAACACTGCATGATCTGCTTCCAACTAAGGGTCATGTTCAACGTCTGTATTAAAAGTATGCGATACAAACCTGTGCACAACGTTTTTATTACTTTAAATAATTTTTGTTTACGTAAAAATATTGCAGAATAACAGATAAAAGGCTTGAGGTTCTATGTGCTTTAAAGTATAATACAATCTGAATGTGTGTTATCCTGTTTAATCTGAAAAAAAAAACGATTGTCTGATCATTTCATTTACATTATCAATGTCAAGTGCGGAAACTTCAATTTAAATTTTCGCTTTAATCGTAATACATTTTTTCCTATATTTAGAGTATCGTAGACACATAACACCACTGCTGACTGTAACTGTATTTAGTAACAGACAAGAAAACTGATGCAAAAATTGTCATCATCTCTATTTTTACCGACAGCGCGACGTTACATGCATTCTCAGTAAATCGGTAAATATAAATTCTTCTCTATCCATTGATTTGTACATGTGATGTAAGGTCAGGTGTAAGTTTTCAAAATTAAGTCGTATTTAAATGCCTTATCCAGAACGACTTTTTAAACATATTGAACATTAAACATTTTGATTTATGAAACGGATTGAATTCTACATAAATGAGAATTAACCTAAGAAGGCTACTTATATAGTAATTATTAGTATATAAATTTTGAATCTGATAGTAATATAAGTGTACTATATAAAAATACCCATGTAAGTTTTTGCTTGAGTACATCAAGTATTCATCAAGTAACCCGATAGAATTTTAACACCGAGTGGGCATGAACTGCAACACATTTTTTTCAACAAATGGAAACATTTCTCAGGATTTAGTACATTGCCTGGCAATCACCTTATAAAAGATCATAAACTGCGGATGTTAGAAAATCGGTTTGTAATCTGGAAGCAATTGGAAGATGCGGGATGTTCGCACAGTAATGGCATGTGCTGATTGATTGCAAAAAAGCTTCAAAGAAACTCTTGTATTTTAATAGACGAAAATACCATAAACAACACACTTCAACCTTGGGGAAACCTTCTATTAGTAGTAATTTCGTACAGAAAATACAAGGCTCCATTATGTGTAATGAATATGTGTTTGGCCCCAATAATTTTATTCCCGAAAAAAATAATAGTTGAATAGATAAATCTCCAAAAGTCCGAAAAATGTAATTTTCAATTAGCTCTTTTCAGAAACCTATTGAGATTTTAACAATAACACTCGACAAGATGCTCTTTTCATGTTCATGTTTATGTTGTGTTGTTTGTTTTTTGTAACTATTCAGCGCAACAACAATGCGTCTAATATATAAAAGGGGAAATGTCTGGAATAGGGAAATATGAAAATGTCAATCAAGAATTACTCCATTTTTGTTATTTATTATAAGTTGTCCACGAGATAAGTAAAACATGACAATATTCTAATGCACTTAACGTTTTTGACATTTTTATCCGGAATAATATATTAACCTGAAAGTAAAAAAAAACACCGTATGTCCAGGGTTGTCAACTCCTCGCTATATCGGGATAGTGCCATTGTTAGATTACCTCTTGTAAGAAAAAATAAGCTGGCAGTCATCCAATATTCAGAACGATACATTGTACATAAGCGCATAAAACGCTGACAGTTGTCTTCATTCCATACAAAACATCTCACCCAGTTGTGCCAATTAGTCTGGATGCCTACTTGCTATGATTAAACTCGTTCGTCTCCAGCAGACAATGAAATTTCCCGTCTGAACCTTGTTTGGCAGGTTCATGACGTTGTAACCTGGATGCTTTGGTAAACCTAAAATGGTAAAAAGATTTCACTGTAACCGCCCAACTCGTCGGCAGTATCCTGCGATCTGTGTTTTGATGCGCACAATAATTGTTAATACCGTCAAAACTCATATACATGTAAGCTAGGATAACAATAATTTAAATTATATCGACTGGGTGCATTTTTGTTTCTGGTATTTTACACGAACGACGATGGATAGTGCGCTTACAGAAAACCCACGTTAGTCAGAGAAGTGATTTTGAGAGTTTTAATATTCTTAAAAGATTTAAAATGTGATTTTTATTTCCGTTTTAACCTTCTCTAAAAGGTAACTGTCACTGAAAATGTATTCTGCAGATCCATCAAAGAGTGAACAGCGAACATGTGAATGTAAGTCTATTAATTGTGAAACAAGTTTTAGTTCCCAAGTGTGGGCGCAAGAACATCTCTAAAGAAGTTTTGCCTCTGAATTTAGCTTTTATGAGATTAGCACTTATAAGACAGGAAGTGTATTGATTTATTTTTTACACTCAAAGCTACGCAGAATACTCAATGTATGCTTGTAGATCATACCACTTCTTCCTTTTGGCTTCATAACAGCATGTTAAAAACAACTATTAACAATACTTTATAACTTGGTATCTGATTGTGGTTCTGCAAACCGGTCAAACAAGCAGTGTTAAACAATTATGATCTTTTAATGAGCTACAAATGACGTATGAAATATTCTCACTCATTTGCATTATTCACTGTTATTTAAAAAGGAAACACAATTTCGCATCCTGGGGCGAACCAAACATTTCTTTACAAGTAGACACCACAATATCAGACAACAATTTTAACAGTAAACATTATTTGAATCAATGCGATCAAATTATATTGCAATGTATCATGTCTTATGTGTTTAAATGACAATCTAAATTACTTAACAACAAAGGAGTTTTAATCGGTTCGGACGCAAACAGTGTCTAAGATGCGGCTGTGACCTATCTGTACTAACGAATTATTTGGTAATTTCGTGATCTAGTAAACAGAGACGCGCAATAAGTATGAATTTAAAAGTTCTATAAAGCCATGTAATCATCGTGCTATCAACTATACACAAACAGTCCAAATAATGTTTTAAACCACATTAAATAACTGCAGTTGAAATACATGCCAAAGTTATAAAGAATCATAAAACATATATACAAGTTTGAACTAGCTCTATACAAGGCTTAACATAGGCATGTTAAAAGTAAATATGACAAACATACGAACTTCTGTCTGTTTTATCTGTAAGATTAATAATGCAAAAAACTCTGATTATGCGAGAACACTTAAGTACACAGACTAAATTGGGACTAAATCAAAGTACAACGACTATTTTATACGCAAAACAACACCAACTACAATGAATTTTAAACCATACCAGTATTTACCAGCAATAAATGACTCGGTAACAATTGTCTGTAACTGATGAAAAAAGTAATTCGAATTTTTAAAAAAAATGGCCAAGTATTGTACAAGCTTAGTAATGACGCCATTCCCCAAGCGCGACATGGCGACACTAAATGGAAGATAAATTTTAAATGAAACACTTTTCATACACAGTGGAAACTCATACAAAGTCACAAAACAGAAGCAAAATACAAACAAAAACTACAATTCCAGGAAGAATTTAAAACAATAGCAAAGCAACGAAGCAAAAATAAGGAATATGAAACGTGAAACTGAAATTAAACGTTTAAAATGAAATCCTCTAAGATTAGATGAATGACAGAAATGACGATGTACAAATAAAGGTAATTGAAGTGCTGATGTAATGCCTACTGTTCAATATTATGTCAAGCGCAATAGAGACTGCTCGAGCTGCCATACCCATATAGGAACCGACTGGAGAAATAAGGAAAAGAAATAACAACAGTGACTTTCAAAACGATGGTTTAATTCGTTCGCCGTTTTCCCATTTGTATGCAATTTCAATATGTCTATCCATCGTTTAATTTTAAGGCAGTATTAGTTTTTCACTCTGAAAAGTTACAAACAATGCAGTATTCACTAAAGGATTTCTGGGTAGTAGTCAGCAAGCAGTTTTCAAAAAAAGTTTTGTGAATAAGTCATAGTTGTTATATTTAAATGTCGAGTATTTGTTGTTGTTTTTTTTGTTCAAAACTGTTCGTTCATAATCTGTCATATACTATTCATAAAATTTGCCGTCGTGATTGTGTGCTGCTGAAAGACAGGTGATAAGAAGTATGTATAAAATAACAGGTGTAGCTTGTGGAGTTGAAGTTGGTATGAGCAATGGAACTCAAATTACATGGTTCTTTGTGAAATTAAGGAATCCAGTACAGTGAATGAATTTTGTCTTATGCAGTTTAAAGTTTGAAATTAAACTGTCCATTAATAGTTTCGCTGCTTGGAAAATCGCTTTAATCGATTTGTTTGTTAAATTTTATAATACAAACAAAAGCCCATTCCCAATTAATATTTTAATTTATTCTTTTACCAGGTTTATTTTACTAAATACATTCATAAAATGAACATATTCGACAGCGCAATAACATTTTATATTTAGTATAAAAGCTCAGACGCTTGAACTAAAAAAACAACTCGACATTTTACTACATGCATTAGAATGATTTTGATTATTTATTAGTTCGCTTGATACACTTTGGTCCGACCTTGAGCCTAACACTTTATTTCAGAAATCGTACGAAATTAGCAGAGATTGTAAGTTAATAATTTCATACAGTGTTTACATTCATTGAAATGAAAAAGCACAACATTCTACAGTTATATATGTATGAACGTGTGTGTGTGCGCGCGCGATCGCGCGTGCGTGGGTGCGTGTGTGTTTGTGTAATCTGAAAAAGTTCGGTGAAAGGGAATTCTAAAAATGAATAGAAGAAATCCGTCTAATGATTTTGAAATCAAACCTTACATACATTTGTCGGAAAATGTCATCCATTAAATGTCTTTTGTAGTATTTATTTTTACCAGAGCATTCTCTTAATACTTTCTGTGTTAGTCATACGAGTATTAATATTATGTTGCATTTTTCAAAAATATCATAAAGCTGTACGAAACTCTGACGACGATTAGTATGTGGTCCAATATTTTGCTCAATAAAAACAAAATTAGTTGTATTGCCTACAAAAGAAGAGTTTCCTTTTCATAATTTGACAACATAAAGTCTACTACACAAAATACATTGCTTGGATAAATTATTATCATTATACTAACGTCCAGCTTTTTGGTGGAGGTAGATCCCAGACAAGTGTCTACGTCAAACCACAGACGCACCGCTAGTCGGCGGGAACAGTAGCATCACCCATATAAGCAAGGGAAACAGGAATGTTAAATCACTTATAATAAACAATACAAAGTAAAGGCTAAACACGCAGGTAAACAACCTGCATAAAACGTTTCTGCCTAAGGACGCACATTATGCTAAGATTTCAACCAAGTCTTATGTTGCAACCGCCTTCTAATAATATCCGGTAATCGATTACATCCGTTCTTGAATTAGTTTCATCTCTAGGCATGATCCCAAACGGCGAATGCTACGAAATTGATCCGTAATCTGGACGCAGTTAAACGTTGCAGGATATTTGAAACCTAATGTCATTTGCTAATTGAGTCTGGGTTAGCTAAGTGAAAATTAATGTACGTTGAAAAAAGGATACTGTGCCACTTTTGTTCAATATTATTTTATGTAAACTGTAAGTCCATCTGTCGTAGAGACTGCACGGTATACAAGCACCGGTATCGGTGCCCTTTTCAAAGTACCGGTTTCCTCTTGAATATATGTGAACTTTATCTAGGCCAGCCTAATAAAAGAAAATTTTCAGCAATAGAATAGAACATTCCAATATACTGTTATAGCTTTTATTGTGTACACGTAGGCTTTTATTTTGTTTACCAGTGGACATAAACTACCTTGACTTTTCGTAACAATTTATTTAGAAGATTTTTTTTATCTCAAAATGAATACAAGTTACATGCTAACATTGAAATTGTTATGCTATGATACGTCAATACACAAGAAAGAGTGCAGTTCGTATTGTATGGTTTGCACATGGAAGATCGAAACACATGTTCGCACGCAAAGCTGAAAAGTGCTCCATTGTACGTATTTCGGTAATTTAATTTTCTACAAATTGCAAACAACCATTATCTCTTTGGAACCTGTGCCGTGAGGGGGTATCGATATGCTTCTACAACGTCTAATGAGCTTGTTAAATAGTTAAAGGCTTAACTCTTCCTCAATTTTTAAGATATTCTTGTTGTTATATATTTATTTTTCAGACAAGAAAGCTTTTTCGTTTAAGATATCTTTCGTGTTCCACACTGCATAGAAATCAACACTAGATTCTAATGTAAAGACCTTCAGAAACACGTCCAAAACATCAATAAGTACTCAAAGGTATCTGAATGCAGCCCAATAATACCCCACCGCTAAAAGTGTTCCATACTTGTGTTAATAACATGCACCTACTAGAATTGATTTCGTTTAAAATTATTAGATTGTTTAACATAAGACAAACTGGACGCTGTTGTGTCAATTTTGTTTTATAAAGGGTAAATTCTATTTCAAAGAAAGGCTTAATGAGTTAATTTAAACTCTCTTTAAAAGAAAGTTTGTCGAACCGCACAGACAACTTGGCCATGATTGTTATCAATGTCTTCGTTTAAAAAATGCCAGCAGAAGTCCACCTAGTTTTAGTCTTGCAGGAAGAATTTTGCAATACACATGATGTTACACTTCTTAAAAAAGTTTTAGATTCTTACTTCATATTCTTTTACTTGGAATAAAATCTCCAACATTCATACATTCATTTAAATTATAGGACCAGCACCAGTTTAATTAATTTAAAGTATTGACTTTAATTAACAAAAAGTTACCGCCTTGTAAAGGTCAGTCTGCAAAAGAACCGACAGGGGCGATTAAATGAAAAGAAAACCGTTCTATTTGAATACACAAATGCCCAAGCGCTTACAACAGCCAACAAAGACAACTGCCGGTGATTTTAAGATTCGTATCATTCATATTAAATGCATATATCAATAGTGATGCGTATGATACATAGATATTACCCATTGTATTTTGAAAGTATTTTGGTGTTAAGCAACTTTACATTGAGCATCAATAGAAATATTTTCAACTAAATGACTTCGCCTGTCACAGACTGTCGTCGGAACCCACGGTAAATATTTCGTTATGACTATATACATATATCGTAGGTTTACTTGGCCAAAACGGCACTAAATTCAACCAATGAAATAATTACAATTTGTAAACAACTTGCGTCGTAGCTTAGTGCGGCCATCTTGACATTTGAAAGTTTGATTTAACTTCAATATAAGAGTAGCGTCAATGTAACGCGCATTGCCATTAAACCACTGGTTGCTATGATTATTCATTAAAACGAACTTTTACCAGTCTAATATCCCACAGCCACCATGAAGTAGAGCGGTATGTCGGAACGTAGGTTCAAAAAAACGGTCACTATATATATATATTTCAACTGTCAAAATATATTTCGAGGCAGTAAAACCTTAATTACACACGTTGACAAAACGCTCTTGAGCAATTATCAATATGGCCAAAATCTCTTTTGTTGGCTCGGTTACTTAACCTGCATATCTTAAATATTCATCTGCAATCATGACGTAGAGTTACAAAATCAAATCTCAAGTTCCGATACATAAATAACAAATTTCCTCAGATAGTGTTGATAAAAAGGTATGTCCCTTGCAACACTTATGCCAACCAACCTAGCTTTAATTTTATCTGATTTTATATGGATGTCCGTGAAACTATTCAATACAAGAAATTATAACTCCAATTACATATAAAAGTTTCTTTTAACCGGACATCGAGCACTATGCACCGTTGCGTCAGAAATCTGACATATAATAATATACGCCCTAAATTGCTCTTTAAGTACCGTTTTTTTAAACGCAAATGGGAAATTAAGAATATATGAGAATTATTAAAAATACTAAAATGTTTACTTCTAAAAGACAAAAGCATACAAGGGAGATGCGACATCGACAAAACACGAGCCATTACACACAAAAAAGTATGAAATAATAAACGACATCGTCAATCGTGCTGATGATGCGATAAATACAATAGACGTAAATCGTGTAAATCATAATATAATAAACATGCACTTTGGTAATTGTATTATGTCGATTTATAATTTTGTTAGTCGTATCTCGTAGGAAATCAAGAGACAATACTCGAAAAAAAAAACAGTTGACATTTAATTCGTTTTCATAACTCAACAGGTTTGTTAACAAGTGTCTCTACATTATAACATTACCTACGTTATGTATTACCGACATACCGAAACAAACTATCGAAGTGTGGGTAAGCTAATGATTTAGCAATTGTTTATCCTGTTGTAAAATTTAGCAAAACATGGTTTAAACCAAGTTTTTACTTTTAGTATTGTAATTGGTGAGTTGACATTGACATCAATATTTCAAACTAAAATGTGTTTGATACTCACAGAAACATGTAGTTTTTTTCTTGTCCTTTAGTAGATGTATTGTTATACATGGTATGTATGAGATAAAAGAGTTTTCAGCTGCCTGAAAAAGTCATGTAGAGACACTTCTTTTGGGGTTTAACGAATCGTTTTTATTTGTATCTACTATGCATGCGTTAACATGTGTTATTCTCTTTGTATTCCCGTCTCCTTTAATCGCTTAGTATTTGCAATTTGTATAAGATTGAACAAATAAAGAGAAGAAATCTAACTTTCATATACATTAGAGAAACTATTGTTTGTACTTATATTTTACTGCACTTGCTTGTGACAGTCGGAAATATCTCAGCAAAAAGGTCTGGGATATATCAGGTTTTACTGCTTTTATTTTTCATGGTGACTAGACTGTCCAACTGTCAAATCACCGACGCGACATAATTGAACTTGTTGCTGATATAAGTATGTGATTGTGAAGAGTAAAATGATAGCAAAGTGACAAGGAATGATAGTGTGTAATATCGTAGATTCATCAGAAAATAGAGTTGAATTGATCATAAGGCTTCTTTTTTATTAATGTGCATTGTCAGACGGAGAATGAATAGAATTATTGAAAATATCGAATTATTTAAACTGAATGAAGTAATAACTGTATATAAAAAACGCATTTTATATAGCTATATTTATAAACACAACAGAGAATAATTCCACAGTAAAATATATCAAGACGTTAGTGCGCAATGTTGCATAACTGTTGGTGAACTTTTTGTATTTGTGAAAATAAAAATATTTTTTTTGCACCTTGTCTATTGTAACATAAAAAAAAATGTCGACTAGAGCAAAACCATGGAAATTTCTTCTTCTGACTGTGGTACCTCTGCAAGAAATGAACTATCAAGGAAATGTACACAAAAATATACATGGATACACAAAAAGCTTATCAAAGTAGCGGTCAACGGAAAAAGCTCACTAATAGACAGTTAAGAAAATATAACACAAAATGTTTTTGTTTTTATCTATGCGCATGCTCTTAGATGAGTAAATGATCCCTCACATGCTTTCTAGTTTTTGTATAATTTGAAAATGATAACAGTTTAGACATTTTTGTTAAAACAAACACCTCAACAGTATATGAACGTCAAGCATGAGTACTTTCATAATGCTTTATAACACACAAAACCTAATATGTTCCCACACGTTACACGCTTATTTGATTATATAATTATTAAAGGAATACATATTATTTTTACCGTATAGATTTCTATATTTGTACTCATCTATTTGAAATTTAACCTCATTGTACTTTATTTAGATTAAATTTCATCGTATTCGGCTCCATGTTGTCTATTTAGTGTCGCTGTAAACCCCAAAATAAAAATACAAGTACATAATTCCAAAGTGTTTGTTTATTATATTATGATTTACACAAATCACGTCCATTGTATTCATCGCGTCATCAGAACGATAGACGATGTAATTTATAATTCAAATACTTTGTTAAGAAAACTCAAGGCAAATTTAAAGAAGTAAAATAATGCAAAAATATGATGTGTCTCAGATACATATTAAATGTTGATGTTTACTAAACATTTAAATGTTCTCTTAAATGGATTTGTTTTGGAATGTTCATCTTATTTACAGTCAAACCAAAGTATAAAGGATAAATGCCTCTGTATATATCTGTCTTCGGAAATTAAGCAGCTAACGAAAAAAATTAAGCATACCCCTAGATATAACGAAGACGTTGTCTGTAGACAATCCCATACATTGGTTGATCGAAACCACAAACGCATTATCCCGGTCACGTGTGAAAGGAAGTCATCTTGGATACATCTGGTAAAATGCCACTGTCACACTGTCAAGCGACGTCAGACTAATGTTATATATTGCTCACATTCTTTCGACACGTTGTGACATAACCTTTATTATCTCACTTAACAAAATATTTTGGCAGAATTGTTTCGTGTGTGGTTGTTGTTGTTTTTTCATATGTAGTGTAAACATTTATATGGTATAAGAACGCAAGAGCTTTTTAGAAAGGCTATCTGAGCGGGGTTTTCTTATAAGATGTTAACCATGTATTCTAATGTTATTGTAAGTAAGCAATGTTTTAGGCCAATTTTAACGTACTGTTATCAGTTAGATGTTATTGCTAGAATAATAATGAAAACATTAACGAAACCATATTATGCAAACGACCTTTATTTAAATGTAGGAGTGCTGCATACGCCTTAAATTAAACAAATAACAGTCTACTACAAATAACAGTTTACATTTACACCCCTGGACAATATTGGACTGCAAACACCAATAGCAAAGTATATTAGTGCGTCTGCACACTGCTGTTTGAACAAGATTGTAAATAAACAATTTCGCAAAGGAAAAGGGCAATGGTCACGCCTAAACCTATAAACATGCAAGAAAAGTGAAAAGACTTGACAGTGTCATAGACTGAAAATCGGATAAATATACATTAAAATTGACATATACAGTGCACTGAATTTAATCGAGCCAGGAAGGTAATACTGAAAACACATAAGATAAGTTTGAAGCTTTACAAGATACAAGAAACTTTATTCAACGTCGGTTTTGAAGAATAAAAAACATTAGCTATAAGTTTTTATCCGACATGACAGAGATCGTTTAACACATAGACATAAAAGACAATCAACGAAACCTGTAAAAAGAAAGTTACGACAGTAACATTAGAAAATAAAACACAAATTAATAAGACTGACATTCTAACATATAAAATACATCACAGAAAGTTGCACAAGAAATCACATAAAAATTATATACATTTACACATGACACATGACCAGTCCAGGTCCGGATCATTCTGGTAAACTCCTTGTAGTTATCACATGTTCTTACATGATTTGGTAGATTTTATCAGCTGAACAAATCATACTTCTTATGTGTACCGCCAATATGCCAAGTCTGTCAGTTATAGGGTATTATATACTGCCAAAGGACATTTTATCTGCAATCTATTTAATAGGAAACTTTTTCTCATGTTTCAGATAAATTTGGGCAATTTGAGATCACTTGAGCTATAAATACTGTTATTAAATGTTCAGCTATAGTTATAAGTTATAACCATCATTATTTATCATCATTATCATCTTCATCTTCTTTTTCATCTTCATCATCCTCCTCCTCATGATCATGATCATCATCATCATCATCATCATCATCATCATCGTCATCATCATCATCATCATCATCATATTTATCATAATTATTATTATTATTATAAAGACTCTGAAGAGGTTTACTCTTATGTTGAGCGGTGTAAATCTTTCCAGAATTACATCTGCCAGACAAGTCTCAGACTATGAATTGCATTATCTGTAAAATGGGCGAGTTTAATTTCGGAAAGAGTATTCATCAAGAACAATTTGGCACTCATGTGCAATATGTTTTGTATTAGATAGAAACAACATTCAATGCTTTATTTTATTTTCAGTAATTTTCCTTCAAAACATAGGATGGCTGTTAACTATTTCTATGAGTATAGACCGGTCCTAAAACTTATTCAACTATCCTCTTACTGTACCATGTTGAAGACTAGAGCTTACACATTTCGGAAATTATATCTTCAAAAGCAAAAAAAAAACAAACAACATCTGATGACGTTCTAGCAGATTTACGTATAAAATGAAATGTTTGCTAGCACCGTCTTTCCTTGGGACAGTAAGCATCATTTTCCATGGCTCTTGTGACCTAAGCATGGATACAGTATCGAGTGCATGCGTAATTATCTATTGAATTGGGAGTTATGAGCAAAAACATATTGTAAGTCAATATCGCGGGTTACTTAGACCATTTTTCTCTGCTTGCATCTCTCCATGGTAAATTAGTCAGGAAAGCTGCTAGTCAGATTACCTTTGCTATTTTCATGCACTTACATACATCCCTACATGAAGTCTTGTCCTTAAATTTTACTGTCAGCTAATATAAATGCTGCAATACAGAGGGACAATGACGTCGTATTATGATCGCTTGTAGAAACGCGAATTAGTCCAAAATAGAAGTGTAAACCAGTTTATAAAATTTATTACAACCGAAAATGGCGACGGACAGCAAAAAAGACAACAAAAATTATCGGTGGTACAAATTTAGATGCGGCTATTTGTTTTGTAGCTAATTGCCAATGGACATGATAAATGATTTTATCATGAATGGAATTTTGATGAAAATAGAGTGTAATGGAAAATCGAGATTTTATGGCAAAACCGACAAAACACGAGGCAGTCGTCTTAAGTACAAAAGGCGATGGACGAATTGAACACCATGATACATTATCGATGTTAAAAGCTCATTTCAAGTGTAATGTATGTTCAGACTTTAGGCCGCCGAATTATTTTAAAACTTTCAGTATGCTACCATTGCACATATCATAGCAAAACAGAAAATGACGTTAGTGCATACGAACAGCAAAGAAATGTTAAAACCTAATCTTTCCGCTGACTTTATTGATAAGTTTATGATATGTATACAAATGTTAATGAAGCAACATTAGAAACCCCACCACATGCGACCATTTAAATATATAAATGTACCACAAACTACACAATGCACTGCAAAATGGCAGAGTGAACTAAATAACAAATTAAAAAACTTTGAGTGATTCCCCTATATACTCAAAATCTTATCTGTGGCTCTGCTGAAACAAGCAAATAAACCGGACCTCGTAGCGCAATCGGTAGAGCATCGGCTCCAGGTACGGGAGGCCCCTGGTTCGATCCCGGGCCGCGACATAGCAAAGTCGTTAAAAATGGCAGTGGTATAGCTTTCTTGCTAACGCTTAAGCAAATATAAGGGTAGTTACACGACTGGTTGGCCCGGTGTCAGGATAATTAGACTGGGTGTGGTATCATGCCAGGTGTTCACAGCATGCTATACACAGTGAAGGCAGCACTATATCTGCTTCAAGTGGACACCGTCTCCAGATAATTGAAATACTGTTGGTGGGACGATAAACCCAATAAACAAACAAGCAAACAAACAAATAAAAGATGTTGTTTGTTTTGTTTGTGTTTTCTTATCAGTTTTCATCGATGACTACGAGATTCATTTCAGTTCAACGTACAGTTTGACTGACGCCAGATGAAAGACAGGTAATCGTTACGTTTTATAATGAGCACATTTTAAATATCAAGTTCTTATTCTTATACTCTTCTAATTACTTTTGATGTACAATGTTTTGTTCCATGTTTCAAAGGTATACGCACAATTTTCATGCATGTCCTGATGCAAAGTTGTAATTCAGAGATCGATATGAATTCGTCCCACTTTATCGTATGAAATAAAAATAAACCATGAGTATCTTTGTTATCTTTTAGAGCACTCAAACATGTCTTAAAATAGCTTTTCAGTCAGCAAGTACTTACAAGTACATTCTAGAGGCAAAATACCATGATTGACATTTATTGTTATCTTTGTCACACATAACGTAACGTTTTTATTGCAGCAACTAAAACACCAAGACATTTACAAAACGAGAAATATAAAAGATAACCGCACTAAAACATTAAGGATTTTATAGTTAGTTATCAGTGCGGAAATTATCATTGCTGTTAAGATCAATCGAAATACTTCGCACATGATCGATATATTTTACAATGAACAATAATTTAGATTATTAAGTTAGCAATGAGTGAAATCAAAACTTCCATTTAATGATACGTTACATAAAACAAGGTCTGCTGAGAATTCTAAGCAACAGCACGCTTTAAGTTGTTTTTAACAACTTCTAATTAAACTGCTAATGCATTTATTCGAATTCTAGTTTATGTGTTCTACAATTAGAGTTAAAATACCATATTATTTCGGTGTTATACACGGTATTAGTTTTTGTCTGTAATTAACTCATGACCATTTATACACTCCTAGTTCAGCAGCAATAATATTTTTCTGTATGACAAAACCCTACAAGCCAAATGTTTAAGTAAGAACAAATATGTGAGGAGTCATTAACAAAAAAGCTAACAGTTACCGCATTGGAACGGTCAGTCAGCAAAATGGACCGACTGGGATGCTTAACTTACCTTTGCCCTTATATCATAGAGCTTACTTCTGTCAAGGTATCTGCTCTGTTTAAATAACATTATGTCATAACCTCTTAAAAAGTATAATAAGGACTCAAGCACTCTAATAATAAAGAATAAAACGCAACAAAATTCTATATAAAAATCCGATTAGACAAATATATGCACTTTTTTAAAATGACAAATAGGTGTCACTGCTTTCTTTTCTTGCAGTTTTTACATTTAATATAACAGTGATAACTCTGTTTGCAGCCAACACTTAAAATAACACTTATAGCAGCCTGGGTTAAAAATGGTCATTAATATTACATTAATAAATACATATTGAGAAAAGATTGCCGGTACAATTATAATAATTGCAAGAAAACTCACGGATGTACGACAAGGCGCCGCAGACAACATGCGATTTAAGCAAAACCTTGTGTTGCTTTCCGCATCCACCTTTTTGTTATTGATGCAGTGATAGATTTTTTCTCAAAACAAATTATCGCCAACCAGCTGCGAATTTGTGTTATTGCTGTCTTTATGATCAATGTCGTTTTAACTGCAACCTGCATTGTTAATCATGGCATCGGTTTTAATAACGCATCAAACTACAGCGGATTCTCGTTACTGCATGCGGGATTATTGTCCTCATTAAAATATTATTTAACAAGAGGCATAAAGAAAGGTCACGAGTGTGTGGCGTTTTTGGCTTTACACAAGAAGATATATGTCCTGAGAACTAGTACTCTTAAAAAAGCTAGTTCATTTCATACATGTGTGAGAGTAACGAATAACAACTCTATGCTAAAGGGATGGAAACTATCAGCTTTATCGCTTTCTTCCATAATGTCTGCTAAATCATTTTGTAATTTTAAGCTACATTGTTAACATCGGTTTGTTTGTTGTTGTTCGTTTTTTGTTGTTGTTATTGCTTTTTGCTTTTTGCTAAACAAGACCTCGCCAAACAGCCGCAAATTCCTATTACTGCATGCTGCTCTTTGTATAACAACAAGCTATACTTTTAACCTTGATATATACGGTTCTTTTCTCTGAAAGCAGCTGCTCTTAAGAACGGTGGATTTTATGGAATACATTGTTATTGGTATAATATTGTAGCCGGCAACAAAGAGAAATTAACAGCAATTTTAATCAGTTCTGTCACATTATAAAACTTTCCATGGCATGAGAGTCTCAACAGTTGTAAAATAATTAAGGTATTGTGATTAACCTATGTGCAATTAGAATACAAAACTAGCACCACATTAGTTTCAGAAAAGGAAAGTTAAAATGAACCATTTAAAGGGATTCAACATGACGCATACTTATAAGCAACCAAAACAATAACTGAATCAGCACTTCAACATAAAAAAGGTTAAAATTCTATACCCTGAACAATTAAGAATTACTTAAATCAAACAAAAACGTATTTTTAGATCTGTATGTTGACGTTTTATTAATATATTTCTTTTAAAAAATGGAAATAAACATCGAATTACGAAAAAATATAAATGATTTCAAAACGTAACCATATATCATAAGTTAAATAGAACAGTAGATATGTTGTAATCAGCAACGTTCACTTAAAACGAAAGAAAAAGAGTAAATTAATTTGACACATTCAAGTAAGACAGCTAACAACAAGTGCCGGCGTTGGGAACTAATAACGGATAAACAATACCATATACAAACAAACTCGTAATTATTATAATGAAGTATCAACAAATGAACAATATGAAATAAAACCCCGGCAACTTAACAGTTCCAAACGAGAGAGTAATCTGAAAACCCCCCGGCAACTTAACAGTTCCAAACGAGAGAGTAATCTGAAATAAAAGCTCCGGCAACTTTAAAAGTTCCAAACGAGAAGTAATCTTAAATAAAAGCCCCGGCAACTTAACAGTTCCAAACGAGAGAGTAATCTGAAATAAAAGCTCCGGCAACTTAACAGTTCCAAACGAGAGAGTAATCTGAAATAAAAGCCCTGACAACTTAACAGTTCCAAACGAGAGAGTAATCTGAAATAAAGGCCCCGGCAACTTAACAGTTCCAAACGAGAGAGTAATCTGAAATAAAAGCCCTGACAACTTAACAGTTCCAAACGAGAGAGTAATCTGAAATAAAAGCTCCGGCAACTTTAAAAGTTCCAAACGAGAGAGTAATCTGAAATTAAAGCTCCGGCAACTTAACAGTTTCAAACGAGAGAGTAATCTGAAAAAAAAGCTCCGGCAACTTAACAGTTCCAAACGAGAGAGTAATCTGAAATAAAAGCTCCGGCAACTTTAAAAGTTCCAAACGAGAGAGTAATCTGAAATAAAAGCCCTGACAACTTAACAAGTCCAAACGAGAGAGTAATCTGAAATAAAAGCTCCGGCAATTTTAAAAGTTCCAAACGAGAGAGTAATCTGAAATAAAAGCCCTGACAACTTAACAGTTCCAAACGAGAGAGTAATCTGAAATAAAAGCTCCGGCAACTTTAAAAGTTCCAAACGAGATAGTAATCTGAAATTAAAGCTCCGGCAACTTAACAGTTCCAAACGAGAGAGTAATCTGAAATAAAAGCTCCGGCAACTTAACAGTTCCAAACGAGAGAGTAATCTGAAATAAAAGCCGTGACAACTAAAGAGTTCCAAACGAGAGAGTAATCTGAAATAAAAGCTCCGGCAACTTAACAGTTCCAAACGAGAGAGTAATCTGAAATAAAAGCCCTGACAACTTAACAGTTCCAAACGAGAGAGTAATCTGAAATAAAACAACCAAAGCGACTACGCGTAAGAAGAACAAGTTGACGCAAATGGCATATTAAATAATATAGCCAAATTTAAACCCAAAGTTGTACCTATTGTGCAATCTTGATTAAAAGACATTAAAACTGCTTAAGATATCTCGTCTATATAGATCTGGGGAAATGAAGAGACCAATTCAAACAGTGACTGTCCAAATTATTGGCTTCAACTAACCGTATTCATGTGTTTATAAAACTGGCTTTAGCTATGATTTGTTTTGGTGTCTTGTTGAGGTAAGTTATTATGTGCACTGAATGAAGCACTCAGTACATTTTAAAATATTCGTCAAACAGAAATTATGATGTTAGAGTCTCTATTCAATAGTACAAGGAAGAATTTATCGTGGTTATTCTGCAGGGAGTATTTTAGATGTTTCAAGTCATACATAGCTTGCTTAGGTAACGTCGAGGGTGGAAAGAATTTTACGTGATTTTTGATAAATTTTGAAAATAGTATTCCTCTAAGAAGTTAGTGTCACTGTACCTGTTTTTCCTCTCTTAAATCAGCTTTCAGCAAACAGATTAATTAAATCAGCTGTTTCTTCGTCAAAAGATCATTATCAATTTCATCTGTCAGGCGATATTTCAGACGCTTTAAGAGTAAATTGCTCATTTCATTGATAAATTGTAATTTAATATAAGAGCTATAGTCACTCACCCGGAATGCTGAGTTCGAGTTCTGTAAAAAGTTTAAAGCACACAAAAGTTCCAAGACGGTAACAATTAGGTTTTCTCTAACTCATATAATGTCTCATCACAGTTCTGTTGTAATTTGTACATTTGACTGGTATGTACAATACTTTGACCTGTGCCTTTTCAAATTTGGACATATGGTGCAATGCTCTAAGGACCTTGTCATAATTTGTTATTAAACCATTCATCACTTTTGAGTCCTGTTGTACAATTTACAGAATTATACTTAAGCAATAGTATCTGAAGCTACATTTAGGAATGATGAACATCTTGTCATTTCTTGTTATTTTGTTATTTTGCTAATGTTCTATTCACTTTCATCGTTACCAGTTTTATTAGGAATGACATTTTAAAACACATTTAATTTGATGTAAAGCCACATTCCGACACAAAGTGCATCTAAAATGTTAAATAAACAATGTTAAACAAACTTTGCATAACACTATTGTATGAAAAGTGTTTGACTAGCAACAATTTTGCATAATATAGGATTTTCGGCAGAATGACAATGCATTTAAAAGTGTAAATTAGATGCGGAAAATACAGGAATAACACGGAATTAATTCTTGATTCGTTTGAAAACCTTTCTCGGTTTATTATTCCATCAATGTCATGATGTTTGCAGGTACGAAACTTACTTATAATTTATTCAGTATGCTATAATAAAATGTGTATCCTTAAATGTTTAATTCCATGTACACAAATAATAATGCCAGCCTTGAAAACACTACACAAGGTCCTATATTGACGTGACTAGTGATATGAACTTTAATATAATTTTATAAAAGTGAAGTAAATTAAATACATTTCAAAAACGATTTAACAAACTTTGCTTTAGGTAAATATCTATGTTGGTGTTATTGGAGAAAAAACAAAACAATAAACTATGTAATTCAACCTAAATGATTTTTACAAAACACAAAATACATGTTGACTTTTTTGCAGTAATAAACAACTATGACAGTGTTCTATCAGTATTTTAAACTATACTAAAATTTGAAATAACACAGGACAAATAATTTGGATATCTTCTACTTTCTATCATTTTTGTGAGTTCAATTTAAAATAGAAACACTCTTTCCTTTTTTCAAAGTGGACTGAATTGTTTTATATTGCTATTATGCTTAACTTATTTTATTCTGCAAATTGCAGAAAGTCATTTCTATATTGCATTTTGCCAATCTGCATGTGTGCCTCTTGATGTAACGGACTGTACTAAACTGCTTATCTTCCCTGCCGCAGGGACACAGGCGCCATCTGTCAAACCAGATTATGGTCCGGATATGGGACATTGTCAAGGATGGCAGTTACTCTCTGCTAGACAACGGTGCAGATTAAACTGCATCTTGAAAATCACTTGTGATATGGCAGAATATCGGACAAGACTAAATATTTGATGATGATTTTACGATCAGTTTGAACATGTTCCTGCTCTTATCTAAATTGCATTCATAATGGGGTTTTTGCTTCACGAGTTTGCATGTTTGCAAGCTACGTTACATAAAATCCTTAAATGAAAGTCAATGCTTTCATATTTGCCTTTTATCGATAGCATCAATGCACATATTTTAAAAAGCAGGTGTAGAATTCTAAATTCGTTGATGTTTTTTAAACTTTAGCCTCGTATCTGGTGATAAATTTATATTAAAAGAATTAATCTAACCATAGATGCCACATTCCAGTAAACGGTTGAAACGATGATAGTTTTGGAACAACGCAATGCAAGGCGTATAATCTTATTTGCCATCTCTCGGAACTCATCGGTTGATTCTCTATGAATAAATCAGAGAACATATCGGACAGTTTGTTACATAACAGTATGTAACACATATCGAAAAGCATAATATCTATTCCTATTTAATGCATACAAAAGTAATTAAATAACTACGAGAACAATAAAGAGTGGTTGATGGTTTATCTTACATACAGATATATGGGCACTGCAATATGTTATACCAGATATGGTATATGATTTCATATTTTGAAACGTCGCCTTGTGCACAATCAATGACATTATTAGTGTTTGACATTGTTTAGACGTCTTAGTAAAGCTTTCGGGTTACGGCATAATATTTAATTAATTACATTCATTTTCAATGTGTTATTCTACTGCTTTCTTCGTCAGGGCACCGAATCCTCAGGGTTAGAAAAAATGTGAAGGGGCATTCTGGAATGAATAGAGCAAAACAAGAAAGAAATAGGGGAGATTGTTTACCGACTGTGGTATATTATTGGAATTGGTCGGTGGCCTTAACTTGTCATTGAATGACAGTTTTAAGAATGCAGCAACCTATCTTTGGTGTCAGGCCAGACTCTTTGCAGACAAACCGTTATTCATGCTGAAAGATTAAACCTTTCATCCCAAAATCTCCATAAACTTCTTAAGTCGAGACTAAGAAATGTGCTTTGTGTTTCAGTGCTTAGTTTATATCTCTGGAAAAAAAACAATCTAGAAAATATGTGAGTGTCCATCGCTTACTCTACACGATTAATCGCGTGCTAGAATACAGTGTACGTTTGAGCGGATATTTGGCATTTTTCTCTCGCGCTGTCGAGTTATTTTAATATACTTTTATGAAAAGATGACCTCATAAGAAGCAATAGTATTATAAGAATCGATAATTTGATCGTTTTTTTTTAATTCGAGATACGCCATTAACCGACACCTGCCTAATGTCCTTTCCATACTTTGACTGAAAAAAATCTTGAATTCTTAAAAGTTAAAATCAGTTTTAGCCGATGCTCGTATGAAACTATATATCAAACGCTGTTTGCATTCGGACGGCAAAAAGTTTTTTTTGGACTCATGCGCAAACAAACCACACAGAACGTTCAATTCCGGTAGAAAAATATAAATTGGCTTACTAAATGTATGTTATAACCAGTTGCAGTCAGGATGAATCAGTAAGTGTATCAACTATACCTAATAACTTAGCATAAAGTTAATGTTTTCCAGATAATTCGAAACAATAAGTTTTTGTTCTTCTATTCGTGGAGAAAAAAGAAAATAAACCTTTGCTCATCACGTTACCAAAAATGCTGATCCATGCGTTGATTTTTTTTCAAAGGAAATTGTGTAAATATATATATCCCATCAAAGTGAGACAACCAAACGGAAATTCCTGCATCAAGAGTAATTAACTGAACACGGTTTACAAAGCTTAACAATTCCTTCAGCGAGATCAGTTTAAACTTATATAATCTCAGCCATGACGTACTCATTTAATAAGGACATAAGTTTTATGATGCCATATTATAAAAAAATCGATGACGACATTTGAAACAAAGTCACTCAAGGGTTGTGTGGATGGTCAGACAATGTCTGTATTTGCATAAATTCGCTATAGCTGTATCCATGCACTTAATGACTGTTATATTTGTAGCTTGATCATATTTGATACTACTCGCGTGCAGATTATACTCTACCATATGAGTGGTCTACGGTCATCTACATATTTACATTGTATCGTTTTATGAACTAGGTCATCTCTTGGTAAAAGGATTTTAAAACAACGAGTTAAGTACAGGTTTTTATTTATTTATTATATTCAACTGCAAGAATCAAATGTAGCCATTATCATAAAGGTTTAAGATAAACCATTATGCATATTACAAAAAACATAAGAAAAATGGTCAAAATGTCTACCGGTGCAAACTTGTGCCAAATCTTGACAATCGTTGCCAATAAAACCACATTGTTAGGATTGCTTTTGTTGTGAATTGTGGTAATAAAACAGTACTGTTCGCGGATTTTGGCATTATATCAACGAAACGACGACAGTTAACGACCATTTGTCTAGTTGAGGTTATCGCCTTGTCTAAATAATTGAATACATCGCATGTGAAACAAGCTTACAAATGGTGCGATTACAATATAATAGGTGCTAAACATTCAATAGAAATAAACACTTTTTTAATATTTAACATTCACATTTAACCGTTTAACAGTTTAAAATGTCGTCAATAAAATGATATTGCCCCATTTGGCTTCTCATCCCATCTCTATCAATTATTATATACTAACCGGTTAAATCCGAATAAGAACCGAAGTCAATCTTTTTAGTGGGAATTGTGCACCAATTGAGTGTCAGTCAACGTAATCCCGAGCGTCCATATGTCGGCTGTGTAAATTGGAATAACAAAATGAAGAGTAATACACGACTTATTTGTCCAGGTAGGCCTAGTTCCTTTAACTAAAATAAAATATTCAGTTAGCGTATCCGGCTGTTTCAATGGTCGAAATTCACCTTAAATGTTGTTTTTTTTATTTTTAAAAAATGTCATGCGCACAAAAATAATACTTAAACTAATTTTGCATTTAAAAATAAACAGTAATATTCAAAAGAAAAACAACAGAATAAATATTTAAGAATGGTCTCAGAAAAATATCACTGGAAAAGATAAGGTCATTTGAGACTACAATATTAAAAAAAATGCGCAATACATATTTGATGTTGTTGTCGTCATGATGTTATTACGATACTAAATAATCTTGAAAATAACTTTTATTATAATGATAATCTTTACTCGCGCACGCGCTCACACACACACGCACACACACACACAAACACACAAGAGCGCAAAGACGGCCGTACGGTGTAAATAATACAAATACTGTAAAAATATTTAGAATTAGTTTATGTTGCAGCAAGTATTCTTCTCCGTCTGCGCCAGTTTTCTTAATGGATTTTTATCATCGCTTTATTTTTACCATATTTCAAAGTAATTTATTTGAAATGATTTAAAATGTGTGCACAATAAGAAACTAAAAATGAATTTTGAATTAAAAAATTCTGTTATAAATCTAGTCGTAAAATATATCTGGAAACTTTAGTAGCTACACTTACTTATAATTATTGACGTTGTATATCAGTGTTAAATTGCACATCTATTAAATAGAAATTATTCATGTGAAACGGTAACCAGAAAACGTGTCCTGTTTTAAGCGCAATATGCTGATTTTAAAAGAATATTCAGGAATTTAAAAAGTGAACTGAATTTCCTGACTGGCTTGCTAGCTCTAACAATTGTTTTAACAAACAAGTTATAGATCTAAAGTCTAAACATGGAACTTATCACAAATCGAATTTGTTTTATTACGTTTGGCCGTTCTAAAGCGGTAACTTTGCTTTTTCCTTGTGTGTGTATTGTCTCGTCTCTGTGTTTTTGTCACTTTTACATCTTTTCTGTATGTCTTTGACTAGTGGAAGTCAAAGTTTTAATAATTGGGGCAAATCTCACATGACGTTTTCTTATTTGCCTATCAATAACATTATCCTCTATTGTTATGTTAAATTAACCATATATTTGTACTCTTTCGATCATAAGTTAAGGTGCGCCAACTCTCGCATCGCACTAGTTGCACACTGTCCTGGGTAGGGCTATCACGTGTCGCCCCATCACACGCAAGACAACACGTTGACTTTGAGCTTCAATATTAATTTTACAACATAAATGACTAGAGATAACATATATTTTTATTTAAAACGTGTTTTCATATGGTCATAAGTCTACAACAAGTACAATAAAACTGAACAGATTGAAAGCGCAAATATTTTGTATTTCACTATATATTTTTAAACAGAGGCAGTTTCTTTTAATTGTCAGCGGTTACATTTTTTTAGCATACATAACAGTCTTGATTATAGAATTAGAATTCTCAAAAAGCTTGGTTAATATTTAGGTTTATTATCAACTTTTATTTTTAATGCGATCCTTAGGTCCGTTTGCTGTAATTCTTTACTCGGTTGATGAAGGACTATGCAACTATGCAAGAATAGGAAGTAACCTGACGTAAGTAACTAGTTAGTACATATATAAAGTTAAGTCAATGAAAATTGATTTTTTGTGAGTGTTTATTTGATTTTCGATGGTTAAAGTCTAGTAAAACTATTCCCAACCATCATACAAAACGTCGCTCTCGTGAGAACATATATTCGTAGACAAATACGCCAAATATAGGTTTTACAAATCTCATCTATCATAAAGACAAGACAAACACATCCACATGCTCTGACCCTGAAGAGATGACATATCCAGACAAGAAGACGCACATTTTTGGACACTAATAAAACGGACTATACACCAGAACGTTTATGCAAACAAAACATGACACATTGGTGGCATGTTGAATTTTTTAAAAATCAACTTAAGAGTTTAACACGTCCTTTTTAGATTGTCCGTCGCTGACTGCAATATGCGCTTTGTATTTCTAGCTGATAAACAGGCACCATCTGTCAGACTATATTATGGTCCGGATATGAGATATAGTCCAAGATTAACCATGCTTATTGCCAGCTAACTGCGCAGTTAGAGATGCAGACTAGAAACCATATCGAAATAATACAATCTGGTGGAATTACAGTTGTAGACTAGTTGATGAATATTCTTGATTCCCTATGGAACACTATGCCAGTTTTAGTATAAGTGCAACACAAATATGATTATGCAGCATCCCTGAGTTGTGTCGGTGTATTATCCATAAATAAATTAAAACGTTTTGGAAGTGCATCACTGTCCAGCAGTATATATCAATTCTATTAAACCATATCTAAAACCTGACATAACTAACAATAACTAACTGCCATCTGCTATGTAAGATATGTTTAGTTATGTCTGCCTTGGAAATGTAGTCTTGTACGTAAATTAGAGTTTTAAATAATAAATGACTTGAGCAATAATAAAATGAAAGATGTAGAAGATTGTTCCAATACGGAAACTGTTGATTTTCAATTATCACATGTAATGTCTCGTCTCTAAGTTTGGTTGGTTATTTAAACTTTATATGTGTGCCTTTGGCTAGTGGTAATTTAGATTTAAATATATGTTTTTCATAGTACCTTTTTATTCTTTTCAAAAAAGGATTCATTACATTTTTGTTTTAAACGTGTATTATTTATTCTCATAGACATCCTGATGATGTCTAAGCCATTTTGATCGTATCCTTGGCTTGCTGCCTAGAAGATTATGGGTGGCTATGTTAACGTTTATATATAAACGTGAAAACAGACATTGCACGATGAAGAACACCGATCAACAAACATTATTTACAAATGTTGCGAAACTAAATTCAACGATTTCACACAGTTCCAAAAGTTAAAAAGACATACTACCGTCTTTAATTACCAGGCTTTTCTTCCATTACTAATTTTATAAAATAATGATATAGTTTTTATGTACATGCGTACTGGTGTTACAAACAACATTAAGTATAAAAAGTATAAAAAGTAACTTGTGGCTGACAGACAGTGATGCAGTACAGGTATGGGTCTGGGGATTAAAAAGTCACCAAACTTCATTTATATAAACGCGGTAACCATTTGCATTTGTCAGGGCAGGTTTCTTGCAGACTAGCCGTTATTCATGCTGAAAGATAATGTGATATCTCCTCGTATATTCTTAACCGGGCTTTTAACTAGAAGGGACTCTAATGTGTCGAACTTGTTGTTGCGTGAAATTGCATATTTCTTGTCGGCTACAACTGATGCTTAAGGCATGTGGATAAACGTGCAGATTAAAGCAAAATATGAAGATTTTTGTCTCTAAACATTTAAAAGTACCGACAGTGTGTTGGGGAAATGTATTATGTTATGTTAATATCTATTTGATGGGTTCTTGTTGCTGACATTAATTCTGTGTGTTTCTTTTATTATTGTGATTATTCTGTTTTATTTTGCATTTGCGGCGACAATAATATGAAGAAATAATTATAAATTTTAAGAAATAATTAAGTGGAAAGTTTAAAATTTGGATAAATTGGCGTGTTATAACAGATACAAACGTTTACATTTACTCTTAATGCGTTTGTCTGGAGGAAGTTCAGATTTAAGTATATGTGGTAATTGTTATAGGAAATGTTCACATTTTCATATTTTCTGGCTTTCTTTACATCGTTATTCTTCCAACAAATCATTGCATAGTTAAATTAGCAATGTTCTAATGCTGAGCATAAAAGTCAGTAGGTAAGGATAAGTGCCATAAAATAGAACTAGTGCTGAGCATAAAAACCAGTTGGAAGGGATAAATGCCATAACATTACGAATGTTGATCCTAAAAGCCAGTCAGTAGAGATAAATGCCATAACAATGTACTAATGCTGATCATAAAAGCCAGTCAGTAGAGATAAATCCCGGAGTAATGTTCTAATGCTAATCTTAAAAGTCAGTCGGTAGAGGTAAATACCATAACAATGTACTTATGCTGATCATAAAAGCCAGTCGGTAGAGATAAATCCCGGAGTAATGTGCTAGTGCTAATCTTAAGAGTCAGTCGGTAGAGGTAAATACCCTAACAATGTATTAATGCTGATCATAAAAGTCAGTCGGTAGAGGTAAATACCCTAACAATGTATTAATGCTGACTATAAAAGTCAGTCGGTAGAGATAAATGCCAAGCCCGCCTTAACTGAAACGTGTTTATTTTTATAGCTCTTCATATGATTCGTTATCGAATGGTTTTATTATATCACTCAAGTAGTAATGTTTTATAGCATTAACAAGACGTTTTATGGTCATTATTTTGTTTTGCTGGCAAATATTTAGCATACCGAACTACTTTTAATAGCGACCAACCCTTCATAGTAGTTTAGAGTTATTGGAGCTGTTAATATTATCAGAACCAGTTAACACTGTTGCTGTTATTTTTCAAAATAAAATTCTTCATTTTTTCAAAATTATCCTTATTAGAACTGTTACAAAATATCACATTCTTATAGGAAAGTGAAGTTTCTCCTGTTTGATACCCACAAACTATTAAAGTAACCATAGTCAAATTGAACGTAATTAGCCCGTCTCCTACACAGACGTGTTTAGCCATTCATAAAGCACCAAAGTCCCCAGCTTACAGAACACAGCAACTATTACTTACCGGAAATAAATAGTTAAATTAAAATTTTAGTAATTTCTCCAGACAAAATATTTTAATCAATAGTTCTATTTTATAACTCCCGAGGTTTGGAAACGTCTAAACCCATGACGAGACATAAATGAAGATTGCCTGTGAGTTGCTTGAAACTATTGACCTTATTACAATGCAATTATACTCACATAAGTGTTCGGTCGTTCTGTGGCCAGACAACGCTAGACATTAACTATAAACAATTTGGATTCATTGCACATAATGACTATAATATTTGATGTAAAGCATGGCTTCTGATACTTCAACCCTCATTATTAGGATTATGTATCCTCTTCCACAAGGATCAATACGTTGCTTATTCGTATAAAATCATCTCACGATTGAGGATTTATTACAAAAACCTTAGTTGCAATTTCTGTTGGATATTTAAACCGCATTTAACACGTAACAGCCAGTTGCAGCAAATGTTGAAAATTTCATTAAGAAATGAATCTTTACGTGACTTTGGTAAACCTTTTTTTTAATTTCTTCAGGACATTGCCTTCTGTATGTATTTTTCAGCAATCACAGTCACTTGTTTTTTGCCAACTTTTACTTAAAAACGGTTTTTTTTCAATGACGTCACTACTTTCGTCATAACTTATCAAATAAAACATCAGCGCTTGAACATTTTGTATTCAAATAGATCGATTTTCTTTTTATTGCTTGCATGTGAGAAACCCATCAGGAGGTGCGATGTTAGAGCTCTGTAAACCCGGTTTTAGCTCCCCAGTCGGCTCATATTGCCGACTGACCATTCCAAGGCGGTAACTGGCGGGTTTGCTCTTTTCGTTAAATGACTCATCAGAATTTTTATTATTTTATTATTGTTTTGCCTATTTAACTAATATAATAATTAATAACTATAATAAATAATCTAATTCCGTTTTGGAGATGATGTTGTTCAAAAACTGTTAGATAGGAAATCGGTTATTTGCAATAACACAAGCACCATGACTTGCAGCAATCCATGCAAAAGTCTATGGAGAATTGCTAGATTCAAAAGACGAAGTACATTGGAAATTTACTAATAAGTTTTAGAAAACTAATAGTGACAGAAATAGTCATTTCTTTATTCTCGTTTACTTTAAATGTTGTTTTTATCAATGTAAATATTAAAAGAAACGCTTCAAGAATCTGACATTTTCCCTATTGCTACTGTTTATTGTTGAGAGTGCCATTGCAATAGATGTTAAGTCGGTTTATGCAAAACCACAACATTTGTCACATTTCTTTTGCAATTTCAAGGATGAACGAGCTTATACGAGTAACACCACAAATATAGAAAATATATATCAGCGTAACGACCACAGTAAACGTCGTCTTTGGCCATTTTCTGGAATGTGTTGTCTCTACTATCTGTATAACTAATTGAATACATCGAAGATAAATCACGCTTACACATGAGATGTTTATGGGGAAAAAAGAAATGACAAAATTTTCCTTGAACTATATCCAAAATGAAGAAGTCACCGCTATTCTGTAATCATAACGACTGGTCCAGTTAATCGTGGTAATATAAAAGCAATTTAAATTATTGACTGTAAAAGGATCAATTGCAAGCATTGTAGTATATCGGGGATTTCTCGGGTTGTCACTATATAATTTTCCAATGACTGGAGAGGTTTGAAACGATTATTTGGATCCTTAAATTCGTTAATTGTGTATAAAACAACTTAATTAATATTTGCTTATTACGGATAACTACCCTTTTAATATTTTTCTTTTTAAGTATAGGTTTAAGATTGTGAGTCCTAATGCTGCAATGCATTAGGTTTTTGAAAACTGTTAGTAGCTTCTTTTAGGTAGAAAATATAAAAAACATTTAGACTCAAAATCTGGCAACATCTTTCGAGAAACAACTTGGCAAAAACAGACGAATGTTAACATATGTTTTTACGGTGGACGAGCGTTCTATTTTTCAAATTCAAGAGACAGCATGAAGCCTATTAAAACTGCATGATAAAATGATTCAGCAACATGTATCGTTGTGTTTTCTTGAAGTTTTCTATCACATTCAAATGTCAGACAACAGAAATAGAAATCGTGTTTCTCGTAAGTGTCATCTATTTTGTACGTTGTATATCGTAGTTTTAATAATAGAGCGCTATATTAAGCTTACATGTATATTATTTGTTTTGTATTTTTATATAATGTGGTCTGTGATTAATCTAATCTAGTCTAGAACAATCCTGTCATGTATTTATTGGCTGTTTTGTACTTGATAACATTGTCACACTTTTTTTCTAGGCAAATACAACGGGCTTATAATATAAGGTACTTTCTTTCTGAGTCCACTGTCATCTCTCTCAAGTTATGTTTATTTAAGACAAAAGTGTTAAACTCCTAAATCTGTTCAAGCTATAAACATTCATCTACATGCAAGAGAAATCACAGGCCTGATGTCACATGGCATGTACACATGATAACTATTAAACCAACTTTCTAATGTACAACTCAAAATGCACAATTTTGTTGCACAAATAAGCTGATTAAAAGGATGTCGAAAGTTGAACATGGTGATATATTGACTACTAAAGCAGACACATAAAACAGATAAAAAGAATAAAAAAGGTTAATCTGTACTCATATGTTTTCTTAGTTGATAATGTAGAAAGATATCAACCAACAAAACAAAAGCGGCAGCAGAGATGCCGCAACAACAATCACCAACCTGCATGTGAACCCTAAAATCTGGATAGAAATGTATCTTTTTTGCACAAGGAATAAATTTGATAATTATTTGTGTTTCCTGGTTTTTATTTCATTATTGTTGCTGTCTGTCAGTTTTCACGAATCACAAATTAAATTTAGGATTCTGGCTTCTGCTTTAAAATTCATTTATATTCAATTAGCAATAATCAATTATCATTGCCAGCTAAATTAAAGATAACCTTTAAACATAAAGAGAAGTGCATGAATTCCTTAAAGATTTATTGCCAGTTGATGGTGCTGTAAAATAGAAAGGATGGTGATGATAATTAATCATCATTAACTTGCAAGTTGTCATATGCATTATGATATGTTATAGAATTGTTATACGCATGCACGTATTACAACGTACGTTATATCGAGCGGGGTAAAATGTGTGCTTAATTTGATTTCATGCCATCATAATTGTATGTTCAGATAATGTGCCTTTTCTTTGTCTCTGCTTCCACGACTTTACGGAAGTGTCAACAGCAAGTGACATTTAAATCATTTAAACGACGTTTGTTTCTGTTTACGTGATGCCGCTATTTGTGTATTTGTGTATAAACTTAGTTTTTGTTTTCATCGCTAAACATGCGCTATCTTGGTATAATTAAATGACAAGGCTTAGACACAAAATTGTTGTATTCGTACGAAAGCAAAATCTTTCTAGTTAGTTTCGTTACACATATGTATGCAAGGCCGCACAACACTAAACGAGTTCGCTCTATACCCTTTACTAAATAAAACAACTTTGGAAACAATTTAACAATAACCCGGTTGTGTTACAACGTTATGAACGTTATAATCATCACTTAAAAACGTCCACCGAAAATGTTGCATTGTGTCCCCGTAGGTTTTCAATTAAATGATCAATTTCGATCTAAATGTAAAAATGCATTATTGATCTTAGGTTCGCAGTCGATTGCAATTGTATCTTTTGGCATGGTTGAGCTGTCTTTTGCACCAAAGAATTTTTTAATTTTCGTAAAAATAGTGAATAAAGTTAGAAAACATTTTAAAACATAAAAACGCCGAAGCATCAGACATATAACTCCTTGGACGTCATGGTACTATTATCTTTCTCTTGTGACCTTTAATGAAGATCATTCAACTAGATTGCAAATCTTTCTTTGTAATCTAATAAACTTACTACAAGGTGATAATAAATGTAGGTGGAAAATAAACTAGAACAGAAGTCACACATTTAGTGCAGCTATACCTCGCGTGAACTTCTTTACCCGCACATTGCTACATTGTATAATTGTGTTGTATATTCACGATCATTAAATGTTTATAAACTATTCGACAAAATGAAAATGCAGACGGTATTTTAACAACCGAGACAATCGAGGAGTGTTTTGTTGTTATGTGTTACTACTTGTACATGTTACGGCTAGACTGTTGTTGATTGTCGTTACCATACTTTTCGTACATATGTTTGTAAAAATTCACACGTCTGTCGGCTGTCAGCAAACGTCTTCTGTCAGGGGATAATGTTCTGGGGTTAAGATGAAGTAGATTATCGATATGTACTGCAAGACAACGGTGCAGAAAGAACTGCGGCATGGAAATCAGTTGCAGACAAGATGCATTATGTTGAGTTAATATCATTAATAACAGATTTAGATTATTAAAACCACGAATGGGCCAATGTGTTCAATTTAATCATCACATCTGACGCAGGATCTGATTTCAGACTCAGAATTGTAAACATGGTGCATGTTGCATTTATTGCTAATTTCCTTTTGTATAAACACGATATATTATTAACCAGCTGTGTACAAATCGGTATATTGTCGATGAACTGGTAAAAAATAAAAAGTGTAATAAAACATGAAAGTATAAACTATTTATTTATATAGTCTTTTAAATCGGAAAGTATGCAAAGCGTGTACCTGCAACGCGACAATGTTGCCTGTAGTTTATCTGAAAGTAAAACTGATTCTTTTTTAAAGTGCCCCACTTAACGATGTTGTCCTGTTAGTGAGTTCATATATATCAATTCATTATACATCTGGTTATATCGAGGTTTTAATGTAATATTGTCTTAATATTGTAATAATATTTAAGTGTACTTATTGTGTTATTTTTTTTTTATTTTTACAGTATATTTTATAATAGTAGAATTAGGTAATTTTTACACAAGGATATTATTTAGCATCAAAATATAGTATAGTATATTTTCCGCATTTATTATTTGCTCTTAAACAAAGTTAACATAAAAAATAATGTTTTCTTATAATTGTATGCTTCCTAAATCAAGAAATGAAAAGACGGGTTTTATTATAAATCCATGAAAATACTTAAAGTTTCTTACTTATTATCCGGTATCAGTTGTAACATCAAATCGCCAACTTCACGATTATTGTAAATAAATCCACAAGGTCGCAATTGGAAGTCGTATAAATTATATATACTTTGAGCATCAACTACTGATAAGCCTCTAATTCTGACAACATAAGAGTTTGTTTCATTGTGGTGATAGATTTTGAAACTCTGCACTGTATTTAAAATAATTAGAATGATATAAATGACTGAGCTGACTATTTAATGTTGAAAACATACTACTTTAAAGAAAACATTGTGGATTTTTGTAATTATCAAAGCGAAATAAAACAATGACAAATTGTAAAATCCCAGAAACCACGCATTTCCCGTTCAAAAAAAAAACGAAGTGCATAATTATTTTAAAAGGATAAAGAGTATACGAGTATTATAATACTAATTTGCAACATAATTGCCTTTATTGCAACACGTTCTGAATATATGCTTGTAAATCAAAATGTAATATTAATATGACATTACTGTAAAGTGCAATTTGTCCATTTTGTTATAAAGCATCAATAAGTTTAACAGAACTGTGTATGTGCATGATGCATCGTGGAATGAATTTAGTAAACTAGTAACAAGAAATGACGTCTTACCGACTGTAATACACTAGAGCCATTGTTCAGAGGCCTTCGCCTGTCACTAAAGGACATTTATAAGATGCTGCAGCCAATCTTTTTGTCAAGACAGCCGGCCATACAGACAAGCCGTTATTCATCTTGATAGATAATACCATATATCCTTATATATACGTAAAAGGTTTCTGCCAAGAAAATGCTATGAAGCGTCCAACTAGTTTTGCGTGATATTGCATAGTCCACAGAGGTAACCGAAACAGAAAGTTGGCGTCGATTTGATATATAAAAATGAGAAGTTAAAACAATAGACAATAAAGATAACGCAAATGGCTTATGCTAGAATAGTCTATACCATTACGGCGATATGTATTTTATGGAGCTGTTTCTTGGACATGTTTTCATCAAAATGATTATCTTTTTGTGATATATTACGTCTTAGAAGCGAGATTGAATTGACCGTTTTTATCAGATACTTAATCATCTGGTAGCAGACACTCGCTGACACATCTCTTTTACTTATTGGATAACATGAAGCTTTAGGATGGAATGAATTCATTTGGAAGAGTCAGAACTGAGAAAATGGTAAATCGTTAATGAATTTTAAAAGGAAATAAAAACTAATAAGCAAGTGTTGGAATGATACGGTACATCGCCAGTGTTAAGCTACTATTAAGCTTTGTACTTTAGATATCATTATCTTTAATCGTGCAATTCTATTGGGAGGTGAATATAACAATGTTCTTTAGTCTAATAAGAATACTTATTCAAAGAGCTTAGAAGTGTTTTTGGGGAGGTGGAAGTTTTACGCTGTACTCGATTACAGGTGTACAAACAATGGTCAAAAATATTCCTTAGTAAATCAAATGTACAACGCATCGGAAATTAGAAAGTAAAAGTCTTTAACTGCAAATAAAAACCTCTTCTAAAATGTATATCATACACTGGGACAAAAGTTACACCAGAGTCACTAACATCCGATAATAGAAGCCGTTCTTTTAAAACAGCCAATACTGTCTATATAATTTTGCATTTTAACTTAAGATAGGTCTAAAATAAATGCTGCTGGATTCGACCAAAATAAACTAAGTTTGAAATTAACTCTTTCCCCTTACGTCCCTGTGATCAGAATCTATGAGACCCTCTCCGTACGCGTGCGATAGCTTTATAGTGGGATGCCAAGACGTTACCATTGTTCAATGCTATCTCATAACCTGGTTCAGAGTCGCAGACGGCACCGTGCGGGTAATCGCAAATATCTCGGCCTAGTAGATGGTGCATAGGCGGAGGAGCACACCTTATAGCAAATCGCTCCCCATTTCGAATTTTTCTGCTAGTCAGTAAGTTATAATCGTACATGGCATTGTTTATTCATAAATCTTATATTGTACATCTGAATACACAATGAACTTCCAGATAACTTTTAAGGCATGCCTGGACACATTTGACGCAAATGGTCTCCTAAAATATACATACTTGTTCTCTACATGCACAACTTCTTCTCAGACATGAATAACTGCCCGCGAGCAGTCAGGGACAAGCCTGGTCAATCTTGCGTGCTAAAGGGATAAGCCGGCATTTTTGCCGATACTGCGCAGTGACATTTCTATCATTATAGCACAGGGGCACTTATGAGGTGCCCAGGGACAGAACCCGGTCGGTCCATTATACTGACACCGACGAGTCAGGCGTAATGCTGTCCCCTTAGCCCCGAGCGTTAGGAGGGAAACCACTACTACCAACTATAAAGTCTTTGGTTAGACCCGGCCGGGTTTCGAACCCACGACCTCCCGATCCGCAAGCCGACGCTCTACCACCTGAGCTTTTGCAGCCGGTCGTGTGCTCAAGAAAACCAACTCTGGACAAGCGACACCCGCCAAAAACTGTATTGATACACGGAACAACGAAATTACCTTTACTAAAGTTTTGACAAATGAATTTATTTGCAAACAAACTAAACATATCTTTTTATCATCAAAGGAAGTACTATTTCAAATATCTAATTAAAAAAATGAACATTTTGTTAGTCTAGCAAATTAAACAAATATACTTATTTGTCCCAGCCTGTAAAGTATGATAATTTGTATTTTCAAATCGAGATTTATATTGTCAAATGAGGCTTCAGCATTATTAATGCAATAACGTTGTCTACAGAATAACATTTATTGCATAAAAGCATTAGATTATTAAGAAATAAAACATCTCTGCCCTATAAAATATTTCCGAAACTATTAAAAATAAAACGAGCAATTGATTCCTTTCTTATAACCTTACTACTAAAACGCTAAAATGTAACCATTAGTAAAAGGCTCTGAAGATTGCACGAAACATCATTAGAAAAGGTTGAAATGTCATCAGATGTAATCTTGTGCCTTAGTGTGGTAATTGCCGCCCATGAAAAGACATCGACTTGATCGCTATTGTCGTAATTTGAGGTCCTATAAAAGCAATGTTCATGGCATACGACATTATATCACCAATACGACAGCAGTTTACGATCATTCGACGATTTGTCTGTGAAAGTATGACTCTGTACCTAAATAAAAGAATGTGTTGTTCATAAAACAAACATACAAATGATGTTATTGGAAAGGTCTGGCAGATCAAAAAGTCATTGGAATAAACACATACTAACTACTTCAATAAACCCGACCATTAGACCTTCAGGTATACAGAAGAGTTTTGTCACAAGGCTAATCGATCGAAACACAACCTAGACTTAGTTCAATTTTCTTTTAGGCGTATGTACCAATTTGCTCGGGTGACCGACCAGATATGGCTTTATAAATTGGAATTTTATCTGATCTACCTACGGCCACAATAATAAGATGTGTGCCAGTAGGGGGAAGGTCACTGTATCAGGAATGTATCCATTTTAACTGAAATAGTTGTAATTAAGGGGTAAACAGAGACTTATGTCATTTTCCAAGTCTAAGTGCAGAGGTATTAAAACTTAAAAAGGGCACCAGACAAACTAATTCACATGCCAGTCAAAAGTCAAAAGTTAAAGCTACAAAACACAATTAGACGAGACATAAGACATAAAAGAGCAGAGCCAGCAGTTACAGCATTGGAACAGTCAGTCAAAAAAAGACGGACTGGCGTGCTCGAGTCGGCTTAAAAACTTTAACCTCACACTTTTTAATGAGTTTCGTAAATATATGCTATGAAAAGACTTGAATCAAGGGGTTATATTTAAAAATGGCACGTGATAACACAAATTAAGCAGAGACACTCCTGAAGTTATACACACTGTTTGATTACAAAGTCACACGTAAAGGGCAATGGAGACTGCGTTAATCTCATCTATATACATGTATATAAGAATCGATCGCAGAGATGAAGAGACAAAATTAAAACTAATAACGTGAATTGTTCAAAGTTTTATGGCAGTCTCAGCCACCTGTGAAGTCATTGCATGAGTTCATTTGGAAAAAAAAACCTTTCTAATGGAAAGTATAATACTTTGGTACAATTCTCTTATTGAAACAGTGGTAAAATTATATAAACTTCTAATAGATATAGAAATATGGTCAGATGCCATTCTTAAATATTAAGAGACACTAGTGTGCTATTGTTACATTTTTTATTTAGGCAAATGGTTGGATTCCAGTTAAAACGTATATAATGCTTCATACTGAAAAAAAATCCGCGCAACATCAACAACTCAAAAGTAACTACATCACTCCTTTTTAATGATGTCATAACGTCATAAGTATACGTCATAACTTGATCTGCTTCAAATTGATTTTTTTCGTTCACTGGTTGCATCCAGGAAATGTTCTTTGTCAGCTCTGTAAATCCGATTTAAATCACATCAGTCGGTCTTTTTAAAGACCGACCGTTTCAAGACATTAACAGTTGGATTTCTGTAAAATACACATATAAAGCGTAAGACAAAGTTTGTCATTGCTTCAGCAATCACTTGATAAAAATACAAAAGTGCCAAAGACATATAACACACATGAAAGGGTTACATCTTAATGTAAACTGGCTTCTCTTAAACACAGACATACGGGCACCGCCATCTATTTAAGAAGACAATTTACTACTTGCATGTAAAACATTGATGACAGACAGGTTATGCATTCGGAAGTATTTTTACACAAATACGCAGTAGACATTTTCTTTATAAATATTGAAGCATATTGAGACATAGCCTCATCCCATTTTCGCAGGATTACCGTACCCACTGGTACATGTTCCAAATAAATGGCCACTGAGACAAGACATGTCATACACAAAGAAAACTCAAAGATACCGCCTTAGTAAGTTCGAAAAATGGCCGACTTGGGGGCTTTAACCAGGTTTGTGAAATGCTCCAGCAGCGTACATTGGTGTTTCCTAAAGATGTGTAAATACATTTTTTTAAATATATTAAAAGAAGTTTAAAAAAAATATATCAAAAATAGTTTAATAAATATATCAAAGTGAAACAGAAAACAGTAGGCCCTGAATCGGGAGTTACAAACTAGTCAGTGAAAACTATTTACAAACAAAATAACGTGTTTGTAGGTCTATTTTTATGCACAGACCCAATGTAAATTTATGTATCTTATAATTAAATTTGACCAGTCAGAATCATACAACATCTATGTGTTGATTTATTTTTATTTATTTTTTGGATTAGAGAATAATAAATCCATAAAAATAGTCATAACATGATAAAATACTAACATTTTATAGAATTAGTTTACCTCATTTTCTTGCGACTGCTTCAGAAAGTTTAAACTATGGCGCTAAAAAGAGAAGTCGTATGATATAAACAGGATTTAGCCCATGCAAAAGTATGGTGACCAGTTTATGTCATTTCCTTTTCTTAGCACTGCCACGAACACGAAATGTCGAACGAAAAGTAGAATCTGACAAAACGCATTGGCAAATCTTAAGTCGACTCAGCGAACCGTATTTTTGACATTTCGACAAGAAAGCCATGCGTCATGTTCAAGATATCGACCTCGATACGGACGTTCCGAGCTGGAAAGACCTGTGCACGTGCTTCATGCGACACAAATAGCGCGCTTATATGAGGCATGTTGGTAGCATGATATTGGTTGGCGATGGCTTCTATGCTGGTAAAACTGTGTTATATATTGTTGAGACTAGAAACATAAACAATTATAACTGAAATGAATATATAAAGGAACAGATATTTAACATGAGATTTTCTGAATAAATAGCATTCAATAAATAATGAATGTGATAACGTTACAGCACCGCACTTCCTGTGTACATACTTGTTCGTTCAGCTTCAAATGACTGAAATAACTTTTAAACGTCGCGACACCGGTGATTCTTATTTCCTCATAAGAATACAATCTAGTTATCAGATGCAATATGCTTTTGCCATTATTTAACGTTGCGTAACAAAGCCTTTATATTTGAAAAACAAAATATATGCACAGTTAAAAAACTGAGGCTAAGTCTCCTTAAGTTGCCGTAGACATGTCATAGTAAAATGTCATTTTTATGATAAAGTAGAAGTATGCGACAATTATCAGTGTATAGACAATCGTTTTGACCTTTTCCTTCCATTTAATGGTAATGGCAGATTTTCAAATGAACAACTGACAAATATAAAAATGACCAAGTTTTCTTTGTATTTAATTTAAATAGACAGGCTATAGATTTCTTGATTTGTAGCGTGTCGTATTTTACATGCATATACTTACATTCAATTCTTCATTTGGTCTTTGTTTGTTATCTCCCAGAGAAACCAATGAAATGTTAGACCATTTCATACATCCAGTGCGCATGCGCCTATTTATATCTCGCTCTACGAGACTTGACCCGTTTTCTCGAGATTTTCAAAACTGGGGGCTCTTGCGCAAAGGATTTAATCATTCGTGTCCGTACCAAAATATTTTATTGTGATTTAGTAGGACGTCTAGTTGATAAGACGCTTGCATGTTTTGTGTGATGTCATACGACGTAAACCAATCAAACAGTTCGTTACAGAAACTGGCGGATGTTTAACCATAAAAGGTGATGGTAAACAACGCCGTTCGTTTGACATTGATGATAGCAACAACCACAAAATGACAAAATATGATCAAAACTATACATTTACTGAAAGTGCTACTCATGTCAATTAAAAACTATATATAGGTTTCCCATGTAGGTGTATAACATAATTGTTCTGATGGACCAGAAAATACAAAAAATCAACCTTCGAAAAAAGGCCAATTTTTAATTTCAAGGAAATTCTGACCTCATATATTATCTTACCAAATAAAGATACAAGAAAAACAAACTACTGTTTTGTTAACTAGTCAGCTATATACACATCAATTTTAACTGTACCCGAACATTTTCAAAGAGTTATTCAAGGGCGTGCCTGGGCTTACGCACTTACGCACGTGCGTACAGTTGCTTCCAAAAATTGAAACAATAAAAACGTCCTAAAGCGCATAAAAATAATCGTCTAGTCCGGGTAAGCCACTATCAGTTAGTAGTGTTCATTATTCAAATTGTAATTTAAGCATTTTTCCAAATTCTAAACATTCTGCTGCAATCCTGTTTGACGTTTTCTGTCTCGTCCTGCACTTAGCGCAGGTGGTAGAGCGTCGGCTTGCGGTTTGGGAGGTCGTGGGTTCAAACCCCGGACAGGTCTAACCAAAGACTTTAAAGTTGGTAGTAGTGGCTTCCTTCTTAACGCTCGGGGCTTAGGGGACAGCATTACGCCTGACTCGTCGGTGTCAGTATAATGGACCGGCCGGGTTCAGTCCCTGGGCACCTCATAAGTGCCCCTGTGCTATAATGATAGAAATGTCGCTGCACAGTATCGGCAAAAATGCCGGCTAATCTCATCCCTCTTCCTGCACTTAGACAATTCTTTGTACTGAGACAGTGAGAGTCCTACACCTAACACAAAATGCATCTACGGCGTTCTATGGAAAAAAGAAATTTAGGGGGTGGGGGATGAGGAGTGGATAGGGACATGCTCTCCGACTCTCTTAGGAATAGTGCGTAAACTTAAAAATCGCATAGGCACGCCCCTGGTATTCTTGTTTGACAGTAACGTGTTATATCCAAGAATTTTAGGAAAGTATTACTAACTACAGTCACATGTCATAGTTAAAATGATTATCTCATATAAACATGAACACATGCTGTTTTGCCGAAAACAGGCACATACATAAAGTCGCTTAAAACAAACAACAAGTGTTGTTGTTTTTCGGTTTGCACATATTAGCGCCAATTAACGGCTGTTAACAACATTGTTCACGCACTTATGACATGGAGTCGCTAATTACATCACTGCGATTTTAATTTCTTCAAGGTTGTAAAAAATGAATGCGGCGTTATTTCTTTCTGGCGCGAAGGGCTCTCTGGCTAACACTGCAACACCAAAGAAAATTCTGGAAAACAATCGACGGTCACTATCATTTGAAGTCGCCGAAAAGAAATACTTTTCAAATTGACCGACCCATTATTTCTCTAATACTGTGTCACATGATATCGATCGATAATTGTCTTCAAGCTGCCATTTAGAGGATAGAGAGGTTGTGAACGTTGGGTACTGTTGAGAGATTAACAATGATAAGTACACGCGAACGGCATGTGCTATGAAAAAATATGCAACGTTATTGGCGATTTACCTTCGCGACATAAATAAAAGTTCTATAGGAGTGAGAGTGGAGGGGGGAAACTGTACTATGTAGTAATATTTCAGATTGTGCATTTTTTACTTATATAAATAATAAACACGAGATGAAAATATACATTAGATTGTGTTCCTTGAAATCCCCACATCCACGTTTCCTCTTCCTTAACGAAAAAAAAGTATGGTTGGGAAAGGGTGCACTATTGTGGGTAGTGCTAAATATAGCGTTATGTCCTTTATGAGCCAAAAAAGATATTGTAGACCTTAGTGTTTTGTCCTTTTTGTTGTCCTCGCGTAAGTCAATGCATATTGCTCTATAAATGGTGAAGGTCATAAACCACACAACTGCCATATGGAGACAGTTTCAAACACAGCTGCATAGCGGATGCATGTGTTCTTGCGAAGGGGAAAAAACGCCAAAACACTTCCTGTCCACTAGACAAAAAAGGTGTCATAAAACTGCCAAGTAGCTTATTTAGTTGGGGTGTCCGCCCATGTCTTAAAATTAGGGATTCAGAGTAGAACTTTATGATGGTATGAAAGGGACCCACGCGCATAGAGAAACATAATATGAATTTACAAAACGATATATTTTAAATTAATACATTTCTATCTTTAAATGGGTACAAAAATTAAGTACCCGGTAGGGCCCACTTTAGACCACATTTTGGCATAGAACATTCAAGTTATGAATGGGAAAATAAGCCGTAGCCACTATTTGGCAACTAATGGTTATTTAGACGTTGAATTTTTGTCAATTTCATGATTTTCAGTACTGTATTACGTTCAACTAGATAATACAAAATCCGTAATTGAAGAGCCCCCAGTTTTGCAAAACACGTCGAGTCTCGCGAGATTTTCTCACAAAGCGTCTACTTGATCAGCGGAATAGGATTGGCCAGACGCTTCGTTTGAAATGGTCTATTTATATAAGCTTTATTGCAGGAACCTGTATACAACTTAATGATTCGGAAAGGGATGTATCTTTACAAACTTGCATATATGAATCGCTTTAACAAATGAAATCACGTGCACAGGTCTTTCTGTGCAAGTAAGCAGATCTTTCTTTTTCCTGGAAAGTTCTTCCCACGAGATTTCCTTTGTCAGATATATATAGACCACTATCAGACAAAAAAGAGTTGTGTAAAATATCAGATACTATTCTGGTCTGAATATCCTTATCATTGTTGAAGGATGTTCAAATATTTTTGTACCATGTTAATGCTATCCTTAGAATATATTATCTGAACAGGTGTGGATGGTTACGTGTAGTGCCCTCTCTCTATGACAATCAGCGTGGCAAACAGTTACGTTTGAGTTTCTACTCGGGTAAACCATTTCGGGACATATTATAGGAATTCTCTTTCTTTCTCTCTCCCTATAGCTGGACATTGTGCGGTGGCTCCGCAGGTTAGTATGTAAAGCAGACAGGCTCGACAAAAAAGTAAAATGTGTACATCGATGTCAGCCAATGGCAGAAAATGTCCGGCTTTAACATATGCTATTCATATATTATAAATGGCTTACTTATTTAATTTCGTTTTTATGTATGTATCTGATGTTTATGGTTACTTACACATTTTCAATGTTCTTTAAAAATATACATATATTCAAAGACTATAACTATAACAAATGCACCCTACTTAGTATAAGTATATACTACATTCTTTACAAATGTAGTAATTTACATTGCTTTATCGGACGTCATCTGTTACTGCATTAAGTTAAATAATGGGGTTTAAAAGTTTACATATTTCCAGGTTTTTTAATATGACAGTATTTGAGTAAACTATACAGTAGACAATTATTTTTATGACTATAATATTAAAATGTACTTTCACCGAAATATAATAAGTAGAAGATCAATTTATTTGATGAAAACAAAATTGAGTCTAAAGTGTTATAACAGCACCATATCTGCAATGAAAATATTACTGGTATAAAGAAAATCCATCTTAAGTTGTAACAATCGATTAATTGTACCATCGTCAAAAGATTGAATTATATTCTTGTGTATACGTAATAACATGCAAATTATTTGCGTTGATTCTCAATCATACATTTAGACATTCATGTTTCCAAATCAAAAAAAGAAAGAAAATACGAAATTGACCTGAGTGCATCGAAATAAGATAGTAAGACTCCTCAAATTTTAAAATCTTTCAAATTGACGATAGCTTGTTGTACATCTAAAACCAAATATACGACAGAAAGATTAATATAGTAATGATACTCATGTTAAATCTTGACAAAAAGATCGACTAATATGGTCGGTAATATTGTCAAATACAAATGCAAACCCACTTATTAATACCCTCACAGAAAAAGTACACCATGTGACACGTCCATAATTTCTCAATTACCTAGACTTAAATCTTCCACACACATTGACACTCGCATAATTACGTAATGTGACATTTGAAATATTTTGAAAGATGATTAAATTTGGATACTTCGAATTAAAAGGGCTTTTCAGAAACTGTCATAAATATGCAATGTCATTTAACAAACATTCGACGCGTGTAACCAAAAACATTTTAACATATTAAACAAATTAGCTGGAAGTATTCTCTGGGATCTGGCTTGACAGAATATTTTATGAAAGCATTGTTATAAATATCATTAAGTATTTTATAAAGATAGTTCCTTTCATGTATCACTGTCGTCTAGCTAATTCATTTTGGCATTAGCACCTTCCTTAATGGTATTAAATCGGGAACTATGTGTCATTATTTAGCATAATGCTTTATGCTAAAATGAATATAGATATATTATTTAAATATGAATAATTTGTACCAGAATATATAGTTAAACCAAAGAAAAAAACGTTTTGTGTTTGCTATCCGTTTAAATTATTTTTCAGAAAAAGCAAGTATGAAAGGAATATCCTAGTGACACTAGTTTCGACGCCCTTAAACCATTTATATATTTCCTTGTGATGTGAACTTTATTGAATTAGAATCTAACTGTCATAAACATGTCAAGTAAGCCCTTACTTATCAAGTTGTATCACTTCTTAAAGCTTGTATTTAACATTTTTGTTCATGATACCAATTGTTTACAAATAGCATATTCGTTCGCATAATTTCATGTCAGACTTCATGACAAAACAAAATTCCACAATAAATATAATAAAACAGGCTCACTTAAAACACGAACCAGTCCAAGAGATGCCTTAGGGTTTTGAACGTCTTAATGATGAACTACATATCAAAATACGACGAATGCTTCAAAACAGACATTATTGTAAGAAAAGAAATTGCAGATTGTAAAGGTAGACTCTCAAACTTACCTTACAAAGTATATAATAGTGATATTGTTTTTGCAAATAAGTCCTCTGTCTATCATTGTTTTCCATCTTTTTAACTAAAGTCGTTTTTCTAATGAATAAAAATTCGACCTTTTAAATTTGAGACCTTTGTTATCTATTCTAAATTTTAGTTCGCTGTATAAATAGGGGCTTTATTTCCATTTTTATGTATTTTATAGAGTTTGATGATATCCTCGCTGTTAGAAACCGGATTTTTTTAAGTTTAATAAAATCAAAATATGGTTTGTTTTACTCTTTACTGTTAAAATTTGGTTTAAATCGAAAAGTACCGCAGCATTAGCAAAACTCCTTTTTACTGAAAAAATCACCAGACTTATCAACTGCTTTTCCAATAGGGACAACCAACGGGCCTACATGGGCTTAAATCTTGGATGTCATGTATTCCAATAATATTTTAGTTCGATTGTTGACTTTGACTTACAGTGTAAACGCTTATAATCAGTAAACTATTAATCATTTCTAAAGTATCACTTCTATACATGATTTTGTGTGCGGCGAAACATAGTATAGCAGCATATGAATGTCATTTAATGAGACATTGATAGTCTAGGGACGTTATTTTTATTGTTATTGGCCATTATAACGGTGATTGTCATAGGTGTAATTTCCTGCAAAATGCGCCACATAATGACAGTTATCTGTCGTACAGTAAAATACTGGAAAAGATATCGACTGAATTAGAAAATGTTTACACAAAAAGCATTTATTACCAATTTAAAGGGCTTTATATTCCGCTGAATACTATAGTACGTTAATCTATGAATCTTTGTTAACTTTACTTCCAAACGATATCAGTGGATAAAGATAATATATAAGTTAAAACATCGTGTCTTTTATTCGCTTGTCTATCTGTCCTACACTGACCTGTTTATCGAAATGTTGCAACAAGTAGATTTTCTTTTCTTGAAATTATCCCTTTTTGTCACCAGAATTGAAATAAAGGCAAAATGAAAAGAAATGACAGCCTGTTCTTAAAATCAAAGTTCTTATGTGATATATTTAGTAATATTTAAAAAAGATAAATACTTGTAATATATATGTATGTCTATTTTAAAATATATGAAACAAAGTATACTTAGCTAAATTGCTGAAGCTAATTATTTTGTCTGCATCTTCAGACGAAGTTATATTCTGGACTCTGCATACACTGATGGAATAGTGTAAACATTTTTAAGCATTCAGGTTATAATTTAATAAACGGCTTGAACTGAATTTATTGGTACATTCTGAGAGTGGTATCGATTTAAGGCCCCGCGGTGTATTGTCTTTGTAGACATTTGCATGCAATTCTCATTACTGCTGTTGCTTTTTAGAGTGTTTTGAAGATATTACGCACGAGAAAGGTGTATATTTTATTTATTATTAACGTTTCAGAGATGCCAGCAAGATAAACAATATTTCTTTTACAAAGAGTATAGTTTATATAAGATCAAATCTTGAAATTTAATCAACATTTTTGTGTAGTTCTTCTAATTTAAATAATACATCATTCTGTTCTAAATACTATGTGGACATAATTTTTCAATAACGTCACTCCTTTCTATTAACAACATCATAACCTGTCTAAGAAAACGTCAGCCTTGGACATTTTTAATTAAATAGATTGGTTTTCTTTTCATTGATTGCATTTAAGAAACCCCACAGGAAACCCGAGGTTAGAGCTCTGTAAAACCCGTTTAAGCATTCCAGTCGGCCATGTTTGCCGACAGACCGTTTCAAGGTGGTTCCTGTATGGTTTGCTCTGTTTGTTTAATGACTTATCGCTTTTTAGTTCTTTTTTTTACCTTTTGTACTGTGTCTTTTCAAAATTTGGTATATGTTGCAATGCTTCTAGAAATTTGTCATTTTTCCTTATTCATTGATCAGTTATATACTTGTTGTGGTTTCTGTTATTTGCCACATGTTGATGTGATATTGTATTGCCACACGTTGATGTGAAATTGTATTGCTACACGTTGATGTGGTATTGTATTGCCACACGTTGATGTGATATTGTATTGCCACACGTTGATGTGGTATTGTATTGCCACACGTTGATGTGGTATTGTATTGCCACACGTTGATGTGATATTGTATTGCCACACGTTGATGTGGTATTGTATTGCCACATGTTGATGTGATATTGTATTGCCACACGTTGATGTGGTATTGTATTGCCACATGTTGATGTGATATTGTATTGCCACATGTTGATGTGGTATTGTATTGCCACATGTTGATGTGATATTGTATTGCCACATGTTGATGTGGTATTGTATTGTCACATGTTGATGTGGTATTGTATTGCCACATGTTGATGTGATATTGTATTGCCACACGTTGATGTGGTATTGTATTGCCACACGTTGATGTGGTATTGTATTGCCATACGTTGATGTGGTATTGTATTGCCACATGTTGATGTGGTATTGTATTGCCACACGTTGATGTGGTATTTTATTGCCACACGTTGATGTGGTATTGTATTGCCACATGTTGATGTGGTATTGTATTGCCACACGTTGATGTGATATTGTATTGCCACACGTTGATGTGGTATTGTATTGCCACATGTTGATGTGATATTGTATTGCCACACGTTGATGTGGTATTGTATTGCCATATGTTGATGTGATATTGTATTGCCACATGTTGATGTGGTATTGTATTGCCACATGTTGATGTGATATTGTATTGCCACATGTTGATGTGGTATTGTATTGTCACATGTTGATGTGGTATTGTATTGCCACATGTTGATGTGATATTGTATTGCCACACGTTGATGTGGTATTGTATTGCCACACGTTGATGTGGTATTGTATTGCCACACGTTGATGTGGTATTGTATTGCCACATGTTGATGTGGTATTGTATTGCCACACGTTGATGTGGTATTTTATTGCCACACGTTGATGTGGTATTGTATTGCCACATGTTGATGTGGTATTGTATTGCCACATGTTGATGTGATATTGTATTGCCACACGTTGATGTGGTATTGTATTGCTACACGTTGATGTGGTATTGTATTGCCACACGTTGATGTGATATTGTATTGCCACATGTTGATGTGGTATTGTATTGCCACACGTTGATGTGATATTGTATTGCCACATGTTGATGTGATATTGTATTGCCACGCGTTGATGTGGTATTGTATTGCCACATGTTGGTGTGATATTGTATTGCCACACGTCGATGTGGTATTGTATTGCCACACGTTGATGTGATATTGTATATGTATACGGTTTCTTTTTCAGAAAAGGAAGTGCAAGCCTGGGGTATTCCGTAAACTAGGATAAAATCCACAGTCGGTCATTTTGCCAACTGACCGTTCCAAGGCGATAACTCTTAGCTTTTTTCTATGTGTGTAATGTCTCTTAGTGTTTTTGTCTTTTTTTTCATGTATGTGTGTGTATGCATTGGTCGTCCTTGTCGTCGCAAATCAAATTTTATAAACGCGGTAATTCTCTTACCTTTTTTCATATTTTCTTGTTTGCTATCTTTAAGTATTTCTTACACTTTCGAAAAAGACGTTTTCGCAGCTTTGAGAGCCATGTCTGCAGACACTGATTGTTTGTGAATAACTCAGAAGTTAGAAAGTAAAAAATATATTTAAATAAGTTATAACAACAATAATATATATTTTAATCGCTAGGATTTTTTCATCAAAACATATAAAACATATATATATATATATATATATATATATATATATATATATATATATATATATATATATATATATATATATATATATATATATATATATTACATATATAACAATTCAGAGAAAAAATAATTAAATTTAATCTAACGTGTTTGACATTTGAAGACGCTTCTTGTGATGGATATCGAATGAGCATTATCCCAAAAAGGTACAAATCTAAATATACACACCAATGTGAAATAAGGTCGCTGTGAAACAATATATATTATTCGCGAAATAGAAATGTAATTCAAATCTTTCATCATCCATTAGAAAGGCTTCTCTGAGTCGCCACAACACGGGACGTTCAATGCAATGTCAAAAAGTGTGTCTTGAAATGTTTGTCTTTATGCTGATCCTGCATTTTTCATAGAAATATAAAACTTGTCTAATAAGACATATTACCAGAATTGGCTAGATATTGTACGCACCCTTACGTTGCATTTAGGTGATAAGAGGTGAATTAATAAGCTGGGGTTGGCTTATGTTTAAATGTCACACGAACAAGTGACTTCAAAGTCGTAATTATTACTTCAATAAAATCTACATACGTTATTACAAAGTAACCTAAAGGCAGCGGAACTATAATTTGGACCAGTTAGAAAAGTATTATTTATATATAAAACTTCTACGTTGTCGTGTGGTTACAGAGATAAATATTAATATCAGTTGTAATTGAAACCCTGTTTTAACGTATGCAGCAAGATAACTTAGTACTATCGTATAATGTATCTTTAGGCAATTTGTGAAAACCCGTGGTTTTCTTAAAACGCTAAGATGCTGTATTGTTTCAAGCAGGAATTTGGCTTTCGTGAAAGGGTGTTTGCGCAATCATTTATAGACATGGGGTGAATGTTGCACTTTCTTTAATAAATCAAAATGCTTGTTACAAAATATTAATTTCAAAGAATTGGGTTACTTAATACAAGTAAATTAACTTTTACCATGATTTAATAATTAAATGCTTTAAAGTCTGTGCAGTTATACTTATTAATTAACTTTATACGGTTTTTCAAATCCTTAAATCCTAAAACACTTAAATGATAGTACAACAATATAACAAACTCAAACGTAAAACACTAGTTAACTTTCGCTTAATAAGAGTGTCACAAACATTAGCTAGTTTCATATATTATCCACTACTGCAAGGTATAAAATTACCATGCAGTACTTATTCAAGTAAGCATTTATAAGCTATGTAAGGTTTTAATTAGAATCTAAAAACTTTCTATCTAAAATAAACAAGAAGTTTGAGTCCTTATAGACTTCCTGCTCAATATTAACAGTGCCAATGGAGTCTATAATAACAAAAATACAGCGCTGCAGGAACAATAAATCATATCAACAATATAAACAATGTAAGTAATCGATTGAATTATTGTTTTATAAATGTATCATTATTAAAGATTCCAGAGAAATGGGGTGGGTGGCTGAGTGACTGGCCACTACAACATTATTGATGCGAGCAAATCATTGTTAAACATTCCAGCCGCTTGGCTTTTGAACACACCCTGAACATAACTACAAGTACAACCCTTCGGTGTTGTTTACTGCCATGTATAAACAATTCGTTTGCTTGCTATGTTGCATGTCAACTTATACTATAGCCTTTCATTATAAGATTATTTTACTTACAAAGACAATGTAATCCATATCAGACATTGAGTCAATTTGTATGGTGTTTTGAAAGGCAAATGTCGCAAACCCAAAACACACAAAAGAATATATACGAAAAGATAAGCAAGGTCATTGAGTATTGCAACATGCCGGCCAAACGTAAAAGTTACAAAAAATGAGACGAGACATAACATTATATCATTTTTCTTATGTCATTTAAATGTGTGTTTTGCTATATGCTTGTATGTTGATTTCAATATGCTGGATCTGTAGTCGTTATTGGATCAACACGAAAAGATTGTTTTATTCTTTGATTCTTGGGTCAAAGCCGCTGTTGTTCACATAGAACTGGTTTAAAAGCATATGCGAGGAAATGCAACTCTATCAAATCTTCTTTTCTATAACGATACTCAAATATTATCATTCTAAATGACCATATGGAAGTCTCGTTTAAAACGCGAGAGGTGTTCATTAAGGTTGTCCTTTATCCACTTTTTGTTTATTGTTTTAATATAATATTATTATAAAAATGCAAATAGGATAGAAATAAAATTACAATTTAACGAGCGGCAATAAAACAAACCTTTTAGCAGATGACGTTACTTTCTTTAATAATCGAATCATACACTCTGTCAAACTCAAAAAAAGAAATGTTCAAAATGTTCTAGCTTATACCTTAACATATGCCTGGTGTATTACATGAGTATTCGTTAAAACACAAACGTAAAATTCTATATAATAAAGAATGTACATTGACATCTGACCATCCAAGAGCACTTGTAATAAGATTTTACAGCGGTATACAATAAGAATATATGACAAAGTCCTATAAGAATTGCAACATATACCAAACTCCGAAAAGGCACAGAACAAAGGTATTTCACAACTTATTAAACGAAAACATAGACCTTAAAATAAAAGAATCCAAAATTATCCTGAAACTATCGGTGCACCGTATGTTAAGTCGAAAGGAAAGTCGGCAATAAAATAGTCGTTTGCCAACTCAACCTATTAACTCACTGTACAAAACAGCTTATGAATAGATGTGGTGTTAAAATAAAACAGATAATATTGACATTTGAAAGAGGAAAAAACAGAAATATAAAATTAACTTATTTTTTTTAAATATAAAAAGGAGGATTAAAACTAATAAATATTAACCACTTTTTCGTCGCATAAGAAACAGAATGGGTAAAAGGATGAAAGTAACACCGTTCAATGGGAAAAAAAATCGCCAAACAAAATCTGACAAAATACGGAGACCAACTAGTCCTTATGTGACCTTAGAATAATATTAATAAAATTTCTTGTTATAGAATATTCATAAAAGATGTATTCAAAGCAAGGACAAAAATAAAGAAAAACCTTACTTTCATATGAAACACTTACAATATAGACCTACATGAAAATACATTTTTCCATAAATTGTTTTGATAAAGATATAAAAAAAACAAGTAACAGTAAACAATTATAGACATTGGAGTAGAACGGTTGCCAAAATTTTGACATTCGTTTTGTTGGCATACCCAATTGTATACAAATTAAGTTGATCGGCAAGAATTCCTATTTACACAGCAGACATCTGGGCGTTTGGATCTTGATTGATGGTACACACAATTCAATGGATATCTTGGTTATGCTCAGCATTCCAAAATTTGTTTATTTATTATAACGTCGTTAATTAAAGTTTTTTAATACAAACAACAGTTATAGTAAATTATTTATTTAACATGTACATATTTAAATGGAAGATAAATTTGCATACTCGACTTCGTTTCATAATTTGTCTCACGAACTTCATGCATACATAAGACCGAATAAACCCCACTGTAAGACAGCGTTAAATTCTAACCCGGATCCAGTTTTATTAGAGCTAAACTCGTAAGATGACCCAAATTACAGAAAAAATATAAGCATTGATTTCCGAGGCGGCAAAGGACAATAGATATTTCAGTGGCCTTTTTTCGTAGGCCGATCTGGTTAGACATTCCAATTGTGCTTTAAAATAGCATTATCCAATTTTAATCGTTCTTTTGAAGTAAAAGCTATACACGAAGAGTGTTAATATCAAGTCAATACCAATAGTTACATACTGGTATTATTCTTAATGCTCAAAATTCATACAGAGACAAATAAAATTGGCACAAAATAATGTAAAACAAGAATGCTAACGCGATTGATAAAATACCCACTATATACATAGAAGATTGTGTTGTATATTTTCCCGATATATGTACCGTAGAATTTATTACTAACTCTTTGGGTTTTTAACACAATTGTCAACCTTGATTTAGAAGTGGTTTAAATTTTTTGTCACATCTACGCAGTGATACGCAACATCTTTTTATCAATTTGTTCCTAAAACGCATGTCAATGTTTTTGTTATTTTTTCGAATAATCATAACAAATAATAAAAATACGTCATAAACCATTTTATGATCAGATTTACTATTTTACAATCAAGTTAAAGTTTTTGAATCGACGTAGCTTTTGGTTTTCCGCGATATGTTGCATTACAATGGACAATATTTTGTACATATGCTTTGTAGTCAATCACCAAGGCCTAAGACCTCATTGATAATATCACTGAGCATCTGAACGTAACACTGTCCATTATTCTATAATTTATCACGCACAACCAGAATCAATGTCCACAAAATATGACAAAGAAGACTGACAAGAACAATAGCGATTGACCCTGCATTGGACCCAATTTTGATCCAAATGAACCGATAAGCGTCGGTTATAACACTGTAAATCACTACATACGGAGACGTGAATAATAAAACATTATAAAAAAACGGCATAGCAAAATGTTAGAATTTCTTTTTTATCATCTATGAATCAATGTCACCTCCGGTTAAAGCGAGAAATAATTACGATGTTTGTCACGTCTTCTATCCAGTGTCTAGATTATTGATATCCCGATTATTTGACAAACAAATAACGCATGACAGAACCTTTAGAGCGTGTCCAGAGACACCAATAATAAATGTAATTGAGTTATAAGCTCAAGTTTCTGCTATGACTAGGCGTCAATTCAGACTAATATGAGGGCATGCACACACCAACTCGCCCTAGAAGTGTCCTGGAAATCTAGTGACGCTTGTCCTTGCAATAACATCGGCTCGATTTATCACACGTATATATTACCTCTATTTCTTGGCAGTAGGGCATATAATGCATTCAAAACATTGATAGGCATACAAGAATGTGGGTTCACTTCCGTTGTGGATTGTCAAATTTGCTAAGAAATATCCCTCGAAGCAGAATATATGTTCTTATATCAGATTTAATCGCTACACTACATGTTGAGGCATGTTTCTATGTACTTATGAATCTCGTTTCAAACCCATTTATTGGAAGTCCCATATAAGGTGTCAACAAGTACGGGATCTAGTCAATGAATATGTATAAAAGCATTAACTAACAATTCAGACAATGCTTAGACAGTTTTCTTAACGTTCGTCAAAGGGTGATTTTAGACCTTATATACGAGATTATATATATTATGAAACATATTCAGCACATGTCAGTATTGCATACATTATTATACATGCTGTTTGTGTTTCTTTCACACGATAATCGCCATAATAAAGGACACTCTGCAATTCACCGCTTCAATAAAATGTTGCATCTATTACTAGATAAGATTAAATACTCCATCCAAAGTACAAAAGTAATTTACAAAGAAACGCTTCACCTTTCCATTATTAAGATTTTAATGGTAAAGCATTTTCTTAGAAATTGTGAACTTTATGAGTTCAAGAACAAACGATCTCTTCTCATTTCACAGTCTTAAGTTTTTCTACTTGATGCATGTGTCCAAAACAAAGCGGAAATAGCATTCTGCAGGACTAGTATCGGATTAAACAAGAGATATATTTAAAAAGGTGAGGGAAAGCTTTGAAACGTGTATACCTTTTGTAACAGCGAGTTTTATTTACCAAAACCTTTGCTTAAATAAAATTCATTGATCAGTTATGTTTAAAGAAAAAAAGTTACTTCTTACTCTGGTCAATCTGTATCCATTTTTGCAAATTACAAAAGATATGTATTTAACCCACAAAAAGTTAGTCAATATTTACTTTTCGTTTATAACTAAAATAACTTAAATGTCTTCGTAATTTACAAATGCCTAAATAACTCAATTATGAAGGAAAGATGCATTCAAGTTTACTACGAGGTTTATTTTTTATTTCCTATTAAGCTAAATATAAGTTTTTCAGTTTATTAACCACATTAGAGGAACAGTGGCAGAAAGTGATATGGTAGTCTTAACCGAGGAGTCCTGAATGCTGCTATACTACTGACTGTATACCGTTTTGATATACCGTTTTGACATTCATCCGAATATATTGTCATTTCTAAATAGGTCATAAATGAGGTTCGACAGCTACGCTCAAAAATTATGAGACTGTATAATTCCTTAAGATTAAATTAGACATGTCCTTATACATAACAGCAGAGACACATGCGGTAAAGCATGCAAATAATTTAGCGGAATTCCATTTTTTCCTTCTTGCAGCATTTCCTATTAAACTTTTAGTCAAGTATTGGTGGAAAATAAATAGATTTTGAAATCATGACGTCAGCTAAGTTGATAACAGCATTTTAGCCTTTGGGTCTTACCATTTTTAAACACTGGATTTGTTAACAGATTCGGTAATATAGTCTTACAACTGCTGGGTATTATTAACAATACAATAGTTACTTTACAGATACTTCCTCTTTTAAAAAAACTTCAAGTCTCACAAAGGCACAATCAGCAGACCTTCCATACCATAACTCAAGCAGCAGGTTGAAGTACCTGTATGTGTAAGATAAACAATTAACCAGATACAATTGTTTCAGGCATGATTGAAGGAGATTTATATGCAGTTTGCCAGATCTCAGACACAATCTTTTCCAACGATGTTTACTTCCAAAATGTCTATGATGTATAACCAATAAGTGTTGAATTTGTAACAATTCTTAAAATTTACGGACAAGCAATTAAGAACGCAGGGGTTGGGTATATTTTTAAAAGTAATGCGTTCACAAAAAAGCTAAGTCCTTAGTCAGATAATCAGTCCCAGCTTCACTACATTTAATTGTTCTGTAAGTAGTATATAGTTTGTTCCGTTTTACTATACTGAAAACTGTACTAACTTAATGCATTTAAGTTTAAGACAAACGATTGTATAAGAAATATAGTAACGGCTTTCCTTTCTGTCTTCAAACTAAATATACCGTTTATGATTGGGTTGTTTTATAATGTCATGCAAATGTGTGTTTCTTTTTTCTTATAACAATATCGTAAACGAAGTTTTAATTTATTGGGATATTTTTATTTACACTTTAAGTTTTGGGGAAAAAATACATTTTAAATGAAACTACAAATTGTTGAGATATCATTTTATACTGTTTAGGTGAAAAACTCAGAAAGTGCAAGTTAAACACGCTAGTACCTGGAACACATCAATAACCACTGAGCTCAAAAGTCTGGAGCTATACACAAGGTGGAGTGAGTGACCACTTGCATAAGTGTACCTTAGTCGGTTGCATGTTAATGTGTACTATAGACGTTCGTAACGAGAGAATGTATACATGTATACCTCAGTATACATTCTTTGGACAATAACTTATTAAACCAGCATATGAATGTCAGTCAACGGTTTCGGCAATCGTGTGTCCAGGAATATCATGTTGATATGCGATTGTAACATGATACTCGCCAATGCGATTGTAACACGATACTCGCCCATGATGCCTGATAATATGATAGAGATAAAAACAAATGACAACTACATTGTACCTATTTGTTGAAGCTTAAACACAATTTCCAGTGTCTTTTAAATCTGCTTTGGATATGAAACCAACTAGAATATGCGGGAAAAGTACGCAGTTAATGCCATGTCCATTCCGCTTAACATTAATACAACGCCATTCTGTTAATTGGAGTAAACCGACTGTTAAATGTGTTTAATGGCGAAACATATATTCGGCATTTGGAAGCAAGTGGTTTGTTATGTTGATATTTAAGTTTGGTCTCGTTGGCGATGGATGCTTCAGAACGTGAAATGATAGCAAAAAAAAAAAATGACAGCCTGCATTACTAATAAAAGTTAATTTGTTAAGAGTTATTTATGATAAAAATACCAGATACCCGAGAAAATTGATCGATAGATGTTGGCATAATTTCTGGCTATTGTATGTTGAATTATTTTTTGTTATTATTTATTATCACATTGTAACTTATCGGAGCAGCTCGGTTTTATGAGAATTATATTAAGTTTACATGCACTGGTATTTATGATGGTATTTTATGATGAAACTGAAATTAGAAATAAAATTCACATACAGGTTATTATATATTTTATATTGTTTGTATGTGGAAATGTCAACTGTGGTTAAGTTACATTAGTAATGTTTATTTATAGTTTAAAGACTATTATTAATCTAAGTCTGCAGGTTTTCTCTAAAAACCGGAAGATTTTCTGCAATATTTGTTTACTTACCTCCGATCGACCTTCATTCCAATATCGTCATTTTAGAGAAAAATTGCTTTATCAGAAACAGTTGTCTGTGGGAAAATGGACAATTCACTCTGTATTCAGTACTTGTACAGCGTATTCATTAGCAAATATGTAGGTCGGATACAATTCTAATTTAAACAGGAGACATCTTGACGTTTAGATCTTATTGGTTGACACCATTGGCACCCAATCTCTATTGAACATCTATCTTAGTTCAGCGAAACTTCTGATTGAACGGTTTAAAGAATTTCGGGTCGATAAGAAATATAAGCAAGTAGTTTCTTAAGAAGCCAAGTATGCTAAACGTATTCCATTGTCTTCGTTTTACCATAGTGGTGAAAATGACTTCTGAATATATTAACATTTATATACAAGTGACTTATTCAAATTTGCATAATTGTTTCAAGGAATAGCTACTCCAACGTTAATACTGTTTGTCCACTGGAAAGCTTTGTCTTGGCTACTTCTTAATATGCAATAGTGTTTATAATTGATTTTTGTTAATTAAGATAACGTATTAATTAAAAGTCAAATATTTGTTTAAAGACTTTTAAACTTTGATGCAGATGTGAAATTAGAAATATAAAACGGACAAATATACGAGTTCATATTACTGGTTTGACATACTGCCCTAGAGCTTTCCATGCTCCATTTATCAATATCTCTGCCGTTTTGTCTGCTAAATAAAAACCAGAGTTTATTTTGTCATTGGTTTTAATATGTACTTTTAATTAGCTAGACCCTTGAAAGTAACATAAACTTTATCTTTAGATCGATACCGCTACAAACAAATAGATTTTATTTTCGAAGTTTGTTATATGTTCAACTCTATTTAAAAATATCAGACTCAATTAAATACAAACAGTTGGGAATGTGTGCTTTACTCCTTTTTAACTTAAATTTAATGTTCATATTTAGACGAAATGTTCCGACATTTTATATGATCTTCAATAATCCCGTATAATTCACAAATAAAATACATTTATCATAGCAAGGTTTTCATCTTCTTCTGTCCAGCAATATGTTTTACAATGGATCATGAAAACAAAAAATTGAGAATCCCGCGTTTATTTATGTTAACGAACGCGACCCGAATACGCACTATGTAAGTACGTGTAATCAATCATGCAAACACAGCTCCATGCTTATAAGACAATGAAAGGTCAATGGAAAAAAAAATTCCACAGATATTTAAATTTCATCTACTTCTAGACAAAGACAAGCATAGTAAATATAAATGTGACACATACAAGAAACAATACCTAAGAAACAAAAAGATATTGTTATTCTTTATTTATTACAATTGTAAAGTGGGAAAAAAACGCTAAGGGCATTGGCATATGCAGGTAGTATTTATAGGCTGTTCATAAATTTTTGTTTGTTTCTTATTGTCGCCTTGTTGTTTTGATGGCATAAATAAAAATATTGGACTTTACTTAAACCTCGAGTTAAGCACCCGGGTCTTTCCTTTCTACTGACATTTCTATATATGTTTCGATTTGGAAACATGATTTTGTCACTTTAGTTTATCCACTGAGTACTAGTTCAGATTTTATTAAATATTTTAGCGTCCTGTTTTATTTGATTGACTCTGCTAGATGACTCAATGGCTAAAACAACAAAAGAAACGCCATAATTTAATTTTCGTCTAAATTGGATGACACTTGGTCCGTTATTGTTGGATATGAAATTATGGAAAAATAACAAACTTTGACAGTGTGTACATATTCTATTTCACACAAACTGACAGTTTTACATATTGGTCCAAATTAAATAGGGTTCGTGCTAGGATTCCGCATTATGTTTTTCTTTTACCATATAATACGACCACTGGTTTTATTCAGTATATACCATAAACTAGAGAAACCCTAGACTTCTTTTGATTAGCCGGTTGGCATCTCAAATGGGGCAATGTTCAAAATATTCTTGTTAAAACCTTAACATAAATAAAGCTGAGAAATTACGACTGTGTTCGTTTAAAACGTGATCATACACTTCTGCCAGAAAACACAAATTTACATTGACATCAGATAATGCAAGAGCACTTGGAATTACATTTCATAATGATATACAAAATAATATTTAAAAATATTAAACGATTAAACGGAAACATCGACAATGCATAAAAGTCTCTAAAACTGTCCTGAAAAGTTAAGGACGCCGTAAGTTAAGTCATTAAAAAAGGTGAGAGAAATGAAGTCAGTAAGTTTACTTTTACCTTCACTGTTCTAAAAACCTACCACTAATGAAAATAAAACAATCGATATTAATGTTTGGAATGGAAACCAGAATAAAAAAATAATTCAATTCATCAAAAATATAAAAAAAAGGTGGATTAAAACTAAAAAAAATTGACCACTATTTCGTCATATTAAAAGCAGGATGGGTAAAAAAAAATATGAAAGAAATGCCAGTCACTTAAACAACTTCCCCAAATATTACAAATAATATAATTGCGTGTGATGGAACATTCCGAAATGGTGAATTAAAAACAAGGATAAATGTACTACACTAATGAGTAATACTTATGAAGAAAATAAAGCTATGACAAAACCTGTCATACGAAACAATACCAATATACACCTAAATGATTCTTGTTCTTGAATAAATAGCGAACATTTTTAATTTTATCGACGAATTTGGTTTTGTTTCCCCCGCCTTTTACCTTATGGTATGTGGCGAACTGAAAAATTGTTAAAAGCAATGTCAAAGAAAAAACTAATTGCAGAAGTAATTATAGTATATAACGACATATATTAAAAGAAAAAAATAGATAACATTAGTAAATTAATTTCTCTATCACACCCACATTAGATATATATAAAAAATAACTTCAGATGCAAATTTGAACAAAACTTAACAACGAAATATGGGATCATGTATACAAAATTACATATAAAGCAAAAATGATTTAATTCTACGCTGTTATCAATATAAACTGTTAATCATATAATTATATATGCAATCACATTGATATATAGGTATCAGTATTTGCATTGGCCCAAATGTTAACAAACTGAATAAAAACCAACTCCAAAAAACAGCTTTTCTTTCCAAATTTACACCTTTAAGACATCAAAGCACTAAGAAGCACTGTTTGTTGGTGTTAGTTTTACCCTGTACGCGATTACAGGTGTGCAAACTATGGTCAAAATTAATGCGTAGTAAATCAAATGTACAACGCAATGGAAATTTGAAAGCAGAAAAGTCTTCAGCTGCAAATAAAAACATCTTCTAAAATATTGATTATACAGTGGGAGAAAAGTTACATCAGAGTCACTAACATGCGATAATAGAAACCTTACATTTAGCATTGTATACTATTTATATAGTTTTCCATTTTAACTTAGGTTAGTTCTAAAAAATGCTCATACATGATACCGGATTCGACCAAAATAAACTAAGTATGAAATTAAGACCTATCCCTTTCGTCCCTGTGATCTAGATTAGCAGTCAAGAGTGCGCCGAACGTGAGCGGATATGTTTAGACTGTGATGTGTTTGCTTCCCATTTCGACCCTTTCGTCTCGTCAATAAGTGGTACGTGGAATTGTTTATTTATAAATTTTTATTTTATGTATATCTGAATTACACAATATAATTACATCTAGTTTAAACAGATAACAATATTAATTTTAACATTTAAAGTGTATAGTCTTAGACTGCACTGACCGCGAGTTGTCAAGGTGATGCAGGGTCAATCCTGTGTGCTTCTGAAATCCCACTCTTATAACTCTCGACGGTGTCACCAGCAACACTGCCAGAAAACTGCCTTTTTATGATAACAATATATTCATTTTGGCAACTAATAAAACATTCCTTTATCAGTTGAAGGCATGTACTACTTTGTTGTGGTAATTGTTCACAAAACTGTTTGAGAGTGGTATAAGGGTGGAGGGATTTTGAAAGTTCGACAAAAATGTGAGAGATAGAAAGCGAGAGTGAAAAATACGTATACTTGTAGATAAGGTGTGTTTGTTTTGTTTCGTGAACTATATGTCCATGTGTTGGTATCATGCGTGTTTTAAATACAAGAAATGAGAGAATAAATAAAGTCCTATAACGTGCATACATAGACCTTTTCATTAATCAATCTGGAACATGTTTCTAAAGTGTCTATTGTAACGTCAGACCTTATCATTAAATGCAACTGATAAACTGATATGACTTTAATGACGCGCCATACGATCTGATTGTAGCCATACGCTGAGGATATGCTTTTTGTCTTAAATCCTCACAACACTTGGATGACATGTGTGACTTTCTCTGTCGTTACGCTACAAGATTTATAAACTTATTAAAGTAAAAATGAAATTGTAAGGTTATAATATCCACCGTTTTCATTAAATTCATCCAATGATGCAATAACTATATTGCGTATAACTATTCAGCTTCACCGTGTAACTAGAATGAGCCTCTGGCTTCTGTAGTAACGCACTTTAAACCATCGAGATTAGGACGGTTGCCAATATTTTGACAATTCGTTTTGCTGGCATACACAATGTGATTGCATACAAATTAAGTTGTTCGGAAAGAATTCCTATTTACACAGCAGACATCTGGGCGTTTGGATCTTGATTGATGGTACACACAATTCAATGGATATCTTGGTTATGCCAAGCTTTCCAATATTGTTTATTTATACTAACGTCATTAAAATATAAGCATTGATTTCCAAGGCAGCAAAGGACATTAAGATATTTCTGTGGCAGACTTTCTTGAATTGAACTGATTCTTCCTTATTGTGCCTTAAAATAACATTATCACATTTTAATTGTTCTTTTTAAGAAAAGACTATTACCGAAGAATGTTAATGTCAAATAATGACCACCATGCAAATATGTCTTAATGGCAACAACCTGATATTATTCTTATTGCACAATAAACTAACTCCCCATTTTTACACAGTTGTTAACAATAGTGCAGTTTTGGTTTAAAATTTTGGTCACACCAAGGCATTGAGACACAACAGTTTTTAATAGTTTCTTCCCCTTATATACACCTCTTTAACAAATAATAGAAACGACGTCATACATCGTTTCATTTTATATTATGAATATGAGGGAAGAAATTGAAATACAGTAACACCGTGCATTATTCCGTGATTTATTACGCAAAACCCATTACAGGACAGAGAAGTCTGGCCACAACAATATTGACAGACACCACATTGTAACCTACTTAAATCCACATGGACCGATAAGCGCCGGTTGTAATACTGATAACCATAATATGGGTTATGTTGAAATATGAAGGAACTATATAATAAAACACCACCATAAAATAGTGTCATAACAAAATGTTATGATGTTCTCTTTCATCATCTGTGTTTCAAGTTTACCTCCGGTTACGATATATTTGTCACATTTTTCATACAGTCTCTAACTATTATAGTTATTAAGATTTTTTACGAACACGTAATACCTGACAGAACCTAAAAAGTGTGTGCAGAGAGACCCATTATTAATTTATGAGTTATTACCTCAAGTTTCTGCAATAATTAGCCATTCCGTGCTATCAAATCAGATAATTATAAAGACGTGCGGACACCAACGTCCTCTAAAAGGTATTCCAAAAGAATCTACTGACGTTTTACCTGGCACACACATGTACACATGCCCTCTTTTTCTCGTCAGTACGGCATATAATTCATTCGAAGCATTGGTAGGCTAGCAAAAGTTTAGATTCGTCTTTCGTTCTGGATTGTCAAACTTTCAACGAATATCCCACCGGGATAAGATCATATTTGCCTACGTAAGATTTTTTGTTATTGTTTTATCACCTAGTGAAGGAAAATCAACAAGCTAATGAAGCTAATGTATATTTAAAATTGTTTTAGTAAAATGTGTTTTGTATGAATGGAATTTAGTAACAACTAGCAAGACTTGTTAAATTCCTTTTCGAATGTACAATTAGATGTTCAAGCTTATGATCCAGATTACTTTCGTCGGTACACAGAATGTTGAGTTATGTTTCTATATACAGTTGAGCCTTGTATTGAAAAGCTCGCTTGAGATAAAATCCCGCTTAATTCAAACTTTTTTCCCATTCTGTTTCCTTCTTTGATTTTATACAAAAAAAACGCATAAGACAAAGAGCTGCATTCCCCTTTATTTTATAGTGATTGCTAGGCTCTTGATCATGTTTTCTTTATTAATTCGTCTCGCTTGACAGGAAGTCGAAGATCAAAGGCCGCCGCCAACTTTTGTCACGCGAGATTAAATGAAAACATGTTTTTCTTTTCTTTGAATATAAATGTTTAGCTAAAACACATCCAATTAAAAGCATAGAAAATGCATACAATTAGACATATAAGGAATATACAAAAACATGTAGTAAAACATCTTAAAATTCACATATCATACACATACTAACATAAAATCTGATATTTCAAAGTTCTTTTAAGTCGAAGTATTTTGCCAGGTCCCAGCGACTATAAGATAACGAAGTTCAACTGTAATCATGAATATAGTGCCAAATCCTTTTACCAAGCTTCACATATAATGTGTCAATGCCAGTGTATAAAAGCATTGTCTAACCATTCAGACAATACTTGGAGTGATTTCTTACCGAATGCCAAGGGAGTTACGTAACTCTCGACGGTCCGCAAATATTCATAGAATTGTTCAGTGCAATGGTAGTGAATCATAGTGGACGGCTAAATAGCTTTTCCTTTTAGGATCAGAAGACATACAAGCATTTTAAAAAGTACAAAAGTAATTTGCAAGGAAAAGCTCCACTATTCCATTATTACGATTTTTATGTTAATGCATTTTCTATCGAATTACGAACTTTTTAATTTCAAGAACAAACTGCTTACTCGATTGATTTTATCCGCAGTTACACATCATAAAAGAAAAGTTGTATTCGAACCACAAAAAGTTGGTCAATACTTACTTTTTCATTTTTTTTTTTTTTTTTTTTTTTTTGTTAAAAACACTTAAATGTCTTCGTCAAATACTTTTGCATACAAAACTTATGAAATTATGAAAGATACATTCTACGCGTACTACAGAGAGTATATTATTCTTTTGAATACGAAACTTAATATATTATGAAAGATACATTATAAGTGTACTACAAAGAGTATATTATATTTATATTATACTTTTCTATCCATCTAGTTGCAATAAAATGTTTTCAGCCTATAAACAAATTAGTGGGGGGGGGGAGCGAAGGCAGAAAGTCAGTCATAGTGGAGGAGATCTAAATGCTGCTACTGTACCCACTTCAGTTTGATTTCATATATTCATTCGGGCTTTTCTGCGTCAGCATCTCTTAATAGGTCAAGGGTGAGGTTAGACACCGACGCCGAAAAATCAAGAGACCGGATAATGCCCCGAGATTAACCGAGAGGGATCTGTCATTTTACATGTCAGCCAATGCGACAAAACATGCAAATGATTCGGGGGAAATCGAGCATTTTCTTCAGCATTTCCGATTAGATAAAAAACACTTTTAAAACCGTTGAAAGATTATTTTATTAAATTTTCAATACTGACATTACATTATAAATTATAAATTTATTTTTTCGTTCTGATTCCTTTGACTTTGTATACATTGCTCATGATTATATGCTTCCTGAATAAATACGGGAACAACGGGAACATGTAGTTAAGCCTTGTTGGCCTTAGCAATTTTGAACACTGGTGTTGACAAATTGATTCAAATGTGTTACTTCCGGGTAGTAAGAATACAATAGTTATAAGAAAGTCATCATTGAAACAGGTTAACTGGTTAAAGCAATATTGGAGTAAGTAAGAAGATATATTTGAAAAGCTGTGTTGTTTTTGTTTTGGTTTTATAGTTTTCAATAACTATAAATCACCAGAGAAAAAAGTATGTATAATCCTGAGACCAAAGAATGGTTTAAAGCAAAAACAAAATATAAAGAAAATATAAGAAAAAACGACACCATTTAATTGGTTTTTCAATGTGTTCCATGTAGAAGAAAGAAATAGTATAATCATTTAAATTAACTATAAGACTAATGTGTACTAGGAGAATATGGATGTGTGAACATTATAAAATCTTTATTATTCAGTTAGTATATTTCAGGAACACAGTGTGTTTTTCTCTTGATTAGTATCTTATTCATTTTTATCAAAGTTGTTTTGCATGGACGCATTTCTGTATCTGGTTTATGTACTGTGTTGTACACGGAAAACAAAGTTTAGTGTGTCCTACAATTAACCCACTTTACGCATTTTAATGTAGAATAGATGAAGTAAAATATTGCGAGAAACAGTATACAGAACGATCTGGCATGCCATAAATCCCGACGAAAATAATGTGGCTACAAAGCAAAGTTATTACATAGTTATGTGATACAGTGGTTAATAATTGCACATTGAACGGACGTTAAAAATATAACTTAACAAAAGTTGCTGTCAAGTGAAAGGTAGTATTTCAATATAAGACCAAAATACCACGAAATATCAAAATACCTATTTGAAAAGCAAATTTTCAATATAATCTAAGATGGTTGTGGCTGTTTAGTACAGCTGGGGTTAAGGAAGTGGTCACGAAAGTAATACTTGGTCAGAGCATATTCATTTTCAATATTATCTAAGATGGATACTGCTGTTTAGTACAGCTGGGGCTAAGGAGGTGTTCACGAAAGTAATTCTTGGTCCGAGAATATTCATTTTCTAACAAAATTTTCACGAAAATAAAGAATTGGGCCAGGAGTTATTAACGTCCTCAAAACAGACTTTTCCCCGTGCGCAAATTTCTGTGAGCATGCAATATATAGATTCGTGCTGCATCGCGTCTCATTTTTGTATTGTTTGAGAATCAGAGACTTTGTCTGTAAAAAGTCAGGCACACGTGTTTAAAACAACTGACCTTCCATTCAATATCTTATGCAGCGGATTGAAGTACGTCTATATGTAAGATAAACAATTAAACACATACAATTGTTCAAGCATGCGGGTGTCTGATATAAAACACAATATTTTCTTCAAGATGTTTATTTCCAAAATGCCTATAATAAACAGCCAGTAAGTGTTTACTTTTTATATTTCTTACAAATTGCATACAAATAGAACTATGAGGTTATGTTTATTATTACAAATAATTGAATTAATGATACGACTATCACAGTGTCAATTTCAAACAATACACGGGATACAAATAAAGTAAGTCCTGAGTCAGAATTAATAATGAGTTCATGTTGTAACGCATTTAAAGTCTTTTACAATAAGATTTGCTCTTGCTCATTGTTTAACTTATTTCGTCGTCTTTAATACGACTTTAAAGTAAAAAAAATCTTAATCATCTTACTTGTTATATTGATCTGTACTGAAAAACTGTATTTACTAGATGCATTTAAGTTTAAGGCGAACGATTATATAGAGTAATGGTTGTAAAAGAGTTCCTCCTAACTGGATATATCAAATATGATTGAGTTGTTGTACAGGTTAAACTTGCAAGAAGCAAAAACATGGAGGGCTGACAGAAGACAGCACAATCCCAAAATTAATGTTATCTAAATAGGTTACTTCTTAGTTTTAAAACGGACATGAGCAATGCTTGCAAATCGGCACGATTTCTGTTTCCCAGGACCAGCTGAGTAGCAGACAGCACAGTCTGAACAGAAAAGTAATTCTAATTCATTTAGTTAATAAGTAGCTTATAACAGGCATTTTTATGTCAGTGTCTACCCATCTGACATAGTCCTGGGATTTCGTCATTATGCAACCTGGCACGATTTCTGTTTCCCAGGATCAGCCATGGTTGCAGGTGGCGGAATTTCCTTTGAAATTTGCTACTTGATTATTTTATAAATGTGAAGCCTGATACATTATATGGTTGACACCTTATGGAGCAGGAATTTCATGCTATTGGGGCATACAGTTTCAGTCAAGTGGAGCATACTGTTTCAGCCTAGTTGGGCATACAGTTTCAGCCTAGTTGGGTGTACAGTTTCAGCCTAGTTGGACATACGCTTGAATATTGGGGTCTATATTACGGATGGCTGTCTTCGGTCGCCATAAACGACTATTTGTCCGGTGTACCTGCTTTGACAGTGGCTTAGCACGATGGAAATTAGAACGATGCTCATAAACTGCCATTACCGAAGTGTCTTTAAATTGTATTAAGAGTGGAAGCTGTTCATCCATGTGGCGTTGTTCTTTCAGACTCGAATCTCCCAATAGGATAATAATTTAAAGGAAGTTTCAATTCACTGGATTATTTTAATTAACACTGTAAGCTTTGGGAAAACAACATAATAATAATTACATCTTAAATGAAAGTACAAAACGTTAGGATATCTTTTTACACTGTTTTGATGGAAAACTCACGAAGTGCTTGTTTGGGCAGTTCTATATCCCGGTTTATACACGCCAGTTCTAACCAATAACCACAGAGCTCAAAATTCAATTCTCTGACACACGGAAAGCTATGCCTAAGTTGGAGTGAGTGACAACTTGCATTATTGTACCACGGTATGGTGCTAGTTACAACTTTAATATATGTTGTCATTCTCACAGGACGTAACATATTTTCGCATTTTATGATGTTTACAAAAAATAATCAGCAATATTTACTTTCAGTTGCATGTTAATGTGTACTATAGACGTTCGTAATGAGAGAAATGCCAAGCGTGCCTGATGTATCATTTGTATATACAGTGTCTTTGACAACAACATATTAAACCAGAATATGAATGTCAATCAGCGAGTCTGGCAATCGTTTGTCCACGGATGTTACGGTGATATGTGCCCTTATAACACGATATTCGTAGAAGATTCCTTATGACCAGATACAGACGACAACAAAGACAACAATACATTAATGTCGAACCTTAAAACACAATACCCAGTAGCTATACAATTTGCTGTGGAGATTAAAAAGACTAGAATATATTTCTTACGAAATATCTGTATTCATTTATGTACATTCCGCTTATAATTATATATAATTCTATTAATCGGAAAATGTTAAATGTATTCATATACTTTAAACTCGAAACATATTCAATGAATAGATGCATTAATGCATTATGTAGAAATTGTTTCTTTATCTTAACTGTTGTTTTAGATTCGACGATTAGAAGCAAATTGTTCGTTTTGTTTACAATGAATTTGGTCTCGTTGGTGGCAGATGCTTCAGAGAGTGAAGATATTGCAAAATAACAAGAAATAAATGACAGCCTGCATTACTGATAAAATAAAACTGATTTATTTTCACCATTTTTTCATAACAAAGTAATGTCTGCCGTTGTAGTGAACACGTTTAGGTACAAATGTATTTGGGTGTCTGCTTTTATATCGTGCGCATGAAGGCAAATAAAAAAGCCCTTTTGTTCCAAATTCAAATTTCCCATTATGCTACGAGTCTTTTGCAGAAAAATTGTATTTGTCAAAATTTGCTTCTTCGCGATTGCTCAGCAAATACAATATAGGTATGCAAAACTTGGTATTGGTTCGAAGCTTGGACCCCATAGAGATGGGATTTTTTTTTTCCTTTTCGTGATAACCCGCGCCTAGCCTGAGCCAGAGGCACTTTGACGCGAGTTATTTTTCCCATTATAATCCTATTGGAGTCCACAATGGGTGTTATATAAGGGGCCTTTTTCTTATAAAAGATGCGTGTTTGAAGCCTGTGCTGGTGCCACTAGGCCAAAATCAGCATCAAAACGCACCAAGCAACCCAAAATACCTTACATATACGTGCATGTATTAATTTCTGAACTTACATTATGGAAGTACAGCAAACGGTAAATCTCTTTTACAGAAATATTTGTTTCACAAATAACTCTTAAAATGTGTCGGCTTAAAACAACTTTATACTGAATCATTGTATACAATAATAGATTATTGCGAACGGTTTTTCTTTAAGATGGAACAAGCGGACAATCACAGACCAATGTCAGCTGGTCGTGCTGATAGTTATGCTGATTTAAGGTAGCAGCCATGATGACGATGCAAGCATTACAAAACATCATTAAAACTTTAAATTGCAGACAATATTCTGGGGGTCAACATAATTCGAAGCATAAAGTCGATATAAGGAGAAAAACGTCTCAGTGTCATTCTGTTTTTGGTCTTAATCGTTCTAAAACATATTAAAAAAAAGTTTTTTATTCTGATCACCAATCTTGTGAATTATATTTTATTGCAAATAAGATGATGTGTATTGAATGTTTTAAATTATCATTTATTATAACATGACAATTTATCAGCGCAGAGCGGATTTTATTATACGAAACTCACGATAATTTTACATGTACTACATTTGTTTTCATATAGTTTATTATGAATTTAAAATAAAACCAAAAATGCACACACAAATTATATATTATAAAGATCAGCGGTAGTTCATTTATTATCTTAGTTTTCACTTTTAAATGAAAGATTACTACCATTTACCTTATGCCTATTTTTGTAAGTTTTCTCTAAAAGGACAATACCGGAAGAATTTCTGCAATATGTGTTACTTATTCCTGATTTTCTAAAAACAAAAGACAGATGTATACGGGCAACAGGACGAATCCGCTCTGTAGTCAGTACTTGTACACATTATTCCTTAGCAAATATGTAGGTCGGATACAATTCTAATTTAAACAGGTGACATCATGACGTTCGTATCCTACTGGCTGACACAATGGATGCACACACTTTGATGAACATCTAGCCAAACTTCTGGTTAAATGGTTCAAAGAATTTTGGGTCGATAAGAAATATAAGCTAGAACATTTCTTAAGAAGCCAATAATGCTTAACGTAGTCCATTGTCTTCGTTTGAACATGATTATTGATAGTGAAAAGGTCTTCTGAATATATTACCATTTATACATGACTCATTCAAAAATTTCAAACAATAGTTGCTACCAACGTTAATATTGTTTGTGCACTGGCAAGCTTTGTCTTGGCTACTACTTAATATGTAATAGTGTTAAAACTAGATTTTTCTAATTAAAATAAGGTTGTGAATGTCTAATATACGAAAAGATGGTCTAATTATCCCCGGCAAAATAGATAGATAATATTTTCATTTAAAGTCAAATATTTATGTAAGGAATTTAAAACATTGATGCAGATAATAAATTAAGAAATATAAAACCAGCAAACATACGATTTTATATAAATGAAATGCTGGTTTGATATACTGCCCTTGTATCTGTCCATGTTATTACGTTTTTATAAAGGTCAGACTGAATAACTTTAAAACAGTCGTTTATGTGAACTTAACTCTTCATATAACTGGAAGTTTAACATCTATATTTACACGAAATGTTCAAACATTTTCTAAATAATTCCATATATTTTACCAATTACATGTATATTGATATAATAATCTTTTTCATCTTTTTCTGTGTTGCAAAATTGTTTTACGACAGATCATGAAAATACACAAGTACGAATCCCAGGTTTAACTGACGTAAACAACACATCCAACCTTGATACGCATTGCGTAAGTATTCACATAAACCAAGCCCCATGTACAACTTGTCTGCTACGTCAACTTATAAGAACCAGAATGGAAGGTCAAAGGAACCCGTCTTGACTTTTCGTCGTTGCGATAATTTCCTATTTAATAAGTACACAGAGATGATGGCGTTGATATTGGCACCAACAAATTAAAACTCTGCTCAAAAGTGGTAAGTGTAAGGAATAGGAAAATAAGAAAACATCCAATAAAAACAACAACTATTAATATTTGAACTACCAATAAACAATGGACCAAGTAAGTGATAACGTGACAAATATACAGAGATGACAAACAATATAACATTATACCATAAACTATTAACATATGATTCATATGTACCGGGGATACGTTTGATATTTCCGTTATATTTTATTTCATGTTAAGTTCGTAAATAGTCGGGACTTATTCATTTACATGCATTGTGTTCAAATAGCATCTATGAAAAGAACAATTACTTAATTATTCTTAGTCAACACAACAGCATATATGCACATCTGTTTACAAGTCTCAAAATGGATCTAATTTATAATAATTCTTCCTTTTCTAAAAAGTTACTCCCATAGTGTTCACCATATTTTCATAAAGTGAGTCCTAAAAACACCAAAAAATTTATTTTAAAAATTGCCATTCGAAAACTATTGTTATTGTTCATTTATTTAAATTGACAATGGTTTCTTATAAGAGAAAAAAAAACTATGGACATTGGCAGCTAGAATCATTATCCAGGTAGTGTTCATACTTACGCTAATCATAAATTGTATTTCAGTTTATTATTATCGTGTAGTTGTTTTCGTGGCTTAAATTAATATTGTGTGGAAAAATACTTACTACGCCTGGATTAAGCATCCTATTCGGGTTGTTGTTTTTTTTGCCGATTGACCGCTCCTATGTGTTTTCTGCTGACATTTCTTGGCGTCTTGTCTTGTCTCAATGTTTTTGTCACATCAACTTGTCTGTTTAGTGCTTGTTCAAATTTAAATAACTAGAATTCTCATCGGACCTCGTAATATTTTCGTAATGTTATGGCATTTACGGTCTGTAGAGTATTGGAATATCATGTTTTATTTCATCGACTCTCCGTGATCACTCAAGGGCAAAAGAAAAGCAACAAAAGACGCCCCATAAATCAATTTCGGTCTAACATTGGCGACACTTGGCCCGTGATTGTTGGATATAAAATAATGAAAAATAACGGAGGACAATGTATACATATTTAAACTCAAAGTATCAAATTTATATATTCGTCTACATTCAAAGGATTCGTGCTAATATTCTGCATTGTGTTGTTCTTTACCATATAATACGATAACTGACATAAATATGTTTCAAAAATTGGAACAGCCATAGGATTGTCTGAACTTTCCAAGTGGCATCAACAATAGCGTTTTCTTCAATTTTGTCAAATTGGACATAAAGTAGAATAACCAAAACTTAATACAAACCTGGTTTTGTAAGGAAATATAAGAAAAGATAATTCCATTGTTGACACCTTGTTGAACCAGGTTTCAACAACTAAATTCATTCGGAGAAAATTCAACTCTAACGTCATATCAAGTGGTTTAAAACTTCGTGTTCAGTTAAAACAACTCTAAGCCAATGGAGGACAGTCCAACTCGAAGGTCAACTCAGTTGGTTTTGAAACCTTCATGTTCAATGTTAACATATAATGACCAATAAGAGAAAATTCAACTAGAACGTTACGTCTGCTGGTTTTTAAAAGCTCCGGTGCAGTTTCTTAAAAAAAAAAAAACATTTGTAATTGGACAAGGCAGATTAAGAAATTAAATAAGACAGTTTGTACTGGGACGGTTAATTAACTCATTTCCATATATTAAAGAAATGATAGTTACCTTGAAGCGAATACACTTAAATTTTTTATTCTACTGCAAACTTGTTTTTACTGTGTTATTGCCCTAGCACACTAACGACGTTGACGTCAGATATACGTACTAGGCGATGGAAGAGTAGCCACAGGTGAGAAATGTAATTAGGCAATTATGCTATTCTGTAATTGAGCAAGCCTACTCTTACAACTCATTTAAACCTTAAATTCATAGTCATTCTATGACTCGTTGGTAAATGCTAATGATCGACGATATATTTAATATAAGTGCATAATCAGAACGCATGCCTTTAACAATGCAAACTGTTCTGAGATCTATTTAGAGTTATAAGAGTGAAAAATCCAGTACACAAATCCATCTATAGCATTGTTAATGTAGGTCAAACAAGATGTGTGCAAACCTGGGGGTCTAAATATGCAAACAGATGGAGCAATTACAAGCATAACCATTCCAAAAACATTCGACTTTTATTTTTTTAAATATACCGTCCAGCATTTTACTGTGCACGGCTGAAGCATGCGTAGACCCAAAAGACACTTCTAGTTTGAACTGACAGCTGACTTCTTTTTATTGCATACACACCTTTCTTTGCCCGGATGCGTGTGCCAAACACCTTGAAGGTCAATTTATGTGCCTTATATTTCAGCTAAAAATCATTGCTAATAATACACATTTGCCTTTATTACCATGGGAGGAAACTGTATCTTCGTAATACCTTAATTCCTAATGCAGTTGCGCCCCTTTACTTTCCCTCGGTGAGTGGTTTCGTGAACACAGGAGCATAGACGCCTGTACGCAAACAAAATGTAGCTGCGTACACAATGTACGCAAAGAAAGAAATATTAAATTAGTAGAAAAGTTGTTACCCTAGAACAAATATAAATTTTACATAAGTCATATTTAAGTGTCTGTAACATAACATTTTACTTAAAAACGAGTTACTCGTATATCTTAATACCGAAACCTCAGTAGAAGCCACCACATATGATCTAGAAACGCAACATTTTCCAGGGGAGCCTGCTCCCGGACCATATAGCGATCATGCGTACACATCAAATCATGCCTAGCTACACGCCTGGCACAATTTGGTTATTAATATTAAACAGTATAGAGAGGCAACACTTAGAATGTTTATATATCATAAATAATAACTCGAAATTTCAGTTTCTGCGCGTAGATGGATTTTCACGAAACCATCGTTTTGATCCACAGAAAAACCGAACTCGTGATTTACAGGCAGTACTTTTCGACAAAGAAACACACACTGTCATAAGCGTAATTCACTTTTAATTTCCTTAAACACGTGTGAAAGGTCAAAGCTCTCAGAAGCGTTATTTGGGTGGATTACGCTTTGCCCTGTACGCGATTACAGGTGTGCAGATAAAGGTCAAATTATTCCGTAGTAATACCAATGTACAACCTATTGGAAATTGAAAAGCAAGCAAGTCTTAAGCTGCAAATAAACACCTATTCTAAAATATAAATGATACATGCACACTGGGACAAAAGTTACACAAGAGTCACTAATAACCGGTGATAAAAAAATGTATTAACCATTAAATAATTTCTATACGATTTTGCATTTCAACTTAAGTTAAGTCTAAAATAGGCCTAAATGCTCATACATGCTACCTGATTCGACCACAATAAACTAAGTTCGAAATAAACTACTACCTCTTACACCCCTGTCATCTGAATCTACACTCTCGCGCTCTCCGCACGCGTGCGGTAGCTTTGGACTGAGATGCTGAGATGATACGAACGACCTCTGTCATGACATAACCTGGTTCAGAGTCGCATAAGGCTATTGCAAATAATGGGCCTAACAGTTATGCATAGTAAGTGGAACCCTTTTCTCTAGTTAATGAGTGATATTCGTACCTTACATTGTTCATTCATAAATCTGCATTTCCTGTATATCTGAGTTGTACAATATAATGTACTTTCAGCCTAAAAATAACAAAATTAATGTTAACATTTAAGGCATGCCTGAACACAATTGATGTGTCAACGACAAGTCTCCTTAGGGCATACATATTTGTTGTGTATATACACTATAACTTTCCAGACATAAATAACTCACCATGAGTAGTCATGGTCATGCAGGGTTAATCAAGTGTGTTTCCGAAAGCTATCTTTCTCATAATTCTGAACAGTTTCGCTTGCGATACCGCCCAATAACTGCTCCGAAACACGTCGCTACATTTTCTCCATTTGTCGTCTCTGTCAAATGTAAACACATGACCATGTGCCAAAGACTCGAGCTCTCTGATTGGTCGGCTACCGAATAAATAGTTTATCGAGCCGTTGCTGACATTAAGTGATTTGCACTTTGTTTCGTGTTATAGAAATTAAATAAGTGCTACGTGCACTATTTTTATTTGAAACTGAAGAACCGTTAGCAAGATTTTCGTTTAAAAATGAATTGTTTATGTGTAAGTATAGTTGCGTTGTTGTATTTCCTCGGATGCACCCATGTTTCAATTATAATGTCAAAATATTTTACTTATTCTATCAACACTTGATAAAACTCCATTTTGTTTGTATAAACAAAATATACATAATTTATATCCAGCAAACAATATTCCTTTTAAAAGACGTTGCGTGCACGTGAGTTTTGACAACTTATACTTTGGACTTCCTATCTTTATTTTCTATTAATGCGGTATAGGAAGAATGGTAATAAACTTCATTATTCTATATAGAATATATATACAAAATAAAAAGGCTAGACTAGTTGTACTTGTGTACAGCCACCACCATGGAAGAAACCCATTTCTCTGATTTTGAGTCTCGTTACCATGGAAACCGGCGGTCTGGAACACATAACTTTAGTTCGATTTGTGTAAACTTTTCACAAGACCTATGTTTTCAGCAAAATATGTGACTGGCGTGGCCACCATTTGTTGTCGATTATTGAGAACTACTCGTAAATGTTAAATGTTTGACGCTTATTGCAGTGTAACGAGCGTGTAGTTCTCCCGCGACACCGGTCAATGAAGTCACGCGAGAGTTGATCCATAGCAACACTCCAACAATTTTGGAGTTAGAGGATGCTTAATTGATAAATACAACAGATTTTGTTTTTCTGAAGATGGATCAAGTTGGAACCCTCGAGCTCTCGTATGTTGCCACCATTTATTTTATCTTTAAAAACATAATTGTATTTTGAATTGCTTTTTTATCAAGTAGAAATGTGCAATAAATCTATGGCACCTGTCTGTTGACACTCACACTGGGTGGAGTAACAGTCACACACTTGGTTTTAATGCATGTTCGACTTAGTTGTCAAGTCTTACTTTTGAACTACAGAAGTAGATGTGCAGGAAACCCAGATGAATGTCGAGGTGGTCTGCATTGGAAGAAATTACCCCTTGCCTCACTTTACACATCTAAACCTGAAACCTCACCACTTGATCAATTTAGAACTTTATGCACATACTGAGTACAAAATCCTGCAGCAATCACTGTAGTCAAGTAGAAGTACAAATAGCAGCATCAGAGCACCTCAGGGACGACCACCTCACATCTTTCTGTCACCTCCGCATACCAAATTTATGTGTAGATAAAAAAACTTTTTGAACATATCCCATATGTAGTGCATATAGGCACTTCCAACAGCCTTGCCTTTGGGTAAACCCTTTAGCGAAGTGGTTGAGTGTCAGCCTACTGATCTGAAGGTCCCGGGTTTGAATCCCCGTTAGGGACAGAATTATTTTCTCTTCACAGATTTACTTTAATGGTGTCAGAAGTAAACAGAAGCCTGGTGTGGCTGTCCTGAGATGGGCTTTGGCCCAGAAAAAGTAAACGGGCAGGAGTGTAGTGCATATAGGCACTTCCAACAGCCTTGCTGTTGGGTTAACCCTTTAGCGACATGGCTGAGTGTCAGCCTACTGATCTGAAGGTCCTGGGTTCGAATCCCCGTTAGGGGACAGGATTATTTTCTCCCCTCAGATTTACTTTACATATTTAAAAAATATGTACATACTTGTGATTGTATTGGTGATATTAAAGTTTAATTATGCTAAGGATGATCAATTGATGGTTGATTTCGTTTTCATTGCCTTTCACCTGATGGTATTTAACAAGTAGCAGTAAAAATGGTGCAGCCAGTGATGATGCTATATTTGATGAATAAATATTCCTCATATAACTATTCTAGTTAAAAATGCTTATTTGAAGATATCTGTGAAGGAAGGAAGGTGGAGTCTGAAAAGCCTGGTAAATGTGTTATTGTATATAGAATAAATAAATGTCAGTGAAGCTACATGAGCAAACTGAGCTTGGATAGCACATATTTACTTCAGTCCTCCTACTATAATCTTTTGGTGCCAAACATCAACTGGACAGAATGTAAGTTTCTAGTTTATTCCTACTACTCTATGTTCTTTAATGGATCACTTTATACTTGAAGATCATAACGGTAACCACAGCTTAAGTATCTGAAGTTAGGTTCTTTACCTAACAGGCTACCTCTACGACAGGTTAAAGAGAGTATCATTAATTTACTTCACCTCACATGAGCAGTTGCAATACTTCAGTTGTGATGGCTTAAACTACTAAAGCCTTCTACAAACTAAAATATCATAAAAATTATGCATGTTAGCTTGCTATAAATTTTGTGATTGATAATACAATATAATAAATGTGTTTACCTCAACTGTTAAACAGGATCTATAATTACGTCCAGGTTTTTCAAGCAGTTCCAGTTTGGTTTTTGTCTTCTATTCTGTCTATTTTAACACCTATTTTTCTCTTGCAGATGGGCTCAGGGCTATAATGGTGGAAAGATCAGCTACATAGATAAAGATGTGATCTGCTATCTCTGTGGAAGCAATGTGAAGTTTGTGGCTGAAGATGGGGCAGAGACTGTGTTTCATTTCCCTGGGGAGGGTGTGGGACCTTTTGCCGTACATACACTAAGTCGCTGCTTTGCTGTGGCTGAACAATGCCTCAACCCAAAGATTTATGTGTATGTCTACCCAACCTTCAGACAGATGACGGTCCTTGATGGTGAGTTCTTATTTGATGTTTCAGTCTGTGTTGTATTCTGTTTTATTAAACAATAGTTAAAATGATGATAAAACAATTAACAAAAATTAAAAGCAAGAAAGACAAAAGGGAAAAAGTAGTGAGGTTAAGAATAGCCAGGTTTGATTACAATGAATGACAATTAATACATAATACTTTTTAGTGTGGTTCACATCGTATAGATTAAATTTGATACTTTATTTATTTTTTAAGAATATAACAAAAGCAGGGCACATCTGTGTATGTATTCATTAAAATACTACATAGATCATACCAACAAGAGAAATATATTTTCTTTTAAACTTTTCAAAACTATATATTTCAGGTGGGGCCCAGCTAGAATACCTGCAAATGTTTTTCTCCTGCAGCGAGTACCTGTGTACCATGTCTGGCATACCAGAGTTTGAGCTCACTCTGTGGTAAGTTATAGCCTTTGTTACAAATGGTGGAAAGATTGATAGTAAGAAATATTAACCAAATAATAGCATGTTATGTTTCATCATATGCCATAACATTTCATCATATCATTACTATTTTCATGCCAAATCAGTAACCTGGTTAAAAAAATCCTGTATTCATTACCCTTGGCTCTAGTGTCAGGTGCTCTACTAGTAAGCTTTTTGGGAAGTCCACTCTAGAAAACCGCCATTCTAACTAAATACTTATCATACTATATTTTGTAAAAAAAACAATGCTATTTCTTTGTCATCTTCTAATATATACATTCAAATTTGTGTATACTTCTCGCTAGAATTTCAGCAGCAAACAGTGTAGATACTGATCTGACAGCTCCCAGCAGGGTGAAAGCTGATTTGATCTACACTAATTTCCTAAGTTTTATCAATGTTATATTAACAGGTAGAAGTTAAAACTAATGCATGTCTTGAAAACAACAAGACCACACTAGGGATTTACTTTGTGTTTTAAGTATAAACTCTCAGACCCAAAACACAAATGTACACATGAACATCTAAAAGTCAAGTTTGTTTATTCCTGCAGGAATTTCTCTGAAGGCACCAAGCTGTGCACCTTTGGACTAAATAACAATCAGATTCCCACCAGTATCTCCTTCAACCCAGCCAATTGGAGGCAAATCTGCATGACGACGGAGACATCAGTCACGATGCTAAATATTGAACAGAGTGACAAGTACTATGTCATGCAACCCATGTAAGTATAGCCTTGTATTGTAGTGTAATTAAAGAGAACAAGTTTGATGGTCACCTTGAATGGTCTGTTTTTGTAGAACAAATCAGGGCATTTTCAACTTACGGTTTACATATCAATGCACAAGTATGTACTTTTTTTTATTATGTGCTTGAACAAATATGCTGTTAAGCATTTAAATGTTCAGAGCCCTGAATGTTTCCAATTTAAAAAAACAATGAATTACCTTTTACATTAAAATATGATAAAATTAATATTAGAGGGACATTTTTTTAATTAAAAAGAATAACTTTGTAATTATACTATCAAAGATATTGTGTTAGTTCCTATTAGGAATTGATAAATCTGTTAATACGATATTAAAACATTTGTTACAATTGACATGGTACATGTTACTGTATATTAGTTTCTAATATATTTGCTGCTCTCAAAGCATTATTTATAGATTGTATTTACTCCATATTCAGTTAAGAACTCGATATCAGTGCTACATAAGATAACTAGGCATGTATCATTAATTTTTTGGAAGCTGATGTGCAATAATCTATCCAAATAGTTTTTAATTCTTGACTAATGTCATTAGTTGTTTCAATGTAAATAATGCACATTTGTTTTTTAAATATTTGAAGACTGCTGATGGTGCATAAAAGACTTTTTATTGTTATATGAGTACATATATTTGTTTTCATTATTAGTAGTAAAATATGCTTTCTGTACTACTACACACACACACACACACATATAGATTGTGTAAAATAAAATAAAGAGTATCTTTTTGTTGTGGCAAATACCCTTTAGTTCTCAATTCACATATAAATGTAATAGACTTGTATTATTTTTATGTTGTTTTTGTCTATATCACTTATTGATATATTATTTCTAAAGCAATGTAAGTAGTGTTTCACCTTTAGACAACTCTCCTTCATAAAACACACTTATAAAGTTAATGAAAGATGGCAAATGAAAAAAATATAAAAATACAACTCTTATTACAATAATCTTAAATAACTAATTATTAAGTTCAAGAAAATTTCTCATCGTAACATTTATACTTACACAAGAACAAATAGTTATTTAATTTGCCTTAATTAAAATTTATCCAGGACCTGTAACCAATAGTTTGTATTGAAGTGTTGCAAGATATAAACTAATGTCTTCCTTGTCTGGAAAAGGATGATAGGCACTATCTGTCTACTCATGAACAATGAATTGGTTTTAACTGAAATCAGTTTGCATTGAAGCTTTGAATGAAACCATATATGAAGAAATAGTATTGTCAAATACAAGAAGCATTATTTTAAACAACTTTTCAGTAAGGTACAATTTGGGAAATATACTTTGGCACAGAACCGGTAAGTGGATGATCACAAATTGCTGCATCACTGTAGTAGACTGTTGTTTGTTTATTGTACATGTATAGTTTCACAGTGTTATCATAGCATGCTGACACATGTGTAAGCTTTTTTACAAGCTTCACACAAAACAGCTTTAATTACTTTATACCCTATTATATTTTACATTACTTAGAGTACTTTTTGTATTAAATTTTCTTGTTAAAAATTGTTTTATTAGTGTGTAGTTTGTTATGCTTGAATTTGATTTTACAAGTTATAATTTGACAGTGTTATTTACTGTGTATTCTTCTGCAGCAGAATTATGGTCTGTCATTGTGCAGGTTTGAACCCAAACAGGAATACAAACTCCCTGCCAGGAAACTTGACTTTGGCATACATCACCATATTTACGGAACATTTGCTACCAATTGTAGGGCTTGGTGTCAGCATTAGTCCTAGTTTTAAGAGTTGAAATAAAAAAATCAAGAAAGGATGGTAAGAAAATGTTACAGTAGAGCAAATGTAATGCTGCACCTCCGATTGAAAAGTATCAAAATTAGGGTTAATATGCTTCAAAACTGGAAGTTAAGGGTTCTAATTCCAGTGTGGCCATGAATGGTCATTACTTTTTTCTTACCACTTTTTCACTTTGACAATTATTTCTACATCGCTCTACCAATTAAGAAAAAACATTTTTTTTTTTTTTAATTAAATGAATTATAGTTTTATGATTTGTGCTAAATTTGATTACAAATACACTACTGGGTATATTGACAGTCTAAAAAATCAAAACATTGTGGTAAAATTATTTTTTGTTTTGCAGATTCAACCAAAATACTTTATTGAACATTATAGGGGGAACTCTGAAGCAAATCACTTGGCAATCAAGAGCTTGTTGATTTATATTCAGTACAGCACAGTAAGCAGAAAAAATGAGAAAATCAGTCTTATATTACACTTGATTTACCTCAAGATCGATTCCACAACCAGTCAGAAGATTCTGATAGGTTGGGTTAATGTTGCATTATACATTATCATTTTACCTGTCACATTCCTAGGAACTATTTCAGACCTATAACAATCTCTTCTACCTTTGACTACTATATTACAATTATAAAAATAGACAGGAGATTTGTCTTAGTTACTTAATTGCCTGATTAAGAAATATATAAAATTACATACTGCAAAAATAATATTTGTCTTTTTGTTGTTGTTGTTCCATGTTGTTATTGTCTTTAAATATTGCATATCAATATGTTTCACATGCATTAGTTGTCTATATCATCACCAATTTATTTTTTTACCAATAACTATATTTGACCTGTGCTTAGAAAGTATCAGCATATTTTGATATTTTTAACCTTTTAGGATGTTATTTAAAGAATAATAGCTTAAAAGACAAATTCACGGTATTTATAATATATCACCAGGTACATTATACATATATTTCTAGATTTTCAGCACTATATTGTTAATACAGTTTTAAATATGTTTGTATATATGTTTGTTTTAGAACTTGCTTCAAAAAATCTTTTTGACAGAGATAGTGTCTGTACAAAACAGGTCATATTGTCTTCATAATGATAGCATGCAATTTTCACGCAAGCTGTAAAGTTAAGTCACATCATCCACGCATGCTGGTATTACCTGTTCATCCACACATGCTGGTATTACCTGTTCATCTTCAGCAGTGTTAAGCATGTGCAAATTTATGAGGATGCTTGAATTGAACATTATCTCTGTATGATTTGAAGATTCTTGTTGTGACTATAAATTTGAATAGGTATATTAATAATAACATTTACAATAATGGCGACTTTATTAAGTAAGGATAGATTTGGATAATTCCCATCTTCCTTATGGACCTCAATCCAAAAAATAGATGTAGATTATATAATACACAATATGGTTTTTATTTACAAGCAGTTAATAACAATATGAGACCAAACAGTTTTTTAAAAAAATCATATGGTTCGGTTATAAAATTAACAAAGATTGCAAATTCAAATTTAAAACAATCAACCATTTAAACATTAAAAGTTTCTCTTATTGATTTTACATTAAAAGTCACAATTATTTTATGAATATAAAACATGTTTTTATGCATGTTATAATGTAAAATAAATTATTGTTGAAGGCTTAGCTCTGGTATTATAACACATTGTTATAATAACACACTGAATATTTACAGTATAACAAAAACAAGTCCATACGAGTAAGAAAAATAGCTTAAGACCCATTAACAGGCATCTTTCACCTTGTATATATTGTGTCTTAAATTGGTCTGTAGACTGCTGAATGAACATTCAAGGCATGGAATTAAAAACAATTCAGAATTAACTTTTGAAAAGGTTTCACTTTACTCTGTATTTAGTATTTATCCGTGCAATTTTTTAGTAGGTGAAAACCTTTCTGTCAAATATTCTGGAAATTTGAATATTGATGAAGTAAAATTCAAAATTACCTTTTTGTACAAGGCACTCTCAGAAAAAAAGATTTCCATTCAAGATCTCTAAGATGTCGCTTTGGGTATATCTGCTTTATCAGGAGTTACTCTAGCTGCACATATATTTAAACTTCAGATTAGAAAGAACATAAGCATTAAAAAATCCATAAAGAGGTTACAACATAGATAGATATATATTCATTGTCAAATAGTTGTCCACCTGAACACCTAAAATTCACATTGTATCTGTGTTCTCAAGGTTAGTTCTGCAGGAATAAGTGATCATTGTCATTATCAAAATAATCATTGGTATGACTTGATGGTGTTATGTACAGTGTCTTTGGGCTTTTTCCTTATGCTATTTTTTTTCAGTAAGAGTTCTTGTACTTAGAGCATTTAGTTTGGTTACCTGTTATTTTTAGCGATATCACATCACCTTCATCAGACTGGTTTCCAACTGTCTTCACTCATGTGACCAGTAACCAGTCTGCTGATGATAGTGATATATCATCAAACATTTTTGATAAACAAACCAAATGCTGTGATTACAAGAATTATATTACTATAAAATTAATAGTTCTTGTTGCTTTAACTTAGTTTTATTAAAAGACAAATTCAAATTTTAGTTCTTAAAGCATGAAATAGAGTTGCTGTTTTAGAAGTTGTTATTTAGTTGTTACTGTGTTAGTGTTTTAATAGGCATTGCTTCACGTTACACAATGTGTTGACTGGACACAGATTGAGAGAGTTTTACTATGCTTGAATGGAAGTTTTAGTCTATACAGTATGTTAGTGTTGAGTTAGTAAATGTAAGTAGTTGTCTTTGTTGCCATTTTGCAAGGCACTTTAACACAATAATATCTTAGTTTTATTCCAGTTACCAATGTGTTTGATTGACATTAGAAACCATTTTATTTGATAGCTAAAACATACAATAGATTGAAAATAGCAATCTTAAAAGATATCACTTTATAAATACCTTATATCACCTTATAAAAAAGAGTTTATCTGTAATGTCTTAGGAATCCATAATAAACTGGTGACCATGTTATAATGGATACCAGTGTATATCTATTCTCTTTTTTGCTGTAATAATTTTAAAACAATACACAATATTTTTTGTTTATATTATGTTGCATAATAATAACAAATGACCATGTGTAAATTAGGATTACCTGTGTATGTGTACTGAACCCTTTTCTGTGTAAGTCTTAAAATTCAAAAGCAAACAAAAACACTTAATTCTTTGGATTCACATGTGTTTCAATTTTACTTTTTTGCTATTGTTGTCTATCGACATGAACATATAAAACAAATGTTCTTCTTCTGGCAATTGAAATCAATGCATATTGCTGCATGACTACACAGGTGTAAACCATGAAGCACTGTAAAATACTATAAATATTTATGATATAAAAACTGACAACAATTTTATCCCATTCTTAAACATGGAACAAGGTAAAACTACAGTTTATTGATGTATGTATGTATTTGGGTATTGGATGTTAACTTAACCTTCCTACTTTGTAGCCGTGTGCGCCTCCCGGCAGTGGACCCCGATATGGAGGAGGAAGAGGAGGTTGGGCGGACCCCAACACGGGCGTCTACACGGATGTCACGATACACAGTGGATGTGCCAAAGGCTGCCAAGGCTGGCTTGGTGGGTGAGATGGCAGAGCGTCTGGATGACATACAGGACAAGGTTGAACGAGTGAAACCCTGTTCACAGGTCTGGAGTCCCATTGGTGATGTGTATGTCGGTTGTAAAGGTGGACAACTCATCAAGGTATGTATAGTGTAGTAGGAGGAATTATGAAATTACATTTATAAGTTTATTTGTATGTGAAATTGAAATGAAATTATATTGGTTTCTTAAAGTTAAGTGGCCAGATGTAGATGTTTTTCATATTTTGGATTTGAATAATATAATTACAAAATTAATTTTTCTTGTATATAATGTGACAACCATGTGAAGCCAATCTGGGTTTGATCCTTTAGGCTGGAACCATCCACTCTAAAGGTGATTGCTTTCTGACTCAGCTGACTGCATTGCTTGCCCATTGTTACCCCTTTTTATAAATATAAGATTTGAATGTCCTATTTTATATTTTAAATGGCATTTAATAAAGAAAATGTACAACAGAGATTAAATTAATCCCTTCCTAGATTGACGGGGAGTCCCTGAAGGGTCAGGTTGTGTACTACCCTCCACCCCCTGCAGAGTCCCCTGGCTCTCGTATGTCCAGTGCAGGCTTTCAACGGGAATCACTCATAGAGCAACAACCAACACGTAAGCCTGTTTGTTTTGGTTTTACATACAATCCAGTCACAGTCATGTTACCTAGTCATTATCAATAGATCTCAATACTCATGTCCTGTATCATTTTTTCTTTTAAACTTTTTCAGTTTACCTAAATGTATTCACACTTTCCATTGACTTAATCTGATGCTAACTTGTTTTGCTAATTTCTTTACAGCTGTAGATGTGAACAGAGTTATGCTGGAAGGTAGCATGTCATGTCTTGGACTTCACAAGAGAGGGCTATACTGTGGTGGCAAGGTAAGCAGTAGGATTTATTTTACAAAATTAAAACACACAAATGTTTAATAAACAAAAATTAAGCAGGATAATTACACAAAGAATACTTACAATTGAGGGAACAAGCATGTTCTTGTATTATTATTTTCTTGTTTACTCTTTAGGGACCTTCTCTGTTGGGAGAATTTATTGTTTTTGGAACAAGGGATCTATATAACAAACTTAACAATTAATTTGGATGTGAAATTAATAGCAAAACATCCTTGTCATAATAAATATAATAATTTTAAATATATGTAAATTATAATAATATTATACACATACAGTTTGTACTATTAAATAGGGTAGAGCAATATACTGGGTATTATTTTTATAGTTTCCATGATATTAATCACGGTATGACTTTCAAATATTGCACTAAAGTGAGTTATTAATTTTCTAAATCATTTTCAAGGCAATGGTAAATAGAAATAAAAAGAATAAAATTTCAATACAGTAAGTAACTATCATGCCATGCTTCTGGCCTGTGTGGACCTAAATGGTAACATGGCTATGTTAACTTGTGTTACCTACTACCTAAGCTATTTTATGTTGTTACAAGCATGCCCACATTCTGTGAAGTTAGGTTGTATAAATTATTCTGAATTAGTTTTTTATTATGGTATCACCCAAAATAAACAAATGTGACTACACTATTAGAAGCCAGGGAATACCCATGTATGAACTTTTTTATAGAATTTATACATATTTATGTTTTTTAAAAGTTTTCAGTTGTTTTGCTGAACTTTATTTCTACAAATATAGGTAATATCATTTTTGTTTTTATATCAGGCAATTTTGTGCAATATATTGCAATGTACAGAAATTTCCTGTTAAAAATTACAAGTATTGCACTCTTATTTTTCAACTGCCCTACCATTAACCTCACATAAAGAACTTTGCAAATTGATTATATATCAACTCAAGAAATGAAGATAACTATTAGGATGATAGAGCAACTTAATTAGGACTGTAGCATTTGACATTGGACCTGAACAAAAAGCACCTTCTACTTCTCTCCCTCTACAGGATGGTGTGTTGCGGATGATTGACTTGAAGTCCCGAGATGCCAGTGTTCTGGAACACTGTGTTGTGGGATACCCCATCAATGCCATCACTTTTTCACCCAGCTACAGGCACCTTGCACTTGGATCCACCATGGTAAACATCATGTTTTTATTGATAAATAAATGTAACTTGTGAAATTATTTGTTCAACATATAGACATCAGCTCAACAGCTGTTAAAATCTGAAAGAAGCTGAAAGGTTAATAGAGTATGCACAGGATGTTGTTGCATAAGAAAAAGTTCACATTTCACTACCAGTATCATACCTATATGGTATGATATAGCAGATGTTTAGCATCAGTGCCAGTCTATGGAAATTTGTTTATAGTGCTCAGATTTGAGGTTGAATCCATTTCGGGGTCACGATAAAATACAAATGTTTGTGCTGACCCTTAAATAAACCAGTTATCATATCAGAGATCCTGGAGAAAGTAAACAAATTTCATCTTCAACCTTCTGTAGTTCCAAGTGGTGGTTTTTGAAAATCCTTTTGGGCTTGCCTGTGCCTGACTGACCCATCTAAATAATGTTTTTCTTGCTAGTTAATGGTTTAAACCTATTACATTTGTCACCCGGTGGTGTTACGATGTTTTGGTTTTATATAGGAGGATGTAGTAATTTCAGAATACAAACTCATTCTCCTATCATATCCTGTTTCATAAGTCTCTCATACTCCAGCTTGACACTCAGCATAGAACTAAGTTCTAATTATCCCTTGAAGGGAGTAACTCTGGCTTTGTTACACCAATGCCATTAAAAGAAGATTTTAGCTGTGACCATATTTACTATGCTAATAAAAGTACTTGGTCCAGACATTAGAAGGAAGTTGGTATCTTTTAAACTGGATTAGTTATGTAATCTACATAGAACTATGGCCATGCATCCTGCCAGATGATACATTGTACCAGTACAAGATACAATTGAATTGTTCCTACTCCAGGGAACCCTACATCTCTATGAGCCAGGAGTGCAGGAGAGTCTGAAGCTGTTGAAAAACCTTCACCATGGACATTTCATAGCCATCGCTGTCATGCCAGGCAATGAGTATTGTGTGGTAGGTCTTTTGTTTATTTGTTCAGCTCATATCATAAAAACGATCTATGCCATGCTATAACAGTGGAACTCCATTATAATGCAGGATCAACGTTCTTGTAATTTCACATAAGATCTGGTCTTGCATTGTGCTTAAGTGATGCTACTTACATTTTGTGAGTTGGTGAATGAGAAAACATATAACCTCAGTAAAATTAGGTTTTGCAGATGCCTGATAGAGTTTCTGGGATTACCAATTTTTTGGATTTGGATTTTTTTTTCTCAGTATTGTCAGAAAAAAAATTAACATCTTCCTTCTTTTAAATTCACAAGAAATTTACCAGTTACTGCTGTGTATATTGTGTTTGCAATTAGACATGGACTCTCCTTTCGGTGCATCAACTTAGTTTTTTATGACCCTGACATTAAGTAAGTTTACTTATAGTCAGTTATAGTCAAGGAAACTTAGCACACAGTGGCACTTTCTTGTCAGTAATTTCTCTATACCAGGAAGTAAGGATATAAATATATATTTTATACCATACTTCAGCAGTTCCCCAAACCTATTTGCTGTGATTGCCTGCTTAGGTGTAATATTTATCTACATCCCTTCTGAAGTAAATAAAATAAGTAGACAGGTGCCAACAACATTGTAAGCCTTCCATGAGTTTAACTGGTCTCAAGTTCACTATGTCACAAGAAAATGTGACATTCAGTATTTTTATCATGGTAATTCAAAGTCTATTTTCAGTCAAACATGTTCAACGGAATATACAGCATATACAAATTATGAGCATGACAAAGTATCTTAAAATGAACTGCTCTAGAAGAGAATCTTCCTTGCTGACAATCTTTATGCCCTATGTCACGCATGTTGTAAAACAGCTTAGATACTATTAACAATGACAAAGAGTCCATTCAAATGAATAGTCCCAGGAAAGTACTCATATATCACAAATTTTGTCACAGAAAAATGATTCTTTATAGACATAGAAAAAATTTATTGTTCGAATACTAATTAAATTGAGATATAAAAATTCTTTGTAGACATGTCGTGAAGATGGCACTGTGCAGGTATGGGGTGTAGAGAAGGGCCAGCTGATATCTACCTACCAGGTTGGAGTGCAGGTAAGCTTGGAGGACAGTCTTTATAGTGCATTTTGACATATATTATCGCTAACCAACATTTTTTCTTCGAGTATATTTTTTTTCAATTCTTACAAATCTGTGCTCTTTGACATTCAATAATAATAGATCATGCTAATTTCAGAAACTTCATTACATATAGATTTTAGTATATTTTTGTCTTATTGAAAAAAAAACTTAGCCTGCATGAATCTGCATAAAATGACAAAACATATATATCATCCAACTAGGCCCTATCGATGGCATGCAGCCCAATGTTACATGTCTGTGCTGTCGGCACAACCAGCGGCCATATATACTACCTGGACATGACAAACCCAGAGGATCCTCGAATTGTACACCGGGTTAAAATTTATGAAGGCCCAGTTGCCCATCTTGTGTGAGTTGATTTTGTTCAGTTGAAAAAGGATTTCTTGGTTAAATGTAATGGATGTTCCTTTGTAAGTGGATCACACAATCTTTTTTAGGGCACTAATTCAATTCAATTCTGTTTATTTTAGGTTAAAATTTTGTAATTTCAATTTTAATCACTTACATGTATGTTTACTGATAATGGTCACCATGATGGCTTATAATCATAACTTCAATAAGTCTCAATGCTTTACCATTTGTCCTTATTGACCAATCCAGGTATGACTCTGATGGCAGTTACCTGTTCACTGCCTCCAATGATGGCCATGTGTTCGTGATTGATGGACGGGCATCTGTCAACTTCAAACCCCTGGCCCATACAAGTAAGTGGAATTGTTTTTTTGTGTGTTCTTTTTCTATGTCTAAAGAGCTCCAGAAAATAGAAGTTAATCTGGTTTTATCTGTAAACCCATCAGAAAACAAGCTTTGTTCAATGGCACACATTAAAATTGTTACATTGAGATAATTGGAAAAAATGCTAGTATTTTGGTGATTTATATATATATCACTTATAAAGGATTTTGCTAAGGACTTACCTTCAGCTTTATGATGGATAGAAACTTGAAAATTGCATAAGAAAATAATTGTACATGTACATAATTAATTTTTTATTGCTAATCAAATCTTGCTAATTAAACTTATACAAGCATCGTTTGTTTATAGCCTTTGGTTATTTCATCAATTAAGTTATTATCCATGAAAATTCAATAAAAAAAAAAAAAAATTTTTGCTATTCACTAGTTGTTAGGGAATTTCAATGTGTACTAGAAGTGTCATATATGATGGTGGAGAAGTACAGAAGACACTTTGGTATAGATTTGTTGGGTTATCTGTCTCATGCCTGGGCTTAACAAGCTCTTGAACCATGATGGTGCTGAGCTGAGCTCTGTTTATAAGGTCTCTTTAAGGACTAACAAGGACTTGGCATCTACAGGGCAAACATGACTAAACATACTGTAAAACAACATCTTTTTTATATGTAAAAACTATTTTTATTCTAGGATTGTTAATATAGTTTTTCACTTGAATTAGAGTAAATTTAAGAGTTTTGATTAATCAAAGAGAGATCAAACTTTCATATGACTTAAGAAGAAAGAAACATTAATGTTAGGCCTGCTGATTATATTTCATCTCTTTTTATTTACAGGGATTTCAGGTGACTATCTAACATTTGAAAACAAATGTGTAGTTAGCTTTTACTAAACAATAACACAATGATATCATATTGTTGGTTTTTCTATTATGTTGTTTCGGTTGGTATTTGTTTTAGCTTTATGTCTTTTATTTTCTATATGGATATAACATCTGAATTTTAAGTCAGTGTAACATTGTATTGCCTGCATTGATTTTTGTAACCTTGACTTCAAATTATCTTGCCTTTATACTTGTTGTTATGTTTCTCTCTTTATAAGATTGTGCTTATTTTTGTATTGTTTGGGGAAATATTATGTGCAGCTTTATGTTGATTAATAAATCTTAATACATAGATTTTTAATGAAGTCATTTCAAATGATTGTTGTAATGCATATAAGACATTTCGACATCTTGGATTAGATGTAGATGTCCTTGCCATTGTTTTCTAGCCTTCTTTGAGATATGAGTTCTTAGTTGTAATATCTGAGATCGTATCTGTATAGATTAAAATCCCATTGGGTTCAAAAGTGACCAACTAGTTAACTCTTCAGCCCTTCACTGTGGGGGTTCAAATTTATGCAGTGATGTCTTATAGTGGACATGATGCACAAACCAGCAAACATGTGATTTACCAGCCAGCTCACATGTGATGCACCAACCAACTGAAATGTCATGCACCACTGGTTCTACCCAGACCTCTCCCTGCATTCTTCATCCAATAACAATAACTGAATGTAGCCATGATTGTGTCAATGAGATGTATCTAAAAACCAAACTAACTGAGTTCAATGGAAAGCAGCAGTATTTATATGACTTTGTAGCTTGTCCATGAAAACACAGAGTTTACCTTGACTAAGTTGTGGGACTTTATGCTTGGTTGCACTGTTTAATGTGTCAGATACTTACAAATCATCACATTATGAAGGGTTATGGTGAACATTTATTTTGAGTTAAATTTTCAAGTGAGTGTGTTGTCGTACAAAAAGCTGTAGTATATAGCAGTTGAAGTGGAATTCTCTTGTGAATTTACATTTTATCTTTGTATATTTGCTTAAAAACTATGAAAACTAACATAATTACCATTGTAGAATGGATATCTTTATGCGGTTTCGGTTCTTCTAGTTTATTATTACCATTCCATTAACATGGCAATATACATACTAGGAGAAATAGATATTCTAACTATAACATGTAGTTACATGTGTATAAATAATTTGGGAACATAGTTTACATAGTTTAACATGGTGTAATTTTCCAGTTTGACAACTACAGTGTAAAATACACAAACATCTGAGCAGAATATAATCTTTAATTATTTATTTATTAACATTTTTATACAACAGACTTATTAAGTCATATTACATGAAAGAAACTTTTTAATGGAAAGATTTGATGTTGACATTATGTTTGTAAACATGAATAAGAATTAATTTAGCTTAACAAAGTGTACCTTTAAAAATGTGCTTCATACATGTGACAATATTTAAAATATTACACAACAATACTAATAATATTAAAATCTCTAAAAAATCTCCTTGAATGTAGTCTTTTCTGTGATCAGGTGTTAGACTGTTGAATTAAACTTCTGGAAGCATCTTTGTTGTAGGTAGACATAGAAAAAACATTTTTAAAGCACTGTGCATCATTTCAAATAGTGCATTGGAAAAAATGATGTCCAGCTTCTTAATTTTAAGGTCAAATTATCAACCATGATTCTTTTTTGTGGAGGTTTAATACAACTTGGTAAAATTAATAAGATAATAAACAATAAATATCATATATCTTTTGCTGACATCAATAGTACACAGGAAGTAAATTAAGTGTCATAAAATGGACCAACACATTTAAATCACCTATTTAATTTTATATTCAGATTGATTGTAAAAAGATGGATATGTGTGATATATTGCATTATAGTTCATGGTGTTTTGTTGAGATGTTTTCTAATTACATGTAATCTATAAAGCCATTGACCTTTCAAATTAGATAACTCCGACTTGCATTAGTGTGCAATATCACACAATCCAACATCTTTTTTCCTAATTGTTTAATTTCTTGTTCTTTTTATGCATTTTTTTTTATGTAATATTCTTATATTAACAATTTTATCTTAACTTACATGCCATAGGTGTTGTTGTCAAGACATTCTTTTTCTTAGAGTGACATATATTGAAGATTTAAGTTTTTCTTATTTTATTGTTACAAAATACTTTGGACTCCAATGCTATCACAAAACCCATTTCTTATTCTTATGATAATTGCTAAATTGAGCCCTAAGAAATATTTTTATTGCAATTATTTTATATCTGTATATGTTAAAAAACATAGATTGTATAAAAGATACTTTTGTCTACAATTATACAGTCAGCATGCAGTAATTTAGGGTTTGTATTTAACATGCAATTATTTAGAATTTGTATTAGGTCAGTTGAAATTACGAGGTTGTTACATTATGTTTTGTAAGATGATATGTCCAAGAAAAAAACGTATACCGTATTCACTCGTGTAATGGTCGCACCCGTGTAATGGCCGCACCCCCAAAATGACCGCAAAATTTGAAGAAAAAATCCTAAATCAATGTTATAGCCGCACCCCCAAAATGACCGCAAAATTTGAAGAAAAATCCTAAATCAATGTAATAGCCGCACCCCCAAAATGACCGCAAAATTTGAAGAAAAAATATATCCCTTTGTTCTGCATGAAACACAGCTGATTATCCGTCAGTAAACACTTAAACAAACTTTCAACTTCAGTCTGCTAAATACACCAAGCTGTAATTTACTTGGCGTTTCTGTGTAGACTTGCCTCATTACACAGGTCAAGTGATTGACTCTGAGATAAGCTGTTGTCAAGGTGATATCGATCGGAGCAGTTTGACAGTGAGGGAGTGAACGATGTGTTTTTATAAGGAGCTGCCGATGACATTTCTCCATGAAAATATTGATTGGTGGAATGTACACAAGGACAGTGCACTGTTCCCCGATATATCGTGTACTGTCACACCAGACTTGATGACGCAGATCAAAGAAATTAATTTCATGCCGCCACGAGCTACAGGATAGCAGTGCGACTGAGACTAGATACATTCGAAACGTGTCAAAAATACAGTCGCAGTTTACCAATTAACCCTTTTGTTGAGACAGCATGACTGGCCATATTTATATTTTTTAACAATTTATGTCTACACCTTAACCTAGACATATCTTTTTTTGCTATTCAATGTAATTGGTGTCATGGCAACTACAACCAGAAATTATTTTTTGTATTTCCCACATTTCAGTTGCAGAGGGTGAGGTACAAGCCCTTGCGTCATACACCACTGACAAATCTGTGTATGTTGTGGCAACCCATAGCACCTCTGGCAACAAGAGAATGGGTGCCAACTATATCACCACCTTCCAAGTGGATGATGATGTCATGAGGGGTAGGAACTTTTATTAAGCTGACCATTTATATATATCTTTAAGAGAGGGAATACATTTTTTATACTTAGGAATAGAGTGAAAGGCTTTAATTAGCATTAATTTGTTATATATCATAGTTCATCATATCCATCGTTAAGGTTTATTTTTCTATCTTCATTGTTCTTTAGTTTTAATGTTATGTGGTTGTTTCATGGCTGTAAAACATGTTATATGCACATTCAGACTTTTTTCTCTGTTCTCTTTAATGATCAATGAACAAATAGAATTGATAATTTGTATTTTCATTTACATTATTTCATAATTACAATTTTATCATTTGTGCTTTCTTAAATGGATAAAAATGAGGTAAGTTATCTTGAATTGCTCTCTTATATAATCTTGCTATAGCTAACTTAACCAAATGCATATTGTGCAATATTGCTCAAAGATGTTTACAAGATTAATTTGAAACAAAATGCTTTAATGATTTGTTAATATGTATAATACAAGGTTTGAAAGCATTTAAAGATTTAAGCCATGAATAAATTTAATCTGCAACCACTTTAGGTATTTGAAATAAAATAGTTTAACATGGAATGTAAATCTCTTGTCTGTAGATCCCATTTATACCTGACATTATTTTGACAATAACATTTTCCCATATTCAATGTTTTACTAATACTTCTGTTATCATGCAATAAAACAACTTTTTGTTAAAATACATTTGTAATTTCTCTTTACAGATTTGCGGCCCAATTGTAACAGTCTGAAGTATGATTTCAAAGATGGCGCCATTCAGAAGGTGTCCCTTAAGTTAGCTGTGCCATCATACGGTGCGGCAATCACAGAGGGTCGGACAGTGTACACACTGGCACAGAACAACCGCAAGGTGCATCAGCACAGTCTTCCTGTACCTGAGGAGCTGCCAAAAGGAAAGGTAACTCACACAATAAATTATAATCAATGCTATATATTGCTTATAACACAAGAAGTCAAACAGTGATTGTTAATTGTATTTAACACTATTATAATGGTAGTTTTCCTTACTGTCTCTCATTTTTAAAAATCATTCCTAATGATGCCATCATTTGCATGAAGCTCATAAAACGTTTAGTTGATGCCAATGTCAACTTTTGTATTTTGCATTTTCACAAGTTCAATTAATAGAAAACTAGTGTTTAAACAAAAGCTTAAATTATTGATCTAAACCAGGAGCTGGAGAAGTTGCGTATTGAGGCTGTATCGGAGTCTCCAGGCCATCAGCTGCCAGGGGGACGTGTCCTACTGTCTCCCCACCAGAAGTGGCTTGCATCCTATGGCACTGATGGATCCATTATGCTGCGTACCATTGGACAGATGGTAAGTCTTGGGACTGATTATAATCAAAACATTGACCCATATACATATATTTTGAAAGTTTCGAAGGCATGCATTTGTTTGCCCTTGGTTAATAAACCTTTTAGATCATACCTACTTAGCACAAGATTTCCCGGCCACTTGTGGTGTATGGTTATTGAATGGCTTTCAGATTTGGGATCAGTTTCCAAAATGACTAATGCTAAAAATCTAATGCTAGGTTTGAAGTACAAGTAGAAGGAAACTTAACTAAGTCAGTATTATTGTTTATTTTATTTTTTTATATAATATTATTGCTGAATATATGCATACCTTCTAAATAAAAGCTAAGGCTAGTTAACAGCTTCTATTGTTAATTGGTGATAAATGTTGTCAATGACTTCCTTATTAGAACCACAGATATGCCATAAGCTATCTGGGAAAGTTTTTCAATTAAAGTATTCTTATAGCAAAAAAAGTTAATTCCTACATTTGTATTCCCAGGACAACACTGTGTCTATCACTCCCCATGACTACCGGAGCGGTGGAGTGAAGACCATTGCATTTGGAGAGGACAGTCAGAATATCTTCACCACCGGTTTTGATGGTGTCCTTACCTGCTTCTCATGGAAGTAAGTTTATGCTGTTTTATTTCATTTTTATCAAATCCTTATTTTATAGAAGTGTAAAAATACAGCATAAATTCAAGTAGTCTGTTGAAGTCAAATAACTGTGGACAAAGTACCTATATAGATAACAATTGGTGTATAATATAAACACATAATGAAAGATCAAAAGTTGACAACTAGATTTTAGATTTTCATGGTTATAAATAAAAGCATGAGTTTTTTGTTATATCAGATTTAAGAAATTCATTAAGATTATATTTTATACATAAATCTGATTTTTTGTAGTTAAAATTGTATGAAGATTTTACTTATGCTTATAACTTGTTTATGGTCTAAACATACATGACTGATTCTTTCATATAAATATCTATAGAAGCATGAATACATAAATTTGTATATTTTAATAAAAATTACACATATATAAATTTAGTTATGTATAACTATACTGTATTGCTCTAATGTATGCATGCCATTGTTAGTCCATCAATAACGGAACTAGATGGAAGGTAAGTCTAGCTATGCATGCCACTGACATGTGTCTTGCATGTGTGATCTCTGCTCTTCATTGCTACTCCAACATTAATTGTGATCAAAATGCATTAAATAATTTCAGTATAAATATGTATATATAGCCTTTCTTAATCTTAAAAAACTTCTACAGTAACATACCAATTTTTAAGTCCAGTTGCATATATATCAGACAATGAGATACATTCCGGATATAATGATTTAAATAGAGACACATACATAATAAAGCTAAGTGACTCATATACTGTGATAACACAGTAGAATGCTACATCTTGTCCTACTGCCAATAGTTGGTGGAGAGTATGTTGGTGAACCCATACCTGTACCATGGTTAACATTTTTGCGTCTGTCAGATTCAGGCCATTGATCTAAAATGAATTGAATCCCCAACATCCAGGGTAACCTCTGAAAAACTGTTCATATAGAACAATACATACATATTCAGTAAATATTTATTGTATCTCTAGTTAACATTATGTCACCACACTTTGGGTACACTATTTCTCTATTCATCTCAGTAAACAGGCTCAACATTTCTTCAGTTAATTTTCTTGACAGAACTCAGATGTAAACTGCACCTTTTAAACTAAGGGACGTGAATTTTATGTTTTAGTATTTTTGTGGGTTTTTTGTTTTTGTTTTTTTTTTTGTTTTTTATTTAGACAGCATTTTCATAGTCCTAGGTTTAAAAGTCAAATACATTGTTCATTTTGAAATTGTTGTAGATTGTAGAGTTTGTTTTTCTTGTCAGTTGTACCCAACCCTACCTATTGATAATAATTGAGTGAAATCAAGCATTTAGTAACATTAGCATAAACAAAGATACACCCAACCCCAGGACAAAGTAGTGCTGTGTAGTACATATATAACTGCAATGAGATGTTGCTTACTTCCAAAAGCTTTTAAATTATCTTTTCAGTTGCATAAAATGTGAAACATCCAATAGTTTCCATTTAAATTAATCTTTATATGAACTATGTAACACACACTCCTACAAGGTAATAATATAAGCCAAGATACTTGTTCTGCTGAATACCCAAACATTCACAAATGCTTTATATGGTTTGTCTACTTAACATGCCTTGTGAATCTGCTCTTTTTTTGCTTATATTTATTTTCACTTATAAATTGACAAAACTAAGATAAAACTATAGTTACAGCATGATCCTATTGCTTAAAGTCTAGCTTCCATTCCACCATCATCACCGAACAGATAAAAATAAGCTGCATTTTTATATAATAACCTTGTCAATTCAAATTAACACTGCCATAACAATCTATTTCATTAAAAGCTTAACCAAAAAGCTTTCTACTATATTTACATTAAAAACTGCCTGACTAATAAACCCATATTAAAAATCATTACTATAAGTTTACTATGATTAAGGTTTGTTGATACAATATATCATATTCAAGCATACTACAGTTTCTTTAGGTGCAAAATGTCATTCACAGTTTCTTATATAAATTGAAAAAATGTTAATTTCCTATCCAGTATAACTGTATTATTATTTTGGTTTCCAGGCATTGTTATTATAGTGATTTTTAGCAGACTACGAGACTGCTTAATTATATCTAATAAGACATCAAATTTTGCTAATATTTCCTACTTTTTTTTTAAACTACATTCCCACTTTTATCATTTGGCAACTACTCTCATACTTTTTTTGAGTAAATCTGTCACTTTTAACTTTTTCATCTACTTTTCATTGGTATTTCCTTTTTTCCCTTTCGTTCTATTTATGTGAGTCACTGTGTTTTGTTGCAATTTTTTTGTTTTATAGCCGGTTTCATATATCGTCCCTATTGCTTATTTGAACAAGTCATTCGGAAGAAAACAATTCAGCTACTTACCTATAATTGTACATTTCAGCTACTCTCCCACTGGTATTGGCAAGGCAAAGTCAGCTATGGAGGCAGCACGGGCCAGGAAGTCAAAGCTGATGTCAGCACAGAAGGAAGAGGATGAGACGCTTCACAAGATGGATGACTGGGTGCCTGGCAAAACATCTAGGCCTTCATCTGACAAGAAACCTGTGACACGTGAGGAGAAGGTCAGTGGATATATACAGAAAAGCTGCTAAGTTTTCTGCATCTTTTTCAATTTTTTTTACTACTTCTATTTCTATGGGTGCCTGTAGACAAGCAGTCAGAGTTTGCTACTTGTAATTACTCAGACCCTTACTATGTGAGTTTGAATCCTGGTCGGGGTGAAAACTTACATGTGACTTCCATCTGACTGGTTGTGTGATAGTAGTTCTACTCCAAAATTTGTCTGGGATTGTTCTCTGTCAATTATTAGCTGGATGTTGCCAATATGACCATTATTGTATCTGCATGATGACATGAAAAACAAAACAATTTCCCGCTTTGTTTGATCATGATAGTAATGATGATAAAGAAATAATGATGAGGACTGATGATGATGTAAAAATGAAGATGAGTCACTTTGGCAAATTGATCTAGTTATGGTTATTTTTGTTCCTTCTACTTACCTGCCCCATCCAGGAGAAGGCTGTGAGAGATGAAGCAGTGGCACGTGATGAGATCTACAGGACACCTACGCCAACACCTGCAGATGATGCCACCTGGCTTCAGGTGCAGGAGCTAGAGGTGAGGCAGTGTACAAACATACATTTATGTTACTAAGTAAGACAAAATTTGATGTGCAGCCAGTTATGGGCATGAACCAGGGACCCTTACCTAACAGGTCAACTGCTGTTCTTACTGAGCTAGGCTAGACTGCTAACACAGTCTCTTCCTATCACATGGCTACCTGTTAGTACAGGGGACTCTTCTTTCATACATTCAGTTCATATAGAATATATTAAGTGTTTGTTTTTTTACCCCAGTTTGGTATATACAAGAATAATGTATACATTTTAAATATATAGATATTTATATATTATAAAAAGTTTTAAGGTTAATATTTGCATGACTCAGATTTTAACAACTCTTGTTTAAAACAGTTGGCCTATTTTAATTATTGTAAGTTGTTTAGCAGTATATTCTTGTGTACATGAAATTTCCACTAATACTTCAACAGAAACATATTTCAGAGACCATAGCCATAATACATGATTAAATTGTAATTCAGAATCCTAACAACATTTCAAAAGAATTCTTTGAGTTTGTAAGTACAGACAAGCACATGCTCATATATACACTTGTATGGTGCTTTTTGTCAACCTCTGTGGTTGTTCTGTGAACATTTGTAACATCCCACAATATATATGCCTTGTGAATTCTTTGTAAATGTCTTTTTTATGATTTCGGGAAGTATTCTCAGCAATATCATGCAAACATTCTGTGGAACTTATGTAAATTACTAATACTAATTGAATATTGTGTGAAATTGTATGAGCCATATTTTGACATAGTTTAGTTTTGTTAATAAAATTTACAAGGTAAATGATTGTACAAAATATAGGGACTCATCAACTTCGATAGTAATTATGATGATTATATTTAAAAAAGACAGATTGAAATAATTATGAATGTTTCATTCTGATATTTAAATATTACTTTTTGTACATTTGCATGTCAAATAAGACACAAGAATTAGACAATAGCTTTGTTTTTATTCATATCCGCTTCATAGATCTGTTGTATAGTATGTGTTTGCTTTCTTATTTGAAACAAACGGGTTTAATTTCATTAATTCAGCTGAACAGTTTTACTTGCAAATGTCTTCATAGTCTTTATATTTATATACCAAATTTAAGAAATTGAAATGTCACATGTACACAAAAGGTACAATGTATAAAGTCCATTAAATTTTGACTAATTTTGTTTATCCTTAAAAGTTATCTGTATAGAGATTTTTTCATGAAAAACAGTGTTCAGGTTTTAGGTGGTACAGCTATTTTTGTTGTCAGCATTGTTGTTTGATTGTATCATAGATTGTACCTTTTTCAATCTTACAACTGATCATGTTACATACTGAAACAATAATAATCTTCATCTGAATGCCAATGATTGTACAAAACATTTTTTTAATGAGCACTGAGCAAAAATTATATATTTTTAAATTACTGTTTGCATATATCTAAAGTATTTTTAGGTTTGAACTCAGAAAAAGCTAACTAGACATATGCAAAAATATAATTATGAACTAGAAATTTGATCATGTTGCATTTAAACCTTTTAAAATAATTATTAAGTCAATTGTTTCAATGCTTCAATATGAAGTTTGAATGTTTAAGGCATTCAAAGAAGAAGACCGACAATATGCTGATGTGAAGAAGAACCTGCGAGTGTCCATCAGGGATATGAGGAGAACGGTAGGTGACGCTAGCCTTACAAAATGTCTGGGAACTTTGTAGTTGTACTGCTTTACTTTCAATACAGTCTGGGATCTTAAAATTGTGCTGCTTGTCCTTTCAGTACAGTCTGGGAACTTAATAATTGTGCTGCTTGTCCTTTCAGTACAGTCAGGGATCTTCATAATTGTGCTGCTTGTCCATTCAGTACAGTCTTGGATCTTAATAGTTGTGCTGCTTGTCCTTTCAGTACAGTTTGGGAACTTAATAATTGTGCTGCTTGTTCTTTCAGTACAATCTGGGAACTTTATAATTGTGCTGCTTGTCCTTTTAGTACAGTCCGGGAACTTAATAATTGTGCTGCTTGTTCTTTCAGTACAGTCTGGGAACTTAATAGTTGTGCTGCTTGTCCTTTCAGTACAGTCTGGGAACTTAATAATTGTGCTGCTTGTCCTTTCCATACAGTCTGGGAACTTAATAATTGTGCTGCTTGTTCTTTCAGTACAGTCTGGGAACTTAATAATTGTGCTGCTTGTCCTTTCCGTACAGTCTGGGAACTTAATAATTGTGCTGCTTGTCCTTTCAGTACAGTCCGGGAACTTAATAATTGTGCTGCTTGTTCTTTCAGTACAGTCTGGGAACTTAATAGCTGTGCTGCTTGTCCTTTCAATACAGTCTGGGAACTTAATAGTTCTGCTGCTTGTCCTTTCCGTACAGTCTGGGAACTTAATAGCTGTGCTACTTGTCCCTTCAATACAGTCTGGGAACTTAATAGCTGTGCTGCTTGTCCTTTCAGTACAGTCTGGGAACTTAATAGCTATGCTGCTTGTCCTTTCAGTACTGTCTGGGAACTTAATAGCTGTGCTGATTGTCCTTTCAGTACAGTCTGGGAACTTAATAGCTATGCTGCTTGTCCCTTCAATACAGTCTGGGAACTTAATAGCTACGCTGCTTGTCCCTTCAATACAGTCTGGGAACTTAATAGCTATGCTGCTTGTCCCTTCAATACAGTCTGGGAACTTAATAGCTATGCTGCTTGTCCTTTCAGTACTGTCTGGGAACTTAATAGCTATGCTGCTTGTCCCTTCAATACAGTCTGGGAACTTAATAGCTGTGCTGCTTGTCCTTTCAGTACTGTCTGGGAACTTAATAGCTGTGCTGCTTGTCCCTTCAATACAGTGTGGGAACTGAATAGTTGTGCTGCTTGTCCCTTCAATACAGTCTGGGAACTTAATAGCTGTGCTGCTTGTCCCTTCAATACAGTCTGGGAACTTAATAGCTGTGCTGCTTGTCCTTTCAGTACTGTCTGGGAACTTAATAGCTATGCTGCTTGTCCCTTCAATACAGTCTGGGAACTTAATAGCTGTGCTGCTTGTCCTTTCAATACAGTCTGGGAACTTAATAGCTATGCTGCTTGTCCCTTCAATACAGTCTGGGAACTTAATAGCTATGCTGCTTGTCCCTTCAATACAGTCTGGGAACTTAATAGCTGTGCTGCTTGTCCTTTCAGTACTGTCTGGGAACTTAATAGCTATGCTGCTTGTCCCTTCAATAGAGTCTGGGAACTTAATAGCTGTGCTGCTTGTCCTTTCAGTACTGTCTGGGAACTTAATAGCTATGCTGCTTGTCCCTTCAATAGAGTCTGGGAACTTAATAGCTGTGCTGCTTGTCCTTTCAGTACTGTCTGGGAACTTAATAGCTATGCTGCTTGTCCCTTCAATACAGTCTGGGAACTTAATAGTTGTGCTGCTTGTCCTTTCAGTACTGTCTGGGAACTTAATAGCTATGCTGCTTGTCCCTTCAATACAGTCTGGGAACTTAATAGCTGTGCTGCTTGTCCTTTCAATACAGTGTGGGAACTGAATAGTTGTGCTGCTTGTCCATTCAATACAGTCTGGGAACTTAATAGCTGTGCTGTTTGTCCTTTCAATACAGTGTGGGAACTGAATAGTTGTGCTGCTTGTCCATTCAATACTGTCTGGGAACTTAATAGCTGTGCTGCTTGTCCTTTCAATACAGTCTGGGAACTTAATAGCTATGCTGCTTGTCCCTTCAATACAGTCTGGGAACTTAATAGCTGTGCTGCTTGTCCTTTCAATACTGTTTGGGAACTTAATAGCTGTGCTGCTTGTCCTTTCAATACAGTCTGGGAACTTAATAGCTATGCTGCTTGTCCCTTCAATACAGTCTGGGAACTTAATAGCTGTGCTGCTTGTCCTTTCAATACAGTCTGGGAACTTAATAGCTATGCTGCTTGTCCCTTCAATACAGTCTGGGAACTTAATAGCTGTGCTGCTTGTCCTTTCAATACAGTCTGGGAACTTAATAATTGTGCTGCTTGTCCCTTCAATACAGTCTGGGAACTTAATAGCTATGCTGCTTGTCCCTTCAATACAGTCTGGGAACTTAATAGCTATGCTGCTTGTCCTTTCAGTACAGTCTGGGAACTTAATAGCTGTGCTGCTTGTCCTTTCAATACTGTCTGGGAACTTAATAGCTGTGCTGCTTGTCCTTTCAATACAGTTTGGGAACTTAAAAGTTGTGCTGTTTGTCTGTTCAATACAGTCTGGGGACTTTTTTGTTGTCCCTTTGTCCTGTATTAGAAGCACTGCCCTAGTCAACACTGGAGGTTCAGCGGATTGAATTGTAATCCAAAATATGGTAGGCCCTTGGCATAAAGTTGCCATAGTCTTAAAAAATAAAAGTGTTCAAGTCCATTTTCTTATGCAAAACTTATTTGGAGTAATTCCCCTGGTTAACAAAGTATCTGATTAATGTAAATTTGTTGGGTATCATGTCATTAAATCATGGCATAATAACACAGTAAGAATTATGTTAAGATTGCGTTGTAAATGGCTATAATCAGCATATATGACTACAGTTGACCACTGCCATTCATTCCTTAAAAAAATACCTACTGGTTGATAGGTTCAGTGATTTCCTCCTTCAATATTACAACTTAAAATTTTCATTAAACAATTTGGATGCTTTGCTTGTAACTGTCATACTAAACTTACAGCTTCAAACCATGAATGAATAAAAACAACATAATCATAACTAATTTTAAAAGAACAACAAACAAACAGATTTTAAATCAAGTTAAACAATACTTCTTCGTTTGTTTTACTGCATTGCATCTTAATATCTGCTCTGTTGGTCAATGTCTGTATTTCTGAACCAGATTTTCACATACTGCTGCAGTTGTCTGAATTTCTGGCATAGGCAAGTATTTATTTCCGTCTTTATAATTTTAATTATATTTATACCTACAACAGCTCCAGACAATGTTAAAAACAAATGAGACCCTGCCAGAGATTGAGCGTCTGAACCGGCATGAGTTTGATCTGGACATAGAGGAGCAGATGAGACTACAGGCTGAGGCAGATCAGGAGGTCGAGAGGGTATGTGAGAACGGAGTTGGCACTTTCTTAAAATAGAAGCAATAAACAATCCTTGTGGGTAGTTAGTAGCAGAACTAGTGGAAGATAAAAAGAAAAACAACGATGCAGTGATGAAGTATTTTCTATTCCTCAATTAATCAAAACTGGATTTCTAAATAGCAATTAATGAAAAAAAAATGTTTATTAGATTTTCTTACTTATTTACTCTATTTGACTTTGTTGAGTATGATTGTTACATTGCAGCAATTAGTTTTTGTTATAATAGTGACATCCAGCTATTTAGGTGGCCAATAACCCCAGACAAATGTCCGTGTGGCACACCACACTGGTCAGCTGAAGACATATTCCTATATTATGTCTTTCGCCCCATAGGACTTGAACCCACTCTGTTATAGGCTAAGCAGTCAGGGGAGTCATAAGTCAGTGACTATCACTGTGTTAAGTATAAAATAGAAGGTATCATATTAAGAATATAAAGAGAAGTGTCATGTTTGTAGGTGCGGGAGGAGATAGAGTTTGAAAACCTGGCCAAGATGTACCTGCGGGAGATGATCAAGAGGGAATGCTGGGATGCCATGGTCGTCAAGGGGAGAGCTGTACAGGTATGACACAAGGACTGCTGTTAAATAATGAATTTGCTAATAAGAAAAGCCTAAAAATTCTTTACATTACCATAATAAGGCATATTGAATGTGTTTTATTCCTTTAGTCATTTTAGGCTTTGTTCTTTCTTATTTTAATAAGGAATGTACATTGTAGTATATTTGTTTCAGGGTACATGCTAGTAAATGAGTAGCTACAGAAGCAAGAAATGTGTGCTTTAAACAGCTTAATACTTAGTTGGTTTATCTGGATCTATACATTTTGTTTAAAACAGATATGTTTTATAAATGGACAGAAACTAAAACTGCGATTTATCAACCAGGTTTTTCAGAACTGTTTCATGATTCTTTACTTTATCAGAACCATAAAATAGACAGGACCTGGTAGCGCATACAGTAGAGTAGCTGCTCTAGGTACGGTAGGCCCCAGGTTCAATCCTGGGCCATGACGTACCAAAGTCACTAATATTGGAAGTGGTATAGCTTTCTAAGCAAATAAAAGGGTAGTCCCATGATTGGTTGTCAGGAAAATGTGACTGGGTGTGGTATGATGCCAGGTGTTCACAGCATGGTATACACAGTGAAGGCAGCACCATATGTTTCACGTAGACATCATTTCCAGATAAGGGAAATACTGTTGGGGGATGATAACCCAATATACAAAATATGAAAGATGACTATTGACCATATTTGTTGTTGTGTTGATCCCCAGGCTTTCAACTCCAATTTGGAAGTTAGCAACTTCCCCATGCGTGAGAGGTCCCAGCATTTTATCAAGATGAAAGAGACTGTAACCAAACGACGAATGATTGAAATTGCTGAACAAAAGGTAGGCACGTCTAAAAGTCTTAAATCACATGATTTATATTTGTTACATCACCACTAGCAGGGTTAATAAGCAGTTTATTGGACAATTTTTCATTTGATGAAAGAAATATCTCATGGCACAAATTAGCTCCTGAGTCACGCAATTTTCCTATAGTAAAATTCTGCACATTCTTAAAACAAATCCAACATTTTGCCTACATACTTAACAAACAAATAAAATAAAAATGATGCTAAAGAAGATCCATTCACAGCAGCTTTTCATACATGTGTTCTCCAATATTTTTGGGTGTATGATTTCTTTTTTTTGGGGTGCTTTTTGGTTTACTTATGAACATTTTGGGTTGTACACACATACTGCTTTTTGTACTGGTGGGCAAGTAGTTCTTTGTAGATTTTTTTTATTAAAATGTTTTATTTTTGTTGTAGCTCACTTCTCTTGTCCTTTTTCACATAAGGAAATATACCATTAGTAAATGTATTCCAAAATCTATTGTGTATAATTTACTCAACACTTTAACAGACAAAATGTCTGTGTGTCACATTGTTTTATCTGTGCACACCATAGCATCTTTTTGCTTCATTAACATGTTATATCACACTTATCCACAATGTGTTTCACCATTTGATGTACAGTCTGGACAATTCTGTTGTTTGAGGCCTACCCACTATTGTGGAAATGTTCATCAAATAATGATCAAACAAAAAATTGAAGACATAGGCTTTCTTTTAGTAGCTATAAGTAGTTTCAACTTTGAGACTGGTTAAAACAAATTGACCAAGCCTATATAAATGGAGTACACCTAGACAAGTCAGGTCCCTCAGGGTTTCATCTGATAAGGATGCTACCAAGTTTTTAGCGATATGTATAGGTAACTTGACCTGTAGATGTCAGAATTAATATAGGCTATAAACAACATGTAAAATGACAAGGTTTAACAATGGATCGGAGCTGTTTAATAAGTTGAGATAAAGATAATTACTACCCCAACCCTTTTGTTCAAATTAATATTATTCTAGCTGACCTCAGAAACTTAAGTTTTCTTCCAAACTAGATGTCTCTTGACCTTGACTTTTATGTTTATTCATAGTCCCTCACAATATTAAAAACTGAGTTTGTTTGTTTCTCTTCTTACTCATTAATATATTTATATGCTAGGCTTTAGACGACAAACTGCCTATATTGAAGAAGGTAAAAATATGGGTGATTATAACATATGTATAGCATATGTTGTTAGAACTTACCTTTTGCAGAGTTCATTGGCAACTACATTTATACCAAAGCATATTTCACTTGTATGGAAACATTTAATATATATCTTGTCAAAAATGCAAAACAACTTTTTTATCAAAACTTGTTGCTATTAATACAGTACTTAAAATTTTACTTTTGTGATTTATTGTTGTCTTTGACATAAAAAATATTTAAAGTAAAATGTCCATTTAAATATAAAGATGAAAATAGACTGTTAAAATGAATGTGGTTGCTGTTGGATTCTGTTGCTGTTACTTACATGTACAGGTGTTGGACTGATGGGACTGATAGGTTGTGTAACGATGACAGCTCCAGTCAGAGAATGTTTCAAGTATCTGATTGGCTGATTTTAATATGTTTTTGGCATCCAGTCAGATGCATGGAAATGATATCTGACTCATGCTGAAAGTTTCATAATCTACAGCCCAGAATGAGTTTATATCAGAATGCTATTCTTGAGTATAGGATAAACTAATGTTAGTCAAGACCATTGAAGACCATTATAAACCGGAGACTATTGAAATTATCAAAATAATCATAAGTGATAAATGGCTCTTTATTCTCAATATGATTTTTTTTTTACACAATGGGTTTTTGGTTTACCAAGGGAAATTTTATGAAAATCATCATCAACATTTGGCATTTTATACAAATGCACACTTTTGTTGAGGTCATAAGAAATACTTAATGGGTATTGTGGTAATTGTATTGCATGTCAATATAACTGTTTGCAAAACTATAAATTTATATCTTTATAATGAGCTTTTTTGTTATATAATGTTTCCCATGAATTAACATTAAAGTGACAAATGTAGAATTATAGGGAAAATTGTATTACTTATTATAAGATCCACTTATCATATAGTTAGTTTTATTAATTTAAATTTTGTTCATCATATGTTTGTCTTTGAAATAAGCAACATTTTTTTATAGATTTCAATTGTCTTGACTAGTTTATTTGCTCTTATAACCAGATGTAGACTAAATTAAACCAAGTCTTTAACCTTGGGCAAATGTATGTTGAACTGCTATTTATTTAGTGTTTTTTTCTTGTACCATGTCTACTAATTTTATCATTGTCAACAAAAACATTTTCTTATTCTTTAATGAGCATGTAATAAAAAACAACCTAAATTAGAGAAAATACTTTGTATGCATATGAAATTGTTTTTGCATTTTGTCAAAGTCTTTCGACCTCAAGAATTTTTAGAACTTTAATAAATTTGGCATAGTCATGTGCTAATAGACTGAATAATAAACCTAAATTTTATGTAGATGATCATTAAATAAGAATAACCATACAAAACAATGCATAGAAGGAATTGTTAAAGAAGATGACCCTTGATTATTATGCATGAAGTGTGTTTGGATCAGCATCCAAGAAAAGCATGGTGTGTTTTATCTGAGATGTAGAAATCCTTTTTATTGTTTATTATGAAAGTTTAATAAGCTTCATTTTTAGAAATGTTTAAAGACTGCATGTTTACAAATGTGTGTTTTTAAGACTTGCTGTTGATATAAAAAGATATAACTGAAAAATCTTGTCCAAGTCTTATTATTTATTCTCACAATTAAATAAACTATCAGTACCAGTCATCATTTTTGCAGGACAGTTGAACTTATTGCTATAGCCCTCATTAAAATGAACAGAGGCCAAAGCACCAAGTTAAAAGGCTGCAAGCTAGCCGATGGAAGAAGTGCTGTTTATTTTGGAATGTGTATGAATAGTAATGTTTTTCACCAGTATAAGCTTTCCTCATGAACAATTGTATTGCTGCAACTCACATCTGGTTACAAAATTAGCAGGATTAATAGTCTATAGTGAATATATTTGTGAATATAGTACAGTGAGTCAAGATTGTGTGAAGAATTCATGTTAGATAACAGTAGTTTTTACATTAAGGTTTGATGACATTTAAATTTGTACTTGGTAATTGAAAATTAACATAGCGGAGTTTCACTTTATTTTTATTAAGCCCTTTTTAAAAATAATCTGTAAGTTTGTAATTTTATTCATTTTATTCATGATTCAACTAAAATACCACCTCATGTAAAACATCCTCTCATACATCTTTCTTTGACCATATCATTTTCCTCTTATCTAAGCTAATTGGTAATAGCCATGGTTGTGTGATCATTGTTGCATGGCAACTGTTGCTAATCAACAAACATGTCCAGTTGTTATAAAATATCTGAACTTAATTATTTTACCAAGCTGTTTTAATCCATCAACCATTTAGTACTTTTTTGTATCTGATTTGTATAATTTAAAAGCTTATATTAAAGGTTCTCTGTTAGTTTATTTTTCACTTGCCACAGACTTAGAGTGCCAGATAAATAAACAAAAAATATAAACTCCTTGGTGATTACACATATATAAGCTGGAAACATTTAAGAAGTGAAGAATTTAAAATTTGAAAGTTGGTCAAGAATATTTCCATGTTAGACAAAAGTTTTAAGAGTTGATGTGTGGTAGGTTTTTAGTATTAAAGTAGAATTAGATAACAAAACAACATCAATGTAGTTTTAATGTTCGTTATTTTATGTGCATTGTGTAAACTCTTAAAGCTCAAGGCTAATTCCAAATCTAATTATCTATTTTATTATCATCACAAGTTGAATATATCATTTTTAAAGTGCATACTTTACATCAATATTGAATCCTATTTTACTGATACTTAATTTTTCTCTCTTATTTCCATTAGGATTTTTGTTACCATATTATGCAACAACATAACTTTGAAAAAGATATATAAGAACATCCAAATTATTGAGCAATTATAATTATGTGCTAACTTAATTATGTGATAAAATACCACATACTGAAAGACATAATCAGTTCAGTTTTTCATCTGGTTTGTAGTTATGGTGATACTAACTTATCATTCAGTTAATAGCTTAGTTTTGTTGGCTGTGTGTGAATTAAGAGTCAAAACAAAATGAGAATCTGTTTTGAAATTGTTCAGCATGTACAGAATTGTACAACTGCATGTGATTTTGTTTGCAGTAGCATTTAATTGATATAATTGCTTATTCACCTGTTTGATATTGTGTGAGTTTTGTGTGTTATAATGGCATGTTGTTTGTACTAATTGTAGGCTATTAAAGAAAATGTTGAAACTGAAAAGAAACCGACACAAACTACAGCGGTAAGTCATCTCTTGCTCTCATTAAAAAAAGTCCCGTTTTTCATAGAGCTTGTCTTTATTAATAAAATTATAAATAAAGCACAAAATAAACATGATTCTACCCACAATTATGATGTGTTGAAAAGGCCATGGTCACACATTCATGGACGATGGTCACCGATAGGTATAAACCAAAATTGGTATGAATGACTGCACATGCTCTTATCCATTAGTTACTATGGTATTAAGAACAGTCCAAAAAGGACTGTTCATTTTATTTTCAAGATATTTTGGTCTTGGACACCCCAGACAAATGTCTGGATAGAACCACCGGTGCACCACAGGTCAGCTGGAAGACTTTCCCACATTGGTCCTTTGCTCCAATCCAGGCTCAAAACCAAGCAGTGAGAGGCTAGCAATCAGGAGAGCTACAAGTTTATGACTGTACCACTTTGCCAAGGGTCTTATAACATTTTATAACATTTATGGATATTTTCCCTTGTTTTAGCAATTAGTGACTCATATTGGTCATAAAAGCCAATTTTTTCCATAACATCTTTTTAAATTTAGTTCTGACTCTAAACAGTTCTGAAATCACACATGAGAGATTTTCATAAATGAATCAAAATAATTTATGAACAAAGACATTAGACTAACTCCAAAGCAATCATTTTTATATTCCTTTAGTTGGTATTAAACACTGTTTCTGGTTTGCTGCAGGATTTTAAAACATATACATATTCATGGAAATCAGAGGTCACATAACATTAGAAATTTAGAATCAAATTCAAATTGACCAGTACCATGTCAAGCCATGGCAATACTCAATACTGCATAGTAATCTATCCATAAGTATTTCCATAAATTCACGAAGACATCCATATAGAAAGCATAGTTACTTCTGCACGACCCTTACCAAACTTTACTTTAACATTCTATGCCAGATCTCTATGTGCTAGTTTTGTATCAGAATGGTTAAGTTATAGTTACCTTATGTTTTGGTAGGGGTTCGTACTTGTTGAGTATGGACTAGAAGGGAGCAGTATGGTTACTTGTTCTTGTCTTTTTGGACCTGTTCAAAAAGACCTGTTTGGTGTCCATCCACACACATGGATGATTATAGAGGATTACAGCTCAACTATGGATTGTTCAAAATTACTTGTATGACTACAGACACTGCTGGATCTAAGCTGTAGTTGTCCAAGATGCTGATCTGTGAATATGTGACCCTGGCATTTACCAAGTGGCACATCTATAAAATTACAACATGCACTTCTGTTATTAGAACTTCCCTAATAGACAGTTCTTAAACCAGTTATAACATTTTGTAACATTGCATCTTTTGTTTGTTTTAGGAATTCTTAAGTATTTTACAACAAGAGAGATATGGATATGGTTTCGTAAGGAAACAGGGTTTTCATTTCAACACATGTTTATTGTTATACAATGCCTCAAAAAATTATCAAATTGTTTTTTTATTTTTATTACTTTTATCTTTTCTATTTGGTGTTTTGTTTTATACCTTCTGTTGTATTTGCATTCTGGTTAACTGTGTTATTTCTAATTTCTTATCATCAAGATAGATTCTTGTTAATTTTGTTGAGGTCAGTTTAAAGTTTAATAAAAGTGAAACTAATAAAAAAAAATTGCATAATTATTATCTAGACGTACAATACTTTTCTTTGTTTGCAATTGGCTAGCTGTTATTGTTTAAATAATTTGGAGTGGGGGGGGGGGGGGGGGGGGGGGGGGGGGCACAACTGAGATATTGGCATAATATTGTTTATTAAATTATATGTTTGGAACTTATAAAGTCCATGTTCCATGATTATTTAATGTACATGACATTTACTAAAACAATTTGTTTAGTTTATAATTTGAAATGTCTGGCTCATGGCTTGTAACAATTGATAAGCCATTTTTATAGGAAAACACAAAAAATAAGTGTTCTGTTTTGTTTTTTACCTGTCTGTATTATAGTTCTGTTTTTATATGCCATAGGATGATGAAATAGGTGAAGCTGATGATGACAGTGGCAAGGAACAACCTTCCATGACTGGCAGCTTGGGTATGTACACACTAAATCATCTTCCATTTTATTCTTGGACTTGCTGCATAAAATAAGAATTTTTTTGGTTTATTCTATTTAATAAATTAATACTTGGCTGATAAATTTGATAAATACAAACAATGTTTGTAGTGTTTTATCTACATGTATACAGATATTTCATTACATAGATGTGACATATTAATTCACTTTATTTATTTTTGTTACTCCTCTATGGATTTAATTCCGTCTGCTTCTAAGCAGAGTTTATTCCCATATTTATCTATATATTATATATATTTATAAACATGCACACTTGATAAACACAATATACACCTACACCTTGTGTACAGTTATATTTTACACTTGAGTAAATAACTTAATAATTGGCTCATTTTCTTTGTTATTACAATGTTGTTTTTCTTAAGAGTATTTGCTCTTGTAGGAGTTAAACACTTTTAAGGTGCCGTGACTTTTTGTGTGTAACATTATTTAATGTTGAAAAAACGCTTTATTATAGTGATAAAGCTTGCCTTCTCTTCAATTTTAACTACAACAATTCTATGAAATATTTGGTAAAAACATGTTTTATTGGTGCTTGTTTTAAACCTGTTGTCACTCCAAAGATTTGTGTACTTTTTTATCGAAATGCATACAAATCACATTATCTAAAACTGCTTTATTGCTTCTTAAAACATCACTGATGGCATGGAGTTGTATTAAAATATTGTAACATCAAACTTGTTCAGAATATCAGATAGCATGCATAAAAAAATAGTGTCTGGTCTGCTTAAGCGTTTTCATCACAGTTTTGATTGATATGTTGTAATATTAGAGTTTATACACAATCTGTATTTGTCTTTTTTCATATGACAACAGTATGACAACCGCATATGATGTAGACTTGCATTGCAATTTTAACTGATGTGTTTTAATTTTTGATTCCACATAAAAGTGTCTGATACGATAGGTAACTACTTTATCCATTTTTTTATTCCAGTAACATTTTTTTTCATTGCCTGGGTCATATAAAGACATGCCCCTTAAATGTTATCAGCAACAAAAATAAACAAACAAACAAACTTAATGAAAGTTTACTACTATATAAAAATATATAAAAAGTTCATGTTAGTTTTCTCATGTACCTTTCAGTATTCTAATTGAGCAAGTACTTAAACATTGCAAAGGATTAAATAAGTCGAACATTGGTTGAGTCATTTTCAAAGAGAAAAAAGGATTAACTACCCAGGCAATGAAATTCTAACTTATCTATCTTTAAAACTTTTCTCTGAATAGTCCCTTTGTTCAACTAATGTATGTTACATATTTGTTCAGATTATCACCAAACACATTCACTTCAACCATTTATATACAACTTATACGACACAGTATGTGCATGTTTTGAGTTTCAGGTTTAACAGTATCAATGAGCTTGTTATCTATGGTCTCAAATTCAAGCTCTAAGCTTTTTATTATTGTTTATCTTTTTTTACTTACAAGATACCTTGATTGGTGAAACAGTTAAAGCCAGGACAGTGACTGTTGTTACTGATATTTTAGCAGTTTAATGTCATGATAAATATTAATGATTTATTCAGAACTTCTGTTTAAGTATAAGTTGAAGTACAACAATATCAAGTTTTTGAATCACATTTTTGTCAAATTAACTTTTGTCACCATTTTGTGTGTTCTCATTCACAGTTCAACAGTACCTACACAACTTTTGTAACATGTTATCCCTTTTACTGTTGCCAAACACTATTAATTGCCTTAATCCAATACAAAATCTTCTTAATTCATCTTGAATAATATTGCAAATCTACAAAAACAGTTTTATTTATTTGTCAACTAATATGTAGTTACAATTGAGTCAGTTCTTGCTATTAGACAAATGACCTTCTTGCATGCTTGCAAACACCATTTAACCTAATTATACTACTTGTAGACATTAATTGTTAATCTATATTTCAAATAAATAAAAATCATAAAGTAACATAGACAAGCTCTAAGTACATGTACCATTACAACACTAACACATCTTCATTTAGTCACATCCTTGATTCATATCATGAACAAAGTCATTGTCTACATCAAAGATCATTTCTTTTCAGCTAAGCGAGGACTGTACTCCCCTATGCTTTTACCCATTTTTATTTTTATTTTGTTTGAGAAATAAGCAGATATATTTTTATTTTGTTTTTGTTCTTTCCGTATGATGCAGGTTACTGTGTCACAATCAGAGATATGTTGGGTAAATTTTATATATCCGACTTCTTTCAGTATATATGCTCCATATGTATGGCATATTCTTGGATATCTTTTCTTCTCCTTCATTCTGCATGATGACTCTGATATGGGAATGGGATAAGTAAATTATACCATAAGTAGGTGGTTAGGTCAGATAAGGAGAGTCACCTAACAAATATCACATATGTTTCATTTTGTTTATAAACTTATTTCATAATATTTTTATTAAAAGTATCCATTTTATTTAGGTATATCCTTTTGGAAACCAAGTCCAATATGACAGTCAATGTTGGCACGGATATTGGCTTTATTATTTATATGTCTTTGCAAAGGCAAAATTGTTTACTAGCAAAATGGTAAATTGCATGTACTCCAAAAAGTTGAACTTAAATTAAGATGATATTTTTATTAAAACAAAAACATACCATTCAACAAAAGCCCTGGGCTGTACAACACAGTTTTACTACAACTTTTCTGCAACATCAAAATCTGCTCTGTCTAAGACTGGTGAACTCTCCTTTAGAACTCTGACAAGAATCTTACAATCTGACAAGATATTGCTCTGGAACTTAACAAGGCTTCTAGACTAAAGGGTCCCTTAGTTTCAAGGACAGGATGTGGAGGGTTCAACCAAAACCAAGTTATGTCCCCTTTCTGTAGACATGGTGCCCAGATATTTTGCATGGCTCCTTTTGTGAAGGGTCTTTTAATATTTACTTCATTATTTCATATTAACAAACCCTTAAAATTATAGTGTCTGTTTAATAAAATGATCACATGTTCCCTCCTTTAAAATATAACAATATTTTCTTTCTTGAAGTAGCCTTCTGCTGCAAGCATGCATCACATACTTAATTTCCACAAAAGCATAATAATGATTTTTTAAACTGTTAAAGCAATTAAGCTTAATGAGTTGTTATGAAAAACATGTGTCCTTCAATAATTGTACTATTCTTAGTTACCATTACCAAAGCAGGTTACTCTAACAGCATTAATATTGTCTGTCCATGATTTGATTTTAATTGAGCAACTTATTTTTAACATCCATTATCTGTTTGATGTTTGACCATCAAAAGAAATATGGTAATCAGTTAAAACAAAAGATATTTGGTGTTTCTCTTTAACTTCAATATTTCTAAATCAATACAAAAGGAAGAAATGTAAACAAAATCAGTAATCTTTTCTACTCCTGTTAACAAACTAAATGTTTTGATCTAAATTTTGTTGCTTAGTATTTGTAATATCACAGTTTTTCAAAAGCATAAAAATAAAATATGTGACAGAGTTATATGACTAGGTTTGATTACATGTCAGGTGTTCACAGCATGATATTGAGTACATGGCATGGACTATGTCTGCTTTTAAGTGAACATCTCCATATAAGTGAAAGAGTTATGGTGAGTTGTTACAAGAAACAAACCTTTAATTTCAAAGGAAAGGTTTTGTCTAATCTTTAGGCTTTGGTATATTGTCACCTTGTAAAATATTACCTTCATTATTGTCAAGATTTAAAGTCATTTGGTGTATAAAAAAAGAAACAAGCATCCACTTCATTATCAAATAGACTCTAGCCTATCTTTAAGCTTTTTATTAAATACACTTAGAATGTATGACTACTTGTTGTATGCTCTAATTCATGCATTGTTTCACAATAATAATTTCATCTTATTTAGTATTTGCATGTGCATGATGGGCATTTTAAATGCAGAGCTAGTATTTTGATCTTTTTAATATCATTTCATAATTTCTCATTACAAATAATTGACTCAGTTCTTCTTCATAACAAAGCTTTGCCGAAGAAAGAGTTTATAAATATTGTCAAGCATTATATGTATTTTCATAGTTATATATATATTATATATATATATTGCTTTAGTTTATAAATATATTTTTTCTTTACATCATTTAACTTTTGTTTATATTAAATCTAACTCTATTCATTGTATGCATGCTATCAGCTTCTGGAGGATGGGGAACTCTTTTAGAATATTCCTACATGTTTATTCTCCTTAGATATCTTCATTATTTTAGCCTTTAGTTTATGGACATCGGATTGTATAAACCATAGATTGTAGACATAATCACCAACTTTTAAAGAAAACAGAATCTTATAATACAATAATAAATGAAATAATTGAAATGTATTCATGTTTATTCTTTATTGGAGATACATTTGCAACAATGATTGCAGTTTTTATTTAAAAAGTTTTGTAATATTTATTATTGGTGAAGCAAAACATTTTGATAGTAAAAATGGAGGGGAAAAAATGATATATAAAATAATGTTACATTATTCTTTATCTCCTTTTTTCATCCTATTTAGTGCTTATTAATAGGTATTGGTATTTCCAGATATGTATGTGCATATCATTTTAATATATTAAACAATATAATATACCTTATAGAACCTTTTTTTTAGCCAATGTATTGTTTGTTTGAATAAAAAAATAGTTTGACATCCTTTCATTTTACCTAAAGTTTTACATGAAGGTTGGTCCATGTGAAATTTAAAAGAGAACTTCTCTTTAAAGTCAGGTCTTATTTTGTATTGTTTACTTCAGGGCTTTACATTCCAAAACATCCCACCAGTTATACTTTATCTTTTCTTTAAAACCTCATTCCAGCCATTTTTATTATGTTTTCATTATTAATAACTTCTGCATTAAGGGTGAATTTTTTGTCAACTTTTGAAAATGGAGTTTATTAAATGCATTTGTATGACCTAGATTTATGTCCTTGTGTTTATGTCAGGAATTAATTTCTGTTTATATGCTTCCCATTGGACAGGTGCCCTGTATGGTGGAGGCAGTGAACTCTTCTACAGCCAGTTCGAGCTGCACACCCGAGAGCAAAAGATCAACCAGATTGTGCTCCTAGAGGTACAACAACTATTTTCTCAATATATTTTCCTGTAAACTTCTAGTATAAGCTATTGCTTTAATAATGCATATTAATTGCTTGTAAAATCTGCAGTTTATATAAAGTTGTTTCAGCTACAGATTTGCAGCAAATATGAAAGATATTAAGCAAACAGCTTCCCAATATAAATAATTTGCCTTTGGCATTCTTTGCACATTAAGAGTATAAGTACTAACTGAAGTAGATAAATACAAGTCATATTATATGTCAGCCAAAATGGCATATCATGGGAAAGTTTTCATTTTATGGAGATCTAGTATAATTTATTACTGTGTGTATTTTACTCATATTTAGGAAATAGGGCAAACTTCAGTGGTAAACAGTAGACAAAGAGTATTGGGATATGTTTCTTCCTTCAATATTAGCATGGCTTCTTTATCTCTAGCATTGCGTTTGAGGAAGTAAGGTGGAATTTAGTTCCTCTATAAATGTGTCATTTTTCTTCCCCAGGATGCCCTGTATCGCATCAAGCAGGTGTTTAACAAAGAATTTGAGGACTTGTTTGTCAAGAAAGAGCAGGAAATTGGCAAGATTAATGAGAAGAATAAGCGCATCAAGAAGATCCTTGCAGATCTGGACATTGTCGAGGGTATCGTGGAGCCAGCTCTCAGTGTGGCAGAGAAACCAGAGATGCTTCTCACAGTCAAGGATGAAGAGGTGACTGAGACAGCGACAAAGTGTCCAGCTAGCATTTAATGCTTTGTTTTAGTAAAATTTCAAGTGCTCACTGTTCCTTCTATCAATAATAGTTTGTGGTTTATCAAAGGCAATAACACAAATCATATGTATTTATATATATATATATATATATATATATATAAATATATTCTATATAGTATTACCTTAATAAGAAGTGGTAAATTAGGTCTTTCAAAGCCAGTGCAAACATTCAGAAATGATGTAAGTTATGCATTGTTGTGTCATATTGAAGTACTCAGTACTTTAAGCTGCCCTTGCTAATGCAAGGTTGTATCAGGACATGTTGACTAATTGTGGGGAAAATTTGACTTGGTGTATCTCAGTATGAACACACACGTAATTGCTGGTTCTTAAATTCTGCAGAACATGCATTTCATAAAGGAGTTGACCTAATGTAAATTAAATGTAAATTGTAAACTAATCTACTTTCTTTGTACTCTCTGTAGGTAAAGGTAGAGAAGTACTACACACCAGAGCAGCAGAAGGAGTTGGAGAAGAAGAAGAAGGAGGATGAGGAGAGGAAGGCCAAAGAAAGGGGAGATAACATCCGTGAGAGAGCTCTTAATGACATGATGGGTGGGGTCCTTGAGGTCAAAAAAGAAGATGAACTAAAGAAGGTATGTACCTGTGGTTATATTTTATTTACATAATCTTCTGTATATCTCATAATGGCTGTTTATTAAAGTTTTCATTTTTTATTCAGAATTTTTTTCATGCGACACAGCTTTTTAAAATGGGGAACTTCACAAAATGCCTCAGAACAATTAAGTCAATTGGTGTCAAGCAAAATTTTAATAGTAGAATAATTTTTTAAAACATCGCAAATGATGAAAAATAGACTATAGCATGTTGGTCTTTTTTTCTGTTGCTAGGATATCCCGAAGCCCGCATTTATGCTGCAGAAGAATGAGGAAGATTGGTCAGAGGATGAACAAAAACTGTTTAAGGAGTATGAGAAGAAAGTGAAGGACTTGATTGATGAGAGGGAGAAATACAGGAAGGTATGTAGTGTCAGACATGTGGAAGGATAGAGTAACAATTGGAGAGATTTACACTTTGGCACCTATCGCAAAAAATGCAGAAATGTTGCAAAAAAACCTCCTTAACCATATAAACTTGTAAATGTGATCACAACTGAGTTCTGTACAGTTGTATGGTGGTATCCTTGCAAATGTAAGCAGTGTAAGTTGTTGCCCATTGGACATTGGTGTTATTGTTAGATTCATTCTACATTTTTTGAGACAACACAATGAAAGTAAAATGTGTAAGGAAGTTATAAACTGTAATTGACCTTATGCATCACAGATTATAATGTGTATAAATCAAAGCAAGGTATAAAATAGTCTTTCATACCAGTGCCTGGTAGTGCAGTCGGTTGAGCATCGGCTCCAGTTACAGGAGGCCTCGGGTTTTATCCCAGGCCACGATATACCAAAGTCCTTAAAATTGGCAGTTGTATAGCTCCCTTGCTAACACTCAAGCAAACTAAGGGTAGTTCCATGACTGGTTGGTTTGGTGTCAGGATAATGTGACTGGGTGTGGTATCATCATGCTAGGGGTCTGTAGCATGCAATAAGACAACACCATCTCCATATAACTGAAATACTATTGGTGGAGACGATAAACCCAATAACAATAAAAACAAACCAAATAGTCTTTCAAGTGAGATGTTTGTTTTACTGTACATGAAGTCAAGGACTTTTTTAAAAGATAGTTTGCTATGGTTTTGATATTTTACACATAATTATATCAATTGGAATGATTTGCCCTCACACATGTGGAATTTGTAATTTATTTTTGAATTCGGAAATATTTATTCAAATTATTTAAATAGAAACAAGTAAATGGTATGAGGTAATGCTTTACACTGATACTATTCTGTTTCCCTATGTATATAGCAACTGGAGACAGAGCTTAAGAAAAACCAAGGACTGATCCAGGAAGGCATGTCTAACTTTGATGAACTCCTGAACCAAGGTGTTTATGAAGAAGATCAAGGTCATGATGGTCATCTACCAGGTATACTTCCTGACCTGCTTTTTTTTTAATTTGTAAGCTCTTGTTTTAGAATGATTCCCCTCAGAATAGGCATTGTACATTGCCATGCTGTAGGCTTTATTTATGTACTGTCACTAATAAGGAAATATTCTATGAGCCTTGCAATGTAAACCAAAAACTTGAACAAAGTATTCACCTGCAAGCCAAATGTAAAAGTAAGAACAAATATGTGATGATAAAAGGAGCAAACCCAAAGAGTATGTATATTCTTTCAATCAAATAATATATAACATTTTATATAGATTTGAAACTTTGTAACTATGTTCTGTCATTGTAACTAGCTATATATACTGCAAACATGCTGTCCCTCAGGCTGTATATGTTCAAGCAAAGAGTTTGGCAAACTCCTATAAACTTAAATTCCAATTTTCTTGCATATTTATTGCTGAAAGTTTTGTAGGAGGAATTGAAGATTCTGCGTCTTCGCCATTCACTGCTGGTGGAGGAGGAGCTAGAGACAAGGGAGGCAGAGCTTAACCGGCTCTTTGACCACAAGAGGAACATGAAGGTGAGACCAGTTTGAATTTGTAGGGAGATTGTTCTATCGTAACAAGAAGATAAAAAAAAACTCAGCAATAATAGTTTTTTGTGAGAATGCATAAGCAATCAATAACTAAGTTAAACTTTTCATGCAGCAAATAAGTGTTTGGAATGGCCATATGTGTGATAGTTCAATATTATCACCAATTAATGAAGGATTAGTTATTTACTAATTGCACTTAAAATTGAATCTAAGCTAATCATGACTGCATACAATGTTTTCAGCAACTTGCGACTGAGGCTGTGGTTGCCACACGTAAGAATGTGGAAGCATACAGAGAGCAGTATGACATCCTGATAGCTGAAGACAAGGTGATGGATAAGGCATTCAAACGAGAGTTCAATGATGTCTCGGCTGTCCAACAGGATCAGCTGTACAGGCTCTTCCGACGCAGACCTAGGTAAGCTCATGATAATTTAAAATCAAATTTTATAAGACTTATAATACAAAATCAAGAGCAATGGTAACAGGGTATAAATCATGTTGAGAAATATCTTTCGTATTATTTTTATTTAAACAGACTGAAATCATGTTCGAAAGGCTTTCATCAGGATCAAGGGGACATTTCACTTTTTGCAACTTGCCAATTTAAATGGTTATTTCTGAATATTAATGGCTAATTTTTTAGTTTACAGAATTGTTTTTTTCATTTGTCAAGGTTTTCTCATCTAGAAACACCTGGATGTATTCTACCTACCTTAAAAGGCTAACTGCACAAACAAATAACATAAAACATAATTCAAATTGTTTTGTTTCTATTTGCAGCTGCATTTTTTTAGGCTAATATTAGTTTTTGTGTATTCAGTTAATCAAATGTTCATGGGAATATAATGTGTTGTATTTGAGGTTTCAGGCTTTAACATTTGAGCAGGGGAGTTAGGTTCTGAATTCGAAACAAAGCTTTTTTATTTTCTGTTATATTTAAGCTCCTTTGTCATGTAAATGCTTTTATTTCTCATTAAAGTTTTAGAAAAAAACTAGACATAATTGATAAATTCTGATGTTTCAAATTGATTATATGCTGTTTACTTGATCAAGCAAGAATACTTGTAAATTTCTATATTGATTTAAATTAATTTAGATGTAGTCATTTTATTAACCATATTATAATATCTACTCCATGCAGATCAAGAGCTGGACTACAGAATGTTTCTTTCGAGTATGTCTATAAGATGTGTCACTTTATCTTTATCTCATTTACTCACATTTTAGGCATACCGGGTATATATTTTTTGAATCTCAAAACAATTTAGGTTGTCATTTCAGTTATCATTACTGTATATATGAGTTACCCTTATGGATTTAATTCATCACCACCATGATCCATTATCAAAAGAATACTTCAGCAACACATATTTTTTTCTATTTGTCACATGTTTCACTTATTTCACGACTAACACTTGGAATTTCCTTAACCTTGCATGGTAGTAAGCAAACAATTCATGGAAAATAAAAACAAAACTTATTTTCATTCAATCATTATCAAGTGTATTCACATATGTTGACACTGAAGCATGTGTTGTTAGGATGTTGATGGTGTCACGCCTGCATGGCCTGTCCACCTCCTCCATGTTTGCTGATCAGACCATATCCCAGTTCTCAACAAGACAGAGGTATCGTCAGCCACAGTCACTGTGTTGTTTTTGTGGAATTGTCGTCATTGCAGCCATTCATAATAATAGCATTGAAATTTAAAGGTGTTAGAGCTACCCAAGGTTCAACAAGTTACAAGTTCCACCCTCTCCACCACAATGACTAATGGATTTTTTCAAGCAAAAATGCAACCAAGTTATCTTTTCAAGTTTGGACAATAATTCTCATTTTCTAACTGATCTACTTAAATGTGTTTTGACAACATAGTTCTAACACCATCAATTAAATATTTAAAACCTAGAAGGATTTCACTCCACATTTTTTTTAATGTATGCTCAGTAAAGCCAATAACCATCTCGCCATTTTCTAGTTAGATAATCAACCATGATCCAGTTTTGCATCGAAATATTTTCTTTCAGATTCATTTTATGTTGATTCATTAGTCCTCAAGATTGTGTACTTATGCCTGTGGTTAGTGGTGATTAATTTTATAAAATTTTGTGTAACAAATAATAAAAACAACAAATAATGTCATCTATTTGTTTGATTATGTTACGAATATGAGAGAAGTAAAACAAGTATAGCTATGGACACATGATAGTTTTAGATGATCAAATTATGTAGAATGAGAAAAGATATTAGTTTTGTATCAAAGTGTATTATGTTGCACAGTGTTTAATTCAGATTATTTGTAATAATCAGTTCCAGTCTACGGACCGGCCGCAATAGCTCAGATGGTAGAGCGTCGGCTTGCGGATCGGGAGGTCGTGGGTTCGAACCCCGGTCGGGTCATACCAAAGACTTTAAAGTTGGTAGTAAGTGGCTTCCCTTCTAACGCTCGGGGCTACGGGGACAGCATTACGCCTGACTCGTCGGTGTCAGTATTATGGACCGGCCGGGTTCAGTCCCTGGGCACCTCATAAGTGCCCCTGTGCTGTAATGATAGAAATGTTCACTGCGCAGTATCAGCAAAAATGACGCCACTCCAGTCTACGGCTTTTCTGATTACAATACTGCGTATCTGAACTAAACACTGTGCATTATTCTATGATGTAGAACACAAAAGCTAATCTTATTTTGAAGTTGCCCAGGTCACTGATGGCTTAAATTTAGAATAACATTTTAACACACCAAAGATTGTGATTTGTCTTTACCTTTAAAGAAAACAATTGATGTTGATGATTATAGATGTTAATAAGTGTTAAGACTCCTTGTTGTATAACTTATATATATAGATAAGTTTTATTTAAAAAATGGTTTATCAATAATTATATGTAATAAGAGATGAAAATTCTGAAATATATACCGGTAGTTATTAACATAATAAAGTAAGAATTCTTAAAGTTATTGTCAGTAATCATTAATGATTCAATATAGAGACAGTTATTACCAAATTAAATTTTAACAGAAATATTACTGTACAAACATGATTGTTCAAAGTTGAAAATGTAACCTAAATGTTTTAAGATAAGACTAGTGTCTTCAAAATTGTTCACAGAATGGAGATGCTTGCAAAACTATCTGGAGCCTCAGCTTTTTCCTTTTTTGCTAATTATAGCAGAAACAATCAGTGAGTGACAGTCATTAGTGTGACAGTACCCTGTGGAAGTAATTGTGTATGTAACATCATTGTTGCCTGTGACAATAAGTTGACCTTGTATGATAATGTCTGGGCAATTTGGATTTGGAAAATTATTTTACATAGTATTTCAGGAAACAAGTTTATATTTTCTTGACACATCAAAAATAGATTTTATTTTTAGTCTTTACAGCAAGATTGTTTAAAAGATAGTTGTTCATTTATTAATTTAGTTTGACAACAGGACATGCCTTAACAACACAACCTCACAGTCCATTCTGGACTGCAATTGCTTCAGTTGTACAGTCTATGTATGATAGATTGACAGATTGCTGTTCTAGTTTATGTTTTTTTCTGGCAATTTATTCCAGAAAAATATTAGAGTTGTGATAAACTGCTTTTTGTATTATTGTTAGAGTATTTCATTGTAATATTGTTGTTATAATTTATTCTAATTAACTCTGTAATAAGAATGTGTATAGTTTTCACATACAATTTAATGCTCTTTATTTTACTCATTGTTTATAAAGGGATGTTACCACATAAATATAATGTTGTTTTTCACAGATGTCAACCACATGTTCTGTTTCAATAATATTATATTTCACATTTTCACATCACATGTTTTCAGAAGAATACTATGCTTCATGATTGCATAAGTCATTTTTAAGATGATATCATGTCTGTTTATTATGTTTCCTTTAAATTATACTGTATATGTTTTGTTTATATTATTAGAATTATATTTGTTTATACCACATGTTAATATTTTTTCATTTTTATAATGAGCATAATTTCAGCCACATTTAACACTCAAGTGGTATAACATAGGATAAAACCTAATAATTGAGTTTCATTATATATTTCTTTGCAATATTTTGAATAGCTAATCAAGAAAGCAGGGAGGAGAAATATCAGCCACTCTTGTACAGTATTTCATTCTTAATCAATCTCTTTCCTTATGTCATAAAAAGGTAATTTTTGTTACTGATCTGCTGTACTTATGAATATCAACCTCATTTTCAGGGCTATGAAGATAACCAAACCAGAAGGGGAGTCTACTCTACCTAATCCGTTTGCTGACCGACCGTCCACGGCTCGCCAGAATGCCCAGGCAAAGGCATACACCGACACATCTATGGATGAGCTTGATAAGGAGAGTAACTGTCCTGAGGGGGTTGAACCCAACATCTGGAAGAGGCTGTGTTTGTACCGCAGGCAGAAGGTGGAAAATGAGAACCTGGTATGTGCCATTCATTATTTATAGACGCTTCTTTAATCAACTTGGTATGTGCCATTCATTATTTATAGACGCTTCTTTAATCAACTTGGTATGTGCCATTCATTATTTATAGACACTTCTTTAATCAACTTGGTATGTGCCATTCATTATTTATAGACACTACTTTAATCAACTTGGTATGTGCCATTCATTATTTATAGACACTTCTTTAATCAACTTGGTATGTGCCATTCATTATTTATAGACACTACTTTAATCAACTTGGTATGTGCCATTCATTATTTTTAGACACTACTTTAATCAACTTGGTATGTGCCATTCATTATTTATAGACACTTCTTTAATCAACTTGGTATGTGCCATTAATTATTGATGAACATTTGTTCTACCAACTTTGTATGTGCAGTTAACAATTTATGGACATTGTTTTACCAACTTATGCGGCATTAGTTATTTATGGAAACTTTTTTAACCTTGATGGGTATGTGCCATTCATTATTTACTCTTAAACTAACTTATGTTCTGTACATTTTTTATGGACATTTGTTTAACCCTGATTCTGATGTGTTTGAACTGATTATCTATATGAACCCTATATACAAACACATACCAAGGTACCTTTACATATTGCTCAAATACAAATTAAACATACATTGATCTAGATATAGCCTGATTTATTGAATTGTTAAAGTTAATGGGTTATAGTCATCAGTAAGTTTTATTATAGCCTGAAGCTACATTCATCTTAAAATGTACAAACGTTCAATCTTTATAGAGCTTATCATTAAGCTGTATTTAATTATTGATCTTAAACTAGTAAAATTATTACTGCTTTCTTAAACATTATCAGTTTTAAACATCTGACTTTTAGATGAAGCAGTGAGTATTGAGAAATCTGATATTTTTCAGGTTAAAATACGAGCCCAAGTATTGGCAGAAATGAATGCATTCTTGCAGCGAAGAATAGATGAGGATGATGTTCTGAGAAATGAATTAGATGATATTCAGGAACAGATCAACAAGTAAGAGAACAAAACCTGGAAGTTTTACCCAATGTACCTAACATATGTCGCATGTATATCAAGTCAAAGTGCGTGCATACACTGTGTACCAGATTTGGTGTACATGATATCTGACTGTAAACAAACAGGCTGTACTTATCTACTTGTTAGCAGGGTTTCTTCTTATTTAGACCAATAACAATGTGTTTCTTACTGTTTTCTCTGACAACTGTTCATTCTGAGTTAACATAAACCTTATTTCTTTGCATATTCCGACAAAACCTTCACACATTGGTATGCTTTGTTCAATCCCAGAGACCTGGTACAGTATGTAATAATGTCAATGCATTTACTTCATATTTGTACCATTTTTTATTTAAAAAAGAGCATGCCTATCTTTTGTTCGATCTTTGTAAGGGTATGTGCACAGAATACTAGTAGTTAAGACCATGCTTTGGCTCTACACTGTCTGAATAAAAATAATACCAGTATTTATAAATAGTACTAATACAAGTGTCTAAACCAGATAACATATGAAGACAGTGCTAAAGATTTATTATGTATAATGATTGTATTGGCAGACTGCACAATGACCATGCGAGATTCAACCTGAACCTGGAGGTACAGCTGCTGTTGAAGCAGGGTCAAGTGGAGGTGGACTCGGGAACCTTTATCCACAATTTCAAGGACAGTGCCCTTATACACCGCGGTGTTGTAGGAGGACCTCAACCAGACCATCAAGGTTAGAATACAGTGAAGTTTAGTAGATGATATAAAGTAATATGCCCATCAGAGGTCAGATGTCTTTCAGATCACAGTAACCCCTGCCTTCTTGAACATAACAAGGACATAGCATTTAATGAACAAGATTTGAACAAGGTTATTCTAATAGATAAGTTTTAACATAATTAAACAATTCAAGTTTTATTCTAATGATAAAGTCTGTGGAATATTTACATTTCAAAAATTAAAATATTTTGCTTTTATTGCATTTAAATTGTATGGACCAATTTTTCATTGACAGATATGAATTTACACAAGCATGGTCTTCACTATGCTTTTTCAATATGGCAGATGCTACTGTAGCACAGCAAAACGTAGCCAATGTGAGGTGTATTCATATATATAGGATTGGGATTGTGGGAACTTATGGTACTACAACAATCAAATTTTGTGGACATTATATAACTATTTTTTATGGTGCTTTTAGCATTAAGGGACAAATGTTAATGTATTTGATAAATGCATTTTAGTATTTTGATGTGCTGAAAACAGCCAACATTGTATTCCTGAGGACAGTTTTTTGTTGATATTTTAAACATATCCCACTTAAAATGATGCTTTAAGAGTTTTAAGAGTGATAGGAGGGTAAGGGTCAGAAAGTTGGTATGTGGGAAAAAGTTTCAGTCATGTCTGCCATTATTTGATAATACCTGAGCTAATGAGTCTTTAATAATAAATCTTGTGTTTAAATTGCAAATAATGTCTTTACATTTCATAGGTTGGTAATAAAATTCATTTTTCAAATGTTTAAACAAAAGCTTTTTTTCTACATTGATAGACACTTGGGGAGAGCAAGATTGCCAGCATGGTTGAGAGTAAGGACTTCAGGAAGGGCATCATACAGCTGGAATGGTGAGTTGTCCATAGCAAATATTAATGGACATGTTAAACAATTATCCTTAGTGAAATGCTTGTAAAAATAGCAAGCTATTGTTTAAGGCTATTTAAATGATCATTTTTTATTCAGTTAAGATCATTCCTATCACTTCTACTTCAACAGTAAGACTGTGTAAGTCAAGGAATACTTGGTTTGGATTCGAAATCTGTCTGAATCTACAACCTATTTGTCTAAGCCTGATCAATCTATGCTTAGCTATCTTAGAAGTAGGACATTGGTGTGTTAAAATGTGCATACTTCTCAACTAAAACCTATTGCAGGAGTTAAAATTAAAACAATTTTTAATCATTTTCTGATTAATTTCTAATTAATTTAGGCACAGTAGCGATATTTGCTAAATATTTGCTTTAAATCTGACGTAAAATGTTTTTGTTTCAGTGAAATTATTTTGTGACTCAAATACTTCTGTCCTACGCCATATACTTAATAGAACATCTAGGATAATAGTGCATCTTTTTCCATATGCTTCTGGTCAAGCAGAGCTAAAGTAAACTCTTATGGTTTATTATAAAATCAGGTAACTATTACTTGTATACAGATATAGAATTCACCCCACTAAAATCATGGTTTGGTGTTACACAGCAACTACCACACAAATATTTGACATCAGCAAGCAGCTGTTAGCAAGATCTTTGAGACCTTGTTAGCATTCTCTTCCATATTATATCTGTTGAAAAGCATTTGATGTGACCTAAAAATAAGATATTACTTGTAATAAATTTCTTACTGTCACATGTATTTGTTATTTATTTTTACAATATTCTCTATTGCTGGAATATAATTAAATGTATATGGGTTTTAGGGAACATAAAAAGATGCTGATGCAGATGGAAGATTTCCAGAACAGAATGAAAGACATACAGTTTATGAAAGTTACAAGAGAAATACAGCTGGTAGGTAGTAGGTTCATGATTCATTACAGAAACCATGGTTAACCACCAAACATACCTTTCCAATTGTTGAATATTGAAGACATTGTGTATAACATTCATTTGTAAGTTGAGCATTTTTACATTACATTCATCATTACAGGTATGTTTATTGTAAAAGAGTAAATTGTAAAATCTTTATACCATGAGTGTTATTAGTAGGGCCCTTTTAGTAAGATTTACCAGATAAGCCTGAATTGCCTGGTCTTAAGCAAATAGATCAGCCATCACCTGCTGGGAGGGGCTTGATAATGAGCTTCCCTATTTTCTGCCAAGACTTACATTCATAATTTGTTTATAAAAATGAAGCTTGAGAGAACCAAGATCCATTTTACATTTCCAGATGGCCTTTTTGAAAGTGTTTGCTTAAAATGCCCATTGATACCAAACGTATTAAAATCACAAAAAGAAATATTTTTTTGTTTTAGTATCTCAACTCCCCAGATTATGATGGTAGGAAGTCAGAGGAGGTTGGAAAGCTGGAGATGACCATTCTTACACAGAAAAGGGTAAGTCAACAAGTTACCTTTTACAAGAATAGCCTAATTGAGTCCAAAGTGGTTAGAAGTAAGATCGTAATAAATACTTCAATAACATACCATGTTTGCAGTCAAAGGCTTTAAAATAGTGCAGTATCATATTAATAATATATAGGTAGCTGTCTGTAGAGAATCTACATTTGCTGCCAAGTCTCAAGCACTATGTCAATGTAAGAAGAGGATCATGTATTTAGTGTTCTATTTGCCCAATCTGTGTTTTTTTCTGTAAAAGCAGAATGAGCATTTTTTTTATTTTTGTACTGTTGCTAATCCATTTCCTCCATTAATCCCTTCTATTTCCAGGTAAAAATCTCATCATTTGCAATGATAACTCAATTTGTCTCTTTAATTTAGAATTTTTTAACTTTTTCTTTAATATACCGATGTAACAATATTTCCATTGGGATGTTATAAAGTTACGCTATAATGTCTATGAGAATAGGTATCAGTTACAAAGGTTAGCATAAGATTTAATTACCTTCTTTTGCAAATTGTTTTCATGCCATCTCATATACACGATAAATTTCCTTGTCCAGTTACACGAGAAGACTGTCGATGAGAGGAAGAAGACAATGAAGGAGTTGGAAAGGACATTTAGAGGCAAAGAAAATGAGAATGAGCAGCTACTGAAGGAGCTAGAGGACCTTAATGTATCAGTACATGAGAGGAAACATATCGAGGATGTCAACGGTAGGCAAACACATAATTGTTCTTATCAGATCAATTTGCCATCAGATTTTTTTTTTGCCACACTGTGGATGATGATTATTATTATTATGATGATTACCACAAACTGGTCTTAAGTCTTATTGGAGAGCTATTGTTATATATCTAAAGTAGCAATTGGCTGTATGAATTTATTTAACCTATTAGTTTAACCATTATGAGTTGCAGAACACATGTTATGAAAATCTTTGCAGTTAGAAGGATTTCAAACTAGCTTATGGTTTTTACTTTAACTGATTAATAATCTTCCTCTGGCAATAATTGCTGCAAGGTATGAAATAAATCTGGCTATAATTGGCAGCTAGAACACTGACTAGTAAATTGTAGTTGAATAAGTTAAATTGCAGTAAGGCCCATTTTTTGTACTATTTCAGCTGATTACAGAAACGAAGCAGGTCCTGATAAACAGTTTGCTGAGATTGTCCATGTTTTACTATTTCAGCTGATCGCAGAAACAAAGCAGGTACTGACAAACGATATGCTGAGATTGTTCAACGTCGAAAACTTGTTGATCTTGCAAAAGCCCAAGCGCAAGAAGTGGCAGTGTTACGTGCAGAGGTGGAAAGATTACGTATGCGTACCTTCCCGGCTCTCGTGCAGGTGGAACATTAGTGATCCAGCTGATCAACAGACATTTGTTGTAAAAAAAAAGTGAAGAATATAGACATTTTACATTTGTGGATATTCAAAACTGTTTCTGAAATATTTTTTAAAAAGCATCTTTTTGACAGTATTTTCACCATAAATGTTTATTTAAATATTAAGTTCTTTAAACAATCCCCTACATATTTTTTCAACAATTTGAATTCAATAAAATAGTACTTTTAAATTAAGAATAAGTATATCTTTATGATTGAATATTTTGTTGTTTTTTATTTCAACAAGTTCTTTAATGAATCACTTGTTTTTGAGAAATGAGTACGTCCTTAAAAGAAAAATGGCTAACAATGCTTTTTGACTTTGTCATTCATAGTGATATTGAATGTACATGTAAAAGTAAGAGAACTGCATTCATTTGTTTAAAGGCACATCATTAGTGTCGGCACATAGATGTCTACATATTATAAAGAAAAGTTTACAATTACGTATATTTGAATAAATAAAATATTTTCAAACTCTTATAGATTCTTTTATTCTTTTTTTTTTTTTTTTTAACTGTTTAACTATTGCAGTAGTAATGTTTTTTTCTAAGAAAATCGTCAGTCTTGTGTCAAACAAGTAAACTGTTATATAAGAAACATCTTATGTTTGTGATCAATGTTTCAGAAGTTTAAAAATCTTCATACTGTAAAGAATATTCACTAAAATGAAGAAATATCTACTCAGCAAGTGGTAAAATAAACTGGCTTTGCTGTGATGATGTCATTGAAAATAATATTTGTCTTATTTTCAGCTGTAATTTCCATTTGATTATTTTACTCATTACTACATTTGTAACAGGAAGAAGGGGAAAACTGAAGCTTGGTTAACTTGTTACACTAATTTCCTCCCATGTTCCTTATCGTTTTTAACATTATTCTTTGGTTGCTTGTAATATCACAGAAGATAAGAAAGACAGCAGAAATTTAAAAAAAATCTAGATTTGGTATCAAAGCTAGCAATCCATTATAAGCAATCTGCTGAACTGCAGTGATTTAATCAACTTTCTGGCAATAGACACTTTGTCGTGAATTCAAGACATTATGTAAATTGGTATTTAGTAGATATTAACATGAAGGGAAAGTTACAGATCATATTTTTGCTGAAAATTTTAATTCTGGACATTAGTAAATTAATATTTAAGCCAAAACTATAGTAGTCTTGTTAACACAAATAAATGGTTTTTAAAGAAACCATTTTATCACTATATATTTTTTGCATTTCCTATGATTAGGAAAAATGTATTGTTATAATAAACAAAAACAAGAGAAATGTTTGAAAGTTTAAAAAATATATGAAATAATGTAAAAACAAAAGGTATTTATACATTGTTAAACTCTGTTTTGCAAAGTATGTTTGTGACATCTTTATAGTAATTGTGATATATCTTTGTGATGAATTATGTATTTTACATTCCTGTTTATTCACAGACTATAGTATCTTTTGTCTGGTATACCTTGGTTTAAATAAAAGAAAACAAACACAATACTTTTAATTTTATTTCTTTCCTTACAACCAGTTAGTAACTCAAAAAATTACCAATCAATTAAGACAGCCTCCAACCAGCATTTGGACTGCCGAGCTGACCCATGTACAACAGCAATTACTCTGCAGATCAACTGGATGGCCTATAATAGCAGCCTTGATGTTACACTATGGGGGCTTCTTTATAGGCTTGTATTAGATATTGTCAGAGCTTTTGTTTGATTTATCAGAACTATTCAAAAGTTACCTTACATAATCACTTAAGGAATATTTTGGTTTCTATGGTAAAATATTGATGTTACTCAGGGTTAATAGTTTGCTGTTTTGATAATAGTAAAAACTATTTATTTATCTATTTATCTAGGACATTAAGGTAGATTTGTGGGATACAATCCAGAAATTATGCACAGAGTTTTGATTGTATGCACAGTTGTGTAATCACTAAGGTCATTTAACTGTGCTTCCATAATGTGACAGATAAAAGCTCATACAAAAATTATATTTAATCAATAATAAAAATGGTACAGGCCTTAATTCTAATATTTTAAATTGAAATATTTTTTTGTAAAAAAAATATTTTTTTTAAAGTAGATCTAGACTATGAGATTAAAAAAAGTGTACATTAATCCTTCTATGTGGCAACTATTTTATGTCAGGCCACAATCTTGATCAAAAGACTTTTCTGTAATGCTAACCTAACTAAAGCAACATGAAGGATTGGATAACTCCTGAACATAGAAAGTCAAATTCATCTTTATGTTAATAGATGCTACTGGAAACTGTCTGATCACATTTTTTTTCTATTTGTCGTTCAGTCATCAGCAATCTATTTGTTAATGCACAACCTAAGAATTTGTTTTAGCTCCTCATAAAATGACAAAAAATTTAATTTAAACATGAACATAAATTTGTAGTTTTTAGTCACTTAAAATAGTGAATACAAATAACAAATGTAGATGGAATGTTAATGCATGGAACTGTATACATATGGAATCATATCCATAAACTGAGACAAAAAATATGTTGGCCTTATTTCACCTAATCAAGAAAAATTCTCATTCAGTTTCATAAAAAGAAAATGGAAAGTTCTTAGGTTATTATGCCTTAAGGAAGAGAATTCAAAGTCAATTATTATTTATCATTTTGAATATTAAGGCAGTGTTTCAAGTATACAGAAATGGCTTAGTTCACATTAGAAAACAAATCTTTGTGTCAATGATTTTTAAGAGTAAGATCCATGCCCCCTGAACTATTCTGACCAGTCACTTGGAAAGTTTTACATAGCTACAAGAGAAATTAATTTGACTCCGTTTCTTTTTTTCTCATTTTGTGTCCATTCTTCCATCTATCATGAAGACAGACTTTCTGCGATGACAACTCAAGAGCCTTCTAGAGAACAGCCTTCCTTGGTAAGCTAAAATCGGCCATGTCTGTGCTTACTTGGTCTATCTAAGTTTTCTTTGGCCAGTCTTGTCTACTTCTTAACAACATTTTGACTTCCCTCACAGCATTGGGCAGGTTGATCAGTGCTGTTTCAACATTTTAACATAAAAACACGGTATACATTTAAATGCTTGAGTCAAAAATAAATAGAAACACAAATAAACACAATTTAAAAAAAAAAACATACACAATCCTGACTATCACTCAACACCACAATCATTTTTAACACATTTTTCAGCACAATCACTACATTTGATATTCCCAACTGAAATGACTCATGACTATCTTTTTGCAGATTTAGTTTTCGGAACACCCTGGTGCGTCACACGTGTATTCTTCTTTTCTTGTTCCTCCAGCATCTGAGCTATATATCGCTGCTGTTTTCGCTCTATTTCTGTCTCATTCATTTCTTTTTTGTACAAGTCATCCTTAGCTTTAAGTCTCTTCTCAAGCATTTCTATTTCACGATTTTTGGAAGCGAGTATTTCCTCTTGTTTCTCACACTGTCCACTTAATTCTGAAATAAAAACATGAATAAAAAATACATACTGAACGTAATATAATAAGAATTAAGCTTGTCAATAGTATTGTTTGTGGTACAAAAAATTAAATTAACTTGATTTTTCACATATTCTATCAATGAACATAAAAACACATAACACTCTCTTGATGCAGATGCATCACACCATAAATTGAACTGTATTTCTCCAGACATAAGTCGACCTCTCTCATAAGTCGAGAGCTTTTATGGGTTTAAATGGTCAAATTCTGCCTTGATCCAGTCATTAGTCAAGAAGGTACCTAAAGTAGATAATTGTGCTCGCTGCTCACTGTCACTCATTTGCCAGGTATCCAACCCGGCAAGTGGCTCTTTAACTGCCATGTTATCAGCAGTTACATGACTTCTGAAGCTAGCAGTTAGCTTGATTGGCCTACTACTTCACTAACTGATTACTAATTAGCCATCCCTGAGACTGTATCTACCCTCCCTATTGATCAACTATGACCTGGAAGCCAGTAAAAAACAAACAGTGATTATATGGCTCACATACATTTCATTTTGTTCTGCGTGACATACAGCTAATTATGTTTAGTTTTTGTTAACCCAATCATAAGTTGATCTGACTTTTGAAGCCAATTTTGGGACCTCTTTTTTATTAATTTATAGGCGAGTAAATATGGTGATCACAAATTGAGGATTTACATCATTTCTATGAATACACACATACCTGCACACTTTGTCTCAAGCTTAACGATTTTTGTAGTTTCATCCATATTTCGACTTTTCAGAGAACCACAGCTGTAAATGTAAACAGGCAGGCTCAATGCTAAGTACACTTCCAAATGCAATATTTCAGAAGGAATTAACAACGTGTGCTGTAATATGAGATAAAGAAGGATAATTATTGGCATATTTAATACACTTATTAAAGTTGATAAAAGCAAAGATGATTGATTTACTCTATTCTAATGCTGCTAACTTGCAAATAATGACCAAGAAACTTATTCGAAAGTGCACCTGCTGACCAAGTAGTTAGAGATGCCGACTTGTCACTCGTCAGTCCCATACCAAATGGTTTCCGAGTCCCGGGATGAAAACTTTTATATAGGAAGATTTACCCGCTAACCTGTGATGCACCAGTGGTTCTACAAGACTTAAGTCTAGGGGTCTTCCTTTATCAATAATTGGCTGGATGTTTATTACATAACAAATCATGTATGCTCTGTTAACTATATATGTCATTAAAATAGAAAGAGATTATGACATTGATGTCTTGAAAAATCTACAAAGGCATTCATGATACTCATGTGCATTATCTGCATAATAAAATAATATGAGAGTGTTTTTAACCTTATAACCCTTTCCAATGTTGAAACACTATAAACAATAATCAATGAAAACTGTCACACTTAATGTATATTGAAATAATCTGAGCTTCAGCTTTTCCATAGGTCAGTAAGCCCATATACATATTAAACAAACAAGTTTGCCACCTCTGCATAAAGGGATGATAATATTTTCTACTAATTAACAAATAATATTTACGCTTTCTTGAAAGCATCTCTTTCTTTCTCAAGTTGTGTACTTAGAACCTGCATCTCCTGAAAAGCTTCCTCTAATTTGTCAGTTACTTCTCTCAGCCGAGTCCGAGTCTGTGCATGCTCTCTCTTCTCCTCCTAAAGTGAAGTCAATAATGCTTACTTAAATCTGTGCCTGGTAATTTTTTCATTAACTCAAAACATATTGTTAGATTTCTGTCATAACTACTCTTGTATATGCAATGTTACATGTTAGCTAAGTGTTACACCTATCAAGAATATGCTTATATAAAATTACCTTCATTCTTTAATGTTGAGAACAGATTATTTATAAACATAATGGAACTTACAAGTAAACATTGTTGTTGTGGGTTGTTTTTTTTCAATAAAACATAGCCATGTGCTGTTAGTCTCTGAACAAAAACTTTCACAGAACTGTGTGTTCAACTGTTCTAAGTTATCAGTGGTATGATTAAGTTTGACAGAACTAGTATGCAATAATTTAACTTGCATTTATAAGTTGAAGTGGATCTCATACATAATTCAACCTAGAACTATCACACTTGATTTTATCAGTAGATAAGATCCATTCAAAGGCATGTGAAGTTTTGATACAATGTATTACTTGTTTTGAGTTAAAAGCTTAATAGTATATGCATGCACAACTTAAACATGCATGTCAATAAGCCAAAGGTTTCTAAGTCAAACGAGGGACATCTTTCTCACAAAGTCCATTCCAGATTTTATCAAAGTTGATAATATTAGTATGAGTTGTTTTTTTCTAATTCTTGCACTGGTATAAAGATATAAGCTTGACAATACTTGGTTGCAAAATGTTAACTTCCATTGTCAAGCTATTTTTTTTTTAAAAGTTCTAAAAGCAGAATAACTGTGGTACCACATGACTAGACATGTAACAACATCAAAGAGATTGTCTTAGCATATGTACAAGTTTAATAGCTGGTACTCATGTAACGTGCATTAATCTAAATATTTTAATAAGTTGAGTTCTCACACTACAAGATATTTGATGATAACTGATACAGTAAACTTTACCAAATTATTCTCTTTAAATGATGCTTTGTTATTAAAACCTAAACAATCTGAAGTATTTTATGGGCCTATTCTATCTAATAAATGACACATCTTGAGAATGATTTAGTTTTAAATGACAATATGACACAGGAGTATGACTTATACCTACCTCTAATTGAACCACAACAGACTGATACTGCTCCTTTGGTACATAGTCAGCAACCAGACTTCCCTGTATAAGGGAAAGAAAATATCACTTACAGTAAAGACCACATGTCTGTGTAAAAAAAAAAATGCCTTATATATTATACATTAATAACAGATAGATTTTGATTCCAAACTTTATTTAAATTAACTTACTACTGCTGTGGATAACACCTTTCTTAGGTAATTAAAGTTATTGCAGTACAAACCCAAAATGTTCTCTGATTTATCTGTATACAGTAAATAAAAAGAATAAAGGCAAAACAATACAAACGTTTAAAACAAAATAGAATGATCATAATTGTTCAAAGATTTATCATAAGCAATAATGTGTTAATAAGCCAAGTCTTCTTTATACAAATAGACAGCCTTCACCTCATCAATTTTTTTTTTATTTATCAGCCATATGAGTGTGTTTTTTTCTCTTTAACATGATATGAAGATGAATTACCGTACTTTCTCACTTATAAGACTATTTGCTTATAAGACGGGCCCCTACTTCACCTGGGAAATTGCTGGTTTCTGCTTCGACTCTCTGTTAAAATGGGGCAAAAAAAATAAATAACAGGAGCATCGACCAGTTATGCTGTCTCAACAAAAGGGTTAATTGGTAAATAATGACTGTAATTTTCACACGTTGTGGGAGGCATCTAGTCTCAGCTGCACGAACATCCTGAAGCGTGTGGCGGCATGACATTAACATCTTTGATCTACGTCACCAAGTCCGGCATAATAGTACACAATATATGTCGGGGAACAGTGCACTGTCCTTGTGTTCAATCGGCAGCTGCTTATAAAAACAATCGTTCACACCCTCACTGTCAAACTGCTCCAATCGATATTACCTTGACAACAGCTTATCTCAGAGTCAGTCAAGTTGACCTGTGTAATGAGGCAAGTCTACACAGAAATCCCAAGTAAATTACAGCTTGGTGTATCTGGCAGACTAAAGTTGAAATTTTGTTTCGATGTATACTAACAGATAATAAGCCGTGTGTTCTATGCAGAACAAAGAGAAATGTATGTGAGACAGTTAATCATTGAATCACTGACTTCAAAGGCCAATTAACATAAATCATCGGCTGTCTTTGATGATGGCCTGTCGGGTCATTGCATAGTAGCTTACAAGTTTATGTGGTATATTTTTGCCCCAAAACAATGTGAAAACTTTTTGCCAGGTCACTAGACTCAGCCTACTAGATGACACACTTTGAACATTAATTGTGAGGAAAATTCCTTATAAGTAAGAAAATATGGTACCCCATATGTAAAATCCGAATTAGCTTCTCTTTTCACCATAAATTTAAAATCTCCAAAAATTCATCTATATCTAAAACAAATGTAATAATACAAACGTATAAGTCAAAGCTAGAAATGTAACTATTGATTGATCCTATATCTAACCATACCTGTAACCGTGTTACAGTCAGCATCATATTGCTCCTTTGACACATAATGCTCAGCGCAATGTTTCATTCTGTATGGATACCTGAAAAGGGAGTTGTAGGAAAGTTATTACTCTAGGAATAATAGAACCTTAATTTAGTTAAAAAAGCTTGTTAAACAAGCAAAAGCATGAAAGTTCTGGAAAAACTTTAAAGGACTTATAACATAAGTTCCTGTCCCTTATAAATCATATGTACATAATGTGGCAAGAGACTGGCCAGCTAATCAATATGTTAATTATCACTACACATGTAGAGGCACCAGAAGCTTTTTATATTTTAATAAATCAGAATATATCAGATTATTAGACTGTTGATGGTTTGTTCCTAACTGTCCTGTCAAGTCTGTCTACAATAAGCCAGTTTATCCAATCAGTGCAAGAGTAAATAATAAAGTAAAGGATTGACCCATTTTGCACAAATGAATATGTGTTTGTTCACAAGCAGTTGACCCATGTGTGAGTATAAACTGTCCAACTATCAACAGAGGGAGTGGGAATAGTGTTTGCATTTTGACATTGCCTGTTTTAAATAGGGTTGTTGTTGTTGTTTTTTCAGCATACAACACGACAAATTAAATCTGCATAATTATAAAATTATATATGCATAATATTGAAGCAATAATTTAACATAAAACAGAACAACTGTTGATGGTGAATGAAACCACAAATCAACTTAAAAAGAAAATCACGTTTTTTTAGTTGTATAATGAACTGTGGCAATCAAAGAGAAGTGATTTTTTCATCTAGCTTATGTCAAGCTATTTAAAGTATGCATATATGCCTTTCCTGATCATCTTAAAGAATATTATTCTGTTGCACAATTTAAAAGGCATTCTTCTTTAAAGCTTTTGTTTGTTGTTGTTGTTGTTTTTTTTTTAAATCCAAAACACATGCCCAAACATGCACAAAACTGAACACAGAAAAAGATTCAAAGCAGGTAAATTTCTTACATCTTCCTCCAGTCGTGCAACACGTGCTTTCTGTATGGCTATGAGGTCTGACAACTGTCTCTGCACCAATATATGAGTGGGGATCGCTGCTTCAACGCGCTGTTCGTGTTCCTCTTCCATGATAGCAACTGTGTTGTTTGTATTTTGTTAACTAAGGGAAGCAACTTTTGAATATCCATTTATCTACATCTCTTGTCCTAACTTAGGGAAGCGGCATTTTCTCACGCCATATAGTTGGTTTAGATCTCACGCACTTACGTAACATTTGCCTAATCCCGCGCCCAAAACGAATAATAATGATGCACTAGCTTCAAAACATATAAGAGAGATAAATATTGTTAAAGACTGCTGTCTAATAACTACTATGAAGCCATTTAAACATGAAAAAAAAAATCTGCACACAGAAAGCAGTTTTATCATGATTCTAAATTGTGTCACACACTTTTCCGAATATCCGAGTATTTTACAATTACCCATGATGCAACGCTGCATAGGTTTGGTGAAAACAAAAGCGCTCCGCATACATGTATATATGCCACTTAAAATATATATTTGGTTAAAATATATCTTTGGTGATATGAAAGTCGATTGATGTCTCGTTTATTTTTGTTATATTTTTCCTACACACGTAAACATGTATTTATTGCACAAAAAGGACGTTTAATAGCATGTTTTAACTCTCTGCCTCTGTCTCTGTCTGTCTGTCTGTCTCTGTCTCATTTATATTCACAATAAGGTTTCATTTTTCGTGATAAATATAGGCTATAAATGGCATTTTAATTAATGAATGAATCCGAATTACTATGGTCAATAAATTGGACGTAAATGCATAATAACATTCCCATAATAACTGTTCAATATTTACCCGCACAGTTGCAAAAATCGCATAGGCTTGTATATATAGCCTACTTATACATATATAACAATTTCTTTGTGGGTATAAATATGTACTCTTCTTAAATTCTTTCTTATAAGTTTTTATTGAAAAACAAAACAGTGTCTGTTTTTGCATAAAACCACAGTTTTATATATGGAAAATTGTCAGTCAATTTAAATAGGAGTATTGAGTACATACGTGTATGTATCACGTATTAAATACAGAAGAATCTGAGAGATTATAGTCATATCTCAGGCACTATAGTTACATTTCTATCATTATGTTTCCTCACCAAGCCGCATCACACGAAATATTGTCACAGCTCACGCATTATATACACATCTTAGGCAGTAATCACATATCGCACATTATAGAAACGTCTCACGCAGCAGAGTCACATATCGCGCACTTTAGAAACCTCTAAGCAGTAGCGTCAAATCTCACGCATTAAGACCGAATGTCAATAGTAAGGTCCTATCTCACGCAGTAACGTCCCATCTTAAGTAGCAGAGCCCCATCTCACGCAGTAACTTGCCATCTTACGTAGTAGAGTCCGATCTCACGCAGTAAAGACACATCTAACTTAAAAGAGTTACATCCCATTTGGTAGAGTCCCATCTCACGCGGGACAGCTAAAAAAAGTTAAGTTAAGTAACCTTCCTTCACGCTTGTGTACGCTCAGTCTTTTATACGCTTTTATTTCTGCTTTTACTAATGTACTACTGTCAGTTGACGCGTGCCAAGTCGCCACCAGAGATTTGACTTTACGAAAGATAGATAGATAAAGGTGGTGTCCGACTGTTTGCCTCTAAATGCATGAAACAAACTTTTTTCCTCGGTTTGGGTGAATTTAGACAATGTTCCTGCATAAATTCAAACTTCTATCTAAGTAAAAACGATTTTGAACATATAGTGTTAGACAGTACACAATGCGACAAAAATCACTCTAAATATTTATTATTCCCAAATCTATAAATGACAACTTAAGTGATCTCTGCTTAAAATAGAAACTTGACGTCAGAACGAACTACCTGGATGACCATATAATGTTATGTCAAAGTAAGTTGTCACCTGGTTTTCTTACCTTAAAAATAACTATCTCTGCAGCGTGGCTCAGATGGGAAATTCATGTTTGCAATGACGCGTGGGGAATTATGCTTCAATGTTCACATTGATGAAGTGCATGAATGAACAGTATTTTTCTGGTAACAATGAAATCATTTGTGTTTTGAGGAGAAAAGAGGTTTGTTACAAACTGTCGAATACCACCTTTAATAGTTTAAACAGCCAAAAGCATGGCCACAGCAAATTTCTGGTATGACAGGGTTGATCAGTGTGTTTTCTGCGTATATGATGCAATAAATTTGTATCTGACGCAGTCAGAAGATCATATTGCGTATTTCGTGACGCAACTAAAATTGCTAAGTTATATCGGCCTTTTTTCTAATGAAATCATTAGGCCTACATCTGGACTACAAAACACAGTCTTCACAAAAGAGATTTAAAAACACTGGACCTTCAGCCCGCCATACTGGTCACACAGATCTAGGGCACCGGTGAACAGTATTTTGCAGGTAATTGTGACTTATTTGGATATCTGAGAAAAATATTTGGTCTAAACTGTCGGATACCAACTTTAAGGTAAAATATGAAAGAAGATTACGCTTATCGAGATGCATTGATTTTTGCACAGTTATTATGTTGTTGTTTTACCTGTTTTTACTGATCTAATGCACAAAATAGAAGTCATTTTACATTGACGGTGAAATAGTATACAGTAACGGAGATGTACATATAGTATTGGGGATGCATGTACAGTAATGGAGATGCATACACAGTAATGGAGATGAATACACAGTAATGGAGATGCAAAAACAGTAATGGGCATGTAAAACTGTAATAAACATGCATATACAGTGATAGACATGCATATACAGTAATCGAGATGCATATACAGTAATGGACATAAAATACAGTAATGGAGATGCGAATATAGTAATGGAGATGCAAATACAGTAATGAACATGCATATGCAGTAATGGACATAAAATACAGTAATGGACATGCAAATATAGTAATGGACGTGCAAATACAGTGATGGACATGCATATACAGTAATGGACATGCATATACAGTAATGGACATAAAATACAGTAAAGTACATGCAAGTATAGTGATGGACATGCAAACACATTGATGTTAATGCATGAACAGTAATGGACATGCATATACAGTAATGAACATAAAATACAGTAATGTACATGCAAATATAGTGATGGACATGCAAATACAGTGATGGACATGCATATACAGTAATGGACATGCATATGCACTACAGTAATGGACATAAAATACAGTAATGTACATGCAAATATAGTGATGGACATGCAAACACAGTGATGGACATGCATGAACAGTAATGGACATGCATATTCAGTAATGAACATAAAATACAGTAATGTACATGCAAATATAGTGATAGGCATGCAAATACAGTGATGGACATGCATGTACAGTAATGAACATGCATATGCAGTAATGTACATGCAAATATAGTGATGGACTTGCAAATACAGTAATGGACATGCATATACTTTACTATAGGTACACCTCTATCTAGGTATGTTTTCATTATTTTCGACTAGGAATGTCGCGATTTGGAAACGAACTAGGGTCCTCAGAAACATAAAGCCGGAAAAAAGTTCATCCAAAAATGGCGAAAAATTGACAAATAGACTGGGTCACAAATTGACTATTGTTGATTGTGTAAAAAACATAATACAAGAGCGACTGTTACCACGATTTTGTGTAAACATGAACGTTTTTAACAAGTCTTCTTTTACATGTGGGTCGTAATTTTACGACATGCGTTAACATGATAAAACAACAACATCAACAATAACAAGAAAACATCTAAACAACAACAACAAACATCATATTGAGCGAACCAAGTAAATGTATATCTAGTGAACACTCTGATCAAGAGCTGCCTGAGTATTTCAAAAGGTGTGATTGGTATATCATCAATAGCATATTCTTCCCCTTTAGTGCCGACTCGGAAAGTGTGAAAGTCAGCACAATAAAAGCTTAAAATATCACCAAGGGCCATCCAATCAAACAAAAAGACGTGTCAGTCACTCAACATAACACTCCATGCTTTGCACGTGAGGTAAGCTATCACCGCCAGCTGAATGGTTTTCATGCTCACCTGTGCGCCGTAGTTTGCCGAATGTATGTTCGTGCGTTTTCGCCATTCGTTAACAAAGTGTTCGGTCATGTTACCGAATGTCGGAAAATTACGAATATTCCTGCGCAAAATTTGAATTTTGTCATTCTCGCTCTGACTTTCGTCGGGTGCGTAGTATAAGCAGGATGGGGGAGAAGAAGGTAGCTGGTTATTGGCCGTGTAATCACCAAGGGTTACAAAAAACGGTCCTGGCAGGCAGTCTTTGTTATTCAGGTAAGTGATACAAATTGACTGTGTTTTAAGGAAAATTTAGAAACTCGTTTTCTTATCTCGTAAACATTGGACAACGGAAGAAATATGTATGAGTATGAAACTGCAATCTGCATTACCTGTATAAAGTCTTAAAAGGTCTAAATATTGCCGCAAAGTTTAACACGTCGATCTAAATATTGTCTTCTAATTAAATCGAGCAATCTGTTATTTTAAGGATTGAGTTGATGTGTTGTTGTTTTAATTTGATAGAAACGGAACGAATATCTGTTCTTAAAAACCCGCCCGCAAGTAATGTACACAATGCTAATGTATTCATTTGCCAGCTTAACATATATATTTGCCGATTGATTTTTTATGTTGGGTTTTTGGCACAAATTCCAACTCAGGCAACATGTTTTTTTAATGTCATCATTATTTTCAGGACCGATTCTTTTTCTCGTTTCAAAATGAATGCTTATATTTCATTCCTTCGAACTACAGGTACAAATCTACACTACCTAACAAATGTTGAAAAAATACGATGATATATAAACCGGTCATCCTTTCAATAACATATAGACACAATCAGCCAACCTTTTATTGGGGACGCCTATATATGCTCACTGAAATTTGCACACGACGAAAGTCTTTTCTGCGGACTTTCATAACCCTGATAAAATACGAGTCCTAATTCAGTAAATCTGTACGCCCTCCGATGTTCGGACGGCATGTGAGATTATCTTTCAGCAACGAAACAGTCTATAGCCACAAATAGCTTTACTATGCTTAAAGTACTATTGAAAAAGAGGTTAAATAAATTATGGAATTTGGATTGGAGGGTTCAAAATTAACATCGTAAACCCGAAAAGTCTTCAAACAGATTGTATTCTATATGGATGATAATAAACAAAACGTCCAACACACGAAGAAAGCATTTATAATATACTTAAAGTATTCTTGGTCAAAAGGTTAAAGTTATGGCCTCGGCATTGGACGGTTCTGTGTTCAAACACAAGACCCGACATGAGATTTTAATCCTTGCCCAACTATTTACATGAACATTTTGCAAAAACAGAATATGTTCCGACTAATTATTACTTTCGTGACTACTTTCCTACCCCCTTATCCCCAGCTGTACTAAATAGCAGTTCCCATCTTTGATAATATTGAAAACTTGCTTTTCATAATAAGTCATTTGATATTTTTAATGTTTCGGCCTATTACCATTTACTTGACAACAACTTTTGTAAAGTTTTTTAACGTCAATTCAATGTATAGTTATTAACAATATTATTACATAATTCCGTAATAACTGAGCTGTGCAACAGCATTATGTTAATCGGTATCAGACATGTCAGGGCGTTCTGTTTATTGTTTCTCTTTTCTTTTTGGCCTCAATCTGTTCCATCTTAAAATGCGTGAAGTGGCTTAATTTTAGGAAACACTGAACTTACTCTATGTACATAACCCAGATACAAAAATGCTTCCATGCAAAACAACGTTGATATTAGACAATAAGATACTGAGAAAGAAAAAACCCACACAACATACTATGTTCCTGAAAATTACTACCTGGATAGTAATGATTTGTGTAATGTTAGGCGGCTGCACACATACATTTTCTGTTTTAATACATTTTTTTTTTTATAAATTTAACAATTTTGCAACTTTTCTTCTACATATGGAACAGCTTGAAAATCCTATTGTGTTGGGGTTTTCTGTATATTTTGCTCATGTTTTAAACCATTCCCTGGTCTCACGATTATACATTATAAAAACTTCTGTTTGATTGATAGCTAACTGAAAACTATTAAATAAAAATCATTTCTTTTCGAATGTCTTCTTACTTGCTCCTATATTGCATTAAACAGTTTATCTGTTATAGTTTTTGCGTCGACAAACCGAAATCAGACAAGAAGCAGTTTAGTTCTAAGGGAAATAACTATTTTGAATTAGAATAAGAATGTTTTACTAGTAACGCCCCTTTACAAATGTGGTCACTTGAAATTTTCACAATGACAGTGAATGAGTGTATCGTCTCATACGCATTTTTGTAACATCTCTTTTTGTCCCCTATCTAATAATTTCGTTTCTTGTTTTACAGAGGCTGCCGGGTGTACTGTAAAGTACAAAATGACATCTCTTCCCGTCCTGCTGTCGATAGAAGATAAGGTTGTTCTTCGTTGACTAGATGTAGAGCCGTTCACACATTCTGAGCTGGTAAGTTAATTTAAAGTTCTTTTCTAGGATTGAAAATTCTAAAATAATTATCATATCATCTGAGACGAATATTGAACAGAATTGCAATCCCGTGACGTCATTTCTCACTTTCTTTTTCTATTTCAATCAGTAGTCCATGATAATTATATTTGCCAGGAAGCTTAAGATATATAAATGCTCGTGTATAGAGATAACATAAGTTACTATATATCATATGGGATGTGGGTTGTCTGATCAGGATCTACAGTATTTGTTGTCTCTGTCAATCTAAATGAATCTAGGAGTCTAACTGTATGTTGGTGTAAGAAGATAACTTAAAGTTACTGTATATTAGATGTGGGCTGTCTGATCAGGATCTACAATATTTGTTGTCGAGTATCAATCTAAATGAATCTAGGAGTCTAACAGTATGTTGGTGTAAGAAGATAACTTAAAGTTACTGTATATTAGATGTGGGCTGTCTGATCAGGATCTACAATATTTGTTGTCTCTGTCAATCTAAATGAATCTAGGAGTCTAACTGTATGTTGGTGTAAGAAGATAACTTAAAGTTACTATATATGGGATGTGGGCTGTCTGATCAGGATCTACAATATTTGTTGTCGAGTATCAATCTAAATGAATCTGGGAATCAGCTTTATGTTGGTGTTAGAAGATAACTTCAAGTTACTAAGTATAGAATGGGAGCTGTCTGATCAGGATATACACTGTAATGATTTAAAGTACTAAATATGGGATTGGGGAAGTCAGGATCTTGGGTATTTGCAGTGGAGTCTCCAACAAAAATCAAAAAAATCTTTGCATGCTTGTGGAAGATGATTTAGAATTAGTATATGTTGTGAGCAAATAAATGTAGCAATAGAAAGGTTAATACAAGCATCACATGCTAGCTCCTCAAACATATCAAGTAGTATTGATTTCTGCATGCATTCTATTTGTTACATGGATATATAAATATACTCTTCAATTCTTAAAGCAAGACCATCAGAATTGGTCCAAGCAACTTCTTTGAAAAGTTTTTTTAAATTTTACCTTTTCTGCTTTCTTTCTCACATATGCAAATATTGAATCATAAGTAACAGATAATAAATATGACAAAAATGCAGGAAAGTCGAAACTCATAGAAAGATATTAAGAATGTTGTTAGCAAGTTAAAAACAATTTTGGACTTTTTACTCTAACTGTATTATGTTCCATCATGTTGTTCAATGTCAGTATCAGAATAATACTTTAATGAAAATGTTACTGTGAAATCTGATGGAGTAACTTCCACCTTCTCAGTATACATTTATGAAACTTATGCAAACTGTGTAGATGCTAATCATTCTTCTGCAAACAGCAATCTGATCAGAATCTGCACTATTTATGACCAGTCTGCAAATGAATAAATGTAATTTATGCTTGGACATTTTTGTTCAAAGACATGCCCAAGTATGGATCCACATGGGGATTTGAACCAATAACCAAATAAGTTTAGACTTATATTGGGTACTCTTCAATGGAGGGGATGTATTATATTTACACTACGACAACCAGAAGTTAGTTCCTGTAAAGTTTAGACTGTTAAAATGATTTAATTACACTCCAGATATTCATAAAGTAGATATATGGCATATCTATACCATTTACAGCATGAGAAATGAAATAATGTGATTATGTACAACAACAAAAGAAACTCGCCATGCAAACAAGACTAACTTTCTTTAAATCAAATTAAACCTTATATAGAAGGAATTGCTTACGTTTCTGTGTGGCTCTTGTAAAATTTGGGAGTAAATTGTAGTTGTGTAACTTGCTTTTTAGCACCAATAATTATATTGTTTTTCTTTCTGTTTCAGCCTGGAATGTGTAAGGAGCAAGAAACTTCTGGATCCTGGCCTACTGGAGGGGCTTAAATTCTGATCTGGCATCTTCCTGTATATTTAGAGGATCTCTTGGTTAGCAGCTTTAAGGGTTTCATCAAGCCTCAGATTTAGGAAGGTTACAGTTTTCATGTTCTGTTAACTGAAGCCACTTCTCATTAATGTTTTCTTCATTTTTACTTTCCATTTGCATCAAGTTCATTTAGTCCGTTCCATCTTCTGCCAACACATGTTTTGCATCTTTCCAATGTCTGCATTTGGGTGTTGCACCCCATTTAATTTGCATTCACACACATTCACAATTTAATTTTAAGTGCTGGTATCATCGTCATTTTTTTGCACGTGATACTCACTTGTGGGTCTGCGGGGGCTGCAAGGCTGTGTGGCAGATTCATTTAGGCAGATCTGAGGCTTTTGCATTGTCCGTGTGTCAAGGTTAAGGGTGCTGTTGACTTTGAGTGAATCTGGCCTTTGAAGGAAGACTGTCTAGTGAAGGTGTCACAAAGGAAAGTCAGGGGAAGGTTGCGGATTGCTTATCAACGATGACCAGATGAGGACCCTAGATGGCACAGTCCAAGATGTTGACCATGGATAGTGCAAAGTTGTATTTTTTTCATACCAACCTCAGTCTCGAGCTTTACATGTGTTCTTATAACTTAGTCGCCCTGTATTTAATTCTCACTAATGTATGGCTAAGTACTTTAAGTCATTTAGTTTTCTGTCCAAAAGCTACAATCTGAACTTTTTTCTGACTTTTTCTGCAACAAATATGTCTTTTGTTGCCTTCTCATTTCATTATTTCATCTTTTCAATGTTTTGATTTCTCCAATTCAGATTCATCAGTGGCTCTTATGCATTTACTGCCATTCCAATGGCTTTTTGTATCGCCTCTGCCTCTAAGCTAGCAAATATGTCACTAATGTGCAATTACCTTGGGTATATGGTTGCTTGCATCATTTAGGGGTTTCCCTGCTCAAGCATGAAATTTCTTGTTTATAACTGTGTCACAGGACTGAGGCCTCGCATTTGAATTTTCTAATTACATCTTGCCATCCCTTTCATCATCTTAGGACCCAAGCATGCGTTAATTTAGGGTTAAGTAATGTTGCCTTTGCGACCGACCGAGTAAGTAAAAAGACTGTGCGCACAGCATTCATTTGTGAGGCTGATATCCTGTTGACATGGTGAATTAGATGCAGGTTATTTTATTAGGATATAGGCTTAGGGCTTTGCTTGAGTGGTTTCCTACTTCATGGGGTACATTCTTTAGGTTAGGGATATTTAGCAAAGAGGGAAACATTTAGGATATTTTGGACTTCAATTTAGGTTTTGTTAAGTCTTTAAGATTTTATTCCCTCTATTTATTTAAAGGGTTTTAAGTTTCATAATGCAAGCAATCATAGACTAAAAGTAATAAATCATAAGTGCCAACTTAATTTGTTAGTAAGGAGAAAGGGAAGTTATGAAATGTAGTGTGTGAGAGATTCTCTGAAGGGTATGAATTAGTTGGAGACGTGAAGCATGAAAATTATCCATTGGGTAAATCACTTGAAGCAGATGTTATCAAGTGAGGGTGAAGTAATGAAATGTGGAGGCAACAAATGACATGTGAGGAGTAGGTGGGGGATGTAAAGATGTTGAGATTGTTGATTTTGGACAGGAATCTAAATGACAAGAAGTATAAGGTTATTTTGCAGTGAATGTCGTAGAAGGGGGACTAGTGTGAAGGGGCTATTGTAGTAAAGGATTTAGTTTGAGTGAAAAAGGTTAGACCTAGCTATAGCTATCCACAATATCTTTGTACAAAGAACCACAAACGCCCGCTGGCCTATTTCATGTAGGTGGCTGTGTTGCACTGTAGATTTGCCATAAATCTTTCTATGCAGAACCACCGAGTTTCATTGGCCAACATAAAGAAACTCTGTCATTCCACTGGCCTATTTCATGTAGGTGGCTGAGTTGCACTGTGTATAAGATTAACAATAAATCTTTCTATGCAGAAGACTGTCTAGTGAAGGTGTCACAAAGAGAAGTCAGGGGAAGGTTACGGAGTGCTTATCAACGATGACCGGATGAGGACCCTTGATGGCACAGTCCAAGATGTTGACCATGGATAGTGCAAAGTTGTATTTTTTTCATATCAACTTCAGTCTCGAGCTTTACATGTGTTCTTATAACTTAGTCGCCCTGTATTTAATTCTCACTAATGTATGGCTAAGTACTTTAAGTCATTTAGTTTTCTGTCCAAAAGCTACAATCTGAACTTTTTTCTGACTTTTTCTGCAACAAATATATCTTTTGTTGCCTTCTCATTTCATTATTTCATCTTTTCAATGTTTGATTTCTCCAATTAATTCAGATTCATCAGTGGCTCTTATGCATTTACTGCCATTCCAATGGCTTTTTGTATCGCCTCTGCCTCTAAGCTAGCAAATATGTCACTAATGTGCAATTACCTTGGGTATATGGTTGCTTGCATCATTTAGGGGTTTCCCTGCTCAAGCATGAAATTTCTTGTTTATAACTGTGTCACAGGACTGAGGCCTCGCATTTGAATTTTCTAATTACATCTTGCCATCCCTTTCATCATCTTAGGACCCAAGCATGCGTTAATTTAGGGTTAAGTAATGTTGCCTTTGCGACCGACCGAGTAAGTAAAAAGACTGTGCGCACAGCATTCATTTGTGAGGCTGATATCCTGTTGACATGGTGAATTAGATGCAGGTTATTTTATTAGGATATAGGCTTAGGGCTTTGCTTGAGTGGTTTCCTACTTCATGGGGTACATTCTTTAGGTTAGGGATATTTAGCAAAGAGGGAAACATTTAGGATATTTTGGACTTCAATTTAGGTTTTGTTAAGTCTTTAAGATTTTATTCCCTCTATTTATTTAAAGGGTTTTAAGTTTCATAATGCAAGCAATCATAGACTAAAAGTAATAAATCATAAGTGCCAACTTAATTTGTTAGTAAGGAGAAAGGGAAGTTATGAAATGTAGTGTGTGAGAGATTCTCTGAAGGGTATGAATTAGTTGGAGACGTGAAGCATGAAAATTATCCATTGGGTAAATCACTTGAAGCAGATGTTATCAAGTGAGGGTGAAGTAATGAAATGTGGAGGCAACAAATGACATGTGAGGAGTAGGTGGGGGATGTAAAGATGTTGAGATTGTTGATTTTGGACAGGAATCTAAATGACAAGAAGTATGAGGTTATTTTGCAGTGAATGTCGTATAAGGGGGACTAGTGTGAAGGGGCTATTGTAGTAAAGGATTTAGTTTGAGTGAAAAAGGTTAGACCTAGCTATAGCTATCCACAATATCTTTGTACAAAGAACCACAAACGCCCGCTGGCCTATTTCATGTAGGTGGCTGTGTTGCACTGTAGATTTGCCATAAATCTTTCTATGCAGAACCACCGAGTTTCATTGGCCAACATAAAGAAACTCTGTCATTCCACTGGCCTATTTCATGTAGGTGGCTGAATTGCACTGTGTAGAAGATTAACAATAAATCTTTCTATGCAGAACCACCAAGTTTCACTGGCCAAGTTATACATAAGAACCACTAGCATTTCGCAGTCCAGTTATACTTAAGTAGTTAATGACATAACATGTATATTTATAATGTCCAGCTCTAAGGTGTTTCTGTAGATATACTATACATGTTATATTAGCAATAAGAACCTGCTAGTGACTCTGCTTAATGTACATTACCTGTATATTAGCAAGGCTTGCATTAGATTTTCCCTAGATTTAACTTACAGGTAATATTTGCAAATAGAACCATTGGCGCTCTGCACATTATTAACCATGTTTATATTTTCTGTATTTTTTCTGTAGAAGATTTACAAAGAAATCTTTCTACTTATTCATAGAACCATCTGGGTCGAAAGGCCTAGAAACACATGAAAGGGATTGCTTCTCCTAGGGACTTGAGCCACAGATTCCGTATGTTTTGATTTATGTGCTTGCTCATAATGATGACATACATTGCAGTGTCCATCACCAGTGGATGTTGCATCCTCCGTCAGTACACATGGGTATGAAGCTCCGCCTTCTGCAGATGCTTTGGTGTTAGCAGGTGCTCTAGTTCATCTAGCACAGTATGCCTAGAGTTATGGAGAACGGCCACCGGTCCATTTTTAGCTAGAGTCTCCGGGGTAGGAGGGTTGCAGACCCGGCAATGCACCCTCAAGGGTCCTACCATTTGTGTACTGATAAGTCAAAATAATGTCACTTCCTTATTGTGCTTTGGTTAGTGTCTATTTTTGATCATTTTTGGGGTGTAAAGGGATCTCTGTATTGGGAAAATGGATTTGTTGTCTATTTGCTGCAATCTCTTATGGGAATAGGTAGGCAATAATGATTCTCATTCAGGTTTCCTAAATCTCTCACATGTGGCTCCTCGTGCCACACCCTGGGTAACTGCTGTACAGCCAGCAGGCTAAACATGTGAGGGGAAGTTGAGGTAAAGTATTGAAGGCTAGGTATTGTAAATCAGAAGGGTATAAAGTCATGTGAGGAGAACTGAATCATACAGTATCTGTTAATCAGAAGGGCGTAAAGTAAATATGTGGTAATAATAAATGTAGCATGTTAAGGATTAAATATTGAATTCTATATATTTAGTAAGAAAAGGCCTATATCATGGAATGATTTGGTCTCTTTGATTTTGAGGTTAAGGATATAGGTGCTATTTACTTTAGATCACAGAAAAGAAATTATGTAATGGTGTTTTAACAAAGCATTTAAATATTTGCAGTCTTAATCTTATGAATTGGATATGATCTTAAAGGGAATTTTCTATATAATTAGTAACTAATAGCCCATTTCACTAATAAACATGTTTACCATTTCTCAAAAGATTAGACTACAGTCAATTATCTTATATTGGTCAAGTGTGAAAATGAATGTTAAGAAAAGATGACTACATTAATGATTTTTGAAAAAAATTATAAATGGTTATTAAAAGATGTCATTAACTCTTAGCCTGCTCAATATAAATTGATCAGGCTTAGGCAAAAAGTGTAGATCAAGATAAGCCAGATCCCAATGGAAGCTGTCTGATCAGGATATGCACTTTTTGCTACAGTCTCTAATAATGTCTGTGCATGTAATGTAAGGCATTAACTTATATGAGTGTTTCATTAACACAAAGATAAGGGTTGTGCTTTAAATACAAGAAAGAATAGTGTTTTTTCTTGGAGTGATCAGATCCCTTTACACTATTATGTTTAGGAAATAGGTGAAGGTTAAATAATGAGATCAGAGTCAGCATTATTTGATAGTTTCTAGTAATATGTAAATGTATGAAGTTAACTTGAAATAATTATGGGTAATTAAAAGTTCTTATCCTTTTAATTACATTTGTGTTAAGGTTTGGGCAAATAGTGTTGGCAGCTTTATGATCAGTACCTTCACAATTTGCTTCTTTTTCTTAATATTTATATTTAAGCACAAGAAACTAAGAATTCAGCATGAATGTGAACACAATAAGAGTTAGTATCGGTTTATTTTGTGTAGGATTGAAATCTCAGATTAAACATGATTTTCTCACACTATGAGGGGACATCAGGTCAGGTGGTTTAACACAATAAATAATAGGTAAGGATGTTTTCAATAGATTACCTTTACCATTTGTAAGATAATGTATATGTATATTTCCAAGTTAAAACCTCGTCAGATGCATTTTACAAATATTATGTAGGTAATAATTCTCAACCTGCTGATTACACATTTTGATCAGGATTAGGTAAATAATGTGGATCCAGATCAGTGGGCTCCTGCTGAGAACTGTCTGATCAGGATCTACACTTTTTGCTGCTGAGTTTATAGCAATATGGCTAGTTAAATGTTTCCATGTAGTTTTAAGCCCCGAACATATTACGAATGTAGCATAAGAGGTTAACTTAGTATGGTGTGAAGTATTTTATCTGTAGTAGAAACCAATAATTTCCTAGTCTGCATCTACTCTAGTTTTCAAAAAAGCTTTAACACAAAGCAAATGTAATCGTGTAACTAGTTTTTATTATATTTGGAAGTAGCATCCAGATATATCTAGGTAGAGCTGTCATGATCAGCTGAAAGACCTCATATTTAAGTTTTTGGCCTGACCGGGGTTTGAACCCAGGCTGAGGAGTATTAAAGGACTTCAACCTTTTAGGGACATACATAAATAAGCATTACAATGTGATGGGATTAATAGATATATGTGTAATCTGTGCACTTAATTATACAGACAACCCCTTGTATGTAGTATGTTGTTCATCTGTGATGTGGTTCAACATGGAATGGTACACTGATGTCTGTCTCCATTGTGAGGATGCTGCCCAATATTTGGACAAATGGTACATTGATTCATTGAGCTATTATTAAACTGTCTTGTTAACATTCATTGTAATTTTTCATTAATACTTATGGTCTAGACTTGTTACTGTGTGGCACAAAACACATGTTTTTCATTTAGGGAACCCTTATGTCTACACATCATAGTTAGCTTGATTTAGAATTAAAAATTCACATGCTTTCCACCACATGAACATCAAGGAATGGATAAAGCAATCTTTTGGCCAAATAATTTGTTCAATAATAACAATGACAGTTATGCCTCAGTTGTAATATTTATGTAAAATTTATAAATAACAGCTTGCATGTCATATTCGATACCTTCTCTGTGCCTTCACTACAAAGGATCAAATACTGCTCGTAGCGAGCACTTCCAGTATACCATAACAAAATATCAATCATGAGATTCTTTATTGCATGCAAGAAAATATAATTTTACGGTGCCAGTAGCTGAGCTGACTTGTAACTTTTCAGCCTCTGGGTGCATGGGTTCGAGTCAAGATTGGGGTGAGAACTTATGACCATAATTGTGTCGGTGCGATGTAACAAAAATCAAATCAAGATGAACATTGTCAATACACATAAGCATCAACAAATACAAATGCGCCATTGTTACCTATATAGAGGCAAAGTGTGAGATACCACCTTTTAGATGATTCTGGGCTCAATATCATACCTTGAACGAAGATATAAATAAGATAATAAGATAGGAGAATAGATTCATTGCTTTAACTGATAAAAAGAAATGGTTGTTCCAATGACATTTTTACTAGACTGTGCAGACCTGAATTTAGCATGGACCAGCAAGTTGGTTAATTGAGCAAGACTACAAAAAGTAGTATTCGACTGTTTGCTTACATCTAATAGATGTAATAATATCTTACCACTTTTCTAGGGAACTTTTACAAAAGCATGATTTATCAGTCATTTGCATTTTTTGTTTGGCAACTGCAGCATAAACTGTATCACAAAAGATGTAAGGAGTATGTACAAACATCTCATGTGCAAGGGTGGCCATTTTTAAATATTTTTGTATTTTTTAAATATTATTTAAGCTTATCTAGTTCAGCAATATACACACAAAAAACACATAGGCCTCAATGTAAAAAAACAAAATATAATGTTACATTATTAATAATAACAAAAAAGTTGTCAATACAATTTAACATGTAAAACTATGGATAAACTTAGTACAAGTTTATAAACTTATAAACTCCCTGGAACTTCCTTCAGCATATTTAAACTATCAATGCCAAATAAACAAGCTAAAGATATTTGTCCAAGGGAGTTCTGTAATGTTTTAGCAATTTGTTCATTGAACAATGTGGATCAAATTTATTTTTACTGTTTTACTATAGCATATGTAGCAACTACTCAATGCAATATTGAACCAAGTATACTTTAAGGACTATTAATTATTGATGTTTCCAGGGAAAATAACTAATGTCTGTCATTTTGAAAATAGTGATCGAAATTCATGTTGCTTTTTCCTGTTTCAGAAGCTGTGCCTGGATGCAGAAAGCAGTTATTAAGACAGTGTTATGTTGCTTGGTCTGAAGATGGTGGAACTATTGAACTTTTCTTGTTATTCATTGTCATAGACTGATGTGTTTCGAAGTAGCAAAACATGGTTTAAGGAGCCAAAAGTTATTAAGTTTGAAATTAAGTCAGCTGTCAAATACATGTATTGTTTACTGATTATAGGATGACTGTATATATTTTGTAGATAAGGTCTTTGATTTTTGATAATAACTAATTTTTATATTTACACTTTTGGGATGTTTCGATCTTTCATGTAGTGTTTTTTTATTACCTTGAACTTTTTTGTGACATTTAAATTTTTGCCTTCCATTGTACTTTTAAATCTGTAATCAAGTGTACAATAAGCACAATATTTTAATAATACTTTGATTGTTTCTACATATATTGCTCATAAATCTTCAATAAGTAAATATATCTATTTTTCATTTTTTTCTAGTTTTTCAAGTTTCTAGAACTTTCCTTTTTTTCATTTTTTTGTAGAGGATCAGACTGCAGAATGATTGTGTGTGTGTGATAAAATAGAAAAGTAATAATGCATTTTTGGTTTTTGTTTGCTCTTTTGAAACTTGTTTAAGGATAAACTTGTACACATTCTAAAATATAAGGCTTTTTTTCAAATATTGTATCACGTTAAGCAAGTAATGAATACATGTAAGAATAGGAGTTTGTTATAGATGTATGAAATGGATTGATCGAGATAGTGATATTTTTCAATAAATCAGTTGGTGTTATTTAAGTTGCCATTTTAAAATCTATATGCCCCTTAAAAGTTTCAAAGTATAGTCAAATTAGAAAAGCAACTAAAAAATCATGCAATCATCTTGGTTGAAAAAAAACATTAAGAAAGGTTTGATTTAACAGAAATAGTCCAAAATAAAATTAAAGTCCTAAATAAAATTAAAAAAAAAAACAAATTCAAGCTGCGTCAAGGAATTTTAGAGTCCTTAGCAATAAAATAACATTGCATAAAGTGAAACATTCCACATTCCGGAAATAACTAGTTATTGTCAGTATGTTGCGTATAGATAGTCAAAATGTTAACTTAAGGTGCACACTCAATAAGATAGTGGACCCTAAATTGCATAATCATAATCACAATTTTGGAATTTCTATTATGGACTTTATATGGGAATATACACTTTATTTAAAAGGGAAGTGATCTAACAAAACACAAATCTTAGGCAGCAGAAGGAAAATGTCATGAACCAGATTTTTTAAATTAGATTTTTTTTTAAATCTACAAGTTTCACTGTCTTATATACAGGAATATGAACTGATTCTGAACATGTTGAGTAGGCATATAATGTATAGCCAGATCAGCCAATTGTTGTTGGGGGTCTGTCATATCAGGATCTGTACTTTTGCTACAACGTCTTGTGCTATATAGGTACAGGCACGTTTGCATTAAGACATCTGCATGACTGAGAATAATTAGTATGGGTTGTTAAAAATGAGTGACATTTAGTTACAGATGTGTACACTTGAAAAATTCACTTGCATCTTGTTAGTAATGCAGAGATCATGTCAAATATTCTAGTCTGATATTCTTGGAGCCTTTTCTTAAGGCAGTAGAAATTATATTTGATTTATTACTTTTAGATATTAATTTTAAAATTAAAATATTTTCAATTTATGGTCCTGTTCAACAGATTGTCTCATTGCACCGGCACAAAACTTATATATTTAATCATTATATAATATATATAATAGCAATAAAAGGGGGTTTTAACCAATGACCTCAGATATGGGTGCAATCACCCTAACCATTTTCCCAGTGGGGCAGATGTGTAATTTCTGCTGTTTGGTAATATACTTTATTTATCTTTATCCAACCAGAAAGTCTTGAATATTTTTCTTGAATATTTTTATTAAAAAGAAAGTTATGTTTAATCTTCTAAGTTACGTTACTAATATAGTAGGTTTCAAAGGCAACCTTATTTACATGAGAAGTAAAACCTTATTGTTTTTGTTACATTGCACCGATACAATTACGGTCCCGTTAACTATTAGTAAAGGAAAGCCCCAGACTTACTCCTGGGTAGAACCACCATAGCACCCCAGGTTAGCTGGAAAACCTTACTACATGAAAATTCTCGTTCAAAATGAATGAAGCTAAATTAAATGAATTAAAAGTTTAAATTTACGAAGCCATATCAAAATGGATGCTAAGAGAAAATCTAAATAATCCCATAAAATCCTGTGAATGTATGTTATATATTTCTTCATATTTTTTTCATTAACGTCTTGATAAGTTATTCAGGGTCAGAAGTTTGTAAACAAATTAAAACTGGTATCAAATGTATTATGACTTTAGAAATTAACTTAAAAAATTAAATGAATTAAAGAGGCTGAAAACTATGAAAAACAATATACAAGTTTTAAAGTTGAGCACCCTTACCATTGCTAGTTTATTTTAAGTCAGTGAAAATTTGTTTATTGGGTTTATCGTCCCACCAACAGTATTTCACTTATCTGGAGACGGTGTCCACTTGAAGCAGTTATAGTGCTGCCTTCACTGTGTATAGCATGCCGTGAACACCTGGCATGATACCACACCCAGTCACATTATCCTGACACCGGGCCAACCAATCATGGAACTACAACAAAGTCTTCATTTAATATATAGTTAATTATACTGTGCTTGTATTTTGCACTTGGTCTCAACTCTTTACATGAAAAGATGTTGTTTTTATATATGTTTACAGTAATCAATGTTCAGTTTTATATTAAAGTAAGATCCAAAACAACAGCAAGAATCTAAAAAAAACAAGTTATTTATCTCCGTGCCAGCTGAGATTAGGTTATGGCATATATAACATACAGTTCCTGTAGATCGAGCCTTGACTGATCAGGATCTGTACTATTTGCTGCTGTGTCCCTGGTATTAAGTCTTGTGACCGTATTGTGTTGCTGTACAATAATGCACTGAGATTTTGTAGTGCTTATTAATAATTGTAAAAGTAATTAAGATGATTAAAGTTTAACCTTTTACCTTTAAACTTTTGTTGCGTTACCTAAGGTAGACACAAAGGGCAAACCTACAAGTAAAATTGCTAACAAAAATAAAATAATAAGTCTTCATAGATATGTGAAGGCAAACATATTTACATGTTATATGAACTTAGAACTGCAGAATAAATAAAGTTGAGTTAAATGAAATAATAGTAACTGAAATATATAGACATTTTATCTGCATACCACAGTGCTGTGTGGTATTAAAATGAATGCCTTATCCAAAATAGTAAATAAACCAAACCACATGATTGTATTTTTATATATGATTAGTTCAATTGACATAAATATAAGGAAATACACAAGAAATTCACAATGATTTATGTTCCAATAGACTGCACTGTTATAAAGAAATAATTTTTAAGAAAAATTTAGGTGAATATGAAGTTATAATAACTTCAATGCGGCACAGATTCTAAAATAGTAATTAAATGTAGGGGAAATAACTTATTAAACCAGACCATATTTGAATCTACGAGTTACTTCCCTTTCCACGTTCATAAAGTATGAATATTATTATGAATGTTTTTTCGCCTACTGAGCTGGAATGGACCAGACTACACAGTAAATGGCTTGGTATCTTCCTCCCATGTAATAACTAGACATTGTCAATAGGTCCATAAGTGTGTCAAGAGCGAACTCTTGAAATATTAAGCCAAACCAATTAACAAGACATATTCTTTCATTAAAACGAGTGTCTATATTAAACATATCTATTTTCCATAATGTAAATTGTTGTGTCAAGTTATTTTTGCTAAAATGCAGTCTTACTCTTACAGGTCTCACAGTGTGTTATGTCGTGCTATTAATACAGCTGTTAACTAAATGAATAAAATGTGCTAGTTTGTTTTGTGTTTATCGTACTACCGACATTATTTCAGTTATTTAGAGACCGTGTCCACTTGAAGCAGATATAGTGCCGCCTTCACTGTGTATAGCATGAAGTGAACACCTTTGTTCGTAATGTGTCACATTATCCACACACCGGGTCAACCAGTCGTGGAACTACCCATATTTGCTTTGACAATGCTAGCAAGGACGCTATACCATTGCCATTTTTTAAAACGTTGGTAAATTTGCAAACATATAATAGAGTTAAATGCATATTTGATCATACTCAAACAATATTTAATTTCTGTATACATACTTTGTTTTGTTTTAGCAACTAGGGAAAAACAAAAATACAACAATATACATATATACAAATTGGAATTTTAAAAGGTCCATTTAAAAATGAAAGAATCATCTATAACGCCAAGTAAGCAACATGCGGTTGATCACAATAACATTTATAATCAATAGTTATAAATTGTATTTATTGTAGAATGTTTTCAAGTGCTTAATAATAACTTATATCTTACAAAGGATGTATTGTCAGAGCTTTTGCAAAATGACTCGATTTAGACGTTTCTACTCGAGATGGAGCGTTACAACGTGAGATGGGGCGTTCCCCAGTCAAATTAAGATAAGTTGAGCAAATGCACAAACTCAATGTCACAGGGTAATAGGCTATATATTTCACAACATACACTAAAAAAATGTTGTTTATATTTTTATGATTTGTAGATATATATAATAAAAGAAAACATAGCTATAGGTTATATCTATGAAAGAGCATAGAAATACAATGCACCTAAAGTGACTAGAATAGCGAATATTTTGTGTCCCACTTCAAGGGTTAACTCGGTTGATAACTTATCATGATGAAAGCAATACTGTTTTTATTTTCATTAGACATTATTTTAAACACGAAAGTATTGTACAATGAATCAAATGACAAATTTACCTGGGGTAATATTTTTCTACCGAGATTTAAAGAAAAGTTTATTGTCCCACAGTAATATGTGAATGACGTTACTGATATTTACAGTTCCTCAAGAACATACATCATAATACTAACTATGAAGATGTGTTGTTGTAAAAGTGCAGAATTAATTTGTATTGTATTATCAAAGGCAAACAACCTATAACGGCTGCTTATTTTTTGTTGTTTCGAGAGATAAATAGCATGCCCTGATAAAAGCATTACATTGTGAATTACGTTACCCCTCAATTAAACCAATTATGTAACGTTGTACCAAAGCTTCATGTTTACACATGAAACATGTTACGTTGCTCCATAACTACAAACCCGAAAGTGTATGATATAAAATAAGAGCAATATAATTTTCTCTATTTAAATAAAAAACGTGAATTACGTTACAGTGAATTACGTTACCAAATACTTGCATGAATCGCGTATAAAACGTCCTAGGATTATTTTTCCTGGGTTATCGGTACAGGCTCACCGAATACTCTTCACGGAGCGATGCGTTCAAAGTTTTATTTGCGGGAAAATTTATATTTTGGGACGGTGTTTCAAGGTAACACAGTTATTTGGTAAGTAGGCCTACAGTTTAAATTGTGAAATTATTTTATAATAATACACATTATAATATACAACAAATGCAACTATTGATTGGCGTGCTCTACTAAATACAGAAACATGCTGATATTGCATTAGCTAAACATATAAGTATATATATTTCAAACCGTTTTCCGAGCGTAAACATGTAGCTGAAAAAAAAGACAACTCTAACCGCTTACCGTTTACCGTCTCACAAAAGGCAAACTCTTTTTTCAAACCGCGCTAGATTCCAACCACACGGATTAACCGGTATTGCTATAAAATATTCCCATATTTCCCTTAAATTTAGTCCATGTTTCCATCTGAAGTAAATGTCTAATATGTAGGGATACATGTTCATGTATATGATAGAGATAGAAAGCTGGAAATGGGCTTATATTTCCACCCGGGCACATGTTTCCACATAACGTATACGAAACAAAACTGGGTATAAATATAGATGTAGAAAGACCGGTCCTACAGAAACATTAGACCGTGTATAGATGGGTTTATATTTCCACCTGGGCATACATTTCCATCTTAAGTAAAGGTGTAATATTTATGTATACGGTAGAGAGAGAGAAAGATTGGTCTGATAGAAACATCAGCCCATGTATATATGGGCGTATATTTCCACTCAGGCACACATGTCCCTCTTAGGTAAACATGTAATATTTATGCAAACATGTTAATGTTAGAGAGAGAAAGACTGGTCGGATAGAAGCATCAGCCCGTATATAAATGGGCTTACATTTTCTCCCGGGTACATGTTTCCATATTAAGTAACACTTTTTACACCAGTATGGAATGGTAGGTAATTTAGGCATGTGTAGTTTAAAATAGCAATCTGGCGCATGCGCACACTAGACAGAGAAATTTAAGCACGGTAGAAACATCAGACCGTGTCACCGGTCGGGGCAAAAACTTTCATGTGGGGAGATTTCCAGTTGAAACTTTTTAACATGCGGTGTGCAAGTGGGTCTATTAAAGTCAGAAAATTGTTTATGTTTTTTTCTCTAGTTTATCAATAATATCCAAAGGCTGATAAAATGTCACTGTGTCACTGCACAGTGTTGCAAAACTTGACCTAGTTTTAAGTTTATGGTCCTATATTTAAATTTGAAAATCATGTTCTTATTTGGTTTTGCTTTTTAATTTAGAAATTCATGGCAGAGACCATAATATGGTCATTGTAGCCACGTCTAGCTATGTTGGTGGAGTGGAGGAACCCCCCCCCCAAAAAAAAAAAAAAAAATTGCAGATAAACCACCACCACACAGCAGCTCAGCGGAAAGATTTCGCATGTTAAGTCCTTTGCCCTCTAAACATGCATTTGAAAATATGAATATAGTACACATTTTGTCCTTTTACATTAAATATGTATTAAAGGTGTTGTCCAACAGGTTGTCTCTATCTGATACATGTAACAACGTTTTACCACTGTTCTGGAGAATGGACCATTGCTACACAAACTTATACGTTAGTTTGAGTAAAGGCTGTTTACAACATAAACTTTATTGTATGACAGTACAAATTATGAAATATATCGCTTAAAATGTCCATTATTTCCAAATAAGTATGGTGGGGATTTCAGCTAAATATAGATATCGATGTCAGAGCTGATTACCCGGATATTCATGTAAAGTGATGTCAAAACTAAGTGGTCACATTGTTTTCTTAGTTTAAAAATAGCTAACTGTGCAGCTTGGCTCAGATAGGAAATACCTGTTTGCAGTGATGAGTGAGGATTTATGCATCGTTCTTAACGCAGATCTAGGGCACCAATAATCAGCATTTTGTAAGACCTTTTCAAGTACCAATGATCTATTTGTTATGTGAGAAAAAATATTTGGTCTGAACTGTCGGATACTACCTTTTAACTTGAAAATCAAAGAAGCAGCCAATATGCAATTTCAAATCTAATCGGTGCCTTATTGACAATTGTCTGTTATTATCATTTACTGGTACAGCCAGAACATATAATGTGGACTGGGAGTCTATGTAACAACAGTTGTTAATATAGTAAATCTGGCATACTGCCTTCACTGATTTTTATACTGTTCTGATAAACTATACCTGACCAGAATAATGTTTTTTGTCTAAATACAGATAGCAAGATGAAGGATGCAGGAAGGAATTAAGAGTCCTTATGAATGCCATGGGGCAGACACACCACTCAAGCATACACAGTGTGCAACCTGTAGTCTTCAGCCAGCTACCTTGCTATATCCAGAGGGTTTCACAAATTTCTCAGGTAGATCACATCAGATTTGCTTTTGGCCTATTAGTGCATATATATCACTTCAGTTTCCACATGGGTAAACATGAAAGATGACATCATGCATTGATTCATAAATATCAACATTTAACATATTTTTGCAAATTTAAATAAAGAAAATTGTCAAAATATAATATTTGGGCCTTTCTGGTCATGCAGTAGTTTCTCCTATTTGTAACTCCTCTGACTACAAACCATCTGTCAGCGTGGGTTTGTTTCTTTGTCGGGGCGGAGGACCTACTATGGAAAATGGAATGTTAAACATTGACGATGGCTATTTTATTGTATTATATGCATAAATAAAACAAAAGAATAATCAGGTAAAACTGTTGAAAGGTTTCTCCAGCATTTAATGTCCATTTATTAACCTTTTTTCCAACACCATTTATACAGAAATGTTACCTCCCACAGGGCATTTATTACAGAATATCTGGTACTAAAAATTAAATAATTATATCTTTTATTGTTATATGTTACATTGATACAATAGTGTAAAAATAAGACAATATAAAAACAACAACAATACCATGCCTAACCATTTGTAAAAAGTCATTGCAATACAACATGTACTAGAGGGTCTGATAAAGACTAAAGAAAACAGAGCCAATTTATATACGACTTTTTTTTTGTTACAAGTTACAAGTCAGGGACTCTAACCGCCACGGGTGCCCTGCACCTGTTTGTATCATTTAATAAATAATTTATATTTTATAATGACCTTACAGTCAGATCTTACTTTAGACATATTGCACTAATGACTAAAATGTTCATGTTCAGTAAATGTAGTATGAAAATCTAATGACTGTCCACTCTTAAAATATATTTATTTATATAGCATTCTATATAAGTTTCATGTTGCTATTGATCAGGCACTGAGACCAATCTTCTGGATGTAGGGACGTGGCCCACTACTTGGAAAAGTGCTGTGACACCCTTGGTAGCATCTTAGAAGCAGCTCACTCTTTGGACACAGCAGATGCAGGCACTGCAGCTACATGCACAGAGGGGACCCCTTTTGACTGCCTCATCTATGGGTCAAAGGTAGGCAGTTCAGGATGCATTCTCCTGCATGACATGTAAAATGTACCACTTTGTGTGGCATTTACTAAAAGCTCTGATGTATAAAAGTGAATAAAAGTGTTTGAAGAAATTAAAATTTGTCTAAAACTTAATAATACAATGTCTACAGATAGTAATTTACTTAAATTTTGTATACATTTTCATGTATAAATTAAAAGGTTAAATCAACAAATAATGAAATAAATGTCATTCTTCTACTTGCTCTGCATCATAATTAAACCATGTAGTAAATATTTGCCTTACCTACATAATAGCAACACAAAATTGAAAGAAGCTATTAAAAACACAGAGGACACACCTGCCAGTACAGAAGACAGACTACATGTATATACATATCCAAGGTATGTAAAATTACTTTTAATTTATATTTCTGTGCCATGCTTATATGGTAGACATAACAACTGTATATGTATATGGCATTTTTCTGCCATGCATTTACTACGTTAGTAAGAAAAGGTCCTATCAAAATTTCCAGATATTTTAAATTTAATCTTCCTCTAGACAAAGGCAAATAGGTTAAATGTAAATGTGACAAAAACTTGTTAGGATCTAGTTATTATTGGAAATATGTACAATGGATATTGTTTTACTTATATTAAATTACCATTTGCTTACGTATTTTAATAACTGGTAGAAAGTGCATTATCATGACAGGAAATGTTCTATGAATTTTACCTTCTCAATGTATGAACTTATAACAGTAGTTCACCTTATTGTCTGTTTGTAGATTCACCTTTGCATTCCTAACTGAATCAAACAGAAATCTGTTATTTATTGCATGGTTATATATTTACTTCGGTAAAAAACATTAGCTTATGTTCAATGTTACTGTCAGTCGTGAATGAATATATTTATTTAATGTTTGTGAAGGTCCAACTTTAAATAAGTACAATATAATTTGATAACATTCCTTTAATCATGATTATATAACATTCAACAAAAGAAAATCAAAATGGTATTGATAATAATGTGAAAAACGAAATAAGTTTTATCTTTTTTATTATTATTGCGTTCCATTGATGCATTTCAAATAACTCAAATACACCAGACATGTAGAAAACATACACCCAACAAATTGGATTGTAATGAAACATGGACTTAGAAATGAAAACACTTATCTACAAGTAAGCAGTTTATTCTTTGCAAACTTTTTTGGGAACAATGTTATACAATGCAAAAAGCTGAAACTCAAGGCAACTAGCATTATCAGCAAAAACATCAAAACGAGTTTCCTATAATAACATTGCATATTACAGAAAATCTTGAATTAATTCAGTGTCATTGATTTGATCAGAAAAAATTCATCAAAATAGAAATTTGCCTATTTTCAGAAATTTCTAGAGACTTGAAAGTGACCTGTCACATTGTTGACCCGTCTTTTACTGTTTATTTGTTTGGACAAAAACAGTATTTTGTTAAGCCCTAATGAATAAAAAGACACATCCTTCAAGTTGTCATGTAATGGCCAATCAAGTTAATAATAGTTGTTACTCGATCATACATAAATCAATTTCCGAATATCTACAGATATTTGTTGAACAATAAGGATTTTTTAAATAAAGTTGTAAACTAATCCAAGAACATGTCTAAAATTACATTCCATTCCATCCTTTTGAATTAGAAATTAAAATGCCCATTTTATTCCTATTCTCAAAAGTAATTTATCAAAAACTAAACATCCATGGATGAACTGAAATGGGACAACTATATGCCCAGTCACTATTTACACCATTCTTACAACAGGTGGGGTTTGACAAAGTGTTCGCTTGACTTTCTTAGCCTTCTTATAACCCAGATTGAGCGGCATGTATGTAGCTAAGGGAACATGGCTAAGTGATCTCAAGTTCCTAGAGTTTGAGTTCCAATTGAACGTTTATTTTTGTGAGGTAGCTTAACAGCAGAATACAGTGTAAGGACTCCATCAGAATATTGAAATGCACCATTTAAAAACCCAGAAGTTTACATACAAACTGAAAATAATAACACATGTTAGTTGCAAATAAGGGCATTCTTTAACTTTAAAAAAAACTTGTATGATGTGTGTATCCTTTATGATTTTTATCACCCAGAAATAATCACAGAAAAGACAGATGAAGAATCACAGAAATTCCTTGGCCGCTCTGTCAGGCACCAATACTGGTTCTCAACGGCATGTTTGTCACTGAAAAAAAAACAACAAAAAACTTTTTTAATTTTTCTTTTTATGTACTGTTTTATTTCCATTTTCTTATATCCATATTTATATTATAAGGCTTGTTCAACAGGATTGTTTGGTTAGCTTATGAGACACATATAAACTTTCAAATAATGCAAAATGACATGCTATCTTAGTAAAAGAAGCACTATATTTATGTCCAGTATACGTCATTTCTGATGGTCAGTTTTGACAGAAGACTGATTTTAACAAGGTAACAAACAAGAATCCCCATTTTCAGCTGTAATTTTGACTGAAATTCTTGCTAGGAAGTAACAGTAGCACATGAGATTTACTAACAAAAATAAACAAATTTTGCATTGAAGAATATAAACCCAAGCCTCATTTCATTTGTATTACCTAGAACAATGTAATGATTTTGTTAAAAAAAGATTGAACTAGCCCACATGTATGACCTGCTAATATAGGTTGTTATGGATGATCTTATTTGCTGAAGTCCTTACAGGATTTGCTTTAGCTATGGTCACAGGAGCCACACACAGGCCTTTGGCTCACTGTGCTCCTTTGCGTCTCTCCTGTTTATCAGAAAAAAATTGTAAAGCACACATCATAAATATAATAAAATAATGTTATATATTTAAAAATATAACATCATAAATATAATAAAATAATGTTATATATTTAAAAATATAACATCTTTTACGTTAAGACAAGCAGTTTTTTTAATGTTATAAATAAACTATAACTGTAAGCCATGGGCTAGGGAATACATCCACTATCTCTTAACCCTGCTTCCTGTTTGTAGAGTTCACATAACATTGTCTGAAATATAAGAAAAAGCATCTCCTGCATTTTTCACCTGATCATAATAAAATTAGCAAGTGCACAAGTTCCCTTACTACTTAAGATGATTGTAAAGTTGTTTGAACAAAGACAGACAACTTGATTCAAATATATTTCCTGCAAACTTTGTTGTGGGGGTATAATAAAGGGCAAAGCACTTATTTTAATATATACATTTTAATATATTACTTTACAATATTTAAATCATGTAAACCTTTAAACAATAACCTCTTATTAATTAGTGCTAACACACAGGTTACCATTAATGTAAACAGACTATTGTGTTAAGAAAATTATATCCCACTGAAACTAATAGACCAAAAAGCTCTATTGTAATGAGGATTGCTGCTTGATTTTCAGTTATAAGATTTTTACTTTTAAAAGCCATTCAGCAGTAATGTTTGAAATGTCGATATTTTTGTAGGAATTTCAAAAGAAATGACAAAAAGATGTGTGTTTTGCAATTAAACATGATAATTCAAACATTGTGTAATTACCTGGCTAATCAGTTCACTACTTAGGATTAATGTACACACATGTGTATATGGACAAGAGCTGGACTAATTTTATGATTTTGTAATACATCTATGAAGTTTTAACAACTAAAAAAGCTTAAAAAGCCTAGCACTTTCGATTTTCCAAATCTGATGAATAAAGAATAAGGACATATTTATATGTAAACAGAAGATCATAATAAAATTAATTTAATAAATTATTTAAGTTGGTTGAAAACTTTTGACAGTGGCATATTAAAATGAATAACTGCTTCTGAGCGAACCTGGAGCTAGGAAAATCTTAATTTGGTACTTAAGAATAAGTCATTCTTTTTTGCAATTTTCATCATAGAGAATCCACACAGCTTTATTTGGCAGCTGAAGGCTGAAAAATTTTTTACTTTAAGAATGAAATAATATATTGAAATCATGTGCTCACTGACAAGTTTATCCACAGAAACATGTATTATATTTCTGAAAAATATATCTGCTAAAAAATAACCTCATAATCTCATATTTGCTTACAAAATGATATTTAAGCATCTTCCATGGGTTGGTAGCCCACTTGAGCCAAACACTTTTTATGTGAGGAGCCTTTACAACAGTGACTGGACAGATGTCTGGGTAAACCACTGTCATACTGAAAGTTCAGTATGACAGTGGTTTACCCAGACATCTGTCCACTCACTGTTGTGCAATATTTCTGTAAACAGAAACAGAAACAGAGTGTGCCTAAGGTGCTACCTAGATTTGTCTGGGGTCATCCTCAAATAGTTATTGCTTGAAATCATCATATTGACTATTAATGTGCCACTGGATCTTAAACCATAGACAAAACATAAATAGAATTTTTTCATTTGCAGCATAGTTCTATTGCCTTGGAACAAATGTACAGTTGAGCTTACCATTTAAAAAAGGAATCGAGTCCTATGGTACAAATAATACAATATCTAATGCAACAGGAGTTTCTTTTCTTAAAAGTCTGTGAGCTGTAAACTTGCACATAATTTATATCATTCTGTGATAACAACTCTGTTGGAATTCCTTTTTAAGGTGGTATCCAATGTTTTGTGAGAAAAAAATAGCATTACAAAAGCCATGATATGGTTTGCTTGAAGTGTTCTGCTAGAGGCCGATCCATACTCTCTAGATCTGCAATGGAGTTTTTAAAATGCCATGTAACCATATAAGATTATGTCATGCAGTGATGCATAAATATCAATACTTAACATATTTATGCACAGTTTAATATGATGCACAGTTTAATATGATGCAAAATATTGTGAATGATATCAATGACAGTTGGAGTCTATTTTTAATTAGAAAAAGGGTTTTTATTTATGTACATTTTGGTAGCATGTTTGGCTAATGGATCATGGTCATTTCTTACGGTCAACATATCTGTTGGGGTTCTGAACTAAGACAAAATGACTTAAAATGGTGTAAATATTTTGTTGTATTACAAAAAGTGGCAAAAATCTTCAAACTCTTAAAACCTTTATGAATTGCAGGTTATAGAGGAGGAGTATTTTGAGGTTAACAATGAAGTGCATGGTGAGAGTGTTTTACCAGTGTCCCTGCCTATGCTACTCTAGGTCCACTGGCTATGCTACTCTAGGTCCACCGGCTTTGCTACTCTAGGTCCACTGGCTATGCTACTCTAGGTCCACTGGCTATGCTACTCTAGGTCCACTGGCTATGCTACTCTAGGTGGTCCACTGGCTATGCTACTCTAGGTCCACTGGCTATGCTACTCTAGGTCCACTGGCTGTTCCGTGAACATCTTTCCCGACAGGTTCTGCTTCGCAACGAGAGGTACCAGGCACAGTCCTAGCTTGGAATCATACAAAAACAAGCGTTTTTTGTTGCTTTATTGCATTTTTTGTGTCTGCCAAATATGTTTTCTATTAGTTCTTTTAAAACACTAAGCATTTAAAATTTTATTGGAGAAGGTAAAACAATGTGCCTGCCAGTCACCTTAATTATGGTTGTAAAAACAGATGTGCTTGAAAATGATAACATTTCTCTCTTGTTTAATCATGTCATTCATATTTATCGGTGTCTTTCCGCAATGAGTATCAAACCTTAGTGCAGAACACCTTTCTGTACATTGGACCGATGTCACAACAATGTAACTTCGATTATGCCCGATTTAAAATAATTTTGTTTCATTCCTTGCACCCCTAAAATGGCATCAAACTTTTTAAAAAAAAAAGATTAATATGCATTTTGTTTTGTTTTCCTGAACTTTGAATGTTCTTTACTTTTGAGTCCTTTAATAATGTTAAATGAAATGTTCATAAATACAGCATAGAGAGTAAAGCATTACCATGGCTATTAAATGATATGTAGCACAGGTATTTCAATAAAAAAACATAACCATATTTACTCTATTTTTAAGATTACATAATTTACTTTTCTACTGTGCTAAAAATTACAATATAATACATATAATGTTTTAAGCAAGGTGTCATTAAACAAACTTCTTAGACATCCCTCACAGATAAAATACTCTTTGCTTACATGTGTTTAAGACAGTTGCCAAGTTTCATTGATGTTTTTAGTTGTAAAACAATATCAAATGCCAGAACATCAAATACTACTACATCAGTAAAAGCTGGAATGATAATGTATGTTGCTTATTTTGTTATCCCACTAGCTCCCATGTTACAATAACAATTCATAACAACAAGTATATGGCACACAGAATATTAGCTAAAAAAAAAATGATTTACCCCTCCCAGGGTCTGACTGGTTATTACTATCTTTTAGGTTATGTTGAATGTTTATTAACACTATGCAAGTCAGAATGTAGAATAAAACTATATAAAAACATGCACGAAGGCGCACTTGGTTGAGCACTGGACTGACATACTCGAGGTCTTGGGTTTAAATAATACAAAAACTGTGTTTTTTATTGTTTCATTTATTATGTATTTATGAAAGTCTTTCTTCCTTTTTTCTTGGCTAGCATATTTACAGCTCCTCAAAATAATGGACCAATAAGTTTTCTAGTACTTTTTCTAAACAAAATACCAATTAAAAGTTTTACAGTGGAGGTAAAACAATGAGTCTGGCAGCATTATTATGGCTTTCAAAATACAACAATACTGTTTGAAATTTTCAGATTTTTCTTAAAACAGACCATTGCCAAAATACTTTGGATAATACATTTTTGAAAATAAAAACACTGATGAAATATATAGGTTAATTTAACCGATTAAAATATAAAAGAAAAAATCAAACAGAATCTACACAGAAATGACCATAGCTAAATGATATGTATCGAACTTGTATGGACATATGTAAAAGATACTGACGATTAAAAAACCCTACAAAATCAAGTCTTCACAATCAATTATTGGGAATAAATATTGTTCTAAAGTAAAAAAGATGTGTGAGAGCTTGATGTATAGACTACCCAGTGTATACATATTTGAAAGACATACCTTTTGGCATTAAGAACACCAATATATTGCATTGACAAGGTACGGTAATTTTTAGTGACATCCAGATATTTAGTTGGAGGACGACTTCAGACAAATGTCTGGGTAGATCTACCAGCATAACAGGAAAACCTTCCCCCATTATGTCCTTCGCCCTGATCAGGACTCGAACCTACACTGTGACAGTCTAAGCAGTCAGAGGAGTAAAAGTTTAAGTCAGTGAATCTACCACTCACCTACAGGTACCCCACAGAAAAACAATGTTTTAATTTAATCATCATTGCATTTTACAACAACTGGTGTGTCATACCTTCTATCAGAGTATGTTTGGGCACTGACAAGCCAGCTCCTGCGAAATAAATCACAGAACAATTCTGTAAAAGGAGAATTTATTGATAGAGTATTTAGAAAGGTTTGTGTGTTCAATAGCAACAAACTGGTCATCAAGGTATAATTCTGTTAATAAACTTTTCTGCTCCTTGTCCAAGTTAACCACAGGAACATGGATAGCTATTCTTAAAATTAGCATTTTTATATGCTGTGTAGATGTTTACAACAAGGAAACTGTTAAGCTGAAGGTGCTGTGACACACTGTGTCTTATCAACTTACTTTCTCAAGCAATTTTTTTTTTTTGCAGTGATAAATTAAGGGACAAATATATCCCATTCTTGGAGACCACATGGCAGGGTGATGCTGAACAACCACAGATCACTTTAGAAGACCACAGTTGCTGAAAATACAAAAAAAGTTATTTAAAAACCGTTTATATTCAGTATGACAGTGGTTCACCCCCACCATCACCCCTTAATGCCTGACATCTATCCAGCCTTCTTGCCAATTGCTATCAATCAAACAGAAGATGAAATTGACATTGACCTGCCATTAAAGATTGCACCACTATACTTTCTCATGTAACAATGCAGTTGTAGAATTTTATATTTTATAATTGTTTATTGATAATCCAAACATACAGTGCAAACCCCCTTAATTAAGCCAGACTTTATACATTAATATGTTACAACTCTGGCCAATTATTTTTCCCAGTCATTTCTATGTTGAGCAGTTTCCCCTCACCATTTTTCCAATCTCAAAAACGGGGTGCACACAATGTACAGAAAACTGTAAAGACTACCAAGAATGCCATTTTCTTTTCATAGGCGCCCACCACACATGGCATAATTTACTTGTTTTTAAAGTTATTATGTTATTAAAACTTATCAAATATTTTTATTTCAATGTGCAAAATTCTTCTAGGTCAAAAATATAGGTTTTTAAAAATATATTAATAATAATTAATAATTATAAAAAGTTACAGGAGAATGTCAAAGAAATACAGCAATATAGTAAAGAGTCATTATTGCTTTTGAAAAATAATCACAATTCAGAGACAATTAAAATTCAATCTAACAGAAGCTGGCTGATCTTGATCTACACTATTTACCTCAGCTTGATCAATTTGTACTTAGCAGGTTCAGAGTTAAATCACTAAAGATTCATAATTCTGAGATACGATATTAACTTCAAAGGATAGTTCTATCAGTACATGATAAACAACCAAATGACCTGATAGAACATGTCTAGGGTAGACAGGATTTTCACACATGTCTATCTACAGTTTTAGATTCACTGCTTAAATCATTAATACATCAAAAGGGTACCCATACATCGAGAGAGAGGGAGTTTCCCAGGACACTGTAAGATTGTTGAGAGTTTAAACCAGGACACTTAAATATTGGGGGTAATGTTCATTTTACATAGATTAGTCTATAGAATAAGCTCTTTTTACTTTTATGGAGACAGGGCCAACTTGATGTCTTCTCTGCTGCCAAAATGATTGTGTTGCAAATACATTTTTCTAGGCTGCCAATACATTTTTAATATCAAGGAAAATGTGGGATATTTCAAAACATGTGAACTGTTGTTGTTTTAATGAGGTTTTCTTTGGTTACATCACACTAACATAATAATTGTCATATTGGCTGTATCCCGCTCATTATGTGGAGTAAGACCATAGACTTATGCCTGGGTAAGCAGAGGTTAGCCAGAAAACCTCCCCACCTGAAAGTATTTGCCCTGATTGGAACTCAAACCCCTGCAATGAGGGGCTGAGGAGTTACAAGTCAGCGACTCTAACCACTCAGCCACAGACGCCTCGATTTGTTTGTTCAAATTCTTCATTTAGAAATATATTAGATAATTAATCTTACTTGCTTACTGGTTATAATCATTGAACTTAAACCATACTTTACCAATTGCCATGTACAGCATCATCATTGGGATAATATGCAGCCAAAACTACACTGGTCATCAAGGAGCACAACTGAGATTGTTATTTTAATAATGCATGAGGAAAAATATATTAAAATATTTAAAATTTAATTATCAGAAATGTACTTAATTAGGCACCTGACTAAAAGAGACAATTTTGCAAATGTAATCTGTATGATAATATAATGGTGAGTGATAACATAAAACTATGTGGAAAAATATTTCACAAGCCTATCCCAATCAGTAATGTACTGGCAGACAACAAACAAAAACTGGTTACTGGTCTTTTGTTTCTCTTCATAAACCACAAAGTGTACATTTTAACAATAATGTGTCTTGTGAGATTACACAAAAATCTGCTATGAGCCGGTACAATTATCCATGACCATACAAAACAAATGGGCCAATTAATGCTATTTCCATGTTGCCAAATAAGATGATCATTGACAGGTTGAACTCTAAAATCACATGCTTGATGGGCAACCATCTTTATACTTTACATTTTCCCAGAAAGGTACACTCATAATTTTTTTCACTTGTTAAATTTTATAGAAAACATATTTTAGACAAGTATTTGGCAATGCTGCACTGAAAACAAACTGATACTTTTTTTAGCAAATATTTAATTAAAAAAATAACCATACTTGTGAATTTTAGAAGCTACTTCCCTGTACAGACTAGTTATTGGTACTAGTAGTAGTAAATTACACTAGCTGACATAAAATTATCTCACTCCAGGCAACAGATTAACAATAATTTTCCATTTATTTTTAATTTCAGCACTGCAGTGTTTACTGTACATTGTTTTACCTTTAATTTAAGCTGTATGTGCATGCATCCATCAGGATAGTCATTGTTAAGCCAACTATGGTGAGGTAGCAGGTACAAGGTTGCTGGTTGCACCCTGTGTATGCCTGGGGGTCTTTTCCATGGCATTTGGGAACTCTTAATTCCTGTCAAATGCCAAAATACCAAAACTTGTCACCCAGGTGTCATGTTAGGTGTTCATGGCAAGTTTTTCACATTGAAGTCAGCACAATACAAGCTTCAAGTAAAAATTATCTCTGGGTAACTGAAATAGGGCTGGTGGAATGATAAACAAGCAAACAATGCAGTATATATATAATGTACACAAATTCATGTGGCAAAATTACAAATGGATAAAATAATCCTAGGAGCAGGATAGTCCAGTGGTAGAATGCACAATTCTGCATGAAGTGTTATGTGGTTTGAACCTTAGTCAGGTCACAGCTAATTTTACAAATGTGACAATAAAAAAATGTTCACAAAACACATTTCCAATCAATTACTGCATAAAAAAACACACATCATTACAGGTGAGAAAGAGACCTGTGTAAGAACTAAGATTCTGAAATGCAAGTAGTTGTTGCATATCTACCAACATACCAAAGTTGAGCAACTGTAATATGTAAAGTTACTCTTATCAGATATTTCTGCTTACAAATTGTTATGTTTTGGTCATTGGTGGTCATCCACCATATTGATGGCAGCATTCATATAGTTGTCAACCTTTAGTGAAAGTGTTTGCTGCTGAAAGTAGATAAGTAATCAATTCACCAACCTCTGGATAGCCTTGGCATTATTTATGCCCTCTTGCACAAGTTGATTGATCAATATTCCTATGCATGTAAACAATTAATTGAAATAAAAAAACAAACAACAAAGATTGTAATACTGGTATATGATATATTTTCATTGAATTGTAGCCAAGTATTCAGACTTGATAGGGAGAGAATGTGTTAAAGTGTTAGCTGCCCTAGTAGCTCAGTCTGCAATGCATTTGCCCCTTTAGCAAAGGGTCAGGGATTTGACTGGCTGCATATTTTTTCTCTATATGCCCTATTAGACCCCAACATACATGATCATGATTGTTATGTTACAAGTGCTAGAAGAGTGCTTGTGAGCTGCTTGTACAGTATTATCTGTGGAAGTTTGAGGATATTTCAAGTTGCCCAGGATCTATGTAGTTGAAGCATAGGGAGAAAATGTGTAAGAAGCCAGGTTAGCTCAGGTGGTTGATAACTTGCCCTAATTTAGTCGGTTTGAGTTTTTAGACTGTTTGCAGATTTCCACCCACCCACCCCAACACACACTATTTTTCTGAACTACAAACAATAAAACTTTATTACAATATTCAGCTGTGTTGTGCAATGTTTATCTTGTTTGATGGAATGCGTCTCGCTTCACCAATGGGTACAGCACCAACAGAATTCTAGTTCATCTTGCTGTCTGTTTTTAGACAAAAACACTATTCTGATCAGTACAGTACGACACTTAACAGGAGGAAAGCGGTTATACCAGATTTACTATATAAACAACCGTTGTTACAGAGCCTCCCAGCCCACACTGTTCGTTGTGGCTGTACCAGTAAATGATAATAACAGACAATTGTCAATAAGCCACCAATTAGATTTGGAATTGCATTTTGGGTTTGCAACATTGTGATCTGAGAAATCTTGACCTTAGGTGAGTTGTTGTCATGGCAAAGTGGTTGAAGTTGTCAACTGGTATTCCATACCCCTTGAATTTAGTTGTGGTCAGGGCAAGAACATTCATGTTGGAAGAACTTTCAATTTAGTTTTCTTGACATGTGGTGTGCAGGTGGGCCTACCCAGAAATTTGTTTTGGGATTTTCTCTAGTCTATCTAATCTATAGTCTATCTATAAAATCAAAATGTTGTTTAAATGCCAATAATTTTGTCACTGCATAGTGCTTCGAAACTTGACCTGGTTTAAAGTTTATATAACCACTTTCTTATTAGTGGCATATCCACACTTTACCTCTCTGGTCTTGAAATACCCTTGTATTCTTATCGATCTAGCCTTATTTCCCAGAATTTAAGAATACACATCTCAGTACTGGCCTGTTTATGTTTTAATTTTCTCTCTCGTCTATATATATAAAAGCATGATCGTATATACATAGATGAAGTTTATAAAACATACCAAATGTTTGAAAGAAAGGGATATTAATTACTGATTTGAACGTAAATAATGTACAACTGTAGAAATACAACACAGACCAACCTGCTTCCGACTCTGTGACCAACGGCTTTTGTCTCGACTCTGCTAAACGTTTGTTAAAGGATAATCATTAACGTGTGCTGTTCTAAATCTGCAAATGTGTCTATTACAGAAAGAAAATGTATTTTTACCACGAAAATAATGCGTACCAAATAACATCAACGCCAGTAAAGATGAATATCAGCACACTTATTCTGGCTTCCATTGAAACTTGTGTAACTTGTCTTGCTGGTTACTTCCCTCATAGACATATAATAATGGTTATTATATGTCTATGCTTCCCTTGCCAGGCCAAGCGATCGCAGCGCCACTCGTTTTGTGAAACGGCATTCGTAGGTACTCGGCGATCTCCGGCAAGCTTCGGAGATAGTGATTACGTAGAGGACGGAATTACCCGAGGAGTTCCGAGTTGTGAAACGGTAAACGATAAACAGTTAGAACTTAGAGTTGCCTTTTTTTCAGCTACATTTTTCAGCGTAGCTGTCTAACCTCACTTTTGACCTACTTACAATTGCTGACTCAAGGCTAGCCTAAATGAATATCAGAGCGATTCGCATTGGTAGAAATTCCTAATAGCATCATATACCGTAGTGTTTCTAATAAACGTCCTCGGGGTGGCGATATATAGTTATTTATACAGGTATTTAAGTCATAAACAAGTCTATATCAATGAGTGACATTAATGAATAGTCTCCCCTGAATAACCTCTAAATGCAAGTAGGTCATTTGTTTTACTCGGTTTTTATGCTTGTTCTTTTTGGAGTGTATGTTGACTTCTTTGACTTTCAAGTTAACCATCATCAACAAACACTTCCATTTTTTTTTTAAATAAGAAATCTCTATTTAAATAGATTTTAAGCTTATATTTGTGCAAAAGAAATTTCACCGTTTGTAACTGCAAAATCTACAAAAGAACGGGCGATAAAGTCCAAGAATTCCGACTAAAAAGGACCTACCTACTCTTTGGAATACCTCGGATATAAACAAACAAGGGAGATAATTTCCAGTTTACCAATGTACCCCATTTCCTACAGTATTATTGTATATAGTGTATAAAATGTCACTTGAACCTACATTTGTTTAAACATCATCTCTGTCATATGCCGCAAAGCAGACCGTTCACTTCCGGCACGATCTAATACTTCGTAACTTTAAGTGCCTATTACGTGAGAATTTTGAGGCGCAGATGGAGCGAGCGACTAGTTTAAAAATGTACACCATTTTCATGCCATTTTTCTCACAAATTTATATTCAATAGAAACATAAACACGATAAAAATGTGTAAGTTAATGCTTCACAAACGCCGCATAGCCTTTTAAAAGAAATTTCTTGTTTTTCCTTTTTTTAATCCGACGCCGTTTGTCTTTTTAAAGACATTTCTTGTTACGTTTACGTTAGGAAAACGGTTTGAAATATATATGTTTGTTTTTTTAATTAGATATAGAAAAACAAAAAAGAACATACTGTACCTTTTCCTTTTTTCTTACTAGAAAAGCAAAAATGAAAAGACGGTATATACACGGACCGTCTTTTCTGCCACAATGAACTAGAATAGCGATTGACGCTGCGAGAGTGACTAGACTTTATCAATATGGCGGACAGGTTTGCTTCACTCGGAACTCCTCAAGTAATTCCGTCCTCGGGACAATCATCCCTTGGATGTATCTGGTTCAATGATACAGAAATCACGATCGTTTTGTTCGCCGGAAGTCGGAAGAAGAATATGCCTTAATGTAATGCACACAAAACTATAAACAATGGCATCGTTTGTCAGCTGTTTGTCTTCTGCGCTGGGTAAATTAAATTGGATGATTTAAAATTGAAGCCGCAACGAATTGAAGTTTTAAATGCAAAGTTTGTGGGGAGAGATACTCTGGGGTGTTGCCAACAGGCTTTGGAAAATGATTGATATATCAGATACTACCCTATATGTTGGCTGTATGTGTGCGTTTCTGTAGCTCAATATATCACTGTATTATTATTGCATTAGGTAGAAAAACAATGTTTATCTCCTGCAGTGAGCTGTAATCCGAGCTGCCATCTTTGTTTTGACTTCTGTCACAAAAGTAGTCCATTTAGGGAAATGGACGAAATGATCCGACTACCTACTATCCCCTTCCATACTTTAAAATCTCAGTTCAAATCTCGTTCGGCGACGATTCTTGTTTGATGGCATAGGTAACTGATTTGAAAAGCACGTGACCCCTGATGAGAAGAATGGTATAAACGTCACGTGATGTATCCTGTCTACGTTACCCTCACACTCAAAATTGTGTATGATTCGGCGAAATTTTTAGTTGACTTGTGGCATGAACTTCATTAATACTCAGTTAAATGGTACTCAGTCAGGCTGTGCCTGACATGTTTATCACACTGGTGTTTGATAAAGCAAATTTAATCGCGCCGGACTTTTTTCCGAGGTGATGGTTGTGTAAATACTTTTTGCATTGATCCAATCTCCTTTTACATACATGTATTCGTTCATGGTCCGAAATAGCTTTTTTTCTGTTTTATCAATTAATTATTATACATGCATGCATCGCATCACAAACATAACCCTTATTCAATTCTTATTTATTTGATACGAGCATTGTACTAGCGTACCGAGATTTATTGATGCAGACTTGAAACCAAATGGTGTAGATTCCGATCAGATTATTTGTTTAGGTATCTCAAGATGCGTTTTTTGTCTGGCGGAATGTAAGCCATTGCCCCAAGCCGAAAGTGGCTATTCTAGATCGAGTCATTTTGCAAAAGCTCTGACAATACATCCTTTGCAAGATATGAGTTATTATTAAGCACTTTAAAACATTTTACAATAAATACAATTTATAAATATTGATTATAAATGTTATTGTGATCAACCGCACATTGCTTACTTGGCGTTATAGATGATTCTTTCATTTTTAAATTGACCTTTTAAAATTCCAATTTGTATATATGTATATTGTTGTATTTTTGTTTTTCCCTAGTTGCTAAAACAAAACAAAGTATGTATACAGAAATTAAATATTGTTTGAGTATGATCAAATATGCATTTAACTCTATTATATGTTTGCAAATTTACCAACGTTTTAAAAAATGGCAATGGTATAGCGTCCTTGCTAGCATTGTCAAAGCAAATATGGGTAGTTCCACGACTGGTTGACCCGGTGTGTGGATAATGTGACTGGCTGTGGTTTCATGCCAGGTGTTCACTTCATGCTATACACAGTGAAGGCGGCACTATATCTGCTTCAAGTGGACACGGTCTCTAAATAACTGAAATAATGTCGGTAGGACGATAAACCCAAACAAACTAACACCTTTTATTCATTTAGTTAACAGCTGTATTAATAGCACGACATAACACACTGTGAGACCTGTAAGAGTAAGACTGCATTTTAGCAAAAATAACTTGACACAACAATTTACATTATGGAAAATAGATATGTTTAATATAGACACTCGTTTTAATGAAAGATGTCTTGTTAATTGGTTTGGCTTAATTTTTCAAGAGTTCCCACTTGACACACTTATGGACCTATTGACAATGTCTAGTTATTACATGGGAGGAATATATCAAGCCATTTACAGTGTAGTCTGGTCCATTCCAGCTCAGTAGGCGAAAAAACATTCATAATAATATTCATACTTTATGAACGTGGAAAGGGGAGTAAATCATACATTCATATATGGTCTGGTTTAATAATTTATTTCCCCTACATTTAATTAATATTTTAGAATCTGTGCCGCATTGAAGTTATTATAACTCCATATTTACTTAGATTTTTCTTAAAAATTATTTCTTATTTCTTCATAACAGTGCAGTCTATTGAAACATAAATCATTGTGAATTGTTTGTGTATTTTCTTATATTTATGTCAAATGAACTAATCATATATAAAAATACAATCATGTGGTTTGGTTTATTTACTATTTTGGATAAGGCATTCATTTTAATACCACACAGCACTTTGGTATGCAGATAAAATGTCTATATATTTCAGTTACTATTATTTCATTTAATTTTATTATTCTGCAGTTCTAAGTTTATAAAACATGTGAATATGTTTGCCTTCACATATCTATGAAGACTTATTATTTTATTTTCGTTAGCAATTTTACTTGTAGGTTTGCCCTTTGTGTCCACCTTAGGTAACGCAACCAAAGTTTAAAGGTAAAAGGTTAAACTTTAATCATCTTAATTACTTTTACGATTATTAATAAGCACTACACAATCTCAGTGCATTATTGTACAGCAACACAATATGGTCACAAGACTTAATACCAGGGACACAGCAGCAGATCCTGATCAGTCAAGGCTCAATCTACAGGGACTGTATATTATATATGCCATAACCTAATCTCAGCTGGCTCGGAGATAAATAACTTGTTTTTTAGATTCTTGATGTTGTTTTGGATCTTACTTTAATATAAAACTGAACATTGATTACTGTAAACATATATAAAAACAGCATCTTTTCATGTAAAGAGTTGAGACCAAGTGCAAAATACAAGCACAGTATAATTAACTATATATTAAATGAAGACTTTGTTGTAGTTCCACAACTAGTTGGCTCGGCGTCAGGATAATGTGACTGGCTGTGGTATCATGCCAGGTGTTCACTTCATGCTATACACAGTGAAGGTGGCACTATATCTGCTTCAAGTGGACACGGTCTCTAAATAACTGAAATAATGTCGGTAGGACGATAAACCCAATAAACAAATTTTCACTGACTTAAAATAAACTGGCCATGGTAAGGGTGCTCAAGCACTAAAACCTTGTATATTGTTTTTCATAGTTTTCAGCCTCTTTTATTCATTTAATTTTTTAAGTTAATTTCTGAATTTATAATACATTTAATACCAGTTTTAATTTGTTTACAAAATTCTGACCCTGAATAAATTATCAAGACGTTAATGAAAAAAATATGAAGAAATATATAACATATACATTCACAGGATTTTATGGGATTATTTAGATTTCCCCTTAGCATCCATTTTGATATGGCTTCGTAAATTTAAACTTCTTTTAATTCATTTAATTTAGCTTCATTCATTTTGAACGAGAATTTTCATTTAGTAAGGTTTTCCAGCTAACCTGGGGTGATATGGTGGTTCTACCCAGGAGTAAGTCTGGGGCTTTCCTTTACTAATAGTTAACGGGACCGTAATTGTATCGGTGCAATGTAACAAAAACAATAAGGTTTTACTTCTCATGTAAATAAGGTTGCCTTTAAAACCTACTATATTAGTAACGTAACTTAGAAGATTAAACATAACTTTCTTTTTAATAAAAATATTCAAGACTTTCTGGTTGGATAAAGATAAATAAAGTATATTACCAAACAGCAGAAATTACACATCTGCCCCACTGGGAAAATGGTTAGGGTGATTACACCCATATCTGAGGTCATTGGTTAAAACCCCCTTTTATTGCTTTTATATATATTATATAATGATTAATATATAAGTTTTGTGCCGGTGCAATGAGACAATCTGTTGAACAGGACCATAAATTGAAAATATTTTAATTTTAAAATTAATATCTAAAAGTAATACCGGTAAATCAAATATAATTTCTACTGCCTTAAGAAAAGGCTCCAAGAATATCAGACTAGAATATTTGATATGATCTCTGCATTACTAACAAGATGCAAGTGAATTTTTCAAGTGTACACATCTGTAACTAAATGTCACTCATTTTTAACAACCCATACTAATTATTCTCAGTCATGCAAATGTCTTAATGCAAACGTGCCTGTACCTATATAGCACAAGACGTTGTAGCATATATATATATATATATATATATATGACAGACCCCCAACAACAATTGGCTGATCTGGCTATACATTATATGCCTACTCAACATGTTCAGAATCAGTTCATATTCCTGTATATAAGACAGTGAAGAAACTTGTAGATTTAAAAAAAAAATCTAATTTAAAAAAATCTTGTTCATGACATTTTCCTTCTGCTGCCTAAGATTTGTGTTTTGTTAGATCACTTCCCTTTTAAATAAAGTGTATATTCCCATATAAAGTCCATAATAGAAATTCCAAAATTGTGATTATGATTATGCAATTTAGGGTCCACTATTGAGTGTGCACCTTAAGTTAACATTTTGACTATCTATACGCAACATACTGACAATAACTAGTTATTTCCGGAATGTGGAATGTTTCACTTTATGCAATGTTATTTTATTGCTAAGGACTCTAAAATTCCTTGACGCAGCTTGAATTTGTTTTTTTAATTTTATTTAGGACTTTAATTTTATTTTGGACTATTTCTGTTAAATCAAACCTTTATTAATGTTTTTTTTCAACCAAGATGATTGCATGATTTTTTTAGTTGCTTTTCTAATTTGACTATACTTTGAAACTTTTAAGGGGCATATAGATTTTAAAAAGGCAACTTAAATAACACCAACTGATTTATTGAAAAATATCACTATCTCGATCAATCCATTTCATACATCTATAACAAACTCCTATTCTTACATGTATTCATTACTTGCTTAACGTGATACAATATTTGAAAAAAAGTCATATTTTAGAATGTGTACAAGTTTATCCTTAAACAAGTTTCGAAAGAGCAAACAAAAACCAAAAATGCATTATTACTTTTCTATTTTATCACACACACACAATCATTCTGCAGTCTGATCCTCTACAAAAAAATGAAAAAAAGGAAAGTTCTAGAAACTTGAAAAACTAGAAGAAAAAATGAAAAATAGATATATTTACTTATTGAAGATTTATGAGCAATATATGTAGAAACAATAAAAGTACTATTAAAATATTGTGCTTATTGTACACTTGATTACAGATTTAAAAGTACAATGGAAGGCAAAAATTTAAATGTCACAAAAAAGTTCAAGGTAATAAAAAAACACTACATGAAAGATCGAAACATCCCAAAAGTGTAAATATAAAAATTAGTTATTATCAAAAATCAAAGACCTTATCTACAAAATATATACAGCCATCCTATAATCAGTAAACAATACATGTATTTGACAGCTGACTTAATTTCAAACTTAATAACTTTTGGCTCCTTAAACCATGTTTTGCTACTTCGAAACACATCAGTCTATGACAATGAATAACAGGAAAAGTTCAATAGTTCCACCATCTTCAGACCAAGCAACATAACACTGTCTTAATATCTGCTTTCTGCATCCAGGCACAGCTTCTGAAACAAGAAAAAGCAACATGAATTTCGATCACTATTTTCAAAATGACAGACATTAGTTATTTCCCTGGAAACATCAATAATTAATAGTCCTTAAAGTATACTTGGTTCAATATTGCATTGAGTAGTTGCTATATATGCTATAGTAAAACAGTAAAAATAAATTTGATCCACATTGTTCAATGAACAAATTGCTAAAACATTACAGAACTCCCTTGGACAAATATCTTTAGCTTGTTTATTTGGCATTGATAGTTTAAATATGCTGAAGGAAGTTCCAGGGAGTTTATAAGTTTATAAACTTGTACTAAGTTTATCCATAGTTTTACATGTTAAATTGTATTGACACAACTTTTTTGTTATTATTAATAATGTAACATTATATTTTGTTTTTTTTACATTGAGGCCTATGTGTTTTTTGTGTGTATATTGCTGAACTAGATAAGCTTAAATAATATTTAAAAAATACAAAAATATTTAAAAATGGCCACCCTTGCACATGAGATGTTTGTACATACTCCTTACATCTGTTGTGATACAGTTTATGCTGCAGTTGCCAAACAAAAAAATGCAAATGACTGATAAATCATGCTTTTGTAAAAGTTCCCTAGAAAAGTGGTAAGATATTATTACATCTATTAGATGTAAGCAAACAGTCGAATACTACTTTTTGTAGTCTTGCTCAATTAACCAACTTGCTGGTCCATGCTAAATTCAGGTCTGCACAGTCTAGTAAAAATGTCATTGGAACAACCATTTCTTTTTATCAGTTAAAGCAATGAATCTATTCTCCTATCTTATTATCTTATTTATATTTTCGTTCAAGGTATGATATTGAGCCCAGAATCATCTAAAAGGTGGTATCTCACACTTTGCCTCTATATAGGTAACAATGGCGCATTTGTATTTGTTGATGCTTATGTCTATTGACAATGTTCATCTTGATTTGATTTTTGTTACATCGCACCGACACAATTATGGTCATACTGGCAATGTCTAGCTAATTATTGGTGGAAGAAGACCACAGATTAGCTGGAAATCTCCTCTCATTAAAGTTCTCACCCCAATCTGGACTCGAACCCATGCACCCAGAGGCTGAAAAGTTACAAGTCAGCTCAGCTACTGGCACCGTAAAATTATATTTTCTTGCATGCAATAAAGAATCTCATGATTGATATTTTGATATGGTATACTGGAAGTGCTCGCTACGAGCAGTATTTGATCCTTTGTAGTGAAGGCACAGAGAAGGTATCGAATATGACATGCAAGCTGTTATTTATAAATTTTACATAAATATTACAACTGAGGCATAACTGTCATTGTTATTATTGAACAAATTATTTGGCCAAAAGATTGCTTTATCCATTCCTTGATGTTCATGTGGTGGAAAGCATGTGAATTTTTAATTCTAAATCAAGCTAACTATGATGTGTAGACATAAGGGTTCCCTAAATGAAAAACATGTGTTTTGTGCCACACAGTAACAAGTCTAGACCATAAGTATTAATGAAAAATTACAATGAATGTTAACAAGACAGTTTAATAATAGCTCAATGAATCAATGTACCATTTGTCCAAATATTGGGCAGCATCCTCACAGTGGAGACAGACATCAGTGTACCATTCCATGTTGAACAACATCACAGATGAACAACATACTACATACAAGGGGTTGTCTGTATAATTAAGTGCACAGATTACACATATATCTATTAATCCCATCACATTGTAATGCTTATTTATGTATGTCCCTAAAAGGTTGAAGTCCTTTAATACTCCTCAGCCTGGGTTCAAACCCCGGTCAGGCCAAAAACTTAAATATGAGGTCTTTCAGCTGATCATGACAGCTCTACCTAGATATATCTGGATGCTACTTCCAAATATAATAAAAACTAGTTACACGATTAAATTTGCTTTGTGTTAAAGCTTTTTTGAAAACTAGAGTAGATGCAGACTAGGAAATTATTGGTTTCTACTACAGATAAAATACTTCACACCCTACTAACTTAACCTCTTATGCTACATTCGTAATATGTTCGGGGCTTAAAACTACATGGAAACATTTAACTAGCCATATTGCTATAAACTCAGCAGCAAAAAGTGTAGATCCTGATCAGACAGTTCTCAGCAGGAGCCCACTGATCTGGATCCACATTATTTACCAAATCCTGATCAAAATGTGTAATCAGCAGGTTGAGAATTATTACCTAAATAATATTTGTAAAATGCATCTTACGAGGTTTTAACTTGGAAATATACATATACATTATCTTACAAATGGTAAAGGTAATCTATTGAAAACATCCTTACCTATTATTTATTGTGTTAAACCACCTGACCTGATGTCCCCTCATAGTGTGAGAAAACCATGTTTAATCTGAGATTTCAATCCTACACAAAATAAACCGATACTAACTCTTATTGTGTTCACATTCATGCTGAATTCTTAGTTTCTTTTGCTTATATATATATAAATATTAAGAAAAAGAAGCAAATTGTGAAGATACTGATCATAAAGCTGCCAACACTATTTGCCCAAACCTTAACACAAATGTAATTAAAAGGATAAGAACTTTTAATTATTACCCATAATTATTTCAAGTATCAAATATTGCTGACTCTGATCTCATTATTTAACCTTCACCTATTTCCTAAACATAATAGTCTAAAGGGATCTGATCACTCCAAGAAAAAACACTATTCTTTCTTGTATTTAAAGCACAACCCTCATCTTTGTGTTAATGAAACACTCATATAAGTTAATGCCTTACATAACATGCACAGACATTATCAGAGACTGTAGCAAAAAGTGCATATCCTGATCAGACAGCTTCCATTGGGATCTGGCTTATCTTGATCTACACTTTTTGCCTAAGCCTGATCAATTTATATTGAGCAGGCTAAGAGTTAATGACATCTTTTAATAACCATTTATAATTTTTTTCAAAAATCATTAATGTAGTCATCTTTTCTTAACATTCATTTTCACACTTGACCAATATAAGATAATTGACTGTAGTCTAATCTTTTGAGAAATGGTAAACATGTTTATTAGTGAAATGGGCTATTAGTTACTAATTATATAGAAAATTCCCTTTAAGATCATATCCAATTCATAAGATTAAGACTGCAAATATTTAAATGCTTTGTTAAAACACCATTACATAATTTCTTTTCTGTGATCTAAAGTAAATAGCACCTATATCCTTAACCTCAAAATCAAAGAGACCAAATCATTCCATGATATAGGCCTTTTCTTACTAAATATATAGAATTCAATATTTAATCCTTAACATGCTACATTTATTATTACCACATATTTACTTTACGCCCTTCTGATTAACAGATACTGTATGATTCAGTTCTCCTCACATGACTTTATACCCTTCTGATTTACAATACCTAGCCTTCAATACTTTACCTCAACTTCCCCTCACATGTTTAGCCTGCTGGCTGTACAGCAGTTACCCAGGGTGTGGCACGAGGAGCCACATGTGAGAGATTTAGGAAACCTGAATGAGAATCATTATTGCCTACCTATTCCCATAAGAGATTGCAGCAAATAGACAACAAATCCATTTTCCCAATACAGAGATCCCTTTACACCCCAAAAATGATCAAAAATAGACACTAACCAAAGCACAATAAGGAAGTGACATTATTTTGACTTATCAGTACACAAATGGTAGGACCCTTGAGGGTGCATTGCCGGGTCTGCAACCCTCCTACCCCGGAGACTCTAGCTAAAAATGGACCGGTGGCCGTTCTCCATAACTCTAGGCATACTGTGCTAGATGAACTAGAGCACCTGCTAACACCAAAGCATCTGCAGAAGGCGGAGCTTCATACCCATGTGTACTGACGGAGGATGCAACATCCACTGGTGATGGACACTGCAATGTATGTCATCATTATGAGCAAGCACATAAATCAAAACATACGGAATCTGTGGCTCAAGTCCCTAGGAGAAGCAATCCCTTCATGTGTTTCTCGGCCTTTCGACCCAGACGGTTCTATGAATAAGTAGAAAGATTTCTTTGTAAATCTTCTACAGAAAAAATACAGAAAATATAAACATGGTTAATAATGTGCAGAGCGCCAATGGTTCTATTTGCAAATATTACCTGTAAGTTAAATCTAGGAAAAATCTAATGCAAGCCTTGCTAATATACAGGTAATGTCATTAAGCAGAGTCACTAGCAGGTTCTTATTGCTAATAAAACATGTATAGTATATCTACAGAAACACCTTAGAGGTGGACATTATAAATATACATGTTATGTCATTAACTACTTAAGTATAACTGGACTGCGAAATGCTAGTGGTTCTTATGTATAACTTGGCCAGTGAAACTTGGTGGTTCTGCATAGAAAGATTTATTGTTAATCTTCTACACAGTGCAATTCAGCCACCTACATGAAATAGGCCAGTGGAATGACAGTTTCTTTATGTTGGCCAATGAAACTCGGTGGTTCTGCATAGAAAGATTTATGGCAAATCTACAGTGCAACACAGCCACCTACATGAAATAGGCCAGCGGGCGTTTGTGGTTCTTTGTACAAAGATATTGTGGATAGCTATAGCTAGGTCTAACCTTTTTCACTCAAACTAAATCCTTTACTACAATAGCCCCTTCACACTAGTCCCCCTTCTACGACATTCACTGCAAAATAACCTTATACTTCTTGTCATTTAGATTCCTGTCCAAAATCAACAATCTCAACATCTTTACATCCCCCACCTACTCCTCACATGCCATTTGTTGCCTCCACATTTCATTACTTCACCCTCACTTGATAACATCTGCTTCAAGTAGGGATGTCAACGGATATCCGGATACCCGGATATCCGTTAGAATCATCGGATATCCGAATCGACTTTGGTATCCGGATATTCGCTTAAAAATGTAAAATTTTAAACATTTAATTAAATGTTTTGGCCATTTTGCTAAGTTATCTTTCTGGTGTCATGTCAGTGTGCATTCACGCATACGCAGGTGTAACGGATTATCGACAGGTGGTGACAGGTGGTGACACGCCGTATTGTATATTTGGCTTCACAGTTTTAGAAATGTGCTAAAACATGATGGTATGTATAATTACATGCTAATTAGCCGCCAACGTTTGAAGCTTCTACTGATGCATTTTGTTTAGCGAATTCTATCTTTAATTTTGTTGATGAACTTCACATTTTAGAAATGTGCTAAAGCTTATGTAAAATAATTTGCCCATTAACAGCCATTGTTTGAAGCTATTACTTATCCATTTTGATTAAGGATTATTATCTTTAATTTCGTTTGTTCGGCTTTATTAAGAAAAGATAGAGCTACAATTATGTAGACAATTAACAGGTTTGTCGGCAAAGATCAGTTACTCGTTTAATTAAGTCCGTTTGGAGTGTATACATGAATTGATGAATTTATTATGTTTTCATTTGATCACGGTGATCTTGACTTTTTTACATCCACTTCCTTAACAAATCATTGGTTATGCCTTCAATCTTCAGTCCGATGTTTGACGACATTTTGTGAGGTCCGTAGACAAATCCAACGCAAAATGTAATTACTGCAGCGTAGAGCTAGCGTATGGCGGCGGCACATCCAACCTCCGCAACGACTTGAAAAATAAGCACCCACAAACACAAACATTACAGATATGCTTGTTTCATCATGTGCTTCTATATTTTTGTTACATTTTCGTAAAGATTGTTAGCTGCTGTACAAATTGGGTATTCGATAATTTACAACGTTTTCAAATAAATGTGCTTCGCATGTACGCATGTTTTCTTTGATCAGATATATGTTTGATTTATTTATTTTAATGTGAATTAAAATTACCAAATGGTTTAATTATTTCCACCGAATGACGATTTATTTATGTCAATGGAAACGTTAGGAATCTCGCACACATCCGACTGCAACAGTCAAATTAACTAAGATTTACTTAGAATTTATATACTAAGATTTATATTCGGATATCCGTTCGGATCGTTCGACGGATATCCGGATACCAAATTTAGTATCTTTTGACATCCCTAGCTTCAAGTGATTTACCCAATGGATAATTTTCATGCTTCACGTCTCCAACTAATTCATACCCTTCAGAGAATCTCTCACACACTACATTTCATAACTTCCCTTTCTCCGTACTAACAAATTAAGTTGGCACTTATGATTTATTACTTTTAGTCTATGATTGCTTGCATTATGAAACTTAAAACCCTTTAAATAAATAGAGGGAATAAAATCTTAAAGACTTAACAAAACCTAAATTAAAGTCCAAAATATCCTAAATGTTTCCCTCTTTGCTAAATATCCCTAACCTAAAGAATGTACCCCATGAAGTAGGAAACCACTCAAGTAAAGCCCTAAGCCTATATCCTAATAAAATAACCTGCATCTAATTCACCATGTCAACAGGATATCAGCCTCACAAATGAATGCTGTGCGCACAGTCTTTTTACTTACTCGGTCGGTCGCAAAGGCAACATTACTTAACCCTAAATTAACGCATGCTTGGGTCCTAAGATGATGAAAGGGATGGCAAGATGTAATTCAGAAAATTCAAATGCGAGGCCTCAGTCCTGTGACACAGTTATAAACAAGAAATTTCATGCTTGAGCAGGGAAACCCCTAAATGATGCAAGCAACCATATACCCAAGGTAATTGCACATTAGTGACATATTTGCTAGCTTAGAGGCAGAGGCGATACAAAAAGCCATTGGAATGGCAGTAAATGCATAAGAGCCACTGATGAATCTGAATTAATTGGAGAAATCAAACATTGAAAAGATGAAATAATGAAATGAGAAGGCAACAAAAGACATATTTGTTGCAGAAAAAGTCAGAAAAAAGTTCAGATTGTAGCTTTTGGACAGAAAACTAAATGACTCAAAGTACTTAGCCATACATTAGTGAGAATTAAATACAGGGCGACTAAGTTATAAGAACACATGTAAAGCTCGAGACTGAGATTGATATGAAAAAAATACAACTTTGCACTATCCATGGTCAACATCTTGGACTGTGCCATCTAGGGTCCTCATCTGGTCATCGTTGATAAGCAATGCGCAACCTTCCCCTGACTTTCCTTTGTGACACCTTCACTAGACAGTCTTCCTTCAAAGGCCAGATTCACTCAAAGTCAACAGCACCCTTAACCTAACTTGACTCACGGACAATGCAAAAGCCTCAGATCTGCCTAAATGAATCTGCCACACAGCCTTGCAGCCCCCGCAGACCCACAAGTGAGTATCACGTGCAAAAAAATGACGATGATACCAGCACTTAAAATTAAATTGTGAATGTGGGTGAATGCAAATTAAATGGGGTGCAACACCCAAATGCAGACATTGGAAAGATGCAAAACATGTGTTGGCAGAAGATGGAACGGACTAAATGAACTTGATGCAAATGGAAAGTAAAAATGAAGAAAATATTAATGAGAAGTGGCTTCAGTTAACAGAACATGAAAACTGTAACCTTCCTAAATCTGAGGCTTGATGAAACCCTTAAAGCTGCTAACCAAGAGATCCTCTAAATATACAGGAAGATGCCAGATCAGAATTTAAGCCCCTCCAGTAGGCCAGGATCCAGAAGTTTCTTGCTCCTTACACATTCCAGGCTGAAACAGAAAGAAAAACAATGTAATTATTGGTGCTAAAAATCAAGTTACACAACTACAATTTACTCCCAAATTTTACAAGAGCCACACAGAAACGTAAGCAATTCCTCTATATAAGGTTTAATTTGATTTAAAGAAAGTTAGTCTTGTTTGCATGGCGAGTTTCTTTTGTTGTTGTACATAATCACATTATTTCATTTCTCATGCTGTAAATGGTATAGATATGCCATATATCTACTTTATGAATATCTGGAGTGTAATTAAATCATTTTAACAGTCTAAACTTTACAGGAACTAACTTCTGGTTGTCGTAGTGTAAATATAATACATCCCCTCCATTGAAGAGTACCCAATATAAGTCTAAACTTATTTGGTTATTGGTTCAAATCCCCATGTGGATCCATACTTGGGCATGTCTTTGAACAAAAATGTCCAAGCATAAATTACATTTATTCATTTGCAGACTGGTCATAAATAGTGCAGATTCTGATCAGATTGCTGTTTGCAGAAGAATGATAAGCATCTACACAGTTTGCATAAGTTTCATAAATGTATACTGAGAAGGTGGAAGTTACACAGTATTTCACAGTAACATATCATTAAAGTATTATTCTGATACTGACATTGAACAACATGATGGAACATAATACAGTTAGAGTAAAAAGTCCAAAACAGTTTTTAACTTGCTAACAACATTCTTAATATCTTTCTATGAGTTTCGACTTTCCTGCATTTTTGTCATATTTATTATCTGTTACTTATGATTCAATATTTGCATATGTGAGATAGAAAGCAGAAAAGGTAAAATTTAAAAAACTTTTCAAAGAAGTTGCTTGGACCAATTCTGATGGTCTTGCTTTAAGAATTGAAGAGTATATTTATATATCCATGTAACAAATAGAATGCATGCAGAAATCAATACTACTTGATATGTTTGAGGAGCTAGCATGTGATGCTTGTATTAACCTTTCTATTGCTACATTTATTTGCTCACAACATATACTAATTCTAAATCATCTTCCACAAGCATGCAAAGATTTTTTTGATTTTTGTTGGAGACTCCACTGCAAATACCCAAGATCCTGACTTCCCCAATCCCATATTTAGTAACTTAAATCATTACAGTGTAGATCCTGATCAGACAGCTCCCATTCTATACTTAGTAACTTGAAGTTATCTTCTTACACCAACATAAAGCTGATTCCCAGATTCATTTAGATTGATACTCGACAACAAATATTGTAGATCCTGATCAGACAGTCCACATCCCATATATAGTAACTTTAAGTTACCTTCTTACACCAACATACAGTTAGACTCCTAGATTCATTTAGATTGACAGAGACTTGACAACAAATACTGAAGATCCTGATCAGACAGCCCACATCTCATATACAGTAACTTCAAGTTATCTTCTTACACCAACATACAGTTAGACTCCTAGATTCATTTAGATTGACAGAGACAACAAATACTGTAGATCCTGATCAGACAACCCACATCCCATATGATATATAGTAACTTATGTTATCTCTATACACGAGCATTTATATATCTTAAGTTTCCTGGCAAATATAATTATCATGGACTACTGATTGAAATAGAAAAAGAAAGTAAGAAATGACGTCACGGGATTGCAATTCTGTTCAATATTCGTCTCAGATGATATCAATTATTGTAGAATTTTCAATCCTAGAAAAGAACTTTAAATTAACTTACCAGCTCAGAATGTGTGAACGGCTCTACATCTAGTCAACGAAGAACAACCTTATCTTCTATCGACAGCAGGACGGGAAGAGATGTCATTTTGTACTTTACAGTACACCCGGCAGCCTCTGTAAAACAAGAAACGAAATTATTAGATAGGGGACAAAAGGAGATGTTACAAAAATGCGTATGAGACGATACACTCATTCACTGTCATTGTAAAAATTTCAATTGACCACATTTGTAAAGGGGCGTTACTAGTAAAACATTCTTATTCTAGTTCAAAATAGTTATTTCCCTTAGAACTAAACTGCTTCTTGTCTGATTTCGGTTTTGTCTCGCCAGCTATGGTTACACACGTGTTACATGAAAAGTTGTTGATGCGAAGCATCAATGTCGACGCAAAAACTATAACAGATAAACTGTTTAATGCAATATAGGAGCAAGTAAGAAGACATTCGAAAAGAAATGATTTTTATTTAATAGTTTTCAGTTAGCTATCAATCAAACAGAAGTTTTTATAATGTATAATCGTGAGACCAGGGAATGGTTTAAAACAAGAGCAAAATATACAGAAAACCCCGACACAATAGGATTTTCAAGCTGTTCCATATGTAGAAGAAAAGTTGCAAAATTGTTAAATTTATAAAAAAAAAATATATAAACAGAAAATGTATGTGTGCAGCCGTCTAACATTACACAAATCATTACTATTCAGGTAGTAATTTTCAGGAACATAGTATGTTGTGTGGGTTTTTTCTTTCTCAGTATCTTATTGTCTAATATCAACGTTGTTTTGCATGGAAGCATTTTTGTATCTGGGTTATGTACATAGAGTAAGTTCAGTGTTTCCTAAAATTAAGCCACTTCACGCATTTTAAGATGGAACAGATTGAGGCCAAAAAGAAAGAGAAACAATAAACAGAACGCCCTGACATGTCTGATCCCGATTAACATAATGCTGTTGCACAGCTCAGTTATTACGGAATTATGTAATAATATTGTTAATAACTATACATTGAATTGACGTTAAAAAACTTTACAAAAGTTGTCACGTAAATGGTAATAGGCCGAAACATTAAAAATATCAAATGACTTATTATGAAAAGCAAGTTTTCAATATTATCAAAGATGGGAACTGCTATTTAGTACAGCTGGGGATAAGGGGGTAGGAAAGTAGTCACGAAAGTAATAATTAGTCGGAACATATTCTGTTTTTGCAAAATGTTCATGTAAATAGTTGGGCAAGGATTAAAATCTCATGCCGGGTCTTGTGTTTGAACACAGAACCGTCCAATGCCGAGGCCATAACTTTAACCTTTTGACCAAGAATACTTTAAGTATATTATAAATGCTTTCTTCGTGTGTTGGATGTTTTGTTTATTATCATCCATATAGAATACAATCTGTTTGAAGACTTTTCGGGTTTACGATGTTAATTTTGAACCCTCCAATCCAAATTCCATAATTTATTTAACCTCTTTTTCAATAGTACTTTAAGCATAGTAAAGCTATTTGTGGCTATAGACTGTTTCGTTGCTGAAAGATAATCTCACATGCCGTCCGAACATCGGAGGGCGTACTGATTTACTGAATTAGGACCCGTATTTTATCAGGGTTATGAAAGTCCGCAGAAAAGACTTTCTCCGTGTGCAAATTTCAGTGAGCATTCCATATATAGGCGTCCCCAATAAAAGGTTGGCTGATTGTGTCTATATGTTATTGTAAGGATGGCCGGTTTATATATCATCGTATTTTTTCAACATTTGTTAGGTAGTGTAGATTTGTGCCTGTAGTTCGAAGGAATGAAATATAAGCATTCATTTTGAAACGAGAAAAAGAATCGGTCCTGAAAATAATGATGACATTAAAAAAACATGTTGCCTGAGTTGGAATTCGCGCCAAAAACACAACAAAAAAATCAATCAGCAAATATATATGTTAAGCTGGCAAATGAATACATAAGCATTGTGAACATTACTTGCGGGCGGGTTTTTAAGAACAGATATTCGTTCCGTTTCTATCAAATTAAAACAACAACACATCAACTCAATCCTTAAAATAACAGATTGCTCGATTTAATTAGAAGACAATATTTACATCGACGTGTCAAACTTTGCGGCAATATTTAGACCTTTTAAGACTTTATACAGGTAATGCAGATTGCAGTTTCATACTCATACATATTTCTTCCGTTGTCCAATGTTTACGAGATAAGAAAACGAGTTTCTAAATTTTCCTTAAAACACAGTCAATTTGTATCACTTACCTGAATAACAAAGACTGCCTGCCAGGACCGTTTTTTGTAACCCTTGGTGATTACACGGCCAATAACCAGCTACCTTCTTCTCCCCCATCCTGCTTATACTCCGCACCCGACGAAAGGCAGAGCGAGAATGACAAAATTTGAATTTTGTGCAGGTATATTCGTGATTTTCCGACAATCGATAATTGACCGAACACGTTGTTAACGAAAGGCAAAAACGCACGAACTTGCACTCGGCAAACTACGGGTCACAGGTGAGAATGAAAACCATTCAGCTGGCGGTGATAGCTTGCCTCACGTGCAAAGCATGGAGTGTTATAGTAAGTGACTGACACGTCTTGTTGTTTGCTTGGGTGGCCCTAGGTGTTTTTTATGCTTTCATTGTGCTGACTTTCACACTTTCCAAGTCATCATTTAAGGTGAGGTATATGCTATTGATACAAATCACACTTTTTTAAAAATACCCCGGCAGCTCTAGATCAGAGTGTTGAATAGATCTACATTTGTTTGGTTCGCACAAGTTGTTTGTGTTGCTTTTTTTTCAGCATATTAACATGGGAACAGTTATCTATCCATGTTATTAGAGTCTCAGAATAGGTTTAACCAACTTTGCTATACCTTAAATACGCATTTCTTTTCAGACTTATATAATATATGATAATTGAATAAAAACATATAAACTAAAAGTTTAGTCAATAAGGAACATAGTTCGCATATAATTACCATATTTTGATATACAATTACAATTACTTATATTTTATTCTTTAAATTTCACAAGAAATCACCGACAATGTAACATTAGGCGGGATATTTGTCGTTTCTGTGACTATTTTTGTTGCTTTCTCATGCCACCTTGTGGCATAGGGGCGTAATTTTTATTTTAAAAAAGGCATATTTTTTGTCCACACTATATGCTTTTTGAATTTCTGGTACATTCAATTTGTAATATAAGGGCTTACATGTAGCTATGCACGATATGATGTGTGCGCATGGCCGCTAGTAGGGTCCGGCATGCTCCCCAAGATTGTGTGTGTGTGTATGCGCGCGCGTGCGTGTGTGTGGATTCTATATCGCACGTAGTGGCTTCTAGGGGAGGTTTAGGTATTAAGATATAAATGGATTTTAATAAATGCTAAAGACATTTAAATTTTAAAACAATAAACATACTTAATTATGACTATCTTCTTAATTTCCAACAAAGAGGATACTCACAAAACACAAGCTTCGACCATATACCTAAATTTTAAAATTTGAGCAACGCTATTTATTAATCCAGTCAATGAATCACTTTTTTATGTAGATGTATTCGTATCACTATGTTTTCAAGCAAAAAGTAATGAAATGTAGAAAACAAATATTGTATTTAAGCCATTTTGAGATATCGCAACAGATAAATAGGTCAATCAATGATTACTTGGTGTTGAATTGTCTTCGGATTTAGGTAATTAAGAACATTGACTAAACAATGGAAAAGCGGTAAAAGAAAAGTTGTTATTTTGTATATATCCACCCATTAAACAGAACCATTGTATGATAGTTCTAAAGACGGAATTATCTGAGAAATTCTGATTTAAAATATATGAGTACACGACTTATTCCGTTCTAAATACGCGGAGATTCAGAAAAGTTACTAAATCAATTTATCAATTTTATTTGATAGTTTTATGGTGTAAGCAGATGTGCTAATTGATCGTAATAAATTTATACATTATTCCTTAAAGTACGATTTGTATTGCAGATGTAATCTTGTTATGTTTGCATTCTTTGTTAACAATGCGTACGCAACTGCGTATTCTGCGTAAAGGCAGCTACGCTTCGGATATTGGGAATGTATTTACACTAAAGAAACAAGAAATGGTGGATTCAAATACTGTTGGGACGATTTACCAAAAAAACAAACACTTTTACCCATAGGCGATATGTATGCGCTCATTTAATGTAAGTATATAACATGATGACAAAGCTAGCAATGTTTTGCTGTTACTTTACAAAAAATAGATAACCATTGTTAAGACCATTATTAACATGTAATTAGAACTTGTATTCTTGATGTGTGTGTGTGTGTGTGCGTGCGTGCGTGTGCGTGCGCGCGTGTGTGTGCGCGCATTTTTTCATATTTCTATAACTTTCATAAGCTAACATTCTTAGATGTATATTTTTATTTAATTTTGTAAATTGCTTAATTACATTTCTATTTATTTATTATCTGGCGTCGTCTTTTTGGGGTTTGACAATTGTTAAAATGACATCAAACTTGTCTGAAAAATATCTCATCAAATATTTCTAAAATTATTTTGTTATTGAACAGAAAGTTAACAACACTGGTCCTTCGTCATAGTTATGAGACTTGTGTGCTGTCATGTGTTTATGACACGATACCACATAAAAGGCAGCACTGTATCTGCATTTGGTACACAGAACTTTAGGATGACTGTGTTGGGACATAAAGCTAAATAAAAAAAAACTGACCAACCTTGTTAAATCTCGGGATCAAATTCAATAAGTTGTAGCCATACAGTTGCAGGATCTAATCAAACTAAAACAACGAGCATCAATAAGTAATTTGTAATCAACATTTTCTTCAGTGTCTTTATGTCTTACAGCTTACCGGGTGTTCCATCCAGAAATTTGTCTGGAATCCTCCTCCATAAAAAAGTTGTTTGTTGCTATAAGTCCCATGTTTTTTATGCTGCGAAGTATTAAAAAACCTTTCACAGACCTTTATGTAACTCAGAAAACTCGAATAGGTGATCAGCTGTAAAGACTTATGAAAGAAATTCACCAAGAACATGGGCCTAATCACTATCGGATTCGGTCTGAATAGACTTATCATGGTTCATGTACAAATTATGAACACGTTTATTCGACTTAGCCTTTGTTTTAGATATCACATATTGCCAGAACCATTTTGGATTTTCTCTAGCTGAATAAGCAGTTTTTCTCTTACTCTTTTTAACCTTCTGTCTTGTGAGACTTCTAAACTGATTTCTAGGTCTTTTATACTCATCATGCAGTGCAGCACACTACCATCTCCATGAGTACAGTATCGTTTCCAAAACCTTTGTCTTTCTTCTCATATTGTTTTTTTTTATTTTCTTATTAAGTAACATTCCATTTTTGTTTGATCCATTAGCCTTTGTGGGTGGTATACATGTTTCTATATCCGATATTAAACTCCCTGTAAATACTTTCCATTGCTACTCCAAAGCTTAACATATTTCCCAGATGATGGACAACACAGTTCTCATTCTAATGAAATCAGCTTTTTTTTAAAGTCTGATATTTCTTTAGTATGACTTTTAATCCATGGCCGACCCAGAAAATTCTTACTACTGCATGATCACTTTTCCCTAATGGTCTCTTTACGGCACATTGTCTATGATGTTTTCATCTTTACAGAATACAAGGTCTAAATTTGTTTGTCTTGAGTTGCATCTTCTATATGTATTTTCCTGCACTAGTTAAGACCAAAACAATATCTTATATACTCAATAAATTCAAAGTTAAAGTAGTTGTTCACAACACATGTAATTAAATCTATCAAGTTTATCCTTGCCATAATGAAATCACCTACCGTTATACAAATAAGTATAATGCAGGTTATGAATTTCCTTTATTAATTGATAGAGTTTTCTGTTTTCCATTCCATGTTTCCAAGTTAAACTGGTTTTTGTAGAATGGAGTGCATAAGAAATTATTTTTGTTGCTTAAAGGTATCTCTTTCCGGTGGCATTCGTGGTAATCGTTGTCCCTGTCCAGTAGGCAAGATATTATGTGTACGCATTGCGCTAGCGGGGTCCTCAGGGTATGCTCCCCCCGAAAATTTTGTTTCTTGATCGTACGAGGCGATTTCTTGGGAGGTTTAGTTATCAAATTATTTCTAGATTTTAGGTTAAAATATTATGTTAAAGACTTTCAAATAAAACGAGAGTTGTATCAAATCATTACATACTACTTTATTTTCTACAAGAAGCTTGTAAATTTTCCTTTTATACACATTTGGTAAAATTTGATCCTCGTAATTTAATTATATCAGAACAAGGTCACGTTTTTATGCAGACGTGTTTTCATCACCGTGTCTTCAAGCAAAATGTCATGAAATGGAGAAAACAACTATAAGACGAATTTAAGAAATTGCAACAGACAAATGGTTCAAGTGAAATAAGTCGGATTGGTAGAAAGCAAGGAAATTTTAGTCACGAATTATCTGTAGGATCGGTGCCTATAACAAATTGATTAGTGCATCATTCAAACAACAAAGATGTTTTGTCAATTAAATGCGCAATCAACGAAAGAAGTTGCAATTCCGTACTTCTCCCTCCACTAGAAACAACCAAGGTGTGATCGTCCTGCGGACGGAATTATCTGAGAACTTCTGACTTGAATTATAAGAGTACAAATCTTGTCCCATACCTAATAAGGTAATGAGGATGTACAGAAAATGTTACAAAATCAATTAAGCAATTTTACATTTTTATGGCGCAAATAGAGATACCAGTAGATCGCAATAAACATACACATTAGCTCTACTAGGGTTAACTTTTATTGCAGATTATCTGTTTCTGTTTTCATTCTTTGGGAACAATGTGTACGCAGCTGCGTAAAGGCAGCTACGAGCCTAACAAGGGATATTGTACCTTTTCACAAAAAGAAAATGATATAATCCCAGCCAATTACACAGGTTTTGCTATAAAATCCCAGCCATTTACAGGGGTATTGCTATAAAATCCCGGCCAATTACAGCGGTATTGCTATAAAATCCCAGCCAATTACAGAGGTATTGCTATAAAATCCCAGCCAATTACAGCGGTATTGCTATAAAATCCCAGCCAATTACAGAGGTATTGCTATAAAATCCCAGCCAATTACAGCGGTATTGCTATAAAATCCCAGCTAATTACAGAGGTATTGCTATAAAATCCCACCAGCCAATTACAGAGGTATTGCTATAAAATCCCAGCCAATAACAGATGTATTGCTATAAAATCCCAGCCAATAACAGAGGTATTGCTATAAAATCCCAGCCAATTACAGAGGTAGTGCTATAAAATCCCAGTCAATTACAGAGGTATTGCTATAAAATCCCAGCCAATTACAGAGGAATTGCTATAAAATCCCAGCCAATTACAGAGGTATTGCTATAAAGTCCCAGCCAATTACAGAGGTATTGCTATAAAATCCCAGCCAATTACAGAGGTACTGCTATAAAATCCCAGCCAGTTACAGAGGTATTGCTATAAAATCCCAGCCAATTACAGAGGTATTGCTATAAAATCCCAGCCAATTACAGAGGTATTGCCTATAAAAGTCCCAGCCAATTACAGAGGTATTGCTATAAAATCCCAGCCAATTACAGAGGTACTGCTATAAAATCCCAGCCCAAATCCCAGCCAATTACAGAGGTATTGCTATAAAATCCCAGCCAAATCCCAGCCAATTACAGAGGTATTGCTATAAAATCCCAGCCAATTACAGAGGTATTGCTATAAAATCCCAGCCAAATCCAAGCCAATTACAGAGGTATTGCTATAAAATCCCAGCCAATAACAGAGGTATTGCTATCATGAAAACTTTTGTACAATCGTTTTCCTTACTAATCAGAATAGAATTAACAAGGTGTGATAAAAACGATAAATTAAAAATATATAATTTGGTTTTAGGAACCAAAGATGTACTTTTAATTGCATTTTTATATATACATCTAAAATGGACACATGCATATTGAGCAAGTAAGGCGTATTTGAAAATTAAAAGATATTTTATTAGAGATTGTCGAAAAATTCTACAAAGGAATAATGTTTATTTTTAGAGAATATGATTTATGGAGTCACAGCATTAAATTAACAAGTTTAAAAAATATACTAATTTATTAAGCATATAAGTAGTGTCAAATTAGATCTAAAACAAGCATTATTTGAGAGTATGAGCCTTCCAGTATTTACATATCGCCATGGGGTATAGGGCGTCTACAATTTCAATGCAGTTGCTAAATTACATTTGGAATGATTTCTTTTCATTTTTAAAATACATCGCAAAGACCAGTTATGATCATTATAGCAACGTCCAGCTATTTTGGTGGTGGAAGACCCCAAACACATGTCTGGGTAGAACCAACGGTGCATCGCTGGTCAGCTGGAAGACCTTCTCCCATTAAGTCATTCGCCTCGAACCTGTCAGAGAAGTTACAAGTCGGAGATTCTGCCACTACGCCACGGGCGCCCCCCACCTTCCATTTTTAATGGACATTATTTATGTTTGTTAGCAAACTCCCAGCTATGCTGTTTTCTGTGAACTTCTTAGAGAACACCATTACGTTTTTTCTTATATTACACTAGTGTAATGCAGCTTTTTTGATTGACGTAGAATATCTCATACAGCTTTTTTACTAAGTGTTATTAAAATTTCGTTAAATCGTAAATTAGTGATTAAAATCATGTGATAAAAAGAATCTGACACGAGTAGTCATTTAATACAAACATTTATAAAACTAGTCCAGGAAAATCTCTAAATACTCTATTTAATGTTTCACAGAATGTATTTCGATTCTTTCGCACTCTTGTTCTACATTGTTAATAACCAAGTCAATGCACATTGCTAATACTTAAGTTGAGGTTGTTGTTGTTGCTGTTTTCTTCTCGAAATGTTACAATTATGAGCGATATGGCCAAAATACACTACGTTGATATGGTATGAGAATTCGTACATGCATCCTATCGCGGCATATCTGTATATCTGAATATCGGGGCAGCTCTTGTTATTAGGGACATGAATACAATGTATATTATAAATTAGATGTTATGCTATATCTTTGAAGATATCAAGTGAAAATGTTCAGCAGTCGGATTTAAAAAAAATCAGTCCGATGTCTGATAATTCATTTTGGATTTTGTAAAACATAGAATACTGTTATCTGTTGTGCAAACATATCTTAGTTAATTATGAATACTTCTAAAACTTAAGGGTGGTATCCGACAGTTAAGACCATATTTTCTTCTCAGACAACCATATAAATTATTGTAACCTAAAAAGTTCCAGCGAAATGATGTTTATTGATGTCCTACATCTATGTGAAAAAGTATAGCATAACACGTCACTCGTCATTACGAACATGCATTTCATTTCTAAGCCACGCTGCGCAGTAAGGTATTTTTAGTTAACAACAATAATCACTTTAATTTTAAGATAAAATTATAGCATCATCCGGGTAATCTGCTCTGACGTCGGTATCTATTTTAAGCAGAAGTCCACATTGTGCTTATTTATAGATTTGGAAAAATAAACATTTATAGCAACATTTTTCATGATTTGTTCAATCTAACAATAGCGGTAATGTTCAAAAACTAGTTTTTCATTCAAAAGCACGGGTTTACGTGGAAATCGAATCCAAATCCCCCCAAATCGGGACTAAGTTTTCGTGTATGGTTTTTTATTATCGGCAAACTGTCGGATACCACCTTTAAATGTGAAAGAAATTCTGAACTGAAGAAAGCATTTTTTACAAAATTTAATTAAGTCCTCCCCAAATCGAAGGTGCTTTCAGCAAGCCAAATATAACTCATGTTTTGCCCGATCAACTTGTTCATGCATCCTTTCACTCTTCACTGAATACGTTCAGCCGTGTAAAGAAATATAGCTGACATCTACTTTTCCCTTAACCTGTATGAAGACAGCACGAGGTGCACGAGAAATTTTAGGATGTTTCTTCCCCTCAGAAAAGTCCATGGATTATAAACATTAATGAATAAATGGAAACAGATATTTGGGGACTAAATCTATATATAGCTTGTATAGTCTCAAATTACATTGAAATATACTTGCAGCGCCGGATTATACCTGATACGACATGTGTTTTACGTGCTTGCAAATGTCATTGTATCTAGGTTATCAGCATGAGATGTTATTGTTACATTGTAAGTTGGACATCGCCAAAAAGTGTTAAAAATAATAATAACTAGAATTTAACTAATGACTTAGGCATTTTAACGGTTTGTTAATAAAAAATAAAAAGTGTCATTACATCTATAAACATATTAAGTACAAAGTCTACATTTGTTGAGCATATTCATAAACAAACATCACATACATGTATGATTTTACACGACAAATACTTATATAAAGACATTTTATGCAAGTAATGGTACCCTGTGTCTAAATTATAAGAAAATAAGATCCTATAAGAATTACAATTAGCATAGGTGAAACCCTGTAGGGCGAGTTAAGAAATACTTTTAAGTTTTCTCTTATCAATAATGTAACGACAGCCTCTGAAACTCTGTCACAATCTAAACCAAAGGTAATGACGAAAGTACATCAAAGAGAACGCAAAATTAAGCAATTATTGAAATGGCTATTCTGGTATTGATCAGTCTTTTTACAATTGTTACAACTTTTTGACATAAATCACGTTTTATTGACATGATTATAAAAAATATATTATATATAATGTTATATGTTAGTTGCTGGCTTGCTCTGTAATCCAAGACTCTTTTCTCTATATTCAGAGAGAGAGAAGAGAGAGAGAGAAGAGAGAGAGAGAGAGAGAGAGGGGGGGGCGGGAGGGGGAGAGAGGGAGGGGGGAGAGAATGAGTATAGGTATAATGGTCTACTAGAGGGAAGAAAACTAGTTTTGCATTGATTTTATATCTGACGAAATGACGTAAAAGGTAACGACTCCGAGTTACGAATCAAGCTTTCGAAATTTGAAACTTGTAACAGGTGTTTTTTTTTTTTTACTTTTGGAACTTCCCATAAACATATTTGAGCCGTTTTTGTGATTTCATTCTCCTTAATATCCAATTCATGTTAATGGTATCAGAATGAATTGGATCCATTAAAATGAAGAACTAAAACATAACAGAAAGGAAAGTTTGGTTGCATTCAAAGTTCTAATAATTACATTATTATTATTATTATTATTATTATTATTATTATTATTATTATTATTATTATTATTATTATTATTATTATTATTACTGATATTATTATTATTATTGTTATTATTATTGTTATTTATATATTAATTATTACCATTTGATCATATTTTAGTATACTGGTTTCTGTCGTTAAATCATGTTTAACTTCGCACGTAAAGACACACGCAAAAGAGCAAAGGGCTGAAAAGCATACAAAAAAGATAAAGACGACGCAGAGGAGATGTGATTTTTGTGTTCAAAAGGAGTAGTTAGTTCTATAACTGCGCATTTTCTGACTGCAATTACAATGTAATATAGATTGCTACCTAAACTTCCTGTCCTGTTTTGAGTGAAATGGAATCGCTTAACATAGAATCATTATCAACATATGTTTATAACACCGGTGTAACGTGGTCGAAGTAAAGTACAAAACTACAACACTACTGCCAATGATAGATGAGACAAAGAAAAAAAACAACGAAACAGTGAGAAATCCAAAAACCTCAACCAAGATTCGAACACACAAGTGTTCGGTCAGAGTGAAATAGTTTCTTGTTCCGAGCGGTTTAAGACTAGTAAGACCCACCATGTTTTACGATAGGAGAGATTAACTATAAATAATATCGACTTAGGTTAATTATAAACGCCGCTTTCAAATACGAACGTCGGTTAATTACAGGTTAATGTTATAATTCGGTTTCATAAATTGTGTTTGAAGGTTCTGGAACTGTAATGGTGACCTTCCACAATCCTTATAATGATACTGTTTCTGGAATCTATACTATAAAACACATCGTATGGTGAATTTTTAAGGAAGTTTACCGTTTGTAACTTAAGTTATGTGCATTTTTATAAAGTGACCCTTGATTTTCAAAAACACCGTAAATTGTGCTGGGACAAAAAATGAAAAAGTACTATTTTCTCAAATTCTACTTTTCTATATTCAAATTTAAACGAATTTTCCTGTTACACAATCATGTCATAATAAATCAGAACAATAAGATTACACTTTGGACAAATACTTATAAAGATACAGAGCTCTGCATACATGTACCCCCAGCAAAAATCAGAGTTGTTTGGGTGTGTTTAAAAATTTACTCTATCTATAAAACCAAATATCTCAAATTTGAAGCTAGTTAGACACATGCAACTAGTTTTAAGATTTTCTGCAATATAAACTGCCCAGAGTATGAGATTTTAAAGGCATTTACCGTTCCTAATAAAATTTATAAGAATTTGTAAAGGTTACTATAATGAAACTGCAAGAGAATTTATAGCGAAAAAATAACGTCAAAATGGTCAATTACAGATTATACTTCTTTATACAAAAAAACACCTACAGTTGGTATTAAAGATGGAAATATGTATGTAAAACTCTGCATTATCACATGAAAACCTTCTCTTTACTGATTTTGGCTGGCTTGAGGGAAATATTTGAAATTAACCACTTTACACGTTTTTCGTAAAAAATTCCGACAGTTTAGGAATAACTGAGTCAAGCACTCTTTTGGTATTAGTGACACTTGGTTGTCCCTCACAGTTTTGACCCCTGAACACGTTTAAAAGTCCATCCTGGCCATCCCGAGAAAATATCAGACGAAGGTGAGCGAGCGTCAAACCTGATCCGGCGATGTTTTCTGCTGTTGTCATTTTGCATACACCGTTTGCCACCAGAGTGTGTAATGTTGGCATATTTTGAGCCTTAGCTTTCAAATAACGCTGATTATTGTATATAGCCTTTGCACAAAAGAGTGTTCCATTAGTTTCACTGACGACAAGTTACAAGCAATATACAAAGACCTCAATGCTTGGAGAAATGGGTAACCCAATGACGTCATGGAAAATCCCTATCACGTGGTGAAAAATTACTATAAATAGCAAATACGAAACTTGATGACGAATGCTATTCAAATAAAACCGGATCATACCGAGTGCCGATGTTTACCGAAGTTAGTTACAGTTCCAGATCCTTAAATGCGTGGAATGGGATTCTACTACGTGAGGTGGGACTCTACTACTTTCGAACGGACGTTCCTGCGTGAGATGGGACCTTACTGCATGAGATGGGACGTATTTGCGTGAGATGGAACCTTACTGCGTGAGATGGAAACTAACTACGTGAAAAGAGACCTAACTGCGTGAGATGGCGCCTTACTGCGTGAGATGGGACGTTACTCCGTGAAATGGGGCGTAACTACGTGAGATGGTACGCTACTGCGTGAGATGAGACGTTACTACGTGAGATGGAAACCTACTACGTGAGCTGTAATGCTAATGGTGAGACAGGACCTTACTACGTGATATATTACCTTACTGCGTGAAATGGGACGTTACTGCGTGAGAGTGAACGTTACTGCGTGAGATGTGACCGTACTTCGTGAGATGGGACGTTACTGCGTGAGGATGGACGTTACTACGTGAGATGGGAACCTACTACTCTAAGATGTGATGTTAATGGTAGGACAAGAAATTACTACGTGAGAGATGGAACCTTACCGAGTGAGATGGGTCATTACTAGATGTGAGATGTGAACTTACTGTGTGAGATGGGACATGATTGCGTGAGACGGGGCCTTATTGAGTGAGATGGGACGTGCCTGCGTGAAATGGGGCGTTCCTGCGTGAGTCGTGACCGTACTGCTTGAGATGGGCCGTTAATGTTCGAGATGGGACCAAAATGCGTGAGATGGGACGTTCCTGCGTGAGATTGGACGTTCCTGCGTGAGATGTGACCGTACTGCGTGAGATGGGACGTTACTGCGTCAGATGGAACCTTACTGCGTAAGATTAAAACTTACCACGTGAGAATGGACCTTACTGCCTGATATAGGACGTTACTGCGTGAGATTCAATCTTACTGTGTGAGATGGGACGTTACTGAGATGGGGTGTTACTGCGTGAGATGGGACGTTACTGCGTGAGATGGGACATTACAGCGTTAGACAGTCCCTTACTGCATGCGATGATACTTTATTGCGTGAGATGGGGCGTTAATTCGTGAGATATAACGCTTTCGTGAGATGGGAAGTTACAGAGGTAGATTATTTCTGACTACGTGAAACGGGGCCTTGAGATGGGACCTTACTGCTTGAGATGGGACCGAGTTATACAGGTCAGAAAGTAGTCAACATTATTAAAAAATAGACACATATTATCTAAGAAATGTGATATTTTCCGATTTCATTGTTCTAATATATGTAAAATATATATGAGTGAAAAAATTGATCACACATTCATTTCGAAAGAATAAGTGAATAACTAATTTATAAACGTTGTTTTGTTTTATGAACAAGTTTTAAATAAATAAATAAATATAAATAAATAACTTTTATTTAGAGTCGGCATATATATATACACAACAAGAAAACATAAGCACTGATTTGCTTTTGACCGACATAAATTGTTTTGTTTTGTGAGTATGCTAATACTGCTTTAATATCACCGACACTTTTATATGATGAACTATTATATTTTAGTTAAAACCCACCTTTAGTTAGTCTTTTATATGATGAACTATTATATTTTTGTTAAAACCCACCTTTAGTTAGTCTTTTATATGATGAAGTATTATATTTTTGTTAAAACCCACCTTTAGCTAGTCTTTTATATGATGAAGTATTATATTTTTGTTAAAACCCACCTTTAGTTAGTCTTTTATATGATGAAGTATTATATTTTTGTTAAAACCCACCTTTAGTTAGTCTTTTATATGATGAAGTATTATATTTTTGTTAAAACCCACCTTTAGCTAGTGTGTATGGGAGGGATTATGTAAATATGCCTACAAGGCAGCTGCTGGCTTAGGAGCACGATAAAATAAACTTCTTTGTGTAACAGCAAAAGTCGTATTTTTTGAGTTCATATTAGATACATATTAAATCCTTATTAGATATTCAATAAGTTAAAATATTTATTTGAATATACATGTACATTTCGAGCCTCATTTTGTGGGCGGGTTTATGCAAATGTTACGCAAATGCATAACCTAAGCGAACTAAAAGACGTCAGAAATAGTCAATTCGCAGGGCAGTTCGCAGGGCTCTTGGTGTCTCTTGGGAATCATCAAGCATTTTTAAGTTTTCATTCAATAGAGACCTTATTGACCAAAGAATTTGAATAACGTTCTTTGTTCGAAATTTTTCCATGATAAAGAAATTGGTTGTCATAATTTATACATAACTCTGAGAGTCGCTTTTGTCTGCTGAATAGCAATGTCGTGGCTTTTGGTGTTTTGATTTTTATAACCTTAGCCGCTTACGACAAAAACAATTAAGTTCGTTTGTCTTGTACAAATATTACTGTTTAATGTCAAGAACAATTTTGGTTATGGGTATTTGATGTATTCTTTTTGCAGAGTTTCGTAAAACTAGACCAACATTTTTACTTTCAATGATATATCTCTCTATATTTTTTCGATGATGTAAGCGATAAAATTGTGGTCGGTGGTGAAAGGAAACGATAAAAACTAAACTCAAAATGGCATAACAAACTCCATAATGATGTTTAAGCCATGACTGAGCGTCATTATTACAACTGGTTTGAGTAGAATCGACAATGGGAAACCAAAGCTCAGGGCACCATGGCAGAGGTGAGAAAAGTGGACATTTCTATTTTGTCTTCGATTTTTTATTTTGACAGCTCGACAATCTCACCATGACTTTCATAGTTATGTCTTTGGTACTAAGAAAATTAATCAAAAGTTAATTATGGTTAAAACGTTTATTTTGTAACATTTCACAGTTTGTTCTTTTCAAAATAATAGTCATTTCTTTGTCACTTGTTATTTAGTACAATTTGAAATACATAGCACTCCAGATCCTGCCATTATGGCAGCTGTCTATTTTCATTTTGTTCTGTTGTGGTTGTTTTCCTATTTAAGTATATTTCTATTAACATGACATTATATACAAATTGCAAAACAGCAAACCAACAAATAGTAGATTATAGCACTACTCTTCTACTATAGCACTGTGTTCGGTAAACAGATGTGCTCACACTTACTACGAGCCCTTACCCTATCTTGACTGGACCCTTCACATTTACACAATTATGCCCATTTTCAACCAGAGTTGCTGACTTGTAATTCCTCTGACTGCTAAGCCTCTCATTGTGCGATGCGAGTCCCATTTGGCGTAAGGACTTAATGTGTGAATTTCTTCGAGCTGCTCTGTAGTGAGCCGGTGGTTCTACCCAGACATGTATCTGGGGTCTCCCTCCACCAAAGCAGCCAGACAACAATATAATGATCATAATTGGTCACTGCGATGTGTCTCAAAAGAAATGAAATCAAAATTGTCTTATGATTCTGCTCTTTTTAATTCTATTTATCATTTTAGTTCTCACTTACAGACATGTGATATTCCTTTGGTCCCAAATAGGGAGACTTAGGCTTCCAGAGAGGGAGATTGTGGCGCCCGAGAAGGAGATTACTGTGAATGCGCGTTAAATTGACTATGTTGCAATTGTAAAACAGTATTTTTTGTCTTTTTATCAATAATCATAGTTATTTTAGTGATACATTTTTTCTTTACAATATTTTTAATGAATTTTCAACTTTTTCTAACATATTTTAGTTCACTAACTAGACATAAATTCGATGCTTTTGTTTTAAGCTTGTGACCTTCAAAAACAACAGCCAAACATGGTGTAAACAAGTCAAGTGTAAACAGCACTTGCAAATGAACTTAAAAAAAGGTTTCCAGAGTGTCCAAAGTGATCTAAATATATTCTACTGTCAAATTCAAATTTACTTAAAATCTTTAAAAAATATTTATGTACTTATTAAGATGTTAAATTTTATATAATGAGTATGCAAGCATACAAACAGTTTATTAAATTTTATATAATGAGTATGCAAGCATACAAACAGTTTATTTAACTTGTAAGTTAGTGACAAAAGAGTTTTGATAATTATAAATTATTAGTGGTAAACTCTCTGATACCATTATTGCCTAAACAAATTAAAGTTAAATGAATTAAGAATACATGAAGACATTGGATTAATCAAGATTAAATAGCAAACATGTGCTTTTCTATGAGAAAGCATCATAACACAAATGACGTAAACTGGTTTAAAATAGTTGAAATGGAAAATATGTTGTAAAATAGTCTATGGTTGGCATTTTATTTACTATTCTAGCACAAAATGAGATGTTATCAACTGACTCAAAAACCATTTACTTCTATGATAAATGTATATTTGCAGGAAGATGGCAAATTTTCTTTCAAATAGAAATAACAATAGAAGCTTGCCTACATGTATTACACAATGTGTTGTTTTGTGACTTAAGCATTGATTCAATTTTCAATAATGTTGTGTTATAAAACAGAACATGTGACACTGATTGGGCATGATCTCCGCCATTCAATCAAGGGATTACAGTTTGTGTATGGGTGCCTTGTTACACCAGTAGGCTGGACATGAAATTATCGTCTCGACCAATGAACACTCGATACACTCGAGTGGCCAGTGATCTGTTCTGATTAGCAGCACACATGCACACGCGGGTGCTGGTCGCTTGCAGTAGGTTATATTGAGCAATAAAATGATTGGCTGGTAGCTAGTTTGTTGGCAACATAAAGCAGGAGAATTGATGTGTTAGCGTGAGGCATGATTCAGACCCTTGATATCGGGAGTCTCCCGGGGAAATCGGGAAATATCACATGTCTGCAGTTAGTACTGTCTAGTGATCTTAATTGGAGTTATTTCTGTTTAGTCCAAAGACTGATTTCATCCAACACTTTCTTAATGAAAGTTGTCAAAGCAGTTTTAATACAAGCATTGTTATTGGCTTACACATTTGCTATGATCCTATCAGAAAGCATGTATATACACTTTATTGGTGTAATGTAAGATAAGCTAGACTTTAAGACATGACAGCTTTTTCTGGTCGTAATACATGTACTAAATTAAAATCACTTAAACTATCATATTTCCCAAAACAAAGGCTAAACCATCATTGGGCAAGGTCCAGTCTATAGCCTTGACTTGGCTTAGGTTTCTACTAAGTTACAAAACTTATCATCACAAGTTAACACTTTAGTGCAACCATTAACCCATTATAAAATCTATGCTAGAATGAATGCCATACACAAACACGTATAAATACATGTCTGTGCTATAAACATGTCATAATCTCATTATAATTATAAATTAAAAATGGCAGATGCAAAAAAAATGTGCTCTCTGTTTGGAAAAGCAAGGATGTCAAATGTTTTTTGTGAATTTAAATGTAACATAGAAATACATAACAGAATGGCACTAGTGTTGAATTCTGAATAAATTCTTGGCGATTACAACTTGGAACAAAATGATATAAACTGGGCTAACCTTTTCAGCTGCCAATAAATAATGGCAAAGTGTTGACACAATTTTGTCAGCTTTCACACTTATGGATTCTTCTCTGACTACTTATTTTTGTCCTAAAGAAAACTTGCTTTAGGTTATATGATAAATATTAGCTGATATCAGGCACAGCTATGGGAACAAAGTGTGCACCCAGTTATGCTATACTGTTCATGGACAAACTCGAACGATCGTTTCTTAAAAGACAACATTCATAACCGCTAGTTTAGGGTGATACCAAATATGGACATTATTTTTAAGTTTTGGATTGTTTTTAGCCCACCTAAGCACAACATGCTCAAGGTGAGCTTTTCTGATACCGTTTTGTCTGTCGTCTGACGTCCGTTGTGCTGCATCAACATTTTAGCTTGTGAACATACTAGAGGCCACAGATTATATCCAATCTTCATCGAACTTGGTCAGAATGTTTGTCTGCATGAAATCTTGAATGAGTTCATTATTGGGTCACCTGGGATCAAAAAGTAAGTCACTAGGTCAAATCCTAGAAAAAGCTTGTGAACACACTAGAGGCCACATTTACGGCCCAATCTTCACCAAACCTGATCAGAATGTTTGCCTGAATGAAATCTTGTATGAGTTCATAATTCATTACTAGGTCACTTGGGGTCAATGAGTAGGTCACTAGATCAAATCTTAGAAAAAGCTTGTGAACACATTAGAGGCCAGCCACATATACAGGCCAATCTTCATCAAACTTGGTTAAAATATTTGTCTGCATGAAATCTTGGATGAGTTTGTTAAAGGGGTCATGTGGGGTTAAAAAAGAGGTCACTAGGTCAAAACTTAGAAAAACATGTGAACACACTAAAGGCCACAATCATAGACCAATCTTCACCAAACTTGATCAGATTGTTTGTCTGCATGAAATCTTGGATGAGTATATTATTGGGTTACGTGGGGCCAAAATTTAGGTCACTAGGTCACATTTTAGAAAAACTTTGTGCAAACGCTTAAGGGCCACATTGATGGCACTAATCTTCATCAAACTTGGCCAGAATGTTTGCCAGTATGAAATAATAACATATGTTTTGAAGTTGATAATGTGAATTCAGTAGGTTACTAGGTAAAATTCTCGAAAATGTTATTAACCCAGTGGCCGCACTAATGGTGCTGTGGCCACACTAATGGTCCAATCTTCACCAAAGATTTCTAAAGTAAATAACTCTTAATTACTTGATGCCAGATATGAGCCTACTAAAAGCCTGTGTTCTCAGGTGAGCGATTATGGGCCATCATGGCCCTCTTGTTAAGATATAAGTAGATTGTGTGAATGTTGTGTATGTTAGATATAAGAAGGTTGTGGTAATGTTTTACATGGAAGATACGAGGGATGATCCAAAAGTTTTGTCACTGCCCTTATAACACATTTTGTAGTAATATTACAACAACAAAAGACATATACATATGAGTGAATGTAATACGGAATATCAGGTAAAGTTTGATCTACATTAACCAAATGATTCATAAATAACAGATAATTGCATGAAGCATATCAGCGATCAGCACGGCACACAAACGACATCAACGACATTACTTACAAATATTGCAATACCCAATGTCACTCCTTCTCAAAATAACGTCAACTCAATTCACTGTCTTTGCTGTGTAACCCACTTCTGGAATACATTCGCAAAGCACTCGGAAGGGAGTCATGACAGTTTGCGGTTCACATAGGTTCTCAAACCGCTGTCACTTTAGTTTGTCCTTCATGTAAGGAAAGAGCACAAAGTCACACGGAGATAAGTCGGGACTGTACGTCGGATGGGAAAGTGTCTATTCCAAGGACATCTATGTTTAGTTGAGTCTCTTTCTCTGTATGGGGCGTGGCATTGTCATGGTGTAGTATACAACTGTTTAAATCAGTGTAGAAGTGGTTCCATTACTTGTGCAGAGCCGTCAGCAGATTACGCATCAAGCTTTAATAATAGATGATGGTTTTGAATAAATATGCGTAAAATATACACATTGATTACATTAAGATCTTAATTCTAATATTCAATGCTAATTTATTATTTTTATTTTAGTTGATATATGCCATGTATGTCTTAAACTAAACCAGACAATTTAACTTACCTTTGAATAATATGTGGCGTTGATGGTCTAGTCTTTCGGTATGGCGTGGCTGAGAATAATTCCCTCCATATCGAAAAACACAATGAACATGTGTTGTCTGATCGTCTTGGTCACACATGCCTTCTTTGGAGGAGGGTGTGTGTCTCGTTTCCACTGGCTACTTAGCATCTTCGTTTCAGAGTCGTTGTAGAAAAGCCAAGTTTCATCTATGGTGATTACATTGTGAAGAAACTGCTTGCCCTCTCGACTGTAGCGCCTTAATAACTTGCTAGATTCTTTAACGCTTGAAACCATTTGTTCATCTGTCAGCAATCTCAGCACCCACCTAGCACTTAAATGCCTCATCTTCAAATCTTCAGGAAGAATGTGCTGAACAGTACTGTAACTAAAGCCTGACTGTTCAAAGAGAGCTCGAATGGTTAAGCGCCGATCCTCCTCATTAGCGTCGAAAGCAACCCTGGCGTTCGCGCCCGTTTGTGTTGCTGGCCTTCCGGTTCTTGCACGATCATCCAGTGACTTATCTCCCTCACGAAAGCATTCAAACCATCTGTAGACAAGTCTTCTGTTCACAGAGTTTCCACCATTTGTTAAATTTACAACATCCATCGTCTCCAGAGGCGATTTTCCTAGCTTGTAACAAAAATGTAATATAGCGCTTTGCGGCATTTTCTTTTTTCAAGTTTTGACATTTTTTGTTTCAACGGACATTCATAAACTATGCATGGAAAATGTGAACGTGTAATGACGTCATTTAAACTTTAACTGCTGCTCACAATATGAAATGACTTCATGTCAAAAAAGTTTTGTCTGCTTTTGTGTGTTTTTTTTTCCCCAATTTATAAACATTTTTTAACCAGAAAAATATAGTTAACCTGAAAAACAGGTGTGCATCAATTAGCGCATAGTGTGTTTATCAAAACATCATTATAGAGTGCTATAATGTTTGAACTTAAAATATTACTGCTTTATATAACTGAAACAATGTTTGTTTATCAGTATACACTAAACATAAAACAATCTGATGCCAATTTTTTGCGTAACTGAGGCAGTGACAAAACTTTTGGATCATCCCTCGTATAAGCAGATTGTGGGAATGCTTTGTATGTAACATTAAAGTAAATTTTGGAAATGTGGTATGTGTTAGATATAAGTAGATTGTTGGCAATGTTTGTTAATGTAAGATACAAGTAAATTGTGAGAATGATTTATATGTAAGGTACAAGTAGATTGTGGAAATGTTTTATAATGAAGATAGAAGTAGATTGTGGGAGTGTTTTATATGTAAGGTACAAGTAGACTGTAGGAGTGCTTTTGTATGGGAGCTCTAAGTAGATTGTAGGGATACTATAAGTGTCGGATATAAGTAGATTTTGGAAATGTTTTATTATGTAAGGTGTAAGTACTAGTAGATTGTGGGAAAAAAGATATTAGTACATTGCTAAAATATGTTGTATGTCAAATAGAACAAGATTGTGAGAATGTTTAAATCTCGATAGGATGTAATGGTAGACCTTTAGTATATGAAGTGCTTTTTTAGGAAACTATTGTTATAAGGAAATTTTTGTGTAGAAGTGGCCAGACAGCAAAGTTGCTTCATTTCCTTGTAAAACTAGTTAGCTTCTTGTGAATACACTGGTATTGTCTGTCAGCTACATTACATAACTAAGTTAGATCATGATTTTTTTCCTTCCCCCACCGTCAACCTGATAAGGATAAATCGTCAGTCAGCTCCACTTGAGACATATCTGATTCTTAGGATCCTCACTTTCTTCCAAATTTTTTGGCAATATGTCTTGTTATATTTACATATTATTGATTGCAATCAACACTTTTTAAATGGTTGTAAAGAAATGTGGTAGGTTAAAGACAAAGGGGAAAATATCTGACTTAAATTTAACATGACCTTGGAGTCAAGTCTTTGTAATCAGAAAAGACCCGATTATTGAAGCATCAGTATAAGGGTGGTGGTGTAGCCAGACTGTGTATCAAATAAACTCTGTAACAGATCATTTAAACTAACAGTTTGATTAATACAGCCTCCATAATAAATGTTTCGCAATGTTTTCCATGATGGTGTGTTTTCTGCATTTTAGATGCAATAAATTTGTCTCAGATGCAGTCAGAAGGGCATATTGTGTTTTCAATGAGACATTTCTCTTTGCTAAGTTAAATTGGTCAGTCAGCTGCTGAGGTTATCATTCCTGGATTAGAAAACAGCGCTAAACAATTTTTAAAGATTAAGGATAAGTCTGTTACATTTAAACTTTTGCATCACATAAGCCATTGTTAAAACCAAAGTTTAATTTGCAGCTTTGACTTTAGAAAAAATGAATTCATACTTTAAGCTTTTGCCTTGAACGGTTTCTTGTACTCGCTTTATTAGAGAAGATCATGTGAAGAAGAAAATAAATGAATTGCTGTTTTCTTTGGTCAGTTACCACATATTATTTTATTGATCAAGGTTTCCATTTCAGCCCCTGGATTCTCTAACAAAAAAAAATGAAAAATGCATATAATTATAGCAGTTTTGCTCTTTTGCAGACTGAAAAAATATAATACACTTTAAAATGTTTGTATTCGCAATAACAACTATTTAAAATATAAATACATATATTTTAAATATGTTTTCTAAAATGCCATGTAGATGTATTAATTTTTAGTTGAAAGACTTTTTATAGTTGGTGGATTTATTATCAAACAAACCAGAGCTGAGAAAACATACATTAGCTTGCTTCTTTACATTTAATACTTTTAGTATTCATACTAACTGATACCATGTTTTCGTTTATCTGAGGTTTAATTTTGTCATTTACCTGTATTAAGATTTAAGTAGCCATGGTTGTGTCATCCTTTATTATGTTTTTAGTTGTTCAAGTATTTAAAGCAGTGCCAGCAGTTGCAAGTTGAATAAGCCTGTATTTACATCATGGTATTCCTCTATAAAGGTTGGTAGATGTGGTTGTTAGATATGCCAAGGTACATGCAAAACTCTCCAAATTCAACAATGTTTGGTGGTGATATCTCTCTCTCCCAGAACACAGGTCCTATCTCAATGGATCAGGCTGGTATCTGATCACAGCTCCCTGTAAACTCTCAACCTGATTAGCAGGACAAGATCCAGTTTATAAATAGGGCAAAGTTAGGATCTTTCTGATCAGAATATGTACCATTTGTGACTGGGTCTCTATCAATATGGCATTTGGTGTTTGTAAGTTGCAAGCCAAGAACAAAGAATTTCAAAAACTAAAAACTTAGTTTGGATTATTAAGACATGCAGCTTGCTGAAGTTGAACAGGGAGCCTCTCATAGCTCTGTTACTTTGGGATATGCAGCAATGCAGGGATGGCTGGAAGACTCCTGCCAGAAAATTAACTTAAACACTTCATTATAAATGCACTTAGTATAATGCTTCACTCTAAAATTTAACTCATAAGAATATCATGTTCTTCAAAAAAGGTTTTATCTTTGTAACTTGCTATTTTATTTGAGACACTGCTGAAATTTTAGTAAGGTATTTAGCAAGACAGATAGCAGCAAATGGTTTTGATCTGGATCACACCAATAATCAACTAGCACTGGCTTATTTGGATCTATATATTTGCCTGTAGGGGGATAATTTTTCACCTTATGCTTATGACACTTGATCACAGTTGCCTTATCATTTTTCATTTTTAGTTTAGGTGAGCATTTGTGATACCCCTTCATCAGTCATTCATCCTTGATTATTTCTTAACTGTGTCACGTGGGGTCAAAAAAAATATGTTACCAAGTCAAACCTGAGAAAAACCATGTGAACACGCTAGAGGCCATATTTATGGCCCGATCATCACCAAACTTGGCCGGAATTTTTGTAAAATCTTTGATGACTTTATAACTGGGTCGTGGAAGTAAAAAAAATAGGTCACTAGGTCACATCTTATTAAATCCTTGTGAACAAACTAGAGGCCACGTTTATAGGCCGCTCTTCACCAAACTTAGCCAGAATGCTTGCCTCCATAAAATCTACATGATTTTGTAACTGAGTCATGTAGGGTGAAAATTTAGGTCACTAGGTCAGCTATTAAACAAATCTTGGCAACACACTAGAGGCCACATTTATGGCCCAATATTCACCATCTTTGGTCGGGGCAGGAACTTTCATGTGGGGAGGTTTTCCAGCTAACCTGCGGTGAACCGGTGGTTCTACCAAGACATAAGTTTCGGGTTTTCCTTCACCAATAATTAGCTGGGCATAGATCACTAGGTCAATTTCTTAGAGAGAGAAAAAAAACAAAACCTTATGAACACACTAGAGGCCACATTTATGGCCCAATATTCAACATACTTAGCCAGAATGTTTGCCCTTATAAAATATTTATAACTGGGTCATGCGAGGTCAAATGATAGATCACTAGATCAAATCTTAGAGAAAAAAACAATCTAGAGGCCCAAACTTGGCCAAATGTTTGTTTGCATAATTCTTTTATGAAATCATAACCAAGTCACAAGAGTAAAGAAATTTGGTCACAATGTAAAATCTTAATAAATCCTTGTGAATAAACAAGAAACCATATTTATAGGTCAATCTTCACTGACTTAGCCAGAATGTTCGCCTGTGTAAAATTTTACATGAGTTTATAACTGGGTCATGTGGGGTACAAAATTTAGGTCACTAGCTCTTACCTTATGAATAGCTAGAGGCCAGATTTATGGCCCAATTTTCACTAAATCTTAGCCAGAATGTTTGTTAGCATGAAATCTTGGATTAATTCGAAACTGAATCATGTGGGGTCAAAAAGTAGGTCACTTGTCCAAATCTTAGAAAACCCTTGTGAAAACACTAGAGGCCACATCTATGGCAATCTTCACTAAATTTGGTTAGAATGTTTGACTGCATGAAAACTTTGATAAGCTCATAACTGGGTCATGTGGCGTTTAAATCGTAGGTCTCTAGGTCAAATGTTAGAAAAACCTTGTAAACACATGAGAGGCAACATTTATCTCCCAGGAATGTAGTCCGAATGTTTGTACGCAAGTAATATCAAATTACTTTAAACTGGGTCACGTTGGGTCAGAAAGCACAATATTCACTCAACTTGACCAGAATGAAATTTTTTATGAGTTCTTAACAATGTCACTTGGGTAAAAAAGTAAGTAACTAGGTCAAACATTATAAATGCCTTATGAACACCCTAAAGGCTAAATTTATGACACAATCTTATCTAAATTTAGTCATTATGTTTGCAAGAAATTGTATGAGTTTGAAAATGTGTCATGTGGGGTAAAAAAGAAGGTCACTAGGTCATATCTTAGAAAAACTCGTGAACACTCTAGAGGCAACATTTATGGCCCAAGACTATGCCACATCTTGAAATAGGATAAATTTGTATGTATATATATTTTTACATTTAATGTATAATAATTCATTAGGATTTAGAGTAGTTGCACAAAGGTATATAGTGGCACAGGTGGGTATGCTGACTGACCATAAGATATTGTTTCATATTTTAAATATACATATTTCTAATGGTCCTAAAGAAGGTCAAGCAGATAAATATTGTAGAGGAAGCAAACTAATTCTTTCTAAACTATACTGTTTTATGAAAGCATATTTAAAAAAAATTCTGCAGTTTTCCTGTCTTACAGTCTACTCTTACTAGGGGACCAGGTCGCAATATTGTACTTAAGTACAAACTAGTACCTCCCCGCTGCGTGGGGATACATATTTTCATCCATAGTTCTCAACTATAAAAAAGAACTACATGTATATACAGTAATTAATTCTCCATGAGATCCTTGCCTCTTTAGTCCTTCTCACAACACTATAGATAATTGTCATATTTTAAACAGAATATAAATAGTGGTATTTTTAACTAAAGCTTTGTGATACTTCATAGGCATTTTTACATTAATTTTCTTATCCATAATACAAAATTCTGATATAATATCTGTGATAATATAATGTTTTTAGCTTATAGTATGTAGTTATGATCTGTGATAATTCAACCAAGAGTTTAAGTATATGTCTTATAGCAAAGTCTATTTACTGATTAGCACTAATCTTCAAGTTTTTAATATAAGCATATGCAAGCACCACCTTAACTGGCAAACAACTATAACTAAAAACCTCCACACCCCTTAACTTCCAAAGCTAAAACATGACCATATTGTAATCATCATGAACTAAGGGTGCTCACCATCAATCTCACTATAATCAGATGTTACCAAATGTAAGATCTGATGACAGCCCGCTAATATTGTCTATAAACAAGAATTGTTTTCCCCAATTATTATTTTTATAACAGCCAGTCAGAGGGCGTAATGCATAATGCTTTCTGTCACTCAGTTTAAGTTTGTTCTGCAACTGCTTGTTAGTTAACTTTCATTCTGAAGATGTTACTGATGTTAAAACAAATGGGTTACTGCATACAACTCACCTGTCTTCAGTGACATAAGTCTTGCGCAGAGTGTCCATAGTTACATTTCTTTGTAAATTGGCTCAGTCATTAAAATGATATGTTCGAAAGTGCTTTGGAACATCATTTACTTTTACGATTTTTAGGCGACAATCTGATTGGTTGGGAAGGTTTTATTGACTCAGTCGTTAGATCCTGATAGTGGAGCGGTTTTTAGGATGTGATATTAATCAGATTTGCTCGCCATATACCAATAGGTGAAGGGCTTCAGGTGAGCGATTAAGGACCATCATAGCCTTCTTGTTGTTCTTTCTTGTTAATAAGTGACTTGATTGAAATAAATACCACAAACAAAAACCTTTTTTTTTTTAAATATGAATATGATAAGCAAAAGGCTCTTTTTAAAGAGGAATCATTGTAGGAAAGAAAAGTGCTTATTGGTGTAAACAAAAGGAAATATAAATCAGAGAAGGTGCGAACAGGCCCCTCTTGTGAAGGCTTAAGTCCCATCAAAGTAAAATCTTCAAAACACAAAGTTGGAACTCAACAATAAAGACCACATTATGTTTCTGAAATGACCAATAAGTTATTGTTACCTAAAAAGATTCTGCAAATTGCTGTCTATTGATGTCCTACATCTATGTAAAATGGAAGCATGACATCCCATTGTCATTATACAGTCACTAAAGTCTGATAATATATAACTGTTTGATTAAACATACAATTCTTTCTAAGATAGCTTTTTATCTCAAATTTGGTATTAAAGAAATGTTCATAACTGCTATTGGAAGCATCCAAAAAGATAAGTTCAAAATTAACTCCCATTTCTTTATTTTGTCAGCACTACAATCTTGTAATTGGAATCTACATCCTAATTGCACCATTCTTTTCTGAACGTGTGTGGTAACTTTGGACTAGATGCCTTGAGCTAACTGACATCTGAACTTCCGTAGATGGACCATATAAGATACAAATAACCTGTCGTAACCTGAAGGCTCTACACCAGGTTATGACAAAGGATATTCGTATCGTATATGGTCCGTCTAGGGTAGTTTAGAAGGCAGTGAGACCAGGCGCAAGATACGCCAAATATCTTAGTAAATAATGATTAATCAGCAAAGCACTTGGTCACTGAGTGAGATTCCTGCACATTGTTGTTGTTTATTCATAAAATTGCATTTAGTTAATATCTGCATTACACAGCATAATCACTTGAACACTAAGTTCAGTGAGATTACAAGGTTAAGGTTAACATATAAAGCATGACACAATCTTTTATTTACATGAAGAGAGAAAGCTTTTCGCTTCTATATTATGGAGGAAGTTTCTTTTTACATTTTACATACAGATACTATCTTCAAGTACATGACATACACCGAACAGTGCATGTAACCTCAGGAAGCACTAAGCAGGCAACTGAATTGTTTGAGTAGGGTGTGGAAGTGATGTGCCTTTATTGTCTAGTAGCAATGTACCATTACCATGCAGTGAGACTTAATTGTACTTTATACCAATATTTCATCTTTTGTATTTAGCTGACTTCTTATGTCAGAGCTGCTTTCTATACATACTTGAACCCTTCTCAAACCCAGGCGCCCGGGTGGTGGTAGTTTCAGCCCAGGAGCTGAGGTGCCAGGGTGGTGATAGTTTCAGCCCAGGAGCTGAGGTGCCAGGATGGTGATAGTTTCAGCCCAGGAGCTGAGGTGCCAGGATGGTGATAGTTTCAGCCCAGGAGCTGAGGTGCCAGGATGGTGATAGTTTCAGCTCAGGAGCTGAGGTGCCAGAATGGTGATAGTTTCAGCCTGGGAGCAGAGGCCCCAGGGTGGTGATAGTTTTAGCCCAGGAGCTGAGGAGCCAGGGTGGTGATAGTTTCAGACCAGGAGCTGAGGTGCCAGGGTGGTGATATTTTCAGCCCAGGAGCAGAGGCAGCAGGGTGGTGATAGTTTCAGCCCAGGAGCAGAGGCAGCAGCTAGGGTGGTGATAGTTTCAGCCAAGGAGCTGAGGCACCACGGTGGTGATAGTTTCATCCCAGGAGCTGAGGCACTAGGGTGGTGATAGTTTCATCCCAGGAGCTGAGGCACTAGGGTGGTGATAGTTTCATCCCAGGAGCTGAGGCCCAAGGGTGGTGATAGTTTCAGCCCAGGAGCTGAGGCCTAAGGGTGGTGATAGTTTCAGCCTAGGAGCTGAGGCACCAGGGTGGTGATAGTTTCAGCCCAGGAGCAGAGGTGCCAGGGTGGTGATAGTTTCAGCCCAGGAGCAGAGGCACCAGGGTGGTGATAGTTTCAGCCCAGGAGGCACCAGGGTGGTGATAGTTTCAGCCCAGGCGCTGAGGTGCCAGGGTGGTGATAGTTTCAGCCCAGGAGCTGAGGCTCCAGGGTGGTGATAGTTTCAGCCCAGAGCAGAGATGATGCTCTTGTATCTGATGGGTCAGTTTGTTTCAAGACCAGTCTCGAAATATTATGACCTCTAACCAAAGAATGCGAAAAATAATGATTAGTGGTGTTTTGCAGCTTCACATTGTTATAATTCAATTATAATTTAACATTTTGTTAAGAGCTCACATACAATTTTGGCTATCAGGGATGGTAGTAAAGTTCCTTGGTGTATGTTATTTTCAGGCAATGCCTTCACAAATCAGCATGCATGTTTATTGCATTGCCTAACCTTGCATGGTACTGAATGGCTGTTGACAGAAAGCCATTACCATCATATTCTAATACCAATGAACAGTATGATGTGAAGCCCCACCTATTCCCACCTGGCCCTGAAATCTCTGCCATTAATCTTTCCCAGGTAGCTTCAAATATTTTCTTTGTGTTACGTTTCTCCTGGTTCCATCTGAGCCTAGAAGTACCAGTTTATAACATGCAACATCAAAACATACCAACACTAAGCACCCCTCCCCCTTCACTGGATGGGAAGTGTGTTGATTTTCAATTCTCAGGCACTTCAGTCTGTATGTTTTTTGTACCACTTTTCAATAATGTTTTTGATGACTGGAGCACTTAGAAATTATTTGCCACAGCTGATAGATAGGAGAATTTCAGCATTTATTGGGTTTTGATTTGCATTTGAGTATCACCTGTCTCTGATAAGTCATTGAATTTTTGTGTCCTTTTATGTTTCCTCAAAGTTCCCCCACATATAAACTGGCAGTGAATATGTGAATATAATGATATCATTATATTATGCGTTTAAATTCCCCCCTTAATTAAGTTCCCCCCTTAACATCTGATAAGCCAAACAAAATAGCTTTCGTCATGAGGCTCTTTGTTTATTACAGTTTTAAACAAGCCTAATTGTCAATTGTTTTGACACATGATTTGTGTTCGTGTTTAGTGGGGTCATGAATTTGGCATTATATATCCCCTTCCCCATCTCTGAAATGTGTTACAAGTAATTTTGAAATGTGTTGGTTTGTGTGTAAAATTCTGAGCATCCTTGTATGTATATTTTTGAAATATTGTATGTTGGTCATTTATGAAATTTAAAATAGAGATGTCATATATGGAATGAGGGCTGATTTATATTTCTATAGATACAATTCCAAATGTTAGATCATTGTTTACTCTGTATGTCTATTGCCATGCATGCATTGTATCAGTGAGCTTAAAAGGTTTCCTATGGACCATAAAAACTATATTAATTTGATATTTGATGATAAACTATCTTCATTCGCCCATTAGCTGTGTATTAATTTGTAATGATGTAATTATTATATCATTGACCTTTCAGGCCGGGTTTGTTTATAAGCAGGCTTTACCTTGATGAAGCCCAAATGATCCATTAGGCTGTCCTCACTTTGATTGGCTTGGCACAGTCTAGGTGGCTTATTAGAGCTAACCAGGTGTTACTCTTAACCTGCTAAACACACATTGATCAGGCTTAAAGTGTGCAGATCCAGATCAGCCAGCTCTGACTGGTTGTTGTATACTCCCAGATATACACTACTTGATGCTAAGTCTCATCAATGTGACCTACGTTATAAAATGATTGGGAAAAAGAAAGCATTTTGTATCAGTGATTATAAGTAAATGTAGTAAGTTAAAAACATAAACTGTTTTATCTATTCAAAATCTGTACTAAAATTGTATGTGTACTTTCTAACAAAAACTTGTAAAGACATTTTGTTTCATAGAGCTACACTTAGCACCAAACAATGGATATCCTGATTCGACAGATTTCCTGCTGATATTGAGCTTCACTTATTATGTATACCTGACCAACTGGTGTTTAGCAGTCAGTGTTAATGGATGTCTGGCAATGTTTATGTAAGCTGCAACTGAAGTCTACAAATGTTTGGGTAGTGATCCAGTTTCATCTCCACTGGGCCTTGATTGATTTTCTTGGTAAACAAACTTCTTTGCTGCCTGCAATATACTCTCATTCCTTTGAAGTTGTGAAAAATACCGAATGTAACTTTATTTTATGTGTGTCTGCATGCAAATGAGACATGTCTAAATTTATTTTTGTTCTTTAATAAGTAAAGAAGTGATACGAAGCAGCCCATGTAACATTATTATATCCGGCAATTATTCAAAATAATGGTATATAATATTAATAAAGAGATAATAATAATATTAATAATAATAGTAGTATGATCCCTGTATACATTTTCAAAAGTTACCTAATGTCAACATATAACCCCAATACTTATTATATTATCAAATTAGGTAAAATGCAAACTCACAAGATAATATAACCTTTGTTTAAGTGCTGTCTATGTAAAACAGTTTTAAAATGATGTTTTATTTTTGTGAATAACTGAAAAGATCAAAGTTATTTAAATGGTCCATGTATACTTTGTGTTACTTTGTGTAAGTTGATAGCTGTTTTGCAAGAACTTAATGGCCTGATTTTAGAGCAATGTGACAATATATGTTTGAATGTGCCATACTCGTCGTGGTATGCTTTTAAAAGGAAGGCAGCAATATATTGATTATATCAACTATGTCTCCATATAAGGTGAAATATTATAAGAAGTCAGGGCAAATTGACTGTACGTCATGCTGATATATAGCTTGATGAAAATGAATTAATCTGTTGATGCTTCAGTGATCGAGTGTAATTCATTGTTACACCTTGACCATAAATAATGGAAAAATGCTTTCACTTTACCAAATATATATGTCCAAAACAACACACCAACTTTGTTAGAATATTGGCTGTTGCATGCAAGTAATTCCACTCTTACTTTACTGATTAATACCAAAAAATAATGCTGCAATAGTAATAAAGATCGGGACAATTTTATAACTTTTGTAACATGCACTTAAAAATCTACAAAAAATATATTCATGCATAGCACAGTGCTGGAAGGTGGTGTACTGAAGTGTTGATGAGGAAATGTGCAGCCCTCTCCCATGCTGATGTTTGGGGCTGATAGAATGCAGGTGTTACCACGTATTACCCATAGTCCGCTACATTAGTTGATTACCTGTATAATATTCAAAGTAATTAGCTAACAGTTTCATGTAGGTTATAAGATGTATTGTATCAAACTAAGCAACAAACAAGTGGAGATCCACATCTATGTTTCCAAGCAGACACTACCTGATCTGGATCTACATTATTGGCTTAAGCCTGATCAACTTATGATTAGCAGGTTTTAAATGTTAACAGCATACCTTGGCACCAGAAAACATACAGTCTGCAGGCAAATTTTACTATTAGCACCCCTAGAGTGCATAATATCTACCAAGGGCAGAATACTAGAGAATCCAGATCAGCCATCTCCCGCTGTCTGATCTAGATCTGCACTTTTCGATATCAATTTCTAACCCTAAGTCTGGTTTGAACAGCATGTGCTTCTTACAAATATAAACTGATATTTTGTCATTTGCATGCTTAATACAGAGGTTATACCTACAGCGATCATATAAACAATGGAGGCAATACACCCACTTCAAAACCCAACAGCTTTTTTAATTACAAGGTTTTGGTGTTAATTTACCTATTGATTCAAGTATACTGTACATCTGTAGACAGATAGATAGTGGTTTGTTTACTATCAGACCGTGAAACAGCTGTAACTAGTTGTTCTACTTTACTATTTTACTATCAGCTGACTGATGTTCTGATATGTGCTGGAAATGTTTGCAATCAACAATATTGTCACTGTTTTTAATGGACTTTTTATCGTGTGAAGACTCAAAAGGGACGATTGGTTTGAACCCATGGGCAAAGACTGCTCATCTTCTATTAATTAAATAGTAACCTTAATGTCACAAGTATTAGTTACATTTACAGATAGCAGTTTCAACCACCCCCCTCCCAAAATATCTATGTTTCTAACCACACAATTCCTTGAAGCCTTCAAATTAACTTTTACTACAAATACAATGACAACTTCAAGGCCAGCTGCTATGTGCATATTTTAGTTATTTTAGTCCTTCAAAGTATGAACTATCTGCTTTCCCATGCAATTTGCTTTAATCTACAGCCTTTCTTACCGGACCTGGTAGTGCAATTGGTAGAGCGTCGGCTCCAGGTACGGGAGGCCCCAGGTTCTAACCCAGGCAGCGACATACCGTTAAAGTCGTTAAAAATGGTAGTGGTATAGTTCTCTTGCTAATGTTCAAGCAAATATAAAGGCAGTTCCACAACTGGTAGGGCTGGTGTTGGGATAATGTGGCTGGGTTTGGTATTATGTCATGGCATGCTATACACGGTGAAGGCAGCACTATATCTGCTTCAAGTGGACACCATCTCCAGATCACTGAAATACTATTGGTGGGACGATAAACCCAACAAATAACAACACCAGCCTTTCTTCAGGCAACACAGTAGTTTTCTTAAGGTCCATGATAAAGATACTGATAGATCACACTTTCTGAGTTTCTGTACTGCAGTGGCAACTTTTAGTTATGGGAAAAATCGAAGGTCAGATGGAGACATGTCAGGGATGTGTAAAAGAGGCTGCAAACGATTATGACCAGACTCCTTTAAAAACACACTAAAATTGGGTGATTTATTATTATGCAGTAACTTAATGCTGTCGACACAGGTGCTTGGTTTTCATGTTTAATAGAAATCCATGAATTGTATGTGAACGGTTTCTTTGTAAAACTTCCCAGTCCCCCCAAAAAAATTGCATATTACATTTAATTTGACTTCTTAGTAGTACAGGCAATAATAGTTTTTTTTCTCCTTCAGATGCAATCCAAAATTTTTAAAACTAAGATACTAGTTCAAATGCATTATCCAGGTTTCATCACATATAACGGTAAGTCGTTCATATACATGACTTTAAAAAAAGTTACAAATGAATGCCAGTAAAGTTTGCTATCTCTGGCTTGGTATATTGTGCATTTAATCAATCTATGATTTTAGTCTGTGAATTTCTTCCCCACTACTAACAAAACACTGCCATCCTTCTCTAAGGTCTTTCTGAATGACTGCAGACCTTCACTCAAACATTGCACCCATATGCAAACTGTACTATACCTAAAAGCATCATTTCCATACAAGTCTGCAAATCAGTGAGAATTTCTGATGAAGAAACTTTTACAATACATCCTCTGCTTAGAGTAACTTTATTTCTCCATATTGCAAGGTAAAATTTGCTTAAGTTTACATCCCACTTGCTAAACATGCTCTGATTGCTTTGCACGAGGATCAAGATTGCTGCTTATCAAATCTACTTAACTGACAATTACTGACAAGTGTTTCTGACAAACACTGACAAGTGTTTGAACTACTTTAAGCTCTGTTTAAAATTAAAAGTAAAATAAATGTTCTGATCATTAAAAATGTCTTAAATTCTTAGCCCCTCATCGTGAGGGTTCGAGTCATAGTATGGGTGAGTAATTCCTTATGAGACTGTCTTCTATCTGACCTCAAGTACTTTGGTGGTTCTACCCAGATACATGTTTGAGGCATTCCTCCACCAGTAATAAGCTTGATGTCTCCAATATAACCATTATTTTGTCAGCGTGATGTAACAAAAACAAATAAAAGTGATCCTCATATGCTTTAATAATTACTATTCCTTTAGTGCTGAAAGGGTTGGTTTGTTTGTGTCAGATGACAATTACTCTTTATTGCAGTGTATGACAGATGTGCAGTGATGTAGAATGAATAATTGTTATTCCAGTAAACAGGTGTTGCATTGATCACTGTCATGTACGTGTAGCCATGGGGCTACATTGATCCTCTGTATGACAATGTTCACTGTCAGATAAGAGGTTGTCTATGGCTCAGTGGTTACAGCTGCTGCCTTAAAACCCTGTCACCACTATATGTTCTATGTTCAAGGCCTATATCAGCAGCAAAACTTTCAAGTTTGGAAGCTCAGTGGTGGCAAAGTCTGTCTAGAGACAGGTAGCCCATTGACAACCATTGCCAATTGATAACCAGTGATAACCATTGCCCAATGAAACCATTGCCCATTGACAACCACTGCCCACTGACAACTATCCCCCCCCCCCCCCACCATTACAACCATTGCCTACTGACAACCATTGCCCACTGACAACCATTGCCCACTGATAGCCATTTACCGCTGACAGTCACCCAAAGCCACTGCTTACTGACAGCCATTAGCCACTGAAAGTCATTGCCCAGTGACACCATTGCCCAATGCCAGCTATTGCCCACTGACAACCATTGCCCATTGACACCATTGCCCACTGCCAGCTATTGCCCACTGACAACCATTGCCCACTACCAGCCATTGCCCACTGACACCATTGCCCAATGCCAGCTATTGCCCACTGACACCATTACCCAATGCCAGCTATTGCCCACTGACAACCATTGCCCACTGACAACCATTGCCCATTGACAGCCATTGCCACCTGACAATCAGATTTAAAGACCAACTTACATGCAGCCAGCAGCCATATACCTGCTACCTTTCCAACAGTTCCTTTAATTTATTATCTCCACCCATGAAATCTGGAGTGGGATATTGAAATGGCGTTTTCTGTCTGTCCGTCCATCCCACTTTTATGTCTGCTGTTGAAACAACTTTGAACCAGCATACTGTGATGATGCCGTCAAGTTGGGGGTTTTTATCAGTCAATTATTTAAATGAAAAATCAAATAAAAAATATTGTTAAAAAATCTATCTGCAGCCATTTCTCAGTAACTGGCTGGTAAAATTTTATGAAACTTGGAACAAAATGAACCAAAATACTGTGATGATGCCGGTCAAGTTGTTTTTTATCAGTCAATTTTCTTCAGTCTGTCTGTCCATCAGTCCTTCCATCCATCCGTCACACTTTTCAGTCGGCTGTAATTTCTTGGTAACTAGCTGGTAGAATTTCATGAAACTTGAAACAAAAATGAACCAACATACTGTGATGATGCCCATCAAGTTTTGTTGGGATCAGTCAATTTTCTTCTTACACATTTTTAAATGGATACTATAATTTAAGCAGTATTGCATAAAACAATACTCTATAAGAAAATTAGGGTAAAACAATACTAGTAAATTTCCGATAGCTGGAAATATTTTTTTAATTGAATTCATTATATTTTTGAGATTTTGTCCAGTTTGCATAAATATAAATAAACAATCTATGGTGAAACTTTATAAAATATATTTGTACAGTAAATTCTCATTGCTCTCATAATGTTAAATCACTAACACTCAGAAATTAGTTGTCCTCCCAATGTCATCTTATTTTTTTAGTGTTGGTAAATCCTAGCTGAATATTTTGTAAAAAAAATAACCATATCCAACTTTTAGCTTATGAATTTTTATGAATTATCTTTATAAAAATTCATAAGCTAAAAGTTTGATTGATTTTTTTTTACAAAATTATTATTTTCACTCAATTTAAGTAAATCTAAAAAATAATTTTCCTGATGTTTTTTTGTATAATTTAAAGAGTAAAGACTACATCAACCAAACCATTGGTTAATGTAGGCAACTGACTGTTTAATTCCTTGCCTTTTCCTTGTCTGAAAGGACAAGGACTTTAAAATTTAGATCCTCCAAAATTGAAAATTTTATCATACTGACAAAGTACAGGATCGGTTTAATTTGTAAGATTGAACTTTTTAAGAAGCAACTGGTTGAAAACAAATGTTGACAAGTTTCAAAGCCTCAGACATTATCATTTTTACAACAACAACAGTTACTGGTAGATGTAAAATGACCTTCTGTGGTATTGCAGTCCAAACAAAAGAAATTAATGAAAGATGCTAGTTCATACAGTCTCAGTCTGGGCCATCCTTCTTCTGGGAAGCTGAATGAGATTGTTGTGAATATTTTTATTGTATTGAAACAAAGCTATGATATGTTGATATACACATTTACCTATTGAGATATTTCTGAATATTAATGTCAGAAGGAAAATGAGCTAAATGTTGTTGCTATGTAGTCCTTGAGAAAGATGCTTTGTTATGTGACACTTCTATTTAAACATCGTGAATATTTATATCGATTGGAACATGATGATAAAGTGATGGTGTGTATTCTTTAATAAATGGTACAATCTTGGTCATAGCAGTAGTCATATGAAAACTGTAAAAACTTGCTTGGTCTTGCTTTATTTACTGTTGTGCCATGGTATTAGCATGTGATATCTTGCAATTGGAACAATTAAATCCATTGTTTTACACAGCCGAAAGCAGCCCGTCCCATACTGCAAAGACAAAGGTTATAAAACTAATAACTTCAGACAGGATGCTGCAATATCGTGTATGCGTGCACAATTTATTTCAAAGACAAAACACAAAAATTAACCAGGGTATCAAGTAGCAACATCTTGCTTATCTGGTAGATGCAAATTAATATGCCTTATTTGATAAACTTCTTGATGTAGTTTGTTAATGTTAGGGTTAAATATCACAACAAAACATCAACGATAGTATACATCATTGTCTGTGATAAATATCTTACTCAATAGAAGGGTCTGTGTTCATTTTTATCTCAATAAAAAACTAGTTTCTGAACAAAAAGAAAATAAAAGATGGTGTAAAAACAACCTAGTAAGCGTTACAAGCCTGCTGAAAAAGTATAGCAAGTAATCAATAAAAATAGTAAATTAAATAACCAATATCCCTCTTTGCCTTTATATGAATTGAAAATTCTAATACAAAAATCCGGGTTGTTCAATAGAAAGGTAGCGATGATGAAAACATTTGTACCCAGTAGTAAGTCTATATGTTCTGGGATGTGTAGGGCCCACAGGTAGAGTGTGTGCAGGCTGGAGTGATGCTGGGAGGCTATGTTAGCTCCATAGATATGCCAGGCTATCTAAACTGCTGCTCTTGTTGTTTCTGCTGCTGCTGCTACTGCTACACCTGAAGCACTGCTGGCATGTCCAGATGAAGCAGTCTTCACTTGGAATCAGACCTTGTTCAGACATCTCAGAGTGTGTTGTGGTGTTAGTGTGGTGAGCGTGTGGGCTGCTGTTGTGAAAAGTTGCCATATTCAGTGGGCATATTTTTATACCATCTTCCATTGTATATTTATATGCATCTTGCTTCCAGTGCTGGGAACTTTTTAACTTCATAATGGTTACTTTACCTATTTGTTTGCCATCTCTTTTCGGTGAAAAAAGTTTTAATCTGGAAGCTTGTTTTCCCAGAATGGTATAAGTTCAGTGAGTGGATATTTGCTAGAGGCTAGATATCGGCTAGCCGTGTTGTTTTTTGGGGTGTGTTTATGTCATTGGAATGGGGATTTACAGTGTGGAAAGTCAGGTGTTTGATGCAATGACATATTCAAAGCGTCGCAATTCGTGTCCACCGCAAGCGTTTGGTTATGCCACTGGGCAGGACTGGCAATGTCTCCTTGCACAGCATGGAAACTTCCTGCAGAATAACAGACAGTACAATCGCATGCATCGTAAGTATCTCGATACATGTAAATATTGGTCAAGATTTAAAAAGTGACATTTAGTTTTATATCTTTGGTTAATGAGTTTGAGATTTCTGCATAGCTTTAGAGATGTTGGGGAACTGTATAACAAATTTACATTTACTATGTATATTAAAATGTGCAGTTACTGAATGAAATTACATATATAAATTTGTAATTCAAAAAATACTTTTCTCTTATATACTTTTAATTGGTTTTATGTACATACACCTTTCTATTGCAAGTTTTCGCGTTTATTCGAACTGTCTTTGACTTATTTGATTTTGTACAAAAAATAAATGTTTTCATTGTTTTTAGAGAAGACTTTTGTGTATACATCTTAATAACAAAAGAACAGCTCCTTCTTTGTTCATTTCAAGTAAATGTAATCAAGAAATGGCTCCCTTGACATCATGACAAGATAGGATAAGCCCTACTAGGTACCCTACAGCCTGTACAGGATCATGGATGAATACCCCCCTGTAAATTTGCAAAGGTGAACATATAACCCTAGTCCATTTTGCCAAGTTGGACAAAATACACACCCCTCCTACTTAAAGAACAATGTCATTATACTTAGAATTACTTGTGATGCTTAATAATATCAGGCAATACAGAAATAAACACCAAAATCGCAAGATATTATAATGTTGTTTTAATACAATGTTCCAACCTTGTTCATGTGGTGCTAATTTTATGGCATTTAATCAATGTTTATATGGTAACTTATTAAATTCCTAATAGTGAAATATATTTACAAATGCCTCCTAATCAAATTGAAAGTTGGGGGTGGGGCTCTTTGTCATCTTTGTGGAACGGGTTGAGGGTATTATGTCCGCTTTGTCAAAGTAAGTTTTGAGGGTATTTGTCCTAGAGGATATTTGTCCTAGATTCTCATGTCTGCATTCATTTTAAGCTCACCTGTACCGTCTCCAGATAACTGAAATACTGTTGGTGGGACGATAAACCCAATTAACAAATAAGCTCACCTGAGCACAATGTCGTCACTAGGTCAAATCTTAGGAAAAGCTTGTGAACACAATAGAGGCCCCATTTATATCCCAATGGTCACCAAACTTGATCAGAATGTTTGCCTGCATGAAATCTTGGATGAGTTCATAACTGGATCACGTGGGGTCAATAAGTAGGTCACTGGGTCAAATCTTAGGAAAAGCTTATGAACACATTAGAGTCCACATTTCTTGCCCAATCTTCACCAAACTTGGTCAGAATCTGTGTCTGCATGAAATCTTGGATGAGTTTGTTATTGGTTCACGTGGGGTCAAAAAGTATGACACTTGGTCAAACCTTAGAAAAAGATTGTGAACACACTAGAAGCCCCATTTATGACCAAATCATCACCAAACTTGATCAGAATGTTTGCCTGCATGAAATCTTGAATGTGTTCATAACTGTGTCATGTAGGGTTTAAAGGTAGGTCACTAGGTCAAATCTTACAAAAGCTTGTGAACACACTAGAAGCCACATTTACAGGCCAATCTTCATCAAACTTAATCAAAATGTGTGTGCAAGAAATCTTGGGCGAGTTCATTATTGGGTCACATGGTTTCAAAAAAGAGGTCACTAGGTCAAAATTTAGAAAATGCACTAGAGGCCACATTCATAGCCCAATCTTCACCAAACTTAATCAGATTGATGAACTCTTGGATGAGTATATTATTGGGTCACATCGGGTCAAAAAGTAGGTAACTAGTTCACATTTTAGAAAAACCTTGTGAAAACTCTAGAGGACACATTGATGGCCCAATCTTCACCAAACTTGACCAGAAGCCTTTGCCAGTATGAAATCTTACATATGTTTTGAAGTGGGTCATGTGAATTCAGTAGGTTACTAAATGTTATCAACCCATTGGCCACACTAATGGTCCAGTCTTCACCAAGATTTCTGAAATAAATAACTCAACTAATTACTTGATGCCAGGTATGAGCCTACTAAAAGCCTGTGTCCTCAGGTGAGCGATTAAAGGCAATCATGGCCCCCTTGTTTACATTGTTCTATTTTCTCCATGGATACATATTTGTTAAGTAACATCGCCCATTTCTGTGAATGTATTTTGTACAACTGCTGAATGAATCTACTTCATTCATATATGCAAACCAACAATGGGGCAGGGGGAGGGAGGTGTACTGAGAGTAGCTGGGAAACCTGGCCTAGACTGGATACAGGGATTTCTGTATAAGATCTCTGAGATCAGGTTTGTTTCTGTGCTTGATTCTGTAAAAAGGTGTTCTCTTATTTAGTTATTATTCTCTAATTATATAATAATACCCTACTATATATTTATAATACTACTATTTTGAACCATCAGCCAGCTTCATGTGAGGATAATCAATACTCAAGTCTTAGTTATTTGCTCCAAGCTGGATATACACAATTTGTCTCGAATGGTTGATTGTGCTAATAGGGCAAAGACTTAACCATCACTTATCCTTTTTTCCTTTTTTTTAAATTAGCAAAATTAACAAGACATAACTAGAACTTTATCTAGACATATCACAGCAAGGCTTGCTAATCTCGATCTTTGCAAGACATAGCTAGAACCACAACCAGACATGTCACAGCTAGGCTTGCTGATCTAGATCTTCATAAGACATAGCTAGAACCACAGCCAGACATGTCACAGCAAGGCTTATGAATCTAGATCTTCATAAGGCATAGCTAGAACCACAGCCAGACATGTCACAGCTAGGCTTATGAATCTAGATCTTCATAAGACATAGCTAGAACCACAGCCAGACATGTCACAGCAAGGCTTATGAATCTAGATCTTCATAAGGCATAGCTAGGATCACAGCCAGACATGTCACAGCAAGGCTTGCAGATCTAGATCTGCACAAGACATAGCTAGGGCCACAGCCAGACATGTCACAGCAAGGCTTATGAATCTAGATCTTCATAAGGCATAGCTAGGACCTCAGCCAGACATGTCACAGCAAGGCTTATGAATCTAGATCTTCATAAGGCATAGCTAGGATCACAGCCAGACATGTCACAGCAAGGCTTATGAATCTAGATCTTCATAAGGCATAGCTAGGACCTCAGCCAGACATGTCACAGCAAGGCTTATGAATCTAGATCTTCATAAGGCATAGCTAGGATCACAGCCAGACATGTCACAGCAAGGCTTGCAGATCTAGATCTGCACAAGACATAGCTAGGATCACAGCCAGACATGTCACAGCAAGGCTTATGAATCTAGATCTTCATAAGGCATAGCTAGGACCTCAGCCAGACATGTCACAGCAAGGCTTATGAATCTAGATCTTCATAAGGCATAGCTAGGATCACAGCCAGACATGTCACAGCAAGGCTTGCAGATCTAGATCTGCACAAGACATAGCTAGGGCCACAGCCAGACATGTCACAGCAAGGCTTATAAATCTAGATCTTCATAAGGCATAGCTAGGACCTCAGCCAGACATGTCACAGCAAGGCTTATGAATCTAGATCTTCATAAGGCATAGCTAGGATCACAGCCAGACATGTCACAGCAAGGCTTATGAATCTAGATCTTCATAAGGCATAGCTAGGACCTCAGCCAGACATGTCACAGCAAGGCTTATGAATCTAGATCTTCATAAGGCATAGCTAGGATCACAGCCAGACATGTCACAGCAAGGCTTGCAGATCTAGATCTGCACAAGACATAGCTAGGGTCACAGCCAGACATGTCACAGCAAGGCTTGCTGTTTTGGATCTTCACTACTTGTCAAGAAAAATTTGCTACATTAGTTTTGGTTCTATTTGTATTAAAGTTGTATTTGGCTGCACTAGTATTAAAACAGTTGGGCTATTATCATGAATCTTTCATCACTGTCTGCATTGAAGTAGATTAATGTTTTCTTTCAGGACTATTTCTTGAAAACCTTCAAAGATATTAACTGGGATGCATGTTTATTGTGAAAAGAGGAACAACCTTTTCAAAAGGTTAGGTTATCCTAAAATTAATTTTGGCAAAGTTATACCTCCTTTTGACATTGTACTGTCCTGCAGTGGTACAGGTGGAGCATGCTGTCTACAGACAGCTCTTGTTTTTAATGATTGCAGGTGTTAAGTCTTTTGTAATTTTCTTAAATGTTTGTCCTTAAAAAAGGTCAATTTTTAAGTGTCAAGGTAGATGTTTTTTTGTTTGTTTTAACTTCCATAGCTAGAATAGATTGGTTACAACTTGGCAAGTTTCATAGTCCCTAGCTAGAATAGATTGTTTACAACTTGGCAAGTTATGTATTAACTTTTATAGCTCATAGCTAGAATATATTGGTTACAACTTGGCAAGTTATGTATTAACTTTTATAGCTCATAGCTAGAATATATTGGTTACAACTTGGCAAGTAATATATTTACTTTCATAGCTCATAGCTAGAATATATTGGTTACAACTTGGCAAGTAATATATTAACTTTCATAGCTCATAGCTAGAATATATTGGTTACAACTTGGCAAGTAATATAAAAACAGATCATTGGATCTCTTTCATCATGGTATGCACTATTTGCACTGATTGTTGCCATGTCTCTAACAATTATTTTGTATCACCTCATTGCACTTACTTAATTAACACCTCACTGCAGTTACCTAATTAAAAAAAGTTATTTAAGAGCTTAACACTGTAAGTGGTTATCTGGAACCATGTTTCCTGACTGTTATTACTTATGTAGATGATGTAAAACTGGTGTTGGCTCATCTGTTCTGGCACATTAGCGACTCCTGTGGAGTGACACCTTAAAATGTACCTGTGTCAGGTAGATGCTTGCTTGTTGTCTCTTACTCACACTGACTGGCCAGCCTGCAAGCATCTGAGTCACCCTGAGTCAGTCATCTTGAAGATTCACTCTCTCTTGTTCATCATGATCATAATCAGTGACAGATCTTGTGCTTTCAAGCTATGTAGCAAGTACAGCTGACTTAGCAAATAGACAACTGCTAGACATGGTAATATGAATTGATGTACTGAATGACAGGAGTCAGTATCAACATATGCTGTCTGCTCAGATGGTTTATTGTCTATCATTTTACTTTGTAAGAAATTCTGACTGGAATCCATTAGGCTTTTTGAGCTACTAGAGAGAACATTTTTCATGTCCTACACAAATTTTACTAGGCTGAAGTTAGCTGTGTTAATCAGGCTTCTGACTAAGAAATCTTCATGTGCATAATATATGTGTCTGATATTTAGTAGAAAATAATGCCCTGCTAATTGACTGGATGACAATGTAACAACGTTAATTTTTTCTGACACAAGTAAAATTAAAGTTATAAATGAAAGAAATAAGTTACATCAGATCTACTTTCCATTGAAGTGCCCTAAAGCCTATTGCAGTGTTGCCATGGCACACTTACTGGCCGGGTTTAAGTCAGGTTAGGGCAAGAACTTTCATGTTGGGAAGTCTTCCAGCTGATTTGTGATGCGGCTCTGATTCTACCCATGCAGACGCTTGTGGCCTTATGTCACTTCTAACTTCTGGATTTGACTGTTGTGACCATAATTGGGCTGCTGCAGTATTTCTCCAAAACAAAAACAAAAATATATGGTCCAGCATGCACCCATGACTGCTCTGAATAAGTCATGGAATTGACAGTATTACTTTGACAGAAATGACACACGATTGATCCTAGATAATTTTGTTAACAGAAATATTTGTCTGATATTAGCAACTGCCAATTAGTTTAATTGTCCCAATCATTTAGAGGTAATAGAGAAATAAGTAATTTGCTATACCTGTATACCTTGATAATTTCTAGACAACATTCTGTTATTACGTATGGCAACCATGTGATCAGCCTAATGTTTGTCATCATCAAATCTTTAGCGTTTTTAAGACTCAATCCCCCTTTCTGTATAAGAAAAAAAAAAATCTTTTGGCATTTTCTTCATGCACAAACGCTTAAACATTTAGTTTTTCTTGTACAGTCTATGCACATAGACTATTATAACTGCAAATGCAGACCTTCACCATCTGTAATGGTTTTTATTTTCAAAACAAAATTTTTTATTTTTTTAAATGTCACCCATTTTGAATGACTTCTGTTAATTGTAACTGACATGTAAATATAATATAGCATCCAATCAGAATGACTAATTTAGACATTGTTTTATTTGCCTGATTGACTAATTATTCTCAATAATAGAAGCACATGAAGGCGTTTGGTATTCTTGGGGTCATATCCATTAAGAATTTAACTTATTTTTTCTTACTGACTGGTTTAAGAAATTTTAAATAAATAAATGGTTATATGAATAAAACTTTATCAGTTTTCTAATGTAAAAGGTAATATTTCAATCCTTGTTGTAATTTTTTAGTTTTAGTCAGTAAAAAGTTATCGAGCTCATTGGGCATATGGAATCGAGCTCAGGACTCAAAGGTGGTATCTGGCAAGTTGCCTTTGTCAAATATATTTAACACTATCTTACCTCTCTTTGGGGTATTTGTGCATAGTTTCTGTAGGAAGCACATACTTTAGTCTAAGCTTAGACTTTCAGCAGTATCTCAATTTTGGGGCAGTAAAAGCCATTAGTCAACATTTAAAATGCTCATTCTTTTTAAAACTATATATAAGAACGATCTGGCTTCCTGCTAAAAATAGACATCAACATCAGAGCAGATGACATGAATGAGCTTAAACATAACTGGTCATGTGGTTTTCTTAGTTTAAAAATAGCTAACTGCAGCGTGGCTCAGATAGGAAATACATTTTTATAACGACAACTGTGTCATTATGGTTCACTTTTCACACAGGTGTAGGACATCAATAAACTACTTTTCTCAAGATCTGTTCCTGCAGCAATAATTTATTGGTTCTTTAATGAAGAAAATGGTCCAAATTGTCAGATACCATCTTTAAACACTGTTTGACAGCATTTGACAGCAGAATTTGACTAATACTAATACAAGAAAGACTTAAAGGATGGGTCATTCACAAATGTCATCAACATGTTTTACCTTTTCTAAGGTCTGCCAGTGTAGTAAGATAATTCTCACAAAATACAGTTATTCTAATTCATGTATCAAGATATTATTGTTTGAAAATGATATAACACAAGGCTGAGGTCACTCTGGGCTCATGACAGGGACCATCCAGACATTTGGTATCTGGTCTGTTGTTGGTCCTATGCCAACAAGTCAATAACTGCCAGAACACTTTCAAGGACAGATCCACCAGTTGTTTTGTAATTCTGTAATGTGTCTGGTATATGCCTTCATGTCAATATTTGATATATACTGGTCTGTTGGTGGTGGGTATGAACTCAGAGGGCATGATAGGATCTAGGATTATAAAACTGGTGATCCTCTCGATATATTATACAGGCTATCTGCTAAGTGACCATAACAGATAACAGATTACTTTTTTTCTGAAAACGAAGATCACAGACATATAAAGTAACAATTGTTTATGTCATAATTATAAATATATAGTAGGTCTCATGAAAGTGGTTAATATGCTTTTTGGATTTTTTTTTTAGAAATACTTTGCAGTAGCATTGTGGTAGTCATTATAGCCATAAAGGGTTATTTTGGTGGAAGAATTTTACCCACACAAATGACCAAATAAAACCACCAGCACACTGCAGGTCAGCCTGAAGCCTTCCCACATTAAATGATTCACCCCTGCCAAAACTCAGACCCACAAAGTGAGGGGATGAGGAGTTGTACAGTCATGACTCTAACCCTTAACAATGGGCGCCCCCACATTTAATTAAATTAGGGTTTTTTTTGTGGATTTTTTTTTATTACTTACATTTCTAAAACAAAAAATAAATACAAGTGGACTAGCTTAAATGCAAAACTTATAAAAGTATTTATAGAGTACTTTATAGAGTTGACTGTCAAAACATTCATACACTGTAAGGATTCTTAGATAAAATATATCTGCAACAGATTCTGTCACCATTGTTGATAAATACATGTAAAAGACTGTGAAGCAGGTAATGCAGATCCTGATCAGACAGCTCCCAGCAGAGAATGGCTGATCTCGATCTACATTATTTATCTCCGTCTGAGATATATGTGATCAAGGTCGTATCTGACATATTGCCTTTTTCTTTTGTTTTTAATATTCATAAACTGACAAGATAATATTTTTTGAGAGAAATGTAATGACAGAAAATTAAATGGAAAAGGTATCCTTTTCACACAAAAATACTAAACATCACAAATGAAGAGTGTAAGGGGTAGGACAGGAGTTCCAGGTATTTATTGTGAACACTATATAAAAACTTAGTAACTAGTGTTCAGGTAATTACAAAGTTTCCCCTATGTATCAGAGCATTACCTTGATGTAGCCTGTAATCTGTGCTGTATCAGAACCCATCTATTGCCCTGGTCCTTATCTGTTCTACTGGTACCTGACCTCTACTGACCAGGACCTGTACTGGCCGCATGAAGGTGTAGAGATGGTGCTGAAATCTAAATGTTAGGGAACATTCCGAATATTATGGGCAAATTGATGTTATTAACATAAAGTACTCATGTCAATGACATATTAAAGCTAAATCCAAACATTTCATATTTTTAAAATATACTTGGCCCCTACTGGCCAGATCCAACTATGGCCACAGGATGAGGTGCAAATATTACACCTTACACCTGCAAAGTAATATTGGAAGGACAGTAGCCTTACCAATAGACCTATGAGCAGGCTTTGTGTGTGTGTGTGTGTTGTTGTTTTTTGACTTGTTAAACAAATCCAAACTTAAATGTCAAAACCTTACCTGATTTATGTATTCAGAAGTTGTTTGGGTTGGCCAGAATTTAGTTTGTACAATGCTCATAGAGTTAGTATTTAGTTTATACAGAAAGGTTGACGAGTCCTCATTTTCCATTATCTTTCACATAAAACAGTAGGGATTGACGTGGTGTGTTATTGTACTTCAAAGAAAAGAGATATAGCAAATTGTTTCTTTGGCTTAATTTCAATGCTACAGGAGCATATTCCTGAAAACCAAGTTTTGCTTATCAAGTAAATTAAGAGATATATATTGTGGTAATAGAATGTCTGCCATGGTTTCCAACGATGTAGCTGTTCTAGTTCACAGCAACAATTGCTGTACTATAAATGTCAAAAAAATTCTTCAGTAATAAATTGGAAAACATCTTCATTCTCAAAATGTTGTCTTTAAAGCTAAGCCCAAATGCATTGGTTCTTGGTCCAATTAAGACAATAACTTGTCAGTTCGCCTTTGTCCTGGATCTTCTCCAACCAAGCTATTGACCATTTCCAAAAGGATGGAAGTACTGAGATAGGGAGCTCACCAAGTGCTGGATGGTTGTGGTCAGGTATGGTCCAGCCATACATTAGATCCTGGCTAATTGGAATCAGTCTGCATAGATACACATAGATACCAGCTGATAGCATCAAGGCAATCACTAGGCCCTAATGGTTACAAGGTTGCCTGGAGTTAATGTCCAGGTATATTTGGCAGTGCTGTAGGCAGTGTGTTTTCATTTGTCTTGGCATGTTGAATAACACAAACAATTGAAAGGGCATTGTAAGCTGGTGTTGAGAAAATAAGCTCAATAAGATGTTTTGTGATAGACTTAAATCAAAAAACCATCTGCAAGTCCCTGATTGTTCAGTTACAGATACTGATTATACTTGACCATTAGAAACTTGTCAATATATGCTTAGATGACTCAAGCTCCAGATAGTCCAATGTTGACTTCTCTGAAATGTTTCTATTGAAGTACACAGTGATCAGGCTGTATAACTTAAAGCTCTGGAAGTTTATATTTAATTTGTTGTTGTTTTTTTATGTTGAATTTATTGTCCCCACCAACAGTCCACTTGAAGCAGGTATATTGCTACCTTCACTGTGTTGAGCATATCAAGAACACCTTTCATGGTACTATACCCAAGTCCCATTATCCTGACATCAGCAGACGGTCATGTATCTACCCTTATATTTGCTTGAGCAGTTAGTAAGGGAGATAGGTATGCCACTACCATTTTTAATGTCTTAAGTCTGTTGCTGCCCTTGGATCAAACCCAGGCCTTCCCGTACTTGGAGCCGACACTCTACACATCCACTTCCTGGTACAGTGTTTACTTTATTTATTTATTTTTTTTACTGGACAATACGCACAAAACTAACTGGTATAGAATAACTTTATCTGCTGTCATAATATGTACAAACGTGTATGGAAACTGATATTTTACAGTTTTGCCAGTTAAGAAGTATCTCACTTCAAACAGACATTGTTAGAGACTGCTGGATTTCAAGGTTGGCCTCATAAGTAACATGGCCATTTAAAAAAATCTTATATGTTACTCTAGGTTTGCAAAATGGCACAAAGACTACATGAAAGTTTAATTGTTTAGGTTTTAGATCATCGCTGAGCTTTCATGCCCACAATGCACATGCAAACATCTGGATGAGATAAAGGTGTCTAGGTGCATGTACATGTAATTGATGCACAGCCAAATTGTCTAATAAGCCTTCTAGGATTGCCCTCAGTGTTCAGGGGTGACACTTCAATAAACAGATCCTTTCTTGTAGCATGGACTGTGTTAAAGTTAAGATAAACACCACTGAACTGTACAGGCCACACAAGTGTTGTGAACTAGTAGTTAAAGACCTCTGGTACAGAAGGAGATCAGATCATGGAGTGGTGGGGAGTTATCTTTCTTGGTCAATTAGCTTCCTTAGGCATGGCATGCCTGGAGCTGCCTGCCTGAATAAGAGCACATGGCATACTGACTTCAAATAGAACATGTACATTATTTATTCTTTTTGTAGTATCCCTCTCTGAAAGTCAATGTCTTGTATTTAACAACTGGAAGCTATTTAATTAAGATTTACTGCCAAGTCCCTAGCAATATGTCTTGTATTTTTGGCATGAAATTGTTAGGAAATAACTAAAAAATTATTTTGATATATTGACAAATATTGCAAGACAATGCTATTATATGGCTTACATAAGTCAGATATAGAGTGACTTCTGCCTTCTTCAGTGTTGAAACCAACTGACTTTTTGTCACACATTTTATGTATTGTGGACAGTCACATATATTTAATGTAAAATTGAAAATTGAATATTTGTGCTATGTTTATACATTTATTTTACTTTTTGCATAACTTGATGTGAAGTATTGTATGAAAAGCACATATATATTTGTTTGTTTGTTTGTTTTTAAGGAAAGTATTACACATGGTTTAATTTTAAATTTTGCTAAAGCAAACATACTTCCTGAAGCCTACCAGAACAGGTTTCATGCAGTTCTTTTTATATGTTCTTCTGACAGCTTATGCAACTGCCATTTAATTAGTAAAAGAACTTTTATCAGCTTCACAAACACACACACACAAAATAAAAAAAAATAAAAAGAAAGTATACATTTTCAGTAGACATCTTGATAATATCCCTTATAGATTCTACTCTATTCTAAACTGATACAAATTAGATAAACCAGTGACATTCACAATGTTTCACTTCCCTCCATCTCTGCCACAACACAACTGTTGTCTTTCCTCAAAAACTACCAAACATGATGTATCTGGAAAGTGTGGGGAAAATATCACAGCAACTATAACTGTCAACATATAAGATAAAGATGAAAACCTAATGCAAGAAACGTGAATGCTTATCAGCAGTAGCAGGGACTTATCCTGTTAGAACATGCTTACATAAAGGACATATTTTGCCAGATGTTTTCCATTTTGACAGATGTGCTCACATGGTTGTTTCACTTAATGTTTTTAACAGATAAATATAATTGGTCATGAACTATTTAATTGAATCAAAAATCTTCAATAGGACCCTTGCTTTAGGACACATTATTTATACAATTATATTCATTCTTGATCTATTTGCTATCTTTATAAAATGCCCAGATTTTTTAGCCTGTTTTTTTCTATTCACCAGTGTATCAGACTTAGTAATTGTTTTACTACAAACAACATTTGGAGAGATTAAATTCAGTATATGAGAAGTATTCATTAGCTTTTATGCATGTTTATCTCATATCAGAGGCTGTTTAGCACATTCCATTTGGCAAGTAGCCATTTCAGAGACTGTTTCGGAATGTACTACATTATACTTCATAGAAATATTTACCACTTCTGTTCATTGTGGTTCTTTCAAGGAACCTGGGAAACATGGACCATTAGGCTCTTCAGATAGATGAGAATCACTCGAGATATACTCCTAAAAATGATTTGATTGGTCAGTCGATCTGCTTAGTGAATATATAAATGTCTGCTATTCATAGGAATGCATGGTTACTTACTATTTTTGAGAACTTCTTAAATGAGACATAGAAACACATAATGCAAAAAGGGTGCCCATGGGCTAGCAGTTTGAGTCACCAATTTGTAACTCCTCAGTCCCACACTGCATGTGTTTACGTCCCTATCGCGGCAAGAACTTTTGCATTGGGACGTCTTCTAGCTAACCTGCGGTGCACCAGTGGCTCTACCCAGACATTTGTCTGGGGTCTTCTTCCAAGTTTGTATACAAGGACATTCAGAGATCACAATCTATTCCATTACTCAGTGTGGTTTATCAAAGTTTTGCTTTCTGAAATGAGCAAAATTTACAAAATGCAAATTTGACCAACTGTGTTTAAATCACTTAAATCATTATGTTATACCATAAAGATTTCTTATTATAAATTCAGAATAAGACTTAGGTTCTGCAGTTAGTTATTGTTACTATTTGCTATTAAAACCTAATTATTGTAGTGTTTTGTTGACCCTTAATTTATTCTTTTAAAGGGTTGTACATTAAGAATGATAAGAATAAGATGCAGACTTAAAATTTAACATCTTCTTGTGGTCAATTCATTAATGACAATTTAAGCTGGTCATGGTACATACTTTAGTTCAACATTGCAATAATATTTTTTTTTATAAGTCAGGTCCACATTTAGAATCAGGCTTCCCATTTCCTAGCAATATTTTCATATTTACCTTTGTGTTAGCCAAACAAACAAAGGAGTATGGTTTATTTATAAATGATACAATGATTGGACCACTGTGTTAGAGGATACTAAGGTATGTAGATATTGACCAGGAAGTAGACCTACTCTACACTTTTGTGGTATGAATATTTTATATCTCCAGAATCTCACTCAGAAACACATCCTGTCCAGGTGGGAAAAAAAATCACCTGGATGTGGGAAAGCTTAAACCCTGTACTTAATGGGAATACACAATGTCACAGTACTGGACAAGAATCTAGGGATAAAGATTATGTCATGTTATGAGCAACTTGCACATAATGGTAATGATTGATTAGCAAACACACAGTAATGTTTTATAACTTGTTAAATTAAAAGTGCTAGACAAGAATGGTCTACTTACGTGAAATGGTCGTTTAAAATTTATTTTATATCTGAATTGGAATTGGAGGAATTGCATAGTAGTCAGTCTTTTACAATCTTAAATGAACCAATTTAATTTGTAATAGAAAACATCTTATTAGAAATAGTTGCCAAATCTTTGATCCTAATAAACTTCCAAATGATAAGTCAGTTAACTTTTAGCATATAACAATAATAAAGTGTAATTTACATTTTCATACCATGCTATCAAAGTATGTGCAGTGCTATTATACTTGAAGCTTCAAGCAGGTATTGTCTTCATAAAAATCAACAGAAGACTATGTTTACTTGCATCAATCAGAAAACTTTTTTATTGTCAAAATGGTTAAAATAAAAATATATATACTTAACAAAGATTAAATAACACTTCATAACAAATGCAAGATAACATTGTTTTCTTATTGTGAAAGAAAGAAAAGTATTGTTTAGTTCACTAACCAAAAAAAGTATGATTTTTTACCTTCTTTAATTAATATATGAAATATTCAATCAGAAGTCTTTAGTTGCCATATTAAATATGACCTGGAGATAAAGGATTGGGTGCAAACTCAAATTAAAGGTTAAAAATAGTGTCTATACCTGAATAATGTCTTTTGTTTGTATTGCATTGAAGCTTTGAATATGTTAGTATTGCATTGTAACTTATTCAGGATATCCTTCCAGCATATGGTCATAGGTTCTGTATAAGGGTGTGTGAAAACACCTGGACAGTCAAATTAACAAAGGAGTACTTTTTTGGGTTTTGAATGTGGTACTTAGAACTGTAAGCTCAGGTTGGATGTCAGTGCAGTAAGCAAGTCTACATAATTTAAGGTTGGTATTGATTTGTATTTTTCTCTTCTAAAATAAAAATGTATGAAAGTGTTACTTTGTTTCATACTTAATTAAACATCCAATAGGAATTGTTAATAAATATGAGTTTCAAATTGGATACAAACAAAGGCTGTAAAAGATATAATGGGATAAAGATAAACTATTCAAATATTGTTAAAATGAATTAAATCGGTCAATAATTCAATTATATTTTAGTCTATGTTTTAAACTAGTGTTATTGTTTACATATCACAATGTAACACTTTTAGCTTACTGAGCATGGCACTCATTAGCATGTTTGTTTCTGACAATTGGTGGAAGTGGCCATGTTAAGTGTTGTCTGTGTTTGTTTACAAAGAGAGACATAGATTTGGGTCAAGATTGAAATTTAAGCTCTTGTGTGACATTGCCAGTGTTAATCTTGGCAACAGCTGTGTTAGCATGAAGCTAGAAACCATGGTTCCTTGAGACACATTTTTGCCTCCATCAGAATGGAATGTTGTAAGATTACATACTATGTATGTTGTTTATAGAAAATGTGTTCTCTGATAGGTTGCTTGGACCACCTCTCTCCCTCCATCTGTCAGAATGTAACCCTTATAATGCTACATTTATGAATAAGCAATACATCACAGTTATTTGTGAACAACTTCAAGCAAACGTAACAAAAGGAGATTCAGCATCAAATAATGCATATTCTGACTGATTAGACAGAATCTGAATCTACACTTTTTTTTCTATAAGCCTGATCACTTTATCCTGAGCAGGCTAGGTGCTAAAGCCTGAAGAGCTCTTTTTTTTCTGGAATGTTTTTTGTACATTCTTAACTCATAGATGACATTCCAGCTGGCAGGTATATATACAGCTACAACTACAAGCATTGTACAGTTCTAGACATTAACTTCAACTGAAAAGAGTTCTTATCCGAAGTCCAAAATACATGTTCTTACACCCATACCTTCTTGATTGTTACCAACCCTAAACAGGTCCAGTACCAGGCTATTAAACAAAACATAGAAACCATTATCTTTTGTCTACCATAAACTTTTTTTTTTTAAGTTTTCATGTAATCATTGCACTGATAAAGAGCAAAGATTGTCATATCTTAGCAGAAGTTTGCTGAAAAGATGAAGCAAAAATTGTAAAAGAAACAACAACAAAAACATAATAACTTCACAAGTTGCATATTTTGATATAAAAAAACTAATCTAAAATTATGATGTGAAAATCTTTGGTACAATTTTTATCCATGTTTACTTAATGCACATGCAACACATCATGAATATAAAATGAAATTCATAGAACATTAATGACAGTGGGAACATTTGCTGACATACGAAAATGCTTTGGAGTGACAGTGTTGCTACAATGTCATCATTTCATTCATTGGACTGATAATTCTGGACCTTTCTGATTCCATTGGTGTTATGAAAGAATTATGAAAGTGTGAAGTTTATACCTACCAAAACATATCTCAAAAATTTGCGATGAAAACATAACTCATATTAATGCCCATTTGACTCTGCAGTGAATTATTTTTCTGCCAGTATACAGACTATCTAAAAGCAATGTTGCTAGGCATTTTGTTATTTTTATCAGTAAATCTCTCCTTTGGGGATATGTAACCTTTTGCCTATTAAGGTTTGGAGATCCTTTAATGAAGGTAAACACATGCTAAAATCTTGAGTGTAATATGTAAGACTTGTGTTATTTAATCTGTATAAAAGTAATTTTTGACCTGCTTATTGTTACATTTGACCTCACACTGCATCCTCCTTCAATGTCACACTATTTGACCTCACAATGCATCCTCCTTCAATGTCACACTATTTGACCTCACACTGCATCCTCCTTCAATGTCACTCTATTTGTCCTCACAATGCATCCTTCTTCAATGTCACACTATTTGACCTCACACTGCATCCTCCTTCAATGTCACACTATTTGACCTCACAATGCATCCTCCTTCAATGTCACACTATTTGATCTCACACTGCATCCTCCTTCAATGTCACACTATTTGTCCTCACAATGCATCCTCCTTCAATGTCACACTATTTGATCTCACACTGCATCCTTCTTCAATGTCACACTATTTGACCTCACAATGCATCCTCCTTCAATGTCACACTATTTGATCTCACACTGCATCCTTCTTCAATGTCACACTATTTGTCCTCACAATGCATCCTCCTTCAATGTCACACTATTTGACCTCACAATGCATCCTTCTTCAATGTCACACTATTTGATCTCACAATGCATCCTCTTTAATGTCACACTATTTGATCTCACAATGCATCCTTCTTCAATGTCACACTATTTGACCTCACAATGCATCCTTCTTCAATGTCACACTATTTGATCTCACACTGCATCCTTCTTCAATGTCACACTATTTGTCCTCACAATGCATCCTACTTCAATGTCACACTATTTGACCTCACAATGCATCCTCCTTCAATGTCACACTATTTGATCTCACACTGCATCCTCCTTCAATGTCACACTATTTGACCTCACACTGCATCCTCCTTCAATGTCACACTATTTGTCCTCACAATGCATCCTTCTTCAATGTCACACTATTTGTCCTCACAATGCATCCTCCTTCAATGTCACACTATTTGACCTCACAATGCATCCTTCTTCAATGTCACAATATTTGATCTCACAATGCATCCTCATTTAATGACACACTATTTGATCTCACACTGCATCCTCCTTCAATGTCACACTATTTGACCTCCCAATGCATCCTTCTTCAATGTCACACTATTTGATCTCACACTGCATCCTTCTTCAATGTCACACTATTTGTCCTCACAATGCATCCTACTTCAATGTCACACTATTTGATCTCACACTGCATCCTTCTTCAATGTCACACTATTTGTCCTCACAATGCATCCTTCTTCAATGTCACACTATTTGATCTCACACTGCATCCTTCTTCAATGTCACACTATTTGATCTCACACTGCATCCTTCTTCAATGTCACACTATTTGTCCTCACAATGCATCCTCCTTCAATGTCACACTATTTGACCTCCCAATGCATCCTTCTTCAATGTCACACTATTTGATCTCACACTGCATCCTTCTTCAATGTCACACTATTTGTCCTCACAATGCATCCTCCTTCAATGTCACACTATTTGACCTCACAATGCATCCTTCTTCAATGTCACAATATTTGATCTCACAATGCATCCTCATTTAATGACACACTATTTGATCTCACACTGCATCCTCCTTCAATGTCACACTATTTGACCTCCCAATGCATCCTTCTTCAATGTCACACTATTTGATCTCACACTGCATCCTTCTTCAATGTCACACTATTTGTCCTCACAATGCATCCTCCTTCAATGTCACACTATTTGATCTCACACTGCATCCTCCTTCAATGTCACACTATTTGATCCTCACACTGCATCCTCCTTCAATGTCACACTATTTGATCTCACACTGCATCCTCCTTCAATGTCACACTATTTGACCTCACAATGCATCCTCCTTCAATGACACACTATTTGATCTCACACTGCATCCTCCTTCAATGTCACACTATTTGATCCTCACACTGCATCCTCCTTCAATGTCACACTATTTGACCTCACACTGCATCCTCCTTCAATGTCACACTATTTGACCTCACAATGCATGCTATATGTATATGATACTGTTTTTAATTCTAACACTGATTATCAAAGCACTGCAAGAACAGAGTTGTTCACTGCTTCTGAAAAGTAAGCACATCTTTACATTTTATAAACTTTCATGTTATACCTACTGTAAGTGATAGCAAAGTATTGGAGTGAGAGTTGTCTCTCGTGAAGTAATTGTTATTATATATCAGGTCTAATAATCATCATGTCTGTCTATAAGTCAGGTAAATAAATATTTTCTAGATGTTCTTTATGTCTTTTAGACAATAATTTAATTTTTAGACTTCATCGGTGTTATAAGATTTTTTTAATCAACAGTTTTTTACCACAATATAGTCATTTACACATATTGTGAGATATTTTTAATCATAAAAAGCTGTATATTGTTGTTATTGTGGGTTGTTTTTTTTGTTTGTTTGTCAGTCTTACTTTGAAACAACTAACTAACATTTTGAGGTACAGGTGTATGTACTAATTTCCCTTCTTAAGAAGAAAAATCATAACAAAGCAACTTACAAAATAAGTATGCACATAAAAACAAACATCCAGTATGAGGCCTCTGACTGACATAGATTAGATTGTGAATCTATGTGCCTTGGAAGCTTTATTGATCTGTTACAACTGCCAGAGATTGTAGATGCTTTACATGGGTGGAGTTCGTTTGCATACCTGAGCATATTTTCTCTCAGAAATTTCTTGGAAACAGTTTTCAGACAACCCCTACCCCTCACCTTCCCATCCATTTCTTGCCTGGCACTAAGCCTCCTTCTACACTTGCAGCTCTACAGTCTACTACACTTCAGTGTTTGTAAATAATCTCATCAGGACTTGAGTCTGGGCCCTTAGGGCTTGTTCAAGATTGCTTGTTTATTTTATGCCTATTGCTATTAGTTTACCATACTGAAATACAGGAAAAAAATAATAATGGCTTTTTTCTCTCTCTTACTAATGTCTTGTTTAGGTGCCAAGAACTCTATGTAAAATTTCTGCATCTAGGTAACTGTGTCAGACCATGCTTTGTTCGTTGAGAAAATGCCTTGCAAACAAAAGTTGGCCTTAATAAATAGTATAGTGTTATAAAAGGAAAGACAGATTTCTGATTACTATCCCTTTACCTAATTTATTGTTCATTATAGTGGATTGTCTTTTTCATAATTGTACATTTACATTTGTCATTGTAAGAATTGTACTACTGTTTATTGTACTCATATAATGTCAAGTATAGATTCAAAATTCAGTAATTAAACATGTTTTCACTGTGAGAGAAGCACAAATTATTCTTAACTGTCTTGAGATCTAGAACAATCATGTTGGCATATTGTTAAAAATATAACACACACACATGTACATGCACACACAGACAAATGGAGGGTGGGGGTGTCAGTGGCCCAGCGGTAGAGTAGCCAACTTGCAACTCCTGAATTAACAGCCTCTCACAGCATGGGATCAAGTCTTGGTTCGGGGTGACAGACTCTACAATGGGAAGGTTTTACTCGCGAACCAAAGCTATAGTGCACCGGTGGTTTTCCCCAGGATTTCAAAAAGGATGAATTTTCTGTAAAGTAACCCTAATTGTGTCACTGCTATGTCAAAAACAAACAAAAGAAATATAATGTAAAGCAATGAATATGCAGAATGCACTTACAGATGTATATAAAATGCATTTTTAAATAATCATTTATCTTACTTGTATCATAGATAGGTCATTATTATCTAAAGTTTCTTTTTGGTGTTATTTTATTAGAACTAATGACTAATATCTGAACTGCCCATGCATGATAGAACTGTTTAAACATCAGGCCTTTTGTATGTCTGGAGGCAGTTCAATAGATGTGAGGCTGTCTATATCGAGTCATTTCTTACATCGCTGAGCATTGATTGTTCTGACTCGTGCAAATAGTGTAGATCCAGATCAGCCGGTTCCCACTAGGAGCTTTATTATCATTACTTTCTGCTAAATCTCGGGAGATATATCTCTTAACCTTTCAGTGTAGATGTTAGGAAATAACCAAGATTTTATATAACTTATTACAAATAAATGCAGCATGATTAGGGGTATCCAGTGATTTTTGTTATCTTTGTGTATATTGTCAGGTAAGAAGCAACATAGATTTTACGATGCTATTGCTATATCAATATGTGCATTGTACGCCTGTTTGAAATTTAAATTAGAAAAAAAGAAGAGCAGATAAATTAAACGTCTGCAGAAGGAGTGGTAGTGTAGCTATTTTTTCTGCTTGAGTAGGCTGGTGATTGAGGGGCTTCCCCTATGCTGACACATGTACATTGGTTTTACAAGTACCGGTAGTTTGTATGTGCATGTTGTAAATGGATCTTTCTTCATTCCCCTTCGCCAACTAGGTACAGGTATTTTTTTTTCTATTTTTTTTATATTTGTCAATACATGATGCCTAAACATCTTGTTTCTTATAAATTTAAGTTACACATTTTTATATTGTTGCTGTTTATTGTACATTAATATTGAAAGGGGAAAGTGGAAGTCAGACTTTTCCACTTTTAAAAAAGGTTATGTAACATGTAACTTAACATTTCAACTGTGACACAGTGTGTGTTTTTTTACTGATTTATTGACTAATCCACAATTAGTTTTTTAATAATTTACAGACCAGTCATCAGTCTGTCCAGATTTACAGACCAATTATCAGTCTGCGAAGATTTAAAAAACCATTTGTCAGTCTTTTTGTACAGATTTACAGACCAATATCAGTCCATCTGCACAGATTTACAGACCATTATCAATCCATTTGCACTGTTTGTACTGATTTATAGACCAATCATCCGTTTGTACAGATTTACAGACCAATTATCAGTCTGTTTGCACAGATTTACAGACCAGTTATCACACTCTACCGATAAATAGACCAATAATCAGTGTGGTTTAGTGATTTACAAACCATTTGTCAGTCTGTTTGTACAGATTATCAGACCAATATCAGTCCATTTGCACAGATTTACAGACCAATCATCAGTCTATTTGTACTGATTTATAGACTAATTATCAGTATGAACAGATTTACAGACCATTTATCAGTCTGTTTACACAGATGTACAGACCAATTATCAGTCTGTTTGCACAGATTTACAGACCAATCATCAGTCTGTTGGTACTGATTTATAGACCAATCATCAGTGTGAACAGATTTACAGACCATTTATCAGTCTGTTTGTACTGATTTATAGACCAATCATCAGTGTGAACAGATTTACAGACCATTTATCAGTCTGTTTGCAAAGATGTACAGACCATTTTTCAGTCTGTTTGTGCTGATTTATAGACCAATTATCACTCTGCACAGATTTAAAGACCAATTATCAGTCTGTTTGTACTGATTTATAGACCAATCATCAGTGTGAACAGCTTTACAGACCATTTATCAGTCTGTTTGTGCTGATTTATTGACCAGTTATCACGCTGCACAGATTTACTGACCAATTATCAGTCTGTTTGCGCAGATTTACAGACCAATCATCAGTCTTTTTTTTACTGATTTATAGACAATGTGTGTTCCAACTGTTATTTCTAGAGCAGGAGGTTATCTCACATGTCTACCCTTGTGTGCCCATGTCGCAGGAATTAAAAGATGTACAAACAACTTTACAGAGTGAGAAGACTGTATACAACATATGTACGTTATACTCATAACCATGTTCTTGTGGTTCTTTCAGCAATATAAATTGGAGTACATGGCTTTAATGAGTATGCATGCTTGTACTGATACCGGCTGCAAGCTGTAATCATCTGGTAGAGTGTCAAAATGAAAGAAATACATGTACTGGTATATTCTTGCCCATTAATTAGACCTTGTAGTGTCATAATGTAAATGTACACAATTTTACTGCTTAATTGAACTACAGTATGCGGTTACCAACATTGGGATCAGTTCATCTTACTGTTACTTCTCAGCAAGATTGAGTTCTACCTCTTGACTTAAACATGTTTTGGTTTACTGTTTTCAATTATGTGAGTTATTTGGTGCCATTTTTTACTGTTTAATGTCACATCATGTTGTGTCTATGTGTTTTGTTTGCCTCACTTTGTTTTTTAATAATGTAATCAGTTCTTTAACATCAGTTTTTAAAGAAGAGTTGATTGTATAGAAACAAACAATTATATAAACATCTACAGGATTTTAATTGAAATTTTGCTAAATCATTATTGATAGTTTTACTGGTCACACTGTCCACACTTAACATTGATTATTTGCAGTTTGATTGACAGTATACACTGTCTTTCATGTTCATGTCTCCTTGGTGTATTCATCTGTTGAAAGATGCAGAACAGTTACCAACTTCATGTTTTATATCATGTTGCCTTTTTTTACATTTTCAACATATTGCCTTCACATAATGTTGTATGCTCGAGACAATATTCATTAAAAATTATCTAACAGATGTAGTGAGTTGTCTTGAAATTTTACATTGGAATAAAAGTTAAATCTCATTTGGATTATATCTTGAGGTCATTCTGTTATGCTCATGTGCATCCTCTTACATGGTCACTGTATAACATTTACATCTGTGACAGGCTCAGAGTACTATCGACCTCGGGTATCATTCGGACTCCAGGTTAACGGCAGTTAGGATTTTGGAAATAGAATTTTTCAGACCAAAACTAAAAATATTAAAGTGAAACACCAAGTGTTCAATAGAAAGAAAGCTCCAAAAACATAATATACAGCTTTATCTTTGCTACGCAAAGGATCTTGAAATTCATGTCCTTGAGACTTTAACAAGGATGCATGTGAAAGTAACAAAGGATACTTTTCTGTAGGAGTATGGTGGATGTTGTTGTAGTCTTATTTGTGGAATCATGTTAACAATTTCCAAATATAATGACACAATCACTTAAACTACACAAAAATGTTCACATAAATAAAACGTCATACCACCTTCCAATGTTCCCAAGAACTTAATTTGTGTTTATCCTATTAAGAAGTGTAGATGCAAGGGAGTTAATTCAGTATTTGTAAACTGTATGGATGAAGTCTAATATGGCATTCATATAAAGTAGGAAGTCTTGTGTTAGTTCTGTTTCTATTATACCTTGGATGCTGATTTTGTATATAAAACTTTGATGGATATTGTGTGTCATTCTTATTGAAATGCAAATTTGCTAGTTAAGAAAGTACAAGTTAGTAAATAAATATTTTCTCTTTCTTTCTTTAGGAGCCAGTGGTGACCCAACTCAGCGATCTGATTGGCCCCTGCAGTTTCATCGTATCCATGGAGACAATGTGGAGCTGAGCCACAATCAGCGACGAGCAAAACGCGGAGATAGCTTCTGCAAGGGCATCTGCTTCAGCAATAGACCAATCGCCATCGGGGAGCGTGTCTTCATCAAATTCATTGACACATCTGGCAGCTGGAGTGGCGTGCTAAGGTTTGGTTTCACCAGCACAGATCCAGGTCTCCTCAATGGCTCTGATTTACCACGCTATGCTTGCCCGGACTTAACAAACAAGCCTGGCAACTGGGCCAAAGCACTGGGAGAACGTTATGCTGTGGTTGGAAATGAATTGTTTTTCTATTTAACAAGATCAGGGGATGTGTTTTATGGGGTCAATGGGGAGGAGAAGGGTTTGTTTTTTGGAGGCGTGAATACAAATAGCCCAGTTTGGGCTTTGTTGGATATATATGGAAATACATCATGTGTGGAATTTTCCACTCCACAGCCACAGACCCTGAATAACATGCTGACCAGCTCTCAGACTGTGGGACAATCTGTTTCCATGCAGCAAAACAATACTGGTTCCCATATCTCATCATTGACAATTGCAGACAACCGAAACAACAACCGCAACCAGCGAGAGATGGCAAATCTAGCTCAAGCAACTAGGTTCCACAGGCAGGAGGAGTTTACCCCTCTCCTCTTCCATAAACTATGTGGCAGAAATATTAGACTGTCCCCAGGTCTAAACATGGCTTTCAGAACAAAGGATGAGTTTTGTAATGCTTATGTTTTTACGTCAAGACCTTTACGGTGTGGAGAAAAGATTGTAATTCAAGTGCAAGGGGTAGATAGATCTTTTATTGGAGGACTTGCTTTCGGGTTTACATCATGTGACCCATCACTGATAAAGCCGGAAGAGCTTCCAGATGATGCTGACTTGCTACTAGATCGTCTGGAATACTGGGTCGTGAACAAGGATGTGTGTCGGACACCAGAACTGGAGGATGAGCTCAGCTTCTATCTTACCAAAGATGGTAAGTACACATTCATCTGTTGTAAAACAAAATTTGATACATTTTTATGATGAAAAACAAAACTGGTAAAAAGACGATGGTAAATAGACAGTACATACATTGTTAAATAGAATCTTGTAAAGAGACAAATTGTAAAATGATGAACTTAAAGTGGGACATAAGAATGATTAAAATGATAATGACTTTATTTAATGAGACAAAGCAGCTGGATCAGTCCAATCTTTGCCATGAGAAAAAATAACATTATATTACCACGGTGGTTTTTTAAGTTTTCAAACACACAGATAGGATTTCTATGCAAAAAAAAAAAAGATTTGTCATAATAAAAATATAAAAGAAAGCAAATTCAATTTAAAGAAATTTAAATTTATTAACTAATGTTTGTGTGTCCCATATACTGTGTACTTATTTATTTAGGGTAGTAAAATAAAATGTTCTTCTTGGGCATGACCTCTCAGAAAATGTGTATTTTTCCAAACACTCATGACATAATATCCCTTGACTTATCTCGGTATGTATCTGGAACTTTTAAGCTATTAAGGTTCCTTTTTGATGATGACTGGCACCATTTCTCCTGATTGTACAACAATAATCCACACAGGAAAGTACATTGACATTAAAAAACAAAACCTTTAACATAGATTCTTGTTAGACGATTCTTGTGTAAAACAACAGATAATTCAAAGAGTCTTGTGTAAAACAACAGGTAATTCAAAGAGTCTTGTGTAAAACAACAGGTACCGGTAAGTAGAGAATCTTGTGTTTAAATAAGTGTTCACATTTATGATATAATCATATAAAATTATCCACCAAAATTGCCTTGGATGAAAAACCTCCAAGGCTGTTGCATCCATGGTACTCAACGTATTTTGTTTCGTTTAAGAAGGTAATGTCAATTAAAATTTAGAAGTTATTAATCATTGTTACTAATGTATTCTACAAAACCAAGCAAAACCACTGAGAGTTTGAAACTGGTATGCACCTGCATAGCCACCGTTTGTTAAAATCAATGCGGGGTAATTATGTCAGTCCATTAGGTTTGACCAATTGCACGTAGCCTATATGTTGGTATTGTTTAACTTGGTACAAGTTTTAATTATTTTTGTTGCTTCTAAGCTGTAATATCGCATAAAATCACTTTATATAAACATTAACCATCATCCGGTGATGCAATTTCCTTAAATGTACATACGTCTCCAGCAATAACCTTACATGTTGACATAACATCCACCGTGCTCATTTAAATAAAGATTACATAGATTCCTGCATAAAATGGCTTCAGCTGGAAGAAAATAGAAAGCATACAGTCATAATGTATGTGTCACAGTGTAATCATTATTCACATTTGTTACACTATGCCTTTGCTTGTCAGAGACACAGTAAAGAAATTTACAAATGTTGAAACTTAAACTGGTAGAAGTAGAAGATTCTTATATTAAACAACAAGTAGGTAGAATATTCTTGTGTTTAACAGCAGGTAAGTAGAACATTCTTACATTAAACAACAGATAAGTAGAAGATTCTTGTCTGAAACAACAGATAGGAAGAATCTTATTGTAAACAACAGATAAGTAGAATATTCTTTTGTTAAACAACAGAAAGGTAAAAGATTATGTTAAACAATAGATAGAAGATTATTATGTTACAATACATGTAAGTAGAAGATTCTTATGTTAAACAGGCATTTTATAGACAATTCTTAAGTCTAACCAAATAGGCAACAGATAATTCTTGTGTTGATGAAATAGACAATATATCTTTAAACAATACTTGTGTTAATCAAATAGGCAGGCTTAATTAAATCAGGTGCACAATATATTGATGATTCTTAATTTAATAAAAATGACAGTAAGATAGAGACAAATATAATGTTTTTTTATTGCTTTTAATTGTTTATTTTGTGTACTTTTTAGCTCACCTGAGCACAACATGCTCATGGTAAGCTTTTCTGATACTCCTTTGTATGTCGTCCGGGCTTCAGGCACAGTCAACAATTTGCTTGTGAACGCACTAGATGCTACTGTTCTTATCCAGTCTTCACGAGTCTTGGTCAGAACGTTTGTCTGCAAAAATCTTGGATGAGTTCATAACTGGGTGACATGGGGTCAAGAAGAAGGTCACTAGGTCAAATTTTAGAAAAAATCATGTGAACACACTAGAAGCCACATTTATGGCCCAATCTTCACCAAACTTGGTCAGAATGTTTGCCTGCATGAAATCTTGGATGAATTCGTAACTGGGTCATTTGGGGTTAAAACAGTTGGCCACCAGGTTAGACTTTAGAGAAACCTTTTGAACATGCTAGAGGCTACATTTATGACCCAATCTTCACAAAACTTGGCCAGAATTTTGCCTACATGAAACCAGGTGTGTGTTCCTAACTGTGAAATGTGGGCTCAAAAAGCAGGTCATGATGTCAAATCATAGAAAACATTGTGGACACCCATGAGGCCACACTTATGGCCCAATCTTCACCAAAGACTTCTAATGTAAATAACTCTTGATGCCAGGTATGAGCCTTATAAAAGTGTATGTCTTCAGGTGAGTGATTAAGGGTCTCGGGCCCTCTTGTTTAACTTGATCATTTCAAAAATTACTTATTTGATATGTTTGACATTATTATACACTATTGCAGGGGAGGTCCAGTACTTGAGGAACAATCATAAGATGTCCACACTGATGCATGTTGATAGAACACTACCTCTATGGGCTTTCTTCGACGTCTACGGAAATGTGCAGAAAATCAAGCTTATTGGTATGATAAACAGCAGACTACCAACTCATTCCTTTATTTCATATTATTATAATATTATGTTTACAAATTTTTTTCAATATTTTTTCTATTTTGATTAATTATTTCTGCAGAAATGTTGTAAATTGTAATTAAGAAAATGATTCTGCTCTTTAATAACATAACTTGCAATATAAAGCCGCATTTTCTCTATCCTTGTATCTTCATCTTCATCATTAAAACAGTTTAAAGTTACCTATACGCATGATCTTCATTTATTGAACAAATGTTTGCTTCAGGATCTGCCCAACAATTAAGTTTTAGAAATTAGTTTTGTCAAAACAGTGACAGGGTTAAGCAAAATTCACCATAACTTGATGCAACTAGCATACTAGTAACAATTAGTAACACCTTACTTAAATGCCTTGTATTGAGCATTTTGTACTGCTGTAAGATCACATGGCCTTATCAAATGATACAATATAAGAACAAAAACATAAGAAAACTAAAACTGATATGAAACAGTTTTCAAATTATGCTTATATTTATGTACGGTTTAGAGTGAGATGGCCTTGATCCACACACACCTATTGACATGGTTAAAAAAATAAAAATAAATAAAAAGACCACAACAGGAAAAAACAACAACAACAAAAACAATTAAATCATAAAGAGAGGCCAGATTACCTATGCATATACAAAATACCCACCAAAAATAGATTGGCTAACTTAACCTATAAAATTGCCTACTGACCTATAATAACCCACTTGTGGACACATTTGCAAATGAATAGATGTTTCTAACAACTTGAAATATAACAACAAAATCCTTTAGTGATAATACATTGCATGTATAGTAGGGCTTAGTATCGGTTCTTCTTCCGATACACATACCAGTATGCAGTATTAAAAACATATCAGTCATTTCAGTATCAAACAAATATCGAAGAAAGTACCAGCTGTCAGCTTGATTAAGCAAATCCTTTTTTACTTGACACCTAATTAGCGGCCAATTAGCCACTTTCATTTGTAGTAGCTGTCACGCACCTACCCACTTGCCATCTTAACCACACTGGAAGTCGGAGCAAAATAAGTATTGTAGCCAATATCTATTCCTCACATATGGTAGTGAAACTGGTAGCATATGTGTTAATTCATGAGTGAGTTAATTTATGCATAGATTGACACCACAAAATTTACCTGAATTTGAATAATTTAGTGATCAAACTATTTATAATAGATTCAGTGAGACATTTTTGATATTCCTAATTGTACATTGACATTCCAAAAGTAGTTATGTAGTAGTATAAAATATTTATTTGAACAGTACTGTGCAGTAGATCAACTATTTAAGTACATGTTATACTTATTTGTAAGCATACAGGCTTGCAGCTATAGGCGAACAATTAATAATGTCATGTTGTCTTAAACAGCCAACCTGTTTTTATGAGGCTGCTAATTTAAGGCCATCCCCTGGATGGCTGTTTAATACAAGTTTGATTGTAGTTTATTTTGTATTTCTTATTTTTTGATACACAGTCCACACTTTATACACAGACAACACATACAAAGCTACAACTGTTTTACTTAAACAAAATGAAATATAATTTAAATAACAGTACCTTATTTATAGCATTTATTCTTGTGTCAATGCCCTTGGACCTTTGAATTAACCTACCTGTCTAAGAACATTATAAAGATATTATATGATACATTTGATATCAATCATATTGCATCGCTACGAATAACTTAAAACTATATTTTTTATTGATACTCAGCCCTAATGTAAAGCCTGACAGAAACATTCAGTTAAAATAAAGGAATAAAAGATCTCCTTACATTATGTATATACATGTTTTTCACATACATTTAAAAGAATTGTAAACTCCTTTAGTGGCTTTCTTGTAATGTTATCAAGCAGCTAGCAAATGAATTATGATCTTTTTTTAAGTGTTATTTTGTAAAATGGAATAAAACATACAGTTATAAATTGAGTAATTATTAATTATGGTGATAACACTTCAGGAAGATGTTTCATATGCAAATAAGTATCAAATCAGAATATCAAAAATGGCTTAAACAAAGCTAAAAATATATTTAAATGCATCCACTCTATTATTTTAATGGGAATGTATTTGAGTATTAATAAAAAGTTAATTTAAATTTAAACATAGATCATTGTATGAATTTTTGCTAGCAGTATTCCTTTGTGGAGTCTTTTTTTCCTACTGACTACATTAAAATTGAAAATGAAGTCTTGTTGATAAGCGTAGTAATTAATTTTATACTTGTATATGTTTCAACCCAATATTCTTGTTATATCACATATTTTGATGAAGCCTCATTATGACGTCTTTGATAATGTCTCTTGAATCGCTTAGCACAAATTGACCAGGTCTAGACAAATAGTATAGATCCAGATAATTCTGTTCTCTTTGTGGAAGCCATCCGACCAGGTCTAGACAAATGTGATAGAACTAGTACCAACAGTTCTCTTTCTGGAAGCCATTTGACCAGGTCTAGACAAATATGATAGATCCAGATTATTCAGCTCTCTTTCTGGAAGCCATCTGACCAGGTCTAGACAAATATGATAGAACTAGTACCAACTGTTCTCTTTCTGGAAGCCATCTGACCAGGTCTAGACAAATATGATAGATCCAGATTATTCAGCTCTCTTTCTGGAAGCCATCTGACCAGGTCTAGACAAATATGATAGAACTAGTACCAACAGTGCTCTTTCTGGAAGCCATCTGACCAGGTCTAGACAAATATGATAGAACTAGTACCAACAGTTCTCTTTCTGGAAGCCATCTGACAAGGTCTAGACAAATATGATAGAACTAGTACCAACTGTTCTCTTTCTGGAAGCCATCTGACCAGGTCTAGACAAATATGATAGAACTAGTACCAACAGTGCTTTTTCTGGAAGCCATCTGACCAGGTCTAGACAAATATGATAGATCCAGATTATTCAGCTCTCTTTCTGGAAGCCATCTGACCAGGTCTAGACAAATATGATAGATCCAGATTATTCAGCTCTCTTTCTGGAAGCCATCTGACCAGGTCTAGACAAATATGATAGTTCCAGATTATTCAGCTCTCTTTGTGGAAGCCATCTGACCAGGTCTAGACAAATATGACAGATCCAGATTATTCAGCTCTCTTTGTGGAAGCCATCTTCTCAGGACCTGCAATATACTATGAAGTCAAAGCAATTTGTCTCGTTACTTTTATATTTAATTGTTACATATTACGCAAAACATTTGTATGGTTTATAAAGAAGAAAATAAGATAGCAATTTACAGTATTTTCAGCCAATAATTATCAACATTTAAAGCATTTCAGTATAGGAATTATGTTTTGTATTACATGTGTACATAAAAATATGTATATAGTACTTAAACTATTTGTAACCAAAAGGAGAAGGCATGCAGCTGTTTATAAAATGTATAGTCTATGTCTTGTTGTCTTCTCTGACAATGCAGTCAGAGCTCAGTTTCTAAGTCCCTCATAGTTGTAAACTCGAGTCTATGATGGTCAGAGCATTGTTAAAGTTGTTCAAGTGAGTCAGTTCTGCAGCTGGTTCTGTTCAGGCAAGCAATCAAGAACTAACTACATAATTAATATCAAGAAGATACCAAATGGCAATTGTAGCCATTGACCCACTTTGAAGATCTGACAGTTTGGACCAACATTTTCTTTTTTCAAACAATCACATTGGTTTGTACTGTCTTACAGTTGAGATTTTGTTAAAATAACATTCACTAAGACAGAAATATGCATTCAGGCCAAAATTGCAATGAACAGGTGTAAGATATTCTTTCATGTATTTGATATAGTCAAAATTGTTGCATACTACCATTTAAGCCAGAACAAATATTCCTTTTGTCAGTGTACTGTGGTTGCATTTGTATTAAGCTTTGTAGTATTTCTCTTTTATTGCTCATGAAACCAGATACATGGAGACATTTTTACCATTCCAAGATTTAACCACTTTTCATCAACAGCCAATATGGTATTTTTTCAGAATTTAAATGTATGTGTGTATGAAAACTAAATCAGAATTTATTTTATATCAGTTATCATACTTTAAAAAGTGCTTTGTGTAATATATCTTATTTATGTGTTTCAGGTGTATGTGTTCCACTGCCAGTGCCGCAGGCAAGGCAGCTGCCTCGGTCAAGGTCGACATCAAGCTCCCTGACAGTGAGCCTGCCTCCCCCTCCTCCACAGCGCCATACGATGGCCCCGACATCCCTGCACCTCGGCGGTTCCAGCCACCCCGCTCCCATGTCGCGCAGCATCAGCCAACCTGCTACCATGGTGCCTCCATCACCCTCGACACCACAATTTACAAACCCACCCATGTCAATGCCAGCAACACCAAGCTCAATCAATGAAAACCCCATGGCAGACAATGAGGTCAATGAGTGCAATGTTTGCTACGAGAGGCCCGTCAATGCTGTGTTATACACGTGTGGTCATATGTGCATGTGTTTTGAATGTGCGCAAGTTGTCAAAAATGAACGAAATGGCTTATGTCCCATTTGCCGATCAGAAATAAAGGATGTTATCAAGATTTATCGCTCCTAACGATGCAATTGGAGATTTGAAGTGATGTCAAGTATAAGTACAGTTGTACTTTGTTTTGAAGGTATCTGTGTTATGTAAATATGTGAAAAATATGTTAACGGGAATATTATTATTTAAGAATATTCATGTGGTTAGAAAAGAATCATTGTTACATAGAACCCTACATTACCATATATCTCAATAGCTTATGAATGGGGAATATTGCAAGGATAAGTTCATTTCCAGTGTTATTAATTATTGCATGTACTTTGACGATATCAATTTAAATTTACTTTGCAAGTTTTTATTGTATACATATTTATATGATTCTATATTTTGTGAAAGATTTTGTGGAACTTTTGTATTATTTCACAGAAACTACACCATATACCACTGCAGTGCAGGTGAAATAAAAGCAGATTATTAAGATAGTGCTTTATTGTTTTTAGCCCAACCCTGTGTTGATTGTACTCTTATAATTGTCTCGAAATTGTTAGTATAATTCAGTAACTGTCAAGTTGGGTTTGCAATTTTCCCCATTTGGAAGCTTTTTATACAGTTAGTTACATGTAGTACACAGTAAACATACACGTACAGTAGATACACATACATACTAGTCAATCAACTTATCGTTCTGGCATTATTGCTGTTTTAAGTGTATTCTTAATTGAAAAAGACATTGTTTGGTGATCACCATTAATGGCCTTTAATATTTTCTTGGCCGTAAACTACTACTTCATCAGCAGATCATAGTATATTTTTTCATACTACTTGTTCTTTTCAGAACAATAGTACATCTGACACTTTAGACACATGTTGTTTATATTTTATTTGTAGCATTGTAATATCAGGATTTATCATTTAAGCCAGATCTTAGGGTTAATTGCGGGGGAAAAATACAGTTTACATACATGTTGCATGCTTCATCATTACAATATAATAGTAATAATAATGCAGTTTTGTTATATTCTACATTTAAACCTGCATAAATAACCTTGCCATGGGAAATTTAATGGTTAATTACTTTAAAAAAATTGCAATTGAAAATGTTAAATTTACTGTAGGTTGAAGCATACATAAAAATCATAAACATTTATCCAGTCAGTGTTTTTTTCCTAAATCTGGAATGATTGTACAAGAAATATGGATTAAAGACAACAGTTGACCCCATGTGTCTGTACAGTGATTCAATATGGATTAAAGACAACAGTTGACCCCATGTGTCTGTACAGTGATTCAATACAGATTAAAGACAACAGTTGACCCCATGTGTCTGTACAGTGATTCAATACGGATTAAAGACAACAGTTGACCCCATGTGTCTGTACAGTGATTCAATACGGATTAAAGACAACAGTTGACCCCATGTGTCTGTACAGTGATTCAAAACGGATTAAAGACAACAGTTGACCCCATGTGTCTGTACAGTGATTCAATACGGATTAAAGACAACAGTTGACCCCATGTGTCTGTACAGTGATTCAAACCTACAACTATCAGCTTCACAGTTTAGGGAAATATTTTAGCACACTTTATGTTCACCTGCTTTATGCTAATGCTTGGAAGCAGTTTCAAGTCATGCAAATCTAGACTAAATCTAGGTGATTTATTGTATGTATATTTATGTACAAGTAGGGTCATTTCATTGTATTAATTAGACAGGTTTATGCTTGGTGCAATATCAATATTTTTTGTAAAACATGTTTTTTTCTTATTTATTACTTTTTTGATAACAAACTTAGGGAAATAAGAAAAAATAAGAAATGAAGAATCAACAACTTTTATTTAAGGATAAAACATTGAAAAAGAAGTAAATTCCCACCTTTTTGTTGATGAGGGGACATAACTAATTATTAAAATAACAGGTTACTTCCCTTTTGGGTAGGTGTATGACATATAGTAATTATATTATTGAGAATTTGCTGTATTTTACTATTAAGATTGATTAAGAATACAACATGCACATAAATTCATTATTTGTGAAAATAGTGTGTTATATTGCTATAGACAGTTTGATGAAATGAAAAATTAACAAAATTACTGAGAATACTCCTTGCATATTAAAAGTGCAGCAACCTTCAAGTGCAGTGATTTCTCTTGCTGTCATTCTAATCTGTGATTGAGCGAGTTCCAGTAGATCTGCTACAGCAATTACCTTCTTCCTTTATTAATTACATTTGATCTGCTTTTTTTAATAAGTACAATACTTTCAACGATGAGTAATAATTAATTTCTAATATAATTGTTTTTTGAAAGACCAGAAGTAGCCATTTTTTTTAACAGCTGAGGTCTGCATCTCCATTATTAATTCACTACCTGATTTGATGGTTTTGTAATGGGACAGAATCTGTTTTAGTCCATATGAAAAAAAAATATGTAATTACTTAATAAATAAGTGCATTTTTTAAACTAACATTCCTTTGACATCATATAAAATGATGTCACAATTTCACTTATAAGAAGAAAACTTTTACATCAACATCTACATGAGCTTAGTTTTCACCATTGCAGTCTTGTTTTTTTGTTTTGTCTAGTCTTAGAAGAAGTGATGTTTATTAATGGATTGCAGCCAAGGTAGAGCAAGGTAAACTTCATAACAAATCAATATATGTCACATGATAAGCTGTATAGTCACTTGGCAACACGCCCCAGCAGTGATTGGTGCATAGTCGATCTACAGCACAGAAGTTTGTTATGGTGGAATTTCTACTTAAAAGGGAGATAACTAATAGTTTTTTATTTCGAAATAAAGACTTGGTTCATTTTTACAATGTTTCTAAAGATCTACTTTAGTTTTTAAAAACATAATCTAATTATGTTTTTGTGGTCTTTAATATATAAATATTTTTTGCTAACATTTCTTCACAAGTTAGAAATAATAAAGGTAATAAAACAAATTTTGAATCTTCAGTTTGAAACAGATACTGTAAGGTTTTATTGATAAGACGCACACAAAGATAAGACGCACCCCCCCCCCCCCCCTTTCGAGATCTAGAGTCAAGGAAAAGAGCAAATTCTCAAAGACAAGATACATCCCCTATTCACTAATCCATCTGGCCGCCATTAAGCAATTCCAGCGTCGCTGCATGGCTTGATTTGACTCAAGGGAACATGTTCCAATTGTTCCGTAAATCTGTGTTTGCGCCGAGTGCTTATAAATTCTCTAAGTGTCTTGAATAATACATTGCGACTGTTTGCCTAGTAAGACCGTGTGTATTGTGTTACGTTATGAAACTCTACCCCAGTATATCGTTTACACACCAGACAGGATATTCTCGTGGCTATCTAAGCCCTACACAATTGAGAGATGAGAGAACATCCTGTTTCACGTGGCAGCATGTCATAAAAACAATTAAGTTCTCGGCCTGAAATTTGGTTCTCGACACATGGGACAAACACACAAATGACAATTAAAAAAGCAACTAAATGCTTTTAAATGTTCATTTTCACACCATGGCATTGAAGTGACCGCTTACAATCAGTTAGTTCTATGCACCAGTGTAATTACTTACGGATGATAGACGATCTATAAACACCAAAAGAGGTGTTAAAATATTCACAATAGAGGGAGCTTGTTGTTCTGCAGCTGTCAATGTTGATATCTGTAGAATGTATATGCCCACAATCTTCATACCTGATAAAGGCATTGGGCATGGTCAGTAGGTGACCCCTATTATTTTGGGGTCACTGGCACAAATGTCAAGGTGAAAGCTACCTTACCTGTGTTTTTTTTTTATTTTGGGGTCAGTGTGTGAAAACATTTAGAGAAAGAGACATTTATGTTTTGCACACATCTTTTGTTTATTTAGAAATTAAATTATTTATACACAGAATTTTTTCATCTGTAACATGTATCAGTTTAACAACAATTTTGAATTTGTTTATTTTTGTTGACATATCGGAACATTGTTATTGTTTTGACGTTTTTTATTGTAGCATTAACTGGTGTGATCCTATCAAAAGTGAGAATCCTTATGATTGTCAGAGAAATAGCGACAGCAATAGCTTTTAAATAATTCAATCGATTGAGTCTACTGCTGCAGAATGGCAGTGAATGGACCTGCACAACATGTGATAACATTGCAGATTTTTTTTATTCTCAACATGTGGTAAAGTTTTAGCTAACAGGGAAGTACTGAACCCCCAAAAAATGACACCAAATGATAATATTTCAGGTAAAAAAATGATAAACATTGAAACATCTTGTTGAATGAGATAATCTGCTTGTAGAAAAAGCAACTAAAAATTGATAGATGCATTTAACTGCATGTTTGCACATCAAAAACCATTGTAAAGTTCCATTATTTTGTAAAATTCCATTATTGTTTATCAGAACATAATCTTCAACAACTATTTATTCTTTTTTAAAATATGTGATTAAAAGGTTTTTACAGATATACCATGTTGCTACACTCATTGTTTTTTAATTATTGCTGAAATAGGTGGTTTTCCCATATATTTTCATTTACATGAATGTGGTACCAAATAAGGGACTTATTCCTTTTGCCGCATCCATGCCAATGTCATTTCTTTGTCGCAAATATGGATTCTTACCTTTAGATATTGCTTGCGTTAGTTGATGCACAACATTTTTTTTAAATTTTGAGCATTTATTCATTTTTTCATGTGTTCATTCTTTCTGTGACTAAATCATTTCAAATTTGGATGTGTGAGACTGTTAAAATGATCTTTGTGTATATGACTACATTGTTCTTTCATCATAATAATATTTGGATTTGTAAAGTTTCACTTCATTCATCTGTTGACTTCTGGTAAATGGTACGTACATGTTTTATCACAGTAAATAAAACAATATGTTTTAGGTGTTCTCTTACTGCTATGGTGTTACGTGATTTATAATGACATGGACAAGACACCAGTATAACCATTCCCCTACCCTTAACTAGACTGCTTTTAATAAATACACAACTATGGAAGTGTACTATATATAATATTGTTGGATATAAGATAAGCAGAGTTTGTGGGGGGTCATCAGGTCTTTCAAAAATTAAAGTTGTATGTTGCCAGCCACTTAATGTCTAGAATGAGTAGGGTGCTAGCTGTTCTAAGCAGAGTATGTGATTGTGGGGGTAAAGACTCTCGGTTAAAAATGGTCTTTGACATTTCGATTGATACCACTGAAGCAGCCTAGCAAAGTATGCTTCTTATGTAAACATTGAAACAAAATCATTGCTAAGTATGATTCTGTGTAAACAGAAAACAAAGAATTGCAAAGTAATACAGCATTGGCTGTATTCTTCTCAAAAAGAAGTAAAAATTGGTTCAGATCTCAAAACTTGAAGCTTTGAAGTAAGAAGACATGGACCTTAGTCTAGTATCATGAGGTATTTTTAAAATGGCATTGATATTTGTCTCAAATATGAAGCTTTGCAAGGATGGTGACATTAATGTTGTTTCAAAAAGCAGTTTAATGTACAGCTACCTTGACCTTTGACTGAAAGTTAACTTGATAAACCTTTATCGAAACCATAAATGCACATTTCAAAGTATACTGACATTGCCCTTTGTCTAAAATGTGAACTATTTAAAAGTATGGTTAGATATTTGTCTTAAACATGACCTATTTAAAACTACAGTGGCCTTGATCTTTGTCTAAAAATAAAGCACTGAAAAGACTGTAAAATAATAATTTCCAGGGCCTTTTCAACAAATATAAAACTTTGCAAAGTAAAGCAACGTTGTGTTTTGTATAAAGCATGAAACGTTGCAGAGTACTGCACAGTATCCAGATTATTGGATGTTTCATTTATTATCTTACATAGCCCATTGCTGTTCTGTTGTATTAAAATTAACTATATTTAAAATGTCCTTAAATCTTACAACTGTGGTTATTTTTTAAATTAAGAAGACCTGATTTTTCTCCACTTTCTTCTGTTTTTTTCTTCTTTATCACAGGTAGATTAATGAGGCACTTTTGTTAATTCATTTACTTGATTAAAAATAAAGTGAAACTTTGTACTGTTTTCATTCTTTCCAATAATATACATTATGATACAAGTCCCTTATAGATGTTGTGTAAGTCTGTCTCAGTAGCGGGTCCTCGTAAACAGGTGAGACAGCTTACGCAATGGAATCAAAGCGCTGAAAGCGTTGGAAGACTGGCGCGCCGGTTGAAAGCGTAGTTCCAAGGGAGTAATCAAGATGTCTTGAACGGCGAAATGCAAATTAAGGAATTGGAAAGATTGCTGTTGACGGTCTTACATTGGCTGTCATAGGGGAGCAATGAATAACAATAAGTAGTTTTCATATAAGAATTGAATGTAACAAAACTTTGAAAAATATTTAAAGATGAACAAAAGAGAGGTGGAGAAGAACAAAAGAATCAAACTTTTCCTGCACAGATATCATTACTCGAAACATATGAAACTATGTGTATGTTCTTTTCGTTTGTAAGTGACAGTCACTATCAACAACATTAGCAAATCATTCAGTATATTCAGGGATTTCAACAGATTCAGACATTTGCATTTTGATGCAAGGGAAATTGAGGTTTTCCAGTTTTTACCTCACCTAAATCTTAGGTTGGGGGTCATTTTGATGCAGAAGCGCAGGATAAGTGGTCAAATTTTGCAAGAATAACCATAAATGTAGTATGTATAGCATTTAAAAAATGAAGTAAATACCAAGTGGACCCTTGTAAATATATGGAAATGAAGTTAAAGCAATTTTACAATTAGTTAAGTTCGTGAACACATGATTTGACTTGTGTCAATATGATCATGACCCCTTAAAAATTGTCAAAGAAATTCTCAACATAAGTGAAAGCTATTGAAATCCCTGAGTATACAGTACCGTGGTGATAACCATTTACCTGGCTGTTGTAATTGGTCCATGCAGTAGAAGTACGGTGATTGTCAACAGTAGCACAGCATGAAGGTTACGTGAACGGTTGCGGTCATCAGTATTGTAACTTATATGTCCGTATTGTTTGTGAATATTAACCCCGAACTGATGAATACATTACACGGTAGTTGCTGGTTCAATTTCCCGCGCTAACCATTTTAACAGCACGAAAATCTCGTGAATAACGAAAAAATCATTTATCACGGCGAAATATTTTCGGCAAGCACATGTTCTTAATTTATTTTACAACTGATATTGGAGCGTGTGCAACTACCGTGTAATGTATTCATCAGTTCGGGGTTAATATTCACAAACAATATGCAGTAGGAAATAAATAATAATAATGCTAGAAGGAGGAGTCAGTTTAAAGCCGGACATTTTCTTTCAAGTAAAACATGAAAACATACCAGAAAACTGTATTCCACCAATAGATTTCACTGCTACCTTAATATTGCTTAGGAAACTCTCAATCCACAGAAGCTTACAAAAATGGCAACCCACGCTAGATTTTCCCGCAATTTTGGTCACGTGACTGATTTGTTTATAATCGTAGCCTCCTGTATTTAGGTCTAGATTTCAAGACAAAAAAAAATGCCGAAGTCAGTTAGCTTATTTAAACTAACACCACACCACAAACGTTACGAATAATGCATTATCTGAAGTAAACAATAAAAAAACTTCTAGTTCTAATGCAGTTATGATCAGCTTCCGCCACAACTGAAGAAGTGTCAACAATGAAATGCACAAGGCCCACGTCACTTAAGAGACTGAAACAGTTACAATCCTAATTTTTACGTCGATCGCAACAATGCATTAACAAAAATATTTGCCAACTTACTTACGGTCCTTGAAAGCTGAGCAGAAACTCGATCAAAAGCACTCCGATCTATCCAAAATGGCGACCAACGCTATCTCCCGCTTGTCACGTGACTGATTTGTTTATAATCGTTCTTTTAATATCCTTTCATATTTGTTCGAACAACAACATTACATTGTTTCCTTGTTTTTATTTGTCGCATTTCCTTACAAATGTTCGCATTCCTTCGTAATATTTGTGTTTTCTAAAAACGCACTACTTCTTATGCCGCACAACTACTTGAATACGCTCTCGTGGTCGCAATGATACACCCGAAGTTAACGACCGCGCGTCGCCGTGTTCACAGCATCGTTACTCAAGCCTGGCGCATGCGCACCAGTCTAAAAACAGCCATTGTTTGTAAATACCAGTCAACATGTGGCTTTTAGTTAATCGGAACACCTCGGATAATTCACGAATCATCTCTCGGGTGTATGTAAGCAGTTGGATCACCTCGGCCATTTATCTAAATGGGACTTCTTTTGAGACAGACGTCAAAACAAAGATGGCAGTTCGGGTGACAGCTCACTACAGTACGATGCCAGTTAAACTTCAATTTGTGGCGGCTTCAAATTTAAATCGTCCGATTTTTGTTTACCCAGCACAGCTGTCAAACGATGGCATTGTTTATGTTTTGTGCGAACTACTTAGGCATATTCTTCTTCCGACTTCCGGCGAACAAAACGATCGTGATTTGAGCACGTATCCTTGCACTAGATACATCCGAGGGATGATTGTCCCGAAGACGGAATTACCCGAGGAGTTCCGATTGGCTTTTAGTGTGTCCGAAACTGACGTGACATTCGGAACATTTCGGCACCATTCGCTGCTTTTCGGAGAGTTCAGTATTCTATTAGTAGACCTGGCCGATGTGTACAAAGATGTTCTCAATTGTCATGAACAGGAGACACTTTGGTCAAGCAGCTGTGTGCTCATTAAATTGTTTTAAATTTTGAAAGTAGTTTATTATATAATATAGATCTATATTATATAAAGATTTATAGGTTTTTATAACATTTAAAGAACCGTTTTCAAAGTTTGACTGGGTCATCTGGTTTCTGTCTTTTTCGCTATAGACGCTTGCACGTTAGTATTTATTTTCTAGTGATACAATTTTTTGTTAATAATTTAGAATTACTAATACAATAAATAATAAATAAAATGATATGAGAATAATACACACTTAGATCAGAGAGCACCTTTAGAAGAGACTACAAACTCTGATCCTTTTTGTAGATATTTGAAAACTATTATTGAATATAAATTACATTTTATTTACCTCTTTTTAAAAGAAAATAGAATTAGCTCTAAGACATTCTAAGTAAGTGAAAATATACATTAGCAATAAAAAAATATATATATACAGTAACCAGACACTGCACGAGTGGTGTCGGGAGTCAGAACTCTCTACAATACTTCTTAAGCCATGTTGTTGTATTTAGCTATTTACACTCTTTTCACTTTTTGTAATTTTTACTGGAGAAAGAATAAGTTTACAAAATAGGTGGTGCTCTAAAATATAAAAGTTTATTGCAAACAAAATGTGCATGTATTAAAAATGTATATATATATATATATATATATATATATATATATATATATATATATATATATATATATATATATATATATATATATATGTATATATATAATATCACGTTGGCATATGAGTGTGAAACAAAAGAACTCGTATGAACTGGAAAAAACTGCGGTGTTATATAATTGTTTTTAGTAAAATGAGCATTACTTAACCCAATTTCGGACTGAAGCGAAAACTACAATATGAACACGTAAACTGCCAAATGATAATGACACGCAAGAGTCAAAATATTTAAAGTCATAGCCGATGAATACAGACATGAAACAAATGTAACGCTATTGCTTCTGAAGAATATCCTTCCTGGTCATTGCATGTATTCACCAGGACACAGTCTGAAGCGGATTTGAACCTCACATCCTGTGATTCAGAATAGTGTGGCATACGACTGAAATACCCCCCTTCTCCTCATAGTGAATACATATTGTACAGAATTCGACTCTATTTACTGCCAGACAAAAGCAATTTTCTAAAAGTATTGTACTTTAAACATATATTTCCAAACTGTTGTCGCAGTTTAGTGATTAATTCCAAATCTCTGACATAGCGGGCAAAGGTATAGCCAGTGACGGAGCAGATTCTTTCCACTTCTGGTAGCTCGGGTTGACGGGATATTTGAACACCGCGAATTCGCAATGCAGTGTTTAATGCGCATAGTGTGTCATAAATGATGTTAATTATATCGGAATATGCGGCTTGAAATTCCACCTCGTTGTCCTCGATTATAATTATGTTCAAGACGGAAGCCATGTGAAGCAGCTTTCCATAGTCGTCCAGAAGGTTGGTTTCCAACTGAAAATAAAAACAGTCTTGTATGAACTCTTTTCAATTCTAACGCCATGCTTTCGTTAGAAATTTTTACTTAATGAAAAATTGGCGCTCGTTCACAGTAAACTTCTATACGGGAGTCCATAGCTGTGTTGAGCTGTGTTGAGTTTCACAAAAAAAAATGACCAGACAATGACGTGGCAAAAACAAGTGCTTAAGTACATAAATGTTTTAGATCGTCGAATTTAAATATGTGTTATTTTAAAAACAAAACATAAATTCCTTTTAAGCAATATGCATGGAACGAATGCCAAGATTTAGTATAATGTTCCTTAACTGTAGTACTTTACATGAAACTATTATTTACCAATTGACTAACGTTTCTTTTCCAGTAAGTAAAGCCAGAAACTTAGGCATACACGTGTGTAATAGTCTTCTGTAACAGTAAGAGTGGTTTCTTGTTCTCTCTGTTTGTTTTATACAAACCGAAGGTGTGTTTTAAGCCAATAAGGTAGCAAATTATTAAGATGTTGATGATAACATGTCGTACAATCCTACAAATTTTACCATTGCTTAAACAAAAACAAGACAAGATTGACGATTACATTGCGTCGAACTGAAAATGAACAGTTTAAAACCGAGAAGGTCAGAAAAAGAAATACAGACTTCACTTCCTTGTCCAAATCAGTGTTATTAGCCTGCACGCTACCCTTAGATGAGGACAATGACATTCAAAGTTAAATCAAAATTACGACTGCCACTGATAGGTTAATCCACTATATTGAAGTTTCGATATGGCGTTAACACAGGACAATTAGCTGTGGGGATAAGCAATGACTGAAGTGACACTTTAACACCATGTGAAAAGAAAAGAACATAGATTTGAGAAGCTTAACCAGGGACTCTGGTGAAATAAATATTTTGGCAAACACAATTCACTTTTATGCACACGATTCAGAGCGTGTGGGGCATGTGTGTTTAAAATGCAAAGTTTTAAGAACGTGAACTTGGACTTATTTTATCTAAAACATTAATGCCAGTATATATCTGAACTATATACCAAAAGATAATGATAAAGTTTTGCTCTGTGTCGATACTGTTCGACATGCGTTGGTTGTATAAGACTTTCTTATCTAAAAAGGTGTATTACTCATTAAGCTTTCTAAAGTGTGTCAATTATACATTAGAATATAAGATCACGCGTGCCTTATATTATTTAGATTTCAGAGGTTTAATTATCAGGACTGAATATGTGCATATATCTACACGGTTGATAATTTGTGGCTTTCTACGTGATGACATTTATCTAATTTCATATTAAAATAAATAGACCCAAATAAACACATGCGAATAATTTTATAAAATTAAAATGTAGAAAATTTCTAAACAAAATGTTTAAAAGTTACATAACTATATAAAGTTACTTTTTTGTATTGCCTACATTAATATAATAATAACCCTTTTCTACCTACACAACCCGTGTATGGCAACTGCGGAAATGGCTCTAACAGTAGCTTGTGCCTCCCATGACAATGAATTGAAAGTTGCTTCACCTATTTATTCAATAAATTTATCGAAAGATACAACCGGTTTATATAAGCTTAGTTGGCTTACGTTTGTGACACTAAGTTCCTCTGTATTGACCTCCTTCACCATTTGTCTGGCACAACTTGTGTCAATATTCTCCCTTGGTACAAAGACGCGACTGGACACCTGTTGAGTTTTAATTTGTTGAGGTTTACATGTGACTGAATGATTAACAACACAAGATTAATTAGTGGATTTCAATGGCACCTATTATGGTTAATATGTCTGCAAGACAGTGGTGAAAGAAAAAAAGTTATTGATTGGTAACAATTATGTTTCGCGTGCTTACTAGTTAAAAGATCACATTTGTAGTAAAATATGTCATTAAAATGTAATTTAAGGAAGATATAAGGCTTAGATTTTTGCAGCAAATAGTGACGATCTAAACAGACACATACATCGGAAAGTAGCTTGTCTGGACATACACTATTCACTTAGGACAAAGAATCGTTGAATCATCTATATCGTGGTAAAAGGTCTATGTCCGACCAAACTTCCCCAAGGATGGCCATATGCTGTGAACTATGACTAGTTTTGTCACAGTCCTTTTGAGGCTTAATGGAAAAAGCAACAACAGTATCAGTTGATCGCATTTGTTATGCCCTGGTCTTGCAATGACGTTAGTTTGCAAATGATAATGGAAACAAGGCATACGCTGGTGAAAATCAAATCAATATAAAAACAGCATAATGTATTATCTTGTCTTCCGTTGAGTTAGTTTCACTTACAATATTATTGGCCAAATTGTTGGTCAGGATGTACAACTGATTGCTTGTCCGGGTCACTCGATGTAGAGACCGGAAGATGGACGGCAACCAGGTGGAGTCAGGTGTGATCCTCTCGTGACCGCCACACACGGTTCGGGTAGCTTGACCCGTGACACACACCGCCACAATCACATCTGAAACGAACGACCCAGTTAAGCATTGGCTTTATTAGTAATATGTGCTAGAGACAAATGCTGACATATATTAAAGACTTTAAATATAGTTAGTAAGGAAATTAATTTTACTCAAGAGAAACCTTTAGACAGTTACAAGAACTCTCTTGTTTGTCAAATAAGTCTCAAGGACGCATAATTTTAGCATTTTGAAAAATAAATTAAAAACACGTAACTCATTCACTTCTTTATCTAAGTAGCCGATACTTTCTTTTATTGTTCGTATGCTGCTTGATAATGTTTTGCTTATACAATAAATTGTTCAATTAATATTTGATTCACTAACTTAAAAAGAACCCATTGCCACAAAGTGCTATTCTACTATTGGGCGTTAACTATCGTTCCAATCTCTATTAAATATATCATATCTTATATATTATGTAATATAACAATCGTTTAGATAACTTAAACGTGAATTTTACGTCAAGACCGCGTACTTACAGAATGAAACAAATGTTGCAGATGAACCCATTCTTAAAATTAAAATTCAATTTTTTAAGAGAATATGAATTAATGAATGTCACTTTGTTTATATACTCACCATTTATTTGAAAGAACTCTATTTAAAAATACCCTCTTTTTTTCGAAAATTCACGTCAGTATGGGTTTCTAATATTGCACAACTGTATTAACACAATTTGAACGGTTCCTTGCTTAAAATGTTAAACTCGAAGGTTCCGGCATGAGTAAAACATGAACGGCCAATTAAGTCGGTATTTTTTGTTTAACCTCTTGACCTATTAACTGGAGTCAAGCACAAAATATTGATATAACAATGATCACTTCAAGGAAATTTAGGTTGGCCATACAAACGGACATTGTCATACAGCGTTAAAATTTTGTGGCCAGCTTCGGTGATCTATACTGCAGATAAACATGCGACCACGTAACTTGAATTCCTTTGTTTTCTTCTTGCCCATTTGGCCTTTTTGTGTCATGAAACTGCCAACTAATACATGCCTAATGATCACCGACCCTTCTTAGCCGGAAGTTATGTGTCTTTTGGAAAGGAGCGGTTGTAACGTCCTACCTGCATTCGTTCAATTGTCAGGAGACAGGTCTTTCCGCTATTATAGTTATAGTTTGTGTCTTATGCTAAACTTTGTAAACTCGATTTATAACAGTTGTTTTACAATGTTTACAACATTCACAATCTGACTATAAAACAGTTTTATTAAACATATGGAATAAAAGCAAATCTTATAGGTCTTCAGTTTACAAAAAAAAAAAAAAAAAAAAAAAAATGAAACGAAAGATGTCACACACAAACTTCCCTCCCCCGAAATGAAATTACCTTAAATATGAGATTACCCCGTGAAAAGGGTACACTTGTAAAAAGTATGCGGTAACACCTTCTAGTGTATTTCAGAAAGATGTGAAGTCTGGTGGACTGCCTTTACTGAAAATAGATAAATTATGCCAAAGACAGTCATGTATAGCACGAGTTGTCAGTTATATAGAATGACCTTAACACTGACCTTTACATTTGTAAATGTTATAAGCGAGGCAAAACATATGGAAGGGATGTTAGGCAGCTGTGCCGAAAAATACAAATCATAAGGCAAAGTGGCCATTACATGTATGAAAATAAGGTCACGTAACCACCCGGCCATCGAGGAGGATGCAAATCTTTTGCTTGTTAGAAATATTGTCGTTTAACTTAATATTTATTCTGTTTTTACTTGTTGGTTTTGATAATTCAAAAAAGGAATGAAAGCCCTGCCACTGTGGTTTTCACTGCTTTGGCAAGGAAAGTTTGTCACATTTTAGACAATGACAGCTGATTGATATACTGTACAACATTACATGAACCCGCTCTCTTCAAACTACACAACTCCGCTTTCCATGTAGAGAATATAAGCAGATGGTTAAGATTCGAGAACTAAACCGCTGGATAGCAGGTCACTATCGCCCTATGCTGGTTACGTCAGGCAAGAGTCTGGATGCTGTATTCTAGCGCTCTTTGAATTATTTACCTTTGACCTGCGCCTTTTCAATGTTTGGTATATGTTGCAATGCTTTAAGCAGGCCCAGAACTTTTTAGCTGGGGTGGGGGAAGGGGTAGGCCGAAAACCGAATGTGAATTAACGTTCTGGGTGGATGGGGAGGCTGCGGTAGGCGTCCGAAAAGAACGTTTTTAAAATGTCGGAGATGCGTTTTGAAGTGTATCTGGACAAAAGGTTAATAGGTTAATGGTTTTGTTAAACTGACTCTGAAAGTCTGAAAATGCGAAGACAAAAAAAAAAATCAGCAACATAACTGTTGTTGAAAACTCGTTCGAATTTTTCCCAAAAGTATGCCAAACTACCGTCGTGTTCCAGTACACTATTTATTTGGATTTTAGAAAAACAATAACAAATCAATATTTTAATTGCCAAAGCATATTATAGCTTTATTTAATTGCTTGAAACAGCAACATTATTGAGACAACGAAAACTGCACAACTTGTTAAAGTTGGTATCCGATAGTTTGCCTATACGATCTAATAGTAACAAAATCTTATCTCAGTTTGGAATATTAGTACATGATTTCTGCAGAAAAAAAATCTTTAGTCTAAGCTTGATGATTTTCAACAATATTTAAATTTTAGGGTTGTAAAGCTAGTGAACAAACACTTTAATGTTCACTCTTTTCAAATCTATAAAAAATGTGATTTTTGCTAACAATACACATCGACGTCACAGCAGATGACGTGGATGAGCTAAAACATAAGTGGTCACGTGGTTTTGTTATTTTAAAAATAGTTAACTGTGCAGCGTTGCTCAAATAGGAAATATATGTTGAAATGACGATTGTGGCGTTATGGTTCACTTGTCAGACAGGCGTCGGACAGAAATTAACAGCATTTTGGGATATCTGTTCAGGTATCAATGGTTTATAATGATATTTAATGAAAATATTTCGGTCCAAACTGTTTGATACACCTTGAAGTACTATTGCTGCATATGGTGCTTCCTACAGCTGCATATAACTATATTATAAAATTACTCCCAACTTTGTAAAATATCATCCCTTTTTTCTTTTTTGCAACTTGATACAATATTCTATAACCCTGGGTTATTGCTAAAAACAGAGTACGGACATTATCCTTCGGTAACAATTCGCCTGTTCATTTTAGCAATGGCGAACACACACCCTCAGGTAATGTTTCCAATGCGGAAAAATCCCCACCGGTAAATTTTCCACATTTTGCAATAATGTTTATATGGTTCGAACAGTTAAGTATCGTAAATACATTGATAATAACATCATTTTTTTTTCTGGTAAAATTCCAACTTCAATATATATTTAACAGTTATTAATTTACGAGAGTGATTTTGTCTGTGTTTTGTTTTTTAAAATTTTAGATTTTGTCCGCCTATGCTAAAATGAAAGGAAGTGACTTTTTCCGGGGAGGTATTCCTATAACTGGTAGAACTATTATCACTGTGTTTTTATTTGGCTTGGATTTAACTTAAAACTGCAATGTTGGTCCATGCTATGTCAGACTCAATCTTAAAAGCTGTGACCTCAATATATTTTCACACAAAAAATCTTATTATGAAAAAACATAATCTTGTTAGCACCTTTTAAACATTATGTCACGACCTGAAAATTTGAACTTTAAGTACCATGTAAATCTATTGTGTACCTTGATTGGGGAGCATGGTGACAAACAATGTCTAATAAGGTCTGCCTCACTGCATGGGTGTGCCGATAAAGCAGTGGACAGCGAATGCAATACACACATTACTGCTCGGGCGGCCTGAGATACCCGTGACACGGTCTACAAAATTTGAGTGATTAGACCATTTCTCAATAAATACAGTCGAGAAAAAAAGTATGACCGGGCCGACTGGGGGGGGGGGGGGGGGGGGGGGCATAAATCCGGGCCTGCATAGGACTTTGTCATATTTCCTTACTCATAAATTCTTACTTCATTTAATGACTTTTTGTTACAAAATTTTAACAGAGAAAAGAAGTCGGTCTGTCAATGTATTTTTTATAAATTTTATGAGTGTCTCTTCCTTTGTTTCACATCACTCCATGGAAATACACTGAGTTATAGTAAAACCTCTCAAAAATCAGTAAAAGTAAAAGATCAGTAAGTAAAATCAGAGGTCAAATTTGATTTCATATTTTGTTGCTGTTCTATTTTTTTTTTTTAATTAACAACAAATTTAAACTGGACAACCTATGATGATATTGCCGCTCAGTGTGTTACCTCCGTGCAAAGGTTCTAGAATAATGATGAATATACAGTAATCGGCTAGCGTAGACTTCACCATGAACGGCCATTTGTCGTAAAGTGTTTAGTCCCATTACCGTTCAGTACCCCCATGAGATGGTTAAACGGTGGGATGACCAGTCGCTATCGGGTAACTTGGCTGCCGGGTTGGTTTGCTACTTTGCAGCCAACGTCAACTGGAGGTCCTTTCATCAGCTCTACAACATGGACAGGAGTCTTCCGGGCTTTATCATCGACTCCCAATGCTCCAAGCATCTTCCATACTGACGTTAATGGAAAGTCCCAGAATCTAACTTCCATTGGAAAGACCTATGTCTTCCATCCTTTGTCTCTATTTGGGCCAAGTCTTGGTACTGCCATCTTGAGTTGGTGAGGTTTCTAAAAGCGTTTCTCCCATGATACAGTAAGTTTGACCAAGATGACACACTTTGGACACGCTGACCAAATAACAATATCTGGGCAATGGGTTGTAAATTGTTACTACTGCTGGGAACTGGGGCGTTCTTTTAAGAAGAGCCGGTTGCATATTCAAACCCCTTGTCACAGAATGCCGTGAGCACTTGCTGTTACACATTTTGGTGTCTTTCCCAAAGTTTTCATTCAGTATAGACTTTAATTAAACATAGACACATATTGTCTTACCAACAATTACTTGTTGTGGTTTTTAAACCTTGAAAATGACAGTTCATGCCTAAAGTAGAATTGAGTCTTATAATGCAGGAGTGTGTTTGTAAACAAAATAAGATTGTTTAACTACGTAAATAGAAGCAAAGGTGGCAGGGGTATTGCATAATTAATTTTAACATAGTTAACACAACGACTAACAGTTGCATTGCTTGGTCTTTGTTTTGTTTCTCGTTACATTGCACCGATACAACTATGGTCATATTGGCGACGTCAAGATTATTTTTAGCGGAGGAAACCCAAAGATCTAAGTTTGGGTTGAACCACCTGCACACCAACGCACAGAACGTTTAAAGATGGTACCCGACAGTTTACCTATAGGCCTACCGAATGTCTGTAGAAATATCTCACCACTACTTTGACGAATTTTAGGCATAATTTCTGAATGAACTTATTCTTAAGTCTGACAAACGACGATTTTGAACACTAGCAATATTGTAAGACAGTACTAATTGCGAAAAAAGTCATACCAGATGTTCATTCTTTCCAACTATAAAATGAGATAGCGGTCTCTGCTGAAATAGATATCTACGTCAAAGCAGATACCAGGATAAAGATATTTATTCGTTATCTAAAATACGGTTACTTCGTTTTCTTAGTTAAAAAATAGCTATCTCTGCAGCGTGGCTCGGATAGAAAATACCTGTTTGCAATGACGAGTAGGGATTTATGCTTGACTGTTCGCACAGATCTATGGCATCAATGAACAACAATTTGCAGGACCTTTACAGATAATAATGACTTATTTGGTTATTTGAGAACATGTTTGGCTCAAACTATCTGATATCACCTTTAAAATCAACTCCCCACACGACGAAAATATTCGTCCCGACCGCGATAGCGTGTTCCCTCTGGGAAGTATATACATTCGTCTGCTAACTTGTGCATTCTGTTGAATTTTAAAGCACACGAATACAGAAAATGAAGGCCAATGGTCTAATTAATTAAATTATCATTCGCATTTCCTTACATGTTAAATATGTTAACCTAACTTGATAACCTTGATTGTAAAAACAACTTTTGTACTTGTCCTAAGAGGCCCTGCGGGACACTGGCATATTTCGGGTTCAATGTATGTTTCAGCATATTTACCAATTTGATTAGCGATCGACATTTAACTACCATTCCATTCTTGGATATAAATACAACAGCTTATCTATTTTATTTCGTGGCGTTTTTTTAATCTCACTTGGAAAATGTTAAGGACGTGCACTATGTTGTCTTCTGAAAAAAGTATTGTTCTTGTTTCTTTTATCCGTGGTTGATTTGTTTGGGATGCAATACATTCTAGCTAACATCAGGCGCGTATCTGGGACGTTTTTGATGTTACGCACAATTACGAGGGAAATAACCTTTGTAGCAATACTTTTGGATATATCCGGTTCTTTTCTAATGAATAACAGGTACAATGCGGACATGCGAGGAACTTACCGCAAAATATGAACGCCTAAAATCCTGACGTGTATAAGTTTAATCATTTTAAACCTTTCAACTCGATTGGTATGGCAATAAGATTTTATAACATAGAAACTAAGGAAATAAAAGATATCATTCCTTACCCGGGTTAGGCATCGACTTTCTTAGTGTTTTTGATAATTTTAGATTTTCGATTTTTCGAATGGAGGTTACGCACGTGCGTAAAGTGCGTAATGGCAGAAACGCGCCTGGCTAACATTAATAAGATGCTTCGTTTGTTTATTCCAAAGCAATTTTATACTATTACACCGCTAACAATATTAGCAGGCACTCATCAAATGAGGTTTTACGGTTAAGCGGCCACAAAATCACAATCCCATTTAAATGGCAAACAAAACAATCGTACTTTGTCACCTGTCATTGTTACCGGATTGTTATTGTATGCGATAATTTAACGCCGATAGGTATTGAGATAAGCTAAAAGGAAGAAAAAGTAAAGAAATGTGGTATGTATAATATTTCGGTAGTGATTATTTTGAAGTTTTCGTGTCGTACGTTCTGCAAAGGAAGGACGCTTGAATTTAATGAATCCCCGCCTCGTGGTGAGCGCATATTGTTTTAGCGACCAATGCTTCTTTGAGTCGCCATTTGGATTACTTCGGCAACTTTACTTTAATTTCAAATATAGACCTAGGGGAGTAATATGGGGAAAGTAGACTCGTCAAGATGGAAGCCAAAACAAACACCCAAAGATCTTGATAAACAATCTGTTGATACACAACACGTCGTTGAATGGCACACACATAGCAATATATTGAAAAGAAACAATAAAGATTGGGAGATTGACATAAAGATAGAAAGCGATTATTTTGTTTCTTCGTAGAAATTTATGTACAACGACGACAAACTATATAAAATATTGCAACTTTTATTTAAAATGTGTGTTTATTTTTTACACAAGGAAAACATGATTAACGCAAGTTTAAATGATTCACACTGAGACATGTCCATGTGTGTGTAGGTCTTGATACATTGACTTAAATGCTATTTTTCGAAATCGCGCCGACCTTACGGTACCGATTTAAGTATTGTAGCCCCAATTTTAGCCAAAATCTTGTGTTTAACTTTAGTCAAATCTGTATATTCGAAGCATTGTTCAAAATAAGTCATTTCAATAGTTTGATTATAATATTACTAATTGACAAACCTAATTTTCAATAAATGTTCAGGAGCTATTAATCGATGTTGAAAGACCGAAGCACGTTTCGAAAATCTCCATGTAGTCAAATACTAGAACCTTTGGAAGGGGATATCTGCCAATATTCTAATTACCTTTTCTAACTTTCAATACAAGGATTTGTCACTTCAAATGTCAATTTGTAAATTGCAACACCGCGCATGCTGAATACCGCTGTCTATTGACATCCTAACTTTTATATATCACATGAAAATGTTCACATTTCAACATTACATTTGAACAATTTTACATTTCCCGCATATACAATTAACAAGTTACAAATCGCGGGGCGAAAATCGCGAATACATTTTTACATTTCTAATTTACAAGTTACTAATCTAGAGGCGCAAATCTCTAATGTAAAATGTACACCGCATAACACCTTTCGGAACTCCTCGCCCATTTCTACGAAATCCTTTTTCGCTAGAGAAAGGGCGAGGTGTTCCGAATACCGGCAGATATTGAAAGAGCACACACTAATCGATCACAAGAAAAGTCGTTGTTGCAAAGCAACAAAGGCGACGCAAAAATTGGAAGGCAAACTGAAAGGTAAACAGGATAAAGCAATATGAGAGCAAGTAATAAAAACATATTTGGAAAGTTTTTATTTAAAGGTTTTGAATTTCAGTATAATATAAAAGATCTCGAGAAAAAGTATGTATAACGTATAGGCCTAATAAACATCCGAATCTTTAATAAGATCCTTTTGTAAACTTATCGTGACGGGGCATGGGATTGGATTTGAAACCCTCCTATCCAAAGTCTTAAACTCTTGACCACAAATACTTCAGAGATGCTATAAGAGCATTAATGCACACTAGAAGCACTGGAAATGCTATTTTTTTTTTAGATTTGAGGAACCTTACAGAAATCGTTAATGTTTCTTTATAGCATTTAAGTCGGATTTTTGTTTAGTGACTGTATTTGCTATAATTAAATATTCTCATTCAATTTGGTGTAAAACAAAGCGTAGGCATTTTAGAATGATAAAAATGCAACAACAAAAAAAACAACTGCACTCCTTTGCTCAATAGTGGTCTGCAATCGGAACTCCTCACTGCCATCGTTTGACAGCTGCGTGTCTGCTTCGCTGGGTAAATTAAAAACGGATTATTTAAATTTAAAGCCGCCGCAAATTGAAGTTTTACTAGCATCGTACTATGAGTGAGCTGTCACCCAAGCTGCCGTCTTTGTTTTGACGTCTGTCTCAAAAGAAGTCCCATTTAAATAAATGACCGAGGTGATCCGACTACCTACTTACATCTAAGAGATGATTCGTTATTATCCGAGGTGTTCCGATTGTAGTGGACTGATCCATTTAGACCGGTACTGATCATTGCCAAACTCCGCACAGGGTTTACGACATCGCTACGCTCGCTTAAAACCACTGCCATCATACAAAATCACGTGACGATAGTCAGATCATCTTTGCCTGCCAACAGAGACTGCAGACACTCGATCTGTTTGGGTTTTGCTTTTATGGAGGAGTCAAACTCCGTTATTACTTTGTGAATTTCTTCAACAGTATCAATTGATTGTTTACACTGAACCGGTGTAACACTGAAATTTCGCCCTCGGCGAAAGGACGGAAATGGCCGAGTTGTTACGATTGTAGTGATAAATACATTCTTTTTTTTCTTTATCGATAGAATTTGTTTTTTTTTCATCCATTATTAGTCGTTTTTCTAACATACACATTCATTCCGATTGTCATTTTACTGAACAAAAATTAAAAGTAAAAATATCAAATCCTTCCAGATCTGGAAGGATTTCTGTGTGGTAGCAGAGATTCTCCTTACTGAAAGGGGGAGATCACTGCGTTGGAGATTGGATCATTGCATTGAAAATGTGCGGCTATACTATGCAAAAATTATGGTGCATGTTTTAAGGGGAGGATAACCGTCTTCGCGACAAATAACTTTTATTCGCAGAGGCCCTGTTATTAGATAATATATTGGTCTTTCTCACAGTGTAAATTTTGGGGTTCTCAAAGAAACGGTTTGCTGTCAAATTGCTTCCAAAGTTGTGACTTTTACTATGGAGTAAAGAACAAATTCATTTAGTGTCGTGTAACCGAGAGGGTCCGCAAAATAATCTTTCCTTACGTGCACATTTCATTGAGCATTCCATATATAGGCGTAGCGCTTCTTCAATAGGAAAACATGTAGTAATAAGGTCAAGCTGAAGAGCTACGCGGGGAAAATAGACGTGTCTTCTGTAACACCAAACTTTCAGAATCGTCAAGGTCAGTTTTATGTACGATTCTTTATTAGAAAAGACAAAACAAATAGTCCATAGATTAAGCTAACATTTCAACCGTAAATATGTGTGCCTTTGTTCCGATATCATGCAAAGTCAGTACTTATAACGAGTTTTAAATTTATCTTTTTTTAACACCCCGTATTTTGTGAAACGATTTTTGTTTAATATTGCGGTCGACAATGACATACTTAATTAATAGAACGGTGTTCACAGTAAACTTTGAAACTGTATGTGGTGATAACTCTGTTTATATTGAGAGTATTATATATCATGGGTTGTCGTTCCTAGATTTATACACACTACTCGTAATCTTGTAAATGAAGTTTCTTTTTATAAATCCTTCACGTGGCTGATTTTTAGTAACAAATATGTGTGTGTCATTTGTCAAAGTTCTGTTAACTTCTGACATATATTGTTATGGTCATGCAAACGAGCTTTCTTCTAACTGCATTTTGAGACAATGTAGACAATTTTATTACGCATGCAGTATTTGCACAAATATATTAGTTGATACAAGTTGTATACGTGTTTATTAAAGTCTTAAAGACTTATTGAAGTCTACAAACGCCATGACAACCTTAATAGCGTATTAAAACTTTTATTATAGCTTACATCTGCAAATAAAATAAATGTTCCTATTGGGCTATCAGTCAATCGTGTCCAAAATATACTTCTTTTTAGCCTTTGAACCTGTCGATTGGTAAAAGTAATGTTTTTCTATGGGTGTATATTACATCAAGAAAAGGGATTATTTGCTAACAGATAATACACTTCCTCTTTGAATTTACGTTGACATTGCAGATGACGACAAATTGTATGACAATAACGACGATGAAATTCACACAATCTCACCTTAACTTAAAGGTAGTACCCAGAATTTCCCAAAACATGGTGTAAGATAATGTTACATAGGCAAACTATCGGAGAGCACCTTTAAGTTCTTTGATGTCTGTCCTAACATCATATGATATTTTGGAGACTAGTTTGCTTTCAGCAGGTGCGGATTCAACCGCATACCATCCAGACGTTGATAATAACATTTCGTCCCAATTCACTTAACGTTATAGCAGGCGCCGGACGTTCGTCCCCGAACAATGTTGGAGCTTCATACAAATGATCCTCTTATCATATACCTGCATCAATGGACCATTTACCATCAGGAATGACACACACGATGTGACGTGACCCCACAACAAGTGCTAAATGGACGAGCAACGTGTTGACAGTGCCAGTATTTGAAAGGCGCTAAACTGGCAGTATTGAGGAAATGGTATACGTAAGAAATAACGGCACAATGTTGTGTAAGTAGCCATAGCCTATCACAGCAGTTAGGGCAAAAATTGTTTTGATATTGCTGTCATTGTAAGTGTATTTTGACATATTTTGCCCTGCCAACAAATCGGAAAAATCTTCGACAGTAATAGGAGGGCGGAGCAGAAGAGAAGACAAGAAAAGTAACTACACACTACACAGAAACTTAAGGAAAACACGCGTACTATAAAAATCTCATTTTTGAACAAGAAATAACTAGGCCAATAATGGTGTAATTTAACAATGGAAGTAAAAGAGAAAATTACGTGACATAAACAATATTTGTTAAACCTACGCAATTGCCTGGTTCTTAATAACGCAAGTCCTGAAATTGTCTTTAATAAATGGTGTCAAACCTTCACGTACTTTATTAAGTGATTAGTATTTCGACCGTTGCTAGGCAGCCACACCAGGGCTGAGGTAAGCATGCGTACTGACGTTACAATGTTATCAAACTCGTTTGCGTACGAGCGTAGATAAACCATATCTTCTATCGAGATTCTAAACAATTTATAAGGAGAAAGTTTGATTTAAACTTTCTTTGTTTGCTGTTATTCACTCTAGTGTTATTCACTACAAAATAAACCAATATTTAAAAAAAGTAGATTGCCACTTAAAATAGAACGCTTCAAAGACATTTAATAATTATAAAAGGTTTCTTTTGTGCATAGATTTGATAGGTCAATGATTCCTTTATAGTTCTATATATCTACTGCAGTATAATCGAAGAAGTTCAAAACGGGATTCAATTCGAGAACCATTTCCTCTTTATTCAATTCCAACCATAAAAAATGTCATAAAACTTTCATAAAACTCATTGATACTATTAGATTAGATTACACATCGACTTATTTGGGATTTAATTAAAATTAATATAATGATACAAAGTCGCTAAAATAACTATAAATCATTCAATTTTAATGAATGTTGCAATGTATCAAAACCTTTGTGAAAACATATGACTCCAAAGTGAGTTAGATAATTATCCATTTATAATTATTAGAAATTGAAACGCACTTTGGGTTTCAAATCTGACCTCAAAGTGCTTAAGATTATTATCCAATCATAATTATTGGACATTGAAACACACTTTTGGTTTCAAATCTGACCTCGGAGTGCGCTAGAATGCCAAAGTGTTCTCCCTTGCTATCCATGAGAATGAGTTTTAAAGTCTTCTCCAAACGATAACTAAGTTATACAAATGAAGCCATATGGAATAAACTGTGCATCAACAGGGTAGGATTATTTCCATAAATGAAACTGGTTCACGTAATTATAAATATGTTCTTTTGTTGTGTTTTCTTCAGAAAACTTGTTAACAAGGTCTTTATATGAAATTGGCATAGTGCTTGTTTTACACCTTTTGTAAACTAAACGATGCAAAACTATTGCTTCTGGTCACTGTAATTATTGTCTCTACTAATGCAAAATTGCATTGCTTAATATGAATATATCCGAACTATCCGAATCATTATCGTTGTCTACGTGTGTGGCGTAAGCGAATGTTTATCAATTGTAGGAAGATTGTATGTTTAAGTTTAGATGTATGATGCACAAGAAACATTTTACCATGTCATCTGTTATACCCTCCGACCACATGGCTCTGATAGGCTACCCTATTGTGTTTCAGTATCAGCAACAATGACCTGCCAATCAGATAATGGCAGCTATGACATGCAGATTTTTATTTAAGATATGATAATTCGCTTTCCACCAAGTCCTGAATTATTGGTCTTATTAAATTTTAACTAAACGAAATGATACATTCTGTTGGATTGAGGAGTTGGGATGCATCAAGGAGATGTGATCCATAGGTTGGTATGTTTATTTCTCGGGGTTCCATAATTGGTCAGTGTGTCTGTCTCGCAGATCGGACGAAGTCACAGTTTATATTTATGAAGGGAAAATTCGTTGCAACAATTGTTAACCAAAACTTTCTTTGCTATTCGTTTTAGCCACCATTTTAAACTTTAGAAGAAAACAGGCCATTTTGTAAACTAGTTTTTTGCGTTTTGTATTTCACACTGCGTTGTTGTGGTTTTGTGATGATTCTTCGGCCTTCTATTTGGGAAAGCTTTTGAACAGCACGACAATTTCCCAATGTTACGTTATAGGAAATCACGCCTATACCACACCGTTACGTTGCAGCCCATCGCGCATACACCACACCGTTACATTGCAGAAATGCACGCTTACGCTGCAGAACTGCACGCCTTTACTCTGCCGTTACGTTGCAGAACTGCACGCCTACACTCTGCCGTTACGTTGCAGAACTTCACGCCTACTCTCTGCTGTTACGTTGCAGAACTTTACGCCTACCCTCTGCCGTTACGTTGCAGAACTGCACGCTTACACTCTGCCGTTACGTTGCAGAACTGCACGCTTACACTCTGCCTTTATGTTGCAGAACTGCACGCCTACGCCCTGTCGTTACATTGCAAAAGAGTTAGCCCAAATAGTTCAATATTTGGCAATATCAATACGCCAACGCAGTTTGGCCGAGTTATGACTTTCTGTTGACTTTTTGTCTCTCGCTTTGCAATGCAATGCTGCATGAACGTTATCTTGGTAAAAGAAAACTTGCCGATTGCAGATAAATTCGGTCCTAATTTGTGTGTGTGTATTTTCCCGATGAACAATATTCATGAACTGTACCAAAGAAGTATCTGCGTATATGATAGAGTGGTTAGGGCGCGTGGCTGTCATATTCAAGGATCTTGGATCGAAGCCCATATGTTGCATTTTTACATTTTTTATTTGTTTTGTATTTTAAGTTCAATGCAATGACACAATTGTGATCATTATAGCGACGTCCAGCAATTGTTAGTGAAGGATGATCGCTGTCAATTGTCTTGGTAGAACCAGCACAAATGGTTAGCTACAGAAGTCGTCCACACATATTCGACGTGACTGGGACTCGAACCCACACGGCGAGAAGCCGAGGAATAAGAAGAGGTACAAGTCGGCGACTCTACCATTTGGCCTTTGGTGTTGAGTTATTGGTCAAAAGAAATTATTTTTGTAAATAAGATATGGTTTTATTTCATATATTGGCAAAAATAATGATTATCATGTCAGATTTAGAAATGTCAGGGACTGTTAAAGCTAGGGAAAAAAAACGAACGGAGTTCACCTTTAAACGTTTTGATGCATAAAATTTTTAAATTTTTAGCAGCCGTCGTTTTGTTTCCTTTTGTAAAATGCATGAGATTACTAGTTGTTTTGACCATATGCTATAAACATAAATATTTTTAAAATGTTATATCCTAATATTGATGTATAGGTAGTGTAAAACTTAAAACTATTTTTACTGCCCGAATATCAGCCTTCATGAAGTGTTTTTTAACACTATCAAATTTACTTGGTAAGACAGCGAGTAATGCCAAATGCAACTTCTTGGACAGTTCATTCAAGGACAAAAAGGTCAAGGTATTCCGAGAGAGTCGAGTAACAAGAACTGTATTTATTAACGGCAATTAAAGTGCATCTGCATGAATTGGTAAGAAATTACAGCAAGTGTTTTCTATTCTTAGGACTTGAAAACCTCCAAATATTTCTGTAAATAGTCCTTGTCTTGTGTCTGCCCTGCGAGATTTGTCACCTTGAATGTATCGTGACAGGTGAGTCAGTGATAAATGACAGTCCTGGATACTCAGCATTTGTTTAGCTGATACACATATTTACGTTTCATAAGACTGGCTACATATTTGCCCCCAAACGTATCAACGTTTGTTACAAACAGGTGTTTAATAAAATTTCACCAATTCTAATGTCAAACATGAGCAGGTACCCGTCACGATAAAAATAAAATAAAAACAACAGGGTGATCGTCCTTGTTCCCCGCTGGCGAGACTCCTGATGTATGTCACAATCTGTTAAAGCTCTGTGTGACGCAGATTTAACTTATTGCTTAAAACAGCCATGAAGAAATTTCAAAAACAGGGTAAACAAAAATCTCTGACGTGTTACGTATGAAAAGGGGATTAAATTAAATGAAGAACCTCATAAGTGTTTAAAAATGACATCTTATGATGACAACCATTATAATAATAGATAAGTTCAGAAAGGGATAATGCAACACATTATATAAGTTGAACGACAGTATGTAGTAATAGTAACAAATATGTAACAGAAAGACAATACAATACACTAATTATTTGCTACCTTCATCTAATCATGACAATAGATAAACTATATCATCTAATGATGATAACAGATGATTTAACTCGTATATAAAACCGCTTGGAATCTGAAAATAGAATTAAAAGGCTACGTAGCCTTAAAATGAAAACACCTTGTGTAAAATAGTAATTTTACTTAAACAAATTATTTACTGTTGACTCATACTAACAGTTTAATCGTAATAGCCGTTTGCTTTTTTAAATATGCTGAACATCTGGATTCGGCCTTTAACATATATTTCTTCATTTGAAACAAAAAAAAACATCGAATTAAAAAAAATCCATAAAGGTGACATCAATAGTTTGACTCTTTCTATATAAATTGGCCGTAAATTCTGCGTAACTCGTGCTTAGGTCAAAATAAAGACAATTCGAAACACTACTTTAATTGTAAAGACAGATCAAATTGCAAGAAATCACTCTAATTTACTCTAAACTCTACAAATCTTTAAAGAAACGCGACGGCGAATTTTGCTAAAGAAAGATACAAAGAGAATTGCCCGGGTTTTTGTTATGTAACTTGATCTTAAAGGTAAAAGGTCACTTGGGTTTCTCGCGTTAAAAATAGCTAACTGTGCAGCGTGGGTCAGATAGGAAATACGTGTTCGTAATGACAATTGGGGTGTTATGCCCCGCTTTTTCACACAGATGTAGGACAACAATACACAGTATTCAGCTCGATCTTTTCAGACTATAATAATTTATATAGTTGTTTGAGAAAACAAAATTGGCCCAAGCTGTCAGATAATACTTTTAATGTCGGAACACAATTTCGACAGCACTAAATCAGTTTTATGTGGCCAGTAAGCAAAGACAATATTTGAACTAACCCTGCGAGTATCGATAACAAATGCTTGAGATTTTATTACAGTGGGGTTATGGTTTTGTTTTAAATTGTACTTTTTTGTCCTGGAAAAGAAGTTATTGAAAATAAGGACAATAAAACGAGCATTTTATGGCCTATGTGATCAACACATACAAATCAGTGGCTCAACCTGATCCGTCAGTTCAGCCTAGTTTCCCGTGATACCACCAAGCAGATTATCACATGCTAATGTTAGTGTGTTCTTATATATGTACACAGTCAATAAACAACTCACTTTCAAAAGGACGAAAATCCGCCATTAGTGTTATTGGCCAAATTGCAATTCCCAGATACCCTTTGGATTATTGTAAATATGTTTTGGCAACAAATTACTTTTTTTTATTATCATATTGTTGAACAATGTAACTTTAAATCAATATAACTTCTAATGAAAAGTTGCCATTGTAGCTGGTGCATGATATTTCGTCTAGTCAATGTATCGTTAGAGAAAACACGACACGAACTCATGGAAACGAATTGTCGTAAATACATCAAACTCTGACATGGCACTATACATACACACGTGGCCCTGGGACATGTTTTACTCAATGTATGGTGCTTGTTCCATGTTTGTATGGTGGTAATATTAACTATGTGATTGGGTGCAATATAATGTCAGGTATTTATAACATTGAGTCACAGTGAAGACAGTACTATCGTGTACACAATCCATTTGTAACGATTGAACGTAACGCCCCTCAAAACAAACAGTTATTTGGATTTTACGACACCTTTATCACGCATATGAATGGAAGAATGTTGGGAATTGGGATTTTATCTTATCAAGAATTGATACCTTAATATTGGACATGCTACTGTGTGGCAATTGCGTTAAACGTCGGGCGTTGTAAGACATGGTATGTAGGATATATATTCTGATGTTATATGGTGTTCAAATCTTGTAGTCAGATTGGACAAGCGATCTCTTGCAAGGTAGATTAAAAGAACAACTCAAGTGTCCCGTGCACCCAAGCTTTCACGAATGACATTAAAATATTCCCCAAAACAATCGAGACAGCAAATTACATTTAATGATGCCACAAAAGGTCTAAACAAAATGAACCAAAATTCTTTAAGTTAAGATCAACCTGTGTTAGGTAACAACATAATCAGTTGTAAAAGGTTATTGCCTTTTGAAGGATTTTTTACTTAAAACAGTAAATTGTATTGCCTCTTCTTTTAATTAATCCATTAATAGCTTAAGATGGTGTTGGTTATCTGCGCAAAAAGCAAAGGCATTATATTGTCTATTCTTCAAGCTTATTCAGTATCATCATTAATTGATGTCGTGTTACGTAATAATAATCATTAAGGGATATGACACATCTATTACAATCATTAAGGGATATGACACATCTATAATAATCATTAAGGGATATAACACATCTATAATAATCATTAAGGGATATAACACAGCTATAATAATCATTAAGGGATATAACACATCTATAATAATCATTAAGGGATATGACACATCTATAATAATCATTAATGGATATGACACATTTATAATAATCATTATGGGATATAACACATCTATAATAATCATTAGATGATATAGCTTATCTATAATCATCATTATATGATAAAGCTTATCTATAATCATCATTAGATGATTTAACTCATCTATAATCATCATTAGATGGTATTGGGGGCGTCACGTGACGATTGTTACTGAATTATCAGATCAAACATTACTCGGACTGCCACTGGTGTCAGCCATTTTTTGGTTACGCGGGCGGCAACGGCGGTCCTTATTGGCGCCGCTCTTGAGACCTCGGTCAAACGGTGCTAATGTAAAATATGCCAAATATGAATTTACAGATAAATTTGTTTGAAATTGATGTGCTTTGAATAGCAGAGAGATACATTTTATATGGTCCTACATATGTCTTAATGACCAGTAATAATGACTTATATGCGCCCTGAAGTATATACTTGGATCATACGTACAAAGTAAGTGAGCATATAAACGAACCATCATCGGTACGAATTAACATTGTTATGACCGAAATTGACCAACAACGACGGGCATAGTTCAACAATTCGGGAAAAATTGTAAAGTATCAATGGGTAAATTATCGTGTATTAAGAATATTTTATGGATGGTTTATTTGGATGATGGTTTATTTGTTAAAACAGGAACTGTATATACTAAATTAGTTGTTCTGTTAATTAATAATCTAAATGTTAGTCCGGGGTATAAGATTGCCAAGGCTCATACATTCAACTGTGTTACGAAAACATTTCTTTTCTTGAATGCTCTGTTTAAAACATTCTATTTTTATACATTACTATCCGGCGACTTTAATGCTCTGCATCAACTTTTTCCTGTGGTTTATCTGTAATGAGAAGGTCACTTGACCTTTAGAAGCTTTATTGAGCCACCTTAAAAATAGTGCGGTGATTCCCTTACGTATTTTGTAAACAATCGAAAAAAAGTAAAAGAAACAGTAAAAATGTGTTAAAAAACTTATATTGTTAAAAGAGTAAATTTGTAAGTGTGACTGACACTTTTTAATTCCTAGGGCAACACAACATCATCTGCGATCTAAACAACACTTACTCAAAAAAGCCTTACAAAGTTTCAAAAAATTATCTTTGTACGACTTTGAAATGGTACGAACACGCCATCGCCCGCCTTAGCGCGAGAAATCTTTACAGCGCGCAACAAAACCATTGAATCTAAACGACCAATTTTTTCTTCACAATATGTCTCCAAAAGTAATATTCTTTAATACAAAAGTAAAACATGAAGTTTAAATCTTAGCAAACCTTGAATACAGAGCAAATGTTACAATATTTCTACCGAAATGTTCCAGCAAATGTGTTTGGTAATTACTGCATTCTGTCCACATCAAAACTAAACTTACCACCACTTATTGTTGTAATATTCATCGAGCTTTTATTGCGCGATTCACCCCCAAAAGCTTTTTGTTGGTTGTTATAAAAGACCAAACACCCTGATTACTGATTAATAAAAAAGAAAACATTAAATCTGTTATACAAAAAAATGTTTAACGACGAATATGGCACGGAAGAGATTGTGGTCGAATTAGTGCAGTCATGCAATTTGAAAATAAGAATTTGACAATCGATATGCGTAAAAGTTTATTTGTTACTTATGTACAGTTTCTACGTTTATTTATTGTTTATGTAGCAATTTTTAGAAAACACAAAAATAGATGAAAAAGAACAATAATTTCCGTTTTAAAATATGATCGCTTCTTAAAACATGTGACGTCACTCCATAGGCATTTTTTAAAAAACAATTATAAATATCTCGGCGACCCAACGAACGGTTTTAACCAGTGAAGGATGTACACGTGCGCTTAATGGTCAGGAGTTATTTCACGTACTGAATTATTCACTGAAACTCAGTTTTGATACTCGGCCTTGTAAACACTGGATTGTTAAAAAAAGCACCAAAAACAACAACAGACAACAATAATAAAACCTCTTTCCGCGAAATTGTTTTAACTTTTAAATGTAAAAATTTCGCAAAATGTGATAAATAGGTAAACACTTAATTGCGCTTCTATTATGTTGATAGGATAAAATCAAAACCTACTTTTATACCAAAGAAATTGTAAAAGAACACTGACCACAAGCTGCAACACCCTTCGATACATGTATCTTGACATACAAACGCCATTTGTCTGTTAGTTAATACGCTGAACTTGAGGTCTGAGACTTCCATGTTCCAAGGCTCGACCTGAAACAGGATGTTTGTCCTTGAAATCTGCGTCCTGTAAGCGTCTTGTAAGCCGCCGAATAAGTAGTCAGTTTTTTATCTGAACATGCTGATATTCATATCTTTTGAGAGTGGGGGTGTATGAATTAGTAGAATCAAGACGCCTTTCTATTTCAGCCGTTTTTAGCTAAAGAAAACAAAACAAAAACTCCCAATTATCTTAGCTGCGATAATGGAAAAATACGCCATGAATATACGTGAGCCTTTAAAACTACACTTATTGTGGTTCAATTATATAAATACGTAAGTGCGGATCGTGTGGTTCTATGTGCTACGTACATTCACAGAACTGTGACCAAACCATTTTAAAGGCCGAGTGTCGAATTTGAGTTCCGTGGATAATTCAATGCGTACGTGAAAATACTAGTACTAGGTACAAGGCAAGAATGATGCTATATTCTTTTGTTTGCATTCAGACCTTTTCCCATGCGTCCAAAGGCAATTCGTGTCTTCATATAAGTTAAGTTTATGACGCCCAGATAATTATTGATAGAAGAAGACACCAGACTTATGCCTGGGTAGACCCGCCGGCGTACCGCTGGTTAGCTTTTAAAACCTTCCCTCGTGCAGACCAAGACACGAACCCACGCGGCGAGGGGCTGAGGAGTTACAAGTAAGCGACACTAACCGCTCATCAACGGGCGCTCCCTACTATGTGAGGTTTAACGAGTTCGATAAACATAGCATTTACTTTCTTCCATGGAGATTTTTAGTATTTTTTTTAGTTAAAAATGTGTCGCTTGCACCGTGGGTAAACTCAAAGGGGTTCGGAAAGGTCCGACATTTTCCGTTAGAGGGCCGTTATGACGTCATTGAAAAGAGTTTACCCCCTAATATGGGTTATTATGTAAGTAAACATTTGGAATTTTATCAATTCTATATTAACTTAATTACATATACACGATTCGCCGCACAAGATAAAAGTCAATAATGAAAAAAAAAACACCCTCAAAACCTTGCAGATAATCATGTTTTGCCAAAGTTGTTTTTCTCAAAATGTCCCACTTATGACATCATTATTAATTTTTTCACACTTTTGGCATCGGCAATTTCCGTGGATGTTTCCGTTCATTTCCGTACAGGTATGATGACTTCTGGCTGTGTCGAATCAACATAACGGAATAAATCACAGGAAATGTCGACAAAATGATTTGCAAATGCAGTTCATAAGAAAACATAAATGTTTATGTTGGCAGCATATACACCTTTTACGAAACGCAAACCCAAACAATCAACAAACGACGATACAATACAATTACTTAACGATGTAATATATGACACCATATATTGTACTCTGGTCTAGAATATAACGAGACACAATACGCCTACCTTCGAGTGCCAGATCACAGACACACATAGTGGCACCGGGGAAGGGGTATCAATGCACCGTTCTACCTTTCCAACCCTTACCTTGCTACCCGCAGTGTGATAAATCATCAGTCTTCATACCATATTTCTCTCCCACACCCTCCAACCCCTTCACTTCTTCAGGTTTAGGCTTAATTGAATTTTTCAAAGTGGAACAAATAATAAAGATAAAGTTGTTCTGACGACATATTCGGGTGGGTCTCTTAGAATGTGTGGGCGAGACATGATAATCTGATACAAGTCTTCGTCGCTACCGGGACACTTACTAGGTTCGGTCACTCGCGGAGGACTACTTTTTTTGAGCAGAACACAAGGGCTTTTAATTCTGAAAGAAAGTTTTCGTTTAAAAAGGTTTGTATAGATTAATTGATGTTCTTCTATTCATTTTTTTAACTTTATGTTTGACATTCACCAACTTTTAGCAGGAAATGAGGTAGTTAAGATATTTTTTTTGGCGAATACAATTTTCAAAGATTTTTTACAGATCTCTGTAAACCTGAAATAAAGTTTCAGAGTCGAGCGCAACATTGTTAAATGTGTATAATTAATTTCAATTGACTTTTTCTCTTTTTCTTTAAATGTTTTTTTTTTACAGACCAAAGCGTAGTGTTTACACCAAAATATTTTTAATAAAAGGATCCAGTTAAAGCGCAATGTAGTCAGTCATTGTCTCTGCAAATATTAGCTAACGTTTGGCAGAACTTAAACTTTCATCAAGATATGATGTGTTGTTTGTTTATACGTTTAGATCAATCTTGATGAACAAAATAGTGTCACATTAGATTTGTTTTTGTGGAGAGCAATGTCTGCGATTCTTTTAAGTTCGTGTATTTATTTCATGTCGACCAAACAAATCCGTAGCTTTAATTCATCAACATTTGTGATTATAGATGATCTATTTTTAATGTTGATATTTGCGAAAATCCGCCGATTCTTATATTGAAATACATTGAAATTATATCAACTGCTTTTGTCGCGTTTTGAATATGTCAAATTGGCATATGCTGTGTTAAAGGTAGTGTCTAACAATTTGCCCTTATCAAATACATGTTACAATATCTGACCACTGCTTTGCGAATTTGGGGCATAATTTCTGCACAATTTCATACTTGAGACGGAAGAAAGTCAATTTTAAACACTATGTTGTAGACTGTATAAATCGCGAGAAAAAAATCACTCTAACTTTATTCTTTCCTAATTCATAAATAAGTTCGATAGTGATTTCTGTAAATACATGTCGACGTAAGAGCGGATTAACGATATATTGATTGATGACGATATAAAATGATCTCAAAAGTAAGTTGTCACCGGATTTTCTTAGTTTAAAAATAGCTATCTCTGCAGCGTGGCTCAGATAGGAAAGACCGGTTTACCTTGTATGGATTTATGCTTCACTGTTTACACAGATCTATGGCATCAATGAGCAGCATTTTCAGGACCTTTTCAAGTAACAATGATTTACTTGGTTATTTGTGGAGAATATGTTGCTCCCAACTGTCGTATACTTCCTTTGAGTTTGTTATTATATAAATGTTGCAATATATGATATCTTCACGTATTATTTAAAGCATACATTACATATACCCATTGTATGATTACGTGTACATGATTTATTAAGATGATTTTTTGTTTATGTATATTTTAATTCCCGGTAACTTACAATACATTTAAACTGTCCGATAATGTATGTCCAAACTGACCTATGTCAAAAGCCGTTGTTTGAAGCCATACTGAGCCTATTATGGGTTTAAGTAACGATCAACTATGGTAAACTAATCGAAATTATTGGTCAGTGTATGTGGTATTTGCGGATCAATCTTTCCAATATAAAGGGATGCACTGTCTAGCTTGATACTAAACAATTTAAGATTTCAATAGCTTTATACCACACAAGCTAAGATTCAATAACTTGACATTATAAAATTTACGATTTCAATAGCTTGATACTACACAATTTATAATATTTCAATAGCTTGATACTACACAATTTAAGATTCAATAGCTTGATACTACACAATTTAAGATTTCAATAGCTTGATACTACACAATTAAAGATTTCAATAGCTTGATACTACACAATTTAAGATTTCAATAGCTTGACATTATACAATTTAAGATTTCAATAGCTTGATACTACAAAATTTAAGATTTCAATAGCTTGATACTACACCATTTAAGATTTCAATAACTTGATACTACACAATTTAAGATTTCAATAGCTTGACACTATACAATTTACGATTTCAATAGCTTGATACTACACAATTTAATATTTCAATAGCTTGATACTACACAATTTAATATTTCAATAGCTTGATACTACACAATTTAATATTTCAATAGCTTGATACTACACAATTAAATATTTCAATAGCTTGATACTACACAATTTAAGATTTCAATAGCTTGATACTTCAAAATTTAAGATTTCAATAGCTTGAAACTACACAATTTAAGATTTCAAAAGCTTGATACTACACAATTTAAGATTTCAATAACTTGATACTACACAATTTAAGATTTCAATATAAGAATCGAATTTCGTTCGGGAATTTTATGCGTCGGACAATTTGTATTTCACGAAAAATATTTACCAATTGTGCGCTGCATTCTGAAGGTTTTGTGTTGTTGTTTTTGTTGTTGCATTTTTTTAATCTGGCACAAGTAGCCTACAGCCGACCAACAATTTTAAATCGAATTCGCTAATTGCAGTCAGCTGAGTGTTGCAATGCGGATATCAAGTGACTTAAAGACCAAGTCATTGAAAAGTGTGCCTGTCGATAAACGGAATAATGCAATCAAAGCTAATGGCGTCTAAAAACAATAAATTAATTAGAACGTGTTTCAGTGCCAGATAACAATAATGCCTCATGTCTTCACAAAATAGAAACACTATTAGAAATATTGGAAAATATATTATATTAGCTTTCAAAATCCGTAATAAACAATAATATTGTTCTTCCCGAAAAACAAATGTGTAATTGCACTACTGATCACAACTGTTTATATGTTTTAATATTTGGCTTTATGTATTGTTTGTATATGCATTATGCCAATAAAGTATATGTATGTATGTATGTAAATAATGAAGTGTCTGTGGCTTTGAAGTTTGTGTTTGTCCAGTTAATGACTCGTTACACGTAATGTCTAAACTAATGTGTTCACATTGTGTTGCTCCAATTAAAGTACGAATTAAGATATATTCCACAGTCACGGTTAAACCATACTTAAAATATGCTTTGGCATGGTACATATTTTGTAAAATTTACCTAGGTTTCGCGTTTCACTGCGAACAGTTGATATTGTATTCATACGCATATTATCGTATTTACCCTTATTCTATTTGCAGGACCATGTGGCCGTTAGTTGCCATATTACTTCTGGCTGCAAGGACAGACGGTCAAACTACGAGTTCTCCATGTAAGTGGCATCGTCTCTTTAAATAATGTAGAACATATAACCTTATGAACAGTTACTTAGTAACAGTATTACATTTTTGTAATTGGTTGTTTTCAAATATCATTCCACCATAAAAATTCGGCCAACAGTAGAACTATTTTTTAATTGTCCAAAATTTCAACATAACATGTTAGCCCAAAAAATCATTATGAGGGTATATGCAATAACCATATATGCCTTAATGAAAATGATTAAGTTTTAAGTCGTAAAAACCAGTGTAATAATAAACGACAAGATACCCACAAGTTGTATAATGCTATGTATTGTGAATATGAAACAGCTGTAAAGGTTATTTGTTCGGTTACAGATTCTGTTGTACAGAATTTTGAGTATGATATCGAGCTTTGGCGTAAAGACGTTAATTGACTTAAGTTAAACTGCGCACGTTCTTATCATTCATAAAAAAAAAAACATTCATAAAAGTAACTTAATTATCAGTTGTAGTCGTAAACCAACAAAAAATGAGCAGCATACCTTCCAAAAAAAATCAAACTATAAATCTTGGGATGGGTTTAAACTTTTTCTGCCTTTTTCTATCGACATACATAAGTTATCATAAAACTGTCGTTACGAATATCGATTGTGTATAATAAAACTACATAACGATATCGTCATTAACGTGAATACAACTTCTGCACACACACGAATCCGTCCAGAGAACATAGCGATGCGCAATTAAACTTCAAGACTTTTACAACCGTACTTGTGTATTCCAATTGTGTTTGCATTTAAGGTCTCGCTACCTTTTCAAAACGTAAGAAATGTATTCTAATGTTAACTTCATTCCTCTCGTTATGACATTTCTGCAAAAATACAACAACATGCTTACCCATAATGCTATTAAATGCAAACGGGGTGTTGTTGTTTGTTTGTTTTTGTTGTTTGTTTGTTTTTGTTTTGTTTGTTTTTTGTTTGTTTTTTTGTTTTGTTTTTTGTGTATGTTGTTTTGTTGTTGTTTTTTGTGGGGGGGTGGGGTGGAGGAGGGGTGCATTATAGGTGAGAGGAGGGGTGCATTATATCAAATTGAATAACAAACACGTTGACCTTTAATCTGTTCCATTATTCTTCACATGCCCTTTCTATGCAAACACTCGGCTTATAACTCCATACTATTCTGCAACCTTCCTTTTTGTTAAAATGACTCATGCAAATTTAACTTTGAAAGCTATAACAATTTGCAATTAATATTTAAATCACTTCTCCGAGCAGAAATTCTTGAATGTTCGGTTCAATACACTTTTGCAATCAACATACAATGGCTAATGGAATACGAACACTGTCTGTTAAGATGGTAGCTTTTCACGTGCAAATGTGCATACCAGCGAGCTATTAACCAGAAGGCAAATCAGGTTTTTGTAAGCATTTAGCATATGCAAAGTTGACGTCATGAATGTATATTCTGCGTGTTAGACCTGCTGCATCACTTTACCATCAAAATGCATAGTTTTGCATGTGTTTGTATATATAAACACTACCTAACAACTGCGTAAGGGAGTCGTCTCATTGGCCTAGTGGACACAGTATTGACGTCTTAGTCCGTAAGCCCTTGTTCGAATCTCTCTCAGTGTCTGGGATTTTTTTCAAGCTATGCTCTATTATGGCTACCATTCGTAAAAGACCGTTCAAAAGTAACGTTCAATAGCTATGATAAAAGGAACATGTGAACGCGGGGATATACCTCTGATCGAGGAAACCTCCTTCTGCCGCGTTAAATGATTCTAAACAACGTATTAATGAAATTATGACCAAATTTAACAATTTGTGTGGAAGTTGGTAGAACACATAAACATACACATCGGCAAAAGCACATATTACTTTTACAAGCAAGAAGCGGCAAGTTTCTGGTAAATAGGTTGTTTTCACAATCCGTACTCGCGATAACTCCACCAACGTATCTATCATAGTATAGTTGATCTCCTTACACAATGGTTAATGTGTCGCATATCTGAGTGGTCCTGGAAGAAACCGACTGGACACTATCCCCAAATTCCGACACAAACCCAGGATAAAGTACTACTTTCATGTTGCCCGGGCCCGACAAGGTCGGAGACATTACTCTTGGCAAGTGTGTCAGCTGGGGATTAAACTGTCCAGGAAGGGATATTGTCCCAATCGTTCTCCAATTTCACGCTCATTGGCAACACATTTATCTCACGGAATCAACACTTGTTCAATGGAGGCGTATTTATTTATTTATTTACTTGCAAGCATACGCCATCTAGCATTTAGCATTATTTGTTTAACATAACGTTTACTCAGGTATCCTCATGGAGCAATATTTATTTAGGTCAGTTAAGGCCTTCGGCGCATTAGTACTTGAATAATTAGGAAAGTTGAATCCAATATTTTGGAACCTGTGGCTCAAGAGGTTTGTCAATGAATAGCATGTGGAACATAGTTCTATTTAATTTGAAGTAATTAAACAATACTTTTACGATGCACGCTTAAACCAGTAGATTTTTTCTTGCTTTTCATTGTTTTGTAAATTTTAAAGAGTTAAATATTTTATAACTACGTGTTAGTTTCAGCAATCGCATTGACTGTTTTTCTTATGTCAACCGTAATAAATAATACGAAATTTAAAGCACGTCTTTTTGTTTTGTTTTGTTTTAAACGTTCTTTATAAATTTCAGGAACGCAAAATGTAAATAAATAATGCTTTGATTTATTATCACTGCAGTACTTCAATGAGCAATGAAGAGTGCGCCATTATGACTTGCCTTTTCAAGGTAACCTTCGATAATGGCTACGATAACAGACCTACGAGACGTATTACTTCTTCAATAAATGGGCTCTATCGCCATGCACCTTAAAGATGTCAACAACAGGTTGAAACCTGCATCAACATGTAACCTGTCTAAATATGTGCTTGCAACATGCATACAGTAATCGCTTTATATTATTAACAAGGGCGTGCAATTAAAAAAATCTTACAAAAGTGAAAATAACTAGTCTTTGTCATATATAATAGATCCTCTGGAAATCTGAGGTTTATTGAAAGAAGATAAGGTAGAAAGTTATATCAAGTTATATTAATCCCTCTTGATTGCCAATTACTGGGTAGAACCAGTACGCAGTTGTAACTTCCTGGATCAGTTTGCAATAAATATTCTGGCCCAAGGACTTTCCATCTCGTTGTCGATTAGGGGTTCAAACCCACGACGCCCCGAACCAAAGTCTTTAAGACTAACCAGGCACGGTCATGTGTAGAAAATTTTGGCTATATCATCGCCGCCAACGACGAATTCTCTAAATACATACAGTGGAAGATAACGATAGAGCCGGAAAATTGTTTTCACCATTTCACCATTGTAGTCTGTAAAATTACTCAAAGCCCTTCCAAAGTTACATTTTGAACGAAAATATAGAAAACTGTGTGCATGAACGTCGACCCTTACAGAAAATAAAGTGCACGATTATTCATACTAAAATTACAACAACCGAAATATGTGCACACATCGAATTCCTCCGTTTCAATTTAAATTGTGACATATGAAACAAGTAAAAGACATACTTATCAGTAATAATATTTCGAACAGACGAGCTACTATCTGAAAAACGGGGATACCATCATACCAATTTCTTTTTCTATTAGTGGGCGATAGATAGGCAAAGGTTAAAATTATGTCGTTGAATTGTTTTCAGGTTGTGCAAACACTGCACGATAACCTCTCCGTGTGATAGACTGTCGTGCCGGGGTCACTGTAGGCATGGCTGTCTTGATTTATCATGGGCGTAGCCTGCAATATTCTCTCCCCGTTATCAAATAAGCCAAAGACCCATGGATTATTTATTATTAAAAAAGCTGTAGGTAAACATGTCTTCTTTTGGCATGCGGTTTAAATCACCATCGTTTTTGTCATTATATTGATGATGATGGCGAGGAGGAGGACAAGGAAGAGGAGGAAGAAGAAGATGATGATAATGAGATAATGATGATAATGATGATGATATCACCATCATGATTAGGAAGATCGTGATCATGATGATTACGATGATCAACAACTTCTGTTAGTTTAGGGTCCGTGTTTCCTTGGAGGAATTCAGCAATATTTTTGCCCATCGACCATGTCTTGCTTGCACGAGTGCAAATCCGCATTTTATCAGTTAGACACAGCGTCGAGGGTTGTGAATATATATCATGTCATTTTAACAATCACGCGGTACTCAGTTAATCCAACTCAGTGGTAGCTATGTATACATATTTGGTCATTGCTAGTCGGGAAATGTACACATAGACACTCGCCAGATACGGTGGGACATTGTGTGGTTTTGTTTAAAATGATTACAAATTGTTTTATAACGTCTGTTTATTGATTTAACGCCATAAAGGTGCAGTCAAACTAGCTTCTGGGTCGCTTGATGCAGATAAAGTGCTGACTTCACAATGAAAGCATAACCTGATACCACATGCAGTCACATAATACTGACACTCGGCTGATAACAAACGAACAACAATTAAAACTGCTATAAGAGAAGTGTCCTATACCAGACTACAAGGATGTCTCTGTGAAAGACCTGCAGCTTGTCTTTGCTAAGCTGTAAAGCTTGTGTTTATTTGCTTTTGCCCTGATATCAGAAATCTGACCTTATCAAAATATTACATCTGATAATCTTTCTTTAAACTGTAGTCAGTGATTTAAGCATTTATATTAATCTTTGGTCCCCAAAAGCTTTTTGTTTGTTAGTAAAAAGGGTAAAAACTGCGATACTGATTATTAAAAAAGAAAACAATAAATCGTTTAAACGAAATAACGATGGACCATAAATATAGCACGAAAGAGCTTGTCAAATTAGTGCAGTCCTGCAATCAATCGGAACACCTCGGATAATTCACGAACCATCTCTAAGTAGGTAGTCGGATCACCTCGGCCATTTCCCTAAATGGGACTTATTGTGTGACAGAAGGACAAAACAAAGATGGCAGCTCGGATGACAGCTTACTATAGTACGGTGCCAGTTAAACATCAATTTGTGGCTGCTTCAAATTTAAATCATCCAAGTTTAATTTACAAAGCGCAGCAAACAAACCACCTGTCAAACGACGCCATTGTTTATTTTTTGTGAACTACATTTTAGGCATATTCTTTCGACTTCCGGCGAACAAAACGATCGTGATTTCTTTAAGTGTGATTGCACCAAATACATCAAGGGGACGGAATTTCCCGAGGAGTTCCGATTGTCCTGCAATTTGAAAATAAGAATTTGACAATCGTTATGATAAAAGTTTACTTGTTTCTTTCTTTATATTTCCTACATTAATTTTTTGTATGTAGTAGTTCTTTAGAAGACACAACAACAAAAAAGAAACAGAACACATTGTATAAATGTATCAATGTGCTCTTTAACAGCTGAAATAGAATAATAATTTCCGTTTAAAAATACGATCGCGTCATAAAAGTTGTGACGTCACTTCATAGGCGTTTTCAAAACCAATTGTAAATATATGGTCAGCGACTCAATTAACACCATAGACATATGTTATTTGGTTCTTGAACTTCGACATGAACCCCAACCATACTAAAGCAGTCAATTTGTAGCTTAAGCTGTAACGATGTTTTGGAGTAGACAAATAGCAGACCTCGATAACTGATATTTATTGTCCACATATCTAAAAGAATTATACAGGGATATTTGCGGCTAGAAACACCACGCCTTTGATCAATGTTATTGCGTTGCTAAATCGGTACTGTCAACAATTAAAGTCTGTTTGCTTTGATGATAAGCGAAGTTTTATACCTGTATACACAGTGAAGTTATGATACTTCAATAAATACAATAACATACTGATTATTTAGAATTTAAGAAGTATCTAAAGAATTATAGAAGTATTGACTTCCGATGAAGTCGCAACTTCGTGAAAATAGAACAATTAATGTATTACTAAAGTTTGCACTGTGATGTTTGATATTATTATATTTAACTGCATCCAAAACGTCCAATACCGTTCGTGTCGTAAACAAAACCTTAGTCTTTTTGCTTCTGTTTTCATTACAAACCTCTTTAACAATCCACAATCAACTTATCAAATCGTAATAAACCATGTTTGCAGCGCGACCACACGTGTGAATGCTTCTTTGAATGACTACATGAATTTTGTTCATGATATATACTGTTTAAATGTAATGTCATTTTAATATACATAAATGTAACGATTTTACCAGAAGCGAGCGGACCTGGTAGCACAATAGGTAGAGTGCCGGCTCCAGGTTCGATCAGTGGCCTCGACATACCAAAGTCTTTTAAAATGGTAGTGGTATAGCTCCCTTGCTAACGCTCAAGCAAATATATGGGCAGTTCCACGGCTGGTTAGCCCTGTGTCAGGATAATGTAAAGACTGGCCGTGGTATCATATTCGGTGTTCACGGCATGTTATACACAGTGAAGGCAGCACTATATTTTCTTCAAGTGGACACCGGTTCCAGATAACTGAAATACTGTTGGTGGGACGATATACCCAATAAAACATAAGCATTACCAGGAGACTAATAGTGAGAAACAATCTAATATTGCAACAATCACATGACAACCAATGCTTTGTACACGTCAGTTTACAATACCCACCTGCTTAGATAATAACTTAGGCGTAGGCGTGCATACACGTATTGCTATGTATGGGAGAACAAGATGGAATAGAGCACGCGATCGATGCATGATGTGAATAGGAGCGGAACTCTCTTTAAGGGAAGCAGTTGCGCAATATCCAAAAAAATAACTGTTTTATTGGGGACAAAGGAAATTCAAAATGTAAAATAGTGACATCAAACTTACCTCATTGCTAACAGAAACTGACATCAATCTCAATATTATTACTATATTACATATTATTCAATATTGTCCTTGTTAGCTGTTAACGAAAATTAATGTTTTCATATAAATATCAGATTTACAGAAGTTTAGTTTTGTGAACATAATCCAACATTATACATTTCTGTGATTGCTTACGTCATTATCCAATTATAGGCATGTTCGTGGTTTGATATTCGTGGAATTGTCATAGAAACATGAGGATTTGTATTTTTGCTGATATTAACGCACTTGAATGCTTTACTGAGTGGGTATAAATATAGACATCGATATTAAAATACACCCAAATCTACCAATTATAGTCCTATGGTAAAACTATGGATATTTGAAATTGTAACACCAAAGACAAATTTTGTTTCTTTGCAGCATGTTTCAACAATCTTGCTTATCCGCCGACTTTTATCATTCAACCTTCCTGGCTATCGGCTTCATCTGAGAATATCACCGAACCTGCAAATTCAGCATTGTATGGTAAGTCCCTGATCTCACGATATCCAATATGCTGTACTTATAAATAAAAATATGTATTAACCGATATAAAGTCGACCATATGGTTATGATAATGATGCAAAATAATGGACTTCCGTAGCACCCGAGTTTCCAAGTGACATCTTCATCTTCTGAAAAGCTTAAGCTTAGAGACGAGGAAGCCTTATTCTTGCATATAAAGCCAATGTTTGTGTATTTTGTGCATTTGCAGGGAACACAGCATTACACAGGAAGCCGCCAAACTGAAAACTCACGTTTTCAATGTGACAAGTAGTTGGCATAGTTTTTGATATGAACATATATAGGTAATACAGTCAAAATCTCGTAGCAGAACAAAACGATCAAATCTTTATATTAATATGTTAAGCTTGTTTAAACTAAATGTAAAAGTGATCCTCAAATGCATTTATGAATGATATGCTTGAGAGTGCAAGAAACAGCAGTACACACTCCCTCTGTGAAACGTTTTAAGTGACGTAACCAATATGTGGGGAAATTACCTATAAACTCGAGGTAAACTTTTGTAACTTATGTGTGCCAACCATGGGTACTCTTCCACTAATATTCTTCAGTGTCTACTATTAGTTTAAGACATTCAAACTATGATAATTATGCTATAATTATGAAGGAATATTAAAGAAAGAACGATCTCTTTTTATCGCTATGTCAACTACAATTTATGTGCCCTTAATGGCAGACTCTGACACGTATTAAAACATGGAACAAAAGCCGACCTGTGTTTGTGTCTGTAATGCTTTTACGGTCTACTTCTGTGATTAGAAAGTGTCAATAAAAATGGTTTTCGCTTTGACACACTTGTTCATCCATTGAGCATTTTTTTTAAATAAAAGAAAACAGATTACTTTATCCATTCATGTGCCATCACTTGTCACCAACCATCTGACTGTTTATTCTAAAAATAGGTAATTATGATGTGTTTACATATGTAGCGTCCCTACTGGAAATGAAGGGTTCTATGTTACAGTGAATATACAACACAAATTTAGGACTTAAATAATTCACAAATGCTAGGCATTTTACCCGCATTTAAAATAAATCGTATCTTCTTACCTTAGTTATGCTTTTTTCGTTGCAAAATATTAGATGATACCTTTAAGAAGATCATTCGCTGCTCTTCAAGTACCAATCTTACAAGTTGGATACACAGTAGTCCAGATCGGGTTGAGCTAGACAATTTTGAAGCTAAAATATCTTAAGTTTCAAAGTGCATTGCAACGAATACATATTGGATGTAACGATATGTATACCTTGTTTCTAAAATTATTTAAATCTAAAATTGATAGGGGCGGACCCAGAAAAAAAAAATTGTTGTATGTAGGCCTGCAGCTGGATATGATAATCGCCCCCCCCCCCCCTCCCACCCCCCTCCTCAACTTGACTTTTGTCATGGGTACCAAAATGTCCGTAAGTGTGTCTAGAAAGAGAATTTCCAATGTCAAATTTTGATGGTAGGTTTAGAAAAATGTTTATAATTTCCAAAAATGGTGATAGAAGTATACAAGTGGTACTCAATTAAAGGTTATTTCATGGTCATTATGGTCATTGTCAATTATGCAAATTAGTACTTATGAATATTTAAATTTTTAATGAGAATCTAAAACAGCTTTTATTTTTGAATAGTTGTTTAAATTGTCTTCATTTTAAAGCAATATTCAAACAAACTCAACAGTTTCGAAAGTTATATAAATACCACTACTAATCTAACACAAGTAAGTCTAAGTTTCATAAGATTTGGTTCATTTTGTGATTTTTTAATGATTTTTTTAGAATTTATTTTCATCCAAATTTTGCTTTTTCAATCTTAATGTATAATTTGGCTAGAAGTTTGCCTATAACTAAAAATAACTTGGAAGAATAACTTTTGTATCGTTCTTTAAGTAGAGGCTATCACCAAACTTAGATTTAAAATAATTAGCTATGTAAATTAGGAAAGATGAATATTCCTATATCTTCATAAGAATCTAATAATAGACTTTATTTTTGAAAAGTTCATTAGATTCTTTTTATTTAAAATTAATATTCAACTAAACTCAGCATTCTTTTCAAGGTATATACATACCACTGCTAGTCTAACACGGTTAGTCTAAGTTTCATATGATTTAGTTCATTTTGTGATTTTTTTATGATTTTTAAAATTTATTTTCGTCCAAATTATATTATACAGATAAATAAAGTATCCACATATGCTTGTGTAAAAAAGCTGAAGTATTTGCAATTTTATGATTTCTTGACCTGTTTCTCAATGATCAGTTAAAAATTATGATATATTGGAAACAGCTGGTTGGTGTGCCCAAAACAACGATACCGATCCATGGGTTGAAATCACGTTCCCTCAGTCTTACGGGATCAAAGGCATTATGGTAGGCCCAAAAACCAGCCAGACGACAAGCTTTCCCAAGCGCGTACATGTGCAGTACACACCGAATGGCGAAAATACGTTACAAGAGCTGCCACTTCCAGGAGGGAAACTGGTGAGATGTCTTTTTTTGTTTCTGACTACGAATAACATTTTTCAGTTGTTGTTGTTTTGGTTGTGTTGTGTTTTTTTCAATTAAAAATGCTGTTGTAGATCATAAACAGTTATTGAACCTGAACCAGCAGGCAGCTTAGTACATCATCTTCCTTTTATTCTGTACAGGAAATAACAGCCACCAACATTACCAATACAAACATGTCGTTTACCAGTGCTTTTGCTATGAAGTCGCTAAGGTTTAACCTAAAGGATTATTTCGGTGCTCCCTGCCTTAAACTAGAAGTGTACGGCTGCCCATTATCAGGTAAATATCAACGTCAATCAGAGTTTTCTGAATAATTCTTTCTTTATGGTCCATCTTGTATGTATGCAGATACCCCAATGTGTTTATTTTCCCAAAATAAAATATGTAAAATATTGAGATATATATAGCTTAAAATGGAACAAAAGCATGTGCTGTTTAAAGATGGACAGTTGTAAGTGTTCACTGAATATCTTTTTTAACATTTTAGTGACTTTGTATTTGTTATTAACAGATTATATATTTTTATAACTGTTTATTTCAGATTGACATAGCATTTTGATTTTTGTTTCTGTTCAGTTAAAATTTAAAATAAAATTTTCAGTTAAAATTGCATGCATATTCTTTTGCCAATTTTTATTATCTTGTAAAAAATATATATTTCCTGTCAGAGGTGTGTCCAGGAGGCTGTCAGCACGGAGGTCTGTGTGTCACAGAGAACCAGTGCCGGTGTCAAAATGGTTACCATGGAAGTGCATGCGACATTCAAGGTATTGAGTTTGTCTATGTTAATTAAGGTGAAAGATGATGTTCTATAATAACAAAACGTAACAACAGTGCACTGTGTGGACAATATAACATCATTTGGACATAGAAAATGGAATCAATTAGTATTTGTTTACATGTACTGGAAAAATGGATAAAGACAAAACAATTGAGTTTGAGTTTTGTCCATTCATTTTTTTTATTTAAAACTTGTGGCATATCTAGTGTGGACAGTTTCAATCTGCAGCATTTCAAGAAATCAGAATACAACAGCTAGCCCCATTTGTCCAACAAACCCTTTAATTTGTCCAGAAACCCTTCCATTTGTCCTACAGATCATTTCATTTGTCCAGCAAAAACTTTCATTCAGCAAACCCTTCCATTTGTTCAGCAAAACTATTTATTTGTCCAGCAAAATCTTTCATTTGTTCAGAAACCCCTCCATTTGTCAGACAGAAACCTTCTATTTGTCCAACAAAACCTTTCATTTTTCAAACCAACAAATCTTTCATTTGTCCGGAAAAACATTTAATTTCTCAAGAAAAATCTTCCATTTTGTCCAGCCAGCAAAATCTTTCATTTGTCCGGCAAAACCTTTCATTTGTCCGGCAAAACCTTTCATTTGTCCAGCAAAACATTGAATTTGTCCAACAAAACACTTCATTTCTTAAGAAAAACTTTCTATTTGTTCAACAAAACCTTTCATTTGTCCAACCAACAAAACCTTTCATTTGTCAAAATAACATTTTATGTTCAGCAAAACCTTTCACATGCACCCAATAAAACCTTACATTTGTCTTGCAATGTTTTATTTGTCTGGCAGAATCATTAATTTGTCCAGCTAAACATTTTATTTGTCATACAAAACCTTTCATTTCTCATATAAAAACTTCCATTTGCACAACAAAACCTTCCATTTGTCCACAGAACCTTCCATTTGCCCAGCAAAACATTTTATTTGTCCTACAAAACATTTCATTTACCAGTAAAACCTTCCATTTGTCCAGCAAAACCTTCCATTTGTCTATTTACCCTTATGAAATGAGTGGGGGATATAGACATGCAACTGTTAAAAAATTATTAATTGCACCTTACAGTGAATGTTTAAATTGCACACTGAAAAAAAGAGGTGTTAGCTCTGAAAGTAAATAGGCATTTCAGCAAATAATATTACAAATGGAAGAACGTGAATGTTTCAAAAATTGTGCATAAGTTACATTGATAGGCCTTGTTGGGTTGCTTTGATACTGAAATACTGGTTTGCAAAGTGTCAAACAAATTGAATTGTGAGTTCTTATTTCACTGACAGTATTGTATATGTCTATTGCAGAATGCAGCCCAGTGCCAGTCAATGATCTCTCTATAGATGCTTCTTCAGAGGACCCGAACTTCCCAATGGCTGAGGTCATTAATGGTAAAGATATTTCTTTAGGTTAATCGTTGTTACCTTTTGTAATTGTAATTGATAAGTCAATTGATGCTATAATCAACTTCCAGCACTGATTTTAGCTCATATTTATAGCTAAATGCAAATGGCTAATTGGCAGATTTGACAAGTCAGAGGCACCAAATGAGACTGTTATATTTTCCCTAAACAGCCTATTTTACCTAAACAAGAATAGTCGCTAATATGAAGAGGTGACAGAACTCGCCCAAATTTAGATAAAAACAAGCTCTGATTTTATGTTGCAGATTATGTCCTCGGAAGAACTGACCCAAATAGAGGCTGGTGCCCCTCAATTAATGATGCCAATCCATGGATCGAGTTTACCCTCAATAAGACATTGTCTATCAGTGTTTTTGCTTTTGACTTTCCAATAAAAACTTCTATGGAAAAAGAGTTCATGAAGGAATTCGACCTCCAGTATGTTTCGCCCGTAGACTCATCAAATACCTTCAGAACATATGCACAGGTACAGATATACTGTCCTACACAATTTGTTAGTGTGTTGCCTTGCTTAACTTCACTTTTAAGACTGTTGCAGGGTATATGCATTTATTAAAGCATGGATATTTTAAACCTAAATAAGTCAAATGTAATTCTCTTTAGAAACAATATTGTGATTTTTTTTAGAGCTACCCTCTTGTCGATGTTAGCATTGGCTTTGGTTTACATTGATGTTTATCTAAAGTTGTCACAGATGTTCACTTCAAACTTGAAATACCAGCCTCCTACTGGTATCATTTGTTACTCTCACATATACCCCTACAACAGGCTCACGGCCATGAGTCATCCTCCCTCACAGAGTTATCGTCCCTTACTCTCACATATACCTCTACAACAGGCTCACGGCCATGATCCATTCTCCTTCACAGAGTTATCGTCCCTTACTCTCACATATACCTCTGTAACAGGCTCACGGTCATAAGCCATCCTCCCTCACAGAGTTATCGTCTCTTACTCTTACATATACCTCTACAACAGGCTAACGGCCATGAGCCATCCTCCTTCACAAAGTTATCGTCCCTTACTCTCACATATACCCCTGTAACAGGCTCACGGTCATAAGCCATCCTCCCTTACAGAGTTATCATCCCTTACTCTCACATATACCTCTCTAATAGGCTCAAGGCCATGAGCCATTCTCCCTCACAGAGTTATCATCCCTTATTCCCACATATACCCCTGTACAAGGCTCACGATCATGAGCCATCCTCCTTCACAGAGTTATCATCCTTTACTCTCACATATACCTCTGTAACAGGCTCACGGTCATAAGCCATCCTCCATTACAGAGTTATTGTTCCTTACTCTCACATATACCCCTGTAACAGGCTCATGATCATGAGCCATCCTCCTTCACATAGTTATTGTCCCTTACTCTCACATATACCCCTGCAACAGGCTCACTGCCATGAGCCATTCTCCCTCACAGAGTTATCATCCCTTACTCTCACATATACCCTTGTAACAGGCTCACAGCCATGAGCCATCCTCCTTCACAAAGTAGTCGTCCCTTACTCTCACATGTACCCCTGTAACAGGCTCACGATCATGAGCCATCCTCTTTCACAGAGTAATCATCCTTTACTCTCACATATACCTCTGTAACAGGCTCACGGTCATAAGCCATCCTCCCTTACACAGTTATTGTCCCTTACTCTCACATATACCCCTGTACCAGACTCACGATCATGAGCCATCCTCCTTCACAGAGTTATTGTCCCTTACTCTCACATATACCCCTACAACAGGCTCACTGCCAGGAGCCATCCTCTCTCACAGAGTTACCGTCCCTTACTTTCACATATACCCCTGTAACAGGCTCATGGCCATGAGTCATCCTCCTTCACAAAGTAGTCGTCCCTTACTCTCACATGTACCCCTGTAACAGGCTCACGATCATGAGCCATCCTCCTTCACAGAGTAATCATCCTTTACTCTCACATATACCTCTGTAACAGGCTTACGGTCATAAGCCATCCTCCCTTACACAGTTATTGTCCCTTACTCTCACATATACCCCTGTAACAGACTCACGATCATGAGCCATACTCCTTCACAGAGTTATTGTCCCTTACTCTCACATATACCCCTGCAACAGGCTCATGGCCATGAGTCATCCTCCTTCACAGAGTTATCGTCCCTTACTCTCACATACACCCCTGTAACGGGCTGATGGCCATGAGCCATCCTCCTTCACAGAGTTATCGTCTCTTACTCTTACATATACCCCTGTAACAGGGTCACGGCCATGAGCCATCCTCCTTCACATAGTTATCTTCCTTTACTCTCACATATACCCCTGTAACAGGCTCACGGTCATGAGCCATCCTCCTTCACAGAGTTATCATCCCTTACTCTCACATATACCCCTGTAACAGGCTCACGGCCATGAGCCATCCTTCCTCACAGAGTTATTGTCCCTTACTCTTACATATATCCCTGTAACAGGCTCACGGCCATGGTCCATCCTCCTTCACATCCCTTACTCTCACATATACCCCTGTAACAGGCTCACGGCCATGGTCCATCCTCCTTCACAGATTTATCATTCCTTACTCTCACATATACCCCTGTAACAGGCTCACTGCCATGGTCCATCCTCCTTCACAGAGTTATCATCCCTTACTCTCACATATACCCCTGTAACAGGCTCACGGCCAGGAGCCATCCTCCCTCACAGAGTTATTGTCCCTTACTCTCACATATACCTCTGTAACAGGCTCACGGCCATGAGTCATCTTCCCTCACAGAGTTATTGTCCCTTACTCTCACATATACCTGTGTAACAGGCTCACGGCCATGAGTCATCCTCCCTCACAGAGTTATTGTCCCTTACTCTCACATATACCTGTGTAACAGGCTCACGGCCATGAGTCATCCTCCCTCACAGAGTTATTGTCTCTTACTCTCACATATACCCCTGTAACAGGCTCACGGCCATGAGTCATCCTCCCTCACAGAGTTATTGTCCCTTACTCTCACATATACCTCTGTAACAGGCTCACGGCCATGAGTCATCCTCCCTCACAGAGTTATTGTCCCTTACTCTCACATATACCCCTGTAACAGGCTCACGTCCATGAGTCATCCTCCCTCACAGAGTTATTGTCTCTTACTCTCACATATACCCCTGTAACAGGCTCACGGCCATGGTCCATCCTCCTTCACAGAGTTATCATCCCTTACTCTCACATATACCCCTGTAACAGGCTCACGGTCATAAGCCATCCTCCTTCACAGAGTTATCATCCCTTACTCTCACATATACCTCTGTAACAGGCTCACGGCCATGGTCCATCCTCCTTCACAGAGTTATCATCCCTTACTCTCACATATACCCCTGTAACAGGCTCACGGCCATGAATGTCAAACTATTTTATAAAACAAAGATAAAGAGGTTGAAATCAGAAATCTTTTTTTGTCTGAATACTAAACATTACTTCATTTTGGTAATAAATATGGACTTATTTTCTATACATTTGGTCAAGGCAGAGAAGTATAAGAATGTATACAAATACACTATATATTTAAAACAAACACCTAGATTTAAAAAACAAAACTAAATGAATGACCAACTGACATAAAATAATTTAACAATATTCAAATAATTCAATGTCATCCCAAGAAGAGCACATTGTCTACATAAAGTGTCTAAAATGTTAGCTCAAATATTTTAACATTAAGTCTGTGTTATTTTACAGAATCTTCCGAGTATTAATGACACTCACATCTTCACAGTTAGTTTGATCCCCTCACTGTCGACGCGAGTGATTTTGATAAAACCAACCAAAGTACAGCAGCGGGCATGCTTTAGAGTTCTCATTAAAGCATGTGACCCAACAAGTATGTAGTAGTAGTAATACTAGTTCCATCATTATTGTGTTAATATTATAATGATCATTATGTTTAAACTGATGATGATGCAGATGATGTTGAGAGAATAACCTTTAATATTATTGTTGTTTGTATTTTATTATTGTTATCAACATGTCAAACTTACACTGCATTTGCTAATAAATGACTAACCTTGAATAAGAACTACACTGTTGAAGGCAATGACTATTTTAGGGAACAGTATTCTCATTATTATCATTCATAACAAAAATATAAAAACTATTTTAACTTAAATAAAAGGTATGTTTAGTTCAGGAAATTGCATTTTTATGAACTCTTCAGTGTTTGAATTAGAGTTATGTGTTCATGCTATGTCTTTTTTTCTTTGTCCAGATTCTTGTAGTGCCAACTTCTGCCTGAACGGAGGCTCATGCATTGGGCCAAATATGTGCAAATGTGCATCAGGGTTCATTGGAGAGAGATGCGAACAGAAAAGTAAGTTACATTTTAAAAGTTTCATATAAAGATTTCATTTATAAAAGCCATTTTTGTAAGCATGCCAAGAAAGGTTTAAAATTAATTATGCTTTTCAAATATTGTTTAAGCACTGCTTTCCTTATGGGAAGTTTTAATCAGATTAACTCTTGCATTTGCATGTAAATCTAATAAAAACTAAACTTTTGAAGAAAATCTTGCTGTCAACTGCAGGAACCTAGATAGTGTTTTTACTTGAAGTCTCCTTTGTGGATCTGCCTCACTGAGACATTTTGAAACAATAAGACACTGATGTGCATGTCTGAGAGATCCTCAGCATGACCAGTGTGTAAAAACAACATGCTAATTGTTTGTTAACAATTACATTTGTAGGTCACTAAACATGTTTCTAAAACATATTTGCTGATTTGACTCTCGTATTAGATGGCTGATGTATCTTTACAGTCTTCTTATAATTGGTTCTTAGCAGATGAGTTTGCGGAGATTTTTCATCCTACCACTAGACTGTCAACAGTCATATGGTTCAGAGTCAAGTATTTCAAAATCCACACCACTGGAAAGTGATTTTGCTTGCGGAGTACAGCATTTATACAAAAATTTAACAGTTCATTTTCCCTACAATTGTCTGTTAATAAGAAATAACCAAAATAGTCTGCTGTCATGTTGATCATGTTTTTTTTCAGAAACTGACATCACCACAACATCTGTCTCATTTGTGAACATTACCAACAACATTCTTATTACCACCTCCATCAATTTTATTGTCACTGGCCAAGTTACCTTGCAAACTGTCAACAATGTCCAGGTTGTGAGTCTTCAAGGGACCAATAGTTACATCACTGTAGATCCAAGCTCTTTCAACGTTCCCTGTCTATCAAACATTGATGCTTGCACAAATGGCTTTACCTTTGCCTTGGATCTGAACTTTAAGAGCATTGCCAACAACACGTATCTCATCTCAAGTGGAGGTGACCTGGACAATCACAAGGGTATAGCACTGTATTACGTCCACAACAGTTTGGTGTTTGTTGTGAGCACAAGTACCCAGATCTGGCATCTCACTGTTCCTTACATACCTGTGTTGAATACCTGGCAGCATTTTGAAATAACATGGAACAAGAACCTTGGTGTAGAGCTGCACGTCAACAGTGTTGTCCTAGGGACATCAACAAAGCCTGATGTTCATGTTGCAACACAAACTGCCAGTATCTGTCTCGGTTGCAGTCACACATCCATTTCGACAGTTCTCAACATACTAATCCAGCAAATTCAAGCATGGACAATTGACAGAACTGATCTTGTCAATGTTGGAATCGCTTCAAGTAAGTTTTTATTCTTCAAACATAACTTGATTAATCTAATGTTGTTTGCATATTTTGCAAACATTTAAACATTATTATCATCTATTTCGCATTGTTTTCCATGCATAAAATCTTTCTCACATGACATACATGTAAAAAAATACTTCATTCACATTCCTTATGTACTCATTCAGATTATTGTCAGCTACAATACAGAATAATTACCATTAGGTAAACAAGAAAACATGAAAAAGACTTATTTTACAGCATATATTGTTTTGTTCCCTTCAGCTCCGATCCCAGCAACAACTACAAGAGTGACAACTCCTGCTGCCACCACAACACATCCTCCTACAACTACTGCTGGTCCACCAGGTATCACTTCTGTTTCACCCCATCCCACATATAATCCATCTGTTAACTCTACCTCAACCCTTACCTCCAGTATCATCCACAACCCCACCTCCTTTAATTCCACCTCATCTTTCACCCCTCAGCCAATCTCATTAAAATCAGCTCCAGTATTACGCGTAATAGGATCTGATGACTTCCCATTACGGTTCACCTCAAATTGACCTTTTCAGTAGCCAATGAAATTCTCGGCAACAAAATCTTGTGGTATACTGCGAGCAACGTTCTACACGCTATAAAATTTTAATGGTAAAGGGTCGCGTTTAACTCGTGATTGCATGCAATCTACACACATTCTTAAACTTAACTTTACATATTTCAAAAGAGACATATATAACCTCTACAAATATGTATAAACCATCCAACAAAAAGAAGTTTTGAACTAGAAATCCTTATTTTAGTAACACTGGTAAATACATTCACAACTCGCTCGCTGCAATTGTCATGGCGGATAACGAAAGCGTTTTCGCAGTGGGTTGCGTTGAAAATCCTTTCGTATTCTACTTAAAAATGGAATTATGAAATGTTATGGTAGATACCGATAGATAAATCGTTGATTGAACAAAATGTGTAAAAATTAATGCATGCCAATAGAAAGGATGGCTGATTCAGCGGTTTAAAAAGTGGTATGTGTTGACTGCTGTATCGGGAAGGATTCTATAGTAGTTTTGAAAGGAGCGATTGCATTGGTCGAAATACGGGCACTTGTCTATGCATATTCAATTACACAAAGGTCATTTTGACACGACCTCTTATGCGATGTAGTCAGATCCTAATCACGGACAGTAGATGAGGGAAATTAGGATATGATTTTAATGAGATTGCCCCTCAGCCTACCTCAACCCTAACCCCCACCATGCCTACCCTCAACCAAAGTATATCCACCTCAAAAATTCCTACTGCAGCTTCTTCTGCTGTTACCATATCAACCAATGTTCAAACAAGTACTACATCTGAAAATGTAACCCAGTCTCAGTCTACAGTTACTGTATCAAGCCATGTTAGTCAGCCTGTATCAACATCAATGGTATCTAACACTGATAATCAGTCTCAGACATCTTTTAAAACAACTTATATATCAACGTCAACTGTGTCAGGCAACATATCTTGGCCAACAACAGTACCTGTAGCAACAAACAGTACCAACTCTAAATCGTCTTCAGCTTCCACCAATAAACCTACAACAGCAGCAGCCACAACACCACAGGATTCCAGTGCCATCACAACAACTATCATATCTACAACTCAGAAACCAAAAGGTATGGACCTGGGATGTCAATGTTTTCATTGTAAAGTTCATTCATTTTTAAAGAATGAAACTTGGCTAATTTTAACAACTTCATATTGCTTGCTTTTATTAACCTTTTTTATTCATTCAGTTAATACGCACTATAGTGTGTTGTGTTGTTTTTAATTCACATGCTGTAAATTAAACATGTATTATCATTAAGAAACTGTCTTTACATACAATATAGCTTTTGTATTTAACTGTACTTGAGCTAATTTATACTATTTTTCTCAGTTTATCATCTATTCGAAGTGCCCCTGTATAATTATGTGGAATGCTTTCCTGTTCAGAATGTAAAGCCACAGCCCTGGGCCTGGCATCAGGTGCTATCCCATCCTCCTCCATCGACTTCTCCACCCAGGATCACAACTTCCCTGCAGCTCAGATTGGAAACGGTAAGCTGATGAAGAATCTGTATTATAAATTTCATAGGAAATGCTAATAATGTATATTTGTTAAAATTGATTAAGCAAATTACGAATGTTATTTCAATTCTTTGAAAGAAATTTGATAACACATAGTTATGTGTTCCAATACCCTCAAGTATAAGTTTCCTGTAATTCCAGCTGAGATGATAACCTCATAGGTAAATAAATGTAGTAAAACATAATAGATATTGTAACATACAGTATTCAAGTCCAACATTGCATTACAACTTTAGAAAACTAATAAATAGCTTTAAATGGTTATGCTATAGAGAAACACCCATGAGAAAACCCTATTCCTACTACCAGACTAGAACAGATTATTTCTATCACCCAGATGGTTACAATGGCACCAACACTGGCTGGTGTCCAGAGACCAGCGACCATCAGCCATGGATTGAGGTCCAGCTGAACAAACCCATGGCTATCAGTAGCCTCAGTTTTAACTTCCCCAGCCAGAAACCAGGAGACTCCACCAAAATGTACATGACCTACTTTGAGCTGCAGTATGTCTCCCAACATGATAAAGAAGCCATCTACAGAACCTATGCTACAGTGAGTTTGTCACAGTTCTGATATGCATGTATATCTTTTATCTTATATTACAGTTATTACAATAATTGTACAGATCCAAGTTTCTACTCTACCTGTGTTATCCAATGTTTTATTAGACTAAGAACTTGTATATAGTTCTTAGATGCCTTTTTTGTTTTTAAATTATCAAAAAAAATGTTAAAACATTTTGCATAAAACTGAAACCAGCTTTACTATTTTATGAATCATAATTGTCTTCCATGGTTATCAGAAGGATCAGCTTCCATTTTCCATACTTCTATAATCATCAATGGGTAATGGTTTTATTTGACAGAGCATTCCCAGCATGAACTCCACCCACTTCTTTGATGTTACCTTGCCAACCAGTGTCGTTACCAGCATCCTGTTGATCAAACCAGAGAAGTCAGTAGAAAGACCTTGCTTCAAGCTCGAACTATTCGGATGTGATCCAAATGGTAGATCAATAGATTTTTACTTTCATTCACTAAATGTTACAAAAAAGATTTTTATGCTATTCCATCATAACAGGCACATTTTATTTAATTCTGCTTTCGTTGGTATGCAGACTTTTTAGTCAGTTTTCTTTCTGTTAAAATTGTTTTATGAGGTGACTTTATGTGTGACAATCTATCATTTTGTCATTTCAGCTCTCTGTGCAGACAAATTCTGTATGAATGGTGGAACATGTAATGGCCCAAATACTTGTTCTTGTCCTGATGGTTTCTATGGTGACCGTTGTCAACTGACAAGTGAGTATTAATAACAAATTAAAAGGACCTTTTTAAATCCTTTTAATTTCATTCAGAAATTCCTTTGAAAATTATTTCATTATTAATATTTAAACAGACCATCTCTTCTTGTTATTTAAATCTTTGTGTCTGATTAAAACTTTTCAGTTGATTGTTAATATTAAAACTTAACATACTTTCCTTTGTATTGTAATTTATGCAATTTTAATTTCCAGAGACTGATATCAACTCTACTAGCACAGCTGTGTCATTTGTGAACATCACCAATAACATTCTGGTCTCTACCAGTGTTCATTTCAACATCACTGGTCAAGTAAGCCTACAGACTGTCAACAATGTCCAAGCCGTCCTCATCAATGGAAGTAACAGTTTCATCACTGTGGATCCAGCCACTGTTAAGGTTCCCTGTCTCCTTGACATTGACAAATGTACCAATGGCTTCACATTTGCCCTCGATCTTAATTTCATCCACAATCTGGTCAACAACACGTATCTCATCTCAAGTGGAGGTGACCTGGACAATCACAAGGGTATAGCACTGTATTACATCCACAACAGTTTGGTGTTTGTTGTGAGCACAAGCACCCAGATCTGGCATCTCACTGTTCCCTACACACCTGTGTTAAACACCTGGCAGCATTTTGTGATCACCTGGAACAAGCACCTTGGTGTAGAGCTGCATGTTAATGGCCAGGTCCTGGGGACTGCTGGACGGCCTGACAACAGACCTGCATCTCAGACCCTGAACATCTGTCTTGGCTGCAGCCATACCAACCTGTCTGTCATCCTGAATGTCCTCATCAAGGAAATCTTCTCCTGGACCATCAACAGAGTGGATCTCGTCAATATTGGGATAGTCCCATGTACGCCCTGCTTCTTTTAATGTTTTATCATTTTTAAAAATCTCTCTTTGATTTCTTAAATTTTACTGATAGATAGGAGCATTATTATTAATGATATATGGGAAGCAGCTTGTGCTGACAAAATTGTAAGATAAACAGACCTGTGTAAAACACATTAGCACATAAAAGCAATACTTGTAAATCTTTGTAGGCTTCATAACACTATTCTGCTCTCCAGGTGCCATATTTGGGCTGGTCAGGAAATTATTTTAAACCATCCATTTCTAATATCTACAGAGAAACAAATCATGGACAATATTTGGTACTAAAATGATTTCTATTACGATACCCATTCTTACACATGTATAATTTGACATCTTATGGTTGTTAGGGGTGTTCATGAAAACCTTTACTTAATAATCACTCAGTTCAGTTATTAATTATCATCTCTTTAACAGCATAACAAAAAAACTTGTTATATAAAAGGACAAATCAGTAATACTATACAAAAGACATAAAGAATAAACTGAAGAGTACATAAATTTTAAAATTACAACATGTCACGATTTTCAAATTTCAGGTATGGAAATAATGCGAATAACAAACAATGCATGGTATCATCTTACAACTCTTATATCTTTAAAATGCCAAAAAGATGTAGAAGCATTGGATATAAATGTGTAACTGCATGCATTGCCAATACACGGGCTGGCACAGTCCAGTCTACAAGGATTAGGCACTTTGTAGAGTACTATTCTTTTACATATTACAAGTAGAGATTTAAATCAGAAAGAATATCCAAAACATCTGCATTGAGTTGCATTGTAAATGTTGATGGTCATAGGCACATGAACTTAATAAAAATTATTAGTTTACGTTTGTACTTGATTGAGTAATAAGGTAATACTTTTTTCAGCTTCCAACACCTCAACACGTCCCCCACTAATATCTAGTAGCTCAACATCTGCTGTCAATCCGACTAACACGGCGTCACAATCATCTACAACGACCCAGCCCACAACAACACAGAAACCTAAAGGTAAGATTTGTACAGCATAATAAATAAAGATATGTTAAAAGGTACTCAAATACAGAGGGTTGTTGTCTTTCACCAATGTCATCATATCTATATTTAATCTGACTTTTAAACAAAACATAGGTGTGTTTATATGGCTGTTTGAAAGTAACTTACTTCAGTATTTTATACTCAATATAATACAGTGATTAGTATATATGTGTGAATGGGCTATATAAGGTTAATTAAAACATGGATCCTTGTCACAAAGCTGTCCATAAGATTACAAAACTCTCGATTTAGGGTCAGGCAAGATGCATACTTAAATATCTTATCAGTAAAGAGAACATACATGTTATTTATATGAGAGTTGGGTATGTTTATAGCTTTGAAGTCATTTACAATAAAAAATGAGAACCCCTAAATACAAAAGATATGGAACGTTTAAAATATTTACAATCCTAAAACACATCTACATTTAAAAAAAACAAAACAAAAAAACTTCTTCCACATTAATGTTACCTGAAAGAACAACAATCAAGTTTGCTTTAATCAGTTGAAGAACAAGCAAAACATAAATCTTGATTGTTCTTCATTTTCTCAATAACTTTCTTAAAATAAGCAGAAACCATTGTCTTTTTGTGTAAATAGAAAGAAAAAACAGTGACAAAATGTTTGTTTGGTTATTGCGTTTTTTGTCCCACAATCAGTATTTCAGTTATCTGGACACAGTGTCCACTTGAAGCAGATATAGTGCTGTCTTCACTGTGTATAGCATGCTGTAAACACCTGGCATGATACCACACCCAGTTATTTTATCCTGAAACTGGGCCTACTAGTCGTGAAAACAACCTATATATTTGCTTGAGCGTTAGGAAGGGAGCTATACCACTACCTACTTTTTTTTCTTTGGTATGTCAAGGCCTGGGTTCGAACCCAGAGCCTCCCGTACTTGGAGCCGTTGCTCTTCCTGACAAAATGTATTTGACAATTACTATTGTCTTTAAAATTCAAAATCGTTTTAATAAATGTTATTTTATGTATGATTCATTAGTTTTGTTATTGAATTATTGATTAAAACTTGCATTTGTTGTTTCATTTTCTCTTATTTTAAAAAATGTCCCTAATATGTTCTTACTGTTACCTTGCCAATAATTTTGAATAAACAAAAAAGAATCTATTGTACAGAATGTAAAGCCACCGCTCTGGGCCTGGCATCAGGTGCTATTCCATCCTCCTCCATCGACTTCTCCACCCAGGATCACAACTTCCCTGCAGCTCAGATTGGAAATGGTAAGCCGATGATGAATCTATATCATTGACATCACTGGAATATCATTATTATATTTTGGTTCATCCTTCCACCAGCACTCAGCTATCCGATGTTTTTTACAAAGCAACACGAAGTTAGATTCTGCTTGTTTCTGTTCATGATTTATATCTGTGACATACCATAGGTGCTGAAAGAGTTAAAAATCTAATCAATATGAATGTCTTGATGTAAGCTTGTGTGGACTCAAAAAGCATTATTCCTTATAAAAAGTTGTAAAGTGTTGTCATCACACAATGCATTTTGTAAGTTGACTGTACATAATGGTGAAACAACATTACTCAAATAATAATTAGAATATGCATTACAAGGTCACGCTTCAATTGCAAGATGGTATCAAAGAGTAACAATATCACACCAACCCTACAACAGGACTGGTATTTTCTCCTGTAGGTTAGTATTGGTTCACTTAATATTACTCATGTGTTTCTTGTATTGATCAGATGGTTACAATGGCACCAACACTGGCTGGTGTCCAAAGACCAGCGACCATCAGCCCTGGATTGAGGTCCAGCTGAACAAACCCATGGCTATCAGTAGCCTCAGTTTTAACTTCCCCAGCCAGAAACCAGGAGACTCCACCAAAATGTACATGACCTACTTTGAACTGCAGTATGTCTCCCCACAGGATAAAGAAGTCATCTACAGAACCTATGCTACAGTGAGTTTGTCACTATTTTGTCGCTACACACATTCTGATATACATGTATATCTTATATTACAATTATTAGAATAATTCTACAGATCCAAGTTTCTACTCTACCTGTGTTATCCAATGTTTTATAAGACTAAGAACTTGTAAATAGATGCCTTTCTTGTTTATAAATTTATCAGAAAAAATGTTAAAACATTTTGCATAAAACTGAAACCAGTTTTACTGTTTTTTAAATCATAATTGTCTTCCATGGTTATCAGAAGGATCAGTTTCCATTTTTCCAGATTGCTATAATTATCAATGGGTAATGGTTTTATTTGACAGAGCATTCCCAGCATGAACTCCACCCACTTCTTTGATGTTACCTTGCCAACCAGTGTCGTTACCAGCATCCTGTTGATTAAACCAGAGAAGTCAGTTGAAAGACCTTGCTTCAAGCTCGAACTGTTCGGATGTGATCCAAATGGTAGATCAATACATTTTTACTTTCATTCACTAAATGTTACAAAAAAGATTTTTATGCTATTCCATCCTTACAGGCACATTTTATTTAATTCTGCTTTCGTTGGTATGCAGACATTTTAGTCAGTTTCCTTTCTGTTAAAATTGTTTTATGAGGTGACTTTATGTGTGACAATCTATCACTTTGTCATTTCAGCTCTCTGTGCAGACCAATTCTGTATGAATGGTGGAACATGTAATGGCCCAAATACTTGTTCTTGTCCTGATGGTTTCTATGGTGACCGTTGTCAACTGACAAGTGAGTAATAGTAACAAATTAAAAGGACCTTTTTAAATCCTTTTAATTTCATTCAGAAATTCCTTTGAAAATTATTTCATTATTAATATTTAAACAGACCATCTCTTCTTGTTATTTAAATCTTTGTGTCTGATTAAAACTTTTCAGTTGATTGTTAATATTAAAACTTAACATACTTTCCTTTGTATTGTAATTTATGCAATTTTAATTTCCAGAGACTGATATCAACTCTACTAGCACAGCTGTGTCATTTGTGAACATCACCAATAACATTCTGGTCTCTACCAGTGTTCATTTCAACATCACCGGTCAAGTAAGCCTACAGACTGTCAATAATGTGCAAGCAGTCCTCATCAATGGAAGTAACAGTTTCATCACTGTGGATCCAGCCACTGTTAAGGTTCCCTGTCTCCTTGACATTGACAAATGTACCAATGGCTTCACATTTGCCCTCGATCTTAATTTCGTCCACAATCTGGTCAACAACACGTATCTCATCTCAAGTGGAGGTGACCTGGACAATCACAAGGGTATAGCACTGTATTACATCCACAACAGTTTGGTGTTTGTTGTGAGCACAAGCACCCAGATCTGGCATCTCACTGTTCCTTACATACCTGTGTTAAACACCTGGCAGCATTTTGTGATCACCTGGAACAAGCACCTTGGTGTAGAGCTGCATGTTAATGGCCAGGTCCTGGGGACTGCTGGACGGCCTGACAACAGACCTGCATCTCAGACCCTGAACATCTGTCTTGGCTGCAGCCATACCAACCTGTCTGTCATCCTGAATGTCCTCATCAAGGAAATCTTCTCCTGGACCATCAACAGAGTGGATCTTGTCAATATTGGAATAGTCCCATGTAAGCCCTGCTTCTTTTATTGTTTTTTATCATTTTTAAAAATCTCTCTTTGATTTCTAAAATTTGCTGATAGATAGAAGCATTATTATTAATGATATATGGAAAGCAGCTTGCGCTGACAAAATTGTTACTGTAGATGAGCAGACCTGCATAAAACATTAGCACATATAAGCAATATTTGTAAATCTTTGTAGGCATCACAACACTATTCTGCTGTCCAGGTGTCATACTTGGGCTGGTCAGGAAATTATTTGAAACCATCCATTTCTGATATCTGCAGAAGCCAAATCATGGACAATAGTTGGTACTAAAACGATTTTTCATTGGGATACCCATTGTTATACCCCCACCACAAAATGTGGGTTGGGTGGGGTGGGGGTGGGGGCTATAATGGATTCGCTTTGTCGCGTCCGTCCATCCATCCGTCGGTTCATCCGTCCGTCTGTCCGTCTCCATTATCGTGTCCGCTCTATAAATAGTTTACCAATTGAAGGATTTTCTTCAAACTTGGCTGAAATGTTCACCTCAACAAGGTGATGTGCAGAACCCATGTTGCCCATGTGTCAGCTCAAGGTCAAGGTCACAATTGAAGGTCAAATATCGAACAATCAAATAGTAGACATTATGTCGTGTCCGCTCTGTAAGTCCTACACTAATTGAAAGGTTTTCTTTAATCTTGGCTCAAATGTTCACCTCAACAAGGGAATGTGCAGAACCCATGTTACTCTTTTGCCGGCTTAAGGTCAAGGTCACACTTGAAGGTCAAAAATTGACTTAGAAAATATTCTTAAATTTTAACATGTATTTGAATATTTCTGAAACTAGAAAAGTATTTGCTTGAAACTTAAAATATATATGAAGTGTCACAATTAGGATATTCAGGTCAAGTTTCGTAACTCTGTATTGCATTTTGACAAAGTTATGCCCCATTTAAGTCTTCAAATTTACACACAATCAAGTATTAAACAATATGTCGTATCCGCTCTATAAATCCTATACTAATGGAAGAATTTTCTTCAAACTTTACTTAAATGTTCAACTCAACAAGGTTATGTGCAGAACCCATGTTACCTTTGTGCCGGCTTAAGGTCAAGGTCAAACTTGAAGGTCAAAATTGACTTAGAAAATGTTCTTAAATTTTAACATGTACTTGAATATTTCTGAAATTAGCACAGGTATTTGGTTGAAACTTAAAAGATATATGACGTATCACAAGTAAGATATGCAGGTCAAGTTTCATAACTCTGTATTGCATTTTGACAAAGTTATGCCCCTTTTTAACTCTTTTAATTTACTTACAATCAATACTAGACAATATGTCAGGACCGCTCTATAAATTCTATACTAATGGAAGGATTTTCTTCAAACTTGACTCAAATGTTCACCCCAACAGGGCATTGTGCAGAACCTATCTTACCCTTGTACCAGCTTTGTCAAGGACATTGGTGGGGGTATGAATCGCATTCAGCGATAGTTCTAGTTACACATGTATAATTTGACATCTTATGGTTATTAAGGGTGTTCATGAAAACCTTTACTTAAAAATCACTCAGTTCAGTTATCTATTATCATCACTTTAACAGCATAACAAAAACTTGTTATAAAATAAGGACAAATCAGAAATACTATACAATAGACATAAAGAATAAACTGAAGAGTGCATATTTTTTAAAATTACAACATGTCACGATTTTCAAATTTTAGGTATGGAAATAATGTGAATAACAAACAATGCATGGTATCATCTTACAACTCTTATATCTTAAAAATGCCAAAAAGATGTAGAAGCATTGGATAGAAATGTGTAACTGCATGCATTGCCAATACACGGGCTGGCACAGTCCAGTCTACAAGGATTAGGCACTTTGTAGAGTACTATTCTTTTACATATTACAAGTAGAGATTTTAATCAGAAAGGATATCCAAAACATCGAGTTGCATTGTAAATGTTGATGGTCATAGGCACATGAACTTAATAAATATTATTAGTTTACGTTTGTACTTGATTGAGTAAGAAGGTAATACTTTTTTCAGCTTCCAACACCTCAACACGTCCCCCACTAATATCTAGTAGCTCAACATCTGCTGTCAATCCGACTAACATGGCGTCACAATCATCTACAACGACCCAGCCCACAACAACACAGAAACCTAAAGGTAAGATTTGTACAGCATAATAAACAAAGATATGTTAAAAGGTACTCAGATACAGAGGGTTGTTGTCTTTCACCAATGTCATCATATCTATATTTAACCTGACTTTTAAACAAAACATAGATGTGTTTATATGGCTGTTTGAAAGTAACTTACTTCATTATTTTATACTCAATATAATACAGTGATTAGTATATATGAGTGAATGGGCTATATAAGGTTAATTAAAACATGGATCCTTGTCACAAAGCTGTCCATAAGATTACAAAACTCTCGATTTATGGTCAGGCAAGATGCATACTTAAATATCTTATCAGTAAAGAGAACATACATGTTATTTATATAAGAGTTGGGTATGTTAATAGCTTTGAAATCATTTACAATGAAAAATGAGAACCACTAAATACAAAAGATATGGAACGTTTAAATATTTACAATCCTAAAATACATCTACATTTTAAAAAACAAAACAACAAAACTTCTTCCACCCTAATGTTACCTGAAAGAACAACAATCATGTTTGCTTTAATCAGTTGAAGAAGAACAAGCAAAGCATAAATCTTAATTGTTCTTCATTTTCTCAATAACTTTCTTAAAATAAGCAGAAACTATTGTCTTTTTGTGTAAATAGAAAGAAAAAACAGTGACAAAATGTTTGTTTGTTTATTGGGTTTATTGTCCCACCAACAATATTTCAGTTATCTGGAGACAGTGTCCACTTGAAGCAGATATAGTGCTGCCTTCACTATGTATAGCATGTTGGAACTCTTAGCATGATACCACACCCAGTCATTTTATCCTGACACTGGGCCAACTGGTCATGAAAACAACATATATATTTGCTTGAGCGTTAGGAAGGGAGCTATACCACTACCATATTTTTGACTTTGGTATGTCGAGGCCTGGGTTTGAACCCAGTGCCTCCCATACTTGGAGCCGATGCTCTACCTAACAAAATGTATTTGACAATTACAATTGTCTTTAAAATTCCAAACCGTTTTAATAAATGTTATTTTATATATGAATCATTAGATTTTTTATTGACATAATGATTAAAACTTTCATTTGTTTCATTTTCTCTTATTAAATTTTTAAAAAATGTCCCTAATATGTTCTTACTGTTACATTGCCAATGAATTTGAATAAACAAAGAAGAATCTATTGTACAGAATGTAAAGCCACAGCCCTGGGCCTGGCATCAGGTGCTATCCCATCCTCCTCCATCGACTTCTCCACCCAGGATCACAACTTCCCTGCAGCTCAGATTGGAAATGGTAAGCTGATGATGAATTTGTATCTTTGACGTCAGTGGGATATCATTATTTTATTTTGGTTTATCCTTCCACCAGCACTCAGCTGTCTGATGTTTTTTACAAAGCAACATGATATTAGATTCAGCTTGTTTCTGTTCATGATTTATATCTGTGACATATCATATGTGCTGAAAGTATTAAAAATCTAATCAATATGCATGTCCAGCTGTAAGCTGGTGTGGGCTCAAGAACCATTATTCCATTATTCCTGATAAAAAGTTGTAAATCGTTATCTTCACACAATGCATTTTGTAAGTTGACTGAGCTTAATGGTGAACAAATCTTACTCGAACAATTACAAGAAACTGCATTACAAGGTCGCTCCTCAATTGTAAGTTGGAATCAAAGAGTAACAATATCACACCAATCCTACAACAGGACTGGTATATTCTCATGTAGGTTAGTATTGGTTCACTTAATGTTACTCATGTGTTTCTTGTATTGATCACCCAGATGGTTACAATGGCAACAACACTGGCTGGTGTCCAGAGACCAGCGACCATCAGCCCTGGATTGAGGTCCAGCTGAACAAACCCATGGCTATCAGTAGCCTCAGTTTTAACTTCCCCAGCCAGAAACCAGGAGACTCCACCAAAATGTACATGACCTACTTTGAGCTGCAGTATGTCTCTCCACATGATAAAGAAGTCATCTACAGAACCTATGCTACAGTGAGTTTGTCACAATTTTGTCGCTACACACATTCTGATATACATGTATATCTTATATTACAGTTATTACAATAATTCTACAGATCCAAGTTTCTACTCTACCTGTATTATCCAATGTTTTATTAGACTAAGAACTTGTAAATAGTTCTTAGATGCCTTTCTTGTTTATAAATTTATCAGAAAAAATGTTAAACATTTTGCATAAAACTGAAACCAGCTTTACTATTTATAAATCATAATTGTCTTCCATGGTTATCAGAAGGATCAGCTTCTATTTTTCCAGATTGCTATAATTATCAATGGGTAATGGTTTTATTTGACAGAGCATTCCCAGCATGAACTCCACCCACTTCTTTGATGTTACCTTGCCATCCAGTGTTGTTACCAGCATCCTGTTGATCAAACCAGAGAAGTCAGTAGAAAGACCTTGCTTCAAGCTCGAACTGTTCGGATGTGATCCAAATGGTAGATCAATACATTTTTACTTTCATTCACTAAATGTTACAAAAAAGATTTTTATGCTATTCCATCCTTACAGGCACATTTTATTTAATTCTGCTTTCGTTGGTATGAAGACTTTTCAGTCAGTTTTCTTTTCTGTTAAAATTGTTTTATGAGGTGACTTTATGTGTGACAATCATATCATTTTGTCATTTCAGCTCTCTGTGCAGACAAATTCTGTATGAATGGTGGAACATGTAATGGCCCGAATACTTGTTCTTGTCCTGATGGTTTCTATGGTGACCGTTGTCAACTTACAAGTGAGTATTAATAGCAAATTAAAGAGACCTTTTTAAATCCTTTAAATTTCATTCAGAAATTCCTTTGAAAATTTTTTCATTATTAATATTTAAACAGACCATCTCTTCTTGTTATTTAAATCTTTGTGTCTGATTAAAACTTTTCAGTTGCATGTATATATTAAAAATCAACATACTTTCCTTTGTCTTGTAATTTATGCAATTTTAATTTCCAGAGACTGATATCAACTCTACTAGCACAGCTGTGTCATTTGTGAACATCACCAATAACATTCTGGTCTCTACCAGTGTTCATTTCAACATCACCGGTCAAGTAAGCCTACAGACTGTCAACAATGTCCAAGCCGTCCTCATCAATGGAAGTTACAGTTTCATCACTGTGGATCCGGCCACTGTTAAGGTTCCCTGTCTCCTTGACATTGACAAATGTACCAATGGCTTCACATTTGCCCTCGATCTTAATTTCGTCCATAATCTGGTCAACAACACGTATCTCATCTCAAGTGGAGGTGACCTGGAAAATCATAAGGGTATCGCACTGTATTACATCCACAACAGTTTGGTGTTTGTTGTGAGCACAAGCACCCAGATCTGGCATCTCACTGTTCCCTACACACCTGTGTTGAACACCTGGCAGCATTTTGTGATCACCTGGAACAAGCACCTTGGTGTAGAGCTGCATGTTAATGGCCAGGTCCTGGGGACTGCTGGACGGCCTGACAACAGACCTGCATCTCAGACCCTGAACATCTGTCTTGGCTGCAGCCATACCAACCTGTCTGTCATCCTGAATGTCCTCATCAAGGAAATCTTCTCCTGGACCATCAACAGAGTGGATCTTGTCAATATTGGAATAGTCCCATGTACGCCCTGCTTCTTTTAATGTTTTATCATTTTTAAAAAACTCTCTTTGATTTCTTAAATTTTACTGATAGATAGGAGCATTATTATTAATGATATATGGGAAGCAGCTTGTGCTGACAAAATTGTAAGATGAGCAGACCTGCATAAAACATATTAGCACATAAAAGCAATACTTGTAAATCTTTGTAAGCTTCATAACACTATTCTGCTCTCCAGGTGCCATACTTGGGCTGGTCAGGAAATTATTTTAAACCATCCATTTCTAATATCTACAGAGAAACAAATCATGGACAATATTTGGTACTAAAATGATTTCTATTACGATAACCATTCTTACACATGTATAATTTGACATCTTATGGTTATTAGGGGTGTTCATGAAAACCTTTACTTAATAATCACTCAGTTCAGTTATTAATTATCATCTCTTTAACAGCATAACAAAAAAACTTGTTATAAAAAAGGACAAATCAGTAATACTATACAAAAGACATAAAGAATAAACTGAAGAGTACATAAATTTTAAAATTACAACATGTCACGATTTTCAAATTTCAGGTATGGAAATAATGCGAATAACAAACAATGCATGGTATCATCTTACAACTCTTATATCTTAAAAATGCCAAAAAGATGTAGAAGCATTGGATATAAATGTGTAACTGCATGCATTGCCAATACACGGGCTGGCACAGTCCAGTCTACAAGGATTAGGCACTTTGTAGAGTACTATTCTTTTACATATTACAAGTAGAGATTTAAATCAGAAAGAATATCCAAAACATCTGCATTGAGTTGCATTGTAAATGTTGATGGTCATAGGCACATGAACTTAATAAATATTATTAGTTTACGTTTGTACTTGATTGAGTAAGAAGGTAATACTTTTTTCAGCTTCCAACACCTCAACACGTCCCCCACTAATATCTAGTAGCTCAACATCTGCTGTCAATCCGACTAACACGGCGTCACAATCATCTACAACGACCCAGCCCACAACAACACAGAAACCTAAAGGTAAGATTTGTACAGCATAATAAATAAAGATATGTTAAAAGGTACTCAGATACAGAGGGTTGTTGTCTTTCACCAATGTCATCATATCTATATTTAACCTGACTTTTAAACAAAACATAGATGTGTTTATATGGCTGTTTGAAAGTAACTTACTTCATTATTTTATACTCAATATAATACAGTGATTAGTATATATGAGTGAATGGGCTATATAAGGTTAATTAAAACATGGATCCTTGTCACAAAGCTGTCCATAAGATTACAAAACTCTCGATTTATGGTCAGGCAAGATGCATACTTAAATATCTTATCAGTAAAGAGAACATACATGTTATTTATATAAGAGTTGGGTATGTTTATAGCTTTGAAGTCATTTACAATAAAAAATGAGAACCACTAAATACAAAAGATATGGAACGTTTAAAATATTTACAATCCTAAAATACATCTACATTTTTAAAAAAAACAAAACAACAAAACTTCTTCCACCATAATGTTACCTGAAAGAACAACAATCATGTTTGCTTTAATCAGTTGAAGAAGAACAAGCAAAGCATAAATCTTAATTGTTCTTCATTTTCTCAATAACTTTCTTAAAATAAGCAGAAACTATTGTCTTTTTGTGTAAATAGAAAGAAAAAACAGTGACAAAATGTTTGTTTGTTTATTGGGTTTATTGTCCCACCAACAATATTTCAGTTATCTGGAGACAGTGTCCACTTGAAGCAGATATAGTGCTGCCTTCACTATGTATAGCATGTTGGAACTCTTAGCATGATACCACACCCAGTCATTTTATCCTGACACTGGGCCAACTGGTCATGAAAACAACATATATATTTGCTTGAGCGTTAGGAAGGGAGCTATACCACTACCATATTTTTGACTTTGGTATGTCGAGGCCTGGGTTTGAACCCAGTGCCTCCCATACTTGGAGCCGATGCTCTACCTAACAAAATGTATTTGACAATTACAATTGTCTTTAAAATTCCAAACCGTTTTAATAAATGTTATTTTATATATGAATCATTAGATTTTTTATTGACATAATGATTAAAACTTTCATTTGTTTCATTTTCTCTTATTAAATTTTTAAAAAATGTCCCTAATATGTTCTTACTGTTACATTGCCAATGAATTTGAATAAACAAAGAAGAATCTATTGTACAGAATGTAAAGCCACAGCCCTGGGCCTGGCATCAGGTGCTATCCCATCCTCCTCCATCGACTTCTCCACCCAGGATCACAACTTCCCTGCAGCTCAGATTGGAAACGGTAAGCTGATGATGAATTTGTATCATTGACATCACTGGGATATCATTATTATATTGTGGTTTATCCTTCCACCACCACTCAACTATCCGATGTTTTTACCAGATTCAGCTTGTTTCTGTTCATGATTTATATCTGTGACATACCATATGTGCTGAAAAGTATTAAAAATCTAATCAATATGCATGTCTAGCTTAAGCTGGTGTGGGCTCAAAAAGCATTATTCCATTATTCCTTATAAAAAGTTGTAAAGTGTTATCTTCACACAATGCATTTTGTAAGTTGACTGTACATAATGGTGAAACAATCTTACTCAAATAATAATTAGAATCTGCATTACAAGGTCGCTCCTCAATTGTAAGTTGTTATCAAATAGTAACAATATCACACCAATCCTACAACAGGACTGGTATATTCTCATGTAGGTTAGTATTGGTTCACTTAATGTTACTCATGTGTTTCTTGGATTGATCACCCAGATGGTTACAATGGCAACAACACTGGCTGGTGTCCAGAGACCAGCGACCATCAGCCCTGGATTGAGGTCCAGCTGAACAAACCCATGGCTATCAGTAGCCTCAGTTTTAACTTCCCCAGCCAGAAACCAGGAGACTCCACCAAAATGTACATGACCTACTTTGAGCTGCAGTATGTCTCCCCACATGATAAAGAAGCCATCTACAGAACCTATGCTACAGTAAGTTTGTCACATTTCTGATATGCATGTATATATATCTTATTTTACAGTTATTACAATAATTGTACAGATCCAAGTTTCTACTCTACCTGTGTTATCCAATGTTTTATTAGACTAAGAACTTGTATATAGTACTTAGATGCCTTTTTTGTTTATAAATTTATCAGAAAAAAATGTTAAAACATTTTGCATAAAAATGAAACCAGCTTTACTATTTATAAATCATAATTGTCATCCATGGTTATCAGAAGGATCAGCTTCTGTTTTTCCAGATTGCTATAATTATCAATGGGTAATGGTTTTATTTGACAGAGCATTCCCAGCATGAACTCCACCCACTTCTTTGATGTTACCTTGCCGACCAGTGTCGTTACCAGCATCCTGTTGATCAAACCAGAGAAGTCAGTTGAAAGACCTTGCTTCAAGCTCGAACTGTTCGGATGTGATCCAAATGGTAGTTCAATACATTTTTACTTTCATTCACTAAATGTTACAAAAAATATTTTTATGCTATTTCATCCTTACAGGCACATTTTATTTAATTCTGCTTTCGTTGGTATGCAGACTTTTCAGTCAGTTTTCTTTTCTGTTAAAATAGTTTTATGAGGTGACTTTATGTGTGACAATCTATCACTTTGTCATTTCAGCTCTCTGTGCAGACAAATTCTGTATGAATGGTGGAACATGTAATGGCCCAAATACTTGTTCTTGTCCTGATGGTTTCTATGGTGACCGTTGTCAACTTACAAGTGAGTATTAATAGCAAATTAAAGAGACCTTTTTAAATCCTTTAAATTTCATTCAGAAATTCCTTTGAAAATTATTTCATTATTAATATTTAAACAGACCATCTCTTCTTGTTATTTAAATCTATGTGTCTTATTAAAACTTTCAGCTGATTGTTAATATTTTAACTTAACATACTTTCCTTTGTCTTATAATTGCCTCGCTTTTAATTTCCAGAGACTGATATCAACTCTACTAGCACAGCTGTGTCATTTGTGAACATCACCAATAACATTCTGGTCTCTACCAGTGTTCATTTCAACATCAGCGGTCAAGTTAGCCTACAGACTGTCAACAATGTACAAGCCGTCCTCATCAATGGAAGTAACAGTTTCATCACTGTGGATCCAGCCACTGTTAAGGTTCCCTGTCTCCTTGACATTGACAAATGTACCAATGGCTTCACATTTGCCCTCGATCTTAATTTCGTCCATAATCTGGTCAACAACACGTATCTCATCTCAAGTGGAGGTGACCTGGACAATCACAAGGGTATAGCACTGTATTACATCCACAACAGTTTGGTGTTTGTTGTGAGCACAAGCACCCAGATCTGGCATCTCACTGTTCCTTACACACCTGTGTTAAACACCTGGCAGCATTTTGTGATCACCTGGAACAAGCACCTTGGTGTAGAGCTGCATGTTAATGGCCAGGTCCTGGGGACTGCTGGACGGCCTGACAACAGACCTGCATCTCAGACCCTGAACATCTGTCTTGGCTGCAGCCATACCAACCTGTCTGTCATCCTGAATGTCCTCATCAAGGAAATTGTCTCCTGGACCATCAACAGAGTGGATCTCGTCAATATTGGGATAGTCCCACGTAGGTTTCTTTTAAGTCATTTTCTTATTAGCCATATTCTGAAAAATCATCTGTTGCAATTTTTCTTTAAGTGCCTGTTTTAACACAACTGAGCTTATGCTCACAGTAAGCTATTGTAATTGTCCACAGTCCATCATCCAACATCACACATTAATATTCTTTAAATGACATATCCTCTGAAACTGCTAGCCCAAATTCAACTAAATTAAATCTCCCTAGACACTTCAGCAGGCAGTGGGGAAGAAAAGTGGTTATAGAATTTAGATCTATCAACAAAGATGGCTGCCAGTGTGTGGCTTTTTTCAAGTAGGGCTATATTGTAAAAATTTGAAAATCTTATTACTACAAAAGTTAGAGCCTTGATATTTAGTATGCTTACATATATAAAGACTACTTGAGCTATAGGCTTGGTATTTGTTATACATGTTTCTTGTCTGAGAGTGTTCCAATTATTTTGATCCATCCAAAAACATGGCCACCAGGTACATAACCATTTCTATATATGGCTATGTAGTGAAAACATTGAAACTGATTGTTCAAATTTTCTTGTGTACATGTATTTCAACTTTTCCGGTCTGTTTAAACATTGCTGATATTCCTTGCTTACTTTTACTAAATGTCTATGACACTTAGGTGAGCAATGTTGGGTCATCATGGCCCTTTTATTTTCATCTTGTTTTCAATTTTTACTGTAGTGCAAGAATAATTCATGCTCTCAAAAGTAAGTTCTTGCCAAACCTGATCATTGAAAATCTATTTCTTGCATGTTTGAAGTATAAAAGTCATTCAAACTTCAAACTATGAAACAAGCCATTTGTTTAATGAAAGTATCTCATAATTATTCTTTATTTTAATTTGTTTTTAGCATAGTATTGCATTATTATACATTAAATATTACTACATGTATTGTTACATTAAAAATCAAAATAAATTTAGTTTATCAACCTGATAATTACCTCAATTTTGGCTTCTTTCTATGTCTGGATTACAGCACAAACCAATGTCACCACTACACAACCTACAGTAGCAACTACAGCAGCAACAACAGTAGCGGCAATAATAACCACAGGTCCTACTGCTACAACAACTTCAAAACCTAATGGTAGGTAAACATGTGTTTGTTTTGCCTTAATCACCAGTTTAGAGTAATGAAGTGCTCACCTGGATAAGAATGTCTTTAAAAGCCCTAGATAAGGTATGTAGACCAGAATCAGCTTGTCCATTTTATATTATGTCTTACTTTTGCTATTGAGCTTTTTTTTTCAATATTCTGTCAACAGTTTTCAATCTGTATAATGTCAGGTGTAGTGTATATATTATAAATGATGGAGATCACTTAACATTTGACATATTATTGTTGTATGACACCACTACTGTTTGATAAATCTTGTTTATTACACAATCAAATAAAAAAATAACGTTTGATCTGCTAATTATCTGTCTCTGAATATTTGTGTAAGGCATTATTCCATATTGTTTTTCCCATATTTTCATTAGATTGGCACATTCCATTGATAAAACATGTTAATACATTGTATATTCTTTTGTAGGTGTTATCCCTCCAAACTAGTAAACATGGAGTGTCATGTCATAAAACATTTCTTTGTGAGCGTAAACCTGTAAACCTATATTGCACTTAGTTATATCCCAAATTAAGCTTACATTTTAAAATACATCAGTTTTCTTTCACCAAATGATCAGTTTTTAACAATTTATATAAATAATTTATATATAATCTAAAAGTATGTTTATAAAATCATTTATATTTATGTATACCTCACATACAATCCTAATGATGCCATATATAATCCTCAACTGGTTGATGAGTAACAGCTCCCTCGCATTATTTATGCACGCCAAGTCACTCCCTTGTGTACACAGTTTATTTCCTCCATAGCTTTTGTGCTTGTTCAATATGCCAACCATTTTTAGAAGAAAGAAATAACATCAAAACTTCAAACTGACATACTAGCACTAAAAATACATGGATCTGACCATTTATATGAAAATATTTAATAATAACATGAATTTAATTCATGCATGAGATAAAATTATTATTAAAAAATAAATATATAACATCTAACGTATATGTGCAAACTCAATTTATTCCTGTTGGGATGAATGCAGAATTTAAAATGAATTCTTTTCAATGTTTTAAAGGTAATAAAGCATCCACAATGCAACTGTAGTATGGTATTCATAAGCGAATGGATCAATTCTTTGATATGTATTTTCATTTTCATTTTTTAAATTGTAGCTATGCAACATGTCCTAATATAATTTTTTCTATAATGAATTTAAATGTCATGCTTATTTATTTTATTTATTAGAAGTTGCTATGGCTAAAGAAAATAAAAGACTTATTTTGCAGGCCGTTTTCCTTACAAGAAGTTGTCATAATGGGGGAGTTATTTTTAATTAAACAAATTGCTTCAAAAATAACCAAATAAATACAGCTTTGTTAATTTAAACTTGCCATAAAGCTGAAATAATGCCTTTGCAAGGACATATCACACAATTGTGAAATATATTCTATATAACAATCAACAAAGGGGACTATATTTGAGTCCGCCCATGGGTCTGTAGGTTGGTTTGTCAGTTGGGCAGTCTCTCCTTGGGTCTGTAGGTCATTTGATTGGTCAGTCAGTCCGTCCATGGATCTGTGGGTCAGTCATTCTGTAGTTTGGTCGGTTAATCTGTAGGTCCGTCCATCGTTCTGTAGGTCTGTCTGTCGGTTTGCCTGCAGACAAGATTTATCTATGCCATTTTTCATGTATAGATGGCCCAACGACTATAAAACTGTAAAAGAATAATAAAAGAATTACCCAGCCTAGTTGCGCATATTGTTGACACATGAATGGCTTGATATTACCAGAGTTATGGACCTTTTGTAAGATTGACTATTGCATGACTGAGGGTACATCATCTTTGATGATATTTCTTATTTTAACTATTTTTTTTTTTGCTTTTTTACATGAATTTAAGGGTAAATAAGATCTAATGCTGCCATAAAATGATGAATGAAGTAGGGCCGGCTAAACAAATTTTCATTGTCCTTTTAGTCTAGATAGCTATTTTTCACCATAGAAAAGCAACATTTAAAAATCAAATAAAAGTTACTTGTGAAGCAAAGCATTTGCCACAAATATAACAATTTTACTTTCCTTTTCATACATATTGCTGGACTGATGCAAGTATATGCATGAAGCATGTTTGTATGTATACATGTACTCACAAGAGACCAGTCTCTAGCAATACATGAATATAGCTAAGGAATATATTTAATATATTTCAGTATCAAACAAGTCAAAAATCTATTTTTAATGCAAAGAGAAAGTAATTTAATTATCATCCATATTCCATGACTACAGTTTTCTTTGCCTCTAAGTTAGAAACAAAAATTGTAAGTTTATAATGCTTTTTATATGGTATTTTCTTGAATACTTCATTTAAAATAAGATTAAGTTTATCATCCTCTTTTTTTCTGCAGGTTAACCCTTAAAAAAAAAAAAAAAAAAAAATTGTTCGCTTTAAATGATGAAGACTTTATGCTCTTTGAATGAACATGTACCAATAATTAAAATTTTAAGTATCTTAAGAAAGTTGAAAAATACTATATATATATATTATTTATACATTTTAATCTGAGCCATTTTAATCTGTAACAGTAAATCAATAATGTTAATCATTTCAAATGCTTAATCAAAGGCCATAGTTTATATGAGCACTTGCATCTATCTCATATATGTCTGACATTTTGATATTCCAGACTGTAAACCTCAGTCGATTGGGATTGCTGATGGACACATTCCAATCTATTCCCTGGACTCCTCATCACAAGACCCACACTACCCTCTATCACAGCTAGGAAATGGTAGGTGCAAGTGAAACTGTACTAGCTGCTGTCAACACTCAATATTGTTCAGATGTGATGCCAATAACTGTTAACATTTTCCATACACTTGGACTCAAACAAGGTTATCAAATCAACTAATGATCGCATTTTCTGTAGAAATTAAATTGGATTAATTTAAGCAAGGCAGATAAATAATTGTAAATTGTTTTATCTTTTTTACTTTTAAATGTACTTTATTGAAGCTTTTTGCAAACCAACAATATTTAAAAAATACATTAATTTTAAAATGCTGCTGCGGTTGCTGCCGCTTCTGATGATGACAAGGATGATGATATAATGATAAAGATGATGATGATGATGATGATGATGATGATGATGATGATGATGATGAACATACATCTACATCAAGGTTATTTGATTTAACCAGATGGTTACACAGGCAACAAAACTGGCTGGTGTCCTACAGCAAGTGATCATCAGCCCTGGGTTGAGATACAGCTGCCACATCCAATGGCCATTAAGGGATTAAGCTTTAATTTTCCCAACCAGAGTCATGGAGATTCAAAAATGTACATGAAAAGTTTCCAGCTACAGTATGTCTCCCCTCAGGATAAAGAAATTATTTACAGGACATATGCTGGGGTAAGAGAAATAACAAGCAGTAAAAATGTAAACAGGGTGCAAGTTTGGTTTGGCATAAAATATGTTAATAGATTTCTGAATAACAGTTTCCCATTAAAACTAGGTAAACAACATTTGTTGCACTTCTTCAGAATTTCTTCTTTTGCATTTTAGTACTTTTATTTCTTAAGTATAGATAGTTTCCATGTGATGTCATCGACACTGATAAGGCAGTTTAAGGCAGCCATCTTTGTGGGCAGATGCTAATGCAGGCCGAAATCGGGAAATATGTGCTGTATTAAACTTACCACTGTGTTTTTATTTTTCAGTCTATTTTACTGAATTTGATATCAAATTAAACAGCTTTTATAAAGTATTTTAAATATCAAAACTATATTCTGATAGTTTAAAAGGTTAAAGAAATACCACCGAAAATGATACACTGTTCATTTTGTTTTAAGTATGAGCCAATAGTTTTATTTATTTCTGTGTATTAATTCTGTGTGCATTTATCAATTGTTAAAATATTGTATTCTAAAATCCCTCATTTGAGGGAATTAGACTGGTAATAAGCAAGGTATTAAGTGACATTACTAATTCTGACTTCAAGAGTACTTATTGTCAACTTAACCAAACTTCTTATACCTGCACATCTTTAAGATAGATCTGATCCCAATCTTACAGAACATTCCCAGTATGAACTCCACTCACTACTTCTATGTCACCCTGCCAACATACTTGATCGCAAGTGTTGTTCTCATCAAGCCAGAGACATCTGTGGTCAGACCTTGCTTCAAGCTTGAGATTTTTGCCTGTGACCCAAAGGGTAAGCCAACTATTGACATGTGTCTAGCAATATTAGTCAGCAATGCTGATATTATCTTTCATAACAGTCAATAATCAAGCAATGTCAAGGAAAGTTTTATTTGTCACCAGTGAAAATCCAGTACTGACTGAATTAAGTTAATTAAAATAAAAAATAAAATTGTACAGCCTTCTTTCCTGTTGATTTATGCTGTTAAGAATAAAAACTGGCATATGGTCTTGAAAATACTACTCGATAAATATTTAGAATTAACAATATAGCTAAAACTACAATCTTTTCAAAATAGAAAAAAGAAAAAAGTATTAATTTCCTTAAAGTGATGTCTCTATCATTGGTTGGTATCAGCGAGACGCTTTCATATTGATTAGTGCTCTGATTGGATGATGCCGAAATTCCACTTATAACCTTATAAATCAACCCCACATTGTTTCCAATATTTTGACATGTTTTGCATGATAAATGTTATAACTTTTCTCTTTGAATAGGTTAATGTAAATACTTTTGAGTAGTAATGCTACATTCACCAAAAAAAGTCAAGAATAAAATTTAACTGTAACAAGTTAAACTCACTCTTATATCTATTTTACACAATTTGATGTTTAACTAAATGAAGAAAGTGACTTCACTAACAATTTTTGCACTAAATTTAGACACATTTTGCTATTTCTAGCCCATTTGTTTTCACAATTCAAAGGGGCACAATTTGTTGGGAAGGTTTGAATTAATAGAATTGAGATGCACGTATATGTCATCATCTATTTGTGTTTTATTCTTCTCATATTCTCTGTATTAATTATCATACTACAGATTTATGTGTGGACAAATTTTGCGAGAATGGTGGAATCTGCAATGGGCCCAATATCTGCTCCTGTCTCAATGGTTTCTATGGTGACCGATGCAATCTTACAAGTAAGATATTTTGTGCATAAATTTATATAACCAAATTATTTTAGATTGTATACAGTCATGTCATATTAATTTATTTTAATTGTATCATGATAAAAGCAAAAACATGATTTATATTAGGGCTTTGGACTTTTCGTAAAAATGAAAAGGCTATTACACATATCTCATGATGAGAAACAAATTTTAAGATTGGTTAAAATATTTATGTTGCAGAGACAGAAATCAGGTCTTGAACATTTTAATTGTCTCTCATTTATATGTTTTTGTTTTTTGGTATTTGGATCTGCATGTCTTGTAATTTGCTAAGTCAATTTTAATTTCCAGAGACTGATATCAACTCTACTAGCACAGCTGTGTCATTTGTGAACATCACCAATAACATTCTGGTCTCTACCAGTGTTCATTTCAACATCACTGGTCAAGTAAGCCTACAGACTGTCAACAATGTCCAAGCCGTCCTCATCAATGGAAGTAACAGTTTCATCACTGTGGATCCAGCCACTGTTAAGGTTCCCTGTCTCCTTGACATTGACAAATGTACCAATGGCTTCACATTTGCCCTCGATCTTAATTTCGTCCATAATCTGGTCAACAACACGTATCTCATCTCAAGTGGAGGTGACCTGGACAATCATAAGGGTATAGCACTGTATTACATCCACAACAGTTTGGTGTTTGTTGTGAGCACAAGCACCCAGATCTGGCATCTCACTGTTCCCTACACACCTGTGTTGAATACCTGGCAGCACTTTGTGATCACCTGGAACAAGCACCTTGGTGTAGAGCTGCATGTTAATGGCCAGGTCCTGGGGACTGCTGGACGGCCTGACAACAGACCTGCATCTCAGACCCTGAACATCTGTCTTGGCTGCAGCCATACCAACCTGTCTGTCATCCTGAATGTCCTCATCAAGGAGATTGTCTCCTGGACCATCAACAGAGTGGATCTTGTCAATATTGGCTTAATCAATCGTAAGAATTTTTTTTTGAAATGGTGAAAAGAACTTTGTAGACTTGAGGCATTGCAAATTTGAAAACTGAACACTGATAAAACATCCAAGTTTTCATTTGATACTTGCTTTATTCCTTACATGTGGGCATCTTTTGTCTAGAAGTTAGAAATTTGGACTCCAAATCAGAGAGTGCTGAGTTTGAACCCATTGAACCCAGCATTGTAAAGTTAGTCCTTGAGCAAGACTATTTATTGCACAGTTCTTTAGATAATCAGGCAGTGTAAAAAGGCTTAAACAAAACTTTATTTCTTAATGTTTTTCTTTTTTACATTACATATTTTAGCTTTCACTAAACTTGCCCTAACTTTAAAAATCAGACACAAATGATATAATTGGTTATTATTCACTTAAGCATGCTTCTATGATGCTTTGACAATGAGAGGCATATGGCTTCAAAGAAGCAGAAACTTGTTTGTTAAGAGGCATGTTTGGCATATAAAATAAAAATATCAACTTCTTCCATTGTAGCATCTGTCCAGTCCTTTATATTTGATCTGACAAAGCTGGTTAATGGAAATATCATCATTGGAAGTGGGTTCAACATTACCATGAATGGAACCAGTCAGGTAACCGATGGTGGCCTGATGTTTAATGCCTCTCAGTACATCGACTTTGGCAGTGGCTCCCACCTTATGTGTTTGATTGATCCTTCCAGCTGTACCCTGGGACTCACAATACAATTAAAGATACGCTTCAAACGCATAGAAGAAAACACATACCTTTTCAACAGTGGTGCACAAACACCTGATGGTGTTGGTTTGGCGATCATTTATCGCTTTGGTAAAATACAGTTTGTGCTGTCAACTCACAATCAGTCCTGGTTTGTAACATGTGGAAAGAATGAAATCAAACCAAATAGGTTCCAAACGGTAATGATAACCTGGAGTATACATGTTGGACTGGAAGTGTTTGTGGACAATGTCCTCATTGAAGGCAACAAGAACCCTGTTCATCATGTGGCCACCTCAAGTCAAGGGACCAATGTCGTGCTAGGTCTCCAGACTTCAACATCAGTCAAAGTAGATTTTCTTGTGTCACTGGTGTCCATCTGGTATGCTCAGGTTGATATTCTTGTGACACATGGGATATGCAAACCACCAGTACGACCAACAGGTGAGCATCAGGCACATCTTATAACTTAATTGATGTAGATATTATGCCTTCGTTGAGGTTTCTAGATGTATATGTTTAATATTTAATAATATAAATTCTTTTTAATTTATTTTATCTCTGTTAAGTAGTCTTTGGACCTAAGCCCATTATTTATTGACTGTGTGGGCATTTGTAGTCTAGTGGTTAAGATTTTGGACTCTGGATCAGAGAGTCGCAGGTTTAAACACCAATACTGACCACATGAGCAAGAATATTTACTGCACATTGCTCCTGGTTCTCAGTACCTGAGTACTGGATCTACCCAGGAAGTTGGCCTTTGAGAAGGTGTTATATGAGTTTAAAGAACATGTTTCCCAATCAACATTACATAAATTGTTTTTACATTTGTTGACATGCACTTATGTCTTCCAGTGGTGACTACAGCTGCCCCAGTGACCCCTGCTCCCACATCTTCAGCCACCTCCATCACCTCCATGGTAACAACCAACTCTCCCGGCCAATGTCCCGTTGGCTGTATCAGCATTGGTAAGGCTTCATACAATACAAATATCACTTGTATTTCTAAAAATATAAGAAAAAAGCATATACATCTCTTTCATGTGATATACTTATTGATGTAATCCATTCACCACATTAACATTTATAATGCATTTTTTCAACAGGGTATGTCCTTAATCACAGTATTAGTGATGCAACTTTGGTATGTTTTGTTGTAGTAATCAGAATAAGAATTAAAGTTAAGGAATGGGCTGTTTGAATGAATGCTTGTGTTAGTTAAGAACAATCCATGTATAAATGCTTGTATTAGTTAACCCTTTAGTTAAGAATCCTTTAGCTCATGCATACACTATTTTACGCCTTTGTAAAGCATTCACAATTATTCCTTTTATCTTCAGCTGCATCAACACAACTTAGGGTTTATTTGTAGACTAGTTTAATCTAGGTTATATAAATATATGCCAAAAATGCATGTGTGTAAAAATATTTAAAACTGTTTCAAAGAAAATCAACAAAATCAAGAGAACACTGTACATTTACTATGAATGAAAGGGTTACGAACAATCCATAAATAAATGTTTGTGTTAGTTAAGAATGATCCATAAATAAATGTTTGTGTTTGTTAAGAATGATCCATAAATAAATGTTTGTGTTTGTTAAGAATGATCCATAAATAAATGTTTGTATTAGTTAAGAATAATCCATGAATAAATTCTTGTGTTAGTTAAGAATAATCCATAAATAAATGCTTGTGTTAGTTAAGAATAATCCATGAATAAATGTTTGTGTTAGTTAAAAATAATCCATAAATAAATGCTTGTGTTAGTTAAGAATAATCCATAAATAAATGCTTGTGTTAGTTAAGAAATATCCACAGAGTTGTTAATGAACATTCAAAGAGTAAAGAAATACTTTTCCAATTTACACAGGCACAAGTGGAGCAACACCAGCCTCTTCACAACCAACAATGTCAACACAAGCACCAACAACATCCAAAGCTCCAACAACTACAAAGGCACCTTCAACTACACAAGTGCCGACAACCACACAAGCACCAACAACAACCCATGCACCAACAACAACAGACCGTGGAGTGCCAAACTACAATGTTAAGCCAAATATCGGTGTTACTATTGGCAAGGACAACAACTCTTATCTGAGTTGTCTATTCACTGGGTCCTCCCAGCCAGATGTTGTGCTGGTGGTCAAGCTCTTGGTTGCTGGAAAAGTGGTGATGACAGAGACGGTTCCTGGTACAAGTGGGACTGTCCTGTTCTCAGTTATTCAGCTGAATCTCAACCTCTACATGAAACCGGTAACTGGACATTATTTTATATGAATGATATATCAGGGAATGATTAAAGACAACTTGTTCATTGCTAATTTAATACTAGCGACAGGTGCTCACCTTACATTTATAGTATGCTTATGAAAAAGCATGTATGTAACTTTTTCTGAGTCCAAAAAGGGAGATTTTTACTTGCAAAGTGGGAGATTTTTTTTTTCATATAAACAAAGAAGGATGTTATCTGTTTCGAAGTATAGGGAGATTTCTGAAAATGCCAAGATTTACCTCTTGAAGAATACATATAGAAACTGATTAAGGATAGAAACAAGACCCTTTACCATTAGATGAAAGAAAGGTAGTGTAATTGATGATGAATTTTATTGCAAGTTGCACCTTAAATGCAGGTGTACTCCAGCACTGATTTTGCAACTGTCCTTGAGAGTGTTTTTCCAGAAAACTGTCAAGTTTTCCAATCAATGCTGTAGGCAATAGAAATTACTAAAGTAGTAGACAAAACAAAATGCGCAGTAGAAGCAAAACCAAATATTTAATTTTGAATGGTTGTACAATGCAAGAAAATTGTCTAGACATTTAAGACTACTGTTAGATGCACTAATTATGTAAGCATCAAAACATATAGGCATGTTTCAGAATATTTTAGGCTTCTTAATATTAATCATTATTTTTGCATCACTGTTTACTGAAATATTTGTTTTAAATGAAGTGATAGTATGTAGACTAAAATGACATTCAGCTATTTGTTGGCAGAGGATCACTCCAGACAAATGTATTGGAAGAATGAACAATACTTATCTTTATTCATACTTCTTCTCATTTTCTTTAAACTTTTAGTTATCATATTTATATTTTTGTACTTAAATTATGCTTTTTAAGGCATATCTTGAAACACAACTATGAAAGGACACTATGTGTATTATGCTTCAATACAAATAATTTTGATCATGCCTGATGAACTATTAACATTTATAACATGTATTTGTAAGAAAAATAAACTTTAATTTTATGGATAACACTTCAAATATTAAGTAGTCATACTGTTGTATGTCGAATGTTTATTACTTCTTGGGGGCGCTCTTGGTCGAGTGGTTAGAGACTTGAGACTCCACAGCCCCTCACCTAGTGGGTTCAAGTCCTGGTCAGGGCGAAAACTTTTGTGTGGGGAGGTTTTCCAGCAAAACTGCAGTGAGCTGGTGGTGTGTGGGGAGGTTTTCCAGCAAAATTGCAGTGAGCTGGTGGTGTGTGGGAAGGTTTACCAGCTAAACTGCAGTGAGCTGGTGGTGTGTGGGGAGGTTTTCCAGCTAAACTGTAGTGAGCTGGTGGTGTGTGGGGAGGTTTTCCAGCTAAACTGCAGTGAGCTGGTGGTGTGGCGGGAGGTTTTCCAGCTAAACTACAGTGAGCTGGTGGTGTGTGGGGAGGTTTTCCAGCTAAACTGCAGTGAGCTGGTGGTGTGTATGGAGGTTTTCCAGCTACACTGCAGTGAGCTGGTGGTGTCCGGGAAGGTTTTCCAGCAAAACTACAGTGAGCTGGTGGTGTGTGGGGAGGTTTTCCAGCTAAACTGCAGTGAGCTGGTGGTGTGTGGGGAGGTTTTCCAGCTAAACTGCAGTGAGCTGGTGGTGTGTGGGGAGGTTTTCCAGCTAAACTGCAGTGAGCTGGTGGTGTGTGGGAAGGTTTTCCAGCTAAACTGCAGTGAGCTGGTGGTTTTACCCAGACATAAGTTTGAGATTCTCCTTCACCAAAAATTAGCTGGACGTTGCCAATATGACCATAATTTTATCAGTCTGATGTAACAAAAACAAACAAATAAATATTACTTCTTTGTCTTACTTGTATTTTAAACTGTACAACATTCATTGACTATGATGGATCCCTTGATGTTATTACATGTTTTCTGTATGGACCAGAGAACACGGGTATTAATAAACATTATATCTATAATATTTACTGCAGATAGATGTGTTATATTGTATATACATAGAACTGTGTGTCCTTTTTTGAAGTTTAGAGACCATAAGTAAAAAATCTTTTATAAAATAGTCAATTAGATATTATATTGTTTCAAGCTATTCTTTAATACTCATGGCCCAATGACATTTATATTCACATCTTCACATCAATGATCAATTAATTAGATTATTTTCCTCTCAGAAAATAATCTCATGCCTTAAGTAAATGGAAGATAAAATGCTCATAGCACTGTGCTTGTATTTCTTTTATTGTTATATGCATATCACATGCTGGTTTAAAATCTATTTCAGATTGAATGTTCAGTGACTGCCCATTTTGTTGGGAGTACAGCAACAACCCCTACCTACACCAGTCCTATTTTTACACCACAATTTGTAGTAAGATTTGTTTTTTCTACTAAAAATATGGTCATACTAGACATAAATATTTTTATGAATTAGCACATTATGTGTGCTATTGTTAGAATATTACAAATATTTTAGTTACACAGCTAAAATAAGTTTTAAATATAAAATAAACAAGTGGGGTTACATCTTAAATTTTCTTTTTTAGATTAACAAGTATTATGTATCAATATCAAGCCATAAACAATACACTATAATTATTGCCATAGATACACAAGAGATGTTTTAAATTATTGCATTTCCCATATTGCTTGATATTGAATAATACTTTTAGAATGTTTGTCTACACCTTTGTTTATATATAATGCAAAGCCATGTAAGATTATTTGAAAGATAAATTACTTAACTTTCAGTTATAAAGTTATCCAATTTGAGTGAAGACAAGAGTTTGATTTCCCTTGCCATCCATAGTTTCTTAATATTCTTGAAGGAAAATAAGATTTTTAGAACATCACAGGGAACTACTATTTGTATAACTAAACAACACTATTTTGGTCATTAGGTAACACCTGACAGATTGATTGTAATAGAAGGCCACAGTACAGAGTTTGTGACAGTGTCCACTAACGTCCCTCCCCAATTCTTCTGCTGTGATGGCTGCAAGGGTCAATGTCAAATCCACATTGTGGGCAGCTTCCATTACAACAGGCAGGACAAGAAGTGTGGGCAGACCCAGGTTATAGCTCAAGCAGTTATTGGTGAGTAGTGTATGAAGGGCAGACCCAGGTCATAGCTCAGGGAGATGTTGGTGAGAAGTGTACAAAGGGCAGGCCCAGGTCATAGCTCAGGGAGATGTTGGTGAGACATGTATAAAGGGCAGACCCAGGTCATAGCTCAGGGAGATGTTGGTGAGACATGTATAAAGGGCAGACCCAGGTCATAGCTCAGGCAGATGTTGGTGAGAAGTCTACAAAGGGCAGACCCAGGTCATAGCTCAGGCAGATGTTGGTAAGAAGTGTTCAAAGGGCAGTCCAAGGTCATAGCTCAGGCAGATGTTGGTAAGAAGTGTTCAAAGGGCAGTCCCAGGTCATAGCTCAGGCAGATGTTGGTAAGAAGTGTTCAAAGGGCAGACCCAGGTCATAGCTCAGGCAGATGTTGGTGAGATGTGTACAAAGGGCAGTCCCAGGTCAAAGCTCAGGCAGATTTTGGTGAGAAGTGTACAAAGGGCAGTCCCATGTCATAGCTCAGGCAGATGTTGGTGAGAAATGTTCAAAGGGCAGTCCCAGGTCATAGCTCAGGCAGATGTTGGCAAGTAGTGTATAAAGGGCAGTCCCAGGTCATAGCTCAGGCAGATGTTGGTGAGAAGTGTTCAAAGGGCAGTCCCAGGTCATAGCTCAGGCAGATGTTGGCAAGTAGTGTATAAAGGGCAGTCCCAGGTCATAGCTCAGGCAGATGTTGGTGAGAAGTGTTCAAAGGGCAGTCCCAGGTCATAGCTCAGGCAGATGTTGGTGAGAAGTGTTCAAAGGGCAGTCCCAGGTCATAGCTCAGGCAGATGTTGGTGAGAAGTGTTCAAAGGGCAGTCCCAGGTCATAGCTCAGGCAGATGTTGGTGAGAAGTCTACAAAGGGCAGACCCAGGTCATAGCTCAGGCAGATGTTGGTGAGAAGTGTTCAGAAGGCAGTCCCAGGTCATAGCTCAGGCAGATGTTGGCAAGTAGTGTATAAAGGGCAGGCCCAGGTCATAGCTCAGGCAGATGTTGGTAAGAAGTGTATAAAGGGCAATCCCAGGTTATAGCTCAGGCAGATATTGGTGAGATGTGTATAAAGGGCAGTCCCAGGTCATAGCTCAGGCAGATGTTGGTAAGAAGTGTTTAAAGGGCAGTCCCAGGTCATAGCTCAGGCAGATGTTGGTAAGAAGTGTTCAAAGGGCAGTCCCAAGTCATAGCTCAGGCAGATGTTGGTGAGAAGTCTACAAAGGGCAGACCCAGGTCATAGCTCAGGCAGATGTTGGTGAGAAGTGTTCAGAAGGCAGTCCCAGGTCATAGCTCAGGCAGATGTTGGCAAGTAGTGTATAAAGGGTAGGCCCAGGTCATAGCTCAGGCAGATGTTGGTAAGAAGTGTATAAAGGGCAGTCCCAGGTTATAGCTCAGGCAGATATTGGTGAGATGTGTATAAAGGGCAGTCCCAGGTCATAGCTCAGGCAGATGTTGGTAAGAAGTGTTTAAAGGGCAGTCCCAGGTCATAGCTCAGGCAGATGTTGGTAAGAAGTGTTCAAAGGGCAGGCCCAGGTCATAGCTCAGGCAGATGTTGGTAAGAAGTGTTCAAAGGGCAGTCCCAGGTCATAGCTCAGGCAGATGTTGGTGAGAAGTGTACAAAGGGCAGGCCCAGGTCATAGCTCAGGCAGATGTTGGTAAGAAGTGTTCAAAGGGCAGGCCCAGGTCATAGCTCAGGCAGATGTTGGTGAGAAGTGTACAAAGGGCAGGCCCAGGTCATAGCTCAGGCAGATGTTGGTGAGAAGTGTACAAAGGGCAGGCCCAGGTCATAGCTCAGGCAGATGTTGGTAAGAAGTGTTCAAAGGGCAGGCCCAGGTCATAGCTCAGGTAGATGTTGGTAAGAAGTGTACAAAGGGCAGTCCCAGGTCATAGCTCAGGCAGATGTTGGTAAGAAGTGTACAAAGGGCAGTCCCAGGTCATAGCTCAGGCAGATGTTGGTGAGATGTGTACAATGGGCAGTCCCAGGTCTTAGCTCAGGCAGATATTGGTAAGAAGTGTTCAAAGGGCAGGCCCAGGTCATAGCTCAGGCAGATGTTGGTAAGAAGTGTACAAAGGGCAGTCCCAGGTCATAGCTCAGGCAGATGTTGGTAAGAAGTGTACAAAGGGCAGTCCCAGGTCATAGCTCAGGCAGATGTTGGTGAGAAGTGCTTAAAGGGCAGTCCCAGGTCATAGCTCAGGCAGATGTTGGTGAGAAGTGTTCAAAGGGCAGTCCCAGGTAATAGCTCAGGCAGATGTTGGTGAGAAGTGTACAAATGCAGGCCCAGTGCATAGCTCAGGAGCAGATGTTGGTGAGAAGTGTACAAAGGTCATAGCTCAGGCTGATGTTTGTGAAAGGTGTATAATGGGCAGGCCCATGTCATAGCCTAGGCAATTGTTGGTGAGTAGTGAACACTGGGCTGGCCCAGGTCATAGCTCAGGCAGATGTTGGTGAGTAGGGTACACGGGGCAGATGCAGGTCATAGGTCTGGCAGCTGTTGGTGAGTAGTGTACAGTGGGCAGACCCAGGTCATAGGTCAGGCAATTGTTGGTGAGTAGTGTACAGTGGGCAGAACCAGGTCATAAGTCAGGCAATTGTTGGTGAGTAGTGTACAGTGAGCAGACCCAGGTCATAGGTCAGGCAATTGTTGGTGAGTAGTGTACAGTGAGCAGACCCAGGTCATAGGTCAGGCAATTGTTGGTGAGTAGTGTACAGTGAGCAGATCCAGGTCATAGGTCAGGCAATTGTTGGTGAGTAGTGTACAGTGAGCAGACCCAGGTCATAGGTCAGGTAATTGTTGGTGAGTAGTGTACAGTGGGCGAATCAGGTCGTAGGTGAGGAAGTTGTTGGAAATTAGTGTACAGTGTACAAAGGGCAGACTCAGGTCATAGCTCAGCAGATGTTGGTGAGAAGTGTATAAAGGCATATATTTTTATTTATTATTGCTAAGAGAAATCATTATTTCTTTTTATTGAGGCCATAGTAAACCTCAAGTCAAATAATAAAGCTATTGTCGTCTTCTTTTATAAGTCAGAAACATTAACCTGTTTATTATTTCTGTAAGAACGTTTTTGTTGTATTTTTTTCTTCTGTGTAAACATATTGAAACCAATTTATAGATTAATGCCTTGAATTCTGTTTTCAGAGAGTCAAACACCACCTCACTACAACAGACCAATCTGTGGCTTTGCTCTCACAATGGCTAACTGGGAACAAACCCATAAGATAGGCATCAAGGCCACCCTGGATCTACGGAGGGATGGTGACCATAGCCAGCTGCTGGAATTAACTGCCCATGTGTACAACCAGCAAGTCAACACGCAGATCACAACTACGGCCAATTCATTCTCTATCACCGCACATCCAGTTCAGGTTGGTATAACCTTGAATCATGCTTTAGTTAATAACACAAACATATTCTTAATCACCTTCTCACAACTACATGGTACCCAGCCATATTGTTAGATATTCAGTAGAAAATAGTGTAAATACTAATCATACAGATCCAAGTTGGAATTGTCAGATTTGCCTAAATTAAAGGGGTGCTTCCAAGTCAGACAACAGATTGCGACACCATAGCACAAGATGATGTTGCAGTAATTGTACATGTGTAATTAAAAGTATCCAAGTAATAACTGCCATGCAAGTGTCTGAGATAATTGCTCCCCTCAGTTGTTTTCTCAGTGGTTCTACTATGGTTGATACTATATATATATCAATAGTAAATTGTGAAACAAACTATATGTTGCCAGTTAAAAAAAACAAGCACACATTTCTTTTGTTAAGACTGGCATCAAAAGTCTATTTACCCAACTTTTGTTTGTAGGTTAATATCAAGGATAATGACCATAACCCAGACACCTGTAAGTCTGTCAATGACCCCCATTTGACCACCTTTGATAACAGGTAAGATCCATAAATTAAATTCCGTACTGTAGTTAATATGTATTAAAGATAAATAAATAAAATTATTAAAAGCATCGCAGTTGTACCCTTTTTTTAAGAATTCTGTTTCAATTACTATGCCTGGACTTAATTGCATAATTACTTTTATAAAACTTTGTACCTACTCAAACAGTTATAGGAGGTGCTGGGGGCAGAGCTATTAATGTCACCAACTTGTTATTTCTCAGCGTCATTTTCATATGAGAACTTTCATTAGAGGATGTCTTTCAGCTGACCTGAGGTCCAGTGATGGTTCTACCCAGACATATGTCTAAGATCTTCCTCCATCAGTAATTAGCTGGAATATCTCCATTTTGACCATGTTTGTGTAAGTTCTATTTTACTAAAAACAGTTGTATTAATTTAACTTCTCTTTGTTTTGTAGGCGTTTTAACAACATGCACGAAGGACAGTTCATTTTATTCAGACACAAGACTTTGCCAATTGAGGTAACTTTTTGATTTAAGTATTTTCTCTAATTTATCTGCTGTAACAACATCAAACAAATGCCACAATACAAGTTATTGTACCATTTTACTAGGTATGTTAATGAATATTTGAATATAAAGTCTGTATTTTAATAGAGACATTGGGATGTGAATATTTTATCTTTATTTTTTCTCTTTTGATAAGTTCAAGGTCAAATGGAAATTTTATTTTTTGTTGTTGATCAGTATGTCTCCAAATGACTTAAAATGCCAGCAATATGTGAGTACGGAGTAGTATAGAGGGGTGGGACATGTCTCTTGATAACAATTTGCCATCTGGTTAACAGTATAGAATCAATTCACCATGCACAGCCCTTCTCTCTACCTCCCTGACCTAGACCCAGTCACATCATACATAGTTTTGCCTTGAGAGTTTAAATTTTCGAAATAATACTAATTCTTAGGATACAATGGCACTGTTCAGACAATTATTTGAAATTCTCCATTGACCATATTCTCTTGCACATACCCTCTCAACAAGTAATGTAACTTCCAGTCCTTCACTATGAACATGATAACGGAGGATTGTTTATATTGTCATACGTATCTCCAAAGAAAACATAGTTGTTTTAAAAGAAACCACTTTGTTTGGATCATAAATCTACCTCAGCTTCTGCATGAAGTTAGATTAGTGAGGTCAAAAATCCCAGAAAATATATAAATTTTATAAAAAACATTTGATAATGAAAACAATTTGAAAACACTAAACAGGATTAATGATTATCTTGCTATGTGCCACTCTGATGCAAATTCATTCTGAATATTCAAATATGATTTGAATACACTTAACGAATATTTGAGTATCGTTTTAGAAATCGATTTACATCACTAATTTTGGCACATTACTTGTCATTATAAAATATAAAAGCATTATGAAGCATATTATAACCATGTTGAAACCTGAACAACAGACATTGTTATGTTTGTGCATGAGTACATGCTGACATCATAACATTCTTTTGAAGCTGTTTTAAGTCTAGAAAAAATAATATTCATAACTTGTATTACTATGATTTTATTGGAGGGGCCAAATTAGCACCAGAATAATTGTTCTTAAACGTTTGGATCCGTCTTTAGGCAGATTTAATTGTCATCCCAACATGTCAGCAAGAAAACAATTTAATTCATGTAACTATCATGGTATTTTTGTTGTCAATATTTCAGATTCGAGCTTTCTACTACAAATGCAGTCGACACTCCCATGCAACATGTAATTGTGCTGTGGCAATAAAATCAGGTGATGATGTTATTGCCATCACTGGTTGCCATGGTACCACTGGGGGTCATCCAGGTCAAGGTCATGGTATTGGCCTGATCATGCAGCACCTGTTTGGTAATCCTGGGGGTCAGCATGGTGGGGAGCTGGCCAGGACACCGATGACAATACAGATCTACAAGAATGGAGACCTGACACCAGGAACCTTCATTAGACGATATGGATGTGGCCAGAAGTATGAGGTAAAGTTACCCATCTACATACATGAAGATAAATGTTCTGACTTACTCTCTGTCAATCAGCAAAAAATAAAAAAACCTAACTGTATGTAAGTTTGATTGCTGCATCATAAACTGGTAATATTTGAATCAGATATTTGCATAAAAAACAAAATGTTTAGTTAGAATGTAAAGATGTTTATTTTTATCATTGTGTTGGTACAGTTGATTCCAACTAATTGAAAAACAATTATATGCATATTCTGTTTTATTGAATGAAATAGTCAAGCGTCAAAACTTTCCTTCTTAACCTTTCTGAAAAAATGATGGCTAAATGCATAAGTTGTCAGCACAATGTCGGATATAAACATATTCCATTGCTGCTCGCCTGTCTGCTGAAACTAACCAATTAGTTCATCTCTGGGGCAACATTCGCTTATTTTCCAGGGGAAATGTAGCAGTTAATCTGTGTCATGATCAGCAGCCTCTTCAGCTTACTCTGACATGGCCTACTGCCAATGGCATTTTTCTATCCACATTCAGATGAATTTCACAGGTTTTCGTGATGGTAACAGTGATTTAAAAGATTGACACCTCTTAAACTTTAATGGCACACTACTCTTCCTTGGCAAAATAGTGCAGTACATTGTTTTAATGTAAGTTCATTGGTTATTGAAATCAAACAGACAAAAAGAAAATGTGTACATCTAAGTAAATGCAAATTTATTCGACTTCCTTTTTTAAAAAATGCCATCTGAAAAGAGCACTTTGCATGACCATGTATAAAAAGCTGGTTTGTTGCTGTCACAAAAACAAAATATCCCTTTAGAAAAAAAAAAGAATTGCCTTTTTAACAGCAGATGTAGAAAAAAAAAAGAATTGCCTTTTTAACAGCAGATGCATTGTAATTAAAAATAAAAAGGATACTATTTTGTCAGAAAAAAATGATCTTCTTGAAGAAAGGGGATGTCAAAGCACCACCATGAAACATACCTTGCCAGAGAAAAAAAGAGCAAATGCTTTGTGCTTTTTCAGTTGGTAGACTCATTTATTGAACAAGTCCCTCAAAAATTGTATGTGAAACAGTAAAATTTAGGTTACCTTTATTTTGTTAAAGCTCATTCTCAGTGAGGTTTAACAATCAAAACTCATCCTAAATGTTAAATTTCTTGACATGTTTTATCATTCCAGATCCAGCTTCCAACAGGAATGATAGTGACTGTTGCTCAGAGTTTCAAACCATTCATCAACATTTGGATCAAGGCCTCAAGCTATGACAGAGGGAATGCTGAAGGTTTGTTGGTGAAGTTTTACACACAAAGTAGCCTACTGGTATATAGCAGTATATATGGCAGAGTGCAGATTTATTAAACAAATCAAGCCTAATAACAGGCAAAACCAAGCTATGACAATTATTCTAGATTTGACAGAGTATGGTCAGGCATTATTTAATCCTTGAAATAATGTATAGCTTGTAGATCTCCATTCAAGAACACAAAATTATAAGGACCTACTGACAAACTGCTTGGTTGAGAATAACAGCATATATATACTCTTTGTTAAAGAATGCTTTAGTATTATATATGTTACATGGCAGGGTTGATATACTTATAAACAGAGACTAAGCAGTAAATAGTGTAGATCCTGATCAGATTTGCCATCAAGAGTTTAGATAAGGATATAAATTTCAGCCTGTTTTGAAGTTTTGAAATACATGCTATTTGCATAATTTTTATTATTGATATTTATTGATGTTTTCTGCTTAATTTGTGAATGTGTTTACTCCATGCAGGGCTGTGTGGTAACTTTGACGGCTCTGCAACAAATGACCTAAATAACATCAACTCTCACATCAACCAATGGAAGTAAGTGCACTTTAATTCCATCTGTAAAGGTAGTGTCACATGTCACAACATTTTGTTTTTAAAAACAACCTAACAAGCCACTTAGATGATGAGTTGTGTTGACAATAATAATAATAAATTACGCTTGATTTAACAATTAACAATCATATTTGTAATTAAAAAATAAAGTGACTAACTATTGTTTTAATTTTGTAAAGACATTTACTGAAGTGCAGTTAGTGATTATGTATGTACAATGCCTTCCACTATATCTGTGTTGTCCTCTTCCAGAGCCCCTCAGACATTCTTCTTCCAAGGTGTTGGAGCCTCATCCCAAGTATTCTGGGCCACCTACTGTAGTTGTGTGCAGGGATACACCCAGATCTGCTCACCAGGACTTGGCTACATCCAGTGCTCTACATCCAGTAAGTCTATAATCAGATGATAACTATATACAGTCATACCTACTGGACAGTAATTAAATGGTCTCCTAAGACAGGGTGTCTCTTAATGTAATATGGTAATTTCTTCATGGAAACCATGTCTAAAATTGGCAAATTGTGTCTGTATAATTATTACATTTACTTTTATACTCACATTATATTACAATAATGACGATGACCCACACAAAACGTAACGTCACTATTTTGTATAATGCATATATAATCAGAACTATTAGATTCTGTCTTAAGAGCAATGATTTGAAATTCTTACATAGGACTTAAAATAAATTGTTCTTAAATGGAACAGAAGTTTAATTAAAATACTTTTAATTGAAAGGCAAATAATCTAATAGTATACAAAATTTTTGCCACAGATCATGATGTGACAGCGTCTTTACTGAGCCAAGCCCAGCGACCAATCCTCACCAACAGTCAGAGCAGTAAGAATCAGCATGGTAGGACTGGTCGCTCTGTAGATAGTGAAGAAGATATAGAAGTCTACCTAGACACTGATATACCAGAGGTTTGTTATGCAGATGATGTGTGTTACATTTTTATATGTTGACAAAGTCCTAAATACCAATATATGTTGACAATCTTATATACCAAAATATGTTGACAGTCTTATATACAAATATATGTTGACAAGGTCTTATATACCAATATATGTTGACAAGGTCTTATATACTAATATATGTTGGTAGTCTTATATACCAATATATGTTGACAGTCTTATATACCAATATATGTTGACAGGGTCTTATATACCAATATATGTTGACAAGGTCTTATATACTAATATATGTTGACAGTCTAATATACTAATATATGTTGACAGTCTTATAAACCAATATATGTTGACATGGTCTTATATACAAATATATGTTGACAGGGTCTTATATACCAATATATGTTGACATGGTCTTATATACATATAGATGTTGACTGGATCTTATATACTAATATATGTTGACAGTCTTATATACCAATATATGTTGACAGGGTCTTATATACCAACATATGTTGACAGGGTCTTATATACCATTATATGTTGACAGAGTCTTATATACAAATATATGTTGACAAGGTCTTATATACCAATATATGTTGACAGAGTCTTATATACCAATATATGTTGACAAGGTCTTATATACTAATATATGTTGGCAGTCTTATATACCAATATATGTTGACAGTCTTATATACCAATATATGTTGACAGGGTCTTATATACCAATATATGTTGACAAAGTCTTATATACTAATATATGTTGACAGTCTAATATACTAATATATGTTGACAGTCTTATATACCAATATATGTTGACAGTCTTATATACCAATATATGTTGACATGGTCTTATATACCAATATATGTTGACAGGGTCTTATATACCAATATTTGTTGACAAAGTCTTATATACCAATATATGTTGACAGAGTCTTATATACCAATATATGTTGACATAGTCATAAATACCAATATATGTTGACAGTCTTATATACCAATATACGTTGACAGTCTTAAATACCAATATATGTTGACAGTCTTATATACCAATATATGTTGACAGTCTTATATACCAATATATGTTGACAGGGTCTTATATACCAATATATGTTGACAAGGTCTTATATACTAATATATGTTGACAGTCTAATATACTAATATATGTTGACAGTCTTATATACCAATATATGTTGACATGGTCTTATATACCAATATATGTTGACAGGGTCTTATATACCAATATTTGTTGACAGGGTCTTATATACCAATATATGTTGACAGAGTCTTATATACCAATATATGTTGACATAGTCCTAAATACCAATATATGTTGACAGGGTCTTAAATACCAATATATGTTGACAGTCTTATATACCAATATATGTTGACAAGGTCTTATATACCAGTATATGTTGACAGGGTCTTATATACCAATATATGTTGACAGTCTTATATACCAATATATGCTGACAGTCTTATATATATCAATATATGTTGACATGGTCTTAAATACCAATATTTGTTGACAAGGTCTTATATACCAATATATGTTGACAGTCTTATATACCAATATATGTTGACAGAGTCTTATATACCAATATATGTTGACAGGGTCTTAAATACCGGTACCAATAATGTTGACAGAGTCTTATAGACCAATATGTATGTTGACAGGGTCTTTTATACCAATGTATGTTGACAGGGTCTTTTATACCAATATATGTTAACAGAGTCTTATATACCAATATGTGTTGACAGAGTCTTATATGCCAATAAATGTTGACATGGTCTTTTGTCAATAGACCAGTTTCCCTAAATGCAAATTTGGGCTCACCATGTGATGTGGCACATAAAAACAACTTAAAGGGATATGTTACAGTGTTATTGTTTATACTGGATACTGTTAATTAATTTTCTGTGTATGGAGCAACTTATACGAACAATAGACAAATGATTTTCATAATGCATTAATATTATAATTCCCACATATATGCATGATGAAGTTATTGACAAGCGTCCTGTAAACACAATGACCTAGTTTACATGTTCCTGTAAAGTATAGCCTCGTAAATATAATATATGCTTAATAACAAATAACCTTATGTATTTAATAATTAGAATAATAATATGATATAGATAGCTCCCTAAACCTTCTGGTAGGCTTATTTCAACAACAATGACACAAGACTGCTACAAAAACCCATAGAAAACTATAATCTTCAGTTTAACCATACATTTAGGCTAAGACATTAGCCTCAAGTTTTATGTATGGACTCCATAAAATTAAAGTCACATTAAAGTCACATCAATGAAGATGAACTATTAACATGTACGTGTCATTAATTAACGTTATTTTTGTTCAGGATGAGGACCAACTCAGCTTTGATGATGCTGTGACAATGTGTACCAATGAGCTAATGAACAACACGGTGACTAAAACATGCACACCTATCCTCACTACCAACCTGACAGACCAGATCCAGAACTGTGCCTCAGACTATAATGTGAGTACCAGCAGTGGTAGAAATCAGCTTGGATATATAATTTTTCAACATCAAGATAATTTATTCTTTAACAAAAGGCCATTAAGCGAATTGGACTAGAAATTAGTTCAAATAACACAGCTGCCCTAGCCTTGTGTGATTAAGATGTTGGCAGAACAGTGAAGATATACAAGAATAAAAAGTAGCAAATATGCATTAAGTTTTTGCACAGTATAAACAGGTTCAATGGCTTCCCATGAAGGCTTATTAGGAGAAATTTAGAAATATCCATGAAATAAAACAAAATATGAAGAATGGTAAATCCACCAAATGACATTATCATGGCAATAGGGTTAAAACTTTATCAATATCTTACAGCTTGTACCCAACTCAACATAATTTATTATGATACACTTACAATACTTTAAAATGACAGGGTCCTATGAGAATAGCATATTATTGATAATTAATGATTAAGTGCCTGTCAGCCATTTTGATTAATATTTCTATGCTAGAAACTTATAATGAAGAAAATACAGAAAACGTTTCAGTAATGGTAGTGTTCACAATGCACCCCCCCCCCCCCCCACATTGTTAACATTAAATATGTAAATGTTTATAGGCTACTGGTAGCTTTGAATGGGCCAAAGATGCTATTCGAGATATTATAGTGGACTGTGTTGACTCGGCAAATCGTCTAAAGGCCAACGATACTGCAGCAGCCAATTCTACCACTCCTGGTGAGAACGTGCCATCAATTGAAGAGCTGGACAAGATCCTAGACAAGGCATGTGTGGAGGATTGTGGGGCACATGGGGCATGTCAGGAAGGTAGGTCCTGCATAAATGGTACATCATTATTATTAAAACATAGGTCACTGAGATACATTCCTATTGATGTGGCAGAAAATTGTACAACTGCTCACCTTAGAGCACCTACCAGGCATTTCGTGATATGGATCCACACAATTTGCTGACAAAAGCTGTATAAGCTGAATGAGACAATAGGATAGAGCGAGACAAACTTTTTATAGTTATAATTGTTACTATGTTTAATTGAGCAAAGACAAAGGCATACTTAGAACCAAAATCATTTCAGGTGTGTGCACATGTGTTTCCGGCTACACTGGGGAGTACTGTAACATTTCCAGTACAACAGTGCCCACTATTTCTAGCGTCCCAATCCTGTGTGACATCAGCCAGACATCTGACTGCTCATCCGCAATGTTGTATGGCATCAACATTGTACAGTCACCATCCCTTACATGTCATTACTACTTTATCGAGGTAAAGCAACTTTTGAACTACATGCACATATCTTTTACATCCATATCTTAATCTGCATCATTGGATTAACTTACTTACTTATTAAACACCCTCCTTCCAAACTCTTTCTTGTATTATATTTATCACCACCCCTCCTTCCAAACTCTTTCTTTTATTGTTTTTATCACCACCCCTCCTTCCAAACTCTTTCTTGTATTATATTTATCACCACCCCTCCTTCTAAACATTTTCTTGTATTATATTTATCACCACCCCTCCTTCAAACATTTTTCTTGTATTGTATTTATCATCACCCCTTCTTCCTAACTCTTTCTTGTATTATATTTATCACCACCCCTCCTTCCAAACATTTTCTTGTATTGTATTTATCACCACCCCTCCTTCCAAACACTTTCTTTTATTGTATTTATCACCACCTCTCCTTCCAAACACTTTCTTGTATTGTATTTATAACCACCACCCCTTCCAAACACTTTTTGTATTGTATTTATCATACCCCCCCCTCCAAACACTTTCTTATATTGTATTTATTACCACCCCTCATTCCAATCACTTTCTTGCATTGTATTTGTCACCAGTCATCCTTCCAACACTTTTTTGTATTGTATTTATCACCACCCCTCATTCCAAACAATTTCTTGTATTGTATTTATCACCACCCCTCATTCCAATCACTTTCTTGCATTGTATTTATCACCAGTCATCCTTCCAAACACTTTTTTGTATTGTATTTATCACCACCCCTCCTTCCAAACACTTTTTTGTATTGTATTTATCACCACCCCTCCTTCCAATCACTTTCTTGTATTGTATTTATCACATATTACTGACTGTTCATGTTTCTTTTATATTAGCTTTATGATAGTGTAGCTCATCTCATTGATGTCATGGCTCTAGAATTATACTTATGCAATTATACTTTATATTTAAATAATTTCTAACATTCCTTTCAACAATGCTTGTACTATAAGATTCCAAAAAGGCTTGACAGTGATTCACAAATTAATATTACAACTTTGTTATTTCTAAACATACTTCAGTTGGCAGATGAGAATAAGATCATTGGAGAGAATGGGACCGTGCCTGCTGTGTTCCTGTCTCAGAACAAGGCATTGTGTCCCCTGCCGAAACTTAAGAGCTCTGTGATTAGACTCAGTAATGATGGCCTCAAGCTGAGCAACCAAGCCACCACCCATGTCGTGTACAGTTCCATCTGTTACGCCTGCAACATTATCAACATCACAGACACACAGTTTGGTCAGAGGTGCACCAGAGAGGTATGTTAATTCCCCTATGAGCATTACATTTTGTTATTGTTAAATAATCAGGCTAATGAGTGGATGGGAAATGGGTAATGTTTAAATTGTTAACCAGGAAAATTACGTCTTTATTGACATCACCAGAATTATATATAATATTTATTTATCATTATTATTATCACCAACATCACAGTTATCCTCAAAAACATAATTACAGTTATTCATCAAATCATTTAGACTAAATTATTTGGTAACTGATTAAATTTGCTCTGACAAGCTTTGCCTCTAAGTGTCCTAAGTGTAGAAGGGTTTCAGTTGTTAGCAGGTACTGGTTGGTTATGACAGCTGCCACTTTGGGTTGTTGTTTGCCAGCAAGATCTAACTAGTCATCAGAGGCCTGGACATCATCACATGTGACAATCCTTCGATATTCAATGATCACAATATTTGTTCAAAGATGTTATGCAGGATAATCCATACATGCAACTTTAGTCAGATTACTGACATATCATCTCTACAAGATACAAGCCTGATCCAGATACTTTTGTGGCTTTTTTTTCAAAGGCTTCATCAATTCTACCATTATCCATAAGAAGGCCAAAGAAGTATATATGTATATATATTGTATGATGGGTGTTAAAACTGAATTAAGAACATAGTTTTTTCTGGTGTAACTGCATGTTTACTCATGCCACTTCTTTCGGAACTTAAAACCATTTTTGTTTGCATTTATCCTTCTTTCATGAAAGGTTGATCTTGTAACTTTAAAGAATTCAATTGATTTAATTACAGACAAGTGCAGCACTTTGTGACAACACTAAAGGAATCCTCCTTGAGTTTAAGCAATATGATTTAATTTTTATGCTAAAGAGTTCCTCAAATTAGCACACAGTTTGTTGTTCAATATCTTGTACCTTCATTGGTCTTATCTGGCCTGAGGTTGAAGAGAATGGTGATTTCTCAATAGTCTCTGAATGCCCATAAGGTTTGTTAAAGCTTCCAATACCTTACCTTTATGATTAGAAGTAATTAGTCAAAGAAAACGCAGATTGTCTGGTGAACCTTAGCGCAGCGCTAGACTTTTTTGACTGAAAGATACACTTTCAAAAATCTTTAAACTATTGCATCCCAGTACTCATTTATGTAATGAAAAACACTGGCGGCATGCATATCTCAGTCCCTGGAATCTGTCATATCAAAAGAAAAAAATATCTGTCATTGTGAGCTCTTCATTGCTTTTGTGGTTTCTTCTGTTTTTCTATTGTTGCTTTTTTTTTATTGCATCGCAGCGACACAGTTATGGTCATATTAGCAACATCAGCTAATTATTGGTGCAGGAAGACCTCAGAAATATGTCTTTATAGAACCACCAGCACACTGCAGGTTAGCTGGAAAATCTCCCCACATGGAAGTTCTTGCCCTGAACACGAGGTAAGAGGCATAGTCGACAACACTAAACGCACGGCCAGGGGCGTTCCAGAAATAAAATGATTCTTTATAGTGATTTTTTTTTCATTCAATGAGGTACATACTTCTTTGGAGTTGTAATGAATGTGTGTTCTGTATTGCAGGACAGTACATGTATAATTGATGGAGGATGTTATGCTGCTGGTGACAGGAAGCCAGGCAGCCAGTGTAAAGTGTGCTACCCAGATGATACAGACAGTGCCTGGTCAGACAGCAGAGGTTAGCATTAAAGTTACTATCATAAATGGTTGAATCATGGAAGCAAGCATTCAAAATCTTTGCATTTTAAGAATTGTTTTGCTCTCTGAAAAAAATTTCACATCTTGATCATACAAATCAAGTAAGAGCCACCTTAACTGGATATGCACTTTTTAAAATACTTGTTTCTGGTGATACAAATAATTACATTTACTTTTTAACTATCAACAAATAAGTGAGAATTATATCAATGATGCTGTGTGCACCCAGTCAAATAATATTTACCAATTCCCACTTTTTATTAGTTGATCCTCATACTTTATTCATTCTTTGGACCAAATAACCTTGAATTTTTATTTAAAAAAAAAATCATAGCCTTTAGATTCTGCTTTGTGTGTATGGGTCGTCATGGTTGTATTAGCCTGTGTATGGGTTAAAAGGATCAGCATCGTAAATACTCTAATTTGTTATCGAACATTTGCTGTTATTTACTATTACGAATGATGCTTCCTGTGTCTCAAACAGAAGCAAGCTGTGTTGCAGTACCAGTAGTGCAGAGTCAGACCGATGGCATGGAGAGAACCCAGGTGATCATTCTGGCAGTTGTATGTGCCGTGTTTGCTGCTGTCATCATCATGGGCACCTTCTACATATGTAGAACCAGGTATGGTGTTGTGATAATTTTACTTAAACTATTATTCTGACAAAATCTAAGCACACTAGTACACCTTATACTGAAAGTAGACACCATATTTTGGGTAATTTAGGGTGGTGGAGGGATTAGTGTAATCTAGTTAAGAAAAAACTGAATATGTTTTTTAACATGTAATCATTCTTGTGATACATAAAAATGCTGTCATAATTATGTGAGTACTTGAAGTAGTCTTGGTTAACTAGCACAATTTAGGTATAGACTACGATACAATGTAAATGGGTGGCTTAAAACCTAAACTTAAATTTAACAAGGACTTAAAAAGTACAGTGGCCTTTTTAGCAATAGCTTTGAAATTGGGAGTTATTCTCTTAAAAGAGGGATATAGTGAAGTGGTCTTCTATTTTGAGACTTTTGCCTGTTAGGAAATAACTTAATATTGTATTGCTAATGAATAAAGATAACAGGATAGGGATGAATGATAAATATACGCCCATGTCAGAGATGATTGTGTTCTATACATGTATGTGTATTTTCAGAAGCAAGAAGCCCTCCAAGTCCGAGTTTGGTCAGTACGAGGTGACACCGGATCAAAGGAGCGCCATTATACTTCCCAGGGAAAACCTTACCTACAAGATGGAGAAGCTGTAGTTACAGATTGGGACCAATAGCCCAATTAAGTGCCAAGGTCCTTTACTGTGTTGTATAGGATACTTTAACTTGGTGTGTAATATTTGAACTGCGTAAAAGTTCACCAGTTACTTGTACATTCATTTTCTTATTTGGTTATCAAGACCCTATATTTATACCTGGTATTTTTGAGAAATTGGAGATGTTTTAAAATTGTGATTGTTGTTAATATGTTTTTTAATGTATATATTTTGGATAAATGTAAAAAAAACTATTTAGTCAAATGTGATTATTTTATTGAACAAAGACTTCAATCTTTCTACACAGTAGAGCTGTTCAATTAGCTGGATACTATGTTACTTTGTGATTCAAATAGAGCATGTACATCTGTGTATTAATGTTTACTGGTCTGTCATTTTTAAATTAAAAAGCAGAAACTTGAAATATAGGAGATAAATCAATAAAGTTTGTGGCATTCAGGTCCTTTTTAGCAGTTATCATGTTTAAGCAGCTGTCATGAAAACCATAACAGAAGTGAAAAATGACTTGATTATGAACAGTACTTAACATATTCGGACAATATACTTCGTATTATTTTAAATTCAGTTATATACACAATTATGTAATTTGCAGTAATCTTTATTGCTATAAGCTCTTTCAAGTGGGTGCAAGCTTGGAGTAATCTAATAGTATCCAAGTTTGTCCATTTTGCTAAACAACAGAATTTTAACAACAAATTCCCTCTACTACAGCTGGTTTGTAGCAGAAACACTTAAAGCAAATGTTGCTCACCTGATTGATTTTCTTCTATCAACTGGTACAGAAATGAAGCATATATCAAGGGAAAACATGCATGTTTTATCTTGGTAGAACACAGATTATATTGGCATTGTGGTTTTGTCTATGCTTAAGATAGATTCATAGAAAATAAGAGACATTATTTAATATTTCAGTAAATTTAATTTTGTAGTTCGTTTGCACCTTTTTTTTGTTGGTTCAGGCATATTAATTTGAAGTTTGTATTTAAAATTATATGTACTATTGTTATCCGTATTATTCACACTTTATGTTCATATGCTTGAACATATACCGATCAATGATTTTTTTTAGCATAGTTTTTAATGACATTTTTGTAGATAAGATTGTACATAAACTATGTAAAATATTGTCTTAAACTTGACATTTTTATTCTTATGAAAAGTATGAAAAGCAAAGTTTTGTTTTCTATTTAAAAAGTTTAATGACAAAGTGAGAATGACTTAAAAAATTCATTCTATTGTTCATATGTAAAGAAATCAAAGCAATGCTGCAATTGGACAAGTCTTGCCACTTTTATGTGAAACATTATGCAATGTCATACAATTATACAGTATAAATGTTTAAAATCTTTCTATTAAGTAAATAACTGACACAGACTGATGTTGAAAGGGTAGACATCATGAGGTATTGCTGTTGTCTCCAAGTTCTGAGTTTGTAATGCTGCATTCTTAGCAAAACTATTGTTAAAGTTTAACTATCTTTTGCATATTATCATCTTGCAATACCTTAATAAACTTTTATATATTTCTACTTGTTGTATGCTGTATGTTGTGTGGCCAACATAAAACTTTAATTAATTTGTAACTACAAACTTTGAAATCTTCAACTGCATTTAAATAAGTGTAAAATGGTTGTTTTTTCCCCTTTTTTCATGAACAACCTTACTGTTAGTTTGGGAGCAATTAAAAAATTAAAAAATATTTACAACAAAAACAAGTTTATTTTATATTTGACATTTCTTACATTTTGCTTTTGTTTTATTGAACAGAGATACTAGTGTTTATTCTTATTTCTTGCAAGTAAATGGGAAAGTCATCATTACTAAAATACGTTAAAGGCATTAAACTCTGTATCAATTTAAAGAACTCTTTTATTCATGGCAACAAACTACATGTAGTACAAAGTATAGCAGTTAAACATTGTATAATGACTACCATATCCCTTTATATTTCATAAAAAGGAGGGTATAAAAATATCTTTAATAAGATTATCTAGTTCAGAGAAGGCATACAGAAGAGTTATCCTAAGTTTGTTATGTAATTTGTTCTAAGAATATGAACAAAAGTATCATCTGAAGATCATCCATTATCCTCCAGGTTGAAAGTCAAAGACAGATAAAGCACAAAATCCATGTGATGATCAGTGCATGTTGTTTCCAAGGGGCTCTCTAACCCCAGCCCAGTAACTTCAGTTCAACTCGTAGCCCAAGGGCCCACGTCCCTGGTCCAGTAACTTCAGGGATGACTCTCGCAGCATCTGCATCAATCGCTGTAATTCTTCCTTCCGGAACACCTGTCAATCAATCATCAAATTATCATTAAATCAATCAAATAATTATCAATTAATAAATCAGTAAATTAATGAAAAATTCTAATGGTCCTCTGGACACTTCATCAGTAAAATGTATGACAGACTACTATTTCTCCATTAATTTATCTATTCCACAAATACTTAATGCTCTACTTTCAATGTCTTACCTTATAAAAATTTTGTTTGTTTGGTTCATCTACCCAGCTACAATATTTCAGTAATTTGAAGATGGTGTCCACTTAATTCAGATACTGTGGCACCTTTACTGTGTCTGACACACAGTGAAGACCTAAATGATACCTGACCCAGTCACCTTATCCTGACACTGGGCTGACCAGTCATGGACCTACTTCTATATTTGCTAGAGCAATAGCAACTAAGCTATGCTACCATTTAAATGGCTTTGGTATGTCAAGGCCCGAGATCGAACTCATGGGTCGTACATACCTGGAGCCTACGCTTTACTGATTGTGCCAACAAATCCAGTATATACAACTGTTACATAACTCAACAGTCCTGTCATGTGAGAACATGAGATTTGGATGATGGGAAAACAAGTTACCTGCAGTATACAGTCGCTTCTTTCTAAACATTTGTTTTTAAATAGCCTTTACCAATAGCTTGACATCACTACAAATGTGTTGCTCTGATGTATTCTTACAAACAAACCCCATAAAAACATACCTGGTATAGACTGTGTTGCTCCGATGTGATGATGTCTGCTAATCTGACACACTCCTGATACTGCTCGGACGTGTGGAGGACGTTGTGTAGCAGGAACACAAGGCTAGGCAGCAACAGGTGTCGGAGACGCGTCATCTGCTCCTGCCGATGGGTGTCCACATCCTGCTCCATCTCTTCCTCTCCATCATTCTGAAACAGGGGCGAAAGTAAATTATGTTGTTTGAGTAGTTCTCTTGAATTAAAACAATTTTAATGCAAAGGGGGAAAAGCACAAATGCAAGTCAAAGGCAGAAGTGATGTTTTTAATGTGCTTAGAACCTGCTTTGCATAGACTGACCAGGTAAAAAATGCCAAGCAAGATCAAATAGGTCTCATTGACCTGTCAAAATGAGTTGTTCCATCAGGTCTCACTAAGCTGTCTGAATTGTCTGATCAGGTCTCAATGTGTTGTGTTGTCCAATTAGGTAACACTAAGCTTTCTAATTGAGTTGTTCAATCATGTATCACTGAGTTGAGTTGTTCAATTTGGTCTCACTGAGTTGTTTTATTAAGTGTTCGATTAGCTCTCAGTGAATTGTCTGAGTTGTCTAATCAGGTCTCACTGTGCTGTCAGACAGAGTTGCTCAATAAGGTCTCACTGAGTTGTCTGACAAAGTTGTTCGATTAGGTCTCACTGAGCTGACTGATTGAGTTCTTTGTTAAGGTTACACTGTGCTGTCTGATTGTGTTGTTCGATCAGGTCTCAATGTGCTGTCCGACTAAATTGCTGAATAAGGTCTCACCGAGTTGTCTGATTGAGTTGATCTTTAAGGTATAACTGAGTTGTATGAATCTGTTGTTCGATAAGGTATCACAGAGTTGTAGGATTCAGTTGTTTGGTTAACTCTCACTCAGTTGTCTGATTCAGTTGTTTGGTTAGCTCTCACACAGTTGTCTGATTCAGTTGTTTGATTAGGTATCAATGAGTTAAATGATGGAACTGTTCTATTAGTACCTGAAGTTCTTACAGCATACAGTGATACGTCCATGATATCTAGCTACCTTTACATAATAATGATAGAAAAAAACTAAAAAACCTAGTATGTCTCATAACAAAATGTAGCAGATTCACAAACTAAGTGAGAACACCTACCTCTGTCTGGTCCACCATCCAGCCTCCATCTGCGAACAGCAGGACATTGTAGATGTGTTCCTTTGTTGTCTAGAAATGGGAAAATACAACAATAAACGGGCATTGATCACATGCATGGTGATAACGACAAGACTTCAAAACAACATGAAAACCCATAAATTTTAAAATAAAGGCACTAAATCAAATTAAAGCAAAATTGTAAAGTATAGCCCAAGAATAAGCCTTTTGTATTGTTTTTTCTTCTTCTTTCAAACATGACAAACCAACAAGCTAGACAATAAACAGGAGTCTTAGACAGATCAAGTGAGCTAGATGCTTTTTTTTCTGCATTACCTTTTCTTTACTCAAAAAGTCATTTTATAAAAAACATATGCATACCCATTTCTTTTTTTTATATGCAGAAGACTTCTCTCCACATTAGTATACAAATTCAATTAAACAACCATAGACAAATATTTTCATCCAATAAAACAAATTACACATTCTTTCAAACATACAAGTACATGTTTCTTAACCACACTCCCTTCTCTCCCACAAACATATTGTTGCACACACTCACAAATTTTCAAACCCCCTAACACACAAAAAGGCAATAAATTACAACAATGACAATAAACAAAATAACAAACAAAATAACATCAATCTGCCAACAGACCCTACCTGAGTTTGAATAAGGAGGTTATGTTGCCAGCGGGACTGCTCTGCCTCATACTGTTTTAGCTTGTGTTCATACGCCACCTTGTCAGTAAAGGACCCACCCTGTGGGGCGGGGGGTTTGGATGGCTGGCCATGGTGGTAGTGGTTGAACCAATCATTAAAACTCTCCATGGCATCCTATAGGAGAATAATGGGAGGTATAAATGAGAGTTTATGCTGGATCAACAAAATATAAATTATTTAGAAAAGGTTTTCCTTTGAAGCAGATAAAGAGCTGCCATTTCAGTATGATATGAACATATGACATGAAACCACATCCAATTCCACTAACATTATCAATGTAAGTATGGGTCGGCCAGTCCATATCTACTCCTGTAAGATGAAATGTGAGGGATGATATATACCACTACCATTAAATAAAGTGTGTCTGTCTTGGTCTTTGATAAACACCAAGACTGCCAATACCTCAAGGCTAATGATTTACCTACCAAAGTAAAGTGAAAAGTTTGCTAGGCTGAAACTATAAATCTATAGGAGCAGGTAAAAAATACACATCAATACCTTTGTTAATAAGTAACTTATTTTAAACAGAATTATTGTTGGTTGCAAAGTTTAACTTTTGTTAAAAATACCTCTTAGTTAAAGGTGGAAAGACACTATAAAAGGGACTAGAGGATTTTGTTATATTGTTTTCCATAAACCTCTAACTCTTATTGTGACACAGAAAATGAGATCAAACATGTTGCTTTTAAAACATAAATTTAAAAAGAAACAATGCCCGTTTGACCTTACTATTAAAGGGATATAAAAAAAATACATGCCTATATCAAGGCAAGCATTACTAATGTTTATTTTCAGTAAGTTTGGACATCATAATCATGAAGCATTTTTGTTGTTATACTTGTTATCTGCAATGCAATAATATTTAATAATTTTGATAGTATACAAAAGAAGTTTAATTTAAAAACCACTAAAAAAATATTTTTTTTTGTCAAGTCTCTTAATCATTGCTTAAAATAGTCACAAGCACAAAGTTTTTGGCAGTTAATTGGAATCTAAGTTTACATGGGTACCTGTGCAGGGAACATCAAATAAAACATACAGTTTGAAAACAAACTCAACTTACCAAATAAGCCTTGATACAAAGATATTCTCTGATGGCGTTTCTGTCCTCTCTCAATAAATCAACCGTACCAGTCTGCAATACAAGGAAACACAGTGTTTACAATTTCTAACTTTCCAAGCAATAAAATCACAAAATGTTGTCAAAATCTGTGCACACTTAATTTATCAGAAAAGTAAAACCAATGTATGTTGTTTCCTAAGAAGTACATGCTAAAAATATAAATTTGACAGTAAATTGAGTAGATGTACTTAAGACAGCTTCAAATAGGACCTGGCTAATCAGGATAAACATTTTCTGCTTACCTCACATATCGTAACAAGACAAATTAGCATATACAGACAATCTTAATGCAAACAGATGAATTTAATGATAGGCAGACCTGCTGCAACCAAGTATGGTGCACCACATCCACAGAGTCAGGTGGCAGCTTGTCGAATACTTCACGGGCCGCTACTAGTTTCTTCATGGCTGCAATTATAAAGATAATATTCTGCATTTATACTCATTTTATTTAACAGTATTTCTAAAATTATATTTTCATATGACACCACACTCAGTCATATTTTGATCAACAGAACACATTTTATTAATTGAAAGTAGCCATGTCAGAAAAATATCAAGGTTTTTGTATGTCCTGTCCAGTAAACACAAACACAACTTTCTGCCCAAGTGTAATGATATGACAAAAAAAACATAAATTTCTGCTTAGATTAAAGCAAATGAATTTACCATCTCATAAGATCTCCTTTCCTACTGCACAAAGTTACTCCAATGCTCACCTATGAAAGTCCTCATGACAGCATTAGCCTGTTTGATAGCCTCTGCTCTCTGGGACATGTCAAACACCAGCCAGTCGATGGCTTCTATCTTCTTACGATCCTCCTGCAACAGGCAAACACAGGGGAATGTGATAAGCATGCCTTGAAGATCTGACCTATAGAATCCTGGACCTGACAACTATTCCTGGGCATCTAAAAAGTTGTTATAACTGAGACTGATGAGAGATTTTAGCTCCCTGTTAAATAACTCAGTCATTAAATAAAGCCACAACATATGAGAAAGTCTTGCAAAGATAGTGGATAAATTATATACCATTTCTTCCTTGTGATATTTTGCACATAACTAGGCTTTATACTAGAGATAACATCTTTTTCATTTCTTAAAAATCTTAGATGAATCAGACAATATGGTTATACCAGTTTCATGGCAGATAACAAACTGATAAAAAAGTACTGAAGTTACTGCTGACTTACCTCTGAGATGGCAGTGTTTACAGAGTCCTGTCTGGTATCGTGTAGTAGTGAGAAGTCAACACTGGTCTTGCAGCGGATATTCTCCACAACACGCTTCGTGATCTGGGCAATGTCAAGGTCAGATTCCTCTGCAAGACCCAAATACCTCTGCCTCTCATCATTGTCTGTAATACCTGGATAGACAGGGACCAGACAGTGTGAACTTGTGTAAATTAATACTTTCTCCATAAAGAACAATTATATCTATAAAACAGAAGCAATGTATGAATCATTTTGTTACATAAATTGAGATGAAAAGTTATGTAGATTGTCACTGACGTAAGTTTTACCTTATTTGGCAGAAATTCTTTCTGATATGAATAAGAAAAAAATGAAATAAACAGGGAAATCAAAGTTTAAAAAAGGGAGGACAGAACCTGTAAACCATTTATTTAGATATGAACAAACTTAACTGTTCAACATACCTTCAAGGAAGAGTGCATACCAGTGAACCTGGGCTTCTTGGGGTAGTTTGGAGACATAGAAGGCCACGAGGTGATGGTGCTTCTCCTTGATCAACTCTGCCACATAACACTCCAGGATAGAGTTACACAGCTCCTCCTGTATGGGCATATAGTGAGTAGAACGTTAACATAACACTCCAGGATAGAGTTACACCCCTCCTCCTGTATGGGCATATAGTGAGTAGAACGTTAACATACCACTCTAGGATAGAGTTACACAGCTCCTCCTGTATGGGCATATAGTGAGTAGAACGTTAACATACCACTCCAGGATAGAGTTACACCCCTCCTGCTGTATTGACATATAGTGAGTAGAACGTTAACATACCACTCCAGGATAGAGTTACACCCCTCCTCCTGTATTGACATATAGTGAGTAGAACGTTAACATACCACTCCAGGATAGAGTTACACAGCTCCTCCTGTATGGGCATATAGTGCGTAGAATGTAAACATACCACTCCAGGATAAAGTTACACCCCTCCTCCTGTATGGGCATATAGTGAGTAGAACGTTAACATAACACTCCAGGATAGAGTTACACCCCTCCTCCTGTATGGGCATATAGTGCGTAGAACGTTAACATACCACTCCAGGATAGAGTTACACAGCTCCTCCTATATGGGCATATAGTGAGTAGAACATTAACATAACACTCCAGGATAGAGTTACACAGCTCCTCCTGTATGGGCATATAGTGAGTAGAACGTTAACATACCACTCCAGGATAGAGTTACACCCCTCCTCCTGTATGGGCATATAGTGAGTAGAACGTTAACATACCACTCCAGGATAGAGTTACACCCCTCCTCCTGTATGGGCATATAGTGAGTAGAACGTTAACATACCACTCCAGGATAGAATTACACAGCTCCTCCTGTATGTGCATATAGTGAGTAGAACGTTAACATACCACTCCAGGATAGAGTTACACAGCTCCTCCTGTATGGGCATACAGTGAGTTGGAGGTTAACATACCACTCCAGGATAGAGTTACACAGGTCCTCCTGTATGGGCATACAGTGAGTTAGAGGTTAACATACCACTCCAGGATAGAGTTACACAGCTCCTCCTGAATGGGCATATAGCGAGTAGAACGTTAACATACCACTCCAGGATAGAGTTACACAGCTCCTCCTGTATGGGCATATAGTGAGTAGAACATTAACATAACACTCCAGGATAGAGTTACACCCCTCCTCCTGTATGGGCATATAGTGAGTAGAACATTAACATAACACTCCAGGATAGAGTTACACCCCTCCTCCTGTATGGGCATATAGTGAGTAGAACGTTAACATACCACTCAGGATAGAGTTACACCCCTCCTCCTGTATGGGCATATAGTGAGTAGAACGTTAACATACCACTCAGGATAGAGTTACACAGCTCCTCCTGTATGGGCATATAGTGAGTAGAACGTTAACATACCACTCCAGGATAGAGTTACACCCCTCCTCCTGTATGGGCATATAGTGAGTAGAATGTTAACATACCACTCTAGGAAAGAGTTACACAGCTCCTCCTGTATGGGCATGTGGTGAGTAGAATGTTAACATACCACTCCAGGATAGAGTTACACCCCTCCTCCTGTATGGGCATATAGTGCGTAGAACGTTAACATACCACTCCAGGATAGAGTTACACCCCTCCTCCTGTATGGGCATATAGTGAGTAGAACGTTAACATACCACTCTAGGATAGAGTTACACAGCTCCTCCTGTATGGGCATATAGTGAGTAGAACGTTAACATACCACTCTAGGATAGAGTTACACAGCTCCTCCTGTATGGGCATGTGGTGAGTAGAATGTTAACATACCACTCCAGGATAGAGTTACACAGCTCCTCCTGTATGGGCATGTGGTGAGTAGAATGTTAACATACCACTCCAGGATAGAGTTACACCCCTCCTCCTGTATGGGCATATAGTGAGTAGAACGTTAACATACCACTCCAGGATAGAGTTACACAGCTCCTCTTGTATGGACATATAGTGAGTAGAATGTTAACATAACACTCCAGGATAGACTTACACAGCTCCTCCTGTATGGGCATGTGGTGAGTAGAATGTTAACATACCACTCCAGGATAGAGTTATACAGCTCCTCCTGTATGGGCATGTGGTGAGTAGAATGTTAACATACCACTCCAGGATAGAGTTACACAGCTCCTCCTGTATGGGCATGTGGTGAGTAGAATGTTAACATACCACTCCAGGATAGAGTTACACCCCTCCTCCTGTATGGGCATATAGTGAGTAGAACGTTAACATACCACTCCAGGATAGAGTTACACAGCTCCTCCTGTATGGGCATATAGTGAGTAGAATGTTAACATAACACTCCAGGATAGAGTTACACCCCTCCTCCTGTATGGGCATATAGTGAGTAGAACGTTAACATACCACTCCAGGATAGAGTTACACAGCTCCTCCTGTATGGGCATATAGTGAGTAGAACGTTAACATACCACTCAGGATAGAGTTACACCCTTCCTCCTGTATGGGCATATAGTGAGTAGAACGTTAACATACCACTCCAGGATAGAGTTACACCCCTCCTCCTGTATGGGCATATAGTGCGTAGAACGTTAACATACCACTCAGGATAGAGTTACACAGCTCCTCTTGTATGGACATATAGTGAGTAGAACGTTAACATACCACTCCATGATAGAGTTACACCACTCCTCCTGTATGAGCATATAGTGAGTAGAACGTTAACATACCACTCCAGGATAGACTTACACAGTTCCTTCTGTATGAGCATATAATGAGTAGAAGGTTAACATACCACTCAGGATAGAGTTACACCCCTCCTCCTGTATGGGCATATAGTGAGTAGAACGTTAACATACCACTCCAGGATAGAGTTACACCCCTCCTCCTGTATGGGCATATAGTGAGTAGAACGTTAACATACCACTCCAGGATAGAGTTACACAGCTCCTCCTGTATGGGCATATAGTGAGTAGAACGTTAACATACCACTCCATGATAGAGTTACACCCCTCCTCCTGTATGGGCATATAGTGAGTAGAACGTTAACATACCACTCCAGGATAGAGTCACACCCCTCCTCCTGCATGGGCAAATAGTGAGTAGAACGTTAACATACCACTCCAGGATAGAGTTACACAGCTCCTCCTGTATGGGCATATAGTGAGTAGAATGTTAACATACCTTTCCAGGATAGAGTTACACAGCTCCTCCTGTATGGGCATATAGTGCATAGAATGTAAACATACCACTCCAGGATAGAGTTACACAGCTCCTCCTGTATGTGCATATAGTGCGTAGAATGTAAACATACCACTCCAGGATAGAGTTACACAGCTCCTCCTGTATGTGCATATAGTGAGTAGAACGTTAACATACCACTCTAGGATAGAGTTACACCGCTCCTCCTGTATGGGCATATAGTGAGTAGGAGGTTAACATACCACTCCAGGATAGAGTTACACAGCTCCTCCTGTATGGGCATATAGTGAGTAGGAGGTTAACATACCACTCCAGGATAGAGTTACACAGCTCCTCCTGTATGGGCATACAGTGAGTAGGAGGTTAATATAACACTGCAGGATAGAGTTACACAGCTCCTCCTGAATTTTAGGGTTACCTGCCATATTGAAATGGATTCCATTTTCAGTGAACATGTTTTCCATATGAATATCTGATGGTTCCTCAGAAAAAGAACTGACAAAAAGGTAAACCCATGCTAATGAAGACACAGATGGTCATGACAATACGTAAAGCTTCACTATTTACCTAAAAAAAGAAGCTAGAAAGAACAAAGCTTCTTCCATTTAGTATTTTAACAATTTTTTTAACATGCTTAATAATAGTAATGCAAATTATATAAAATAAAAAATAATAACAAGCGTGTATATTTTTTAAATGATGTGAATTCTGGCTGATGTCTATTGTACATTCTTGATCAATTATCTTTGTTTCTACTGCCAATCTATAAACTTGCACTAATGAAGTACCTTTGTAAATTGTTCTGAGGTCCTCAGGAAGAGGACAAAGTGTGCCAGGAACCTCAGCAGGTGCAGGGGGATGTACTGGCGCTCCTGCTGGATCCTCTCATACAGACGTTCCAACATACCTAGAGACATATGTACACTACAGTTTGTGTTTCAATTTTGCAATGACATATAAGCTGACCCATTCCAACAAAGTTCAGTAGCACTTAATGTCAACTGTTATCTATTCTTGGCAGAGAATCACAAATATGTGGACAGTGAAGCGCTGCGGGTTTCACTAGAAGATCAATGACTTATCTCAAAGAAAAATAACACTAATGTACAGGTTGCGGAGAGGGGCTATAAATTCTACGAATGGAACCCTAACAGCAAGCCACCTGGGTCCAGTCTTTTAAAGAATTGCTTTTTATTATTTTAAATTACTAGTCACATTACTTACTCTATTTGCAAGAACCTAACAACAAATAATCAACAATATCTTTTTTTTATGTCAATAAAAGAAAACACAACAACACATTTTAAATCAACTGATTGCGTCCACAAGGAGGATTCATTGTAAATTAAGTACTACACATTGGAAATAATGTAGCCGCAAAAGGCAGGTCAGCTTGGTATGCTTTGTGAGAAAATATTGAGCTTCATATTTATTCAGCCAAGAAGGGTTCAGAAATGAGGAAACATTTATTCCTGTTTTGATTAATGTTAGAACCTGTGCTTCATATTCCAACAATACATTGCATACAAAGCTTAGCATTACCCAGTCTCATGGTTGAACAGTTTACATTAGTTCTACAAAAGATGACAGCTCCAAAAAATTTTGGTGTGCAAAATAAGTGACAGTAGATCTGGTCACACATAGTTTTAAACACACAAATGCATGCAAGGAATTACCAAAGCATAGGGGCAAATCTTGTCGCACATATTTTCAGACAGCATGTGCATTGCAGATTATTGACACTCATTGTACTAATAGCAAAAAAATGGAAACACAATGCTTTCTTCCACAAACACTTTATACAGCATTAAGTTAGCTTGCCAGGCTGTCTACCTGCTAGTGCAAAAACAAAAATGCAATGTTAGGAGTTCCCTAGACACTTGTGCAAAACCTAGTGATACTAGACAAATTAACTTCTATTTGATTTGAAAATTGTATTCAGTCTAAACTTTTTCTCCATTAGTTGTGATTTTTTTTATTTACTGACAGGTATGAAGCCATAGCAACAGCATTGTATAAATGTTAGTAAAGCAAGTGTACCAGCAATTCATAAAATGTATCCCAACCAGCTAAAAGCTGAAAGAATGATTTTACCGCCCATGATACTTTTGCTCCTGCAACATGAAATTGTTTTCTACAGTTGCATAGATGGTCTGTTTGAAATTGTCTGGCTACTTTTACTGTTGGGTGGTAGCAGGAAAAGGAAGTAGCATGTGTAGCTTTGTCAAAGCCAAGTGAACAGGGTAACAGTAATGTGTAGACATCAATACTGGGACATAAGTATGTTAAGAGTTAAACTATTTTACCTCCAACATCGCCAAGGATGACATATTTCTGTATGATATGATACCAGGTATTGGCCTCTTTCTGCACCATATCATTGGCCTCGATTTCTTTGAAGATTGTCTGCTTGTCCAGTCTGCAACAGGAGGCAGTATGCACATCAAAATCACAAATATTTCAAGTGTTGTCACTTAATCCCAAGATACATATCTATTTGCATATACATGTTAAAGGTACAAATAAATTAGAAATCAATAAGCCCGATAAAAATGATTTTAAGAGTTACCAAATAAATTCCAAAAGGCCTCTATTGATGAAGTGTAGAAATACATATATATGAGTCGAAGAATGGTTAATTAACTGAATTAACTGAAGATGGACTCTGGATGATTCAGGGTGGAGGTAAAAAAGATTCACTGTAAAGCAGGACTACAAATGGTTCATGGTGAGGATTATTTAAGGAATGGTTCCACTCTCTACCATCGGCTCATACATTCACCTCTGTTATTGGCTCACTTAATGTCGGGACTACTTTCGATCCACGTGACTTTCAAAACTGCCTCGTGGATCACGTCCATGTTTATTTACAAATGCGCATTAATATCTCTATGTTATTCTTCCAAAAATAGTGCGCTTGAAATAATTAAATATCTTTAATTATTTACTTCAATTTATGTCTTTTTTAGTAGATGTTTATTCATTTTATGTAGAAGTATTATTTTAATTTGAAAATAGCCTTAAAATAACACTTTAAAATTTCCGTCAAAAATCTTGACGTGAGCCCATTGCAGAGGTGTCTGAGAGAGGAACGAACGACAACTCTGCATGGAAGATTGGAATGGTTCATGTTGAAGATGGATTAAGAATGGTTCATGGTGAAGATGGATTAAGAATGATTTATGGTAAACATGGATAAAGAAGGGTTCATGGTGAAGTTGGATAAAGAATGGTTCATGGTGAATATGGATTAAGAATGGTTCATGGTAAATATGGATTTAAAATGATTCATGGTGAAGATGGATTAAGAATGGTGAGTTGTGAAAATGGACTAAGAATGTTTCATGATGAAGATGGATAAAGAATGGTTCATGGTGAAGATGGATTAAGAATGATTTATGGTAAAGATGGATAAAGAATGGTTCATGGTGAAGATGGATAAAGAATGGTTCATGGCGAATATGAATTAAGAATGGTTTGTGGTGAAGATGGATAAATAATGGTATAAATGAAAAGGGATTAAGAATGGTTTAATAAAGTGGCATAAAGAACAGTTCATGGTATAGATCTAGAACGTACTGTTTCTCCCAATATTCTGCAGGCAGTGTCACTAGATCTCTATCTGAGGTGGTCTTGGATCGTATTTCATCCTCGACCTTTCTGTCCACGTAGACTCGGAAGTATGCCCATAACTGATCGTACCAGGACTTACAGACAGACAACATGCCACGGAGGTTCCCACTCAACACGGAGTAGATAGCCTTCTCATAATGGTTCACAGAGGGCTAGACAGTGAGGAATAAATCATAACAGAGTTAATATTCAGGAAAACTTTTTTCTGTACATAAGGGGCTTTGTATGTTATAAATATAATGACATATTTCAGATAATATGAATTAACAGAATAAAGTAATATGTTTGGTTTGTCTGCCTAATACTATTATTTGTTTCCGAATGATAATCAACAAGAGAACACATTTTTCAAAAAAAGACAGCTGAGACATAATTTGGGTGTCTAAAAAAGAAACATAATCTAATATTTTCACATTTAAACGTCTTCATGAATTATGACTGTAGCAGCTTCACACTTACTGTGCTAAGCATAAATTAGTATACAGGCCTAGATAAACCATACAGATTGTGAACTGCCAGCTCCCAGTGGGAGCTCAATCTGCACATTTTGCTTTGAAGTCTGTAGCAGTGCATTTACCTATGCATGTAGTTGGTAGCAGAAGGGTTTTAGTAAAGATTATAAAACACTGATGCAGACTAATAATTATTAAAGAACTATAAACTGAACAGTGCCACCTTTGTTCCCTTGGTAACTCACATCCTGTACTATGCTCCAGCAGACACCCTTCCACACATCTCTGTACTGGTTCCCATCCACAGCCAGTCTCTGACACTCAGAACCTGGTCCCTCATAGTTGGGATCATGGAACAGTTTCCAGCCCTCTAAAGTGGCAGCCCTCCATGCCTGGCCACAGTCTAAACACATCTTTTGAGCCTGGAGAACAATTTTGGGGATATATTATCAAAATAAATTATTTGCATTTTTATGGTTTTTGTTTTGTATGTTGTGTTATTCTTGATTGTCTTTTTTTGGTGGGTTGGGGGAGGGGAGTTATGAATACATCCCATAAACACATAATTATAGCCAACTTCAAGCAATAGCGTTGGAGGAGAAAGATTCCAAAACATGTCTGGATAAAAGGACTATGGATAACTGCACTAAAACACAACACACACGGAACAGTAAATGATGACTTTGTGCTGAACCTGAAGGTAAAAGTATGTTTTTTTCTTTGTGTTGTCAATGTTGAGAAAGACCAAAAGAATTCCAGTTCATGGTAAAATACACAGTTTGGTTCTTCACATAAATTCCCAGGATCAGGATGTGTTAACTATAATAATATGTTAGAGTAAAAATTATGATCTACAAAATTTCCCTTTATGTCATCCCTCCTTCTCTCCTCCTCATCCTGTCCCTCTTGAATACACAGGGATATTTAGCATTTATTATTTGAATTAGTGGTATTTTTAAGTTGTTTGTGTTTATGTGTGTGTAAAAATCTTTACATCATCTAGATAATTAGTAAATGGCTTAAAGAAGATTAGCAGTGTAAGTTTAAAAAAAAACAACTGAATTTTTCTGTTAGTTTTGCTTTTCATTTTTCCGGCACATTTTATTTGTAAATGGTATGCACATGCATAAAATTAATATCATTATGAAGAACATTTTATTCTAATCACTTTGTTTAATTACAATTATGTAAATGTTATTTAACCTCATTTTTTCACTAAATGCTAGGTTAAAAAAAAAAAGTCCCATTCACAATTCCTATTTTACCTTATAGAACCCTATGCAACAGGCGAGGCTAATCTAGCTTTTTGTGTATGTACTTAGGGGTACAGCAGTGAGAGGGTCTTCAATGGAGAATTTACCCTCTTTTCTCTTTATACACAGACCTTCTGATATGATACTCCTAACAAATTTTACAATATCAGTATATTCATAATTATCCTATTATTCAGGGCTATACCTTTTCCAGCTGACCGGCTCTCAGACAGATGAAGATGTATTGCAACAGTCGGTCATCGTCCTCTTTGTCAAGATCGTCAAGATGCTTCTTCTGTCGGCATGGGGCATCTGGATCCTGCAGTGGGTGAAGGGAAAAATAAGCTTTTTTGTGGCAGAGGTCACACAGATTATTGAGACTTACTTTTCTGTTATTTCTTTTTTACAAATTACATATACAGTTTATGGTATTTGACCATATCTTGCTATTACAGGACTAAAATATATGCCTAGATCAATATCAGCAAAGGCCATTTTGTTTGCTTTTTTTTTTTGTTACACAGTGACACAATTATGATCATATTGGCACAAGTGGTGAAAGAAGACTGAGATTTAAGTCTGGGCAGAACTAACAATGCACTGCAGGTTAGCTGGAAAACTTCCCACCACAAAAAGTTCAACCAGAACTTGAACCCATGTGGTGAGGGGCTAAGGAATTATTAGTAGCGACTTCACTGCTCGGTCATGGAAAAAGGCTGTTTTCACAATGTAGTAAAATCAGACCCAAGACTCCGCCGAATCAAAAGTAAGTTTGTATTCATAAACTCAGCTGAGTTTACAAAATGTTACTGATGTGACACCTTGACTATAAACAGATGACGCAGGTGTGTGACCATGATTACATGGTATTCAGGGCCCGTGTTATAAAACTCTGAGCTAGAGTCTGAGATCATCTTTATGGATTTGATTGGCTGGATTTAAAATTTCATTCCCAGATATTTGTGAATATGAGAATCTAGAAATCGAAATCATATGTTTCTTGCTGTCATATAACTGGCAAAGAACTAAGAAGATGCAATTATTGTTTGTTAACAAAATCAGCAGGTTAATGATTCATGATGGAGCTGACCAGTTCTGTGATGAGTGATCTCTCAGAACCTAAAGGGACACCTGCAGGAGCATTCTGTAAACGATGACGGGCATTCTCACTGAAAAAACAACAACATGGCAATAATGAACATAGATTAATTTGTAGAACATTTCAAGTCAAAATTAGAATCTTTGTGGAAATACAGTTTTGTTGTTTTTATATTTTCTTTTACAATATACAGCAATACAACTAGAAGATTACTAGTAGTTTATCTAATTACAGAATTCAGTCAAAAGTGGCAATTAAAAATAAAAAGAGACTATTTCCATCAGGGATGCCAAAGCCATACATGAAAAATGGCTTATTCAGTCTCCACAATTTATCATCTACAACAATTCAATATATGGAAAATATTACTTGGTCACTAATTAAGAACTTTAAGTCTGAAAACTGTTCGTGTGAAAATTAATTACACATGATGCAGTCTTTACAAATGAAAATTAATAACGCAGGATCTTCAGCCTGAAATTTTCTGGATGGGTAAATTTAGCATGTGAAATTTATTTGACCGACAATAATGTGGGTGGACCCAGATCATAGCCCACTGCCTTTTGTCGAAGACCGACGTTCTACTGGATCAGTATTTGGTCTAAATGCACTTACTATCCTACAGCTCTGTCAGCAAAGAACTTTATATTCTCTGCAAAGTTTTCACACTCTCCTTCATTACAATTCTCCAGCCAGTCGACCACCAGCTGAAATATGTTGAGGAAAGATGTTCAACTTAAAGCATCATTCAACTTCTTTTACCAATCTATAAAATTCAAACAAAAAAGCTTCAAAAAGGGTGGCCTACACCACCCGTTTAATATCGATCAAATTGAAGTGACAGAAAGATTTCAGTAACTTTAAGCAAATCTTTTACCATCTTCAATTTCAGCAGCATGGTGTTTGTTTATTGGTTAATCGTCCCACCAATTGTATTTCAACTATCTAGAGACGGTGACCACTTGAAGTAGACATTGTGCTGCCTTCACTGTGTATAGCATGCCGTGAACAACTGGCATGATACCACACTCAGTCACATTATCCTTCACTGACACCTGGGCCAACAAGTAATGGAACTTCTCTTATATTTGCTTGAGCATTAGCAAGGGAGCTATACCACTACCATTTTTACTACTTTGGTATGTCCAGGCCCGGGTTCAAACCCGGGGCTTCCAGGACCTGGAGCCACATGGTGTAAAGTAAAAATGTTACAAAAAGGATAATAAGGCAGTCAAAGGTAAGACAGGTGTGACACCTTTAGAAGTTTTTTTTCTTTTCATTCAAAGCTGTAAAATATCTTTCAACATCAAGTGCATGAAACGGAATAGAGGTTAAATACTTGCCTAGAAAGCATGTGGTTGCAAGTTTGATACCTGGTAGAGCATTTTTTTTTCTTTCTTTTAGGCTTAAATTGCTTGTAGGGATTACTTAGCAAAACATTAAAAAAAGGAAAATACTATACACACTACATATTAAATTTATTAAGACATTATAATGACAAATTGAATAATATTCTCAATCAGGACTTGAACCTTCAACTGATCAACATGAACAATTAACCCATTAGCTCATGCATATGCCATTTTACGCCTTAAGTAAAGCATTCACAATTATTCCTTCTATCTTTAGCTGTATCAACACAACTAAGGGTTAATTTGTAGACTAGTTTTATCAAGGTTATATGATTATATGCCAAAAATGCATGTGTTTAAATATTTAAAAATGTTTCAAAGAAAAACAGCAAAATCAGGTGAATTTTTTAAACCTTGTATATTTGCTATGAATGAAGGGTTAACAACAATTTATATTTACAAATATAGATTTTCTCCACTAGGTAAGTCTTTAACCTGTTCACATATAGTTGACGAATATGCATGAGTGCAACTGACTTATACATTACCTGGCAGAAGATTGTTGTCAAACATATAAAGCAGCTAACAATATTCGTATTGTTAGCCTTAGAATGCTCAGGATTCATATATCTACCCATGACAAATGGCAAAGCTCTAGATCAGCAAAGCTCCACTTGACTTGCACTATTTGCTGTAAGGTCTCTAGCCTTGTTTCTTAACCTAACAATACATCTTAGTAAAGTAAATTATATCAAGGGCCCTCTACCTGTGCTTCCCTGACGGAGTCGTCCCTCTCAAACAGTTTGTCTGCCAACTTCATGTCACTCTCATGCACACCCTGAAACAGTTTTTCAAGAAATATTATTCAATGTAAGTGTAACAACTTTCATAAATAGATCACAAGTGTGCATTGCAAGCCCCACAAAAAAAAAAACTGTAAAATTTAAAGCCATAAAGCTACAAAAAACAATCTTTTGTCAAACAAATTTCACTTGTACTGTAGGCTTATAGGATAACAATGGCTACAAATCAGTATTCTTTATAGAAATAAGTACATGCAACTCACCCACTTTATCATGGGATCCTTTATATTTTAGACAGATGCTTGGCCCAGTTAATTAAGTTATTAGCTGTAGTGTGTATCACATAGAACATATGTTGAATAATGGAGAGAAATGCAGACACAAAACTAAAGCCAGAATTTTCACTTTTCTTTATTAACAATACCAAAGAGATCATTAATTGTTTTTGTGAATGGATTTTTGACAGTATGAAGTAAACCTGGCAAAACCAATAAAGTTTAACTTAATCGTTTGATGCCAGCATCGCAAAAGTCTGACCAAATGGTAACACACAGTAAATGTAATCGTTCAGAAGCTCCTTTACCTGTATAGGTCTCGACTCCTCCCCCTCCTCCATCATCTCATCCTTGATGCTGGTCTCCAGACGATCCCGAAACAACGTCTTTACAAGGTTCCATGTTGCCTGCTCCTCTTGTAACAGATGTAACACTTGAAATGTCTTGTGAAACCTGACATGGACAAGAAAGTATTAAAGTATAACAAAACCCTTAGGCATTATTCACTATTTTTTAAGTATGGGTACATACAGAGCAGCATGCTTTTTCATTTTAGGTTAATAATTGTTGTTTAAATGCATCATTAGTGCTTTAAAAAACATATGAACACAACTTAAGATCAAAAGAAACAAAATATGTTAAATGTTTTTATGTGCTGGCAAACTAAACTCGATAAGTCACAATCTCTTCATTATGAGAAACTCAATTTGAGATCAAGGTCTTTTAAGGTAAGTTCATGACCTGAAAATTTATACCATGAATATCGCCTTAAGATACTAATTAAAACTAAAAAATTATTTAGGTGCTCATTAAGTTTCACAAATTTCCACATACTTCTCCTCGTGCTTGGAGGCTCGGAGCACCAGTTTGTTTAACATCTGGGCCTGCTCTGCACAGGTTTTTTCATACTCCTCAATGAGATTAAAGAGATTCGCTTTAGAGCCGTGGGCCTTCAAACATTGCAGAAAGTCTTCAAACAGACCCTTGGATGCTGAAACACAATGAACAGTTTTTCAATTAATTCTTCTGATTAAAAATACTCTTTTCTGAAAACATGTTATGTTTATGTGGTGTTCATTACTTTTACAACCTTTCATTTTTCCGGATATAGTATTTACTTGAAGCAGATAAAGTGATACCTTGACAGTGAAGATGCTAGATAAAATACACTAAATGATACTACATCCAGTCAAAAAACCCTCCAGAAAAGTTATGGTACTCACTATAAGCTGAGTCTAAGCAAGGGAGCTATGCTATGACCCATTAAGATTTCACACTATGCTGTGACCCGTTAAGGTTTTCACACAAATTTATAGTACAAACAAGACCATCACATATCATCAAGGGAAGTTACGAAGGCATTAATATCATTAATAGTACTTTCCTTTGAACTTTAGACAAAGGGCAATCTTACCTGAGATGCCTGGATCTTCCTCCAGTAGAAGACCTACATTTGTGGTGGTGATTTCCTGAGTAAAGTCCTCCTGTTGAGATAACAAAACAAAACCTCACTGGTGTTAATTGTTTTGTTTTTTGTTGTTACACTGTATCAACACAATTATGGTCATATTGGCCATGTCAAGCTAATTATTGGTGGAGGAAGACCACAGACATATGTCTGGTTAGAACAACTGACGCACCTCAGGTTAACTGGAAAACCTCCCCATATGAAAGTTGTCGCCTCGACCGGGACTCAAACCCCCGCGGTCAGGGGCTGAGAAGTTTCAAGCCATGGGCACCCCTTCACTGGGGTTTAATAAAACATAACATTATTATTTAAAACTTGTAAGAAACTCTCTCATGCCAAGAATAACTAATAGAAACTTGATTTAAAAACAAAACAAAATGTATGCATTTGCTTCTTTATGTATATCACATATGAAATTAGGAGACTGCTTTTACTGGAAAGAATAGGGTTAGACATTTCTATTTAGCAAAAATAACAGATTACATGAACATTTTCTTTTCTTTGTTGAATGAGTTCAAAGTGAATGTATATTTATTTTTGTTGACAAGATTTTCAAATTTTATGGTATAGTTTTAGTTTTCCTTTGGTTACATCAACATATCTTTTATACACCTACCTCTGGCAAAGGCATCATAGATGACTGGAAACTGTCATCATGATAGGACTGAAACATGATTCAAACAATGTATATGCCATCTTTAATATACAGTAACACCTCTCTAAGAGAATCACCTGTCGTTTATTTTAAAAGTGTCACCCAGAATCCTTTTGTACCATTCAATGTATACAACTTATGATCCGATATCAGTTTGTAAACATCAAACAAATCACCACCATAACCGACTTTATGATTATCAGCAATGTTGTAATTTGACATAAAATGTGCAAACAATTTTGTTGACTCGAGTGGTGTTGACAGGCATGATTATATGATTAATGATACTTGAATAACTGGACCACCTGGTGCACGCCTGAGTAGCAGGGATTAAAAAAGGTGGTAATTTGTTAACTGGTTCTGAAATAACTGTCCCAGGTTCCGGGTAACGGGGTGCCCCACTTTTCAAGGTTGAGACATTAAAAAATAAAAGAAATAAAACTGCTCTGGAAATGTGCCCCATGTGCGGGGTGCCTCGTTTAGGTGGGTGGTCCTTTAGTGAGGTTTTCCTGTACAAATTTCAACACCAACAATTCATAGGAACAAAGCTCCCAAAATGAAATGGACAGTATTTCAGTCATCTGGAGACGGTGTCCACTTGAAGCAGATATAGTGCTGCCTTCAATGACACCTGGGCCAACCAGTCGTGGAACTACCCTTATATTTGCTTGAGGGTTAGCAAGGGAGCTATACCACTACCATTTTTATTACTTTGGTACGTTGCAGCCCCGATTGAACCCCGGGCCTCACGTACCTGGAGCCGACGCTCTACTGACTGCACTACCAGGTCCAGCAGGCCATTTGTGTTATAAAACAATGATAACAAGTACTTGGTGATAAAGCATCACAACTACTAGGAAGACCTTCCACTTACCCTGTGAAAGGACCTATTGCCCTGAGGTGTTTTTTTCGGTGTTTTCTTTGGCGTCTTTTTCGGTGTAGGACCCAGATGTCCCGACAGGTCAAACTTTGTGCCTGACGCCAGCAACCTAGGTGTGTCTGGGAATGATAAAATAAATCATTAACAACAATAATTTTATAAAAATAAGTAAGTTTTGCAAAGATTGGGTGAAAAAAAACAGATCTTTAGGGTGTTACAAGATCTTTGTAGGACTTTGACCTATGACTAACACAAGACCCTATTTAACATTCCTTTGAGAAAGATTGAGAAAGATTTCATTGAAACTGAAACCTCTTAACAAAATGCTGACAGCAGATAGAGTTTCTTTTGGGTTTAAACAAGTGACCCGTTTTTTTTGTTGAAGAATGACCTAGTTTCAAAATCATTCATGATTTCATGCATACAATAATTCTGAACAAGTTTTGCTAAAACTGGGCTTAAAATGAAGCCTGTACATATTCTGACCTAGCTTCAAAGTGGATCAAAACTGTAGCCTCTGGAGTGTTTACAAGCAAACTGCTCATAGGACTGTGGTCTGGTGAGCCAAAACCTTACTGGTTAAAAGTGACAGCATTTAAGCAAGGTTGTAAGTCGTCATTCATCCTTGGAGAGTTACAAAATGTACACAAAGCTGTAGGAGGGTATTTTATAAGCCTATGACTTTTAAATTGGTAGAAAAGACAGCAAGAAAATACACCAGCTCAAGTCAGTCTCAGGTGTAGCTGCTAGATATGATTAACTTACAAGCACTTTGACGCAGGGTACCTCCCGGTGTTCTGATGGATCTGGCAGGAGACGATACACTTTCATCCAACAACTGGATAGCTATACACATGTTAAGGATGGTCCTCGTTAGCAGTCACATCCACTAGATTACAGGAGTGTTCATGAAGAGTACATGTGATTCTGACAAATTAATAATTTACTCAAATAAACTGGTTTAACTTATTTGCAATATTTTAATTATATTTCACATTCTATTGTGTTGTAAAGCAGGCTCTTTATGTTTTAAACAAGAATTTATTTCCAAGCAAAGAGATACTTTAATAAATATATGCTCCCTCGCTATCTGGTTCACAAAAAAACAATAAAAGTCATCTTCTTAGCATTTTCAAACAAAATCTGAGGTATGTGGTTTAAGCACACTTGGTTGATAAAAAAAAATCATTATCACACACATATTGACCAAAAATCATCTCAAAGAAGGTCATTGTGACATTGACCTTTAGTCTGCTGATCTAAGAAATAATGGAGATCATCTACTTGCCATAACCTATGTTGCTGCTAAGTACAGGGGTTGTGCATTCTCTATTAATAACATAAAATGGTGTTCAAGATACAAATATATTGACCTTTGCCCCACTAACCTCAAAACCATTTCTCAGCATGACCAATGACCTTACAAACAATAACAATGTTGTCTTGCCAGTCTTAATGTTAATTTTTTCAGACCACTTTCCCATTCAGACAAATGCCTATATAAAATCAGTAACCTGAAATCAAATTCACTTGCCCCCAAAATGGTGTTTTTTATGTTTTAATGAAATAAGTTGCTATCAATTATGCTAAACTTCCAAAAGACTTTGCATGCCACTTAGAGACCTCACTGAAAGGGACAGTTTCTGTGATGTCATAGCATCAGTGCATAAAATACTCTTAGCAATTGTGTAAATTTAATATTAGTCATATTTGTTAGAAATTCTGTGATTGTAAATATGCACTCTGACTTTTCACTCCCTTAAAACAAGATTCAAGAAACAAAAATTCAACTAGGACAAGAGTAAGCATTCTCCAAACACAAGGATACATCTCTGAACATTGATGGCTGTGCTTCGTCGTTTGAATGTCTTGCTCATCTGTTGATCCCTGACAGCAGGAGACTTGCCTTCCAACATGGCCTCAAGGGTTTGAAGACTCCTACAGGAGAGGTCAAAGGTAGTTTACATGCTTTTGCACACAAAATTGCCCTTATCATCTGAGGACACAGGCTTATAGTAGGCTCATATCTGGCGTCAAGTAATTAAGAGATATTTACTTTAGAAATCTTTGGTGAAGATTGGACATTTAGCGTGGCCATTAGGCTGATAGTGTTTTTCTTGAATTTTACCTAGTAACCTATTAAATCCAAAATGATCCACTTCAAAAACATGTGTAAAATTTCATGCTGGCAAACATTATGGCCAATTTTGGTGAAGATTGGGCCATCAAAGGCCTCTAAGTGTTTTCACAAGTTTTTTTCTAAAATGTGACCTAGTTGTTTACCTCACGTGACCTTGTTAAAAACTCACTAAGATTTCTTGCTGGCAAACATTCTGGCCATGTTTCATGAAGATGGGGCTATAAATGTGGTCTCTAGTGTGTTCAAAAGCTTTTTCTGAGATTTGTCCTAGTGACTTACTTTTTGATCCCAGGTGACCAAAAAATGAACTCATCCAAGATTTCATGCAGACAAACATTCTGACCAAGTTTGATCTAGATTGGATAAAAAATGTGGCCTCTAGAGTGTTTACAATCTAAAATGTTGTGCGGTCACAAAGGACAACGGACGAAAGGGTATCAGAAAAACTCGCCTTGAGCATGTTGTGCTCAGGTGACCTGAAATGTTTAAACAAGAGGGCCATGATGGCCCTTAATCGCTCACCTGATGACACAGGCTTTAAGTAGGCTCAAATCTGGCATCAAGTAATTAAGAGTTATTTACTTTGGAAATCTTTGGTGATGAATTGGACCATTAGTGTGGCCACTGGGTTGATAACATTTACTAGAATTTTACAAAGTAACCTACTGAATCCACATGACTCACTTCAAAACATATGTAAGATTTCATACTGGCAAACATGCTGGTCAAGTTTGGTGAAGACTGGGCCATCAATGTACCCTCTTAAGTGTTTTCACAAGGTTTTTCTAAAATGTAACCTAGTGACATACTTTTTGACCCCACATGACCCAATAATGAACTCATCCAGGATTTCATGCAGACAAACATTCTCACCAAGTTTAATGAAGATTGGCCAATAAATAGGGCCTCTAGTGTGTTCACAAGCTTTTTCTAAGATTTGACCTAGTGACCTACTTTTTGACCCCACGTGACACAGTTGCAAACTCATCCAAGATTTCATGCAGACAAACATTCTGACCAAGTTTGGTGAAGATTGGGCTATAAATGTGTACTCTAGTGTGTTCACATGCTTTTTCTAAGATTTGACCTAGTGACCCACTTTATGACCCCACGAGACCAAATAACGAACTCATCCAAGATTTCATGTAGACAAACATTCTGACCAAGTTTGTTGAAGATTGGCCTATAAATAGGGCCTCTAGTGTGTTTACAAGCTTTTTCTAAGATTTGACCTTGTGACCTACTTTTTGACCCAACGTGACCCAGTTACGAACTCATCCAAGATTTCATGCAGACAAAGATTCTGACCAAGTTTAGTGAAGATTGGGCAATAAATGTGGCCTCTAGTGTGTTCACAAGCTTTTTCTAAGATTTGACCCTAGTGACCTACTTTTTGACCTCACTTGACCCAGTTACGAACTCATCCAAGATTTCATGTAGACAAACATTTTGACCAAGTTTGGTGAAGATTGGGCTATAAATGTGGTCTCTAGTGTGTTCACAAGCTTTTTCTCAGATTTAACCTAGTGACCTACTTTTTGACCTCACATGCCCCAGTTACCAACTCATCCAAGACTTCATGTAGACAAACATATGGACCAAGTTTGGTGAAGATTGGGCTATAAATTTGGTCTCTAGTGTGTTCACACGTTTTTCCTAAAATTGTGACCTACCTTTTGACCCCAGGTGACCCAATAATGAACTCATCCAAGATTTCATGCAGACAAACCTTCTGATTAAGTTTGATGAAGATTGGATAAAAATTGTGGCCTATAGTGTGTTCACAAGGTAAAATGTTGACGCCAGACGCCGGCTAAGCGGTATCACAAAAGCTCCCCTTGAGCACATTGTGCTTAGGTGAGCTAAAAAGAGGAAATAACTCGCCTAAACTCAATGGACTATTCTAAACCACTAAGGAAATAAGAAAAATCTTAAATGGAACCTCCAGTGTGTAAAACAGGTCAAAACTAAAGATTAATTACATATATTTATTAATACAAAATCAATAACGATATAATAATAAGGTTGCCAATAGTTAATGACTAAATATTTGAATATTGGTAGAAAAAGACTGTACACATTGTGTCTGGCTGTATTATACAGCTGTAGTTTGCAATAAAGCATCACCATTTAAAGAAAGCAACATTAACTAAGGCCTGAACCAGTGTATTGTATAAGTGCTTTAGCCTTTATGAGAAGTTGAATAGTAACTTCAACACAATTCTTTCATTCCTTGATATAAATGTCCCTTTTAAAGTAGAAAACCTGATATCCGAGATTTAACTACTTTTTTTTTATTTCAGGGGTCCACTGGATGCAGGATCTGACAACAGGGGTCCAGCATGGAAATTTTGGGGTCCAAGTCATTTTAGTAGTAGAAATTGAATGTTATAGCCATATAATGGCTTTATTAGTATATATAAATAAACACTGAATAACACATCCAACATTTATTCCAAAGAAAACATTTTTTTTAATGTTTCATTTTGACGTGACACAGGTGACTACAAACAATACAACAATATCAAGTAAACACTGACTTAAACGTTGATTTTCAGTTCAGTCTATACACTACACAGTGGTGATACCTGACTATGGTCAAGCATACAACATGGATATAACCAGAATTGTGCACACAGGAAGGTGACAGTACCCTCAGTTTGTTTTGACATATTGTTCTAACATATGAAAAAGCTTTCATTAAAATAACATGTGAATGGATCCAAACAGTACAGCGTTCCTAACAACATATTTTAATCTATTGGCTTTTAATTTTAACATGCTCATTGATTGGCTGGTAAATTTACATACATGATGACTTGGAAAGAAATTTATAGCATCGGAAATGTCAAGAACAAATTGACAATAATCAAAACATTTGATGTCCAAATGAATAATTCTGGGCATATTTTGTGCATCCACATGGATGCAGAATTAATTTTTATGCGTACATTGCTGTGATTTAAGCGTATATAGATGCAGGATCATGCATCCGGTAAATCCCTGGATATTAGATATATTCATATAAACAATGCATTTTCAATACAGATCAGGCTGCGTTGTTATATGTAATGATAAATGGATGCTATGCTGCATTAATATTTTAAGATAAAATGCCGCAATATTAACAGAAAGGGTGTTAAAAAGAAAATGCTCCAACTAAAGTTAAATGTTCTCAACAGACATCTCTGAATACAAAGCATACCTCAAATTCAAATCACCACACCTTTCGCTTTAATTTTCTTTCAGGGCAAGTCTGATAAATTTAAGTTCTTACCTTCGACCATGTCTTTTTACTTGAAAAGAATCCTCCATTGAGATGTCCTGCCAGAAAGGGAAACAATATCTAGATTAACATTTTTGTCTTTACTGATTTATTTGTTGGGGAGAGGTCGACTGAAGTAGGCCTCACCATCTAAATAAACCCTAAAAAATCGATAATCAGTTGCCCATGAAACAAATTTTGGACAAAATTAATGTCAAGAAAAACCCCAGCACACCACAGGTCAGCTAGAAAACCTTCCTACACATTATGTTCTTCAACAGAAATGGAACCCATGAAGTTTGAGGCAAGCAGTCAGAGGAGCTACATGTCAGTGACTTTACCCCTAAGCCAAGGAAACCCCTTGTAAGTTTTGTTAATGGTATATAACGGGTTAAAGAGATAATCTGTGCATAAAAATTGAACATTATAAAGAAGAAACATTTATATAAGGAAAATAAACCATTTGCATTATGTTAAGGGTTTCTTATTTAAAAGGAGACCAGGTACCTCGCTGTTCAAATGAAGACAGTAACTTCCTAACAGTCAATGAATAAACTATAAAGTCAGTCAATTAAGCACTTATTGATCAGTATAGAACATACCACACAAAGTTAATCTCAACACTAGTTTAGCAAGTAATTAAGACTTAACTGTTGAACAGAATGATTACCTGTATACTGGTTCTACTCTGGAAGTGGGCATTTGAGAGTGATTTATTTGAAATAACTTTTCCCCAATAAAAAATAAAAAAATTCTATATACAGCAAATACAGGACTAAAGATGTTTACTTGTATGCACTGACATTGTCCCAGCCTCTGGATACTATTATGGTGCAAGAATGGGCAGATTATATAAAGGTATTTACCATGCAAAATGATGGTGTATTTTAAAAAGAAAATGTAAGACCCAGATTAATGGCAAAACGCTCAATCTCACCATTACTCAACATTACTCAAAGGGTGCAAGTCAATCCAGCCACAAACAAATCCAGCCACAAAATAAGTCAATCTGGCCACAAAAAAGTCAATCCGGCCACACTGCCCTTGGAAAGCGGTCAAACCGACCACATTTTTATATATATCCTTATACTGAACAAATATTTATGTTTTGATTTTGTGTTTTATTAAATTCTTTTTGTATATTTTTATCATCATTAATTATGTTAATAAGTATATATATTTGTATAACATCATTTTAATTTCATGTTGTATTTTATGCTGTTTTTGCTTGTCTAATAAATGATTAATTGTATCATAATAAAAATATTGAACATTGTTTTTGTAATGTTTGTATTTCATTTCCATTGTAAACTGTCGGCATATGTTTTGTGTGTTTTAAGTTTGATATGACCTTTATAGATATCTATATGATTGTGCATGCTTACTTACTCAATTACTAGCGTGTTTCTATGATGTTGTTTGGTGCACTTATTATTGTTTTAACGCCCCTTATCAAACCACTGCCAACTTATTCTTCGTAACTGCCAAACTTGCATCAGTAATTAAAATTGCTAATGTGTTAATCAAATGAAGATGTAGCAGTTTGTTTAACCAAACAATAATACAAAGACCGACAAATTAAAAAGATAAGCGGTTTGTATTTAAAATGGGTATAAAATTATTACGGATGAAAAATGGTACAACAAATCACCATGAGCGTGTGACACAGGTAAATACTTTAACACCTGATATAAAGCAATTATCAATATTAATAAATAGATAGACAAACGAATGCAATGCCACTCGATTACCGACATCGACAGTGAGTAGGTGTTCAAATTAATGGAGATAAAGAATGTAAAAAGTAAATGTATGTGTGTTTAAAACTTATCCTATACATAAATCTTATCAATATTTTAGGAGAGAGAGAGAGTGTGATAATTATACACCATAGTATTGCTTAATAAGTCTTATTGTATGCAATTTGATTACATTTCACAGGGATAACCCGACATCATTATAGAAGAGCTGTTCAGACGGGTGCAGACATACAGCTCACATGTTGTACCTGTAGTGGATTACCTCAGGACATAAGTTGTAACCAGTTCATACAAATGAAAAACGTTACTTGGTTAAAGATGAGTTAATAAGTTACACTCAACAAAAAGTCAGTGTCAACTTTAATTTCAAATTTTTAACTTAGAAAGTTAACAAGATTTTAACTATCCATGAAAATGTATAATCATAAAAAGGTTTTTACTAATATGAACTTCAATTTCAGAATGGAGAGTTACTCCAGTATGAGGCCCGTGGAGGCATGGTCTGTGTACAGGCAGTCAGTCCGCACCAACAACGGCGTAGAAGGTATTATTATTATCATTATTATTATATTGTTATTATTATGTTAAAGAAGATAATAGTACATTTGACGTTATAGTATCTTAACAAAAATCTTAATAATTTTAAATATGATCATTTGATATCTGCTTTCAGGCTGGCATCGTCGGCTAGACATCTGTGCCGGAGCAGGACCACCCTTCTACACATTGCTGACCCTGCTCCACAACGAGGCCAGCACACCGACAGTTGGTCTGTGAGATGGCACTGCGGAGTCTGCAGCGCAAAGAGTACAGACAGATGCAGGGTCAGATCTTTTACGCATGGGAAAGGTTAGTATAGAACTATATAGCAGTTGTGTTATACTAAAAATATCTATAGCAACTTAAGTGATACAATCAGTGAATCATTTAATAATTACGTGGTGACAACTAATCTACGTCTATTATCAATTTCAGCTACAGGACAAATTGAAGGTGTTAAGCATGTATCGCCCAGCCCTGTTGAGAGTGGCACCAGATGAAGTGGCAGTCAACTCCTAAATGAGAAATGAACAAGTCTCACTTAAGTGAGAAGAAGTGAGAAGAACTGCTCATTTTTTATTACCATTTTTAAACTGTAAATAATATGATATTTGAATTATTATTTTAGAATAAATGTTCCTTATGCATATCTGTATGTTTTTTCTTTGTAAAATACATGATATAACAACAACAATAACTACTACTACTACACAAACACCAACTGATGGTGATGATAATGAAAAATAGTAGTAATAATAATAATAATATTAATACAGTTGTTTGGGGTGTAGCGGATCTTAGGGTATTGCGGATCAGCCAAATCTGAACTTGATATTTTTATAACTTTTGTTGATTAAACCAAATAAAAAGTATTTCATTAGAAAAAGTGATGTCCCGTTAGGATTTCCACGGTGAAATTTTCAGCCTAGCAGTTTTCGATAACCAAAAATGATGGCGTAACCAAACCGAGGTCACCTGAAATTGACATTTCTACGGAGAAACACAAAAACGAAAGTGCAAATCAACAGCGAACTTTCCAACAATAAAGGGTAATTGATTAAACCAATGACATCAATTGATGGGGGTATATGTCCTTTATCACGATACGAAATTGTTTGTTCTTTGGACGTGTTTTTATTGATTTGTGAGCTGAAAAGTGAACGCACATATTTTTGGGTATTACGGATCATTAAATTTAGGGGGCCGTCTCATTAGTGAACCTGAAATAGGCTGAATACGATCTGCCAAACATATCTCAAAGTTTCATCCCAACTTATAAACCCATTCTATGTTATTCTGTTAAGTTATTTCATTTATTGCTAGCGGTGTGCACCTCTTCTTCCACTTCATCATCCTCATTATTACGTTCTCTGCAATTATGTTAGCTGTGTTCAACTCCTTCAGTATAAGCTGCTAATCATGATTGTCATTCTAATCATATCACCATCATATCACCATTGTAACAAATTATATAAGCATCCAACAAACAATTTTTCAGTCATATGGAGACAGTATCAACTTAAAATATCTTATATATAATACCACAACCAGCCTCATTAGTAATATCATGCCATCGATATATGACATGATACTACAATCAGCCTCATTATCCTTACATTTGGTGTACCAGTTCTGGGATAACCTTTAAAATGCAGATGATATGATGTATCTATGTATGATAAATATGGAATTGATGTGATGTAAATAACTGTTTCTGATATGTTTACTGTTTCCACATGGGGGGGGGGGGGGTGCGGTTGCGGTGATATGTCTGTTTTGAGTTTGAACAATATACTCTGGCATATCCATAGTCCTCCTCCTCATCATCATCTTTTTTTAATATATCATCATCATCAACATCTTTTTTTTCAGAACAAAATGCTTAGACAACCAAATAAAAAGGCTGCTTCATGAAATAAGATTAAGTCTGGCTGTGAAAAATGCCAAAACCATGAAGAAGAAATACCTTTCACCTGGGAAGACAGTGCGTGTCCGGAGAGCTATTTTGCTCATAGAGAAAGACAAAGTATCTTTTGGAAAATCTGCAGTTCTTGGCTGGTGAAGAGAAAAAAGGGCAACTTCATTTACAGCTCGGCGAGAATAGGAATAACTATTTAATAAATAATCTTTTTGTTTGCTCATAGACAATCAGATTTGTGACTTGGTTCCTGTCATGTTTTATGCCAAACAGATTCACTGCTTTATTTATCATTTACAATCCATTAAAATCATACACCCAATATGCTGTGATAAATATTTATGATTTATGAAGTTAACTGTTTACAACTAACACTACATAAGGTATGCAACCTCTTTTAGGTATGAAAAATAGATCTCAAAAGTACTATAATGTTTACTGTATGTTGAAATACATGGCCTTTCTTAGTGTTCAATCCTTATAATTGTATTTTTTATGCAATATTTACAAGTGTTAAGTAGTTAGATTGTGTTCACATAATTTATGATCTAGTCAGTGGCATTTTGTGTACATTTTATATCATTTCATAAGAAATTGTTGAGGAGAGGTTTTGGTTTCCTTTTAATGATTTGCCTTTGTCTTTACATTTTTTTTTTTTTTGGTAGACTTCATTCCATATTGATTATGCTGCAATAATGTTTAAAGCAGCCTGGACACAGAATTTCTATTTAGCATTTTTTCAACTTTTGCTCATTTACTAAACCTTTGATGAACCACTTTCAATCTGTACTGAAATATCATGACAGATTACTTAAAAATATATTAATATACCTTCCATTAAAAGATCTTAATGCATCATCAAACTACGCATGCGCATGCATCGTCGGTAAACAATAGTGATTAGCCCATGAGTTACACACTATTTGACATGAAAACGCAGTATCAATCACAACTCTTAAAGTCTTGCACCGACCCTAAAATTATTAAAATTGCGGAAATATCCCAACTCATGTCTGGTGTATGGATGTATCTGGTATGTTTAAATAGACAAGGTTTCAAATTGATTTGTAAATGCTATCGATAAAATATATGGCACTTAAATTATGTTATCACAAAATAACCCAGCTTTGTCTAGACCCCTTTAAGCATTTGGCCTTATTTGTTATTAAAAATACTTGTTATCTTTCACATATATCTCGTACTAATAAACAAATAAAGCAGCCACAGGTCTGAAAATTTCTTATTAAGATCTGTTATGTTTGCTTGAATGCACGTTTGTTTGGCTTATCCGCCTGTCAAATTCCAGTAAATTCATACTGATAAAATCCAGGATTGTTGTGAAAACTAATATTTGACCTGACAAAACGTACAAAATGCATGTGATTTAGTCATTGTAAGTTAAAACTAATTCCAACCACTGATTTCAATTAAAGTTTACTCAATGTTATTTGATCTTCTATTTATATCCCATCCCAATTAACTGTGTGTGTGTGTGTGTGTGTGTGTGTGTGTGTGTGTTCTGTGCGTGCAGTAGTTGTTTTCTTGGGTGATACAGGTGTATTTTAAACTACCATACTTTATGCAGATGTTGCACCGAAATAGTGAACGAGAGAGACGTAGACCAGACAGCTGCTGGAAACAGCGGACTCAACTTGAGGGAGCAGCCATATGATATGAGGATGCTTCATTGAAAACAATTTGATAGCATTATTCATAAGAAAAAAAATCAAACATATCGTTGACATATTTGAGTTGCATTGTTGTGACAAATACACCGTTTTTGGTGCTTTGAGACGATCCCTAGGTGACGTTTATCACGTGATCCGCAATTCCCTAAAGTGATCCACAACTACCCAAATTGATACATATCAAAAACTAAAGCGTTTGCAAAGAAATATACGTCCGAGATTAAAATGGTTAGCATTTTTGGAAAGATGACATTTTTTGCAATGTAAATGCATATTCTGCATTTTGAAAACACTTGTCTCTAATGCGTATTTAGCGAAAATGTCGTTAGTGATCCGCTACACCCCAAACGACTGTAATGTTAACAATAATAAAAAAATATAAATAAATAATAGGAGAAGTAGTGACGCAAACATAAAAAAATAACTAATCCTATGATTATCATACTTTTCCTATAACACAAAAAAAAAATGCAAATCACAAAATAATTATGCCAATGTTAACAAAAACATGCTAACAAGTTAGTTTATAAATATGTGGCCGGTTTGACCAATTTCCCAGGGCATTGTGGCTGGATTTACTTTTTTGTGGCCGGACTGACTTGTGGTCGGATTTGTTTGTGGCCCGATTGACTGTAACCCTTATTCAAGTAGGTGGGTCCTGTCAGTAACACTCGAAAGAGGAGTAGACAGTATTCAGAGATAGATTAAGCTGGCCACAAATAAACTCACCTACAGAAATAAATACATATTTTGTTTGAGTCGGCCGTTTCTTGAACAAGACCAAATTATCTACCAAACATAATTTACAGTGAAACTGTCAACATATATTATCCAGCCTCTAATCCATTACATACAATGATAGTTGATACATGGCCTGAAATTTACACTGAAATTGAAAAGGAAAGTTCACATGGCAATTAGATTTAAAGTTTATTAGGCCTACCATATGTTTGTGGGTTAATGACGTACCATTATGGTGTAATAATCAGGAGGACACACCAATTACGAATCGTCAAAGTCAAATAATCATGAAAATTGTATTAATTTTTATGTAAAGTCTACTCGAGCAATTTCAGTAGCGCCATTTAACCGGTGAGTAAATTGAAAATTCACGCTTATGTAGAAAGTACGCTTGATTTTTTCGGTCTTGCGCATGCGCATTTATGTCAGCGGGAATTTGAATTGTTTTTCTTTAAATGTTAATGGGAAGAAGTTTATATTTGAAAAGATACACCAAATAGCTAAGGTATTGTTCACGTTAACCTACAGTTAATTATAATTGTTTTCGACGCCCCATCCATAACTATAATGCACAAATTCATATAATTTAGAAATTAATTAATTGTTGCCGATTTTTATGTCAACTTTTTCGGACTTCAATGTTTCGACCTCAAAGTCCTGTACCTTTTTTTCTCTTCTATATTTTAGGACGATTTATAAACTTGATTCACAGTATGTTCGTCCTATAAGACAAGGCAATTATGAGTTGCAAAAAAAAGAGAACTCATGGCCATGCTTTGTGCTGGGATCAAACACAGGAGTCTGGGCATCGGTACCCAGAAATCCTGTCATATGTGCCATAAATGTCATTTGCTGTGTCAAATGATTCTATTGAAACATATGTCAGCAGACATCAGTCAGTCAAGACTTTCTGTGACTAACCCATATGATTGTCAAGGTTTTCAGCAAAAACAGGTGCTCTTTGTAAAGAATTTTAAAGGGCAGGACCACTGTATTATCGTCGTACTTGTTTGACTTATCTATGATGTGTATGCAGTATCAACTCATAAACTTTGAATTTGAAAAGGACAACTAGCCTTTAAACCAAAAAATTACCATAAATCAACTAATTTTTCGAAATCTAGGTCAAAGCCATACTGTGTTGATTTGCATGTTGAAATATTTGGAATACGTCGGTAATAGAGATGCGTCAATTATATAGAGTTCGAGTATACATTTTCCTTCTGAAAAAAACAAATACATGGCTCCTGTTACCTACTATTTCAGACCTGGATTTACCAGGGTGTAGGTCATACGCTCAGTGGCCTGATCAAACAATTTTTGTAGACAGAGTAGAAATAATCACAGTATCTCAGGCTGTAGGAAACACCATGTGTAGCAATAGTACTCAAAGGTGGTATCCGACAGTTTGGACCAAAAAATTTTTCATTAAACATCATAATAAACCACTGTTACCTGAAGGTTTTGAAGTTACGCACAAGTATGTGGGCTAAACGCTTTGCTTGTTTGATGTGTCGAAACTCCAACTTCATTGTTATTTTGTTTGTTTTACAATAATTACTGATAGTTGTATTTTGTCAGGCCTTCGCGGCAAATCAGTATTGTTTTGTTTATCACACCATTTAATTAAGGCTTCACTAGAAATGTTGGTTTTTTTTTAAGATGAGTTTTAATTGTAACTTCCATAAATACTCTACAATGGAATTGTGTACAACATATTCTCGAACACCCAACAGAAAGCTAAATTCAGGCAATATTTATGCATATCTGTTAAGCATAATATCCAATGATAGTGCAATGGTTGTTCGCTGCAAAATTGCGCTAAGATAGCAAGATTGTTTTTTAGTTATTATTATTTTCTTCCCAATATATGCAAACGACGATTGATGGGAAAATGAAGATACAATTGAACTCTACCTGTATTTTATGTTCCAAATCAAAGGAAAGTATGTGTTTGCCTATTTCAGCATATTTTTGGAAGAATTTGAACCAGTTTCCAACAATAAAGTTATGTTGCTAAAGGTTTATGTCTTACCATTTTCAGACTTGTAGAGTCAGTTTAATAAAACCATGAAAAATTATTAACCTTTTGTCCATAATCCTTTTAAAAACTATTTGTATACTGTACAAATAAACCTACTGTAAGTTTCTACACAGACTTAACTAACTAAGTATGAAGTGTATGTATTGTATGCTATGAAGACTTGTCAGAGGAGATCATCAGATTTTGAGAATCATGGCGGTTTTGAACGCCGACTTTATTGTTAGACAGTGCAAGTTATTATGAAATGCTCTAACAGTTTATTATTTAAAGTATTCCAAATTTATAAATAATTATAATAATATCTGTTAAAAATAGATATCAATGCTGGAGCTAATTACCCGGATGACGATATAACATAATCTCAAAAGTGGGATGTCACGTGGTCTTCGCAGGCTTGAAAACGGGAGTCCATGGATTCCCAATCAAGAAAAAGTTTAGTCCACTAAAGTTTTGATTGGTTGACCCAATGAGGCTTTTACCCATATCCCTGGTTTCTTTTATAAGTTACTGTCTATTTTTAACAAACTGAACACCATCTATAAACCATTTTATTACTCTAATACTCTACTAAATCATATCCAGATCAACTTGATTTACTTAGCTATTTAGTCCTGATTGCTCTCTATTGCATTGCGTCTCAACAATTACTTGAACTTTGACATTTCAGATTTTTTATTTTTTGGAAGAGAGACAGACATGTCAAATTGGCCTAATCTAGGCCGACTATACCTGTGGTCCCTGACTGAATGTTTTGGCTTAAACTCAGATGCTTTAATTAATGATGATCTGTTACCTCAATCTTATTGCAGAAAGCCGACAGAATGGCTGATGATTTGATGGACTTCAGCTACCAGGAGAATAAAGAGAACAGCTTCTGTGCTGATGATGACAATGTAGACCGCAAAGCCCCAGGCCTGGTCAACTCCCCAGTTATTGTCAATTCCATCTTGAAACAATCCACAAAAGACAACCTGATCCAGCTGTATACACCTGTTCAGAAGCCAACAAGAGCTCCCAACAGAAAGGTACACAGACACTAGGCTGTCTGGGGTTGACACGTGTCATGCCATACATATTGAATTCATAATGAATTGGAGTTGTGCACATAATCAAATGTCATAAACACTTTCATCTAGCAAACAATAGATGTTGATCAGGTATTCTTGTATCAAATTTGTTTTCATTATCTATTGGTTCTTAACAAAAACCGTTTTCTTTTAATTAATGTTGAGTCAACTCTTTTAAGTGTATAAACTCTCATTCTCTTGGATAACAGCATTATACAGAGTGCAGTCAGTCTCATATAGATTTCAATAATTACGCTAAAGTGACATTGTTGCATAGTTACCTATAATGTTTCATTTTACCTAAGGAAACCTAACAATATTTTTCCTTACATCTTTTTATAATTAGTGGTAGAGCGTGGGCTTGCGGACCGGGAGGCCGCGGGTTCAAACCCCGGCCAGGTCAAACCAAAGACTTTGGAGTTGGTAGTTGTGGCATCGCTCCTAACGCTCGGGACTAAGGGGACAGCATTATGCCTGACTCATTGGTGTCAGTAAAATGGATTGGCTGGGTTCAGTCTCTGGGCACCTCATAAGTGTCCATGTGCTATAATGATAGAAAATTCGCTGCACAGTATTGGCAAATATGCTGGCAAATCCTTTCGCTTTTTATAATTTCATATAAATGTAGAAACTAACAGTATCATTAAAATAATATATCAATACATGTAGTATGTTAAATCTAAAAGTACTAGTAATATACATGGCAAAACTTATAGTATCCTTCAAATTTTATACTACTACATAAAAAAATATTAATGTTTTTATTATGATTATTATTTAGACAGTTTAATTATATGTTTATATTATGTAATCTAGGTTGTACAATTATTATACTGTTATTATCAGTTAAAAAGAGTTTAGATCCTGACTGTCTAAAGTCATGTTCTTGATTAGTTGCATCAAATTTAAAGAAAATCAATCTCCAGTTTGATTAAGTATTTAAAATCTTATTTTACTTATAGCAAGTCATTGATAGTAACATTGACATTGTGTTAAATCATACCTTCACCAATGATAAGGAATGATAAAGTTATAATGTAGAGAATATACATAACATCATTTTAATGAACAATGCATAAACAAGTTTTATACAAAGTTATTAAACACTAAACACCTACTGTAGTCATATTGTCATCTTTAAAAGAAACATAGCATTTAGGTAATGCTCAATCATACAACACACTAAAAGTATATGTATAAGTGATGTTTGTTAGATTTTTGTCATGGAATATTTTGTCTGAAGATTGTATTTTATTTTAGGTGCGGTTTGGTTCAGACAAACTTCTAGAGACACCAACTGTTAAGAAACCAGTGAAAGCTTGTGAAAATACAAAGCAACTACCTGTCCCTGGTATGTCCATCTTTAACTGGTTTTTTACTCTAAGGCTATGTATTATCGGTCCTCGGCTAAACGTGTAGATCCACCCAGCTCCCAATGCCAGCTGTCTGGGATCTGCTCATTTATGTCTCTAGACACATGTTTTACTTGTATTGCAGAGGCTTCTAAACTTAATAAATACCAGGCTAAAGTCAAAGCGTACACCACAGGAGACCCAATGAGAAACAGATATTGCCTATTGCAGCAATATAACTGTACAATTATGTACATTTAAAACATAAAGTCCCCGTACAGAATTCCAGTTGTGTGGTGGATTTTCAGTCTACATCATTCATTGTCTTTGCCATTTGTCTGAATAGTGTAACTTTTAGTCATTTCAAGAACTGTATCAGTTCAGTGCAATGCATAGAAAATGTCTATCAGAAAAAATGGCATCATTTCATTTTAGTAAGCTTTCTTTAAAAATAAATTGTCAATAAATAAATTTAATAACTATAAAATTTATATTGTTTTTACTTTTGGCAGAGGTCCATGTAACATGTGAAGCTGAAAAGGAGGAATGGATTGAGCGGACGAGTGTCCTAACAAAACAGGATCATGTGGAGTACACTCAGTATGCAAGGGAGTTTGTTGCGGAAATTGTTACATCACTGCCAATTAAAGAGTAAGGGTATAGTTGCATTATTATTTAGGTTGATTTACTGAGAAAATTGTTACATAACTGCCAATTCAAGAGTAAGGGTATAGCTGTGTTATTATTTAGGTTGATTTACTGAGAAAATTGTTACATCACTGCCAATTAAAGAGTAAGGGTATAGTTGTATTATTATTTAGGTTGATTTACTGAGAAAATTGTTACATCACTGCCAATTAAAGAGTAAGGGTATAGTTGCATTATTATTAAGGTTGATTTACTGAGAAAATTGTTACATCACTGCCAATTAAAGAGTAAGGGAATAGTTGCATTATTATTTAGGTTCATTTACTGAGAAAATTGTTACATCACTGCCAATTAAAGAGTAAGGGTATAGCTGTGTTATTATTTAGGTTCATTTACTGAGAAAATTGTTACATCACTGCCAATTAAAGAGTAAGGGTATAGCTGTATTATTATTTAGGTTGATTTACTTAGAAAATTGTTACATCACTGCCAATTAAAGAGTAAGTGTATAGTTGCATTATTATTTAGGCTGATTTACTTAGAAAATTGTTACATCACTGCCAATTAAAGAGTAAGGGTATAAGTGTGGTATAATTTAGTTAAATTTGTTGAGGAAATAGTTTCATCATTAATAATTAAAGAAAGTGCCTTACTGGTATTTTGGTTAATTTTTTGACGAAGTTGTTGCATCACTGCCCATTGAAGAGTAAGTGCCTAACTGTGGTATAATTTAGTTCAATATGTTGAGGAAATTGTTACATCACTGCCAATTAATAAGTAAGTTCCTGTGGTACATTTTAGGTTAATTTGTTGAGGAAATTGTTAAATCAGTGCCAATTAAAGTGTGAGCTCCTAACTTTGGTGTTATTAGGGTTTTGCCTGTGACCAAATATAGTTGCCGACTTGTAACTCACCAGCCTTTAACTGCATGTGGCCCAGTCAAGGCGAAAAGCTTTCATGTGGGAAGGTTTTCCAGTTAACTTGCAGTGTGCTTGATGGTTTTTCACGGAGTCTTCCGCTACCAATGATTAGCTGGATACAGCGTTTTTTTTCCTTCTTTAGCCGAGTCCGGTAAACGGACCCGTTCCCAATCGGTACCGGTCTTTCCCAATTTCGCGACCGGACCCTTCCCAATTCCGGGAACGGACCCTTCCCAATGACGCCGAAGAAGCATTTTTCCTAATTTCATCAAAAACAACCCACAAAAAAGTCGAAAAATATCAAAAACAAACAAAATTCCGTTCAATTCTTACTCATTTTCACTTACGCCGCTAGGATCGAAAAGTTATAGGTACGAACAAAATGTTAGAGACTGGTTTGCAATATCTAATGGCAAACCACGAGGTATGAAAATAGAAACATTAACCAGTCGATTCACAGAATATGTGACGCGCTGTGGCAAAAACAATGACGCGATGGTATTTCCCCAGTTTGGGATACGCTGATTGGCTAACAGCGAGAAATTCCTTTACCGTAAATCGCATTTACTGTTGACGTAAAAAAAAGGCATGGCTGCTACGAAATTTTAAAATGACAATCGTCCAAATTATTCAAATTTTATGCATGTAATGCTTCACTAAAAGCGTATTATGAAATAGCAATGGATAACTTTTAAATACAAGCATTGTTTTTCAAAAAACCCAGTAGATTTTGAGTTAAATCATGCACGTTAAGATGTCTAAAACCTTTAAATGGCACATCGTCTCGAATTTTGATCCCATGTTGTTGTTTTTTCTGTTGCCGTTTTGGTCCCGATTGAGAATTGTTTTTCTAAGTGAGTTATCAATATTTTTAATGTTATAAACAGAAAGACTTCAGTTTAGATAGTTATATTAATAACAACACTGGTCACAACAGTCTGAAACAAAACTGAAAATTGTCATTTACTGTATTTTTAAGTGGGTGGGGAATTTATGATGATGTATACTATTCATTAGTGCATAACATTTCATAATTATAAATTAAGTTGCTCATTTAGACAAGTTTATATAGACAGTTTTTATAACAGTGGTTAACATTAAATATCTTTTATGTGTACACATTCTTTCATCAGTAAATTATTTTACTTGTTTCTATATCTACAGAATAAATAAAAGGCATCCCCAGGGTGAGCCCCAACAGTAAATACTACCGCAAACGACTAAAAACCGATCTTTTTTTTTTTTTTAACTTTTTCTACATTAAAGTGATATATTTTATTGCAACATCACTTTGCTGAAACATTATCATGTTTTAAATAAACATGCTGATAAAAATATTTTAAGAATTTTTTTTCACTTTATTCCTCTCAAGTCAATAAACTTACATACAAAGAATGCTAACCATTCACATTTATGCAAATATTGCAATATATTCACCTTGTACATGAAATTCCCAATTAGCCTAATTTTACGACGCGAAAATTCCCAATTTGGCACTTTTCACGATTCGAAAAATTCCCAATTTGATGGTACCGGACCCATTCCCAATGAGGCAAAAAAAAACGCTGTGGATATGACCATAATTTTGTCGGTGCAATGTAACAGGAAACAAACAAACCTTATTTAGGTTGGTTTGTGTCGGAAATTGTTACATTTATGCTAATTAATGTATTATTTGGGTCAAAAACAGCTTGAGCTGCAATGATGTATTCATGTTTTCAAGGAGAAATTGTCTACTGCCTGGAATTTCTTTCCTTTCACTGATGCCTGGTTCATGGGACTGGCAGCCAAGGGTACTTTGAAATACCTATTCAGTCATTTTAGTATTGATCTTTTGACTCAGTGTTTGTGTTGATGGTTTAATCATATCAAATTAGGCAATGAAATTGCCTGGGATGAAAAATCACCAAGGGATGCTACATATTTTGGTTCATATAACTTTCAATTAAAAGATATGAATCATCCTCACTTAGGTATTCTACTAAATCAAACAAAATCAGTTAGAGATATGTTTTAAACTTGTAAACAATACTTGTCAAGCTAAGCCTTTAACTTTAGAGCACTTGTGCAGCAACTGCTTATTTAAAAAAAATGGCATCTGATTATGTAAGTCTGTAAGATTTGACCGATTGTGGATACCGCATACCGGTATGTTGATATTGTTTAACTTAATACATCTTGTTATTTTTTGTTGTTGTTGTATACTCTAATATTCAATTGAATTGCTTTATATAAACTTAAACCTTAATCCAAAGGTTCAATTACGGTATGGTCTGCCTTATAACGACGTAATCGCCTAATCAAAAAGCTTGTTTACACTAGTGTAATATAACAAAATATGTAAGGCTGTATTGAAGATTTTCCAATGTGCTATGATGTTATAGATTAAAAATGTCTTAACACAAAAAACATGCCAACCACCCATGTGTAAGGGCAATTAGTAACAGCTAGAACTAAGTACATAAACATTTTGTACATTTTACAATTCTGTCAGCATAATAAACATGGAAAAGGAGTAAATTATTAGCTTGCCTTGGAAGTAGTTATTAACTTAATGTAAAACATTTACTTGTGTGTTTCAGCAATGATGGTGACAACAGTGGTACAAGTGCAGACAGTGGTATTGAGGAGGGGCCAAACGAGACAGCTGACTCCGCCCCTTCACAACCTCAGGAACCTCCAACAGACCCATCAATCAGGGAGCCACCCTCAAATGTTGGTCTTGAGGCATGTCGTTCAAATTTACTATACATGTATTTATATTGATTGGCTCAGTCTAACTGTTTAAAAATCAAACATACATTCACTTCACACCAAAAGGCCGTGAAAGCAGTTAACATTTATTAATCTTTGACCAATTGTTTAAACTAAAAAATGCCAAAGCCTGTGTGCCCAGCATTGTTACCATTTATACTAGCAGGATTTGAGGGAGTGAGTTAAGAGGTAATTTTTTATATCTTAAGTTTCTAGACATATTGAACTGTTATAGAATTATACTTTTGTGTGTTAGAAGAGATTAAAACTGTCTGGGCTCAAACAATGAGTTTGTGACAGTAAGTTATCCATAGTTTGTGACTCCAGCTTTGAGTTATCACTAGTTTGTGGCTGCATCTACACATCTCTGTTATAAGTAAATCATAATCATATTCAATGGCCCCAACCAAAGATCATTCATTTTTTATTTATTTTTTTGCATATGGGTCTCAGACATTTTTTTCTTCTGCAGATCATGGAGATTTATCTCAATTTTATTTGTAGGAAAACAATGATTTGTCCAAACTTCTGCAAAATGTGGATCTTTTGCTGGAATCCTACCTTCTAGACAATAAAGATGAGAAGAGCTCCAAGGATCAGCCTAAATCAGTAATAAAGGAAACACATGGGAGTCCAGCAGCACTTAGTGTGGATGTCAAAGAACCAGAAATCATGGAAGCAGGTCAAGCAGAGGCACAAGAAAACAAAGCAGATGCTACAATGATTGAAGAAGAAAAGACTGCTAATACAGCTGTTGTTGTGGATCAAACAGCTATGGGTGCTGAACATCCCCTGCCAATACCTGTAAAAAGTGGTGAAGATTCTGATGAGGAGTTTATGTCAGCTGGTGAAGAGATGGAAGTTGATGAACCTGTGACTCCTGTGAAAAGACAAGATGCAGTCCCCACTCCTGAACCTTATGATGATGCCATGGAGGATATGGAAGTTGACGAAGCCCCAACACCAGCACCTAAAGTTAAGCCTGCAGTAGACCAAGGTTTACATGACATTCAGCCTGAAAATACAGGTGATTCTCCAGAAAGATCACCACCAAAAGTGGCATACAATCTTGATTTTGATAACCTAGATACAATTAATCCATTTGCATCCAAAGCCAGTGTGGCCAATAGCCCTGATCCGTCAGGAAATCTTCATGTTCCTGCTGCTGCAACTCTTAATAAGGTAAAAGAGGAGGCTGAAAAGAAGGATGCCAGTGTTGATAAAGTTGATTCAGATAAATGTTTAAATAGCTCTGAGGCTGAAAAGAAAAAAGTTGAACATGTTCAAGAGACAGTTGAGACAGCGAAATCCTACAAGACACCTTCAGATAAACAAAAACAAAAAACTCAAGTCCAACAAAGCATGGGGCAGGAGAATAAGGAGGTAGGTGATGTTAGCACAGATTCTGCAAAAGTCAACATTGACAAAGAGGTAGAAAAAGAAAATGGCTGCCAATCCGTTACAGAAAAGTCAAAGCTAACAGAAGAGTTACCATATGATGCTGCTGCTGTAGAACAGCCAGACCAACCAGCCTCACCAGAAAGAACTCCACCAAAGGTTGGCTATAATCTTGATTTCTTGAACATGGACAACCTAGAAGATATGGACCCATTTGCAACTAAGAAGACCATGATGAATAGTCCTGAAATAAAATCATCCAAATCCATTATTCCAGATTCAAAGGCTGCTGAATTTGAAAGTGCAAAAGCAGTAAAGGTTATAAATAATGATCCTGAAAATGGTGATATGAAAAAGAAAGAAACTAAAGTTAACAAAAATAAGGAAACAAAAACTGATGAGGTAAAAGAAGCTAAAACTTCTGGTAAGGCAACATATAATGCTGATATGGATCCATTTAAACCAAGCAAGCAGGTGATGAATTCTCCAGATCTTAAAGAAAAGTCTGTTGAAGCAGATGATGAGGATCCTTTTCAACCAAAAAAACAGATTGTGAATTCACCTGAAATAAAACAGCAAGTAAAGGTTGCTGAAACATCCAAAAGAACTGAAAAAGGAACTGAAGCAGACACTAAATCCGAAGCATCTAAATCAGTTACAAAAGGTAATAAGGTAGCAGTCTCAAATGAGGTGTTGTCTGTGAACAAATGCAGGGAAGATATTTCTGACATTGATCCCTGTAAACCGAAGAAACAGACTCAGAATTCTCCAGACAAAACTGTAACCCAGGATGATCAAGCTGCTGAAGAAACTGATCCCTTCAAGCCTAAGAAACAGATGTTGAATTCGCCTGTTGCTAAACAAAATGAGGAACAGTTTCAACCTGATATTAAAAACGATCCTTTCAAGCCGCAAACTCAAATAGCTAACTCGCCTACTAAAGAAAATAAAAAGGAAAATGTAAAGGCAGGCAAACACTCAGTAAAGAAAAAAACAGAAAATACAGACACCCATGTGGTAGAAAGTCTCGATGACATTGATCCTTTCAAACCAAAAAAGCAAATGGTGAACTCCCCAGTTAAAGCAGTACATGCCTCAGAAAATGTTTGTGAAGCACCACTTGAGAATATTGATCCATACAAACCAAAGAAACAGATGGCAAATTCACCTGCAGGCAAAAATGCTGGACCAGTGATAGATGTGACTGGAGAAGACAACCCTATTAGATCTAAGCAACAAATACCCAGCTCACCTGTTGGGAAACCCCTGCCTATTGACAATATTGCAGATGATGCATTTGATGACATTGACCCATTCAAGCCCAAGAAACAGATGTTGAACTCTCCAGTGGTAAATAAAACAACAGTAGCCATTCCAGCTCTCCCTGAAAATCTAGATGAGATTGACCCATTCAAACCGAAGAAACAGATGGCAAACTCTCCAGTCGGAAAGAAAACTGAACCAACTAAGGAACTGGATGAGATCACAGAAGATAATGATCCCTTTAAGCCTAAGAAACAAATGGCAAACTCACCTGTTGGGAAGAAAACTGAACCAATTAAGGAACTGGATGAGATCACAGAAGATGACGATCCCTTTAAACCCAAGAAACAAATGGCAAACTCACCAGTCGGAAAGAACACTGAGCCAACTAAGGAACTGGATGAGATCACAGAAAATGACGATCCCTTTAAACCCAAGAAACAAATGGCAAACTCTCCAGTTGGGAAGAAAACTGAACCAATTAGGGAACTGGATGAGATCACAGAAGATGATGATCCCTTTAAACCCAAGAAACAAATGGCAAACTCACCAGTCGGAAAGAAAACTGAGCCAACTAAGGAACTGGATGAGATCACAGAAGATGATGACCCCTTTAAACCCAAGAAACAAATGGCAAACTCTCCAGTTGGGAAGAAAACAGACGCTAAAGCTAAGAATGGCTCAAACGCTAAGGAAGTTAATACTGACACTAAAGCGGAAGATGCTGATATTAAAGATTCATTTGAGGATCTCGATCCATTCAGTTCAAAGAAACAAATTCCAAATTCACCACCCAAAACAGTGCCACAGGTGGATGATTTTGCTGACTTGAATCCATTTGGGACAAAGACCAAGCTTGCAAACTCCCCTGCCCAAAAAGGATCTGTGGCCCCTATAGGGGCAGCACCTGTCAGTGAGGATGTAGAGGAGGAGGAGGAGTTCTTTGAGGTGCAAGGTGTCACACGTAGGGGAGAACAGCCAGAGGGGTCAAAGGTTGGACCATTTGATGACCTGGGCATAGATGACAGTCAGTTTGTCCCTGCCTCCCAGGGTAAGTTGAAAGTGTTTAATGTGTTTTTGAACAATTACAATTGTATTGATTCCACTTGTTAAAAAATGTAAACATACAACATACTATTATGATACTTTGCTTTTTCTGTTTTCAGTATTCAATGACCCCAATGTTTGGGACATGCTAGAGAGTTATGGCAGCTCGGGGGCAAACAGCAGTGTATGTAGTATATATACAATATGCCTTTTTTTGCCTTGTAAAAGATATCTTTGTCAACAGCAGAAAATAGGGTGATTAGTTCATATATTATATTAAAATAGATAGAAATTTCAGACTACAATTGCTAAATGGCATTGGTCGCTACCCATTTTCCTGAAAGTACTGTTACATCATTTTTTATGAGGACTTACAGTTTAGGTTTCAAAGATCACTTTGAAGGGCATGTAGTCATTAAAAATATAGTACATACATTTTATGATAAAACCATGTGTGGCACCAAAGAAACACTAACTCAAACTTCAAGGTTAGACAATGTTAAATGTAAAAACTTCTGATGTTGTCCAGGCTTCAATTTCATCAATGACTGTAAAATAACTGGTAGTATGACCTTTCTTAGTAATAACAATGCATAGACTTACAGATATATTGGTATATCACAATTCTGACCCAGTCAATACATATAAGCATATTACTGGGGCCCTACTGATATTTTACTTATTTGTTTATATAACATCATTTTATGTTTCTGTGTCATTTCTTTCCATTTTAAATAAAACATTAATTTAGTTAAAACACATCAAACTTTTATTCACTCTGAAATTGACTTATATTTATTAGAAGATTGAATCCAGCAAAGCTACATCATATTTTTCCTAAACATATTTCCCTGTCATTTATTTTTATCATTGGCACAGTCTTACACATTTACGAATTTCTGCATGATAATTTCAATTTCAGACCTCAATTATTGCTTAATGATTTCACAAATTCAAGGGATGTAAGTCAACTAAAGCATAATAAAATAAGCTGATGCATTTGCATTTTTTTTTAGATTTTTTTTTTTTTTTTTTTTTTTTTTTTTTTTAACTTTATTTTCATTCCAAGTTTTACATACAATTTAATACAATTTGTTTGTGTACAAAACTACTGGGATCTACTTATATAGTTAGAAGCTCAAAAAAGAAAGAAATGAATATGGTATAATACCTCATATAGCAAACAGGAAGAGATTTTTCTTAAGATACAAACAATAATGTGAAACAGGTATATTAACGTTGTTTTTTTTTTTTTTTTTTTTTTTTTTTTTTTCCCTTCCTTTCCCTTTTTTAAAAGAGGTAGACTAAGAGTTACGATTTGGTAACATCTTTTAAATATAAATATATAAAAAAAAAAAAAAATGGTATATCCATGTCTATTCTTATTTGTCTTGTCTTTTTCCTTATAAAATTCAACAGGTCCTAATGTTAAAGTAAATATTTTTCAGAAGAGGCTGTTTAATTCAAACAATTCGTATATTAGGCTTGTTTTTTTTTTTTTTAAAGAGAAAAAAAAAAAAAAAATTAAATCTATATTAGGCTTGTTTTTGTTTTTTTTAAAGAGAAAAAAAAAAAAAAAAAATTAAATCTATATACTTATAAGTTAGCATATCCAAGGATTAAAAAAAAACAATAATAGGAAAACAAAGTAAGTTTTTTTAGATTTATTGTTATGTTAATGTGTTAAAATGGAATTGTGTTCAGATGCTTTGTAATTAACTGATTAGATTACTGCACTTCTGAATGCAACACCATGCCTTTTTTCATGCAAAGACAAAATCTATTTCCCAAATAAAGAATATTTGGATATATATTTCATTGAGTTTAAAACTGTAATTAGAAAGTGTTAGTTTGCAAATTGATATTCACAGGTTGCTGTGTGATTGATTTGACTGTCAGCAATTTAGACTGTACATCAAGGTCATTTATAAACAAATGGAAGTTCATTGAGTGGTGAATTCAAAAGCATTTGTTTGTTTGGATAATAACTTCTTTTTTTTCTCCTCATACCTTATTAAGTATCTGAGTAATGGAGGTTAACTTGTAACCCTATTTTTGTAATAAATCCAATATAAAATAGAAATTCGTTGTCCTGATTAGGATTTTTCATCTACCGGGAATATCTTTTATCAAACATTTGACACATCTTTGATCAATTTCATTTTTCAAAATTTCAACGAATTCACCCATATCAAGTAAACTAGGATATACAATAAAGTTGATTGAGGCAGGCTTTATTTATTGTAAATATATTTTTTACAGCTTAGGTAATTTTTAATACTTTACAAACACCTATGCAAGTCTCGTTTATGATGCTGTGATGTTTTCTTTTAACAGTCAGAGTCCAGCCTGTCTCGGATGTCCCTGTATGTCAAGTTCGACCCTCTTGTAGATGCTGCACCAGGTATGGCCAAAAGATCTTACCTTTCTTCTCTACTGTTGTTAATACTCATGTAGATTCTGCACCAGGTATGGCCAAAAGATCCTACCTTTCTTCTCTACTGTTGTTAATACTCATGTAGATGCTGCACCAAGTCTGGCCAATAGATCTTTACCTTTATTCTCTACTGTTATTAGTACTCATGTAGATGCTGCACCAAGTCTGGCCAATAGATCTTTACCTTTATTCTCTACTGTTATTAGTACTCATGTAGATGCTGCACCAGGTCCGGCCAATAGATCTTTACCTTTATTCTCTACTGTTATTAGTACTCATGTAGATGCTGCACCAGGTCTGGCCAATAGATCTTTACCTTTATTCTCTACTGTTATTAGTACTCATGTAGATTCTGCACCAGGTATGGCCAAAAGATCCTACCTTTCTTCTCTACTGTTGTTAATACTCATGTAGATGCTGCACCAAGTCTGGCCAATAGATCTTTACCTTTATTCTCTACTGTTATTAGTACTCATGTAGATGCTGCACCAAGTCTGGCCAATAGATCTTTACCTTTATTCTCTACTGTTATTAGTACTCATGTAGATGCTGCACCAGGTCCGGCCAATAGATCTTTACCTTTATTCTCTACTGTTATTAGTACTCATGTAGATGCTGCACCAGGTCTGGCCAATAGATCTTTACCTTTATTCTCTATTGTTATTAGTACTCATGTAGATGCTGCACCAGGTCTGGCCAATAGATCTTTACCTTTATTCTCTACTGTTATTAGTACTTATGTAGATGCTGCACCAGGTCTGGCCAATAGATCTTTACCTTTATTCTCTACTGTTATTAGTACTCATGTAGATGCTGCACCAGGTCTGGCTAATAGATCTTTACCTTTATTCTCTACTGTTATTAGTACTCACGTAGATGCTGCACCAGGTCTGGCCAATAGATCTTTACCTTTATTATGTACTGTTATTAGTACTCATGTAGATGCTGCACCAGGTCTGGCCAATAGATCTTTTCGTTTATTCTGTACTGTTATTAGTACTCATGTGGCTGCTGCACCAGGTCCGGCCAATAGATCTTTGTCTGCTACTGTTGTTAATAGCCCATAGTGAATCTTTTTATGATTTTTATATTTTTAAAATGTTCAGCTCAATTATTGTGAATGTTTTGTGCTTTTTTAATATTTTTTATAAAGTTAATTTGTATTATTTCAGTCTCAAGAAGAATCAGTATCAGACCAGCCCAGCTTGAGAAAATGAAAGAATAGTGAGTAAATGTTACTCATATTTTATAGGGCTTTCAGGATAGGCATGAAGCATACCATGGTATATTGCGATACATTATAGAGCGTATTGCAATACGTACCACAAAATATTGCCATATTTGATAAACTAAAGGATCTTTTCAACCAATTGTAATGAACAGAATAAACAACGTGACACCTTCAACAATTTCCTTTGTTGATCTGTGATTCTTTATCTAGAAGTGGCCAACATTTTCATTCTGTTATCAGCGATTGCTTTTCATTGATACTAACTTCTTTGACTTAAGATGTACAAAATGGTTGCAGCAAACAAAGTTTACAAAATATCTTAAAAACCGGTATGCTCATTGCGTATCATGGTACTGTATTGACTTTACCCAGGATACTTATACTGCCCTTATATTTTAGTTATTTGTAATACATGAATTCAGAATGTAGGTAATTAAATTAAAATATATTGATTTTTGCCATGAGGTTAATTCTCTATGTATTCCACTCATCCTCCCTGCCAGTGGCCTTGACGACACCCTACTGCTACTAGGCACCCCACCCAAGAAGCGGCGCCAGTCCATGAGCACATCTCTGCTGCGGATGACACCGTCCAACCCCAAGGGAACGCCTGTAGGGAAAAAGAAGATCCTGGCACCAGAACCACTTGTCCTCCAGCCAGGACCCGTGGACCTCATGATGGCCTGTAGTCCAGAGGCTGTCAAACAGGTACAATTCAACCTCAGGCATATTTGTTTTCATTATCTTGACATGGGTCATAGACCTATTTAATTGAAGTTTGAGATCAATCCAGTATCCTAAGTTATTAAATCAGATATTTTAACCCTGTCTTAAATATGAATGGAAAATATAAAAAAAAAATAAAAATGAGGAAATCAATTCAAACTGAATCTTTAAATTAGGTCTGTCAATGATTTCAGTCGATATTGATGTGTCATGTTGTTGTTTTTTTAAATTTGCTAACTGATTTTAGATTCACACTTTCAAATATTGATATTTTTGACAGGAAAATAAATAAAGTATTTTTCTAGACTTCCAAAATGATAATGCTAATAATCTATATGTAGTCTGATGCTTTGTGTCTAGTTAAGGTTTCATGTAAGCTATGTTATTGCATAAGCAAAAAAAAACATGACATGATATTTCATGTGTACCGTGTATAACTATAATTTTGGCTCTTGCAACTGAACTGAACTTAAAAAAATAACTCTTCACTTCTGGATAGAAATTTGTTGAACAGTTGAAAGAAAGCTCGCTGTTTAAATAACTGTATTGTTGATGAATATTCATGCAGTAAATGGTGTGTTTTATGTTTATTAAATTTACAAACTTTATTTATTACACTGCTATTATCTGAAACTTGTTTTTTAAAGATAAAATTTTGTATAAAAGCCCAAGCAAATTAAATTTGTAACACAAATAAAACAGGGTAATAAGATTCTTTCTTATCATTTTTAACAACCCATCAGAAAAATATAATCCATATATTGTGAAAGGAACTTAGCAAGCAGAAAAAGTAAAAGGCAGTTGTTGGAAGTAGCCTGTTACATTTAAAGTAAAAATATATCAATATTTGACTCCTTATAAAACAGTATTGTTGAAGTAGATTTAATGACAGCCTACTTCTGATGTTGAAGACAAGATTCCTCGTGTAAAAATTGTGCTGATATATTCATTGCGCTAATAATTCTTCCACTTAAGTAAATCAATATGACCTGAATTCCGTGTGTTTTCCTTTCTAAGCAAATGCAAACACAATTTTTGTCAAATCATGCTCATGTTATCTCTCTTGGTAACACATCTATCTCAACTTCCTGTGCAACAGGATGAGCAGAAACTGGCGCCACATGTAGCTGCACCCATCGCTGCTCCTGTCATGTCTCTGATGACGGAGGAAGAGGAGACAGATGAGGGGCTCTTTCAGGTACTGTAGACCCAATATAATTGTTTGGATACATTATATTCAGCCACTTTACCATTAAGGATGGTTAAGTCACACACTGTATAAGACATATGCAGCATTACTTCATTTTTGCTGGAAAAAGTCTTCTATCCAATTCAGTTGGATTTTTTAATGAATCAAATGGAGAAAATTTTATTAAGATTATAAAATTGAATGTTCACAATATTATAAGTAGTTTAAACAGTCTTTGATTATCTTCCTTAATATCAGCATGACTGAAAACATGATCTTGCCCTCCCACATTCAGGAACTGAAGTATACGGATGGAGACTTGCGTAGCCTGAAGAACTCTCTGCAGATGGAGCTACAGGGACTAATGCTGGCCAAGGAGAAGGAATGGTACCATAAGGAACAGAACTGGAAACAGCAGCAGGAACAACTCATCAAGGAGATCAGGGACCTACGAGAGGAGAAAAAGGAGATGCTGTAAGCATGCTGCCTTTGTTACTGAATGGTTCTTTGTTTTGTTTTCATATAAAAATCATTAACTGAAGCCGGTCGAAAAAACACCTGTGGTCAGCGGTTAGTTGCTGACTTGTGCCTCCTCAGTCTCTTGCAAAGTGGGTTTGAGACCTAGTCATAATAAAAATCATCTATAATCAATACATCTTAAATATCTGGCTATGGTCTTGGTCACACTACACTAAATAGAGCAGGGCCGTGGTTATTCCATGCCCGACACAGTAAATTTCATGTTCAGGCAAGGGGAATTTTTTCATCTGAGTATTTGCAAACAACTTAATATTTAGTGTATACTGTCTTACCATGCAAGTGATGGTAAACATACAAAAATCATTACAAATAAGTTTACATTGGCACACATTAGTGATCTCCCATACAAGGACAGTATGTATGGTAAGGGAAGTAAGTGAAGTTTATATAAATTATAAAAAATAAAACAAAAACAAAGAATGAGTTATGACAAATATATTGACGTAGAATATGCAGTAAAAATCCTCAAGTCAACCACTTGTTTATGTGTCTTAAAATTACTTGTCCATAAATTTGGTACTCGGTGACGATATACCAAATTTAAAGTGCACACGTTTTGCCTGCTAAATAAATTTGGGCGCTGGAGTTAAAAAAACACCAGCAAAATGAATCATTTCATTTTAAGATCAGTCAACAAAAAGCTTGACAGGCCTGAAACAAGTCAGAAAAGAAAATCCAAGCCCGAGGGAGATCAATGGCTTAAAGAATTTCAGTGGCTAATTGCAGACAACCATGACCATGTCTTTTGCAAAGTGACTCCAAGCTATGCATAGTGAATGGATGCATGCTCTTTAGAAATTTCAGCTTTTATTAATGATATCCTTATAAGTGGAATTTCATGACAGAATTTTAGCCAACTTGCCTGTGGACAAGAAGACAAAAAGGGGATTTCCACAACCCTATAGAGTAAAGGAACTATCAACTAAAAGAATCCATTTGTGTGTGGGCGCATTTGTTCAAGGTCTTTTTTTTATTCAACAAACTGTTCCTCATCCAGTGATTTCATTTTAATCCTGTTCAAAGTTCTGAATTTGTTCATGTCACAGTCAGCTGGTGGTTGCCTAATTGTTATGCATTTTGTTCGTAATTTATGCAGTACATATCCACTTCCTGTTCTCTACTCATCTGGTAGGCCTCCTCTAATATTTGGTAGACATGATGTGCAAAAGTATACATAACTATTAATTTTTTAGCCGTCACTGACTGTACACCTGACAGAAGGTAACAAAAAAATTATTTTAGCCAATAAACTGTGCTGCTTTATAATTAAGACTTTTAGCAATCTATCATGCTGTATAGTGTCACCATACACCAAGTTTTCCGATGCAGTACAAATCAGCTGGATTCATTCCTTGCATCAAATTTTTTTAATTGGACCCATGCAGTGAGAGATGAATAGGATGTGCCAATGCAATCTTAATGAAAAAAATGGTTAAGGAACTTTATTACATGTGTATTTTATGCATAAGATTGTCTCCTGCACTTTATGTTAATTTGTATTTTTTGCACCCAAAGTCAGCATATAACTGTCACACAGTTAAGGCATGTGTATGTATGTACATGGCCCCATGTTTGTGTCCCAGCAAAAACATCCATATTACTTCTTGTACTTACGTCAAACTTCACTTTTTTAGGACATACACTTGGAGGTGTGTAGCGTGACCAAGTGCAACCATAACATCGAGGTCATTATTTAAAATCCTTGCATTTTAGGGGGAATATGTCAATTCCAGTAACATTTCTTGCTTAATGTTCAAAATAAACACCAATTTATATACCATTAAATACATTTTTCATTGTTTTCCTTTCCAGAATTACATACAATATGTTTGAGAGGACTATTGTTGAAATATCAGGTAAATAACTTAATCTGTTCTTTTTGTGTGCTTGTAGTTGTAGAGCCAGTAAGTCTTGTTAGACATAAATATGCATCTGACTGTCAATGCTATAAAAATCCTTGTAACAGTTAATATCCAGTCACTAGTTCTTTCAACTTACATGAAAGTAAGCCATGTGATATTAATAGGTATTTGTAAGAACTGGACCTAGTAGTGCAATCGGTACATTGTCGGCTCCAGGTACGGGAAGCCCCTGTTCAATCCAGGAACACAACATACCAAAGTCGTTCAAAATAGTAGTGATATAGCTCCCTTCCTGACGTTCAAGCAAATATAAGGGTAGTTCCACCACTGGTTGGCCTGGTGTCAGGATAATGTAAGTGGGTGTGATAACATGCCAGGTGTTCACGGCATGCTTTACAAAGTAAAGGCAGCACTGAATTTGCTATTAGTGAACACCGTCTCCAGATAACTGAAATTCTGTTGGAGCGACGATAAACCAAATAAACATAATAACTTGGCAGTATTTAAGTAACTGACCTTACAGTGATTTTATGTTCCCTTTACAAGAAGTTTGTATTTTACAGTTACATTTTGTTGTATGCAACGAATCTATTGAAATGTGCTCATGTTATATTAGTATAATGTATTATACAGTTTATTCCAGTTAATCATATAATGGTTATATGTTAATTCTGCTTTATTGAATAAATTTTTCAAATGCGGAACCATTTCCTCTCAACCTTTGTTAAAAACTAATGTCTTTACGTGTAAAGTGTAGCCAATTTCGGTTATAAGCTGATCCATCGCTGCTCACCTACATGCTGAAGCTCACTAATTAGATAACCTCTGGGGCAATATTCACACCTTTTACACCCCAAACACGGTTGATAATCTGTGTCAACTGCATGTTCAGCAGCCTGTTAGGCCTACACTGTTATGGCCTACTGCCACCTGCATGCTTTCTATCAAATCTTCTAGATGCATTTCACAGGTTTTCATGAAGGTTAACTAGTGGCAATGGTAAATGACGTCATTTATAACTGGGATGCCTGTGGCATAGTGGTAGAGTCACTGATTTGTAACTCCTCTGACTACTTAGCCGCCCTTCACATGAGTTCTATTTGCGTTTGGGGTGAGGGACTTAAATTGGGAAGGTCTTCCAGCTGACCTGCGGTGTGCTAGTGGTTCTATCCAGACATTTGTCTGGGGTCTTCCTCCACCAAAACAGCTGGACGTTGTTGTATTGATCATAATTCGTTGCTGCGATGTATTTAAAGAAAACATTCATTGATAATGCTTTAAGTTTTAATAGTGCATTACTCTTCCATGGCAAACAATATTGTTTAACATAACAACATTTGTTCAAAGAGAAATTTACATCATAGAAAATGCAGATCTATTTCACTTCCCATTCATTAAAAATAACATCTTGAAAGAGCACTTTGCATTATTACATATTAAAAGGTTGGGTTATTTTTGGCTGTCACAAAAACAAAATGGTGGCCATTTAGAAAAAAAATCTGCTTTTTAACTGATTTTGGAGGTAAATAAATATGAGCTCAGGAATAATCTTAGATGAAAATTGTAACTAGATATATGATGGTCTTTTAAGGAAACACAGTGGCTGAGAGTAAATAATGAATCAAATTTGTGGCAGCAAAAAACAAAAGTCGCTTATTGTAAGTACTCCTATAATGATTATTGGTTTAATGCATATTCTGGTAATTTGTATAACTTTGTCTGGAAAGTTATAAATGCATGTAAGTGGAATCAACTGTATGTACTTTTATATTGAGATTAAATTACTTTTGTAGGAAAGCAGAAAAGCTCTGATGATAAATGCAAGGAGTTGGAAGAACAGAATAAAATGGTAGGTCACATTATTTTACTTCAAAGAAGCCTTACATGTTTGTTTAGAGGAAGCCAGCTGATGATGCTAGTGGTTTCTGTAATACTCAATTGTAGGTTATGTATTCCAGGTTTATTTAAAATACGAAATTCAGGATCTGGCTTGTAGATAGTCATATTTACCAATTTTTTTTTGTATGCGTCACTTTTTATTTGCCCGGTCAATACAATTTTAAATATTTTAAGTTGTTTGTGTATGCACTTTTGTGCACAAAACAATCCATCTCTGTGTTTGTCTCTGACTGCCTCATTGCATCGTCTGTGTTTCTGTATTTCATATACATGTGTCTCCATGTGTCTATTTTCTGTATAAATAAGTACACATGGTGGTATGTCATTAGTCTTTTTATTCTCTCAGTGTACTTTTCTGTCCGACCCTTAGTTTCTGTTTGATTACCTGGTTGCATCAGTCTGTTTACTGTATCAGACACATGCATCTATCTCAGCTTGTCTATTTTCTGTGTGAATGTGGACATATGATACTGTTTCATTCTCTATTGTTTTCATCAGTGTACTTCTCTCTCAGTGTATTGTGTGTGTACAATACACATGACACAGTTTCTTGGATAGTGACATCAGTGTTGCAACATTTCAGATCTATGAAGACTTAAGCTCCCTGGAAAAAGCTTTCTCTGACCTTCACAAAAGATACGAGAAGGCTCGAGGCATTATTGAGTCAATACATGAGGTAAGGTTTTCACATCTTTAAGCTTCACTATATCAAACATTACTTCATGTTTTAAACTAAAATTTAAATACCAGATGTGTAAGTGTCAAGTCAAGCTATTGGTAGATGTTCCTTTGATTTCATGTTAATTATATTGTGGCAAAGTTACAACTTTAGAATAAGAAGCATTGATTTTTTTTGTAAATGTACTCCCAACCTTTAAACTTGTTTAATTTGACAAGGTGTTGGTTCAAAATGGAAGGTGAACTAATTTTCAATATTTTCAGCTGTATCATTTTACATTTATAGACAGTCATCTGCAGACATTCAGTATGTACATAAACAAAGTAAAATGTCTATACAGAAATAAAAAAAATGTGTTGAATAAATATATATATATTCTTACAAAAATCTACCCTTTATACGAATCATTTGAAAGATTGATGGTCCCAGTATGTTTGACTAAGTCTATATTTTAAGATCAACTCATTGGTCTATATTGTAATGATCTTGCAGTTTAATATTTTATTGTTTTGCTTTGGTTGTAATTCAAATGTGAAAATTCCGTATCTTTACATTGTATTTAGAATGAAGAAACACTTAAGAATTCTTTGAAGAAAGCTCAAGATTCAGAAAAAGAATGTAAAAAAGAAGCTGAGGAGAAAATCAAGAGGTATGTTTATTTTATTAATCCCCAGACACTAGAATACCAGATCAGTATAATATACCAGATCTGTCAGACAGAACTTACCTCCCTACATTTTGCCTTTTTGTTCTGTATAAATTACCACAGGGTTGCTCATGCAAAAAAATTATAAAAAAATGCTAAAAATAAAAAAACCCAACCCTTTTAATCATTTAAGATGTACATATACTGGTATTTATTCAGTTTCTTAACCCTTTTTTTAAAAAAATTGGGGAATTCTTTCAAATAGAAATTTAAATGTAAGTCGCCATTTTGGCTAATGTTTGCCTATCCTAGTTACAGTGAGGAACACTTGTTATGGTAGGCGTGGCTCAGCCCATCTGAGGAAGGGTCAATTCCTGTGGTTGTTTAAGTAACCAAGGTTTGACTGTATAAAGAATATGATCAATGAAACTTAGTTACTGTGAATAATAAATAAATACTTTAAAATTAAATCTTGCTCAAGAAGAAAGAAAAATATAAGAAAAAAATGATCTGAAATCAATGGGAAAAGTCAAGTCCCTTTGCAAGTATTACAAGGTCAAATAAATCTGCATTTATTATGATTTAATCATGTATTGTTTCATTATGCACTTTTGTAACAACATTTTATGCCTTAGCACAACACAATTTTGCCAAGAGAGGGTAATGGGCTATTAACCAAACATATTCAAGGGTTAGCCCTCTATCAAGGTTGTTCAAAGACAATTGATCCTTTAAGAAGCATGGACGCCAGTAGAGTGGTTATATTCCATATATGGCTTTAAAGTAAAAATTTGATAATCTTCTTATTTAAAACTACTAGAGCTATAAGCTTGATATTTTTTAATACATTTTGTTAGTGAGGGTGGGGGTGAGGGGAGTTGTGCTATATCAAGATTATTAAAGAAAAAAAAAAAAACAGGTGCCAGAGACATGGCCATTGTCCATGTATAGCTAAAAATAAGAATTATGAAAATTTTCATTTCAGACATTACCAGAGCTAAAGACACGATATTTGCCATTCATTTTTCTTGGTGGCCCTCTATCAAGATAATTAAAAAAATAATGCGCCAATTATTTTGATCTGTTTAAAAAATATTTTTAGGTCTACTTTACTCAGGTGAGCAATAATGGACTATCTTGACCCTTTTGTTAATAATCTTAGAGTATTAATTCTTATGTGGGATTTATGTGGGTATTCTGGTGTACAACAACTTAACAATGGAAATATATTGCAAAAAGTGAAGACCCTGATCAAGTTCCTCTGTGACTTCACAATTTCCTACGTCTTATAAAATCACATTTAGCTGGCTTAATGTTAGCAAATATATGTTTTATTTTGAAGTTTGCAGTAAGAATGTCTTCTGTTTGTTTTTTTATGCAGGTATGCGACAGAGGCAGCCAAACTGAAGCAGCAACAACAGGAGGCTGAGAACATCAAGGACTCGCAAATCAAGGTGCTCAATGTCAAGCTGCAGAACCTACAGAAAAACCTCGACCAGAAGGTGGGTGGCCTACAACAGATATATCAATTATTATTAAGTAGTGTGATAACATGGGGTGAAAAAGAAGTCAGTCAAGTTGTGGTTATGAATTAATAACATGACAGTTCAATAGTATAATAGAATGTTGATGGCAAGCTAATGCATTTTATTTTCAGACAACATTTTTTGGATAGGACTGTTACAGTTTTTCTTGATTTGTGTTCTTTTTTTTCTTTTTCTTTTTTTCTTTTTTTGTGTTTTTTAGAAATACATCTTAGCAACACATTTAAGGTCATTAGGTTCACATGCTCCCTATCCCCTTGTACTTGAACTGAAACTGCTGCATTTTTTACTTTAAATATTCTTGTTATTTATATTTCAAAATGAATTTCAGCATTAGTAACAAAGTAAGGTGGGGGAATTCTTTTAACAATATCAAGATTTTCTGATAAATCAGTTAAAAACAAACAATATTTAGGAACAAGATTTTAAAAGCCTCAGTCCAGTGGTTATGAAAATGGCTCGTACTAGGAGCCTCCACAAGAAACCCACATGCTGCCGTTTAAACCTCTTTACTTTTGACTGTTTAACAAAAAAAAGGTTAACAGGATCAGTTTTGATTCTTTTTCATTTATTGATTATATTTTATACAAATAAAGCTTATCTTTTCAATTGTTTGAATTTTGTTATAAAATGACTACAAACTGATCAATAACAAACAACAAACATTAAGACAAACTGGCCCTGTTTACAAGGGTGTATCTTTGGTTTGCAGCCTAATGAAACCAAAGCTTCCACTAGAGAAACTGAGCTGAGTATGGACAGTAACATTACCTATAGTTATTTCACCTATTTCATGCACTCTCATTACAATCATCACATTGCGAGGTTCTAGTCAGTACCAACAACAGTGTTTGGCACAGGTGATTTAGGACACACCCTTACATACAATAACCAGTACCAACAACAGTGATTGGGACAGGAGATTTAGGGCACAACCTTACCTACAGTAACCAGTACCAACAACAGTGTTTGGGACAGGAGATTTAGGACACACCCTTACTTACAGTAACCAGTACCAACAACAGTGTTTGGGACAGGAGATTTAGGGCACAACCTTACCTACAATAACCAGTATCAACAACAGTGTTTGCGACAGAAGATTTAGGGCACACCCTTACTTACAGTAACCAGTACCAACAACAGTGTTTGGGACAGGCGATTTAGGACACACCTTTAAGGCCTTACCTACAATAACCAGTACCAACAACAGTGTTTGGGACAGAAGATTTAGGACACACCCTTACCTACATTAACCAGTACCAACAACAGTGTTTGGGACAGAAGATTTAGGGCACACCCTTACCTACAATAACCAGTACCAACAACAGTGTTTGGGACAGGAGATTTAGGGCACACCCTTACCTACAATAACCAGTACTAACAACAGTGTTTGGGACAGAAGATTTAGGACACACCCTTACCTACAATAACCCGTACCAACAACAGTGTTTGGGACAGGAGATTTAGGGCACACCCTTACCTACAGTAACCAGTACCAACAACAGTGTTTGGGACAGGAGATTTAGGGCACACCGTTACCTACAATTACCAGTACCAACAACAGTGTTTAGCACAGGCAATTTAGGGCACACCGTTACCTACAATAACCAGTACCAACAACAGTGTTTAGCACAGGAGATTTAGGACACACCCTTACCTACAATAACCAGTACCAACAACAGTGTTTGGGACAGGAGATTTAGGGCACACCGTTACCTACAGTAACCAGTACCAACAACAGTGTTTGGGACAGGAGATTTAGGGCACACCGTTACCTACAGTAACCAGTACCAACAACAGTGTTTGGGACAGGAGATTTAGGGCACACCCTTACCTACAATAACCAGTACCAACAACAGTGTTTGGGACAGGCGATTTAGGACACACCCTTACCTACAGTAACCAGTACCAACAACAGTGTTTGGGACAGGAGATTTAGGACACTCCTGACCTACTGTAACCAGTACCAACAACAGTGTTTGGGACAGGAGATTTAGGACACACCCTTACTTACAGTAACCAGTACCAACAACAGTGTTTGGGACAGGAGATTTAGGGCACAACCTTACCTACAATAACCAGTACCAACAACAGTGTTTGGGACAGGAGATTTAGGGCACACACTTACCTACAGTAACCAGTACCAACAACAGTGTTTGGGACAGAAGATTTAGGACACACCCTTACTTACAGTAACTAGTACCAACAACAGTGTTTGGGACAGGAGATTTAGGGCACAACCTTACCTATAATAACCAGTACCAACAACAGTGTTTGGGACAGAAGATTTAGGGCACACCCTTACTTACAGTAACCAGTACCAACAACAGTGTTTGGGACAGGCGATTTAGGACACACCCTTTCCTACAGTAACCAAGGTATTTAAACGTAATCTCATAATAATACCAGACCTTAAAACTTGCTTTTACTTCCTTTCTTCCAGATTGATGAGAACAAACAGTTGACAGAACTTTGTGAAGATTTGCTCAGCAAAGTGCCCCAGTGATGAATGAGTGTCAGTTATAAGCAAAGAGGCCATGAATATGTTGATGATTCATTACTGTTTGTCTCACTCATTGTTCTTTTGGAAAGAATTTAAAAAAAATGTCCCTGTAAACTGACTGTCAAGTATTCTAATATGAACAGTATTTCATTATCATTCATACCTGGTTTTGCCCTTCTCAGATTTCCATTAACTCAGGGTATTTTGTTTTAATATTTTTTTAAATGAAATGCCATGGCCAAATTATGTTCTATAAAAACTTAAAACAGAAAATTGGGTTGTGCATTCCTAGTCCTTCCTATTGTTTGCTGGTAGGTCTGCAGAAGTATCCTGGGTTCTGTATCACTAGATGCAGATCTCAAACCTAACACTGGTATGTCTCATTGGATTATATATACCTTGATATTTAAGCTTAATTTTTCAGTTCATATATGTCATGTAAACATTTTTATGTTGGCTAATGGTAGTGATTTAATTATACAACAAAAAGTTCTACAATTATTTGAAGGTTCCTTAGTGCTGGATGAATCCCTATTTATTATAATATATTTACAATATATTTACAATATATTTTTATGTTTCATATTATGGAATGATAACGCATGATGGTCTTTAATATAGTTTCTGTCTAAATTCTGTGATTGATTGTTTTAAGATGTCATTTGTTTTAAAATGCTGTACAACTAATATAATGAGAATCATTGTAACCTTTCTTATATCCATCAAGGCAACTGATAAGACTAGCAATGATTTTAATGTTCCTAAACATGTCCTAATTCTGACTCCTGTCTTGTAATCAACAGTTTTATGCAACCTGTAGACATTTTCATGTGCTATGTACAAGTTTATAAGCCCACAATCCTTCAACATAGAAGGGACAGTGGTCATGATAAGTATGTAACCATTATTGTTTTGGGTCAGTGGCACAAAGGTCACGGTCACAACTTAGGTTTTAGGTTCTGATAGATATCATGAGCATATATAAGCTATAACGGGGGAGGGATATTGGCCATGTAAATGACCCGTGTTGTTTGGGGGGTCAGATGTGGTAAAGGTCTCTGTGACATTGAACGTGCCTCTTTTTTTTTGGGGGGGGGGGGGGGTATTTGGGTGAAAGCAGATAGCGAGCGGGCATGTATGTTTTCTATTTCACATTTCAATTAATAACTGCATAATACATTCTGTAGTGCTTTATGTAAAATTACTACTAGGCTTCATAATCAAGTATTCACACAATTGTGGAACTGTGAGGGTGTTCAACAGATGTAAGTTTTGTGTTGAAATAATGTTAATTTTTGATTTATTTTGCATTTTTGTTAGATTTTTTACAATTAGAGTATGTGCTGTACTTTTCTATATATATTGACACTGTCACATGCAATAGTACTGTGCTAATTTTTATTTATATTTCCTTGAAACACTTATTCCTTTTTCTCCCATTTCTGTTATTCAATCTTTTAATCACATTATGTAAAAATTAAATCCTAGCTCTTTCTTTCTTTCTTTCTTTCTTTCTTTCTTTCTATTGTGTGTTTGTTACTTTATCCCTGCATGCATCCAATGTATGTGAGACAAGCCCAGCATTTTATTTTATTGTATATATTTGCTCTATACCCACTTGCTCTTTATTGATTTTTTTCTAATTTTTCTTTCTCAACAAAATAAATAGAAATATGACACTAGAAATATAACACATTTTAAATGTAAGAGTACCTTTGTCATCTATTGATAAAACTTTTCTCTCCCTCTCTATTTCATTTTTATTATATTCACATTCCTCCCAAATTATTTAGCCCATTTTAGTGTGTTTTCCTAGTTGCAAACCTTTCTTACTATTTATCTATTTCTGTTTGACTAAATTTTCGAGTTATAATTTTATCATCATTTACAACACTTAGGTGTGCGCATAATTAAATCTATTGTTTGAATGAAGTTATCTCCCTTGCGACAGTAAAATCTTTAAATGCACCATTTACTTTGTTTGTTCTATTTATTTCCAGACATACGACAAATTAAAAGGAAATATACATATACTGTTGCAAAATATTATATTTTTATTTAATTCATTTATGAAGATGTTGGTGTTTTATATTTAGGGCCTGTGTTCACCACTAAGTAATTTATGACTGACTATGGCACACATCACATGTGTATCTCTATAGGTGCACAGTTCAAGATCTGTCTCCCAACGAGGGTCACGGGACACAGGTCAAGATCTGTTCCAACTAGGGTCATGGGACACAGATCAAGGTCTGTCCCAACTAGGGTCATGGTACACAGGTCAAGATCTGTCTCCCAACTAGGGTCAAGGGACACAGGTCAAGGTCTGGCCCAACTAGGGTCATGGTACACAGGTCAAGATCTGTCTCCCAACTAGGATCAAGGGACACAGGTCAAGGTCTGTCCCAACTAGGGTCATGGTACACAGGTCAAGATCTGTCTCCCAACAAGGGTTGTGGGACACAGTTTGAGATCTGTCCCAACTAGGGGCATGGGACAAAGTTCGAGATAGATCTCCCAACAAGGGGTAATGGGACACAGTTCAAGATCTCTCCCAACTAGGGTTGTGGGATACAGTTAGAAATCTCTTCCAACTAGGGTCGTGGGACACAAGTTCAAGATCTGTTTACCAAGAAGTGTCGTCGGACACAATTTAAGATGTGTTTACCAACTAGGGTCACGGGACACAGTTCGAGGTGTGTCTCCTAACTTGGGTTGTTGGACACAGTTCGAGATAGATCTCCCAACCAGGGGTAATGAGACAGGATTCAAGATCTGTCTACCAACTAGGGTCATGGGACACAGTTCAAGGTCTATCTACCAACAAGGATCATCGAACACAATCCAATATCTGTCTCCCAGCTAGGTTCATGGAACACAGTTTGAGGTCTGTCTCCTACTAGAGTCGTGAGACACAGTTTAAGGTCTGTCCTAACTAGGGTCGTGGGACACAGTTTGAGGTCTGTCTTCTTACTAGGGTTGTGGGACACAGTTTGAGGTCTGTCTCCTAACTAGGGTCGGGGGACACAGATTGAAGTCTGTCTCCTAACTAGGGTCGTGGGACACAGTTTGAGGTCTGTCTCCCAACTAGGGTCGTGAAACACAGTTTGATGTCTGTCTCTCAACTAGGGTCGTGGGACTCAGTTTGCGGTCTGTCTCCCAACTAGCATCGTGGGACACGGTTTGAGGTCTGTCTCCTAACAAAGGTCGTAGGACACAGTTTGAGGTCTTTCTCCCAACTAGGGTGTTGGTACACAGTTTGAGGTCTGTCTGTCAACTATGGTCATGGGACACAGTTCAAGATCTGCCTCCCAGTTAGGGTCATGGTACACAGTAAAAGATCTGTCTCCCAACAAGGGTCGTAGGACAAAGTTTGAGGTCTGTCTCCTAAAAAGGGTCGTGGTACACAGTTCAAGGTCTGTCTCCTAATAAGAGTCGTGGGACACAGTTTGAGGTCTGTCTCCCAACAAGGGTCGTGGGACACAGTTTGATATCTGTCTCCCAACTAGAGTCACGGAACACAGTTTGAGGTCTGTCTCCCAACTAGGATCTTGAGACACAGTTTGATATCTGTCTCCCAACTAGGGTCATGGGACACAGTTTGAGGTCTGTCTCCCAACTAGGGTCGTGGTATACAGTTCGATATCTGTCTCCTAACTAGGGTCGTGGTATACAGTTCGATATCTGTCTCCTAACTAGGGTCGTGCTACACAGTTCCAGGCCTGTCTCTCAAGTAGGGTCGTGCTACACAGTTCCAGGCCTGCCTCACAACTAGGGTCGTGCTACACAGTTCCAGGCCTGTCTCTCAACTAGGGTCGTGCTACACAGTTCCAGGCCTGTCTTCCAACTTGGGTCTTGGTACAAAGTTCCAGGCCCGTCTCTCAACTAGGGTCGTGGTACACAGTTCCAGGCCTGCCTCACAACTAGGGTCGTGGTACACAGTTCCAGGCCTGTCTCCCAACTTGGGTCTTGGTACAAAGTTCGATATGTCTCCCAACTTGGGTTGTGGTACACAGTTACAGGCCTGTCTCCCAACTTGGGTCTTGGTACAAAGTTCGATATGTCTCCCAACTAGGGTCGTGGTACACAGTTCCAGGCCTGTCTCCCAACTTGGGTCTTGGTACAAAGTTCGATATGTCTCCCAACTTGGGTTGTGGTACACAGTTACAGGTCTGTCTCCCAACTAAGGTCATGGTACACAGTTCGATATCTGTCTCCTAACTCGGGTCTTGGGACACAGATCGATATCTGTCTTCCAACAAGGGGCGTGGTACACAGTTCCAGGCCTGTCTCCCAACTAGGGTTGTGGTACAAGGTTCGATATCTGTCTCCCAACTAGTCATGGTACACAGTTCCAGGCCTGTCTCACAACTAGGGTCGTGGTACAAGGTTCGATATCTGTCTCCTAACTAGGGTTGTGGGACACAGTTCAATATCTGTCTCCCAACTAGAGTCGTGGGGCACTGCTCGCGAGGTTACCATTCAGATACTTTGAATGGTTAACGAGCCAATTGGGACACCTCGAGGATTAATATTGCGAATGGCAGTGTACTTAAAGTGTCCTTATCAAAGTAATGTTGAAGTTTAAAGATGAATACAAAATATGACAAGTTTCAATGTATACTTATTCGACCACCACTGTATTCAATATTGGTAATCACTGAACTTTCATGTATGCGCACTTTCGTAAGTATGGAACCTGTTACGGGGTCCAAACTCAGCTTTAAGAGCTATCCTTTAGTATCAGTACATGTACAATGTCCTTAGAACTTATAAAATCGTTCGGGCTTATAGACAATTGTCTGTGTGTTCTCATAAGGAACGGGACTAGTACGACTGCTACAGCAGAAAATCGTACATACTAGAAAGGGCATCTTAAAGGATCTCGTACGATACCTGTATGCATCTCTTATGGGGCGTACTATTTTAATCTCGTACAATTGCACGTGTATCGTAAGAGACTCATGACTGATTTATGTTATTGTATATTATACGCTGTTGATTTAAACCTTTGCGAAGGATTGTCAATGGGACAAAAAATTGTCAGGAAAACGACGTTTTAATTCCCAATCGCATACAACGAGATCTCACCTAGTTAAAACTTGCCAAGCTTAGTACCCTTGTGTGTGAGGGCTGGGGGTGATTTCATGTAGCATGCATTTGAGATTGACTGTCTGAACCAGTCTATTCTTGCACTTATTTAAAGTAAAAGTCATCGTCTTTTCAGAAAACATTTTTATGTACAATGCCTTATACGATAATTATTTACCATATAGTTTTCTCTTCGATCTAGTTATTTCTGTTGTTAATTACATGTAGGCCTACGAGTTAAATCTTTGATAAAAAAATATAGAAAATTGTATTTCGAAAATTTTGGCTCACTTTTGACTTAAACAAAAGCAGTGTGTGGCAAGCAGTCAAGAAAATGCGGACAGAAGAACAAGTTGTTGTTTTTTTATTCATAAAACTGACCCCTATTTCTTCAATATATTAACGATGTGGTTTTATTCGACGATTTCATGTATTTTTTAATCGTTCAAAACGTTCATCTTTTGTCACATATTGAAATAACCACGATGTGGTTTTTTTTGCTAAATCAGATAATGATATCAGAGCGGATTTGCCGGATAATGATCTCAAAAGTGATTTCAAAACCATGTGGTTACTTGTTTTGTAAGTTAAAAAGTTAGCGTACATCGTTGCTCAGACAGGAAATACATGTTTTTAATGATAAGTAGTGTGGTATGCTTCACTTTTTACAGATATAAAACATTAATAATGGGCTGTTAGAGAAACAAATGGTAAGAATATATATATTTGCTTGCAAGTATTCGCGAAAGTCTGATTAAACTACACCAGTTTTATGAATAATAAACAACACTCTAGAACTATAAAAAAACAGTGCACGTCGGTCCAACTATCTGTCGGATTACCCGGCGTGATACACGTCTAATTGTTCTTCTACCCACATCTCCGGAAGAAATCCAATTGGAATCCATTTCCGGATCTAATAGGATCAGCCATGACCCCTAACTCGATCCCTATTCTGCGAGTTACAGACCTCATTTATGCCAAATTCTTCGTAATTGTACAATTTTCGAATTAATTCTTCCCCCGGGAGAATCTTGATAGGATCACTTAGCACGGCTTCCATTTCAATGTAGCGACAATTATAAATAGTGTGTCAATTTAAGCAGATAATCGAAGCGCGTATCAAATAGAACCATTCCAAGAATTTTCGGCCGATTGCGTGTGTGCTGATGTAGAAACGTACCAGACGGCTTGCTTTTGTGGCGCGGCGCTCCAAACAATCTAACATCGCGGGTTTGGGTTCGGTAATTGTCCCCTTTCACCCTTCACTGGTCCAAGACAAACGAACAGCCTGGACGGAAGTGATGAAACTGCAATACGCACTTAAACAACCACAGTAATGAAGAAAGTACGCAAATGTCACATGCGAGTACATGTATATGCATACACGCACCTTTTCAGCATTACATAACTTAAATTGCAAATTGTCAAAGACTTTACAAAATAGTAACCGTTTACTTTTTATTATTAAATGATTGAAATTGAAAATTTATTGAACGTGTTAAGTTACTTGATAATCACTAACTGTATGTTGTTGACGACATGTACTTAATAAACCGATTGACTTACTTATTTGCATAGGTAACATCCTGTTACATTCCATAAACGAATGTTATTTAATTTTGTGCTGCGATTATTAAATCTTTTTTTAAATTAATAAAAACGCACATTCTGTACGTATCTAATGCAGAGTTACAGTTATATGATTTGCAGGTTACACAAGTTAAACGATTACGTCCAGGCTTCACTATTGATGGTTCCCAGGATTTTGAGAATATGAACGATGTATAAAGGCGTATTCCACGTTTTTCAACTTGTTCTGTTCTGATCGGTATATATGTAATTCAATTTATTGTTCAATTATAGGTTCACGAATGCATGTCCGCTATGGTGTAGCAAGAAGGGTGTTAGGATTTGTACAAGGACGTGTATTAAAACTATATTTAATCCCGAAATAACGTTAGCGGTACAAACCAGTTCAAACAAGGAAGCGTTCATACTACGCTGAAGACTGACCAAAAATTATTGACCCGCTGATTAAGGTGTTTACGTTCGTCTTAATAACTTTGACGACGGCGGTTATGCTTGGTATATCTAGCTTACTACTTACCACGGTAACTGCATGTTCAGTTTTCTGTCGAATCATTTTATAGCAGAAATATTCTAAGTTTACCACCGTCAGCGGTTGTACACGCCATTAGTTTATATTGCATATGTTTTAAAGGACCAGTCACATTTCTTACAAACCCGTTTGATATATTTAAACAACTAAAGAAACTGGGGATGGATGTGACTGCCTGGCGGTACGGCGACCGGCAAGTTTGACAAGGCAAATAAACACCGCAATCAATGTAATTTTATATATTTTAAGTATAGATATATCTGCCGCGTAATTATAAATCATAATTTATTGACGAACAGCTATTAAGTGGTTATCGTTCCCGTAGTCTGGCCCTTTAAATGGCTGTCGACGCGACTAAAACTCTGTATATACCAGCTTAATGTACCTTATAAAACACAACATGACATCCTTCGCCAATATGCAACCTAACACACTACGTATGGAAGTTATTAGACGGATCCTTCAAGGAAAGTGACCAGATGATCAACACGCCAAGTACACTACGGTCAGAAGTTCTCTGGGCAGACAAAGGGCCTGCGTCATCTGGGAAATCGGCAAGTCTAGATATCGCAGCGTCAAGCGTAACGACTGTTTTAAACGCTGATCGATGTTATCGACAACTTCAAATGGCGCTACCCATCTAGGTGAAGTTTCAAACTGAAGTTGCTTGTCATATTTGGGGCCCTAATTAAGTTATAATAGGATGAAGACAGCATTAAACTAGCGAGAGATTACCAAAAGGACCCGGTGCGATGTTACCCGCTTGTACGACAATTCTATTTGATGGCTAACGATCCGATAGAAGGCTAGTTAGTTTATTCAATCGTTAAATCAAACATTAAAACGTACATTTTTAAGTAAGGTATCATTAATGTCGTGGCTCTTTAAACGCACTTACTACATTAAACCAAAAAACAATCAACCGGGCCGCATTTAATATTTTATTATCACCATGATAAACAAATAAAACATCATAATTTAATTGACTTTTTTTATACATTACAATAATAAAGATTTTTTTCGGAAGTATTTAGTTGCAAAAAAATTGGATTTTATAATGTGAAAAGATATTTAAATGTTGTTACATAAGTCACAAATATAATGTCAACACAATTCAATTTAATAATGTTACATATCTTCTCGTATGCATGGTGGTACGTGAGTTATATTTGAAGTTAATTAAGCAATTAACTTACTTCTTGCATAATTTCAAGCAGTTTTGCCCGTCTAAACAAATACTTGAACTACGGTGCGCATATGCGTTTTACAGCAATACAGTAAACAAAGGCTAAAATTAAAAGAAAATATGACAAGATCCTATTAGTATTGAAATATATTAAAATTTGAAAAGGCACGTGATGAAGATACTGACATGCCAGTCAAATGTACCAACAAACTGTGACGATACATTATATAAATCCCCAACTGTTACCGCCTTGGAACGGTCAACCGAAGGCAAAAAAAAAACAACAAAACCAACTAGGGTGACTAAAACAATCTTACTGAGCTTTAACCTCCCGGATGCAGTCAGAGAGAAGAAAACATCTTTTTGAATCACAACAGTCCGATTGATGATATAGTCTTAGACGATATTAAAAGAAAGTACGTACTTTCAAGTAATTAAAAAATGACCACATTTGTCTTTGTTTTTGTGTGTGTGTGGTGTGGTGTGGTGTGGTGTGGTGTGGTGTGTGTGTGTGTGTGTGTGTGTGGTGTGGTGTGGTGTGGTGTGGTGTGTGTGTGTCTGTGTGTGTGTGTGTATGTGGTGTGTGTGTGTTTAGGGGTGTAGGGAGGGTAAGTATTATTTCCATCAGAACAACTACACAAAACTCTTAATTGCAAAAGAATTTAAATATTTAAATAAAGGACAAAATGACCAAAGAAGAAGTGTAAATGGTTGTATCATCTTCTTGTGAAGATAGAGTTGCGGAACCAAAGTCAAACGAGTGGGACCGCCACACTACACAGATAACATTGGTGTAATCTTTTATAAGAAATATGACAAGATCTTGTGAGTATTGCAGCATATAATGTATATAAAAATTTAGAAAGTCCCATTGTTTAGCGGGCAAACAATGCTATTTCAAGAATGTGCTACAGAATTTTAAAATTCTACCCATGATAAATATTTTTTTTATTGTTATGTTATAAAATTTCTCCAATTAATATACAATGTTATTATTTGAGACAATGATGGGCACTTCTTAACTGTAACCATATTACATGACATTTACTATCTACACCACATTTTATCTAAGTTGCAATTCTTTACACTAATCCATTGCCAAGAAATACATTCTTGCTTTGACTAAAAGTAAAATAGTGGCCATGTAAATAGCCAGGACAATACTATGGTATTATACCGATGGAAATCTCTAACTTCCATTTAATTCGACATACATATTCCTAATCCATGCTTCAATCTTGATAAGAGAATCTTACGACATTTGTTTATAAATATTAAACTGAACTTTCTTCGTAAGCACTAGCAACATTTATAATATTGATTCTCATAGCTTGTTTCCATTATTAAAAAAAAAGATTATTGTCAAATCATATATAATTTTAGGCCGAGCTATTCTTGTTGTTGCTGTGATGTCTTTTATATGATAGGACTTCATAAATAAACGTTACCCGGTCAATAATCCTATTTAAGTAAAATGAAAAAAAATACAGGATGCATTTAATAAAAACAAAGTTAGACAACAATGAACAATTTCAACAAACTACAGGGATAATAGATTAAAGGAACATTCAAAACGCTCAATTTAACAACAGGCAAGACCGCTTAACCACGCGTATATCATATGTTTAAGGTATTCTCCTCACGTCCTTGCCTGCCTACCGCCAACATCACCAACAACCAGATCATGATGGCGTGTCAATGGCTACTTGCAATAAAATGCAATAAAAGTTATCAGCACTTTTCCACAAATCGTTTTCCATTTAAGCGAAATGTGCTCACTCATTTAATCCATTTAATGTCAATTGTGTCGGTTGTACATCTAACCACGTGACAGTCGTCTTTAATCATGACCGCGACTTGCGCTGTAAGGTCTAGGCACGGGATTGGGTGCGCTTCCTTTGCTCCAGCTTGCGCTACGTGGATCAAAGACATTCTCTAATGACTGCAATAATGCGTTGTTAGTTATCGGATATTATCACGTTCGATTAAATAGAACATATCCACGACAAGCAAATCCATTCACCATTAAATGCCATCCGATTTGAGTGTTGATTTTTACTTTTGTGTCATGCAAGTCGTCAGGTCTTCCCAGCAGTTGTTCAAACGAAGGTCTTAGATTTTCCTGCAAGATTTCAGGCAGAAATATTTCACCTGTATCACCATTATCGGGTGTAATTAGAGACGGGTTAAGCTAATATGAGTCACAAACATGCATTAAGCGAGTATAATGGCCAATGAATGCAGGTAGACGGTTTACGGCGTTTGTCTACTGGAACGAAAAGACGATGCTGACATGGTATCCTATCGCAGACAGTGCCAGGAAATTATCCCATTCCCACCTAATAACATTTTCCTGTCTCTTCATTTCTCTATCTTTGATCTTTGTTTACCTGTAACACATTAGTCTTAATTGACAATCACAGTTTTTGATGTGTCATTAAGAACATGCCAGAGATTATGCCATTCTTCAGGGGGAATTGTGACAGGAAGCAAGCAGCTATGTCTCTAAGTACCTGGCACTGACAGAAATACATATTGTAATAAGGTATTGTTTTGTCTGAACATTTTATATTGTACACTGTAGTTAGTTTAATGGCATTCTGGTCGTAAACAATTGGATACCAGTCGAAAGAATGCACGTATTGTTAAATGTTGGCGTTAACAGCCAAACTATTTCTCAAAATAATCGTCGGCCCACTATTGTGCTTTGAAAGCTTTCCCAATTGTATAGGTACAACAACAACAGCTATAATCAAGAACATGATATTGACACATACCAAACGCTACAGAAGTTATAAAACATTAATACAGCTATCTACATTTTCTTAAGCCAGCTGGAAGGCTTCATCACTACAAAGCTGTTCTTGGTCTCTTTCTGACTTCAAAATAAATCTGTTAATGTTGTATAATAATTGCCACACTGAAGTATCACTGCAAATCGACAACCAGCTCTGGGCAACATCATGCCGAATTAAGCAAAGAACAAACCAGGTATCGGTTTAAAAACCTTGATAGTTGCCTGCTGACAATCGGACATACGGCATGCCGCAAAGAGTGACACAGCCTTCCTTTTGCATAACAAGTGTCCCCGCAGACATATCATTTTATACAAACTAGTAATATTTTCAATTTTAAATAAACACTTTTGATATAAAACATTGTAAAGTTCTCAAATCCATAACACACGTGTTTTTAACGAGCGACACTCTTTTTCTTCCCAACGTTGCACTATTCCTGATAAGGAATTTAAATTTCTTTTTATTTCGCCTCAGTAACCTTAATACAACTTGCTGGCTTTATATCTTAATGGTAATATAATGCATTTATTTACTTGTTTCATGGTCTATTAAACTCCATATTTCTGCCTTTTATCTGTAAAGAGATTAGTATTTTAAAATGCACTATTTCACTATTAAAGGCTTCATCAATAAAACGTGTAATTAGATCTTATTAAGTTATTAACCAGGAAGGTTCGCCTTGAAGTACCACCAACATTCACGACGATACGATCTGCCAGGTTATTGGCCGATCATGGAGATTATAAACATTGAAAACTTACCTGGGAGGTTGGAAAACCAGCCGATGGGACAAAGAAAAGAACATTCTATCATTTTATTTTAAACCCCTAACCCCTGACATGTAATACAAACCAAGACATGTCTACGAAAATAGTGTAGATTCAGATCAACCAGTCGCTTAGTCTTCAGAAAGCATAATTTTATTTGACAGAGGATCCGACAATTCGATATACATTTTTTTTTTGCAAAAATTGTTTGCAAAAAATTGTTAACAAAAATCATATATTGTGCATTTTACATAATGTAATAAAATATGACCTAAACAAATGTTACAGATGTCTGTAACTGTGCTGTGAATACATGTATAAACAGTTAAATTAAATGATAGCTACTGTACTGTAAGTGTACCCAGACCTTCAACTTGATTCAAGGAGCGTCTATATTACACGATTAAAACTACATCGACTTTGCCACATATGGCCGAATAGTATACAATTATCTAAAATAAAATAAAACACACACAAATACTATTTAGAATATATTATGACAAAATTTTAAAGTCAACAAGACGAATTAGCAATGTCTTTGAACCGTTTGCCATCACAACATAAAACGTTTCTGGAAATGGTGTTCTCCGCTCGATTAGAAACTGGTGTTTTAGTCCGTCTTCTCGTTGGCACAATTAATAGATACCCTCCCATGCTTAGACGGTAAACGTGTTAGAATAATTGCTTGCCCACCATCTACAAATTGTTGTTGTTTCGCTAAATTACCCCCATATTTAAAGCATACATAAACTTAACGTTTTTGCGCGTGTATGTGCCACTGAGGTTTTTGAAAGAAACGCCAAGACAAATACAATATTATGCTTTACCCGACACGTGTACAAATTAAAGTCTTTCTGCTACATTTCATGTCAAATTAACATGGCAGCCGTTCTTGCTGCTTATTAAACGGTTCAACGACTGTTAGCAGCCAAATGCTATCACTTCCTGTTCACAGTGTCAGGACAGGATTTGAAACCTCTGTAATCGCAAATTAACGTTGTTGTTTGGTCAATAGCTGTACGTTTACCGTGAGTCTTGCTTATTTAACATACAATTCGCTGGAAGATGCCTAATAGTCGGAGGACAGATGTCTATAGCACCTATTGGTGCCATTGTCATGGGTTACTGACTAGAACAAAACATCTTGCTCTTCAAGCTTATTTAAAACTAAACCCAGAGAAGTACCAAAATCAACGACCAGGGGGCTAATATTTATGGTAAATGTTGGTAGAAAATGGTGTGTTACTTATAAAAATATAGATGTAGCCGACTTAGCATCGTTGTCCACCGATATTTTGTAGAACATAACATAATCACCACCCAGTCAAATACAACATAATATAAACAGTTTACCCAGTCTAAGAGTCAGCGAGCAAGTAAAAAATCATAAAAAAACACACTTTACCTAGTCTAATACAACATAACATAAACAGTTAACACAGTCTTATACAACATAACATAAACACTTGACACTGTCTAATACAACATAACATAAACACTTAACCCGGTCTTATATAACATAACATAAACACTTAACCAAGTCTTATAATCAGAGGGCGAGTGGATTTTGCAATAGTAAGAATCAGTGCTAAATAGGGAGGTATATAGCTGCATTTAAAAAAAAACATATGCTAGAAGGCAATGTTAAAATGCAAAACTTTGTTAAAACCCGATGAATAATACACTCACATGTTTTCGCTGATCGCTAGATCATAATTGTGTGAATGCGTCTTGATTCGAAAGCGTATCGTGTCTTATTAAGTTTGGAGAATCAACCGTGTGATTCAAAGTTATCTAAAAGCTCCATTTCGGGAGTACATAGGATTGGCCCTAAATGACCTTGACTTCTCACTGTCAATTAGCCTATTCATGCCTGGGAAGGAGTAGAGCATGTGCAGAACAAATATGTCTTATGAGACTAGACACGTCAACTGTGTCCAGACATGCTTCAAATGTTAACATTAAAATTGTTAAATGTGTTAACTGGAAGTTATCATAATGTGTAATTCAATGCCCTCTGTTGCTCTGAACCAGGTTCTGTGATAACAGAAGTTATTCGAATCATCTCAGCTTCTCTCTCTAAAGCTTCCGCATGCATTCGAAAAGGAATGGCGAACTCAGTATTTACAGATTCAGATCATATGTGTGTAGTACATGTAAATACTCGTATGTAGTAATTAATTTCAAACTTATTTTATTTTGGTCGAATCTGGTAGTATCTATGACCATTTATATAAGACCTATCTTAAGTTTAATTGCAAAATCATTTAGAAAGTATTGGATGTTTAATAAAATTATTTCTATGTGGAGTTGGTGACTCTGATGTAACAGTTGCCACAATGTATAATCTATATTTAGCAGAGGTGTTTGTTTGCAACCGAATACTTACCTGATTTCCAATTTCCAAAGCGTTGTACATTTGATTTACTACGGAATTATTATGACCATTGTTTCCACACCCGTAATCGCTTACAGGGTATAACTTGCACTGCCCAAGCTGTGCTTCTGAGCTCTCTGTTTAACTATTGTAGCTCTGTAACTCCTCAACTTACTATACATTGTAATTACCCATACAGGGATATACTTCATATACACCAGAAATTATACCAGTGACATACAATACATTGGTTGTCATATGTGGACTTAAAGCTTTTTTGCAAAACCTCTTTACACAAATGGCTTTGACTAAGATTTGAATGAATGTCATGGTGACATTTAGATGGGGAAGGGTCATTATTGTCTTTGGAATTCAGTAGTTTGTTGAATAAACTACAGTTCATCCAAAATATATTTTGCCATTGGATGTTTAAAGGGTAAAACTGCACTTTTCAAAAGTGCTCTTATTGTTTATTTTAAGGAAAGACCATAATTATATCTCTATGACATTACTGTTACACAATTTACAGTTCATGTGCGACGATGACAACACTTAAATACATTTCATCTACCAAAAATATCCAGCCAGGAAACAATATGGTATAAATGTGATTAGCGACATTTTGCCTATGTGAAATACATACACATATTAGAATATCATAGCCTATGTGTGTTTGTGTTTTGTAAATGTTTTTTTTGCTTTTCGTATCTATTCGGAAGTATTAGGACAAGAAATGGCTACGGTATTCTAAGTGGGTCTCTGCTCTTACAGATTGTCTTGTCTCCACACATTTTTGTCACCGTCTATTCATAGAACAGATTTAGTTTTACACACGATGGGGACTAATGCAATAAATAGCTACGAACCCTGACATAAACATCTTGTTTTGATACAATTTTTAGTAAGTAGTCATGAACATTGACGTAAACATCTTGTCTTGATATAGTTTACAAAAATAGCCTTGAACCCTGACGTAAACATCTTGTTTTTATGCAATTTGCAATAATTAGTCATAAACCCTGAAATAAACATCTTGGTTTTATATAATTTGTTGTAAGTAGCCATGAACCCTAACGTAAACATCTAGTATATATATATATATATATATTACCCATTCTAATGCAACGTCTTTTTGCCTTCTTTAAAAAAAAGAAATAATCCGGATAAACTATTATTTTATTAAAAGCGTCTGTGACCTTGTCATGCCAAACAAACATCCTTTGCTTGATTCTAAAATATACTTACTATGAGGCGTATAATTATATAAATATAAATCACCTGTAAAACTTGTGTTTATGTTGTGACGTGGCCACTGCCATATCAACCTGGGCCATCACTCTCATCAAAAAGCTGGTTTTAGCAAAGCATTTAAAGCAAATCATTTTTTAACTTTCTTTCCAAACACGTCAGATACAACGTGTAATGTACCGTAAGGTGTGACAGAGGATTGAGCCAATAACTCCCGGTGCTTGCGTAATAACTACTTCCCTAACGGTGTTGTTCCTGCAAACAAAATTAAATTTAATGCATGAGTTATACAACACGCTTTATTCCGTAAATTTAACTTTTATTTCAAGGGATAGGCAACTTTTACAGGTACAAAAATCTGGGAAACGTTTGTTTCCGTCAGATGAACAACGTTTTCACACGCCATTTATTTTATAGTTATTTCTCCAATAGGAATGATTTTCATATAAATATAATTGCAGCAAGCAATTAGCTTCATTTTATAGATAACATCTTTTATTCAAATAACTGTCATACATTAACAGAAGTACATGAAACGAACGTTACAAATATAAATATATATTAATAACTTTTACACATCCAAAAATCACCGCATTTTGAGTATTTGTCGCATTTATTACCAATATCGGAATAATTGAGAGGATAATTTCTTCTTTAATGCCCTCATAAATCACTTTGAACCAATATGTTATGTAAAATAAGAGGTTTATATAATACCCGAACTTTTAAAACATATCACGAGGCATTCTTACCTGGCCTTCTTTAACTGCTTTGCCTTGTCAGCCCCTTCTTAAAGGGACCATAACGGCCTATCAGAACAATCCGTTTAGACTCTCTGCACCAGTTAACCATGTTTGGTCTCTGGGTAGTACGGGCCTTTTCCTCGGAGGAATACTTATTTCACCGAGACTCAGTGTTAATTCCACTATCTTCAATTCGACATAAGTGCTGACTGCAGTTTTTTTTAATTCTTTTGGTTCTTCAACGGGCTTTAAGAAATTGATGAACTTAGATGGCGTTCTCAGTTGTAGATCTGTCGTTTTCCTCTTTCTTCAGCATGCTAGCCAGAAGGCCATGCTAGCTAGAAAACGATGGTGACACACCTTAACATTTACTTGATGTTTGCTTTTTGATTTCTTACTTTTTCAGCAGTGCTGATGGGAATATCGTGAATTATTAGTGTCCATATAAGGAATGGTAGCAAGTTGTGCTGTAGCATCTAGACCTTGAACTTCTCTTGTAGATCTGATCTCTCAGCTATGTTGAGATTCCTTGCACTTTCTAAAATAGTCAACCTATAGTACCTCTGACAGACTCACTAAACAACGTTCCCAAGCATCTGACTGGATTGATAATTGACGGAATTCTGCAATTTGTATAACTTTATGTCGAGTGTCCTCTTGTCCTTCAAAACTTTCACTTTGCCGGTTATGTCATTTTGACCTACTCTTTCGTCACATAAAGTGACTTTCTAAAATTACTTTTCTGTTGTGACTGTTTGCCAGTGATTACGACCATGTTTAACGAAACATTGTTGCCGGTGTTTGTCCCGTGGACTCTTACACTTTATATCTCCGTCTCTCTTGAATTGTTGTGTAGAAAACCTGTGACCTGTAAAATTTGCCAGGTCTAACCAAGCCACAGGCCTTGTGGTTGCTTCTAAAATTATTTCAGATTTCTATTGGTACATAGCATCCCTCTGCTTTCAGAAGTATCAATGTTTTCCACTATTAATAAAGAACCATTTTGCCTTGATAAAATGTGACATACGTCAATGCCGTTCATCTTAATTATATTGTCTATGATATAAACTTTAAAAAAAAATAACGAAATGTTTGTAATGAGGACACTCAATCTTGCGTACTTTTAAAATAAGAAAACCCAGTTTCTGTAACAGATGCAATATAACTTGACCTATAAAAGTAACCTTGAAAATGAAAACTTAAAAGTGTGTCTACCTTTTTGTGCTGTGAGCCAAGAGAATCTCGCGAAGTTGTGTCATTTCCCTCGAAATAATGTAAACCTAGGTTGAAACAGTCGTGAGCTGCCAGTGTCTTTGGAAAGCTTTTAATGATACAATGGAAATTCTGAGACCTGTACTACTTGCAATTCTTATAACATTGAGTTATTTTAAATAGGGATGTCAACACTTCTTGAGAAGCTAAGGTGGTATGGATGGGTAATTGCGGAAGTTCCATGCTGCAGAGTTTCATTTTAGATACTTTTTGTTATTGTTCAATCGTGTTAAAATCCGATTTTGTAAATAATGACCATTTAGTTCTGTTTCAATAAATATATAAAGTAATTATTAGTGAGTGAAATCTAACAATTGAACAACCATAAATGGGGGCTAGCACAAAACAACGAAATAATTTTGTAATTTAATTATTGCCCATTGCCTATTAATCTCTTCTGAGTGACTAGAATGAGAAAAGAAGTTAATCAAACGCCCAATATATCCTTGTTCAGATGGGTAATGATGTCACCGTGAAGGCTACAGAGGCATCTGGTCTTATAATCATGATATGCTGGCCGTTATATCAGGCAAACCAAGTATCTATATGCTATTTATTTAACTTAATTTAAAATAAACAAATAAAACTATCTTCAATAAATATAACTGCGAATAGGAATTTACTCGATAATTGAGACTCTTTAAACTCTTAGTTGACATTTAGGACTGGTCGGCCTTTATCAAAATATACAGCAGCGATGAAGGACTTGTTGTCATTTTAAATTTTTTCTTGTTGATTTGTCATGTCCGGCAAAAAGGAGTCATTCACTACTGTTTTATATTTTGAAAAAGGCCGACTGGGCCAAAACGTCAATCAAGAGTTTATATAAGAAGGGTTACACGTGATCAGTCAAATGTAGAAACAAACCGCCCACACACACACGCACGCGCGCGCACACACATACACACCACGCGCGCACACACGCACACACACGCACGCACTCACACCAGCACACGCGCGCGCATTCACACACCAACACATGCGCGAATACACACGAGCACACGCACACACCAGCACACGCACGCACGCACGCACACACACACACACACGCACGCACGCACGCACGCACCAGCACCCACGCACACACACTCACACAAACACACAAAGGTACAAACATGCTTCTTAAAAGTTTGAATGTTCACCGCGCTTTTTTGTTCTGGAAGCATAATGTTGTTTTAAATGCTTGCTGTTTGTGATCTTTCATCTTCTGACGAAGAAAAATCAAACATCTCCAGAGAATTATAGCATACAAAACAGACTCTGTTACAGCAATTGAGTAATTAGAATATTACGCAGAGTTTTTATATAATTACTTTAGTTAAAATGCAGAACGACAATAGCAAATTCATCCCTGAACATACTACCGTAACACTACTCGTATGGCATGATGCTGCAATACTGGTTGAGGTCTTCTAAAGCAGTTTCAAGTGTGTTAAATATTCCTAAAGGGCAGGGTCTGTAATGGAATTTCTGGTGTTTGGATACCTTTCCGATAAGAGATAACGTCAGGGACTTCCTGTGGGACCATTATTAGACTTGTCTCGTTTGAAACGTTACTCAGACATATAACAGATGTGTTTTTGACTTTTGAAGGTTATATCCGACTGTTTATCTATATCTAAAACATGCAACAACATCTTACCCAAGTTATGGGAATTTGTGCATAAATTTATACTTACTTGAACTTAATTGCTGTTTATAACATTACCTCAATTGTTTGACAAATCAGAAAAAAATATCGCTTTAAATGCCCATTATTTCCAATCTATAAATACGCACGATAGGGAGTAAATAGATACCAACGTCAGCGCTAATTAGGCGGATGATCATGTAATTGATCTCTAAAGGAAGTGATCGCGTGTTTGTTTGTTGCTGTTTTGTTTTTGTTGTTTATATGTGAGTGTTTATTTTGTTTGTTTGTGTGTGTGTGTGTGTTTTCCTGTTGTTGTTGTTTTTATTTTAAATTAGCTAAATGTGCAGCTTGGCTCAAATAGGAAACACGCTTATGTGGAGTGTGGTGCTTTACTTTTCAAATAGACGGAGGGGCACCTCTAGACAACATTTCGTGAGATCTTTTTCAGGTAACATATTATTATTTGATTGCATGTGAGAGGGAGAGAGAGAAGTTTATCTACGGACAAGTGGTGTGTAGATGTGTTTACGGGTGTACGCGTTAGTGTGCGTGAGCGTGTGTGCGTGGGCACTTGTGTGTTCGCAAGTTAAGACCACTTTATATAGTGTAGCGATCGTTACCAATAAACATACCGTTGACCTCTTAGTTCGAGACTCAAGTCCCTCGCCATGTGGATATGATTCCCAATTTTTCATACGGTAGAGCCAGTGGGTCCGCTTGAAATGTGCTCACGGCCATAAATGCACTCATAATAGAAGGTCGTCATCAATATGACGTTACTGTAGTAGCGCGATAAACACAAATAAAAATCAGCTCGAAGACTTTTGAGAAATATTTCTATTACTTATACGTTTATTGTGGTTATTTTATGATATGCAACGTTTTAAGTTTTTGCGGGAGTTGTGGACGTGGGGGCGTTGAAACAAGAAACCGGTGTTTCCCAATAATGTTTTTGCCTGTATGGCACATGAAAAGACGTTAAAGCCTCTTTCAAGATTTATGGATGGACTTATTTAATCTAAATATGCTTATATGGTATTGGTTTTATTGCAAATAAATAACAAGTCAGTGCCTGGCCACATAATAAAACAATCCGGAAATACGTTAACACTAGCAAATTAATCACCGGAATAAATATAAATTAGCTTCAAACGCACCCATGGAGACGACTTTTTAATTGTTGGTCTACAAGCCTGCTTGATGATTTAGGCACCAATATAGCTTAACGTTTCCTATAAGCTTTGTAACCAAGATGTATAGATCTATTTAAAATAGAGACATGTTTTAGAAATTTGTAATTAAAATGTCATACCTATCCATGTAAACTGGTGTCACACTCAATTTACAAGTTGACTTTCTATGCTAAAGATCATTGGCTTATCGACTTACCGTTTGCCATAAACTGTGCCTGCTTATTTTCGTGTTAAGAAGATAAAACAAACTAATTATTCCACCTTGACATTTTAATTTTCCGATGAAACCAACATGTTGCTCAATAAATTAAACTAGTCAATTCCATTTCGTCATACAGCGAGTTTCAACTAGTCAGAAATTGCGAATGAAGATGATGGTCTGACGATTTGAATGACTGTAGGCGTCATTTAAATATAAAAATATACACGTACCAGTACATTTAAGTGGAATACCAAATGGTAAAGAAAACCACTGACTGGTTTTATCCATATGTATTTGGAACATTCGACATATATCTTTGGACGTGATGCTGTATAAATACATAAACTGTTATCTAATTCAATTGACGTGCATTTTTTCTCGCTAAAAGGTACATCTCATCTTTTTTTTTAATATTTATTTCAGACGACTGTTTCAGTGGGAGACCTGTACATTTTTAAATTGGTTCTGGACACCTAAATCAAAGATTGGAAATAAAATCTTGGCAAATGCAAAGAAAAATTTCCCGTGCAAAAAGAAACATATGACTGTTTAAACGACGTAAAAGTGATAACATGGAACACACAATTATACTATCAAACTACTTTATACATCAACCACCCTCTAGAGTGTGTAGAAATACAGCATCGTGTGAAACGAGGTACTTGCTTTCTAACCAGCACTGTCGATCACCTCTCCCGGTCTTGGTCCTCGACCCTTAACATTCTGCTTTCGCTCTACATTGAACTCGAAGTTGTATAGTTAAAGAAGGGGTGGTTTATCTCAGCCAAAAGCTGTGTGCGACAGTTTATCTGCACTTGTTTTCATGGTCACATGAAGGTGAATACTTGTCCTAAGCAGCGAATAACATAGTGCTTGCAGCGCTTTGATTAAACTTCATGGAAAAAGCATTGATCTTAGGTTTGTCGAATATTTTTTTTTTTTGTGATATTAGATTTTTAAACAAGAATTTGGCATACATGGACAGAAACACAATTTATTGCTACCACTATTAATTAAGAATCGCTTTTCAAACAAACCAAAAAAATATAAATAAATAAATAAAATTAAATTAAAAAATAACGTCTGACGGATGACGTCTTGACGAAAGGTACCTCTCCGTTCGAAATCACCATCTCCTATCAGACGTCGAGGATTCGTCTCAGACCCGTAAAGTACAATTGTTTTGACACATTCCTTGAGTCGTTTCACCTTCCATTTCTATCACTTGTCGGTTCCAGGGCTCTTGTGGCTTGTCTTCATTGGTGTCGTCATTCTATTAAGTCTGCCACGGCTATATTCATCTTAATAACGTGACATGCCGTCAACTAGCGAGACAAGACGCGGGACTTCGCCATTACGCCACTACATAAAGCAATTAAAATGATTCGATGACATAAATGTTGGCGATGTCTACTGCCAAACACATTCGCGTAACATTTAATAGAATTTAGTACCGAACCACAGTAACCTCGACATCCGGCAAGGCTCCGCGGTCGTGACAATCGGATAATAGAATTATCTCCCCTGAATGTCAGTTCGAATTTGTATCCCCTCGGAGGTGGCCGCAGATCGGTCGGATGAGACTAGCTGTCGAAGGAAAGAAGACATAAACATGTTAAATTTCAACTTAAGTACTCAATTATGCTACCGGTCCAGACTACGTCGGAAGTTTAAATATCGCATAAAGTATCTATTTGATGGAGTAACAGTTGAACTAGGTACACGTCGAAAGTCTACAAATATTGGAGAAATATGTGTCGGATGCTGAATTTTTGACAATTGCCGTGTCGAATCTTTGTCAGTTTCAATGATTAAGTGAGTCTTCTTTGCTTTTGTTTCTGTTATTTTAGTCTGAAATTTAGTTGCTGATTGTTGTTCGTGATAAAAAGAAACAAAATATATCTTTTGAAGCGCTATGCGGCGTTTGTGGGGCCTCAATTAAAAAGCAAATGAACTACTATAAAACCGACACCAAAAGAAGTCATACATATTTGATCGCTTGCTCAGTTTGCATATTTCTTAAATTGAAGCTTCACAACAGACATTAACAAGGATCAAGTGATGTTTTATTTTTAAAACACTTTAAAACTGTAGGGAATTAATTTCGGATTGTTTATGACTTAATTAACAATTCTTTATTTTAAATTTGACTCCTCGATGCGTTTAATAGGAACAAAACAGAATATTGGGTTTAAAAGAAATGTCTACCGATGCCAGTCGCTCTGATATTAATTCGGGCTAATCTTGCGTCAGTATTTATTAAGTAGGTCATAAGTAAGGTAAGACAGCTAGGCGACAAAAAGCAGATCGCGATGGCGGCAATGGTTCCATATTTCAATCCATGTAGTTACAAAGGTTACACCGATCATATTGATGATTAATATATATATATATATATATATATATATATATATATATATATATATATATATATATATATATATATATATATATATATATATATTATGGGATAAGCATAATGTACGCTAGCCATTTTGTTGTTTCCCAGACGATGTTTGCTGCAACATTTCGTTTCGGAATAATTATTAGTATTTGCATTCTTAGGCCAGTCCTCTTGACATGTTTCTGACGAAGATTCAAATTTAAAGTTAACTCAAGTCTTAGTCAAACTGCATTTGATTGAGACAAGGAATCCATATTAAATATGTTCAGAAAACCGCATTTTTTGTTGTAGGTTTGTTGTTGTTTAGCTTAATAATAGTTAACTGCGGCTCAGATTTGTAAGGCCAGTGAGATGTTATGGTTCACTTTTCACATAGAAGTAGGCCAGCAATTCATGGGATCTTTTCGGGTATTTAATATTTTTTTGGTTATTTGAGAAACAAAATTGTGGTCCATACTGTTCGGATACTACTGTTAAGTCAAGACAAAACTAATTGTACGTTTTTCTATTACTGGAAACATTTTATGATATACAGTTTGTTCGAATTTTATCATTGTCTTATAGCAGGGGCGAATCCAGATTTTTTTTCAGGGGCGGAATGTCTTTACTGAGCGAGATATAAATCTAGAGATGATAGCCGTGCTAGAGGGGTCTGGTGCATGCTCCCCAGAAATCTTTCGAAATGTTGCAACCAATGGAGCATTCCCCCCTGTATTTTAGAAGCTTATAGAAACGTTTTCTATGATTCCAAACTGGGGTGAGGGGAGAGGTCAAATTCAGCAAGAACCATAGATACGAGTGTTAGGAGATCCTGGGGCATACTCTCACAGAAAAAGTGTTGACATAGAAGCCAAATAGTGTCATTTCCTGCATTAAAGGTGCCTCACAGCCCTTTATAAAAAGTTTATTTTTAAACAAATATATGTAGTTTAATTTCAATGCCGTTTTTCTTTTCAAGAAACTTTACGCGTAAGTACGTGCCACTCGTCTTACCTGTAGCATTGGACACATGTGCTAATAATACTTCTAGTGCCATTAAGATCCCGACTTGTTAAAATATCTTCTTTTTTTACTTTTTTCAAAGGCGGGGCCCACACGTCCCCTCCCCTGCAAGATCCGCCCATGTATAGCTTCTATAGCTACATGGATGAATCAAAAAATGGTTCGTTGGGTGCTGTACAGATGAGTTCGACCTTTACATAGGTCTATTAAATTGTAATTATCGTTGTTATTATAAAGTCTTTTGGTTTCTTCAAATTAAATATTAGGAGCCGTCGTTTGTCAGTTTAGCAAGGGTGTTTATTTTTCTATAAGTTAACAGATGCACCATGTATGTAACAGTGATTGATACGGTAAGCATAAATATGTCCTACAGAGAAAGTAGCTGTCGCGGTTGCTTAAAGAGGGCAACAAAAGAACGGGTATACCTCTTCATTGCGAACGTTTTTGTTGTTTTTCTCTGTTAAAACATACATTCATGTTTCGTTATGACCAGTTTGTTCTTTATAAATCATGGATTGCAGACTACAGATTAATGCCTCAATAGCACACGCTGTTTTGTGAACAACACATTTTTGTCTTTGTTATGCGGTTTCAAAAATACTTAAATACACAAGCATACGCTTAGGAATTTTTTTAACTTAACGTTTTAAAGTTTATTAATATTAGTTATCGTGCGAGTTTGCATAATACAATCTAACATTATCACTATACATGATTATGTTCTAATCCAAGGGTAAAAGAAAACTACGTTATAATGGAGCGGTTCTGTTGTTTGTGTTTCAGATAGAACGCAGGGGAGAGAACCTAGACAGAATTTAATATAATTGCTATGATGGACCAATTCCATCCATACGACATGAAACTTGTGGTAAGGTCACAGCAGACCGACAATAACGTTTTTTCCCTCTTGTTCTACTATTACTTTCAAGATCACAAAGATGGCCAACATAGACAAGTGGTCTACTATCTGATGGTCAGTCACAATGTAGACCAGGAAAAAAAGACTAAACTTAACAATAAATTAAAGATATTTGCATAAAAAGAAAGTACACTTTTTCAATGATGCACTCGTGTGTCACTATATGACAGATACACCTCGCCAGCAGTTTGGAATAGCTTTGTTGATTAACAATAAACGCACGCCTATTTTTACATTTTATTATGTCTATGTTTCACTCTGTATAACTATACGCTCAAAATAAATTGAACAATTAAACAACATGTCAGTACAAACACATTCAAATTTAATGTGCCTTTGTACAAAATACAAAGTTGAAAATAAATAAAAGTCAGTCACCATGTTTGACTAGTTAACAAATTACGCCCATGTTCAAATAATGTACATGCGCACAAAATAAAATAATAATCATGATACACTTTTTTAAACACTCTTTACAGGAAATGATAAACTGGATGTAAACAATTTAAGGAGGTATCTGATAATTTGCCTTCATCTTTGAATATAACAATACCTGTAAAAAAAGATCGATTGGGATTCCTGCTAAATATAGACATCGACAGCGGATGACGTGGATGAACTAAAACTTTAGTGGTCACTTGATTTTCTTGGTTTAAAAATAACCAACTGAGCAGCGTGGCTCAGATGGGAAATACATGTTTGTAATGGTGTTATGGTTCATTTTTCAGATAGTTGTAGAACATCAATAAACAACTTTTTTTGCGAGATCTGTTCAGATAACAACGATTTACAAAGATGTTTAATGAAAATATTTTGGTCCAAACTTTCGGATACCACCCTTGATGGTAGCTGGCATTGTTGAGCCTACATCGTGTTTGTGTGACAGATATTAATGTGTATGTGTTAGCTGTAGTCGTTAAAAATGTCGAATATTATTTTGAACTGAAAAGACAAGCTGTTGCAATGCTATGTCATTTAAATAGATAAATTCATTGGAAATGTGTGTCCGTGTTTTAGCATTAGCTATTTTTAAATTAAGGAAATCCTCATGACCACTTACTATATCACCATCCGGGTAATCTGCTCTGACGTCGATATTTATTTTTAGCTGATAACCCCATCGTGCCTATTTAAATATTTGGAAAGAATAAACATTCAGAGCAATGTGTACTGTCTAACAACAGGGGTAATGTCAGAATCCTCTACGAAAGTATGAGTTTATGAAAAGATTTCTTGTATGTAATAAAGTTAAACCGAGGGATACCACCTTCAATATATATGGTCACACAAATTATCACATCGGAACATTAACCGAGCGTAAATGTTGGCGACATTAGTTTGGTCATTATTTATTTAGAAGTCACCAATCAATGTTCTCAACAATGCCCAGAGATAAGTGTTTGGTGTGCATCGCATAATACAAACATGTTTTAAATAAAGAAAATAATTTTGCAACACATATCTCAATGAAATTGTACATTGAATAATCATTTAGGTTAACATATCATCTAAAATATCTAATAAAGTATATTTAAAACCTAAGTCATCTTATCTTTAATTGTAAGTTTTCTGGGCAAAGGTTTCCATTGTAAACTAAAATGGATTAGGATGATACTGTAGAATATTTAACCTTCCAGTAACATGGTAAAACTAGTTAATTTTCTTCGGAAACCATAAACGGGATTTAATTTAACCAGTAAATATGCGCTTAAATTGATATGAATAAATAAATAATATTATGAAATTGTGTAAGGATCTTTTAAAAGTTATACCGGACAGTGTCGATCATTTTTATTAAACAGCCAATTTAAATGTTTCCTGGACAGAATCCACGGGAAAATGTTTACTGACGTCCTGCAGGTTGCCATTCTGCGCAGATAGACTACCTATTTTTTAATAAGAAAACCACGTGAGCATTTATTTTTGAGATCACGCTATATTATCATCCGGATAATCCACTTTGACGCTATCGTGCTTCCTTATGGATTTTAAAAACATTTACTTCAAGTGGTTCAATCGTGTAATTGAGGTGTTGATTAAAATCTACCTTACTTTTATTAAAGCGTACGTTTATGCAGAAATTCTGCCTAAATTTCCTAAAACGGAAAATTCTATATTCCCATTATATTTTGATACCAGTTTTAAATACAACAGTTACAACATTATATTTTGTCACTTTGCTGATACTTGGCAAGGAACACTTATATTTAGCAATGTATTTTACAACCTTTTTAAAGTGTGAAATGCAACGAAATGTGCAAGTCAAATGCAAAGTAAAGCCCATTTACTCATAATTGTATTTAACGCATTTGTACCAAAATCTGCGCAATATAATTTTTAAAAAAAAAGATACCTTACAACCGGATTTAAATAATTTCTTCAGGTTTGTATTTTCATTACAGTGACCCAATGAAAAAATGAAGAACTTTGTTCATAAAAAGACAACCAACAATTTAAAGCAAGTCGGTTAAAACTACGGTAAATTATGAAGCAAGCGGGTGAAAAAATCGGAAAATTAAATATTATCGACATAAAGGAATCTAAAAAATGAATGGAAAGATTTAATGAATAAATGCAATTAATAAAAGACAATTGACATATTTATTATTGCAATATTAGAAATTGTTTTATACTTAAAAGGTCATAAATTTACGTTTTCCTTTGGTAAATTCGGACTTAACTTCAACAATGAAGAAACTCGACAAATATTATAATTTTGAAACTGCAATATTTGAAATAAATTTAAATTATTTAGAAATACACAGAATAGTAGGGTACTTTTAGGTTTACATACATAAACATATTAACAGTCAGATATTAACAGTCGTTTGTC